>OZ009951.1:29543272-30955772 GCA_963932025.1 Erebia epiphron | reverse complement strand
TCTTCTTCTTCATACTACTACCAATAATTTTGACTCTGTGTTTACTTTACACGGTTTTTTAAATTGTAATTTCTGTAACGTATAAAAAAATGAACAAAATCAAACAATTGACTAAGTATATTATTTAATAATAATTCGCAAATCAATACAAATATTAAAGAAAAACTGACTGACCGACGGATTATCATTACAGAAAGTTTATCGAATAAACAGAATTTCTAAAAGGATTTTCAGAAATAATTATATGTAAGCGAAGCTGGTTGGATGTTAATATTGTCGCACAAGATATAGGTAACTAATATAATAATAATTTCGGCCACGGCGGCGTCTGCGCGGGAGATATTATAGTGCACTAGTGTGTGCCCAAACGCAGGTGCACTCTCTATTCCCGTACTCTCATAGTTCGATGAGACGGAAAATCCGATACAACCAGAGAAAGATCAGGAATACATAAGATATAGGTGGGCGGTATATCATCATACAATAGCCAAAGTAGTGGTAGTGGTGTTGTGATCATCTCTAGATATGTGGTGGAGGTCCTGGTGGATGCCGGCTTCCTTCAGGATCCTCATCCTGGGTCCCAGGGGCACGCCCAGGGCTCGCAGCTTGTCCTCACCCACGTAGGGCAGTTCTGCTGCACCCACTTTCTCTTTTTCCAGAAGGGCTGCGTATTTCTGTGGAACAAGAGAGATATATACAGTTAAGGACTAGTTACACAAACGCTTTGCGTCTTCTTACCTCAAACGCACGGCTAAGGTCATGAACACTCTTTTAAAATCTGTTTCCCCACAATTAAATGAGAACCATGCCTATTCACCAAGAGTTAATAGGCATCTTCTAGGCAAGCGTTCCCATCTTAGGTCCCTAACCCTAGGTTGGCATCTTGACTACAATCATGGTCATACTTATGGTCAAGCGTAAACCTATGTTAAATTTTAAAAAAACTTGTTGACAAAACGAAGATAGCCCCCATAGCATCATACATGAAGACCATCACGTTTCATCAGCATCATCATTTCACCCTCTGCTGACCAAAGGCTTTTTCCAAGAGGGTCCACTACATATCTGGTCCATAGGCTTCTTAATCCAGCCAATTTATATCGTCGGTTCGTTTTATAGGAGAGCGCCTCACCGTCTCACGCTATGCTTACTTGTTCTTGGTCTCTACTCTAGAACTTTCCAGCGGCCATTGCTCTTACAAGCTGCCCTGCTCACTGTCACTTCAATTTAGAGGGTCTGCTAGAGCTGGTTAAAGCTATGTCTAGGTAGAAGCACGCTTGCCCAGAAGATGTCTATTCACTCTTGCGTTTAAGGTACTCAAGTTATACGTGAAAGCAAACTCGGACGCTGGAAGAAATTGAATTTGGCGACCTCCCTGGCGAAGTGTTGAGCGCTGTTGTCATTACGTGGGAGGACCCGGGTTCGATTCCCGGGAATTTCCAGGGTTAATTTGGGAATTTGTAATATCTGAATTTTCTCTTATCTGGTCCGGTGGGAGGTTTAGGCCATGACTAGTTACCACCCAACCGGCAAAGACGGTCAGCCAAGCGATTTAGCGTTCCGGTACGGTGCAGTGTAGAAACCGACTAGGGCTATGGGCTTAATAGGAAAAACTGCCTTAACAAGGTTAGTCCGCTTCCATCTTAAACTACATCATCACTTACCATCAGGTGAGATCACTGTCAAGGGCTAACTTCTAGTGGAAAAAATAAATAAATAAGTAATTACAAGTACCTCATATCCGAGCTTCTTCAAGAACAGTCGCATGAGGGGTGGTTCATCCCCGAAGAACTTGGTGAGTCGTTTGACGCGGTCCGGGTTGCTGAAGGAATATGGGTCCAGGTGGCGATGGTGACCCGATCTGATGTACTGCTGGGATCTGGGGAAAGCGGGACATAATGTTATCTGTTACTTTTCCGATTATCCTGGATTTGAATGATATGGAGCAAAAGGAACGCTGCTAAAAGCCAGAAATTCATTTCATCTCAACCCATCGCCTACTGCTGCGCAGGTCTCCTCTTGGAATGTGGCTAAGTGCGGATTGATTGAATTTATACACTTTTGAAAACGTTACGGAGAATCGCAATCATAGTTCTAATTCTTAAGCAGAAGAAATTATATACCGGTACATCGGTTAGTCTTCTATGCGCTTCTTTTATAGTCTATCCCCCTGGTACTGAAATTAGCGTCGTCCCTATAGTATGGTCAACACTGCAGCATAAAGTCATAAGACAGTCATAAATATTTATTCAATTTAGGTAGGTACACTACACTTATTGACGGCCAGTTACATAAAAATATGATGGTGATAATCTGTTACGGTATCTTAAAACTAAAGCTACGAGGGTTCCAAACGCGCCCAGTGTGCTTAGAGCATGCGCTGTGCGCACCACGAGATTATCTCGCGACAAGAGAGAGATATGTTGTCGTTGCCGGCTAATTTTTCGTTTACCCTAACATGCACAAAACGCGGTATATTACAAGAAAAAAATTGTCGGCATGTAAAGGTTCGTAGAGAAAAATACAACAGATAAGGAATTTTACTTTTATCTCTACTTTTGACATTACGAGACAAGTAACCATGTTAGCGTCGGTAGACAAATAGAGACGAGAGAGATAACGAGTAGACATAATGTTATTCGTTGTGCGCATGGAAGAGCCCACAAAAAACTCAGCCGGGGGTTTTCTTTTCATTATCACCATCTCACAAATTGAGGAACGATCATAGCTATTCGAGCAAATTATTGCCAAGCTTCCTTGTCATTTAAGTAATCCTTCATAATATTATAAAAACCGCTGGTTTTTGAAGTATTTGTTAATACGACTCTTGAAACACCCCATGTTGAAGTTCTGTGGGAACTTTGTCGAAGGAAATTTGTTCTGCAATTTGAATCTGTGTGGAAAAATAATCTGCCACAAAGTAGCGGTCTATCAGTGATTCGATCTATCGAGCTATGTTGGTTACTCTGGAAGAAAGGTTTGTGCTAAGTCACTGTAGCGGGTACTGGCGTCAGCAGTATAACGATCAGACTAAGAGATAGCTGCACTTTTGGTAACTATCGCCAGATAGGTTTATTCAGTATTAAATGGGTGTAGGGCTCTCCACTGATGACGATAGTGAAAGTCTGCCCGCATGCAGATACACCCACCTAATACTGAATCAGCCTTTTTGGCGACAGTTAGCAAAAGTACAGCTATCTCCTTAGATAGTTCAATCGCGCCATGGAGTCGCACGCCAGTTGTCACTCCTAACTAGAGTAACTCCTGCCCATGTGTAATTGCTAACCTTGTACAGTAGCCCGTACAGTCACCGCGTGCGACTCCAGCCGTTGTTTACTCACTTGTACATGTGCCTGAGCGCGGCGATCTCTGCGCGAATGTTGTCCATCTCCTGCATGACGAGATGGTGCGTGCGCATCTCGCTCGACAGGTGCGCCACCGAGCGCGCCAGCGTCACCACGTGCGACTCCAGCCGTTGAAACCGCTTGTTTATTCCCTGCGCATATATAAACGAATGCATAATATATATAACTCCGTAATAATTTTAGTGTTGTTTACATTAATTTGCCGGTGGGCAGACGCGGTCACGAAATATCAAACATAATTGGCGTACGTAGGTATCGAATTGTTTCCGTACAAATCGCGGGTGCTGTGTTATTATAGGAGATAGCCGTACTTTTGGTACTATCACTAGGAAGGCTGATTCAGTATTTGGTGCAATACAGTAAACAAGTGTAATAAGAATAAGATAGCAATTAATTTTACGCTTTCGTTATATTTATTAACACATCAACGCGACGACACTTGAGCGTCGATAAGTAGTCAGTTGCCCAGCCGCATGCCGGCAGACTGTCACTATTTCCACCAGAGGATAGCCCTACACGCACCAAATACTGAATCAGCCTTCCTAGCGATAGTTACCAAAAGTATAGTTATCTCTTAGTCGATGTATGTAGCGGGCAAGCTCGTGACTGGCGCGTGCGTCGTATTCGCGGTAAGATCAAACTTGATAAGTTTTTTGTATGTGTTCACGTCGAACGAGCGGCGGCGCGCGCGATAGACCCACAGTAAGATTAACCAGTTTGAAATTATCGCTGGAAACGATAGGATCAGAGCTATTTAGACAAGAACTCTAATTTGGCAAAGCCATCATATGAACAGAAACGTTCTCAATAAGCTATGAAAAGAAATTACTGAATTATTTCGGAGGACGAGTAAATGTAGTATGATGTATGAAATTCACTATATTATGTAATGTTTCTCTAAAAATTCACATCAATTCTATCACACCAATAGATCGTCGTCAATGTTTAAAACTATTGTTACATTACAGGTCACACCCGCGCAAACGCCTGGCGGCCAATGTGACCAGGAACTCGCCAGGGTAGCCGCGCCCGCTCCCGCGCGTTAAACGTGTACTAGTACTTAAAAAATACAGCAAGAACATTATTATGATATAACATTGGCAGCCATTTTAAAGCGATCTAACAGAAAACCACGTCATAGAGTGCATAATGTGGAAAATGTAGCCTATGTGTTATTCCAGACCACAGTCTATCTCTGTGCCAAACATCCAGATCCGATCAGCCGTTCTGGCGTGATGACTAACAAACATCCATCCATTCATCCATCCAAACTTTCGCATTTATAATATTAGTAGTAGATTTTTACCTTGAGATCATGTTTTTTTCTGTTTTCATTGGAACTCCTCCGCTTTTCGCGTACTGGTCGACTGCTCACTGAACTGGAGGGGAGGGATGACATGCTGCCGTAGCGACGTTTTGATGACAGTCTGCAAAATAAGTATTTTTCTAGCACTTAGTCAATAGTCCACGGACCCGGTGGCCAAAATAGGAACTAATTTTTATTCCTGTTCACCGGGGCACAGAGTTGCCCCGCGCCCCGCCCGGGTAAGGAGGCCCTGGCTCGAGGCCCGTACCTCCGTTTGGCCCTTCGGGACAAACGGAGACGACCCACTAGTTTTTGTTTCTATTTTATGTTTCATAGATATTTCATAGACTTGTAAAAATTTATTTGAATAAAATACAATTGAATTTTCAAGCTTTTTTTACAATTAATATTTCATAGACATTATTATTACCTGGCTTCCCATGTAGGAGGTTTAGGCAGGTTTGCCGGTTTCCTGACTCCCAGGAGCTGTAGAACCTCAGCGTACATGTTCTCGAGGCCTCTCAGTTGCCGTCTGATGGCGCGCGCGTCGCCTGTCGACGCGTCGCTGTCTGTCCGTCCATCCAGCAGTGAGGACAGGTCCAGGCTGCGGGTGGTCGTGGATGTCATGTCTGTTGTATCTAGACCGAATACTGAAATGGTGAAAAATTTGATTGTAGATTTTGGGTGTAGCGTAGGGTTATTGACACATTATGTGCAAGGGCAGAAAACGAAAGCATGATGTTACATACGAAAAAGGTTTATCTATTGTATGGCAAAACTGGTGTCCGCGACTTCATTCGTGTGGATTAAGGTTTTTTGATTCCCGCGGGAACTCTGAATAAAAAGTAGCCTGTGTTTTATTCCAGACTATGATCTATCTCTGTGCCAAATTGCATCCAGATCTGTTTAGCCTTTCTGGTGCGATTGAGTAACAAACACCCATCCATTCAAACATTTCATTCACAATATTAGTATCGATTTAATGTTAAAGTTACGTGAAAATTAATATTAAAATAAAATAAAATATTATATTTGTATGTCATCAAAAATACGGTGGCGGGATATCTTGGCACGAAGCCTTCCACCAGTGCAGACCAGAGAAAATATAGAAATAACTAATAAAATATAGAATTTTTTGTAATAAAATATTATTCCTAATGAGCACATACAATGCAAATATTTATATTTGCATTCTAAATTCAGCAAATAAATAATCAAATTTCATTTCATTTCATGGGTGGTATCTTCCTTTTATAAAACCATAATAAGCCAGGGATAAGATATTTATTTATTGCAAAAATACATGTGAAGAGTTTTTACAATATTTTTGCAATCTGTGTACTACTAAATATGCCTTGCAATTATTGACCGAGCGAAGCGAAGGTCTCTGAGTCTACTTGAGTGAATTTGCACTTGTCCGTCCGTCCATCCTTCTGTCAGAGCCTTATAACTTCTGAATTACTGAACGTGATTACTTCAAATTTAAATATAGTACTATGTAAATTGTAAACCGATGGCCTCCAGCCGAATATGGTTTAAAAAGTTATAAAAATCTTTATTTCAGGGGGGCTCTCATAGAAGCGAATGCGAAATAAAATAATTTTTATTGCGTTACATAGGGTTGCGGTATATCATTTTAAAGATAAATAGAGTCCTAAAAAATATTTTTTTACAGCGCAGTACCACACAATAATCATTAATCATATTTAATAAGAATAAACCTATCTAAACGTGTCATAAGTTAAAGATTGGGGTCAGAATGATCTAAAAATAGCTGCAGATAAGAAAGTAGTTTTTAATTTGGGGTGTTATTATGATCCATAGTGAGAAGCAACCTTTTGGTTAAAATTAAAAAAAAAAACCCTCACATATCCCTCAAGTAACAGGATACCAAAGGGGTTTGAATTTTTTGGCCTACCAACCGTATACCGCGCATTCTTATTTTTTCTCGAACTAGCCGCCACTCATAAAACCTGTATAAATCAATAGCTGGCATTATCATAACCAAGTATTATATGAGACAAATTCTTATAAAGCGTCAGGTTTCCGAGATACAAAGTTATATAACTCTACTCGATGATACCCTTAGAACCACTACTAGCAGTACTAGCACTTAGCACCCTTACTATGATGCAGCTTAGTTTTGATAGTTTTATCTCGGAAATCTGACGTCTTAGAAGACTTTGTCTTATACAGTGTGAGTCTTCATAATGTGTACATATTAAAATGAGGGAAACTTTGCTTAATTTTGTCGACGGAAAACGTATTTAAAAAAATCTAATTTTTTTAAATATTTTTACGGAATTTTTAAAATTTTTTTTCGCTACTGTGACCCTTGTGTAAACAAAACGATGTAACTTTTAAACTAAATGATCTATCACGATGAATCAAACTCATTAATGATTGGAAGTAGTGGGTCCTCCTCATGAAATGAAAATTGTGGAAAAATAAATTGCCCTCAATTGAAAAAAACTGGTTTGTATTGATGCCAGCTATTGATTAATACAGGTTTTATGTTATCGTTTAACTTTAAACGATAGTGAGTGATATTATATGAGTCTGATAAAGCCGGGTGTTCCGTAGAACAAGAGTGCCTAGTACACATATTCAAAAGTTTCTTTTCCAAATTCTAAATCAACAATTTTAATTTCAAAACGAATACATTCGTCACAATTCCTAAACGTTGGCCAGCAACGCCACCTGCGTCAAAACGATGTACTACAATTATTGTGAGTGATCGTTAGCAATTCATCAATTCAAAAAGGCGCGCACGCTTACCGTTTCTCCATAAATCGGCGTGGTAAAATCCAATATCCAACAATCAACAAGTGCCAGTGCTAGCTTAAAATAGCCGCAGACCTATGGAAACATAACATCGCCGGGGTACCCCAGAAGCATCCAACAGCCATCAAAAGGTAAGTGGCGAACGGCATTCGTATCCTTCCCATCAATCTTTCTACTCAACAACGGGATATATTTATAGTTACAGGTTTTATGAGTGGCTACTATTTCGAGAAAATATAAAAATGCGGAACGCCGAACGGTAGATATTTAGATAACTCCGGATCCGCGGTCCATACAATAATATTCTAACCCCCTCCGAATCGAATCAAATGGCTGAACAGATTTTCTTGAATCATAGCTAGGAAATTCTCGATCAAGTCAATTATTGTACAATTGTTCATGTTCAATGCAAATAAATGCATCTGAATCTGAATCAAGTTAAGTTTGAACTTTCAAAAAAAACAACAAAAATCGGCTTATCCGTTTGGGAGCTACGAGTATAATGTCATGCCACAGGCATAATTCAGTTATACAGGAAGTCAGGTACCTACACGCGTAGGTAATATGAAATAGGCTTTATCACCACTTGCAAGCAGGTCTGCAGTCTGATTGCAGCCAAGCGCTAGCCTATACTGGGTGACTTTTTTTGTCGTCTCGAAAAAAATCGGGGGTGATAGGTTTACTTTTTTTTTTTTTTTCTATCAATAGATACTATTCATTCAGTATATTTTTCATAATAAAAACAGGAATACAACAAAAAAGTTAAATTATTAAAATTGAAACCATTGCAATACTACACGGCTTTGTCAGAGTTCGCACGCGCGAGTTCGTTGAACCGAACGCTCAGCAGCTGTTGCGTATGTCACCGTAAGATTGTAATCTAACGCTTTTTTTTCGATAGATTGTAAACAGTCGAAAGATTGTGAACCGTTCAATGTTTTAAGTGTCAATTTTTGAAATATTCATCATTGTATTTACGTTTTCTTGTCTCTTTCTTGTAGGTTAGGTTAGGGTTCGACATAAATAAACAAGTAGGACACTTAGGTTTTATCCGGTTAATAAACCTAACAGATTACAATCTACCGAAAAATAATCCTATGTAATCGATCACCTATGTAATCAAATCATTCGACAGTTTACAATTTCGCGAGTTAGAATATAATCTAACGGTTTTTACAATCTTACGGTGACACGTACATTCGCGGCGCTAGTAAGTATGTCGTGCATTTATGTAGTTTTATGGATATGATGGACTATAGTAAAACCGAAGATATTAAATAAATAATACCATACATACCTTATATTCCACTTACCTAAGATATAATTGTTTCGAAACGCCAAAAAAAGTCACCCAGTATGTTAAAATAAAAACTTACAATGTTTCTTATAGTGGTGATCTCGTTTGGAGGAGTGTTTCTTGTGTGAGTGTGAGTGTGAGTGCCAGCGCGGTGACTCGCGGGCTCGCCGTCTCTCCTCGGGGTACTCGGCTGATCTTCCCGGTAAACTGGAACAATATGGGAACATTACTATCACACTCATATTATTATAAAGGCGAAAGTTTGTATGTGTGTGTAAGATTATTACTCTTTCACGCAAAAAAAGGTGGACGGATTTGGCTGAAATTTGGAATGGAGACAGAGTGCCTAGTGATTTATACACCGGACCTTCTACTCGCGTGGTTACGTTACGGGTTCAATCCCCCGACACGCACATCTGAATTATCGGAGTTTAATTAATGTGCGTTTTAAGACATTAAACATCACTTGCTTGAAACGATGAAGGAAAACAACATGCATAAATAGAACAAGCAAATTATAACTAGCATTTCCTTCCTTTCATATAAATCTAAGCAGTATTTTTCCATTTCGTTGCAAGGTATCTGGAGCAAAGAGCATCTTTGAAAAGCCGCTGAAAGTTTAATGAAGCGAACATCCTTTGAGGGTGTTGTTAGTAAAGCTTTAATGGGATTTATGCTGAAACTTTGGCCCCTGTAGTTAGCCAGCACTGGGTTGAAACGATGGGATGGTGTATGAAATATCACCTGTTCCGTTTATGCAGGTCTGAGGATGGCGACAGGGGCGGCAGAGGCGGCGTGACCGAGCCGTCCGAGCTGGCGGAGCTGTCGAGCCTCATGCTGGCCAGCTTCGGCTCCAGGATCTGCCGCAGCTCGCACTCCACCAGGTCTGCCCATTCGTTTTCACCAGCTGAAAAGGAAACCAATTCGAGGAATCAAATATTTTGCCTCTTCCGGAATTGGGATGCACTCAAGCAGTTTTTTTAGTCTGATATATGATATTATGTATATAACAGGAAAAGGTGACTGACTGACTAAATGATCTATGAACGCACAGCTGAAACTACTGGACGAATCGGGTTGAAATTTGGCATGCACATAGCTATTATGACGTAGACATCCGCTAAGGAAGGATTTTTGAAAATTCAACCTCTAGAAAAATGCGGTTTGAAATGTGTTTACCCAGTCTACGAGGACGACGTCGCAGGCGAAAGTAGTGTTAATGTCATATAATGGCCGAGAGTCGTTAAATACCCAATTTGTATGTTGCGGCGGGTTCATTGGGTTACACAAGAAAGTTGTCACCAGCCGTTCCGATCAAAATGGACAGCTCTATTTATTGCTTAGGAGCCACGCCAGCCACTGTGCCAAATCTTCTGCGACGATTTTGATTTGTCAAACATCTCATGAGAACGTTATCTATGTACTCGTACCAAGCTGTGTCAAAATCGTCTAAGTTGTTGGCCAGCGTAAAGATAACAGTCAGACAGGCCGACGCATTATCTCATTTATATAGTAAGTAGTATGCACTAAAAGCTTTTGATCTTCACCCTGGTTTCTACGGTAAATACAAGAATAAATAAAATAAATAATAGTTTATTAGGCTTCACACAGATAAAAAGATCACAGAAATGAGAAATTATAACTTAACTTACAATAACACAAATCAAAAAATACAAGATGTATTTTTTAAAGAATTAAATGCATTAGAAGTTCTAAAAAGCATACCTGGTCCAGGATTCTGCTGACTAGTCCCAGGCTGGGGTTGAACCCTGGAGCCCACAGCGTCTGAGTCCGCGGAAGTGTCGTGGAGACTGGCGTCAGGCCGTCTGCCGCTGGAGTACGCCACGCTACCTCTGCCAGAGTCCACGTTTGAAGACTGACCACCATTCTTGTCGTAATCTGCATACGATATGGACATTAATCGTTAGCTGATCCAATAATGTAGATGAAGGAACTAGAAGTTTAATCATACTAATATTATAAATGCGAAAGTGTGTTTGTTTGTTGGTTTGTTGGTTTGTCCTTCAATCACGCCGCAACGGAGCAACGGATCGACGATTTTTGGCATGGGTATAGTTGAGGACCTGGAGAGTGGCATAGGCTATTTTTATCCCGAAAAATTAAGGAGTTCCCTCGGGAATGAAAAAAACTTAAACCACGCTGACGAAGTCGCGGGCATCAGCTAGTTCGCTATAATTCGCCACAGCACAGCACACGACAATGCACGATTGTCGAGTCAACATCTCCTGAAAATACGCCGGTGTCGGAGTGAAACGTACGTAGAGAATAATCTGGAAGTTTTGTGTGGTGTGGTGTTGTGACGGTCCTAATTGCTGGCATATTGGGCGGTGAATATCGCAATTTCGAAGAAGGTTTTTTTTATAACCAATTGTGTAGTTTTCAAAAATATTTTCCTTGTATACTAGCACCTTAATTTTATCAACATTCATATCCGGTTTCTACGTAAGGCTAATGTGTTTAGAAGAATAAATGATAGCCCGATGTATATAGTGCTTATTGTTAATGCGATATTAGGCAAGCAAGAAAAAATACTGGGTTAGTTAAAAGCTACAAAAAATATTAGTTAATAATCACCTGAACTAGTACCAGAACAACTCGCACCTTTTTTACCGTGCGCTTTCAAATCTTCTATCCTATTTGGCGTTTGTCTCGAAGACGACGGTTGCGGGATGAACGTTTCGGGTTTACCGCTAGAGTTATATACACTGTCTGCTGACTTCTGGCTCGCACTTTCATCATTTCTTTCAACATCGACAGAAGTGGCAGGTAGATCCTTCTGTCTTTTTCCTAAAGAATCAGGTGTTCTTCTAGACTCTCTATGGCTATCAGGCGTCCTTCTATAGACTTCATGACCTCTTTCTTGTCTGGATTCTATTGAGCGTCCACTTGTTCGAATTCGTTCCTCAAAGCTTGACCTTTCTTGTGCTGCTAATCTCATTCTGAATCCCCCATCATCAGATTCTCTTTCCTCTTGATTCCTTGGCGGTCCATTTTCGTTTGGTATACAATCTAACAAATTACCATGACTATTTCTTCTAGATCGATCGTGAATTTGGGGAGTACTGATTTTGGGGCTCTGTTGTGGTTCGTCTAATAAATGAGGATGGGAAGCGGCTCTCCTTCCTTCTACCAGACCTCTTTGCCGAACTATTTCCCTTTCCATTTGTTGAGGACTTCTGAGATCTAGTCTTGAATGTGAATTTTCGAACTGGAAAAGATATTAAAAACATTAGTGATGTAATCTTTTAAAGTTTTGGATACAACCAATTATTGTAAGAATAATATTTTATAGGTGTCGGGCGTGACATTGAAATTACATCATTTCAATGTCACGTGACCACAAGCTATTCTCAATAGCTATTGAGAATAGCTTGTGGTCACGAGATAATCTAATAAAATGAATATAACGTCTTAGTTAGTGTAATATATTCAATATTGATTTCAGTTTTCACGGACTGTTCAAAGCAATAGTAAATATAATAAGTCCATGGTTTAAAGTGCGTTAAGTGTATAAAGTTGTAATCTTTGAAATTACTACATGTTGCATAAATGACTTCCTACAGTAAAAAACGTAAAAAATTATTGCTAAATAGATTAAACACTTTCCCTAACTTTCAATTTTCTCATACAACTTTTATTATGGAATACAAAATGACATACTGTGATAAGAGGATTCAGCTTCCCGATTGATTTAGCCAACAATGATCTAATAAATCCATCGTGTGACGGACAGTACTGGGGTAAAATGTTCCACGGTATCTCGTCGGCATCATAAAATAGGCACTTGTTATTTTAATTGAGTGCCCCGTGGGAACACTTAATTGTTGGGAATCATTGTGCTTTGTTGCCACAGTGAGAACGGTCGTAAGAAAGGCGAGAATTATTGCTGTAAGTTTGTAATTTTTTGGCACTGTTCTTCGTGTATGACTTTTGGTTTGTGTTTAGTTTTGTAATCAAGATGCGAGACCTTCTGAATGGGATTAGAATTGTATTGCAATGGTCATGATGAATTTAATTGCTTAAATCTAATTAAGTTTGAGAAAATAAACATTAAAGATAAAATGATTCGTGATGATGATAAAGACAAAAATTTAATTAAATGTTAGGTACTCGTAGATATTAAATTACGATCTACATTAATATAAAAAGATAAATGAGACCTAGGCATTTTCATAACTGTAGTAGTCCTGGTCAATAAACACAATACAGCAAATTTAAAAAAAATGGAATTAACCAAGCATAATATTTTGTAATTTGTGTGAAATAATATATTATCTACTAGGTACTCAAGATTAATGGTTCATAAAGGAAATCACCTGTGGTTGCGGACCAGTCTTTAGCGAGGTGAAATTCGCCATAGACCTAACATCTAAGTCTCGTTGGTACACCGCACTCCGTCTCCCTGGCGGTCCGTACTGTTGGTACAGAGCGTCTGCACCCAGAGCTTGCAGCCTGTGAGGAGACGCTAGCATCTCCTGTGACCTGGCCTGATGGTTTAGCATCATTTGTTGTTGTACTATTTGTTGTTGCTGATGCATTAGTTGCCTGTAATGAAAACGATTAAATTTAGGTAAGAGCAGGAAAACTAAAAGCTATTTGTTAAACTTGTCAATCAAATCAAATAAATATTATAAATGCGAAAGTTTGGAAGTGTATGGATGGATGTTTGTTACTCAATCACGCCCCAACGGCTGAACAGATCTGGCTGAAATTTGGCACAAAGATAGATTATAGTCTGGAATAGCACATAGGCTACTTTTTATCCCGGAAAATGAAAGAGTTCCCGCGGGAACCAAAAAACCTCAATCCACGCGCACGAAGTCGCGGGCATCAGCTAGTAAGATCATAGATAAGCAAACGTATGATCAAATAAAACTACCAAGAGGTTATAAACTTATTTTATCAAATAAAGGTAGAGCTAGACAGAAAGATAGCTAGTGCTAGTATAGGTTCTCTCCAATCGTGTTGCTGTAAGTTGGGGTTGGAAATAACCATAAGGGTCGTTTCCCCTAAAGATGTGCCACGTTGCTAAGCTGCGGATGTATGTAAACCCACCAATTATTATTGACACTTGATTTTGATAGCTCAGATAGCTATCAAAATCAAGTGACACCCATCCATTGCTTATCAAATAGCAACGTAGCCATTGATGTAGAATTTTAGTACAACGTAGCACATCCCTACGTGGAAACCTTTTACGACCTCCGTGGCGCAGTGTGTAGCGCTGTTCTCTTAACGTGCGGAAGTCCCGGGTTCGATCCCGAGCAGGGTCAATTTGGGAATTTATAGTTTCTGAATTCTCCCTGTTCAGGCCTGGTGGGAGGCTTCGGCCGTAGCTAGTTACCACTCTACCGGCAAAGACGTGCCGCCAAGCGATTTAGCGTTCCGGTACGATGCCGTGTAGAAACCTAATAGGGGTTTAATATAACTGCCATGCCCCTAACAGGTTAGCCCGCTACCATCTTAGACTGCATCATCACTTACCATCAGGTGAGATCGCAGTCAAGGGCTAAGCTAAGTTAAGCTTCGGCTGCTGCTAAACAATCCGGAAGAAATCTCTTCAAGAGATAGGCTTTTTTATGGATAAGTTGATTACAATAAGATATCCTTTCAATGTGTATGTTGTTTGGTACAAAAAAATAATAATAACTCAACCAAATGGAAAACCCAATCGGACTGACCGAATGCTGTGCTGTACATAAGCCCTAGCCAATGATAAGTATTGGGTCTAATATTTGGTATCTACGCAGATCGCATAATAAAAATTTGGCTACAATTTAATATTTAAGACAATGGAAATGTCTAGCATTAGAGAAAGTAAACAAAATAATTATTCGTAGGTACAAACAAGCATGTGAAAATTTCATTTACTTTATATTAAATGTAAACATTATGTCATTCTTCTCAAGGAAGAAATTATGTGTTACGTTAAGTTTGTTCAATAATATAATCTTAGGATTACTTATTGTTGCAATTAAGTTGTTGTCAAGCTTTGCTTCAATTTTCTTGTCAGATTAATAGTTAATTATTGCGATCACAACTACACGTAGGTTTTTGTCATCCCTTGTTTCGATTATAGTTTGTTAACGTAGACTACTTACTGCAATTGTTCCTTTAAATTGAAAAAATGATGGAGATGATTTTTATACTGTGAAGATCTTTTTAAATAATACGTCATGATTAAAAGTAAAGATAGATGCCGGAAAAATATTTCCAAGCATCAAGTATAACATATTTAAATTTAATAAATAATTCAGTGAAGTTAAATAAAAGCTAAGACATTTAACCAAGGAAATGGTTAAAGAATAAAACCTCTTATCTAAACTCTAGTATTTCAGGCATTGATAAATTATTGCCCAATGATCAGTGATTTTTTAAGGATTCCACAAGGTTTCGTATTTTTTTACAATATAGGCTAGCACTTGACGAAAGCAGTGATGATAGTCTAGCTTGCAGCGCACGTGTCTAAAATATATCTGAATTTCTTGCTTTGAAGGTCTGAGGTCGTAGTGGTAGGAAAGTAGAACGCCAGAAGGACGACTTCAAATATTTCATTTAATCGGCTACTTAATTTGATTATAATATCTTACCTATGGGGAGATGGACTAGGATATGCCATATTATTCGCCATACCATGACTGTACTGCATTTCTGGCCTATTCTGCGGCAGGGGTCTTCCATAAATCCCTTGCTCCTTCCTCGGCATTTCTCTGGGAGCAGCTTGTTCGGGTTCTGGTCTTTGTCTTTCTTCTATATTATTCAGCCTTGGTTCTTCATTTTTTTCTTCAACCCCATCTTTGTTTTTAAACCTACTTGATATCATATCCTTTAACGTGTTGTAGGTTTTACTAACTGAATTGTTGCTTTTTGGTGCATCTCTGGTATTGTCTTTTGCAGTTTCAACAGTGACTGTAATGTGTGAGTTCTGTTCTGGTTTGTAAGTGTTCTTGGCTGGTACCGGTGGTTTTGGAGAGTCGTAGTTCTGTATGTTTCTCGCGACTGCGCCTTGGTTTGGGTTCGGGGATTGGTTTTGGTGCATCGAGTACCCGTAGCTCTGCTCATATTGTCTGAAGTCACCGGATGGACCGGCTTGTTGGTTCTGTAACAATATAGGTATTTATGCAACTGTATCGTAATGAGGGTCATTTTAATTCGAGTGCTGTTTTTTGATACGAGGCTTGCCGAGTATCAAAATAGGATAGTACGAGAATTAAAATGACTAATTACGTACAGTTGCATACAAGATTTTATCTACGACTAGCGGCCCGTCCCGGCTTCGCACGGGTAGACATAAATAGGTACAGATATTTTTCATAATGGTGCACCCCCTTCTCCCGCACTGCCCCTCTCACGAAGAGTTAGTTACTCGATGCGCTGCGTATGGATAACACGGTCTGATTTTGATCGGCATTTCTATCAATTTGTTAAATGTAAAAAAGTAATTATAGTGACGTAACTACAATAGTTAGACACATGGTCTCGCGAAGTTTTTTGTAGATATTGATATATTCTATAATATTGTCGAACATTTTTTTGTCCTATCATTAATACTCTTCGCAGCGTATGCGATGAAAGACATTTTATGGCTAATTTTTTTACACCTTCGGTTGGTTTTAATAAGAATTTCTAAAGATTTCTATAGTAATCTAGTACTAAATATAGCCTATGTTACTCAGTGATAATGTAGCTTTCTAATGAAAAAAGAATTATTAAAATCGGTCCAGTACTTTTTGAGTTTATTCGTTACATACAAAAATACAAAAATACAAATATTTCCTCTTTATAATATTAGTGTAGACAAGGACGTCTTTATAATTTTTTACTTTATAAATTAATAAAAACCAAAAGTGCCAGAACCCAGAGCCGCTAAGCTATAGGTATCCTATTTATGAAGATAACCATATCGATACAGCTACGACTCATAACGATACAGCTCCCATACAACGAACTGTATCGTTATGAGAAGCAAACACGAAAGAGGGTTCAATTCGATATAGTTGTCAAATTCGAAATTGGAACTTTTCGATGCTGGAGTAGATAAAATAATTAATCGTATTAGCTACGATATTTTGTTTTATCAGATAGATGATAACTACTATAATTTAGGGTGACTACAATTTTATGATCGACTTCAATCGATGCCGCCGATCTGCATGGATTGGTTGTTATAACTTGTAGCATCGACTGATCGACAATGAAACAAATAATCGATTCACCATCATTAAATTGATGACGGACTTTATTAGAGTGGCCAGAGTAGGAGTATGGTCGGAATCCGCTAGGATAGTTATGAGAATCATTTGTCATTGATAGATTATATTAAAATAATTATTTTTTTGGTTCTTTTTATGACTTTTAACAAATCACGGTTATCCCTGCGTTTTCGGTAAATTGGGGCTTACCGGTTGTCCTACGTGAGAGACAAACGCGATACCGCGACTCGATACGGCGCGACGTGACTGTATCAAACAGTAGCTGACCCCATAGAATTTTATGCTGACCCTTTTTTTTGGGCTCAGCTGTTAAGAATGATTCACTAATAATGTGTGTGTGTGTGTGTATTCACTTACAATATTCACACAACATCAGTCTATAAAAGCTCTTTAGATAGCTACTATGTCAAGAAGAGAAGAGGAGTAATCTCCCAAACCCATGATTAAAAAAGTGGCCTATTAAATAATTTCTTTATTACACCTGTTCCCTATAAGCCTCAATTTGGCCTGGGAATCGAACCCGGCGTACTTTGCGAAAACAATGCAGCATACGGTGAAAGAGTGTACCTATGTGTTACGCGCCGGTGTGAACTGTGAACCATTGTTGATTGTTGTGGAGGCGAATAGGGGAATTTAACAGTATTTTACATTAACCGACTTAAAAAGAGGTTCTGTATTCTATCCGAATGTTGGTATGTTAGTTCGTTTGTCCGCGATTTTCTCCGAAATTATTGATCGATAAAACGATTTCGACGACTATTTTCACTACTGTAACCTACGTTCTTTCAGGAAGGTTTTAATATATAAATGACACCTAGTAAGTACCTAACGAATGCCACTGCTTCTGGATCTCAACTTTTTAATAAATTGGTCCGTCCAAACCTGCATCGTGGGAACGGGCGTAGGTTTCTATTTCGGAAAATCTTATATTTCTTATATTATCGGAAACTTTTTATAGTACAAGTACTAAGTAATTTCAACCGTGCATCTTAGATAGTGTGAGGAGTATACTTCGCATGTTCCAGATTCGCTCTGGTCTAAGAAGAAGCCCATAGTAAGATAATAAGAATAATAATTCAACGATTAAGGAAGTTAGCTTTGAAGGCATTTGAAATAAATGAATATTTAATAGAAAATAAATAATATAAATTAAGAACATATTCGAAAATAAATAAATAAATGAATCCTGTACCTCGAGAGCGAATTCAACCATTTTATCACCAGCATCGGCGAACTCGCAAATCACCATTTAATATTATAATATCACAAAAATGTTTCAAAAAGCTTATTATATCATAATAATTTAAGTAAGTATTACAAAATTGAATATAGCGCGTAAATTCCTTTCAAATATTTCATCAATTCCGCCACGACTTGATATAATATATTAAAACTTGACCTCCTTTCTACGACGAATTTATTTTAATTAAGATAAATTCGGAACACTGTTCGGTTGAATTTAATTAAGTAGGTAAATAACTTTAGGAACGTCTTAGTAGGGCCGGATGCGCGGGCGCCTGATATCCGAACACTTTGTGTACTAGCGGTGAATCGCGCTAGCGTGCGGCGCCGTTACGCCGAATCTGGATTGGAATGGTACCGTTTGACTATGAAATAGTTATAGATTTTATTACTGACATAAAAAAATAAGTACTGCTTTATGGAGTAAATAGTACCTATATTATTTAGAGTAACTGGACTCTAATTAAGTATATAGATAATTTAGTGCAAATTATTTGCAAATAAATGTCAAAGAAATATTAAGTAAAACTATACCCGAGTTGGACCGGCAAAAGAGAGATCATAGTGCCGAAAGAATGCAAAGTAATTTGGCTGTGGAATAGAGCAAGGGAGGTTTTAGGACTGTAGGCCGTTGGGCTATATTTAAGATGGAGTAGAAAATATCTTACTATGTAACCAATTATGTATAACACAATCTCTAAACTAAGATCTCTAAAATGACACCATGTTTAGCAATATTTTTAACTAGCTGATATCCGCGACTTCGTCCGCGTGGTTTAAGTTTTTCGTTATTCCCGCGGGAACTCCTTAATTTTCCGGGATAAAAGTAGCCTATTTCACTCTCCAGATACTCAACTATACCTATGCCAAAAATCACGTCGATCCGTTGCTCCGTTGCGGCGTAATTGAAGGACAAACCAACAAACAAACACACTTTCTCATTATAATAATAGTATGATGCTGTCATTTTAGTTTAGTTTAGAGATTGTGTACAACAGAATCAGCCTCATTGTAAGGCTCACATCGACGGGCGATGGTCGGCTCAACTATAGTTCGATATAAAATCGCATCAGGCAGGCCGCACGCGCCACTCAACCGTTGTTTCGCTGTACGTCCAGTCTGTCCGTACGCGCGCTGAATTATGCCCTTTGTGTTCGCTCCAAGAACACAATCACGATGCAACAAAGGAAATAATGATTATGGGAAAGATTCTATTAGTATCGCGTGAAACAATACTTATGCAATATTACTCTAAATGACAGTTCGATGTCACGCACCTTGACGATTTTGAAATAAGGATTATCATTCTAAAACACGTTGGCAGTATGACCCCAGAGCCGCACAGAGGCGCAGCGGAAGTATATAAAATCTATACCTATCTATCTAACCTTTTCATCGTTGAAGATTTATGAAATACATAACATCGCTCTTCTTGACTGCCTCGTTGGTCTAGCGGTTAGTACCTATGGTCGACTGCGGATCTCGAGGTTCCGGGGTCGGTTCCCGGTCGGGCATAGAAATTATTAGGTAAGTACCTACATAATGAGTTTCTCAGTTAAGAAATTCTCAGTGCAAACCCGGAGTTGGAAGTGGTGGTGTTTCACCCCCGAGCCTCGGAGAGCACGTTAAGCCTTGTCAGTCAGTCTCGGTTACTATCACTAACATGATAATAGCACAGAATAGGTAATAGTAATAGTCGTTAAGGCCCGCCAACCCGCATTGAAGCAGCGTGGTGGGTCTAAGCTCTAATTCCCTCGACCTAGCTAGTCCATTCTAATATTATAAATGCGAAAGTGTGTCTGTCTGTCCGTCTGTCTGTCTGTCCATCTGTCTGTCTGTCTGCTACGCTTTCACGGCCCACCTGTTTACCCGATTTTGATCAAATTTGGTACAGGGATAGGTTGTGTCCCGGGAAAGGACATAGGCTACTTTTTATTCCGGAAAACGAATTCCCACGGGAATCAAAAAAACTTAGACCACGCAGACGAAGTCGCGGACATTCGCTAGTTCTCAATAATTCTCATAAGCTGGGGCTGGTCAGATATACACATAAGGTTGTCCCACATAAGTTCCATCTATTAATTATTAGTCACCACGCGTTACACCATGGAAAATGCATAAGCATGGGGCAAGGAACTCCGGCGTTATGCCTCGCCTGTCGCCATGCTCATTAAGCAGGAAGGTTGCGTGTTATAAGTATAATGTACTAAGTGTTGAGGAATTTTAAACAACTATTTCTTCCATTTTTATTACCTTACTTCAAAAATAGGAGGGCATGAATTCGACACGTACGAATATTGTATAGTATGTAAATACTCACATAATATGAGAATCTATGAAGGCTTCAAAACAAATATACAAAATTTCATAGGTGTATTTGTCACCGTAAGATTGTAAAAACCGTTAGATTGTAATCTATCTAGCAAGATTGTAAACTGTCGAAAGATTACAATTGAACGCATTATTTTTCGGTAGATTGTAGTCTCTGCAGGGGCGATTGCCCCAGTTTGATTTTCCTCATCTCGTGCAAACGAGATGAGGAAAATTCCCCACATATTGGATAGAAACAGGCGTTACTTTGCGGAAGTCCATGATAATGAAGGAACTAGAAGTTTAATTCGGTATTACTGTCGCGGATTATAGCGAGTTAAACTTCTATTTCCTTCACAATGGGGACCTTAGAGCTCTTGTCCCACGTCGACTTGCGCATTGATAAAAAATAGAATAGTACTAATTTCAACTTGTGCCTATGCAGATAGCGCTTTGGGGATTATGTCAGGGGTGATATCCCCCAGTCTACCCCCTTGTCCCCACTCCCCAGCCGACTTATCACCTCGCGTATTAGTAAAAATAGAATAGTGCAAACTTCAGCATGTGTCCACGCAGATAGCGCCTTGGGCGGCGTGTCAGGGGCGACGGCCCCCAGTCTACCCCTTTTCCTCGCCTCTTGCAGGATGGGGACCTTGGCACTCTTGTCCCCCGCGGAGAGAATCACTTCGCGTTCTATCTGTAACAGATCACACATCTTCTATTAGAATTTATATCAGAATTAGGTACCTGATTAATAACTAGCTGACGCCCGTGACTATCTGCGTGGATTCATTATTTATATTTGTAGAGAGTGTAAAATAGGAGTTTGAAATTTACCAATTAACATGAGCGAATTGCCGCGGGCAAAAGCTAGTTTTGTGCTACAAGTTGATATCTCAATCTTGATTAGGCCTTATATTGCTTGGTTACTATCGGAACTTCGGGAATAATATTATCCGTGAATAACCCGCGTGAATAAGTAAGCGACAGAAGCGACGTGACGTGATACGACGTCATAGAAAATGACAAGACAAACTTGTCGCGTGAAGGGTCAGCTACTTTTTGATACTGTCGCGTCGCGTCGTATCGAGTCGCGGTGTCGCAACAGTATCAAAAAGGTCAAGTAGGTCGTAGGACAACCAGTAAGTACTAACCGATTCTTATGCAGCGTCTTAACGGAACGCTTAGCTGTAAGGCTTTGTGGGAAAGATCGTGTGTAGCCACGGCCGAAGTCTCTCCTTACTCGAGATTTCAGAACTTGATAGAAATTCAATGGAGGTATTTGGTAACAATTATCTAAGTGTTATGCATTCTAGTGCATGGCAACTTGATTTCCCCATAAGTTCAACGCCACACTAACGACTTGTAATAAGTAATAAAAACTTACAAATGTTTTTCTGTCAACAGCTTATTATTGGAATACGTAATAGGTGAGCCAGGGTGAAAGTGTCCATTGTATAGCTTATCGGTTTAATATGACGTGGGTTACGTAATGGTAAGTGCTGATCATTTTGGTACGATATGAACGGAGTTTGGTGTAAACAGCTTTCTCTGTAGGCGAGGAACTTTTGGATAGGTAATGCATAGGTACTAGGTACTATACCTATGTACGTAAGGTTTAAATTGAACATAACTGTTGGTGTAAAGCGTTGATAGCTGAGTGGTTAAGCGGTCGGTTCGATTCGGCTGGTTACGGGTTAGATCCTCGGGCACGCACCTCTTACTTTACTTTTTTTTATTACTTTTTGGAGTTATGTATGATTTGAGCAATTCAATATTATCGTGAGGAAACTTGCATGTCCGTGAGTTCACCATAATGTTCTCAAAGGTGTGTGAAGTCTTGCACTTGTAAGCTTAAAACTTACCTATTTATTATTATTACCTATAGGTAACTGTTTAAGGAGTTCATGCAGGCCTTTTGACACGCAGGCATCTATGAACTCCTTACACAGGTCGAATTATCCATTTGACAAACTATTACGATTACGATTTCCTTACACAATCGGGGGGAAGTTCGGCTATTCAGCGGGGTAACGCAGCCAGCGTTCTGGGCGCATTGCCTCATTGCAGCGGTTTGGATGATATTTTAATTGATCATTTAAATATAATAAATTATTAACATTAAACGAAACTTAATTTTTAAAATAAACAATCCATTAATCAATAAATTAAATCCAACAGTCCACATAAGAATGGCCGCAAATCCTGTCCAGCAAAAACCGAGAAATGTGCAAATGACGCATTTCTATGCGAGCTAAATATAACTATGTCAACGACCCGGAGTCGCTTGTCGCGGCTAGTCGGGCGACGGGTTTGTGATGGATGATTGCTTATTACTTATTAGCTGCTTATTAGATCTATAAGTGTGAAATAAGCTATTCTGTTGCGGGGAAACTGGTATACCTACACTTAGCTACAATACTACTTGTAGGTTGGGGTATAATGCGATGACGCGCAGAATGTGACTTGGGACAGGTCAGGAATAAAAAAATAACCAGACCTATAAGTTAGCCCGCTTTCGTCTTAGACAAAAGGGTTATCGTAATTAATATTTAGATATACCTAGACACTGACAGCAACCCAATGACTCTATGTAGTAAGAGTTTAATATTATAAAAAGAAAAATCCCGTCCCACTGATGGATTTACTTACCAACGCCCTGTTTATGGACCTAGAAAATTTAAATTTGGCAAAGAGTGTTCCTGTCCTGTACAGACAAGGATTAAGTAAGGCAGGGTTTATCGAAATTAGCATGGAAGCGAAGTCACTACTATGGGAATAAGGGGTCTAGCCCCACTGGCCCCAAAAACGCGGCGTGGTAAGTAGCGACAAGTTTTCTTTGTGCAACTATGTCGCAGTGCATCTCCATGGCACGTCACTCAAGTGGGCCCAGCTCCATACAAGAATATATGTCGCTACGTGCCGTGCCGCTCGGCGCGCCGTTCATCTGTAGAGAAGGTCCATTTTAGGGGTGGTCTTGCACAGTTACAAAGATAAGAAGTAATGTACTCACGGGGAATTTGGCGGAGTGCGTGTGTAGTGGCGCGGGCGTGGAGGGAGCGGGCGCGCCGGGCAGCGCCGCCTCGGGCGCCGGCGGCATCCTGTACGGCGGCACCGACGATAGCGTGCCTGCGGAGAGAACCAACACGGTCATTGTGCGTCGTCCAATAGGGCAATGTCGAGTCAACATCTCCTGAGGATGCTCCGGTGTCGGAGTGATAAGTACGCTCAGAGTAATTTGGAAGAAGGGCACGCAATTTAATGGAATTCATAATAGCACAAAAATCAAACGCTATAGCAGGCTAGGTAGTGGAAATAAATAATCACAACGATGACATAGCAATATCAATTCGTCGGACGCCTCCCTTTCTCTTCTCCACACAAATTATAATTATTGAGAATGGTAGCCAACCATTTCCGCTTCATACGTTACATAAAAACTTTGTGTAGGGAGGGGCCATGGAAAGGAAACATTTCTTTTCATTTTAGAGTATAGTTCTTTTTGAGACAGTAAAACGTGAGGATCTGGTCTGAAAAAATTATTATGATAATTTTGACAGATGAGAGGTGTATAGCAATAGTGAAGGACAAGAGTGAGACAGATTGAATGAGTACTATGCAAATCTCATCTGCCGAAATTATTATCATCCTGTATTCTTACGGAGTGTCCAACACATGGCTTGTTATAATTTTAACAAGGGTTTAAGTTTACCTTAGTGTACCTTCTCTTACAAACTAAGGTAAGTAGAAAATGTTTTATGAAATATGTGAATTTTTATTACGAAAGTAGACACTGGAATGAAACTCTAATATGAGCAAAAACTTCACCTTAGAGAAATACCGCTAGCATTTTTTCTAAATAACTTAATTGTACAAATGGACAGTTAAGACAACTTAGCAGCCGTCAGGTTTACGAGGGCCCTAACAAGGAATCTAGAAATCTAAACTAGTCATACTATCTAGAGTAGGGTTACCACGATTGTTCGTACCGAACTCAGGACACTGTTGAAAATAATGGATGTCAAACTATAGCTCTAATTTACGATCGATCAATTTGTTTAGGATTCGCGTACAATTGAATGAATATATTCAGCAAATTTAGTAGTCTGTCACTCTCCTAATCTATACCCATGCAAAATATCACGTCGATCCGTTGCTCTGTTGTAGCGTGGTTGAAAGACAAACCAACAAATCAATAAATCAACAAACAAACACACTTTCGCATCTATGTATACTGGCTTAATGAACAGACTCTATCTAAAGCGTCCTAAAGGTAGACTCTGCGAGATGTCATCGCGACTCGCGACAGCTATACGAGCAGCAGAACTTTCCTGCCTGACGTGATGCCACCCTATTCATGAATCGCAAAACATTGAGCAAGGCTGAGGAAACTGGAACAGCAAATTACTTTAATTTCCTCAAGATTTATTTAATCTGTAGCATCTTACGGATGCAGCCAATGACTGACTAACGGACTAAAAATAAAATGTTAATCGACTGTTAGTTTTATATTCTTTTTACTCTGAATCGTAAAGTGGTTCTTCTGTCACTGTTATTGAAACCTAAATCCATACTAATACATAGTATAAATACGAAAGTGTGTCTGTCTGTCTTCTAAGGTGTCACGGCCCATCTGTTTAACCGATTTTGATGAAATTTGGTACAAGGATAAGTTGAAAATAATACAATAGAACTTAATGCTAGCTAGCCTAACCTAATTACTATATAAATCATGCCCGCGTGGAATAGTGGCAAGAATGCTGGCTGCATTTCCGCGCTGGACAGCCAGGCTGATCCTTTGCGCAAAAAATGAGCCAGCCCTTCTGTCACCAGATGAGGCAATTAACCGCGGTGAAATATCTCGTAAAAAGTTTTTGGCACTAAGACTCCATGGCCCCAGGGTCTCCACGGCAAACGGAACAAATATGTAACTCTCTATGAGAGAGGCATACTTCCGCCGCTTGCCGGTTTCAGCCTTTTCTGCTGCGGCTCCCGGCCTTGATGCTGTCTCCCTGATATGACACGGGGCCAATGTGGATAAGTTGTATCCCGAGGAAGGCCATAGGCTACATTGGCTTTGTCTTGATGAACTGATAGACAAACTATAGCCCAAACGGTTGAACCTAGAAATTTGAAATTTTGAGAGAATATTCCTTGAGCACCCTAGAGGTGCTCAAGGAATATAGGTTGACTGCCTCGTTGGTCTAGTGGTTAGCATAGTCGACTGCGGATCACGAGGTCCTGGGTTCGATTCCCGGTCGGGCATAAAAGTTAGGTATTGGGTTTTTCAATTAAGAAATTCTCAGTGCCAGCCCGGAGTTGGAAGTTGGCGGTGTTTCACCCCCGTGCCTCGGAGAGCACGTTAAGCCGTCGGTCCCGGTTATTATCACTAACATGATAATAGTCGTTAAAGCCCGCCAGCGTGGTGGGTCTAAGCTCTAATTCCCGCTCTCCTATGAGAGTGGAGGCCTGTGCCCAGCAGTGGGACGTTAATATGCTGTAGTGATGACCCTAGAGGTGTACCTACTAAGGAAGGAAATTCTCGAAATTCCTACCCCTACCTAGTTCGCAGGGATTATTAGGCTTCCGTACCAAAATGGTAAAATGGAACCCTTATGGTGCGACTTTCTCCGTCTGTCTGTCCGTCTGTCCGTCCGTCACACTCGATTATTTCAGTAACTACCGAAGCTATCGACATGAAATTTGGAATAGTTGTGTATATTAGTGGCCCAAAGACACAGGAATTAAAAAAAATTGGAAATTATTTTTGTTCTTATTTAAAAAGGGGGAAAAATCTGAGGTTTGAAATTTAAAAGTGAGATAACTGTACTGTGTGGGGTATCATATGAAAGGGTTTACTTTGTACATTCTAAAACAGATTTTTAATTATTTTTAGTTATGATAGTTTTTGATTTATCGGGGAAAATGTCTAAAAAAATACCGTTCCCCCCCCCCTTATCTCCGGAGTTTACCAATCGAAAAATTTAAAATAATTATGGTCAATAGGAATTTACGTATACTTTACAGGAAAACTATAGCCAATGCTCTAACTAGCATAGTTTTTTTGATATTAACAATAAACCTCTACAAACAAAGTTAGTCTTGCGGTTCATTAACAAAGGTAATTATTTATTAATAATGGTACGGAACCCTTCGTGCGCGAGTCCGACTCGCACTTGCCCGGTTTTTTTTTTTTATTCAAGCAGGAAATCTTTGATGTAATTTTCCGGGATAAAGAGTAGCCTATGTATTATTCCAGACTATAATCAGATATCTCTGCCAAATTTCACCCAGATCCGTCTATTCTGGCGTGAATGAGTAACAGACATCCATACATTTATACTAATAATAAAAACCAACCGAATCCAACTTTCGCATTGTAAATAGTAGGTATAACTAGCTGATAGTACAGAATAGATTACAATATCAAAAGCCGCTTCAAATATTGCGGTATAATTGTAGAAAGTATGCCTACTAATATCCGTTTTCCATCAATATCCTTCAAGCAGTTCCTGTTTTGGCTTTAGAATATCGAAATTGGGTTCGCGCGCATTATAATAATGCTTCTATTAGTAGCAATAACAGGATGTTAACATTGTATGTATTTTAACTTTCTTCTTGATTAAATGAACTACTAAGTCTAATGAATTTAGGTGTATTGGCTGTTAACCATAGGTAGTTATAGTGTTTGTATACCTACTTACAGTCATTAAAATTACGTTATTATTGCTTTGTTATTTCTTTTAATGACTTACTAAACGAGTAGGTACCTAGTAGGCTACTACCGACCGTATACATAATGACTTCGACATTATAGATTTTTCATTCATTTATTTGCTTAGTATTTTGTGAGTCCAAACATGTTTGTCATATTACAGGCGTCGCCACTAAAAGCACCTAAAAGTTGACTGCGATCTCGTCAGGTGTAAAGTGATGAATGATGGCTAAGATGGTAGCACTAGCGGGCTAACCTGTTAGGGGTACAGCAGCAATATTAAATCTATACCCCTAACCGGATTATACACGGCATCGTACCGGAACGCTGGATCGCTTGGCGGTGTCTTTTGCCGGTTTTAAGCCTCCCACCCATCGAAATGTATAAGTACTAAAACCTTACTACACCAATGCTCCCACCAGACAAAATGTGACGTGAGAATTGATAAATTACCTACGTATCTAGTAGTATTACAAATTGAAGTCAAATTTACTTGAAGCAGTCATCAAGTGAAGTCGACTCTAAGGAAAATAGTTTAGATAGACTTTCTCATCGACGACAAAAGTCGGGCGACATTGAATAATGTCAGCTTTTAATTTAATAATGATTTGAGTATCTAACTTAACGGTATGGCAATTTGCCTCGATATACCAAATAGCTACAGGAAATGGCAATTTGTCATTATTGGCTATACAACTTGCATTATGCTCTTTGTATTGCAGCGGTGTATACCTACTTGATCTGGTTCCATATTTTTATGAATGACTCAGTAATTCTGAAGATATCTACTAAAAATACAGTCATCTATTTGCGAAGTTTAGAGGCCTTACTACTATTGGTTAAGGCAGTATTATTTTAATATTGATAACTATCTGATTTCAGAATTATTGCTCGTAACATCCTTATTTTAGGGACGCCAAGGCACGTTATTTATATCTGACATTTTAAAATAATACTGCTTTAGGCCTATTGCGCATTATAAAAAAACTAGCTGATGCCCGCGACTACGTCAGCGTGGATTGAGGTTTTTTGGTTCCCGCAGGAACTCCTTAGTTTTCCGGCATAAGTATCCTGTGTTATTCCAGACTATAATTCATCTAGATCCGTTCAGCCGTTCGGGCGTGATTGAGTAACAAACATCCATCCATACATCCATCCATCCAAACTTTCGCATTTTATAATATTAAGAAAAGAAAAGAAAGAAAATGTCTTGTGTCTATGAGTTATGTCTTATACGAGTATATAAGTATTTTGTTTGCGCGTGTCTGATTCGACACAAGAAAAAATATCTTGTATAAAATATCTGATACAACCACCATTGCGACTGAATTTCTTATAAGACATTACTCATAAGACACAAAAAAAATCTGCGCAAAAGGCCATAAGCGATGGTAATATGCCCACAGAAGCACTAGGAGATACTAAGCGATGCCCGCAACTTTGTCCGCGTAGGTTTAGGTTTTTGTGGTTTCGAAGGAACTCTTTAATTTCCCGAGATAAAAACTAGCTTTCTACGCAACCTAATTTCATACAAAACTTCGTCAAAATCGGTTGAACACATAGGTTGTGAAGCGTAGCAGAAAGACAGCCAGACAGATAGACAGCTAGACTGTGACATAAACACACTTTCTCATTCATAATTTGAGTATGGATTGTGATCTCATTGTGTATAAACAGGTTACATTGGCCGACGTTTTGGCAAGTCAGCTGATCTAGCGGTCGCAACGGTACCTACCCAATACCCATAGCAGAGAATAGGTAAAAGTACAGCTGTACCCATAGTATAGTAGCCTGTAACCAACTAAAGTTAACCGAGCTATTTTTTAGGAAAATCTGTACTTGATGATGATTCTTACACGGTGTTAGCGGTTAAGTCTTCAAAAAGAACAGACAGATACACTTGCGTAATTTCTCCGTAGCTTCGCTCACGTTAGGTTCAATTTTCATTCAAATTTGAAAGACCTGTTCGTACCCCTTTAGGGGTTGAATTTTTAAAGATCCTTTCTTAGCGGGTGCCTAATTGCCTACATCGTATAGCTAATCTATATGGGAAATTTCAGCCCGATCCGTCCCGTGATTTGAGCTGTGCGTTTATAGATCAGTCAGTCGGTCATCTTTTCCATGTGGAAGGGTTGGGCCAGCAAGTGTTTATATTTAGCAATTAGAACAGCAATATAAATTGGGCATCATTCATAAAATTATGCTCAGTTTTCGCATGCTAATTCGATTATGTAAGCGGTATAAAACGAAATCGATTCAATTAATCCGTAACAGGTCAATTAAGAACGTATTCATAATATATAGTAATGTGATTTGACTGCAAGTTTGTAAAGCTTGATCGAAATATTAGTTGTATTTTGCCTACTAAATAATATTATGGTGTTACATTTTTTTTTACACATAAGTAATTAAAATAACTAACGTAGTTAATATTAAGTATGTGTTGCTAAAATTTAGTGATTAACGGTGATGAAGTGATTAAACGATTGAATGATAAAATTCAATTCAATTCAATTCAATTTATTTATTTAAGATAACATAATTCATATTTATTACAATTTTATGTCATTATCAAATTATCATTATATCATTATGAAAAAATAAATTGTATAAATAAAAATGATTGTATTTTTTTAAATTTTGATTGTACAAATTAAATTGAATTGCAACACTAAACGCTTAAGTTACAAAAATATAAGCCTAGCCGGATATTATTATCCGAAAATTCATTGAAATGAAATGTTTATTTTTTCATGTAGCACAACTTGGGCCATTTATTAAATGTCCAACGCTTTACCACCGGATCGGAAAGTAGATTCTATTGAGAAGAACCGGCAAGAACTATTATTTTGTATACTAAATCTTAAACATATGAACAACTTAATTTATTTTATAACTATGAACGATTGTAATAAAACACTGAATTTGAAACCGAAAACGCGTTGATGTCTTTTATACCGGCGGTGACTTTAGTATTAAACACACTTTGAATTATAATTACATCATAATAGGTCCTTTTATCTCTTTATACTGTTAATAAAATACAGTTTTAGTATCCAAAAAATCATAATATCTTCACAAGAAGCGAGACTGTATCCAAAATACAAGCAGGTATAAATTTTAAAAGCTGCGAAAGTATTTCCGTTGCATCAAACACTAGCCATTATTACCTCACACTCCAATATAATCTCTATTTCACAAATGATAAGATACAATTTATATTGAAGCCTAAAATATAGCATGTTCCCCCTTTATTTAATCGCTCAAGGATGAATGAGCAGTGAGTGGATAAGTTTAGAGTATATTTTTGAGTGGAAGCGAAAATAGCTTAAGGCCTCGTCGGCCAGCAGATGTGAAGAGCCTTTTTTGTCAGTAATTCAAAAGACATCTGTTTTAAATCCACAGCACACTTGCTGCTAATATTATAACAATGGATAACCTTTCGCAATAAATTATTTCTGAGTAATGTTGTTTAAACCTATAATACCTAAAACCTTACATACAGTTTTTAGGGCGATAGCACACATTACTTTAGTTTTAAAAACTAAAACTTCAAACTGAATAGTTGCAGTGACTAAAACCTTAGACTTAAACACACCTACTAAAGTAACCTACTGAAGCCATTTTGACACAAATATAGCAATTTATTGCCAACTGAATCCATTCTTTAAAAAAAGGGAAACACGACGTATGCCTTTTCAAGGCTCATTTCCGCAAACCGTAACGAAAGTAAAATATAGTAAGATAGCTTGCATTCCGAAGAAAGTATTTTTATTTTTGATTCAGGATAGAAAGAACCACCTAAATCCACGCGGATTAATTTGTATTTTGCCGGCATGTTCTAGTCTAACGTAGTGTCTAATTTCACGGTCAGAAAAATACCGATCTGTGATCCAAAATAGGTGTTTCTGAATTTTTTTTTAAACATTTAACATGAAAATATCACATTAATAATGTCTTCCTATTGACAATCCTCATTTTTTGCGAAGCGTTAAGTAATCTACTCTCCTTTGTCATTTTTCTATCTAGCAGCCCAATGACCACTCTGTCACCAGCGGTATTATTCAATTCAAGTCACGAAACTGTTGTATTATTAATCAGCTTACATTAAAGCAAGAGTTTGGATCGTCTAGTCACAAATTACTGTCTAGCCATCATATTTTACGATAATAATTTATACCCCAGACGTTTCTATTATTATTTGTCGCCTAAAATGTGACATTAATATATATTAATCCTAATCATAGACCATAAATTCACACTGATAACTTTATTCATTCGAAACATAAATTTTTCAATGTGTTCCACAAATTAGCCAATATTTTTAGTAAGAAAGACTTTTACAATTGTTTAGACCTCATAACGACGATGTGATATGGCATGCGATACGATATGATAATAAAATAATGCATCATGCAAGTTGATAAAAGTAGCTATGGAAGTGTGGTTATAAGCAGGTAGCCAGGTATAGGTAAAGTGATTATATTAAAAGAAAAGCTCAAGTATAATTCAAAATATTGCAGTTTAAGGTAAACGCCAACGCACTAATCAACTAAAGATTTATTTTAGACTTTAAGCTAAATACAGCGCCTATTTTCCATATTTTAATGGAACACTAAAATAATGTCCCATAATATGTAGGCAATTAGAAGAGTTATAAACAACTTTATTTTGGAATATGCTTATCAAATGTGAACGCTAAATTGAGTTTATAATGATATTATGTCCTGCTTGCATATTTTTTTTAAACGTTACAAATAATCTTATGGCTTACTAGCCTAATGTTATGACTACAAATTATACCCACGTCAAATTAAGTCATGAATTAACTACTTGACTAGAGTTTTATCGTACGGTCGCCATAAAATATCGTGTTATGTAAATGATACCAGTATGTCACATACGTTATACTTTTAGTGAAACCCTAATTTAAATGCGCGTGAGGTGGTTTTTTGAAACGCTTATAAGTAGAGATTATAATCCTTTTTTACCATCTCCTTTAATTTCGTCGCTTCATCAGCGTTAGATTTAGAAGTGTATTCTATCTTAGGCTACATTATCACTAACAATACATCAAGTCAGTCAATAGTAAACCCGCTTATGAGGCATAGATGAGTACTCTATCCAATCAAAGCCTTCTTTATTCTTATATTGAACTAGATCGCTTACATTTGTTTACATTTTGAGTCTTAATTAAAAATCAGATTAGAATCTTGTTTACGATTCTAGTTAAAGCTCGAAAGATTTACAGATAATCTATTACCTGTAAGACTGTGACTACATTGTCAACCGGTTGCATTCCGGTTCGATTTTATTGCTTACCGGATTTGATTATACCTAAGCTTTGATATGCTTTGCTAAATTAGTTAGTAGATATAAATTAACATAATATTAATAAACCAAACCAACTAAAACTAACCAAACCCAGAAAGTATAAAGTTAGAGCAAAAAAGTTAAACATAAATTAATTTTATTTTTAATTCATATAATAGAATAGCCAGCAAGGAACTCGGCGGTTGCTCTTTTAGAACTAGCTGAAACATCAATGCATTCGGGAGACTTTGTGTCAATGTTTTCTCTACTATAACTATACTAGTGGTATTCCGAACCAGTGGTAGATTCACTCGACGATTCAAAGGATAGAGATGAATAGAAAAGATTGAAGTTTGAAGTATAACGTAGACCAAGAAAATTGAAGTAATATTATGTACTAGCCAATAGATTATTTTCAGCAACTTCCAGCCTGTTCACACCGTACCATAGAGCCACCGGCATGCCACCGGTCTTCCGTATAGTCCAAGCCTTAGATGGCAAAGACGGCGAGAAACGGGTAAAAGATATAGAAAAGCATTCTCACGAGCACTCAGTTGTCATTATATAGTCATAAGTAGAAATGGTAACTTCCACTCTTTTCCATCTAATTACATCTTACGTTATAGTAAGCACGTGGGAATTAGTGTGTTATGTGTTTTAGAAACTTAATAGTCTAACAATAGTTTAACTAAGTAAGAGCTTAATAGTCTATCTAACTATAGTATATCTATGATGATGGTCGCGACTTTGCCTGCGTGGATTTAGAATTTTCAAAGCCCTTTCGTTTTCCTGGATAAAAAGTAGCCTATCACTCTCTGTTCATGCAAAAAGTCACGTCGATTGCATTTATAATAGGTATGGGTAGTGAAGTAGTGATATGACAATAGGATTTATAATAACTATAGGACTAAAGGATTTGTCTACTCAATAAAATCAAGCTTAAAGAATCTCAGGCTAACTTTTACTCACTGTCTGTCTGTTTGTCTGATACGCTTTCACGCCTCAACTGTTCAAACGATGTAATTGTACTTACAAAGATATTATCCTGTTCTCATGTATCTTTCGGGATGCGGTTGTATCCCGGAAAAGGACACGTGAAACTTTTTATACCGTGAAGTCAAAAAGTTCCCACGGGACTTTTTAAAACCCTAAAACCACGAGAGCAAAGCCGCGGGTATAATCTAGTAAGGTGCTAAAGTAGGTCGGACTACTCATTCGTGATTTTCATCAATAAGGCAACAACATCCGTGGTTGAATTTATGGAGAAAACAACTTTGAGGTTATGGAAACTTAACGTGCATTTATAAACATCGCAAGAGGTATCCAAATTAAATTGACAAGACTACATAAGTAGTAACATCCTTTCAGAAGTTTATTTTACGAAAGGAAGCTTATTTCTTTAAAGTTAATGCAATATGTGTTGGCACAGTTGTGTTGATAAATTGTTTATCTTTTGTGTACCACTGAATTTAGCAGCATTATCTTTGTTTCAAACAATACAACTTTAAGGAAACTTTTAAAGTTGAGCTTGAAGTTTCTTGACGTTAAACAATAACGTTTTCTACATAACCCATCGAAGAGAAAAAGATTACCCGTTATACATAGATGTAACTTAACTCAAACTTATGACAAGGTTATTTCATACATACCAGACAGCTGCAGCTAACTTAAACTGGAAAACCGTTGCCACAACACGTAATTTACTTCACTTAAACTCTATATCTATAAGATACACTAAACACACATAAGAACTTATAAAGTTTGTAACGTTTCTCGAAATACAAGCAAGACATTCACCTGTTGTGATCGCACAGTGCGGACTGCCGAGCGTTCGAGCTTCGAAACTTGTTTCGTAGAAAAAGCCTCCCGCGCCATTCGGAGTGACCCTTTGCTTAGTCCACTCCTTGTTTACCTCCACGACGCTTTCTTGCAACTTCTCTGGAACCATTTGAGCCTCTAGATTGATTGGAACCTGCTTGCTATTGCAAATAAGTCTCCCATTTTGAACTTCTTGAGTATTTGGTACTTGTTTAACATTAATACTCATAGGCTTTCCATAAATACTCGTTGTATTATTAGTAGTATTTATACCGTTGTATTTCTGCATAGCTCCGATAATACGAGGCTCTGGTACAGGTTGATTGGCGAATGCATTAACTTTTAGTATCTGATTCGCTTGGTGTAACAACTTCCTTTGAATATTTTCGATTTCACCTTTCGAAGCTTTCGAGTTTTCGGATAGCTGAGCTATTAGTTCGTTTACATTAAAATCCATTGTTGATGTTGACGGTTCATTGACTGTATCAGCTATTGCACTTCTAACTATTGTTGTGTTGTTGTTTTCTCTATTGTTTGTCTTGAATTTCATGTCTAAATCAGGTGGTGTTATAATTATAGATGGTAACGGTTTTGTGTTTAACTCTTTCGGTTTACCACGCTTCAATTTTCTTACAGTTCTTGCCATTACATCGCTACATAGTTTATGGTAATTTCATTTCACTCTGTCATCCTGTTTGAAAACACGAATCTCAAATAGAATGCCCTTACAAACTATTTTTTCATAGCTGACAAAAAATGTAAATAGCAGTTTTCTCAGAAACTTGAGTGGCATGTTAAGAAAGGCGTTAATGAAGTTTTTACCGCAAAGTAACAAGGAAACTATAATAGGAAAAACCTAAGTTTAGATTGTCGAAAGCGCCGTAAAAAGCGTTTTAACTTTTAATGCGTTTTACTAGGATTTTTTTTCCTGAATAGAATATTTGAGTCAGCTAAAAAAATGATTCGCGGTGAAGTCATAGAAGCATTCTTGTTATGTATTAATACTTTAGAGCACCCGTGCGAAGTCAAGATCTGTTGTTATGTAAGTTTTGTTTATTTTTTTGTTTTAAGTATCACTCACAGAGCTAGATCGTTTAATGAAGGTATTTAAAACGTCAGACAATCGGCAGTTCCATTTTATTGAGGCATATAAAACGAGGCTAATTTTAGTTAAATTTATAGACCTATTAGTGCTAAAAGAATCTGGTATTAAGATCAGTGTTTTGTGCAAATGAGTTCAGGGAACGCCATAAATTACGAAAGTTATTATCAAGTAGCTAAGGGGATATTAAAGTGGCTATTATCATACGATAAAGTGTTTATAAATTAGCTTTTACCTTCGTTGGTCAGGTTTCAGTTACAATTAATGATTGCTGTCGGACTAGTAAGGATATAAAAAGCGATTGAATTAGGAAATAAACATTTGTGGAACACATCCCACTCATAGAGATCAATCATCATCCTATGACATCTCTATTCATCATTTTGCGAGCTCAACTTTTTAAGAAGTCGATACGAATGTTAGGACGAAACAATGTGGAATAAGCCTCATGACCAGAATTTTTATTCGAAACTAGCTGATAGTATCTAATATCTATGCATTGCAAAATATCTGCAAATACACGTTAATGGTATTATCTTAGAAACTTCCACATAAGTGTCAACAACAACTGTACGAAGTTTCAACAAATGCAATAAATTAGATGACTGATACGAAAATGTATAAGGAAACAAAACTGTTTTTTTAGATAGGAAAAGATGGTTGATAAAATAATATGTACCTAAATCATCATCATCATCATCACTACAGTCTATTAACGTCCCACTGCTGGGCACAGGCCTCCACTCTCAGAGGAGAGCGGGAATTAGAGCTTAGACCCACCACGCTGCTCCAATGCGGGTTGGCGGGCTTTAACGATTATTATCATGTTAGTGATAATAACCGGGACCGACGGCTTAACGTGCTCTCCGAGGCACGGGGGTGAAACACCGCCAACTTCCAACTCCGGGCTCCGGGGCGGGCACTGAGAATTTCTTAATTGAAAAACCCAATACCCAACTTTTATGCCCGACCGGGAATCGAACCCAGGACCTCGTGATCCGCAGTCGACTATGCTAACCACTAGACCAACGAGGCAGTGTACCTAAATACTAAGTATAAATTGAAAAATGTGTATATTATTAACTATGGGTCTGTCTGTCTGTTTGCTCGCTTCAGTGTGCGATATGGATTAACAAACCCAGGCAAACTAAGGAAACATGTTTAAAAAAATTAAAGTGTAATAAATAAAACTGAATATCAAGATTATTAATAAATAGTTTTTAATAAATCACTTTGATGGCTTAATCCTTAAGTAGACTTAACTTAATTTATATCAAAGTAATAATATTACTCATTCCTTGAATAAAGTGGTTAAATCGCCATATTATACGAGTAACCAGTATAAATAAAACGTAGTAATTACATAAATTGTTAGTTTCGCAATTACATTAAGCACCTCCCTTGAGTGCTTCATAAAAACAAAAAACCAGTATTATAAACTCTTATTATCTTTCACACACGCCCGTTTAAAGTTGATCGCCTACTTTAACAGTACGAAAGAGCCGCACAAGCTGAACGCAGAGCATTTTTAACCGACTTCCAAAAAGGAGGAGGTTCTCAATTCGGCGCGTTTTTTTAAAAAAATGAATTTCGGTGCATATCTCCGTCGTTTCTGAACCGATTTGATTTTTTTTTCTATCAGTCGTTACAGGAAGCTTTCGAGGTGGTCCCATAAAAAATTCTGACTCCAAATCCTCAACCTTGACACTAATAAGTTAAAAATAAAAATTCTTTCCAAAAACCGACTTCCAACCCACTATGTTGAAGTCGGGCGAGTCTGATGCGTCAACTTCGCTTATCACTTCACCATAGACTTCAACATAGTGTGTAGAAATCAAAATTATTTTGTACAATACAGTGGCGTTGGAAGTCGGTTTTTTGGAAAGAATTTTTAAGCAACATTGAACTTTAGCTATAAACATGCAAAAGGAGCGGCAGCCAATTTTTTTAATCAATTGAGCTGTTCAAAGCTCGAAAAGTTGTGAAATACCACAACCATCAAACCCCTTCACCGGCCCATTACGGAGCAAATAGTCTTCTTGAAGAATGAGTAGGGTTTAGGCCATTTTTACCCTGCTGTAGCATTGTACAGGTGCGGATTGGCCCTTCACACATTATTGAGTAGGTATAAAATGGAGAACGCTTATGCATGGTTGGTAAAGCGATGTAAGTAAGAGGTTGGTAAAGGAAGTAACATATTTCCCCATGATAATATGGTGACTTATTGGCTGATTCTGTAATTTTAGTTAATAGTGAAAATATCAGTCAGTAATTGTAATCGTGCTATGTAGCGTGGGTTGCTTCACTTCACTTAGGTTAGTTTGAACTTTGAAACCATGAATGGGCGCTGAAACGCTCTCTATATTACAGCAAAATCACGCGGCACGCCAATCTATACTGGATGGATGGATGGATGGAAGTTTGTAACTCAATCACGCCAGAACGGCTAGAGCTAGACGGATCTGGATGAAATTTTGCACAGAGATTATAGTCTGGAATAACACATAATATGCTGAATGCGACGTTCGGTGCGTGCGGCTTTTGCGACTGAGTAGCATGTGCAACCACAATTAATTCACTAATTGAAATGACGAAACTCAAAACTGTGTTACCTAGCGAGTGGTTGCAGTTCTTTATTTAGTAATACAATATGCACAGCTATCTGTACGTCTGTCCTATTCGCGTCCTATTGTTCTGTCTTGGCCCTGAGAAATTGCGAGCGATTGATGCAATTCCTTAGAGCATTACTTATTTGTTTTATGAAATAACTAATAGCTGATGTAGATTGATCTTTTATTAGTATAGGAGTTTTATGGGTACATAAGTAATGATATCATGCTACAGAATACTTACTAGATTATGCTAAGGTTAATCGTCAAATAATTTAGTTTCTTAGTAATAATTATAATAATAGAGGAAACTGCTAATAGAGTATGCATACTACTATTATAAATACGAAAGTGTGTCTGTCTGTCTGCTACGCTTTCCCGGCCCATCTTTTCAACCGATTTTGATGAAATTTGGTACGGAGATAGGTTGCATCCTGGGGAAGAATATAGGATTGCATAAGATAGAGATAAGAGATCGCATAGGATTTCTTGCCGGCTCTTCTTAGTAAAATCTCCTCTCCGAACGGGTGGTAAAGTCCTGACATATCACAAGTGGCACAAGCTGTCTAAGGTAAAATGAATATTTTTCAATTTAATTTTTAGTCAAGTCCAAGCGGACGAAGTCGCGTCTATCGTCTAGTAAGTCTAGTTCATAATTTAAAAAAATATGAATGTGAAGGCCTCGGTTCTTAAGATATCAATTACTATTATTAACTTCTAATTTTGTTGTGAAAATAAATCTTAATTATTTATAGCAGGTAGGTAATAGGTATACACGGAAATTAATTTGCGTAAGAGCTAAATCACACTAGGAAGTTAGGAACCAGTAAGGATAAGATAAAATCACAGCTCGGAACGTGCGTGTTTGAGAGTATCGATGAATTGTCCTGTCGTGCTGGTGTGTGCGGTTTCATATGAACGCGAAATGAAATGAACTGCAATGAAATGAAATGAAGTTTATTTGCAAAATATGGGTTGTTAACAAGGTTCTCAAAATGTAAGAGGCCCTGCTCATTTATGCATGTCCCCGTCCTGTGCATGGCCCTGCATGTTTATGCGAAAACATACTACGGGTTAAAAATTAACGTACAAGAAGTTTCTTACGCATAAAATATATTCGCATACACTAACGCGACAGGGCAAAGCGTCGTTATTCTCCGACGCGGACGTTTCGCACAGGTTTTTTGTCTTGCACAGAGTGTGTCTTGACGCTAAAAGATACCGAACATTTGTAAAATAAAATAGTCTAGCAAATTTCTGGAGGATACTAAATTCTTATAATAGGTATTTAATTAAACAACGTCTTGTTTTTACATGGCATCGTACCGGAACGCTAAATCACTCGGCGGCACGTCTTTGCCAGTTATAAGGGTCGTAACTTGCCAGAGCCTAACACTAGGCCAGAACAGAGAAAATACAGAAATTTAATTTTTTTTAATATTTTCCCAAACTTATCCTAACTATCCTAACGTCCTTATCTTAATCTCCTAAAGCTCTTAATCCTAACTTATCCTAAGTTAAGGAAAAAGTCAGGAATCGAACGCAGGACTTGCACCCACTTAAAATACCACATCGCACTTATGATATGTCAGGATTCTGGACACAGGACTACAGGTTCGGACATTTGCAATCGCTAATTTATTTTGTTCACACTGTGTTTTTGCTTTATAGTATGTAATATCAAGTTTCAAAACATTAATCTGGGTTAGTGTTAACAGAGTTCTCCAATTACTGCCACGTTATCAACTTGATACATTTCCATTTTAATCAAAGTCGTAAACTAGGGAAACCTGACTCAGATTCTAATGTCTAGGTACTTGGTCGTTAGGAGATGGATTTATGATGCTAGGCCTAAGACCTTCCTGGGGGCTTACTATCATCGCATAAAGCAGTCTTATTTTAAAATTGCAGTGTTATATTACGTGCCTTGACGTCCCTAAAATCTATTAATGCGCATGTGACTTTGTATGTTAGGCTTCCGCCGTCAATCTTTTCAAGTTTCAACCGATTTTGATAAAATTTGGTACAGACATAGGTTGTGTCCCGGGGAAGGACATAGGCTTTAATTCCGCAAAATTAGGTAAGGAGTTGCCAAGGGAAATAAAAAAACTTAAACCACGCGAAGTCGCGTCCTCAGCTAATATGTATTATAATTCTGAAACAAACCCTTGTTTCAGAATAGACAATATTAAAATAACACTGCTTTAAGTAATGGTAGTAAGCCTCCTGATAAATGTTGCTCTGGCACAGTGTTATATTTGTCCTGCAACATCGTTTTGAATTAATTTATCCTATCCAGCCAGTCTATCCTACTAATATGATAAATCTGAAAGTTTGAATGTTTGTAAATTTGCAAGTCTATCTGACTGCCTGAGCCGATTTGGCTGAAATTTGGAATCGAGATAGCTTGTACCTTGAATTAACGCATAGATCCCGGGAAAAAAAGTTCGCGCAGGAATAAAAAAAACTTGACCCACGTGGACGAAGTCGCTGGCATCATCTAATACTTATTAGTCTTTAAAGGTACCTAGGTCTCTGTAGGTATTATGAAATAGTGTACGTATAAGAACTGGTCCCGAAAGTATTTCCATTGTCTTATAGACAAATCAAAGTACATACAGCATGATAAATTCCCTGTCGGATAGAACTGTGTCAATTTGCAATACAATATTGCATTGTTGAGGGTCACTAGACGATAGGTTTTAGTGTCAGTCCATAAGACGTATTGCCATTGTCTTATAAACAAATCAAAGTGCATACAGCATAGCTGTATTACTTTTCAGCCCGATCCATCCAGTGGTTTGAGCTTTGCGTCTAAAGAATCAGTCAGTCAGCCAGAAACATAAGGATAAAAAGATCCTTCTACCAGACGCACTCTATTTCTGTACCGAATTTCGCCATCTCGGTACAATGGATGGACAGGAAAAATGTTACAGATGTATAACTTTCGTATTTATAGTACATATTAAGTATGGATTACAATGAGGTTTAAAATCTATAAAAAAGGCATTGACCCCAAAATTAGGTGTAAGGAACGGATCCACAGACGGCTGGTTAAAGACAATGATGAGCTGAATAGATAAACAGGCATTTAATTAGAAGTTACAACGAAAACAATGGTGAAGGTACCGTAATCCCTCGTAAAATATTGCATTCTATCTAATAAAGTGTTAGGCTGGGTTTATATTTGGATAGCACCAAGTTGGATTGCCTCAACTTGACTTGCGGCAAACTCCCTGATACCGTCGTGATGATATTTCTACAGTTGTGAGCACTGTGATAAGTGCGGCGTACTGGGTATGTTGATACCCAGCGAATTCTGTCCGTAATACCTAGTCTGAGAGGCTTCGGGCGTGGTAGGTTAAAATCCTTAAGGCATAAACGTGCAGTAAAGCGTTTCGATGCCTAATACCTCAGAAACCGTTTCGAGGAATTCTAACTTGAGCGAGGCAGTTTTTTTACACCCAGTTAATATCTGCCTAAGAATTTAGCCTGTTTCCATCTTAGATCGTCACATTTGACTTGGTGACAGTCAAAGGCAAACAAGCAAACATAATTAAAAAAAACAACTGTAGTGTCCGGCCATATTGAATTTTTGCAAGGAAATTATTGCCTGTGTCACTCGGGAGGATGTGAGGATTCTAACGATTTCAAACATTCAAATCTGTTCAGGCATTTAGAAGTTATGGTGTAATAAATAAACTCACGCACATACATGAATCCTGAAAACGTAACGATTCCTTTTTCGGGCCGTCGTGTAAAAATCATCTGCTCGACTGTCTCTTGGGGTATGGCTAATGACTTGGGGTAAGACAAACTACCGACAAATTATTATTGTGAAGCAAAATTTGTCACAACTCACATCTCAGTTTGCCACAAGTAGAGGCAAGCTGAGGCACGATTGCCTCCACCAGCGGCTGCCCCTAGTGGATACGCAGCTTTATATCTCCGGTGTACGTTCATAACTCCTTGGGAAAAACGCTTTGACACACGAGATACTAGAAACTAGAGAACTAACAAACAATGCCATTGTATGTGATTATGAAATTATGATTATTGTTACGTTGTACTATGATTGTACCTATTCCTAATAAAAAAAAATAACTTAGTTAAACAGAGGACAATAGAAAACCTTTCAAAACTTTACAGTCATAGAAAACTTGCATTTCAATTGTCATTTATTTCGTTAAATTGGTTCGGAATAATATTTATGCGCAAAAACACTATGACGTAAAAAACACGGAAATTCATACATTTACGCCAACTTTAGGTAGCGAGTTATCGTCTAAATATTATATAGAAGGAAAAGGTGACTGACTGATCTACACACAAAGACACACAGCACAGCTCAAAGCACTGGACGAATCGGGCTGAAATTTGGTATACAGATAAGAAAGGATTTTCGAAAGTAAAATAGGAGTTGGAAATTTGTATAGTCCACGCGGAAAAAGTTGCGGCAAAAGCTAGTGTTTACGTAAAAAGTAAGACTCAAGGATCAGTTCCTATAACGGTCGCTACTCGCTTTAATCTGTAACGTGCCAGTTCGCGCGCAGAATCCAAATAAGATCTGTTGTATATGGGTTTGACCGTTTGCGCATAATTGGTTAACGCAGTAACGAACCAATTTTATTGTTCTCCATACTAATATAGTCAAACCAAACGATTATGCAAACTCCAATTATAATATTGTGTTTCATATGAACATGTTGTAGATATCATATCCATTATTAATATTATAAATGCAAAAGTGTGTTTGTTTGTTTGTCCTTCAATCGACGTGATAAACCAATTTTATTGTTTTCATCCCATCTATTCGAAAAGGACGACTTGATTCGCGTTTAAGTGCACCCAAAGGTGGTGTTTTCTATAAGAAACTTTTAGCGGGCAGAAATGAGTTTTTAATCCTCTTTATTTCAATAAAACCGGCCAAGTGCGAGTCGGACTCGCGCACCGAGGGTTCCGTACAAACCTGTAGTAAGTTTTACATTATTAAAAATATTTTTATTTTAAATATTTGAGTTGATTGAATGAAAGGTAAATTGCGGTTTACGATTTATGACGTATTAAAAAAACTACTTACTAGATCTCGTTCAAACCAATTTTCGGTGGAAGTTTGCATGGTAATGTACATCATATACTTTTTTTAGTTTTATCATTCTCTTATTTTAGAAGTTACAGGGGGGGGGACATCCCGCCGGCCGTGATAGCGGCTATGCTAAGAAAAGAAAAAGCATGGAGAGCAGTGGTCTCTTTCTGCGAAACCGTTATGGTTAAGAAAGAGACCGCTGAGCGGGTTCGGGAAAGAGCCGACCCGACTCGGAGGCGTAGGAATTGGAGTGGTGGTATACACCGCACCTAGTCCGTGTGATAATCCCTGGAGAAGGGACCTCAGGGTCGAGTACGGCTGGAGTGGGGGCTCTAGTCGTACTCCTAACAACACGACCCAGGGAAGATGGCTTGTTGTGGCCATCAAGCTGCCATACCTCATGTACAGGTCCGGGTAATGAGGGGACTTCTCCAGGAGTCCGGGATGAGCCCTATGGGCATCGCACAAGGGAGGCACCGATGCGTTTTTAAGAGATCTCAGAGCCTCCCAACATGCGCTAAGGTCGGCCACCGTGGGGGTTTTAGTACAAAACCCGATTCCCCCCCCCCCCCCCCCCCAGGAAGTCGGGTAGGTATCTTAAGGAGATTTCACCCCCGTCAACAAAAAAAAAAAGGGGGGGGGGACACATTTTACCACTTTGGAAGTGTCTCTCGCGCAAACTATTCAGTTTAGAAAAAAATGATATTACAAACCTCAATATCATTTTTGAAGACCTATCCATAGATGGGTCAGATGAAAAAGAAATTTTTGAGTTTCAGTTATAAGAAAAATTTATTGTTTTTTTTCTATTTTTGTAAGAAAATCTTAATGCGGTTCACAGAATACATCTACTTACGAAGTCTCAACAGTATAGTTCTTATAGTTTCCGAAAAAAGTGGCTGTGTCATACGGACGGACAGACAGACAGACAGACATGACGAATCTATAGGTAAGGGTTCTGTTTTTACCAAATTTGGCTACGGAACCCTAAAAAGTGCGCCGCAATTAATTATCTTTGCCGCGCACTTTTTGAATTTGGAACATCTTAGTGTTCAGCGCCAAAGAAATCGAACGCAAATTATATTGTTCGAATAAACACTGGCTGGTACGACGGCCCATATTATAGTCGCGCCGCCGCGGGCTGAATATAAAAACCGGGCAAGTGCGAGTCGGACTCGCGCACGAAGGGTTCCGTACCATTATTAATAAATAATTACCTTTGTTAATGAACCGCAAGACTAACTTTGTTTGTAGAGGTTTATTGTTAATATCAAAAAACCTATGCTAGTTAGAGCATTGGCTATAGTTTTCCTGTAAAATATACGTAAATTCCTATTGACCATAATTATTTCAAATTTTTCGATTGGTAAACTCCGGAGATAAGGGGGGGGGAACGGTATTTTTTTAGACATTTTCCCCGATAAATCAAAAACTATCATGACTAAAAATAATTAAAAATCGGTTTTAGAATGTACGAAGTAAACCCTTGCATATGATATCCCACACAGTACAGTTATCTCACTTTTAAATTTCAACCCTCAGATTTTCCCCCCTTTTTAAATAAGAACAAAAATAATTTCCAATTTTTTTTATTTCCAGTGTCTTTGGGCCACTAATATACACAACTATTCCAAATTTCATGTCGATAGCTTCGGTAGTTACTGAAATAATCGAGTGTGACGGACGGACAGACGGACAGACAGACGGAGAAAGTCGCACCATAAGGGTTCCATTTTACCATTTTGGTACGGAACCCTAAAAACCGGCCAAGTGCGAGTCGGACTCGCGCACCGAGGGTTCCGTACTCAAGAAGTAGGTATAATTACCTTTGTTAATGAACCGCAAAACTAACTTTGTTTGTAGAGGTTTACTGTTAATATCAAAAAATTACGTGTGTTGTATGGGAGCCCCCCTTTAATATTTACTTTATTGATATTTAATTATTTATTTTGAAAGGTAATATACAAGTTAATATTCTGAGAAAATTTGGACCGTCTACCTGTTACCGTTTTGAATATTGAGCAAAAAAATACCAAAAAAACACTGTATGGGGACCCCCCTTAATATATATTTTTTTTAATTTTTAGTATTTGTTGTTATAGCGGCAACGGAAATACATCATTTGTGAAAATTTCAGCTTTCTAGCTATCACGGTCTATGAGATACAGCCTAGAGACAGACAGACAGACAGACAGACATACAGACAGACAGACAGACAGACAGCGGAGTCTTAGTAATAGGGTCCCGTTTAATAATAATATGGTCAAACGAAACGAATATGCAAACTCCAATTGTATTGCGTTTCATATGAACATGTTGTAGCTATCATATGATACTAGTATTATAAATGCGAAAGTGTGTTTGTTTCTTGGTTTGTCCTTCAATCACGCAGCAACAGAGTAACGGATCGACGTGATTTTTGCATGGGTATAGATGAGGATCTGGAGAGTGACATAGGCTATATTTATCCCGAAATTAAGGAGTTCCCGCGAGAATTGAAAAAAAACTTATTCCACGCGGACGAAGTCGCGGGCATATCAGCTAGTTGAATTATAAAATGACTTGCCCCGTACGCTTACTCTGAGTTTTAGCATTGAAAATACGATTGATCGACGTGAGAGCTCACCACGCCAAGTGTAAGCGAACGTCAAAGTAAAATGGACCCAAAAGCTCTTGCTTTAAAGTCACCAAATCAGTGTTTGGAGCGCTGGCTGTGAATAAATACACGAAATGATGAAATGAGCTCTAAAGCAATGCATTTAAGGTTCATTTTACTTTGACGTTTGCATCAGTCGTATTTGCGATGTTAAAACTCAGAGTAAGCGTACTGACTGATTGATTGTTCTATTACGTATCAACGCGCAGTCTGGCCCGAGGAGTTTAGAAATTTGAAAAATGCTAGTATTTTTAAATATACTAGCGGCGCTGTCCCGGGTCAGATAAGTTTGTGGGTTATAAGTTACATTTTCTATACCTGTCCTTTTCATGTCATCCCCGGAATTAACTTATCAATAAGTGACAGCATAATTTTTTTTAAACTAAATCATTATAGGCAGTGTTGTGCAATTCGGCATTAGAGCCACATTTCTTGGGAAGTTTAGATAATTTTATTGATTATATTATGCAACTAGCTCTCGAAAGGCGAAACTTCCGATTTCCGTATTTGGAGTAAAAATACTAGCTGACCCGCCTTGCAGCTTGAGCTGTGCTTGCAGGCTAATATTATGTCAGTCAGTCAGTTTGTCTTTTTGACCAAAACAGGTATTGGGCCATAGTGAAGCATAAATCCTGTTATCGATTATTATTTATCATATCATCAGTTGGACATATTTACATCCAAATATTTCTTTATCCATCCAAAATTTTCTATAATACACGTTTCCACGTGGGAGTCGATAAAGTACCGAAAGTTCCGAATTCAGCAACGATATATGGCGTTATTGATATTATGTAGTAACCGTATACGGGTGATAATAGCAAAAGCTTATTATCATGCTATCTGTGGGTAGAATCTCACAATATCGAATATTAAGTGGGTACGTACTTGGTAAAGTTGCAAATATTGCACAAAAGATAATAGGACTTTTGTGATACATAAGGAATGATAGTAGCCAAGGTTATAACATGCCTCTGATTAAATTATAATGCCTAAAAACCTAGACATTCAAAGTAACCGTAAAAGAATACAACTTTTTACATATTATTCGTTATAATTTCTACATAATCAATTGAGTAACATGATAGTACATCATTCTTAAAGTTTACAGATCTGTGTAGGTAGGTTTTTATCATTGTGCTGAGAAAAGAAAAAAAATACGCGCCGAATTGAGAACCTCCTCCTTTTTTGGAAGTCGGTTAAAAATATTCGTAAATAGATAAAAAAACTGCAACATTTAAATTTATGTCTGATAAGCTGATAATAATTAAGTACCTTCTGATAATGCTCTCTCTCTATTTTATATACATCCATACTAATATTATAAATGCGAAAGTGTGTCTGTCTGTCTGTCTGTCTGTCTGTCTGTCTGTCTGTCTGTCTGTCTGTCTGTCTGTCTGTCTGTCTGTCTGTCTGTCTGTCTGTCTGTCTGTCTGTCTGTCTGTCTGTCTGTCTGTCTGTCTGCTACGCTTTCACGGCCCATATCTTCAACCGATTCTGATTAAATTTGGTACAGGGATAGGTTGTATCCCGGGGAAGGACATAGGCTACTTTTTATACCGGAAAATTTAAGAGTTCCCGCGGGAATCAAAAAAACTTAATTCACGCGGACGAAGTCGCGGGAATCATCTAGTACTTAATATAATTGTGAAATGTTAGCCGGCTTATGTAGTTTAATGTATTCTCATTTTTATAAAAATACCTTCCTAGCGAACTAAAATAAGCACGATTTCTACATATCCATTAAGTTTTTAAATATTAATTAACATTTTAGTATTTAAAATGCCTCATCAAAACGGAAACCGTATTGCCATAACACAAGTTTACATAACACCAGTCCCCAAACAGTGTACCCAAAAGAGTGTACCGTTTTAGCAAAACCAACTTTACATTGGCCCTACATTCCAAGAAAGCGCCGGTTACATCTGGAACTAACACTTTTTATCGATAACACTTTTTCTACACATCACTTTTATTTATAAATTGCGAAATTTAATTCAAGCGTATTTGTTTTCAGATTTGTATGTTCAATTGATTTATTCATTGATTGTTTTATTTACTTTATTTGCTATATTATTTAATTTGATGCTGCATTTATTTTACTGTCGAATATTTAGGATTTTTGGCACCAAATGTAAATTTTAAGCACTATGAATATGATGGCGGTCAATAACTTGACTGAGTAGTACTCTGAGCGGCACTTTGCGAACCCCTGTCAAAAAGGGCGGGATTTTTTGTTCCAAATTCAAATCTGAACAGGGATCGTCTCCCTAAAGGCAAAAAACTAAAACCAGTAGAGCACATGGAGGCGCAAGCGCACAAATTAAACTGAATGCCTCACTATTGAGATTCGTTTTCGTACCACCGCGTATAGTTGGGGAGATGGTGGGAAATTTTAAGCGTGTACTTGAACTAAATAATCATCATATTAATATTATAAAAGATGGACATCTTTTTTAACATTTTCATAAACGAATGAATAAATTGAATGGAAATTAAAGTAGGCTATCGTTTTAATGAAGCTGCTATACTAGAGTTGCCACTTGCTACATGTGTTTAAGTTAGCCCGCTTCAATTTTACACATTTAATCATTCATTACATCACTACAGTCCACCAAAATTAGAACGAATTTTTATGATTGTTCAGTTCTTATGTTATTTTATTAGCAACATTAAATGTTATAACAGCGACACTGTCACCGGGTTGGATAAGTTGGTGGGACTAATCCTATTTAATAAACGACGTGACCACTTACAATGTCATATTTTAACAAAATTGTCGCAGTATCTTGCAAACTCAATTAAAAAAAAATATGAACCCAAGGATATTATAATACTCTCACATACCGTAAAACGTAAAACCCTAATAATAGAATTTTGAGTAATTTCTACGGGGTCTTTGAAAAGCTTAAGTCACGCAAAAGTATTAATTTTCATCAAAACTCCATGCCGTATCGGCCGTGTCAATATTTACACTGGCTCTTTCACATATCTGACGCAGAGCTGGGAAAAAACAGAAGTGGCTGTTGAATAAACAATTGTTTGAAAGCCCCCAGTTGGGCGACTTTTTGTGGCGCATACTCGCCAAATGTGATTGATCTGGTCACTGGAAACCTTAATTAAGATGTACGGAATACTGCTTGTTGTTTAAACCCGGTAATGCTATAGCCATCAAACAGATCAATGCCGTTGTGACTGGGTATTATGTACCCCCTCGTTTCCTACAGCTATTCCTGATAAAAATAACATGCGTAACTTAAAGAAGCCAATGTCCATCATAGCTATTGATGATGATTATTAAATACCCGAGTGTGTGAATAATGTGGTGTAGTTGGGTGTAGTTCAATAAATATAATGTATTGTAAGTAATTTGGCAATTTAAGCGGTTAAATCATGGAGTAGTAAACCTATGGTCTGTGGGTTAAATATAAATAGTCTTAAAAAGAGCGTTAGAATGTGCGTAATATTACGACGGAATCCGAACCGTTATAAGTATATGTAAATTATTATTATTTTATTGTTACATTTTACTGTTAAACTACCGGAACGGTGTAGAATAAATTACACCTATGAGAAAACCTTTTGAAATAATGTTGACACATAATTTGTAGTTTTAATGGTTTTTGTCCAAGGACTTAAGCCTACTTTTTATCCGGGAGATTTAAGGAATTCCTGCGTGAAACAAAGAACCTTATTTCACGCAAACGAAGTTGCTGGTATCATTTAGATGTGAATAAAATCCTGGGGCTATATTGCCAATGCTTCAAGACACATTATTTCACTAGCTTTTGCCCGTGACTTCGTCCGCGTGGCCTACTCAAGTTTAAAAAATATTTTTAAGCGGATGCCTACGTCATAATAGCTAAATCAGTCAGTCAGTCAGTCACCTTTTCCTTTTAAATAATTATTTACTTAGATTATTGTCTACTTTCGTGTTTTAGAATTATAATCCTTATTTTAGGAAAGTCAAGGTACGTGACATCAAACTGTCATTTTGAGTAATATTGCTTATGTATTGCTTATGGGGCAGTATGGCTCCTGGTCATGTCTAGATAACGTCTAGATCTGTGATCTGTGCCGTACCGTCTGTCACACACGGCTGCCTATGGTAAGCGTTTCGAGCTTCGCTGCCCATCGCCGAGTGGTGGAGTCGAAGAACTTATTATTACAGAACATCCTTAACTACGTTGGTTACTATGGGTATAAATAAATGTAAGTAATGGATTCATATTTCAGTGTTTAAAATCAGTGCATATTATATGTCAGATTTTTTTAAAACTAGGAACCGCTTTCCTTTTTTTATTACGCTACAAATTGTAATTTTTTTTTCCAAAGAGCAACCACCGAGTTTCTTGCTGGTTCTTCTCGGTAGAAATGACATTCCGAACTAGAATGTAGATTCATTCGACGATTCAATTGCACTTTTTAATAAGTTTATTTGAATAAAATTAATATGAGTGTGATACTAACCATAGAATAGGGAATTGGCAGTATTATTTTGTTACATGTGGGCGTAACTTAAACATTACGTGCAAGTACCTAATGGCCGCTTGATATAATAATATACTCAAAACAGGTCCACACACCCTGCGCCCGCAGCCACGGGTGACCTTATGTGTCAAAATGGGCGAAACACTATCATCTTTTAATCATAACCACTGTACTGTATAATTTGCTATTATTCGTTGCAACACGCGCTGAAATAAGAATTTATAATTTTAGGGTTCCCTGTTAACTGTGTGAAAACCATCAAATACTTAGATTAGGTATTTTTGAATCCACCTTTGAAAACCTTGACCGCGATGAAGTGATGATGCAGTCTAAGATGGTAGCGAGCTTTTAGGGGCATGACAGTTATATTAAACACATAGCCCTAATCGCTTTCTATACGGCACCGTACCGGAACGCTAAATCGCTTGGCGGCACGTCTTTTTAGGTAGGGTGGTAACTAGTCACGCCCAAAGCCTCGTCTTTTTAGGTAGGGTGGTAACTAGTCACGCCCAAAGCCTCCCAGCAGGCCAGACCAGGGAAAATTCACAAATTATAAATTTCCAAATTGACCCTGGCGTGGATCGAAGCCGGGACCTCCCATGTTAAGTCAACAACACTCAACACTGCGCCAGGGAGGTCATTGAAACTTCACAGACTTTTGAAAACATTATCTGACTATGGGCATGCTGCCTTTTACTCGATGTTTTGGATATTTTTGGTGTAATTACCCCTAACAGGTTAGCCTGCTACCATCTTAGACTACATCGTCACTTACCATCAGGTAACATCGCAGTCAAGGGCTATATTGTAATGGAATAAAAAAATATCCTAGTTCAGGATATACAGAACCCAGTTCATAGGCGTCGCGGTCACGCATAATAAGCTAGTTTGCCTACCATACAATAAGCGTCAAATGCTACAGCGGGCTGTATCGTTATTGATGATAATTATCCTAACGACGTACTTAGCCCGCGAGATGGCCTTACGCAATTATTGGTGTGACATTTAAACACATTCTATTTTTTTTAGCTTCGGCTGCGGATGTTTACCACTCGACCGACAAAGATGTGCCGTCAAGCGATATAGCGTTCGCGGAGAAATTGATTAGGAGTATGGGTGCCACACCCCTATCAAGTTAGCCCGCTACTATCTTAGACTGCATCATCACTGACCACCAAGTGAGACCGCAGTCAATGACTAACTTATAGTTGCATAAATGTAAGAAAAAATAAAAATAGATATCATCATCATCTAAACTCATTATTTAGGTCGGGCCTCCTCTTAGAATATGAAGAGGTATGGCCATAGCCAAGTTGGATTGGCAGACTTCTTACACATTGAGGAACATCATTGAGAACTCTTGGGCATGCAGATTTAACAAGAGAATTGTTTTCTCTTGTTAAATCTGCATGCCCAAACTCACGATGTTTTCCTTCACTGTTTGTGATATTGAAATGTTCAAAACGTAAATGATTCTGAAAAATTAGAAATGCATGAACGACGGTCAAACATCCGACGCCCAAATAAGAGGCCGAGAGAGGGAAATTAGAGGTGGACAGAGAGAACTAAGAGAAGAGACGAGAGAGAAAGTAATGGAATAAAAAAAAGTTACAATCCGTAACTCTTTGTGTCGAAAGTGTTTATATTAATCGCCTATAGGTATGTATATAAAATTGATGATGGCATTGCGAGAAACAAAATGCCATTAATAACTTTCTATATAGGTTAGAGTTTGCCTTAAATAAAATAGAAGTTATGTTCATCTGTCCGTCTGCTGGTTGTTACATATTATTATGCGACACCTGTCTTGGGGTCGCAAATACCAAAAGGCGGTTGGGAAGCACCTGTGTTTGCACGGTTCAACTTGGGGCTACGAAAATTACGGTTCTGAACTTCCGAAATATCATTCGTGACACAAAACTAGGTGATGCCCGCGACTTCTCCAGCGTGAAATAAATTTCTTCATTTCCCACCTTAATTTTCCTGGATAAAAAGTTCCTTGTCACTCTACAGGTCCTCAACTATACGCATACAGAAAATCATATCAATCCGTTATTTTGTTGCAGCGTGATTGAAGGACAAATAAATAAACTAACAAACCAACAAACAAACACACTTTCGCATTTATAATATTATTCATAATTCAAAACGGTTTTTTAATCACAATTTATTGCTAGTGTTTTAACCGACTTCCAAAAAAGGCGGAGGTTCTCAATTCGGCGCGTATCTTTTTTTTTTTTTTTTAATGTATGTCGGTGCATATCTCCGTGGTTTCTAAACCGATTTGAACAATTTTTTCTTCATTGGTACTAACCAATGAAGAAAAAAAGCTCGCGAGGTGGTCCCATAAAAAATTCAGACTCCAAATCCTCAATCCTGATGCTGTAGGTGTACCGTACTACATGAAATCCTCAAAACTAGTGAGTTAGGAAATTTTGATGGTGAATCCATATAGTAGGTATCAAGTCACGTGTATACGATACAACTCTGAGTCTGAACTCCTCAACCCTGATGCTGCAGGGTACAGAACTCCTTAAAATAGCGATTTAAGATTTTTTTATGGTGAATTTATATTGTAGGTGTCAAGCAACGACTTCATACTTAAACCCAAGTCCCAACTCTTCAACCCTGACGCTGCATGGTACTGCACTCCTAAGCCGTAGGGATTTAGAGTACTTACACTAAAAAGTTAAAAATAAAAATTCTTTCCAAAAAACCGACTTCCAAAGCCACTGTAAAGTAAAAAATAATTTTGATTTCTACACACTATGTTGAAGTCGGGCGAGTGTAACAAAGATAGGCATAGTTGACGCGTGAGGCTCGCCCGACTTCAACATAGTGTGTAGAAATCAAAATTATTTTTTACTTTACAGTGGCTTTGGAAGTCGGTTTTTCCAGTGATTTTTAGCTGGTTGTTTTATTTTATACGAATTGTAAATATTCTAGTCAACTTGAATACTTAGCTACTCAGGGTCCAGGGACCCTATAACTGTTTAATGATTTCTACAGATTGGCTAACACTCTACGTACTGATTTTGGCCAAAATCCATTATCGTGGCAAGAATAGCATCAGCTAATCACAGCAATTGATATTGTTGCAATTTCTTATAGCTTCTTATAGCTTGAAGCTTCAGAATAGGGTTAGATACTGGTGTACAAAAAAGAAAAGATGTATTGTGTGAAATGTGTGTGTGAGGATATGCGTATACGTTGTGACGTAACAAAAGTGAATGGAAGAAGAAGACAGGGTTTTCCGACCCCGCTTAGCGTGGGATAAGGACTCAAGTAGACTGGTGTACAAAATTGGTCTAACAATATTCCAATCGCCTGTTTAGTGGCCACGTTTGTAGATTAAGAACCGTAAGGACGGTTAAAGTTCATTGGACAAAGAGAAAATAAATTCCTAGAATTAATTCTTATTCTCTAGTGAGACTATAAGAATGTGAACTTTTAAACGTAAAGTTACACCCACAACCATTACCAATAATGCCTAATTAAAGTTAGAAAAAGTACCTAAGGACCCCCGAACGTCATAGCGAACGCGACACATCCAATCCCAATTTTTTTTTAAAGTTGACCCCTCTGGCTTACACTTATCTCACAGTTAAAGGTTCTTGATTCGATGCTTGATTGGCCACTCCGCATTGTCTGCTTTCGGTTGTTTAGATTTTAGGCAATGCGGGGATGCCTTGCATAAAAGTACCTATCTTAAGGTAGTAAAGCGAGGTAATTTCGACCAGCCAGGTAATACTTAACTTGCTAAATCTCTCCCTTTTCACGTCGTCGGATATTATTTTTCAGAAATAAATTCTAAGTTAATTAGATTCTAAACTTGCAACTTAGGTAAGTATTTTTTCCGAGCGGTCAAGGTAGATACGAGGAAGATAAATCACAAAATATATTCAAAGGATATTTTGTTTTTGAACTATGTATGGTTACATTAATAAGGGTGGTAATGGCGTACACACATGTAACCATTAGGGTTACTTCACACAATCAACAGTTACGCCATGTTATGCTCCGCGACGCGTGGCGCACCTCTTCTTTATTAGTGTGACCATGATTTTATATTTTTTGGGATATTTAAATACTTAAATGAGCTATATTTGGTATCAGCCTGCGCCAAAAATGTACCATTTATTTGTTCAAGTCACAAAATTTTCTCATTTATCGCGATTTTAAAGCTAAGTACTTACTCCTGGACATATAGGCAATTGAAAATAACAAAAGCTTTTACGCGCCAGCACTTAACGCTGTTTAAACAATAATAACGCTTAAGTTAGTCAGCTCAGTCAAAATGTATATTATGTTACTAGTGGGGCCCGGCAGACTTTGTCCTGCCCTGAACCTCGAACCCGACTGCAGCTCCCCCTATAGGGCCCAATTGTGAATAAAAAACATTGCGGGGTCAAAACCAACACAAAAAAAAAAATTAACGAAATTGGTCCAGCCGTTCACCCGTGATGCCGTGACCAAGGGAAATAGGGATTCATTTTTATATATATAGATTTTGTGTCTATAATCTACAAGTGATAAAAACGCACACAAAAGTGAAATAGGACGCCCTATTCCAGTGTGCTTAGCATGCGCACAACGAGATTTTCTCGCGACGAGAGAGAGAGAGATGTTGTTGTTGCCGGCAAACTTTTAATTTACCCTTACATGCACAAAATGCGTTATATTACAAAAAAAATAGTTGAGTCCATACCACAGATAAGAAATATTACTTTTATCTCTACTTTTGACGTAACGAGACAAGTAACCATCTTAGCTTCGCAGGTGGGCTTAATAGTGGTAGTGAGATGTAATTTATCGCTAGTTCGATTTCGTATACTCTATAATGCCATCGTGTTAGGTGGTTTGCTTGACCACCTAACACGATGGCATTATTGATGGCAGGAAAGCGCGTTTGCCTTTTATTTATCCACAGTTGCAATTAATTTATCCACAAACTGTGGATAGATCAAATGTTAGACACAAATTGATTACCTAACCCAAATATTACTTCTTATCTTCAGATATTACCGTTATTAGGTAAAACTTTTTAGTAAAAAATTAATACGTAAACCATGGTTACCGTATAAGAACCTCAGCATTACAATCGAGTGTTCGTAAGACTTATTTGTATCATGATAAGTTGCAGGCAGTTTTTGTAATCATTTCTGCTCGATGCTCAAGATTATATTCAGTTTCAAAATATTGAATAAGAATAGGATATAATTATAGAATAATTATAGAATATTGAATAAGAATAAGTACGCACTATTACCTTCATGTGAGATCGCAGTCAAGGGCTAACTTGCAGTAGACAATAGAAAATTATCATACGAGTAGGTACCAGTACTATTAACTAGCTGATACCCTCAACTTCGTCCGCGTAGATTAAGTTTTTATATTCCTGCGGGAACTATCTTATTTTTCGGGTGTATTAATCTTATTATAGCCTATGTGTTATTTCAGGATATAATTTATCTTTGTGCCAAATTTGACCCAGATCTGTTTAGCCGTTCTGGCGTGATTGAGAAACAAACATCCATCCATTCATCCATTCAAACTTTCGCTTTTATAAGAGATAGGTATTAGTATAGAAGTATGGATGTAAAAGTCTGTTTTTATGTTGGTTTGTCCTTCAATCACGCTGCAACAGAGCAACGGGTCAACACGGTTTTAAGCCTTCGTTTCGAGCGGGTTAGAAATTTCGCTTCTAAGCATTATACTTTATACTAGGTAATATTATAAATGCGAAAGTGTGCGAAATGCGAAAGCCAGTTAGGTATAGTACGATGTTCTATAACTGTTTTATTTACCTTTTTTTCTAGTAAAGGAAAGCTAGAAGACTATACTGCTGCAACCCTAAGTTCTAACTCCTTAAAAATTAAAAGGACTCAATCAATCATCTTCATCAATGAATTACAAAAAATACATCATTCTGTTACTGTAAGTTTATTATTTTTTGTTACTTCATAAATAAGCACTTGTGCCAGAATTCGGCGCCGCCCATTCTTTAAGGTTACTAGTTACTTTATTGATTAAGGTCACCTTGGTTGTCAATCGTAGGTCGGATTTGGGCAGATTACTATAGCTTTATTACAGAACATGACTTTATAAGTAGGTATGGCAATGAAACAAACATAGACAACTTTATATTATAATCTATGCAAAATCTTATATGTTGCGGACCCCGCTTTTTGATCGTTCCCTCTCTTGTCACTGCTAAGTTGCTAACCATGGCGAACAAGCAATTTTGTAAGTGCTATTTAAATAAAAAGTAAAAACCAGTGAATTTTTTAATTACTGCCCTCTCCCTATAACCTTAGAATGGTATTAAATTACGTCGGTCTGTTGAATGAGTGACCGGGAGGAGAGTGAGTCTAAGTGGCTTCAAATTAGCTCTCCATGTAGATATTTTAAAGTTCCGTTCGGGTAGGGCCAAAATTGAGTAATGGCTTTTTCTAACTTGAAATTCTCTGTACTAGCCCGGAGTGTGTGCCGGACGTCTGTAAAGCTAGAAAGGTCAAGTCGGCAGAATCACTCGTTTTATATCTCAGAATTTAGTGCTCATTTAGTGCTAATTTAGTGCTGATAACAGATATTTGGTGCTGTGATAGGTGGACTAAAAATGAGATCACTGCTAACTTTTAATTAAGCTAGCAGTGTACTGTTCGTGACCGCGCTATGATACAGTTGGAGCGAGAGGCACATCAGCTAATAATTTAGTGCTCAATTAGTGCTGCCTGTACAAGCAAACAGATTTTTCGAAATAATTTTTTTTCAGTTTTTTAGTATAGATTACTGCTGACTTAACGACACGAGCAATCATAGAGCTACAAGATGACTTTAAAATCGGTATTAGTGAAATTGAAAAGAGTTACTAATTAGTGCTCAATTAGTGCTGCCAGTACAGCAAAAGATTTTTAAAAATTTTGTTTTTTTTCTCAAATCAACTTTGAGAAAAAAAAATTTTTTTTTGATATTTTTTTTTTTAATCTCAAAATTTAGTGCTCATTTAGTGCTAATTTAGTGCTGATAACAGATATTCGGTGCTGTGATAGGTGGACTAAAAATGAGAACACTGCTAACTTTTAATTAAGCTAGCAGTGTACTGTTCGTGACCGCGCTATGATACAGTTGGAGCGAGAGGCACATCAGCTAATAATTTAGTACTCAATTAGTGCTGCCTGTACAAGCAAACAGGTTTTTCGAAATTTTTTTTTTCAGTTTTTTAGTATAGATTACTGCTGACTTAACGACACGAGCAATCATAGAGCTACAAGATGACTTTAAAATCGGTATTGGTGAAATTGAAAAGAGTTACTAATTAGTGCTCAATTAGTGCTGCCAGTACAGCAAAAGATTTTTTTAAATTTTGTTTTTTTCTCAAATCAACTTTAAGAAAAAAAAAAAAATTTTTTTTTGATATATTTTTTTTTAATCTCAAAATTTAGTGCTCATTTAGTGCTAATTTAGTGCTGATAACAGATATTTGGTGCTGTGATAGGTGGACTAAAAATGAGAACACTGCTAACTTTTAATTAAGCTAGCAGTGTACTGTTCGTGACCGCGCTATGATACAGTTGGAGCGAGAGGCACATCAGCTAATAATTTAGTGCTCAATTAGTGCTGCCTGTACAAGCAAACAGATTTTTTGAATTTTTTTTTTTCAGTTTTTAGTATAGATTACTGCTGACTTAACGACACGAGCAATCATAGAGCTACAAGATGACTTTAAAATCGGTATTTGTGAAATTGAAAAGAGTTACTAATTAGTGCTCAATTAGTGCTGTCAGTACAGCAAAAGATTTTTTTAAATTTTGTTTTTTTCTCAAAGTTGATTTGAGAAAAAAACAAAATTTTAAAAAATCTTTTGCTGTACTGATTTCATCTTCTACTTCTGTAGCCATCTATCAATTAAAAAAATGAATATTATGTAATAAATCAATTTACAGTTTCGTGGACAATAAAAGTAGTATCAATTAGATGCTTAATCAAAATTTTTTTGAGCTATATTCAAGAATATATAATAATTTCAAGTTTATATTTTTATATAAGGAAAAAATTGTATTAAACAGGTTTGGGAGCTTCAGAATAATCAAATCTTTTTAATTGAGCTTATGAAATTTTACAATACGTTAAGAATATTCTTTCAAATTTTTAAGTCGATCGGCGTAAAAGTATAGGAGATCGAGCTTAGAAAATTTTGCTCTCAAGCTAAATTGAACGTAATCTAAAAACAGTAACCACGTTTTTCTTGAAACGGTGTTCTCAAAATTGGTCGATAGCACTAATTCAGCACTAAATAGTAACGTCTTTCAATTCCATTAGTTTCAGTTTTAAAGTATTCTTCTAGCTCTTACGACTGCTGGCGTCGTTATACTAGTAGTAGTTGATTTGAGAAAAAAAAAATAAAAAATTTAAAAATCTTTTGCTGTACTGGCAGCACTAATTGAGCACTAATTAGTAACTCTTTTTAATTTCACCAATACCGATTTTAAAGTCGTCTTGTAGCTCTATGATTGCTCGTGTCGTTAAGTCAGCAGTAATCTATACTTAAAAACTGAAAAAAAATTTCGAAAAATCTGTTTGCTTGTACAGGCAGCACTAATTGAGTACTAAATTATTAGCTGATGTGCCTCTCGCTCCAACTGTATCATAGCGCGGTCACGAACAGTACACTGCTAGCTTAATTAAAAGTTAGCAGTGTTCTCATTTTTAGTCCACCTATCACAGCACCGAATATCTGTTATCAGCACTAAATTAGCACTAAATGAGCACTAAATTTTGAGATTAAAAAAAAATATATCAAAAAAAATTTTTTTTTTCTCTAAGTTGATTTGAGAAAAAAACAAAATTTTTAAAAATCTTTTGCTGTACTGGCAGCACTAATTGAGCACTAATTAGTAACTCTTTTCAATTTCACCAATACCGATTTTAAAGTCATCTTGTAGCTCTATGATTGCTCGTGTCGTTAAGTCAGCAGTAATCTATACTAAAAAACTGAAAAAAAAATATTTCGAAAAATCTGTTTGCTTGTACAGGCAGCACTAATTGAGCACTAAATTATTAGCTGATGTGCCTCTCGCTCCAACTGTATCATAGCGCGGTCACGAACAGTACACTGCTAGCTTAATTAAAAGTTAGCAGTGTTCTCATTTTTAGTCCACCTATCACAGCACCAAATATCTGTTATCAGCACTAAATTAGCACTAAATGAGCACTAAATTTTGAGATTAAAAAAAAAATATATCAAAAAAAAAATTTTTTTTTTTCTCAAAGTTGATTTGAGAAAAAAACAAAATTTTTAAAAATCTTTTGCTGTACTGGCAGCACTAATTGAGCACTAATTAGTAACTCTTTTCAATTTCACCAATACCGATTTTAAAGTCATCTTGTAGCTCTATGATTGCTCGTGTCGTTAAGTCAGCAGTAATCTATACTAAAAAACTGAAAAAAAATTATTTCGAAAAATCTGTTTGCTTGTACAGGCAGCACTAATTGAGCACTAAATTATTAGCTGATGTGCCTCTCGCTCCAACTGTATCATAGCGCGGTCACGAACATTACACTGCTAGCTTAATTAAAAGTTAGCAGTGTTCTCATTTTTAGTCCACCTATCACAGCACCAAATATCTGTTACCAGCACTAAATTAGCACTAAATGAGCACTAAATTCTGAGATATAAAACGAGTGATTCTGCCGACTTGACCTTTCTAGCTTTACAGACGTGTGTGCCGGAGTTAGGCAGATGGCGGAGAGTCATCCTCGTGCCTCGGAGAGCACGTCGGATTAAATACATTATTCCGTATTAACTATTTCAAAGCCCAAATCATATTTCACTAATTTGCCTTTTGACTAGAGGCACGTCGAGATTGCCCTGAAAACCTGGCAATTTTAGCCGATTTTACGCATTGAAAGAGCCTTAATCGCAATTTTACGTAATCATTGATATGTTGCATTTAAGTATTCATTTCTTCAACTGAATTTCTTGATAATCCTTGATTTTCAGTTGAAGTTTCAACATGAATAGCGATCATCGCATTTATGACGTCATTGTAATTATTTTCATTGATTCCTAATACCTTCGGGCATTTAATATACAACAGATAAAAAAAACCGACAAGGAAGTAATATAGTTTGGATCTATCGTTAATCGAACCACTTACGATACGATAATGTAATAAATAATGCAACAACTTGTTATAACATATGCCTACATGTCCGCCCGCACCATTTTATTTTGGTCATGTCATTTTGGACATAATCTCTATAAAAAATGTTCCCAGATGTGAAATACAAACGAGGTAATAAAATGTATGATGTAACGTACCTATAAGGTCACGAGTAGTTCATTCTAATGGCACACAAAATTCAGAAAATATTTTCGCAATGAGATATTATATTAATTAATTTTCCGTAGAAACCAACAAGAGTACCGCGCGTAACCCCATATATTCCATAACGTGTCTGCCTGCATGTTACCTTTCCGGCTCCCTTATTCTCTAGCTCTGTGGCTAATTGGCTATCGTGGCTATTACAAAATCCCCTTTATAAATCTGTGACAAAATCAAAGCCACTGACATATTATATTTTTAATCCATTGCAGGCTTGCTATGAAAATATTATTTTGATGTTCATGTCAGTGGCTTTTTGATAGCCAATAAATTACAGAATAGGGCTGCTGGCCCCATTCGTTTATCCAGGCTATTTGCTACAGGGATACCTAGAAAGTTTTCTGGGGAATATGAATTATTTTATCTCGGAAAATCAAACAGTTCCTGCAGAACATTCAAAATAATATAAATCACCGGCGACGATATCATAGGCATCATTTAGATTTTAGGTTGTACATAAACGGTGATAAATAAGTGAGTAGACTGTGAAAAGAATAAAGATATTATTTTTTCCTCTACAAATAAGCCCTAAGCCCTAGCCATTTCTAAATTTGCTCTACCGAGGACAACGTCTGGGAGGTCGTCAAAATTAGCATGGCTCTACCATACGTTTATAAGAGTAGCTATAGGAAATCAGTCTTGTATAATTGGCATATATTTTGTAACCCCCTAATATGGCAATTGGCAGCTGACTTCACGGAGGTCCAAATTCTGAGAAACGCCTTCAACAATTATATTCGCCTACGCGACGCAGCATGCTCATATATACTGTCTTTCGTTTCGATTGAGACAAATTGCTTAGCTAAGATCGATGAGATTTTTTAGTTCCATGAGATCCATAGTATATCCATACCAATATTATAAATGCGAAAATGTGTCCGCCTGTCTGTCTGCTACACTTTCACGGCTCAATTATTCCACCGATTTTGATGAAATTTGGTACAGAGACAGGTTACATGATACACCTCGGGGAAGGACTTAGGATACTTTTTACCCCGGAAAATGGAAGAGTTCCCGCGGGAATACAAAGAAACCAATCCACGCAGCAGCAAGTCGCGGGCATCATCTAGTATATAATAATATATAATTGAATAGTAGAGTATGCCTAGTTTAAAAATAATAAGTTAATCAAGGAACAAGAAGCCTTAATCGCTACAATCTGCCAAAGCAGACTAATCTATGTGGTACAGCGTGTAGCTTGCACGTGTAGCGTGTGATAATCTATGTGGTACAGCGTGTAGCTTGCACGTGTAGCGTGTGATAATCTATGTGGTACAGCGTGTAGCTTGCACGTGTAGCGTGTGATAATCTATGTGCTACAGCGTGTAGCTTGCACGTGTAGCGTGTGATAATCTATGTGGTACAGCGTGTAGCTTGCACGTGTAGCGTGTGATAATCTATGTGGTACAGCGTGTAGCTTGCACGTGTAGCGTGTGATAATCTATGTGGTACAGCGTGTAGCTTGCACGTGTAGCGTGTGATAATCTATGTGGTACAGCGTGTAGCTTGCACGTGTAGCGTGTGATATTCACCGCCCAATAAGCCAGCAATTCACCACACCAAACAAATGTTCCAAACTATTCTCAACGTACGTTTTACTCAAACACCGGAGCATCCTCAGGAGATGTTGACTCGATAATGCACGATTCTAAATTCTAGTAATTCTAGTTAGAACAATTAGAACAAGTTCTGTGAGTCAGATAACTTCTACATTCTGTAGAAAAACCCGTGGATCTTCACAGCTCCTAATTAATGTACGATCATCGGCAGTTACGTATCTAGATTTCTACACGAGTAACAAAATTAAATATTACCTACGGGCACAATCCCTTTAGGGGTGTCACTTTACGATTTTGGTTTGCTTTCATAACATTATTTTGTTCTAAAAAGTGTCAGCGTGCCTTTTTAGAATACCTATAGACCATTACAAGACATGATTATTATTACTGGATTCTCTGCCAAGGTAAATAATTACAAACTGTGAAATGTATCAGCTCATCGTAGATTTGCGTGATTTTGCTGATGCGCATAGAGTTAGGGGGAGTAGCAAAGTCATTTTGAGGGTGTTAAGTGACCCTGACTGCCCCATGCTGAGGTACTGGATGTCGATGTACCTATTGCCCCAGCATGCAACGGCAGATATTTAAATTAGTTATTTTGTTTTTATCTTTTTATTTTGTGTATTCAACTTACATAGTTTTTAAGTTAATACTGTACTAACAACATAAATTATTATGGACTAAGAATAAGGTTTTGAAAAAATTGATTCCTTTGACCTGCTTAAGGGACTAAGATTTGAGTGGCAGCCCTGCCTTAAATTTTACAATGTAGCAAGGACCCTCCAAGGATTGCATGCAACCACCTCATTTGCGAACACGCGATCTTTCGACTGGGTACTGGGTAGGTACGTATTACTTTTGTATACTGCACCGCTTTTAAATAAATTCTAATATAATGGGAACTAAGGAAAAGACTGCGTTGAAATGAGTAATTTTGTAGAAAAAATTTTTTTGCCCAATATTACGCTGACGAGATTTTACAGATTTAACTTTTTGGTATCAGCGCCATCTATGTTAGAGTCCTTGAACAAGCATTTTCGTAGGCGGGAAACTAAAAGGTTAGGAAAATTATTATTGTAAAACACGATCAATCATTCGAAATTCAATTCAAAATTAATAAGTTGTTAAATTATTATACCTGGACATAGTAAAACATCTGGAACTCCAAGCAATGGTCTTCTACGAGGATCCAGTTTGACTTTTTAGTTATGGCACTTTGTTTCACAAGTTTTGCAACACAATTTTAATAACTTTCGTTCACAATTTTCACTTTTTTTTTCACAAAATGCAAACACAACCTGAAATAGTTTCTTTTAAACGGCTCTGGGTAAAAAGGTTACCTATATGTTACTCTATAGTGTCAAGAATCGTAAATTAAAAAAAAAATTTCTTTGTTCGCGTCGAAGCTCATTGAAGGATAGATTAAAATCTGTTTTGGCTTCGGGTCACGCATCGCAGGCGTCTGAGTAATTCGTGTGTAACACTGCACTGTGTTACGTTGATACGTAGACCTAACTAAGGTATATAATAATATGCAAACTGTGTGTTGGCAAAGAATGAAACTTGGCTCTTTGAAGTACATACCTAATTAATTAACGCTCCTTAAATTTTCGGACGCAGGTCTAATCTTATCGGAAACTTAGCCAAATACGTGGGGAGATTATAGCACACAAGTGTGTTCCTCAACATAAGTGCACTTTTTATTCCCTCACTCTGATAGTCCGACACAGGACACGATCTTCTGCCGCTTACTTCACACCTTTGAGAACAATATTATGGAGAACCGATTTTGCCTTCATCGTTAAAACAAGTAGGTACTTAATATTAAATTTCTCAAGAAGCACATGTCTTTCTCCGAAAAGTTAAAAGTGCGTGCCCGGCGATCGAACCCGAATCGATCACCTGAATAGGAAGCCGAATATTAGAGAATATTAGAGCCGAATACCTATTATGAACAAAGAAAGTATAATAATATAGTCATTATGAAATGGTTAAATAAGTAGGTACTTAATAAAAGAGTCGTTACAACTAGACCGGAGCCTTAGCTTTAAGGGTTAAAATTGCTTAATTTTCCCAAACAGATGATATTTATCTATAACTGTCTAAGTCCCTGAATTTCCAACAGTAGCGCTTCAAAGAAGGACACGTGAGAAATATCCGGACCAAGCTGATTTGAATTTTATACGATTTCCATACTGACCGCAATACGTAGAACCGACCGCGGCGGCCGTGACTTGGTTGGATATCACTTGGTTCACTGACACATCCAATGGTAGACCATCTTGGCGGCCTATTTTCTGTGAAAAGCATAAATTAATAATTTATAACCATTGAATTTCATTATAATACATTAGGCACAATAGTTTTGTCATAATAATATATACATACATGGCAGCGGTGTAATTTATTCAGGACAACGCCACCTATTAATGATAGCACAAACTGACTAGGAAGTTACGTGTTTACGTGCTAATAAGAGGATGAATATATAGATGGCGCTTGTAACAAAGATGTTAAAAATAAAGTCAGTTATTAGAGGATTTCATTTCAGAGCTACTTTATTGATCTTAAAAAATCAATACCCTGAGAATTTTTCAAAATACTCCACGTTACCTGAATATCACAGGGGTCTTTATTTCTTTGGTCCTGAATGAGGTTAATATTTTTAGTTTGCATCTTATGTCCGCTGGGTCGTTTTGGTTACACCTGAAACAAGGTAGAGGGTCTTGTTTAGTCAAAAACAGAGTTGTCGCATTTCTAGAGCGTACAATGCCCTGCAATCTTAATTTTTTTTCTTAAAACAAGTGCACTCATAGACGAGCTTTATGCAACTAGACGCAGAGGTTTAAGTACTTAAGTAGTTAGTAATTTTGTCTGGCGGCCGAAGCCTCCAAGGCTTCGGCCGCGGCTGGTTACTACTCTGCCGGCAAAGAAGCGCAGTAATTAGTCATATAACCTAAGCAGATTATATAAATTATTATAATTCTAATGAAATTGTAAAATCTGGAGTTGGACGTTGGCAACTGCAACACAGTTTCAAACCAACGCAGTTGCTTGGCCAGGTGGCTGGTGGGAGGCTTCGGCCGTGGCTAGTTACCACCCTACCGGCAAAGACGTACCGCCAAGCGTTCCGGTACGATGGCGTGTAGAAACCGAATAGGGGTATGGGTTTAATATAACTGCCATGCCCCTAACAGGTTAGCCCGCTAGGCGCTACCATCTTAGACTGCATCATCACTTACCATCAGGTAAGATCACAGTCAAGGGCTAACTAAATAGTACCTAGTCGATTAAGAAAAAAATCGTTCTGTAGTTTTTAAGGCTCCGTTAGGTTAGCCCGCTACCATCTTAGACTGCATCATCACTTACCATCAGGTGAGATCACAGGGCTAATTAGTAGTCGATTAAGAAAAAATGCTATCGTTCTGTAGTTTTTAAGGCTCCTATGTAACTGTGAAATTAATAAATTATTATTATAATTAATAAAAAATTTCTTATCGACTCTGCCGAGAATCAAACTTGGGACCTCTCACTTATAAGACAGGCGACAGCAATCACCACTGCGCTAGGGAGGTGGTAAAAAATATACATTACGTTAGTGCATAAGACTCCCAATAAACGATTTTTAGAAATTACACCAGAGTAAAGCAGGGGCGGGTGGGTAGTTGTACCATGTATAAAAGCAACTAGCTGATGCCCGCGACTACGTCCGCGTGGATTGAGGTTTTTTGGTTCCCGCGGGAACTCCTTATGCCTATGTGTTATTCCAGACTATAATCTATCTCAGCGGGGGCGGCGGCCACTAATGCAGAAAGAGCCAAGAGGCGCAAGTATGAAATTATTGAAAATAATTTCATTTTTGTGCCTTTTGGTGTTGAAACCCTGGGGTCGTGGGGCGAAGATGCCAGATCCTTTTTTAAGGATCTATCTGCTCGTCTCACAGAGTCCACAGGTGACCGGAGGGCTGGTAGTTACCTCGGCCAACATATAAGTTTGGCTATTCAGCGGGGTAACGCAGCCAGCGTTCTGGGCACACTGCCTCATTGCAGCGGGATTGATGATATTTTTAATGTTTAGTTTTTAGTTTTTAATTTAGTTTTTAATTTAGATTTAAATTAGATTTTAATTTTATCTACTTATATATTACTTCTCTGTGCCAAATTTCAGCCAGATCCGTTCAGCCGTTGGAGCGTGATTGAGCAAACATCCATACATCCATCCATCCAAACTTTCACATTTATAATATTAGTAAGATTTACTCTCTGATTGAAATTGTAAAAAAAAGTCCACCAACTAGTAAATTAAAAATACTTAATAAACCGGCCAAGTGCGAGTCGGACTCGCGCACCGAGGGTTCCGTACAAACCTGTAGTAAGTTTTAAATTATTAAAAATATTTTTATTTTAAATATTTGAGTTGATTGAATGAAAGGTAAATTGCGGTTTACGATTTATGACGTATTAAAAAAAACTACTCACTAGATCTCGTTCAAACCAATTTTCGGTGGAAGTTTGCATGGTAATGTACATCATATATTTTTTTTAGTTTTATCATTCTCTTATTTTAGAAGTTACAGGGAGGGGGGGGGGGACGGGGGGGGGGACACACATTTTACCACTTTGGAAGTGTCTCTCGCGCAAAGTATTCATTTTAGAAAAAAATGATATTACAAACCTCAATATCATTTTTGAAGACCTATCCATAGATACCCCACACGTATGGGTTAGATGAAAAAAAAATTTTTGAGTTTCAGTTCTAAGTATGGGGAACCCCAAAATTTATTGTTTTTTTTCTATTTTTGTAAGAAAATCTTAATGCGGTTCACATAATACATCTACTTACCAAGTTTCAACAGTATAGTTCTTATAGTTTCGGAAAAAAGTGGCTGTGACATACGGACGGACGGACAGACAGGCAGACAGACAGACAGACATGACGAATCTATAAGGGTTCCGTTTTTGCCAAATTTTGCTACGGAACCCTAAAAAAAGCTATCCGTTAGCATTCAGTAATCCGGTGGGAGCCTGTAATCTCGTCCGATCCAATCGGGACCAAGTGTGATCCATCCATTACACGTAAGTATGTATTTCACTGCTTCCGTCTGTAGGTACTCAGTGACATATTATGCACTGGGGCCATACTGCCAACGCTTATATATTAATACTTAAGTAATATGACTGAACATGACAGTTTGATGTCACGTACCTTGACGTTCCTAAAATAAAATTCTAAAACACGAACGCCAATAATAATGAAACAATATGGCTTTAAGCGATGACACTTGGCAGTATGGCCCCTGATTAATTATAATCCATATTAATATTATAAATGCGAAAGTGTGTTTGTTGGTATGTCCTTCAATCACGCCGCAACGGAGCAACGGATCGGCCTGAACTTTGGCTTACAGATAGGCTCTACTAAAACCACAGAATAGGTAATAGGTAAAACGTAGGCATTCGACAAGAAAGGATTTTGAAAATTATTCAATATCTAAAGAGGTTTGAAAGTATGAAACTCGAACCTAATGTGAACGAAGCCGCGGGCTAAAGCTAGATAATTTATAAAACCATGTGTGCAGTATTTCAATCGTACGCTAAATAAAATTACCTATGTACAAAGACGAGTTTAGACTACATAATCAGTTCAGTAGCTCCGCCTAGCCCATAACAGAGTTATGGACATAGGGGGCCCGTCAAAGGGTGCCGTAGTATATGTATTACTTACCCATCGTTGGAGCGATGTGACGTCACTCGCATCCTACAAGTTTCAAGATAATTCTCAAATATAAATATTATAAATGCGAAAGTTTGGACGGATGTATGGATGGAATTTTGTTACTCAATCCGCCCGAACGGCTGAACGGATCTAGATGAAATTTAAACAAACAAGGAAACACATAGGCTACTTTTTATCCCGGAAGGTTAAGGAGTTCCCGTGGTTATCAAGAAAAACTTATTCCACTCGGACGAAGTCGCGGGCATCAGCTAGTAAAATATGATAAATGATTTATTTATTTCACGTAGGACAACAAGTGTCATTTACGATAAGTCAAAACTCTGCCATCGGTTCAGAAAGCTGATTCCACTGAGAAGAGTCGCAAAGAAACTCAGCTGTTGCTCTTATTATTAGAAGAAAAATAAAATAAGTAGATATGTTAATACAATTTCCGTAAAAAGTATTACACTGACTTGTGGGCTGCTGAATGCGAAGCCGGTTGCTTCCATGAATTCCACTTTGTCATTAAGAAAAACATCAACAGTTTAATTACCTTTTCTATAGGGGTCAACTGAAAACCAGCGCTGATATGGTGCATCTACACCATATCAGCATTACGCTGAGCTTGATACCCTTTTTGGGATTTTCTACAACACAGATTATTATTAGTCTATAAGTTTTATTTTCCTTTTATTTCTATTTTGGTAATTTGTTTTGTTGTTTTTTCTGTGTGTGAAATCCCAAATAAAGATTTATTTATTTATTTATTTTATTTATTTACCTCGACTTATCAAATGCTGTTTAATAGTCTTTAAATTTATGCAATGGCAAATCCGGAAACTCTTTTGAAACCATGTTATAAAAAATATTATACATATAGATGGAGAGAAAGAGAATTATCTCTTACTAGATGATTCCCGCGACTTCGTCCGCGTGGATTTATGTTTTTTGATTCCCGCGGGAACTCTTCAATTTTCCGGGAAGTAGGCTATGTCCTTCCCCGGGATACAACCTGTCCTTGTACCAAATTTCATCAAAATTGGTTGAACAGATACATTTTTTGATGACCTCCGTGGCGCAGTGTGTAGCGCTGTTGCCTTAACGTGCGGAGGTCCCGGGTTCGATCCCCGGCAGGGTCAATTTGGGAATTTATAATTTCTGAATTTTTCCTGGTCTGGCCTGGTGGGAGGCTTCGGCCGTGGCTAGTTACCACCCTACCGGCAAAGACGTGCCGCCAAGCGTTTAAGCGTTCCGGTACGATGCCGTGTAGAAACCGAATAGGGGTATGTATGGGTTTAATATATCTGCCATGCCCCTAACAGGTTAGCCCGCTACCATCTTAGACTGCATCATCACTTACCATCAGGTGAGATCGCAGTCAAGGGCTAACTTGTAGTGGATAAAAAATAAAAAAAAACCCGCGGGAACTCTTCAATTTTCCGGGATAAAAAGTAGCCTATGTCCTCCTCTGGGATGTAAACTATCTCTGTACCAAAATTCATTAAAATCGGTTGAGTAGTTTGGCCGTGAAAGCGTAGCAGACAGACAGACAGACAGATAGACAGACATACATACAGACAGACAGACACACTTTCACATTTATAATATTAAGTATGGAGGATGAGAGTGGAGGCCTGTGCACAGCTGTGGGACGATAATGGGCTGTAGTGCCTGGTAGTGGTATAGATGGAGATATTTTTTGTTGGTTTATCCGTCAATCACGTAGTAACTAGCAACAGTCATTTTTTTGTGTGGATATCAAATCACCAATCAGATATTGTAGAATCTTATAATTTCATTGTTTTTATACCTAGACCTCTACCACTTAACAATTTCACCTTACTCTGGGAAGGCTTACTTACTTACTACTAAGGAAGGCTGGAAGAGATTTCTATTCAAGAGATAAGCTTACCTTTGTCCACTTTCTTCTGTTAGTTTTAAGACAGAATATTTTGTACAAAAATTATAATGTTAAAAAAAAGAACAGATAATCCAGGCGACGCAAGACCGAAGTCCCTACGAGATTACCATGTCGAGTAAGTAAGATCGACGATAAACAGTCACCACAGACCATTAGGTTTACTACTCGGTGACAGTGACAGAGGTTGCGACTTGCGAGCCATGCCAGCTTCTACCATGTAGTTCAATTTTGTTATCACTACAAGTTAGCCCTTGACTGTGATCTCACCTGATGGTAAGTGATGATAAAGTCTAAGATGGCAGCGGGCTAACCTGTTAGGGGCATGACAGTTATATTAAACCTATACCCCTGAGCGATGGTACATTTTTAACTAGAGCCATGCCTATCTAACTATAGTATATTTCAGTATCAAAGGAAGCTCTCAAAGGACCGTGTCATTCAATTAGACATTGCTTGCTTTCAGCGTAGACAGTAGGGTTAGTATGAAATTTTACATATATATATCGTTGAATGAATTAGATGGTCGAAATGTTCTTGTTTTCGGCGCAAATCCATATTATTATGTAAATACGAAAGTGCCTGTCTTTCTGTTTGTGTGCTAAGCTTTCACAGCCTATTTTTTCAACAGATTTTAACGAAGATATAAGATGCAGAGATAGGTTTGCTTCCCGGTGAAGGATGATTTTTGATCCCCGATTTGATGTTTTGAATTTTTGAATCAAAAATCATTAATACACGCACTTGCACTTGCACTGTGTAAAAACCATACTAATATTATAAATGCGAAAGTGTGTCTGTCTGTCTGTCTGCTACGCTTTTACGGGCCCATCTGTTCAACCGATTTCGATGAAATTTGGTACAGGGGTAGATTGTATCCCGGGGAAGGACATAGGCTTTTTTTATCCCGGAAAATTAAAGGGTTCCCGCGGGAATCAAAAGAACTTAATCCACGCGGACGAAGTCGCGGAAATCATCTAGTTTCCTCATAAAGGAGCTTGTAAGTGTTCCACGCTCGAATTATTTCAACGTGTGAAGGGATCATACTAACCCGACAAGCTCACGCCGCACCCCATACTTCCCTAAAGCCGCAGACCACGTCCTGTGTTTTATGTCTTCCCATACAAATTGGAATTGTTATTACCAGAATAAATAAAATAAAACAAAATATCTTGGCCATCATTCCCTTGTACTACAAGGGAATGATGGCCAAGATATTTTGTTCTTGTACCCAGGCTAAGCCGACTTTACAGGGAATTTACAATAAAGTACAAGTCCATTGATTTGTTTTGTGGAAAATTACAAAAATTCAAAGTCAAACTACTCAAATCACTTGACTCTTGATATCATATTGTCAGATGATCCTCTTTGTGTTGTTATCTTGACCCTGTATTGTAATTTTTAAGCATCTTATTTATTTATTTTCTTTTTATCTAGTTTTTTAAATATATTTATTGTTAGTTATTTTCATTGATTTTTCGTAGTCTTGCTTTAGTAATCTTAATAATTGCCTGATGTACCTAAACTTATGTTATTTATGTACGACTTTTCTTATGGGCACGATGTAACTACCTATAATTTGAATTGCATATTTACCTAGTGCCTAAGCCATTGAACATTTTGTATACCTACTATGTACTTGTAATTCTGTTGGTGGTTCATATAAAACAAATTAAATTAAAATTAAATATGGCGATTCTCACACTGCGAGTTGCGACCCGTAAAAAATGCTGGCTATGTAAGTAGGTAGGTACATAATATGTATCCAGCACCGAGTGGTATCCAGCGACTCCTGCGCATATTTATTGCAACTGTTCAAAATTCGGTTATGCCACTTGGTATAATCCATCAATCTATCAATCAATCAATATTTATTTATTCAATTTAGGTACACTGTATATACTTATTGACGTCCGAAACTTATAAAACACGATGATGATCAATTACGGTACGATACAGAGCTTTAGTTTTAAGATCCCACAGAAGAGCCCACCACAAACTCCGCCGGGTTTTTTTATCAACCGACTTCAAAAAAAGGAGGAGGTTTTCAATTCGACTGTATTTTTTTTTTAATGTTTGTTACCTCAGAACTTTTGACTGGGTGGACCGATTTGGATGATTCTTTTTTATTTGAAAAGGCATACTTCCCATGTGGTCCCATATAAATTTTATCGAAATCGGTCGAGCGGTTTTTAAAATATCAACAATAAAATAAGTACTTTGTATAGCGTGGGCTTGTTGTTGTAAAGTTGGCGCGGGAGTTTGAAGTCGGTTGTTTAAAAAGAATTTTTTATATTAAATTATGATCAACATCTCACAAACATCGTATTTTTAGCAGAACTATAATTAACAATTATATTAATTAGCCACTGGAACAATCCATTTCCATGTTTTTGTATCATTTAAATAATACTTTACATTGGAATAGGATTTTTCGATTAGTTTACGTTTTACTAAAACTTTGAACTTATTGAGAGACATCTCCAATAATATGTATTCTAGGAGTTTATTATTATAAAAACGCATACTGTTGCCGACAAATAAAAAATAGGAAAGTACCTACTTCCCGTTATGTTGGTTGGAAGCCATAATATATTTTGAAAGCACAAATCACTCCTCCTTTATTATTTAAAAGGTTTTTGCTAACGATGTTATAATTACATTGAATGTCTTCCACTTTGTCTTAATATTATAAGATCTTCTTAATTAATATAAATCCCGTTAATATATTAAGAGACACTTAAGCTTCAGGGTTCCGCAGACGTATTTCGTAGTGAAACTCGGAAAAAATCAGAAAGGTTTATTTAGAACGCTAGTTTTTTACAGTAGGATACACGCGGGACCCTGGGCTGGACAAAATATGTACGTGGCAGAAAAAGGATGTAAATTATTATTTAAGGCAGCGCAGTAGGTATCCTTTTCATCCTTCTCTCTCCTAAAAATATGTCTAAAATAAATGCAATTTTATTGTTTAGGACTTGTTCAGGCCACGTTTGCCAAAATTGTATTGCGTCTTTCACGATAATTGAAAACTAGCTAATGTCCGCGACTCCGTCCGCGTGGTTTAAGTTTATTTGATTCCCGCGGGAAATCCTTAATTTTCCGGGATAAAAAAGTAGCCTATGTCACTCTCCAGGTCCTCAACTATAATCATGCCAAAAATCACGTCGATCCGTTGCTCCATTGCGGCGTGATTGAAGGACAGACCAACAAACAAACTGACTTTCGCATTTATAATATTATTGTGATGTTTGAAAAAACATTCGGAAAAAAGCTTCGAAATTTGATAGTTCTAATTACTTAGTTCGTGATTGGTGACAGTGCAAAAAAGAAGTCTTCTTCTTTTTTGATTGGGTTGGGTTTGATATGATAGATACCGTAAATTTCTTGAAATTCAAAAACCAAATTTGAACAAAGATAATGAATGAATGAATACAATTTTATTGTACACCACAAAGGTAATTTTACATTAAAATACGGTAAAGATGATGATAAATAAAAAAAATAGAAATTTATTTCGAGTAACTATAGACTCATAGAGGTATTAAACTAAATATATTATATTAAACTAAAATTATAACTACTTAAGCAAATTACTAAGTATAGAACCTATAAATAGCTTCGCGAGAAGTGTATCTAATATAGAAAGTTCGTGGGAACGGGGCACTTAAGGCCTGTTCACATTGTTTCACTTCCTGCGCCGCATATTACGAGTATTGTATCCGCTCCTCACTTTTACGAATGTCTTTATTAATTAGTTAGTTGCTAATAAGCGTTATATTTTTAGATAGACTGCTTTTATAACCGTATAACATAACAGTAGTTTGTGAAACGCGTGCATATTGTGTCAGTTTTACTTCTGGAATACATAATTATATTTACAATTGAATGGGTTACTTATTAAAGAACTAGCGTGTGTTCAATAACCCGAGCCGCAGACGAGGTGTTTAAACCGACATCAACTAAGAACACGTTCTCAAGTATCAGACAATGGGCTGATTTTGTAGTGCACAATCTCTAAACTAAACTTAAACTGACAGCTTTAAATTATTGCTAACCCTTTCATAATACTCCCTGCGGAAAGGGACAGAACTAGATTTAAAGTAGTCATTTTAGTTTATAGTCCCACAAATTTTGGTTTATAATTAATACAGAGGCCCAATTGTGTAAGAAAGTCGTAATCATTTGACAGCTTTAAACGTATGACTCTAACTGTTGAAGTTCATACATGCTTTTTGACTCGCAGGCATCTATGGACGCACAGACTCATTGGGGACTCAAAGACCTGGGTGTCCAGAAAACATGGAACACTGACCTTCCGTATGACGCAGTGCTTCACGGGGCATGGGGTTTTTATGAAATACACTGATCATATCATAAGGAAAAGGGCTAATAGTAAAAGTATGTACTGCATACATCCAATCGATGATGCCGAGCACACGTTGTTCCATTGCCCTCAGTTTGAGGAAAAAAGAAAGAAGGTGATCGATGACCTAGGAGGCAAATTTGGAGTGGAGACCGTCATATGTACAATGCTGGAGACCAAAAGAAACTGGGCTGTAGTCCAAGAATTTATGGAAGATATAATGAAAAAAAGGAGAAGGATGAAAGGGACGGAAGAGGATGAGGCAAGTTGAGGCAGGAATGGTAGGCCTTCAAGACGGGGACGTTACTGCTTGGAGAAAGGAGGGGTTTTTAGTCGGTAGGAGTCCGGCACTATCCGATTCGGAGTCGGATGTCCATGAGGATTTTCCCCTCCGGAGTGCGAGTCGGACTCGCGCACGAAGGGTTCCGTACCATTATTAATAAATAATTACCTTTGTTAATGAACCGCAAGACTAACTTTGTTTGTAGAGGTAATTATTGTTAATATCAAAAAAACTATGCTAGTTAGAGCATTGGCTATAGTTTTCCTGTTAAGTATACGTAAATTCCTATTGACCATAATTATTTCAAATTTTTCGATTGGTAAACTCCGGAGATAAGGGGGGGGGGGGGGAACTGTATTTTTTAGACATTTTCCCCGATAAATCAAAAACTATCATTTATATATCTTGTTAAACATTATTTAATCCTATATTTATTTTGATTTGAATGTACTTAAATCAGAAAAGTTTTCGTTTCATAACATGTTATAACTTACATAACTTACTAACAACACAGTTATAACTTATATAATATATTTTACTATCCTCACATTCTGGGGCATCTGGAAGAAATTTCTTATCTCAAGAGAAAAGTTGTCCTTGTGCATGTCCTTTCAATGTTTATGTTTTATTTTTAAGTTACTGGTACAGAATATATAAATAGGTATAATGTATATATTAAAATTATTCCTTCTTTCTTTCTTTATTTTACCGTGGTCTAGCGAAAATAGGGCGCCTTTATTTTAACTCCACTCCCTTTAACGGTCGAGGGGGTTATTATACATCAGGGCTAAGTACATCTTTGCAACGCTTTCGGCTATTTTTGGATGTCAGAGATTAGGCTGAAAGAAAATCCGCTCGAGTGGGATATCAGAGGGCTGAAGGACTATATTAAGACGGTCCTTGAGTGAACTTCGATGATAATATTAAAAATGCTTAAGTGTCTGTCTGATTTATTGATGCTTTATAGACGTTATTACGTCTAATATGTCAGAGATAGTGTGTATCCAAGGTAATTACATAGGATACGTTTAATCCCGGTCAATTATACAGTTTCCAAGACTGTGACAGCCGGTGGGATGCATGGTTCTGTCCTAATTAAGTTAAATGGATATGGACTAATACATATATTTCTTACATTTTAATTTAACTTTATAGTGCGGAGAATCTATAGACGTTGAGGTCCCAAAATACTGGGATATAAAATATGGTGACCCCGCACTGAAAAGCGTTGGCAGACCTTCCGCCAGGTGGATGAAAGACATCAAGCGAGTCGCAGGGAGCCACTGAATCCAGGTAACACACGTGGAAGTTCCTAAAAGAGACCTATGTCCTCCAGACCGATGGACGTCTGCGTCTATTGGTTGACGACGACGACGTCAAATTTTTTCACAGAAATTCTAACAGCATGTGAAATAATAATTAACTAAATAGGTGAATGTGAACACACCTTTACGCGTCAATTTATTAAAATTCATTAAAAAAAACATTTACGCACTGTTAGCAAAACAATGATGCGAACGAGAAAATAAAATGAAAAAAAGTGTGAAAACAGCACCTTAAGAAGCTGTATGGAGAAGCACTGTTACAAATGTTTCCATTTAATAGGTAAATCGTTAGGTATAGCTAACTATAGAATAAGTAGGTACCTATTAACTTTTTTCTAATGGGAACTTGGGAAGTGACAAGAATTTTATTTAATTATGTATATGTACCGCTATCAAGTACCGTTGTTTTCTTTCACTTTTTATCTGAGGTTTTATTTAAATCAAAGTATAGCTCAGTTAGGTATGTTTAAAGCCAATGTGTGGATGACTTGCATATTTTTATGTTAATTTAAACAAAGAGGAAATATAACTTGCTTATTATATTTGGATAATTTAATATTATAAATGTGAAAGCGTGTCTGCGCTTTCACATCCCGAAGAATAAATATACCAATTCACTTTCTGGGTTCCCATCTGCCCCGCTGATGGGAACCCAGAAAGTGAATGGGTATTTTGGGAGGCGCTTCACTCTTGAATCCAGGAACTCATGATCGGAATAAGCATTTTTTTATTCCACGTCAAATTAGCCATCTTACCTGGTGCTGAGTGATGATGCAGTCTTAGATGGTAGCGGGCTAACTTATCAGGGGTACGGCAGTTATATTAAACTCTTAACTACTCCTAATCGGTTTCTTCACGGCATCGTACCGGAATAAATAATTATTTGTTCAACAAGATAGCAATAAACTTTACTTTCAAATTAATTTTCACTGAGTGAGCAAAAACGAGTTTTACTCACTGGTTTTAAACAGTAAAGGCGCGTTTTTCGAGCTAGAGATTTAAATTATATAAGTTTCAATCCAGCGTGTTTAATAAAGTGATTCAGCTTAGCCGTAGCCCGTAACTAAACGCATTACCCGCCGCTAGCCGCCGCCCGAGGCGCAATTATGGCCCATTTCATTCACTAAACTGCCCCACTCACGCCACTGCTTACTGACTCTATGCGGTAAAGAGCATTGCACACTTGACAGAAGCACCGACTAATAATAGTTACTGTTTAGTAGTACTGGCCATAAGTAATTTCCACTCGCTACGCCAGTACGGAAAATTAGTATCAAGACCACTGCAGGTAATTCTCCGAATTTCACAGTTAGATAAACGGTGTTCAGGATGTCTCGTACCTAATGGCCAGTAATCACATATAGTTCAGTGTCAATAATGCTTACTTTCATTACATTCTAGCCCCGTTAACTTTTTTGAAGTGAAAACTTCATTAGCCGCAATGAGCACTTTTTGGTAGGGGGTAAACTTGTGGATTCGCGTCACCGACACCGTCACCAACACCTCACTGCTCCATGCTCGCGTTGTTACGAAGACAAAAGGTCTTTCTTAAATATAAATATACTGCATTCGTAATTAAACTTTGATGCCTTAGTTTTAAGGTTAATAGTTCATAGTTCATTTATTCGTAAGTACACGTCAACAAGAACAATATAATATTTTAATTTTTTTTTTTAAATTTCTTTTTTTTTATAGCGAGATAGGCTTGCGCTTGATAATAACCTATCCCTGTACCAAACATCAAAATCGTTTGAACATGTGGGCCTTTAAAGCGTTACAGATTGACAGACAGACACACTTTCGAATTTATATTATTAGTGTGGATAGTATATAGTCTACCTTACAAATAAAATTGGTATGAGCATTTAACATGAGGGCCGGTTTCGGCTGGGATTCAATCTTAATTTAATGGCCAAGAGATAATTGCAGTGTTTTTACGTTTTTTACGTTAACCCGAACTAGAGCGGCTTAACCCCGGCTCGAACGCTCCGTCCTTGTATAGGCATTCCTTTGGGCTTTTTTCTCTTGTTTAATAATTATATACACTTTGGAACTTTCTTTGTGTTTTTCTTCACTTCAAAGGCATGATCAAAATATGTTAAATGTGATGGTCCATTATTGTAAACTTGCACATTGATTACTATTGCCTGAGTTTGTCAATAAGCAATAATAAATAGTAATGATGAATCTCCAGAGAGATAAGCCATCTGCGCGGGAGATATTATAGTACACAAGTGTGTTCCTTTACACTCAAAGCCCGATGGGACGGTAACTAGCCCGACACGTTAGGAGAGGGATCAGGAGCAGGACCGACGGCTTTACGTGCTGTGCTCTCCGAGACCTCAGGTATAAAACACGGCCAACTTCCTACTCTGGGCTGGCACTGAGAATTTCTTAACTGAAAAACCAAAACTAAACAATTTTTATGCCCGACCGGGAATCGAACTCAGGACTGCGTGATCTGCAGTTGATTATGCTAACTACTAGACGAACGAGACAGTCAGTTAGTTAATTTATTTAATTATTTTGCCATCAAAATTTTTATTTAACTTTAGGTTGCAATCAAAGTGGTGACTCAGGCCTCAGCCACACGAGTATATATATCCAAGTATATACGTACTCTGTGCCACAGCCTAAGGTATAGGTAGGTAGGGATAAAGTTTATTTGAATGAAAATCAATTGAATTTGATAGGTATGTTTTCATAATAGTACCGTCGAATAGAACCCAATCCTCGTTGGTAAGGCCCTCTAACCACTATACCGTCTGTCCGTCACTAGTCACTACCACTTCTTTCTCAGCATTACGCTGAGGCGATCCCTTTTTGGGATTATGTGTGGCAGATGATGAGATGTATTTATTTTGTTTTAAGACACAGAGAGAGAGATTGCACAGATTAAACGTTTTTGTTTTTGTAATTTTTGTTCTTTGTTTTTGTGTCCAAGTTATCTATACTTATAATAAAACTGTAACAGGTACAGGTCCAATTCTGTACATTGAAGATATTTTGAAATTTTTTTTTGGAGGGCACTCATTATTCGATACTGAAGCCAAATCTGTAATTTTTAACATTTTTGTCTGTCTGTCTGTATGTCTGTCTGTATCTTGGCCGCGCATCACGCCGAAACTACTGAATGAATTCAAACGAAACTTGGCACGATTTGAGCCCATACTACGAGGTAAGACATAGGATACTTTTTATCCCGAAATTCTACCCCCTAAGGGGTGAAATAGAGAGTTGGTCCTTCAATCACGCCGCAACAGAGCAACGGGTATTTTGCACGGGTAGTTAAGGACCTAAAGAGTGGTATAGGCTACTTTTTATACCGGAAAATTAAGGAGTACCTGTGAGGAAAAAAACTTAAACCACGCGGACGAAGTCGCGGGCATCTGCTAGTAACAAATAAAGACTTTATTTATTTATTTAAGTCTCACAGCTTGTACACGTAAAACCACGTAAAATAATAATAAAAGTTTGTTATCACGGCATCCATGCGTTTCATTGCGTAGCGTGACGTTAATACTGGTAATTTGGCCGAGTCTTTCGCTACGCCCGTAATAACCTTGTCAGGAGGTACCTACTACCAGAGGCGGCTCGTGAAAGATCATATTGGGAGTTCACTAAAAAAAAAAGAAAATGCTTACCAATTATTTGTAAATGAAGTCCATTCGGCGGTCATTACGTTATATTGTTCCATTTTAATCGCCTACACTATTTACATAAATCACAGTCTTTTTCACATAAATACACAACACAATATGTACACTATTTAAAACAACAATACAGATTTTCTAGCCAATGTACAATGATCCGACGCACTCGCGAAGAAATCAAAATAAATTTACTTTCGTATTTTGTGTTTTGTTTACATCTTACCGGCATAATACGAATAAAAAAAATATACTCGCGAGTTTTAACTTTCTTCGTGACAACAGGCCATGTCATTTAGTCGGGTAATATCGCGAATGCGTACTTCGTGCCAGGAGCGCCGCTCCATATTTACCAAATGTCTCATACAAATCTTTTGTCTCACGCGCCGCTCGCATCGAATGTTCTCTTTTACTCTCATTACATTTCAATAAGAACGTTGTACTAAACTTTCGTCTATAGGAGCGTTGTTCTAAGCGCTCCACTTAACAAAAATACCATGTATTAAATTTGTGTTGATTGATGAAATAAGTAGTAAAGTAGGTAGGTACTTATGGATATTCATGATTAAAATGACAATGGGAATAGATTTATATAAAAATATTTATAACGTTTATAGCAAAGTTTATTTGATTATTATACCTACCTAGTACCTATGTATCTTTTTAAATTTTGTGGGAGTTCACTGCACCAGCGCTCCTTTGAGCGAGCCGCCTTTGCCTACTACCTACCAGTTCATTCGAAGGGTCATGTTTTCGTGCTTTGTATGTTTACAGACGAGTATGCCGATATTTCTTCTCTACATTGTAAAGGGAATCTCTCCGCATTTTCAGCTTACCAGGTAAAAGAGATTGGGCCGTTAATGAGTCGCGTATTAGATAAGTAAGAGTATTAGGATTTTTCTTTTTAGTATATGAGATACTAGCGTGGATTGAGGATTTTGGATCCCGCGGGAACTCTTTAATTTTCGAAAAGTAGAAGATGTGTTATTCCGGACTATAATCTATCAGATCCGATCAGCCGTTCTGGCGTAATTGAGTAACAAACATCCATCCATCCATCCATTTTATCCATCCATTCAAACTTTCGCATTTATTAATGTTAAGTATAGATTAGATTGTCTTTGTTTTACTTTTGAGAGAAAACGCGTGTCATGGCCCGGCGATTGATTGAGATGTTTTGATACGATCTCACCTGGTGGTAAGTGATGATGCAGTCTAAGATGGTAGCGGGCTACTCTGCTACAAGTATGGCATTCATATAAAATACATATCTCCTATCGGTTTTTACACGGAATAGGTGACTGGTAATAATTTTAATCAATAGTTTTTTTTAGAAAAGCATTATGAAAATTTCGAAATTTTTGTGGATTCGGGAAATGTGAAAGAAAACAAAGATCCGTGCAGATAAATTGCACTGGCAGTAAATGTCTAAATAAACTGCAACTTCCCGGGGCTTAAAATAGCGCAAATAAAGTTACCGTATACGGCAATGTCAGTTAACTGTCCAACTTCTGTAAGTAATTGTGTATGCAGCGAGGTACCCTCCCTGGAGACCAAGGGATACCAAATGAGTATACACACATAGCTACCCGCAGATAGTACTGCATACATTTTAATTATACTACAAGCTTGTGCCCGCGGCTTCGCTCAAAGCCCTATTTTACCCCTTTAGCCGAATATGCTAACCGCTAGACGAATGAGGCTGTCAGTGAGTTAATTTATTTAATTATTTTTCAATCAAAATTTTTATTTATCTTTAGGTTGCAATCAAAATTGGTGGACAAATGGTGACACAGGTTTAAGGTATGTATTATCTACAAGCTTGAGCCCGCGGCTTCGCTCAAATTTTTCTATTTTACCACTTTAGGAGTTCAATTTTTTCGAAAATTCAAAAATCCTTTCTCTAAGAAAGGATCTTTCCTTGCTTACATCATAATGACTAAGTATATGTATAATTTTCTGCCCGATCCGTCCAGTGGTTTGAGCTGTGCGTTGATAGACCAGTCAGTTATAATAGGGTTAAAAATAAAATTCATTAAACATTGATAAAGTCACAGTTACAAACTTAAATGCAAAAAATAGCTAAAAGTAGACTTTAGAAGACATTGAATAAGATTTTAAACGATCCGAAGCCGTGATTTGAACTCAACAAATTAATATTAGATGCACATATCTAAATAACTTTAAAGTATTGTCTTTGATGGTTTATACCACGAAATGAAATCTGTTAGAGGGTCAACGACCTCAGATCCTCCCTCGCATTCAAGGACGAAGAAAAACAACATTAGACCATTGATATACGAATTGCAAGATCTACCTACCTAATCAAAGTTTTTCGTGGCCTAAAGAAAGAGTTGATAAGATACTCCAGGACGAGAGATGTGGCATTAAAGGTAGATATTTTGTGATTACAACGTAATGAACGTAATAAAGATTTTTTTAATAAAGTTAGCATAATAATTTAAGGCCCAAGAACCTGCTGCCTTATCAGGTTAAAATTATTAGTACAGTGTAACGACTGTAATCACCTCTGATAGGAAATGACTCATCCGCTATTGGCCAAAATCCATTGTCGGATTTCTTTAGAACTGCTGTCAAAACACATTCGCAAGTGACGAACATTCGTTACCACTCTTCCGCTAATGATCAAAATCCATTGTCGCATCAACAATCAGTCAATCACAACAATGATTGATATTTATTACTCTCTCTATCTCTTGACGGGTATTGTAAATGGGGATTTGTGAACTTTTTTTCGAAGAATCCCCCTCGATGAGGATCTTCAATGCGGAAAAGTGTAATAACCCACGCGGTTTTACATTAATAAGACTACATAAAAACGTCTTAATTTTAGTGGTAACACGGTTAATCTTTGGTATGTAATATCAACGCGTTAGACAAGCGGAGCTGGGTTTGCGGGCTAGTCAAAACACGTCATTGTTCCGAGGACTCTCACACAAATGTCGTCCTGATTTGAATACCAATTAAGTACCTACCGACTTGTGAAGTAAGTACCTAATGCTTGCTTCAAATTCGTACTTGCTTTTTAAACGACAACATATTTATTGTTTTACTAGCTGATGCCCTCTGGTTTGCTCAAAAACCAATGAGATTTCTTTGACTTTCCGCGATGCGAAGTATATTATGATGTTCTCCAGGTCTTTGACTATACCCATGCACAAAATCAGGACAATCCTCTGCTTCGTTGCGGCGTGATTGAAGGATAAACGAACAAACTAGTATACACAACACAGGATAACGAATCGGCTTGTTAATCTGATCCTATCTCAGTTATCGGGATTTCCACTCATCACAAGTCTTAGGACCCAAACTCATCGACCTTCGGAATGAGATTCGTACGTGAAATTCACGGTTCAATAATTAACGAGCGTCTGAGAACGTAGGTGGGTTATGCCTAATGGAACTTTTGGATTTATATTTTTAACTAATGATCGCCCGCGTCTTTGTTCTCATTCTTGTTTCTCATGGGAACGACCTCCCTGGCGGAGTAGTGAGCGCTTATTGGTGGTGGTTGCCTTAACGTCGGAGGTTACGGGTTCGATCCCCGGCAGGGTCAATTATGGATTTCATGGTTAAACCCTTGTCATTCCAAGAGAAGATTCTTCCTCAAAATTGGGCCAGCGATGGGTAAAAATGATGAAAAAGAAAGGACTTTGCTCACCTTTATGGGCAGCAACATACAATTATGGGCAACTGCATTGGGCAGTTTAGCTCATTGCTGCAGTGGTGGTGATTGATAGCATACCCTTGAGGTAAGGTAATGTGTGGCAGAACTGGTAAATATGTAAATGTTTTTTCTTTCTTTCTATAATTGTAAGCGCAAACGATGGATTGTTCTTATCATACTTTTTTCATTCCATCGTCTGCGCTTGCCCTATACATTAACATGCTCCTATTTTACATAAATAAGATTACAGCATGTGATTATCTCAGTCTTTATCTTGTCGCAGTTAACAAAAAGCGTGAAATGCTGTACCTACCTCGGGAGATAAGTGAGGAAGCCATGTTTAATGTGTACTCAGCAATTAGGGCGGGATGGGAACTTAGATCTGACGTGATTATGCATGGCTGTTGTCTATAAAAATGTACCTATCAGTCAAGATCAAATTGGATCAAAGATTCGATACTTTACATATATTAAGAACGAAAGAGCTACTTGATGCATCTTACTGATGATTGTTTGATGCGCGTTCCAACCTCAGAACCTAGACCACATCATTGCTTTGCACTAAGCATGATTGTCGAAATTGTAAGCGCAAGCCTTCTTTGCAATAAAAAAGTTCAGTACAAAATGATAGATTTTAGTTTCCTGTGCATCCCACTGTTAGTATGATAATTGCATGATTCATGCAATTTTTTGTGGGAGGTTTTATTTGTATTAAACCTGCTTTGACTTTAGTTATAATAGAAAGATGCATGTTTTTCCTCAAGTGGTTGAAACTCTGGCAAGGCTCTGGCAAGAAAAATATCCAAGGTCTGACATGTGTTTGTAAATCTTCTGCTATCTAATCATCCAAAGTAACGCAACTAGAAACTAGCCCGACTTTGTTTATGATGCAAATATGTAAATTGATACTCTAAATAGTTGCTAAAGTAAGCACACAATTACGTTAAAATTAACACTAGTAGAATGTGTTTAGATTAAATTGAGATGGGATAGAGATATATAGAGACAGTCAAGTCAATACTTCAAGGATATTGATTTTTGTATTTCGCCATGCTGATAGACTCATACTAATTTATTAGATATTGGAGATAGTACTTACATAATAATAATTATTAAACGCAAAAGTGAGTTTTAGGTAAGCTTTCAAGGCCCATCTTTTCAAACAATTTTGATGAAATTTAGCACTGACATGGGTTGTGCAGTAGGGAGGGAAATATCCTGGAAAATTCAAGAGTTCCCGCGGGAATAAAAAGAAACACAAACCACGCGGACGAAGTCGCGGGATTCAGCTAGTATTTATGTACATAATATACTATTTTACAAGAACCACAATTATTAATGCGTAGAATAAATTCTTACCCTCCCACACACAACAAAAAGCTCAAATCCTATTGCCACACACACACACACACAACACATGGGTCCGGCGCGTGCGGTGCCCGCCACTGCGCGTTGAACACTGTGATTGTGTTGTGTTGATGATAGCTGTGCGAGCTTTCTAGGAAATTGTGTGGGCTTTTGGCATTATAATACTAAGTTCTCTGTACGAGTTACGGCCTAGCCTTCATTGAAAACAATACAATAGAACTTCAAGCTAGCTTGCCTAAACTAATCCATACTAATATTATAAATGCGAAAATATGTCTGCCTGTCTGTCTGCTACGCTTTCACGGCCAACTACTCAACCGATTTTGATGAAATTTGGTACAGAGACAGGTTACACTTATAAGCTGCTTTTTACCCCTTTTAACCCTTTCATTTTCCAGGATAAAAAATGGGTATGGCCCAGTATACAGTTTAAATGAAATGAAAATTACTTACTAACTTACTTCCTTCGGCGCTACAACCCTTTGTGGGTCTTGGCCTCCTCCACAGTATCTCTCCACCTGGCTCTATCCTTGGCCTCCTATTTCCATGAAGGGAGCTTTCCAAGTTTCTGCAGTTCTTCTACAAAATGCATCCATCTTTTTCGAGGTCTTCCTTTGGGTCGTTTCTGTTGCAGTGTCCATTGTGTCATCTCTTTTACTCCTCTGCTTGGTAACATCCTCTCTACATGTCCCGCCCATCACAGACGCTGAGATTTACAATACATATATTACTATTGTTTCCCTATCAACGTTCAATCATCAGACGTTCTTACTACTATTACCTATTCTGTGGTTCTAGTTCAAAGTTCATTCTGTGGCGAATGGCGATAGGTTCCACCGTCTTCTCTGATATGAAAATAATACGTTTTATTTCATGTTAGACAACTTGTGTTGTATCACTTATAATCTTATCTTACTAATCAATCAAATCAAATCAAATCAAATGTCAATCAAATAAATATTATAAATGCGTAAGTTTGGATGGATGTATGGATGGATGTTTGTTACTCAATCACGCCCCAACGGCTGAACGGATCTGGATGAAATTTGGCACAGATATAGATTATAGTCTGGAATAGCACATAGGCTACTTTTTATCCCGGAAAACTAAGGAGTTCCCGTGGGAACCAAAAAATCACAATCCACGCGGACGTAGTCGATAGCATCAGCTAGTAATAGATAAAAGTCAGCGTTTATTAAGTTTTTTTTATTCTCGTAGGAAATTCTCAGTTTTCCGGGATAAGAAGTAGCCTGTGTCCTTACCCGGGGTACAGCCTATTTCTGTACCTTTCATTTAAAGTAGCAAAGCAGTAAAGTAGCTGAAAAGTATTAGCAGATAGATACTATCTAGATACGGACAATGTGGGAGACCAACAAACCAGGCTGAAATTTTAAATAATTGTCCCTGCCGGGAATCGAACCAGGTTCCAAATCAAGACCATTAAAGCTCTAGTGAGTCAGGGAGGTCATCGAATAAATAATTAAGCATCATTAATAATTAATTACTGCTCAATTAATATGATAAAATGACTTTCCCTGACTAACTGACACACTGCTAAGTTATATCAACCCACAGCCTAAAACACTGGTGTTAGATACTTGAAATTTTGACATTAGGTTCTTTATAAGACGTAGTATTTAGACCTCACTCAATATTCACTGAGTTTTTTCTATTGATAAAAGATGTAATTTAAGAATATAATGAAATATAAACATTTTAAACATTATGTTCGTTATTTTCATATAAAATACGTATTTCCCCTGTGCATTTGTTATTTTAGGGTATAAGTAACAATTTGAGAAACTATAATTTAGCTAGCTGTCTTCCGTAAAAATTGAAAAATATAATGTGCTTCGCTTTTTTTTTGAAAATTGACATGACAAAAATCGAACCTGCCCTTCGCTTGCTAGTAAAGTATACATCAGTTTGTTTACGCACTGTCAATAGGCAGGAAACATCTGCAAAATTAAAGTACTGATCTGTGAACTAACTTAAATAATTCTTAAAGTAAATATACAAGATTGACAATCGCCTGGCAGGAGGTAAGACGTCGGAAAAGGATTCACGCTCTGAGAGCTCGGAGCTTCCGTTGTTTGATTGTTTTTTTTTGTTGTATTTGCTAAGTTTCCTTGTAATGAACAATGCAGTTTGGGTCAAAATGTCTTGGGCACTTTCGTAACTTGTAATAGATTGGATATAGGAAAAAAAAATGTACTATAGTAATCTATACCTAATATTATAAATGCGAAAGTTTGGATAGATAGATAGATGTATGGCTGGATGGATGGATGGATGTTTGTTACTCAATCACGCCAGAACAACAGAACGGATCTGGGTGAAAGAGCAATGGCGAAATTAGTACAGATCACATCTTGATTGTACACAAGTAAGGTAAAGACGAAAAAAATTTGCTTATTTTTTATATTTTATCAAGTATTCACCTTAATTAATTGAACCTAGGTAAAAACATAAAATATTTAGGGAATCTTTTTGATTATTTAGCTCCCGTTTCTCAGTTTAGTGTTACCATTTTATGTAAGCTTGGCAATGATTAATTGATCTATTGGCTCTGATAGTTCCTTAGTTAAAATGATCTGTGAAATGGTGATAATGAAAAAAAAACCCGGCTGAGTTTGTTGTGGACTCTTCTCAGACCAGGGCGCGTTTGGAACCCTCGTAGCTTTAGTTTTAAGATACCGTCACTGATTATCACCATTATATATTAAAAAAAACTCGACGTCAATAAGTGTAGTATACCTACCTAAATTGAATAAACGTTATTTGACTTTGACTTTGACTTTGACTTTGTATAATCTACCTAGTAGCTAGAATAAATCTAAATTGGTAGATTATTTTGTATCTTTTTAAAAATTATAATTATTTTATCTGATTGATGCTTGCCTAAACAATGAGATAGCCCATTTTTAGTGTTATTAGAGCATTTATTATATTAGAACTGTTATTTTAGAGCATTTTTTTAAATCTGATAATCTCTAACAGAATGGTAATAAATGAAAGAATATTATGGCAGCACTGATGCTGATGGTCTGTGTTTATGCCAATTAATGTTATTGTGATTTTATGGATAAGCATAGAACCACAGACCACATATAAATGTGGTCTGTGGTTATATGGCTAAATACACGGCGACAAAGTCGCGATCATCTGGTACCTACTGTATATTAATATAAATCGTGGTTTTCTTAAAGACTTCACTCAGAATAAAAAGTAAAAAGCTGTAAATATAGAACTCCGTTATAACAGATCACAGAATGATCGCATTCTGTGATCTGTTATAACGGAGTTTTGACATTTTCAAAAGTGACATTATCACATAACCTGCAAAAATTTAAAACGTAATATCTTTTTTTTCTAGGTTCATAAAAAAAATTCGTGCTTCTGAGAGCTTTGTATTCGACGCTTAACTAAATATTTTTTTTTCCACACGTGTATCTACATTAATTTTTTTTCTCAATACTATTGATGTATGGAACTTCGCCGTTGCTCTTTAGCACAGAGATAGATTAAAGTCTGGAATAACAAATAGGCTCTTTTTATCCCGGAAAATTAAAGAGTTCCCGCGGGAACCAAAAATACCCAATTCACGTGGACGAAGTCGCGGGCATGAGCGAGCTAGTCATCAATTTTTTTTCTTTCAATTTTCAACTTAATTATTTACTAGCGACCCGCGCCCTCTTCACGCAGGTAGCAGAAATAAAATATAGCCTATGTTACTCGCTGATAATGTAGCTTTCTATAGGTGAAAGAATTGTTAAAATCGGTCGAGTAGTTTTTGAATTTATCCATTACAAACCAATAAATCTTAGTTGTACTATTTCTTACCTATTCTGTGATTATTATTTTTTTAGATTTATATTTATAATATAAATAACATAAACCCCACGAAACATAAATAATATGAACATAAAATAAACATGAAAGTTAAACTTACGTCATAATTTGCCTATTTGCGTGGGTGGAAGGTCTGACTCCTAACTAGTTTCCTGTATTTATATATTTCCCAATTCCCGTGGGGCTTAGGGTTTTAAGGTTCAACCTGTTTTGTTCACATAAACATAAATAACACAATTTTTCTGATAAGTAACTCCTTTCATTCCAATAGCTCACGAAAACTCCAATTAAAACAAAAATATCAAATAATTTGTGTGCCCCACTAGCGGTCATTATAGCGGTCAGTAAGCGGCGCGTCAACATTATGTGATCGATATGTCACCGTAAAATTGTAATAACACTTAGATTGTAATCTAACGCTTTTTATCTCGATAGATTGTAAAGTGTCAAAAGACACTTTACAATCTATCGAGTTACTCAATCAAAGAAAGACACTCAATCACGAGTTAAGCGAATAGTTCCATCAACTATTTGTGTGCCAAACATGACTTCTAACGACTAAATTACTTCTCCGAGTAAACATTTGAACTAATTAATGTTTGGGATCGGGGTAAGTTCGGACAAACTTTGTTTTTTGGCATTGTAGGCACTTGAGGCAATTTGGACTCTATATTTTCAACTATAGAGTTTATTTTTGATTGTGTTGTAAATGGCATACTTAATAGGGATTTGTGTTACTTTTAATGTACGGTTTGGTAACACTTTCCCATTTACGCGGACAGTTTTATTAACTTGATGTCGTAACTTTTTTTTATCGCCGACAAAAACACTTGGCTAGGAAAATGCCAAAGATTTATTTAAATTTATACAAAAATCTACAATTTTTTCTTGTAACGCAATTTTATGGGAACTCTTCTTGATACGAAGAGCATTCCGATATAGTTAATTCACTTGATGGTAAAAAATAGCTGTTATTTAAATAAAAACTGATAATTTAATTAGTTATTTGTTCATGTTATTTATTTGAGTGTACTAATATAGTTTTTAAATAAGTTAATACTGTAATTTTTTTTTTAAATTTTTTGACTTTGACTTTGGCTATGTACTTTGTGGTGTTGGTAGTAATAAAAACACAACGAGCTTTAGGCACCTTTCTGTCGCAATGGTAAGCGCTGCAGTTGTTTTATGTCAATTTGGGAATTTACAATTTATTGAATTTTCTCTGATTTGGTCTGGTGGGCCGTGGGAGGCTTCGGCCGTGGCTAGTTACAACCGTACGGGCAAAGACATGCTGTCTGGTCATGGTACGATGCCGTGCACAAACCGATACGGGGTATGGGTTTACTGTTACATATAACTGCCGTAGTTACCCCTAATAAGTTAGCCCGCTACCATCTTAGACTTAATCATCACTTACCATCAGGTGAGATTGCAGTCAAGGGCAACTTTCCTTTAGTAGAAGAAGAAAACAGGCTTTACATAATATATTTATCAATAAGGTGGGCGTGTACCTTTGTAAAGACCACTCGTATTACGTCATTAAACTTCATTTAAAAAAGCCAATGCACTTTGGTTATAAATCTTTATACCTACTTGCTAATTTCATTTGTTCGTTTAAAATTCTGAAAGTAATGTTAAAGTAATATAAAACTTGGTTTAGGGGCCATAAAGTGTATGAACAAGGGTTAAACTTAAAAGCATCACTATTCACCACCCATAATCTTATATAAATAAAAATCAATTGCCGAAATGTAGGTTTGTTCTCGCATCACATCAGAACGGCTCGACCGATTCTGATGTGGTCAACGTTGCCAACCCTAATGAAAAATTGGGGCAAAGTCGACAGAAAAATATTAACAAATACCTAGACTTTGCCCTAGGGCAAACTGGTAGGGCAACTTGGTGGAGCAAATTCGATGAAACCAGAATTTGGTTACATCCGAGTAACAGATGATTAGCACAAAGTAAGTACTCCTTTCTGTTCTGTGAAGTAAAACGGTTGAAACGCGTGTGATGACGCCATTGCGATGCGGCGGGCGCGGGCGTTAAATCACGCCTATCAAACATGTAGTTCGAGACACGCCGCCTGCATACTGTGCTCTTAGGAATGGTTTACACAGACCAAATGTATGCATACATATATATGTATTTTTCCTGGTGGGAGGCTTCGGCCGTGGCTAGTTACCACCCTACCGGCATAGACGTACCGCCAAATGATTTAGCGTTCCGGTACGATGCCGTGTAGAAACCGACTATGGGTTTAATATAACTGCCATACCAATAACAGGCTAGCCCGCTACCATCTTAGACTGCATCGTCACTTACCATCAGGTGAGATGGCAGTCAAGGGCTAACTTGTAGTGGAATAAAAAAAATGCATATTTATTTTAGTGTTTAGATGTTGCACTAAACCGCGCTCTTGTTTGATAATCTCCTCTCCAAAAAAGTTGTCTGGAAGAGATTGCTTTAGTAATAAGATAAGACCGCCTTCGCACCCTTCTGTTTTATCTTTTAACCTTTTTGTTTTTAGTGTGTGCAATAAAGAGTTTATCTATATATCTGTCCATCTACCGAAAACAAAATACTGTTAAAAATACCGAAAATTTTTACCTGACTAAGGCAAACCAAAGGGAAGAGTTAAGATTTTAGCAGTCCATGTATGTATGTATGTATGTATGTATGTATGTATGTATGTATGTTTGCTTGTTTGTATTTATTGTATGTTCAACCATAGTGCCTATAATACTGGGCCGGTTTTGAAAAATGAAATTTCAATCGGTTGGGTTTGTTGTGGGTTCTACTCAGACCAGGGTGCGTTTGTAACTGTCGTAGCTTTAGTTTTAAGAAAGCGTTATTAATTATTACAATCACGTTTCATATTTTATTGACGTTCAAAAAGTGTGCTAATTTTGAATGAAGAACTTGAACTTGAAAAAATTGACTGGCGCGATAAAGTCCGCGATTTACGTTTTCCTAGGTGAGGGACAAACGCGGCAACGCGACACGATGTGACGCGACATCAAAGCAGCAGACCATTTACGTGGCCGTTACGTCAGATAGATATAAATCTCACCTTATTTTTTTAAAAAAATTGTCCTCCAGTGTGTCCTCTCCTTAACAATAACAATAAAACTATGGTGAATGGTAAAGAATTAGTAATCATAATATCACTGGCCGCAATCTATTTGACTCCATTTTTAAACCCTCCACATTCTTACTAAGTACCTGCTGGTGTTGTTCTCGAACATTTTGACTTTTGTACAGATTCCAACTATTAATTGTAAAATTCTTACACTAGGGAAGTTTCTAAACTATTCTTAAATACTTATCGAAAATTGCGGAACCGGCAAGATATGAACATGCATATCTCTGGAAACCCGCAACGCCTATTCAAAAAAAAATTCAAAATTCAAATGATTTTTATTCAAATAAACTTTTACAAGTACCTACTTTTGAATCGTCGAGTGAATCTACCACTGGTTCTGAAAGCCATTCCTACCGAGAAGAACCAGCGAGAAACTCGGCAGTTGCTTTTTTGAAAATTACTGCCATCATGCAGTCTTAGATATACTTACTCACCATCTAAGACCGCATCATCACTATCTAAGTGAGGTGGCAGTCAAGGCATAACATGTACTAGATAGAGAAAAAGAAATCAAGGAAAAAGCGGCAGACATTCAAAAAAAAATTGTATTACAAAAAAGGGCAATACGTGCAATTTATAATTTAAAACCGCGCGAATCCCTTAGAGAGAAATTTAAGGAAATAGGTATTCTTACAGTAGCCTCGCAATATATTTACAGTAATTTAATCTTCATAAAACAGAACATTCATAATTACAAAAAATTATGCGATCTGCATGATAGGCAAACTACGGGCCGCAATAAGCTCGTGACTCCATCGCTCCGCCTCAAGAAAGTCCGAAGGTCGTTCGTGGGAATGAGCATTCTATTTTATATCAAAATTGCACAACCTATCTTAAACTTGCCTTTACACAAGTTTAAGAAATCTATTAAAAGTATGCTCCTGAAAAAAGCTTATTATACCGTTGAAGATTACATAAACGACAAAAGAGCGTGGATTTGACTCGCTCCAGCAATGCTAAGGACAGCGGTTACATAATATTATGTATACATTAATAAAATTGTAAATTAATTTTTTCAAAAGAGAATCGCCGAGTTTCTCAGCTTGTTCTTCTCGGTAGGAATGTCATTCCGAACCAGTGGTAGATTCACTCAACGATTCAAAAGCACTTGTAAAAGTTTATTTGAATAAAAAGCATTTTGATTTAGATTTTTGATTTCAAGAAGCATAATTCGCTATAATCCGCCAAAGCACACAAATCTATGTGGTACAACGTGTAGCTTGCACGTGTAGCTTGTGATATTCACCGCCCAGTAAGCCTACACACGCTGAAAGTAAATATCACAAGCTACACGTGCAAGCTACACGTTGTACCACATAGATTTGTGTGCTTTGGCGGATTGTAGCGAATTATATGCTTTTTGTTCCTTGATTTCTTCATCCTTCATTATTATGGACTTCCGCAAAGCAACGCCTCGTTCTATCCAATATCTAAAAAAGAAATTCATTATACAATAACTAATAATGTGAATTCCCTTTACGACTTACGTACAAGGAACATTTAAGCATTTAAATACTACCTAATTATATCAAAGATTACCTTCCTCTTGTTATCAACGGTCAATATTGTGGCTATCAATACCTATTTAATACTTACAAGGCGCCGGATATTATGGGATATGATATTTTATTAATCAGGGTAATTTTGCTCGGGATAAGGCTATATTTCGCCGTAACAATACAATCAATGTGAATTTTCCTTCGTATTATATCTAATTATATCCAGTTATTTGGGGTTCTATAATAATATGCAGATAAGCCTTCTTATCTAAAACAATATGCAATTCGTAACGTTCCGTAATAACGCTAAAGATTTTAGGGGCATAGAGGACGATCCCCCACTAACCTGCCACCGGAAGCGGACCGGTTGTGCCGGATGCTGTGCCGGCGCCATTGTCCCAACTTCCCTCCAAATCACCTTGCGGCCGAGTATGAATGGTCATAGCTTAGCTTGATGCACAATAGCTCTAATTGAGCTAGGTATTTAAACAATTTCATCTCAACCTATCAAATTCAAATGCTTTTTATTCAAATAAACTTTTACAAGTGCTTTTGAATCGTCAAGTGAATCTCTACCACTGGTGAGTGAATGTACAATGATTTTCATACCGAGAAGAAGAACCTCGGAGAATGATTTACTTATATAGTAATTAGGTTAGGCTAGCTAGCTATAAGTTTAGCTAGCTTTAAGTATTGTTTTTAATTAAAAAAAAAGAAGCTTAAAAGAAAAGTCTGAGATTTCGATATTTGCAAATATTGAAATACACAATATTTATCAAGTTGTAAAACAGTAAAGTTTGTAAGTTAGCGCCTAATATTTCTGGCGAAGGTCCATAAATGGGTAAATTGCTGGCACATGCATTCTGATATTAAAACCAATAAAGTATACGAACTGCACATATAAAACTCATAGTCAGATGGAAACATAAAGTTGTGGACAACATAATAGGGGAGAGGGGGGCTAGTTGTTACAGGGGTAAGTAGTAACAAGCATTTTTTGCCTAGATAATAGAAGGATATTCATTTGATTTTCAACCTAACCTACTATTTAATACCCATTCTATCATAATATGATACGCGCTCATATTATGAGCGCGATCAGGTATCCCGCTGGATGGCGCAGAAAGTGGTGTTATGCAGGCGGTCCGATAAGACCAGGTAATGGACTTTTTTTCGTTTATACAAAATTGATTATTGTTGATTTCAAATTGTTTAGCAGTTGTTGATTTATTTAAATACATTTAGCATTAATTTTACTTTGATTATGCTAACTTTAATGTTACACCAAATAAGGGATTATTTTTTTATACCAGTTATTTCAAAAAACTTTGCAGTAGGGTATGTTGTAACACTTTCATGGGGCAAGTTGTAACTTTTATTATTTCTATGAAATTACGTGGGACATACCTAAATTTCTTCATTTTGTGTATTTAATAAGTACTTTTTTGTTGAACTTAAGTGATTTTATCTATTTCAGAACAAGACACTATAAAAGAAAAACTGAGCGTGCTTTCCAAAGCCAAAATGTGTACGAATTGGCTTTTGTTGAAGTCTTGGAAAATAAAACCAGTGTACGAAAAGCTGCAAAACATTTTAATTTGTGTCATTTGTCGCTATATAGATACGAGTATGTGGAAAAAAAGAAGAGTAACAAATCTCTATCAGTCGGCTATGTCAAACCTAGATTGGTTGGAACAGAAAGAGGAAGAAGAAGCTAAAATTTCTCAGTACTTGCTTACTTGCTCCAACATCTACTTTGGATTGCTTCCTTTGGAAGTCAAAAAGTCGGTATACCAGTGTGCTGTTATGGCATAAAAATGAATCAGCTGGACCTGATTAGTTAAAATACTTTATGGCAAGAAACCTAAGACTGTCTCTGAGAACGCCTGAAGCTACATTTCTGAGCCATGTTTGTGTTAAATTTGTAAAACATGTTTTTGTTAATTTTGAATATTTTTCTATTAGATTAAGAGTAAAACTTAAAAGGCTAAGCCCATTTTAGCGTGTCTAAAGTTTCTAATGCTAAATATGCTAAATAAATCTTTGAAAAATATAAAACTGGTTTACAATTCCTACTGTTACAACTAGCCCCAATTACGGGGTAAGTTGTAACACTCGCTATTTTTTTTTCTGAGCCATTTTTACAAGAATTCGTCACAGGTTTGATCAAAATTTTATTTGAAATCGATAGTTGAATAGTAGCTGATTCGAACAGTATTGCTGTATTTCCTAAATATCCAGCAAGTAAGCTTCCATAGCCAAGAAACGAAAAATTGTTACTACTAGCCCCCCGCTCCCCTAATAATATGGGCCAGAAAAATATTTTCATCGAGCGATCTTTTAGACGACCAGCAGAGGCCAAATCGTAATCATTTGACAGCTTAAAACGTATAACTCGAACTTGCTGATGCCCGCGACTTCGCGTGGAATATGTTTATTTTAATTCCCACGGGAACTCCTTTATTTTCCGTGATAAAAACTAGCCTTAGTAGTAGTAGACCATGCAAAAAATCACGTCGATCCGTTGCTCTGAGATGCGGTGTGATTGAAGGACAAACCAACAAACAAAGACACTTTTGCTTTAATAATATTAATATGATAATATGTACATGAGCCCAATATAATAATCTACATTAAATCGGTAACGAACTGTATGAATACCCGGTTTATCGGTTGACTGAATTTCAGCCGCGGTGGCTTGCCAACTACGCAGGAGATAATAAATTATATGATTTATTTATTTCATACTAGCTGATGCCCGCGACTCGGTCCGCGTTTAAGTTTTTTTATCCCGCGGAAACTCCTAAATTTTCCGGGATAAAAAGTAACCTAGATGACACTCTTCAGGTATTCAACTATACCCAAGCAAAAAATCACGTCAATCCGTTGCTCTGATGTGGCGTGATCGAAGGACAAACCAACAAAAAACACTCTTTCGCATTTATAATATTAAGTATGTGCCACCGGTGACATGTCAAGAATCTACCACCGGTTCAGAAAGCTGTTTTACTGACAAGAGCCGGCAAGTGAGTTTAACTTTGCTGTGTTCATAAAAATAAAAATGTTACACTATTTAATGGAACCTTACCGGTAGACTAAGCAGGTTTATTTACTGGACGAGGATAAAATCCTAAATTCCCAACTCGTCACCACACGAGTCTAATGTGACATAACTTGGTGCCAACAAATTCTTTCATCACGAGATAATCAAATTAAGTGATGCCATAAAACATTTCCCAGCGTCTAATGACAAAAACTTTGAGCGCGCCTCATCTACAGACCCGAGGCACTGCAGATACCAGACAAGACATCCACATGACATTATTATAATATTCTAGAGTACTCATCGTTATAGATTTTAACATAATTCATGGGACGATAAAACGGCCGATAAAGATATAAGATACGCTACGATATAGGTAGGGTAGTTACTAGTACGCAGCCTCCCGCAAGACCAGACAGAGAAAATTCTAAAATAAACACACTTGACTCTAACAAAACGAGGAGCCCTGTAATGCAAGTCAAGAAATAAATAATAATGAAAAATAGAAATAAAATTAGCACTTCCAAGCTAAACATATATCGGAAATGGATCCCTGAATCGAAAAATGAAATTCCCACACCCACAATGTTTTTGAACAACCTATCTATTGACACCCCACAATATGGGATTGACGAGAACAAAACATCCCCAGTCCTCACTTTACGTGTAGGGGTACCCACGTTGTCGGCGTTATTAATGTGTATATCTATGCCAAATTACAGCTTTCTAGTACCAACATCCTCTGAGCTGAACCGCGGACAGGCAGACGGACATGGCATGGGGAAGCTATAAGGGTTCCTTGATGACTACAGAAAACTAATAAGAGTGCTCCTTTATGCGATTCAACAATACCAATGGTTTAAGACTGTCTTGTCTAATCTTTATGAATGTTCTGGAACAAAAGCGAAGACAGGCACGTACGGTTTTCATTTTTCCGTGTTCTCAACTTTCAGCTGTCGCAGTCATTATATTTCATACGACTTATAAAATAATTGATGCCATTAGTATTTTCTAGAAGGATTCTATTTTCCGAGAAGATCCCTTGCCGAGAAATAGTTAATACTCACAGTTAATAAGTAATAATAGTTTTTATAAACATTTTTAAAACAAGCTTTTATCGTCTGCCATATTGAATTTAGTGTGACGTCATTTAATTTTTAGTATTCAACTCAGCAAACCTTTTAATTGATACCCTTTCGTAAGGTCGGTCGCATTAAAGTAACTAGCCTCTCTCTCTGATTCGTATTCCTGATTACTGAGGGTCGTGACTCTTTTCTATGAATCAAATAATGGAAGGAAGGAAGGCATTGGAAGTAACTAGTGCGCCATCTTTAACTACCCGCTAACATTTTAACATGTGTGATCGCAGTCAAGGGCTAACTTGTTTTTAAGCTTTAATTACTGATGCCTAATTTTCGATTGATTTAAATTTTTAAAGGCATAATAGGGATACGAAATTTTAAAGGTACGCTACGAGTACATGTAAAATATGTAAAATATACTTGTACAGAAATAGAATAAGCAAATTAAAACTTAACTAGCATTTCCTTTCATATCAATCTAAGTAGTATTTTTCCGTTCCGTTGCAAGGTATCTGGAGCAAAGAGCATCTTTGTGAAGCCGCTGAAAGTTTTAATGAAGCGAACAACCTTTGAGAGTGTTGTTAGTAAAGCTTTAAATGGGATTTGCATTGAAATTAATACTCCTCCCTGGCGCAGTGATGAGCGCTGTGTCCCGGGTTCGATCCCCGGCAGGGTCAATTTTGGAATTCATAATATGTGAATTTTCGCTGGTCTGGCCTGGTCGGAGGCTAGTTAACAACCTACCGGCAAAGACGTGCCGCCAAGCGATTTAGCGTTCCGGTACGACGCGTGTAGAAACAGATGAGGGATATGAGTTAATTACAACTACCATGCCCCTAATTGCGATGTATCAATGATTGATGCAAAAGTTACGCGGTCGCCCTGCTGGATAGGTTTGTTGGAGAACGGATATTTTTTTTAAAATTCACCGAAGTGTAAAAAAAACTAGTTTTGAGTTGTTATCCTCTTTTCTGAGGGTTTTGACCCCATCAATAAAACGTATTAATATACGTCATATTGGTGAAGATTTACTTGAGATAGTTTATTCCTGTCGGTCGATTCGCTTAGTTCCTGATCGCCAAGTACGCGCCTATAGTTTTAATTATAGCAATTTTTACTTCGTAAGATATATTTCGTAGTATCGTTCGATTATATTTTGTAATTCTATAACATTACTGTAGATAAGACAATACGTATGCAGTACAAAAATTATAGGGATGCCTATGCCAATTTTATTTCTTAGACCAGAAATTCACATCTTCTGTTATATTTAAGTTTGATAATCATTATAACCTATAGATAAAAGAAAAAAGTGTGTTGAAATTTGATGACGTCACAACTCACAACTATGAATTTCATACAAAATTCCATATTAGAAGCGTGTTTTCAAGTTTGATAAAGAGTTGGGATAATAAAGAGTTCTTAGGTATTTTATGACTGTGAAAACACTGCTTAATATTTTTAAGGACCCAAACTATGAAGGTTCACTTATACTAATATTACAAGTGCGAAAGTGTGTTTGTTTGTTTATTGGATTGCTGCTTTGTCCTTCAATCACGCCTTAACAGAACAACGGATCGACGTGACCGGCATGGGTATAGTTGAAGACCTGGAGAGTGACGTAGCCTACTTTTTATCCCGGAAGATTAAGGAGTTTCCGCGGGAATCAAACAAACGCGGACGAAGTCGCAGGTTTCAGTATAAAAAACGATAAGCATTTTCAGTGCATACAAGAATTTCATGACATAATTATTTTAATAACATCACGTACCGAACAGCAAGAGGTCTCGGCAAAGCCTGGATCAAAACTTAATTAAACCCCTGCAGAATGCTGGGCCTTTGTCGAGAGCACCCTCTGAGAGGGCCCACTGGAAATATAACCCTTATAATAATATGTTGAAGTGCCTTTTTGCGTGCGTAGCTGTAAATTATGTGAATAATTTCGTGATTTTACGTTTTTCCGGCGTTTAGGTTGTGCTTTTATTATTTATGTCAATATTGACCGGCGTCCATCGTACGAAAACTGTTTTGAAATCGTAATGGAGAAGACCGGTGTATGTTCAATGAATGTTACCCACATCAAACGATGTACGTTACACACTCACTAGTGTAAGTTTTCAGGTAATCACTAGTACAGATAAGAGCAACTGCTAGGTTTCTTGCCGACTCTTCTCATTTTTCCGAATCGGTGGTAGAGTCTTAAGTCTAAGTGGCACAAAAGTACTCGCACGCGAAATAAATAAATCGTTTATCATATTTTGCAATGACCCTCAGTTTTGACAAGCTTATTTGTTGGTTTGTTTAGGTCAAATCTTGCATCTGAAATTTAAAACAGTTATACTCAATCGATTGAGCTGAAGGTTTGCATACAAGTTTAGTTTGGATGACAAAGCATGCTTGCTAAGTGACGTCATTCTAAATCCAATATGGCGGACTAGCTATTTTAAAGCACCCCCATGAAATGGGTATCATTAAAAGGGTTTGCTGAGAAGAATACGAAAAATAAAATGAGGTCAATCTAAATTAAATATGGCGGACAATAAAAGCTTGTTTTTTGATTTACATAAGACTAATTATTAGCAACTAGGATGACTACGGAAACCTACCTTATGCGTAAGTCTGACACGGACTTAACCATTATAAGTGCTATGTTAAAAGTAAATTTACTGAAGCACCAGGAAAACAAAATCACCAAATAAATTTTCTTCAACGAAGCAGTAAATTCAGAAAATATGTATGTGTATGGTTGAATAACGGCACAGGGATATGATAACATTTATTTTTTCTTTCGGAACAATATTATTTGTGTTGCGGATAAAGTACGAAGCGTGTGCAAATTCGATAATGCCCAGGCTTTGACGGACCGGCTTTGTAGATAAAATAATAATTAGGTAGGTATACCGTCCTCCAGACCGTTCGGCCACGGCAGCTAGCACAGAGATTAGCTATCTGCGCGGGACATGCTATAATGAATAGTTGTTCTATAAACATAAACATAAGTTCACCCTTTATTTTCATACAGTACGATGGGACGGCAACCAAACACGACCGGAGAGATCGACGGATTGGAGAGCAGAAACAGGCCCATAGCTTTAGCTTTGAAGGCAAGGGGGTGAAACAACACCAACTCCTGAATTTTTCTGCCAAGTTTTAGTTTTTCCCTAAAACGGTATAAGATCAAGTAGGTATTTAAATGATAAAACTGCAGCGTGGGTTTGACTCGCTGCTGCAATGCAAAGCAATGCTTATTAATATGTTTTTTAATTTAAAAGAGCAAATGCCGAGTTTCTGGCTGGTTTCTTCTCGGTAGAAAGGAAATCCCGCGGCAACTTTTCGCATTTCGCGAATAAAAAAAAACTCAATCCACGCGAACGAAGTCGCTGGCATCATCTAGTAATTTATATATCTACGTATTGTAATATCTTGTTTTTTAAAAAAGGCAACTGCTGAGTTTCTTGCCGGCTCTTCTCAGCAGAACTGTTTTTCGAACCGGTGCTAGAGTGAAAATATGACGTAACATAAGAGACACCTGTATGGCCTACATGTTTTAAATAAATTGAGTTTTGAGTTTGAGTAACCAGACAGACTATAGTTTTAACACCACGCAGATTTTGCTCGTAACATCACTTTGTTCTTTGCGGGGCTTAACGTGTGGGTCTTTAGAATGAAAAGATTTGGCTTTTGTTATGGAAAATGGGAAAGCTACATAAAAATAAAACTGAATGGAAATTTCCTCGAAATATGAGGAAAATTTTTAGTTGAGCGCTTAGCAAAAACCTGGCGTAGAAATGGATAGGTATTTCACCAGAATATTTATTAGGAACTAGGTGATGCCTGCGACTTCGTCAGCGAGGATAGGTTTTTTTGATCCTAGTGGAAACTTTGCAATTATCCGGGATAAAAAGTCATATAGTGCATATGTCCTTCCCCGAGATGTAACGTAACCCTATACCAAATTTCATCAAGAGAATTTTCGGTTGAAAAGATGAGCCGTTAAAGCGTAGCAGACAGACAGACACACTTTCGCATTTATAATATTAGTATGTATAGTATGGATTTATTTGTGCTTAGTTGTCAAATTAACAAAAAAATTAACAATGCGGTTGTTTAAAGACCTCCTCGCGCAGTATAGCGCTGGGGTCACTCGTGGGAGCTCTCGAGTTCGATTCCCGGCAATTGCGATTTGTGATTTTTATAATTTCTAAAATGTCCCTGGTCTGCCCCCCGGTTGTGCAAGAAAAACGTAATCTTTTGTCAAACGGATAATTCGACCTGTTTAAGGAGTTCATAGAAGCCATGCACGTCAAAAACCACGTATGAACTTCTTAAACAGTTCGATTAATACGTTATGCTGTCAAATGATTACGATTCGCTCAGGCAATTGGGCTTCTGGTCTGGTGGAAGGCTTCCGCTAGTAACCACCCTACCAACAGTGCCAACTAAGATATTGGGATATTTTTTTCTTTCTAACCGACTAGCGACTATACTCCTACTAGGTTAGTAACAGGTCACTACCAGTAACTGGTTGAGATCGCAGACAGGCATATTTAAAAAAAAACCTTTTCTTTTAACAAATAAAACACCCATTTTACATCTAAAATTGTTATACAAACACGATTTTCCATTTCATACAATGTGTAGTGAATACAATAAATTACAAATTTAAAAAACCCCCGACTAGAAAAAAGCTGATGACCTTCAGACGGATGAACAGATTTTCATGAAACATGGCTAAGAACACTCGGGATAAAATTATCTATGACACAAAAAATTTTAAACGAAAATCGGTTCATCCGTTTGGGAGCTACGATACGATACCACAGACAGATACACAGATACACAGATACACAGATACACAGATACACAGACAGACACGTTAAACTTATAACACCCCTCTCTTTTTGCGTCGGGGGTTAAAAATAAGTACAATAAACTTACCTAGGTACTCCAAATCCTCAACCCTGACACTAAAAAGTTAAAGTAACGGTTTTTTGGAAATATTTTTTATTTAAACTGTAAAATGGATTGTCATGCGTCTCATTATAATATACTAAACTTATTATATCGAACTCACGTCTCCCTATGCCAAGTGGCTTTCAGGCTATTACCTAGTACTAGTTATTATTCTGTGGCTATGCTAGACGAACATTATAAACTTTTTTAATTGTAACTTTTGCAACTCTCTCAGTGATCAGAACTTTCCCGTCTTTGTTTGGTTAAAAGTTGACTTTGTTTCGATTTTCCTTTGTTTAGATTTCTACTTACTAGTGTCTAAGAGTAAGCACACCATAGGAGCTTACCTACCTCTACTGTCCTCGTTACTGCTACAAATTGTTGACGAACAACGCAATTTTTATTCTTTTATAAAAACATACTTCAAAATCTAGCATCCTTGAAGTGCGGTGAAGGTCCTTAGCATAGCATAAAACATAGCAAAATAGAAACGAGTTCTCTTAACTCAAACTCATATTTTTATTCAAATAAACTTGTTACAAGTGCTTTTGAATCGTCGAGTGAATCTACCACTAATTCAGAATAGCATTCCTACCGGGAAGAACCAGCAACAAACTCGGTGGTTGCTCTTTTTAAAGAATTCATTTCAAATTATTGTATCAATGTGTACATAGTTAACCGCTGTCCTTAGCATTGCTTGAGCGAGTCAAATCCATGCTCCTCTATCATTTACATAATCTTCAAAAGTATTATAAGCTTTTCCTGGACCATACGTTTACTCTCACCTTTGTTTCTATGCATAGGGATTCAGTGAAAGCAGGCGCCGCTTTCCTAGAAAACCCTTTTCCTGTAGTTTTTTTATAAATCGGGCTATTGTCAACAGTGGAGTGGAGTCAAACACGTAGCTTCTATTTTTTTTATTGAAAAAAAAAATCCAAAACACTTTAATGGCTGAAAGATAAAACAAGATTTAAAATGCCCAATTAATTTAGCTTCACCTGAATTTACACAAAATAAATGTTAGTAATTTTTTTTATTACCCAACCTACAGGATATAGACAGCTGTTTTCGAGAGATTTTGCCACGATACGATCCGATCTAGACATTGATAAAGTGCTTCAGAGGTGGGTGGGAAAAACGAATTTTGATGGCGTTTTTACTATCCTAGCAACTTACTGCGTGATTAATGAAGGCAAGTGTTGGTTTTATGGCCTTTGTTCACGAATAGATTGAGTTTTCATTTAAAGGTTTAAGATTTGACGTCAACCCAGAGTATATCATACTTAGTTATTATAAATGCGAAAGTGTGTTTGTTTATTGTCCTTCAATCACGTCGCAACTGAGGAACTTCCAGTGGAAATTAAAAATAATATGCAGAACCATTTTTCTTATAATTTTACCAGGTATATCCATACTAATATTATAAATGCGAAAGTGTGTCCGTCTGTCTGCTACGCTTTCACGGTCCATCTGTTTAACCGATTTTGATGAAATTTGGTATGGGGATAGTTTGCCCCAGGGAGGTCTCTGCTCCTAGGCGCGTTCCTCGATGTAAAATAGGAACTTAGCTCAAGCTTAGAATAGGGTGCATAATACTACCATCGTTTAAAGCCGTATTGTTTTACTATCGTTGACGCTCTCGTTTTAGAATTATAATCCTTATTTTAGAGACGTCAAGGCACGTCATTTAGAACTGCAGTTATAAAATAATGTAATGTCCTCCCGACCGAATTTCTGCCACGGCAGCCTATCTCCAGAGAGATAAGCCATCTGCGCGGGAGATATTATAGTGCTCAAGTGTGCGCACACACAGGTGCACTCTCTGTTCCTTACTCTCATGGCCCGATAGGACAGAAAATCCGACACGACCGGTGAAAGTTCAGGCGCACGACCGACGGCTTTATGTTCTCGAGGCACGGGGGTGAAACACCGCCAACTTCCTAACTCCGGGCTAGTACTGAGAATTTCTAGCCAGCAAAATCCAATACTTGGGATCTCGTCGGCCGCAGTCGAACATGCTAACCACTGGACCAACGAGGCAGTCAATAATATAAAATAATAGCTATATTAGTAAGCTCCGAGTACACGGTCCGCCGGTAACCGTTTGAACACTGCTAATCCGGTTATCAAACGAGCCCAGGGACTTCGAAGCTTTTTATTGGCTAAATTCACCTTTGTTCTATTCCCTATTCCAATTTCATAGCAATGACTGATCCGATTGATTATTTATTTGAATTGGATGGAGGTAAACAATCAATTTACCCTTTATGTTGTAGGAAAAGATGTTCTCCATAAATAATCATTCTATATTAATAAATAGTTTTCACACTTTTATTAATAAATAATAAGAGGATAAAGGAATCGAATCGAGGTCGTCAAATCTGTCTGTTTCCTTACCCATTTCGTGTAAGCGGTTTTGACGAGATTTGGTCCAGAGATAGCTATAGCATCCCGGAGACGGACGTAAGCTTATTTTTATCCCGGAAAATCAACGATACCGGAAAAAACTGTGCCGGAAACGATGTAGCGCCTTTCCACCGTGTTTTATTTCCACTTTTCAGTATACAAATTTCAACGGTAAGACAAAGACAATTTAAAGCTGAGCCGATATAACTGAAAACGAATATTTAAATTATTATTTTTTAATATTTTTTTTCATTGTAATTATAATTATTAAAATATAAACCTAAACCTACACTAAAGGCGTTAAAGTTTAATTTCGAATGTAGTATATTTATATTTAAGACCTTTTGTCTTCGTAGCCACGTGAGCATGTCGGTCACGCGAGCATGTCGGTTCCGGTCACGCGAATCTACATTTTCACCCCCTACGAAAAAGTGCTCAACGCGCCTAAAGAAGTTTTCACTTCAAAAAACAATTAAAATAGAACTTTCTACAATAATTTAAAAGTATCGAGACTGGGATTCGAACCTGCAACGTCGCTAGGTCACTTGGTACTTGAACGTGTTCAAAATATTGAATTATAACTAAAATAATCAACTTTGTTGTAACTGTGACGTCACCCGGGTCACAGCTGAAAACTAGTACCTTGCTTTGTATGTGTCACCGTAAGATTGCAAAGGCCGTTGGATTGTAACTAACTAACTAACTAACTAGCGATATTGTGAACTGTCGACAGATTACAATTTAACGTATTATTTTTCAGTAAGTTGTAATCTGTTAGGTATATTAACCCGATAAAATCTAAGTGCACTACCTGATTATTTATGTCAAACCCTAACCTAACCTACAAGAAAGAGACAAGAAAACGTAAATACAATGAATATTTCAAAAATTGACAATCGAAAATTGAACGGTTCACAATCTGTCGACAGTTTACAATATCGCTAGTTGGATTACAATCTAACGGTTTTTGCAATCTTACGGTGACATTTATGCATTCACGGGCATATGACGCAGGGCAAACGCTGAGCTGTAGGTACACCCTTTCTGGGTGGTGTCACAGACGAAAGTGTTACATCTGTAGGTATCTAGTGTTTGTTTTATTTGTCTGTGACACCACTAGTGAATAAACTGTTTTTCTTTCTTATTTTCTAATTACATACAGGTCACATATACTTTGTGTCTCTCTCTTTAGTTCCTAAGTCCCGCTTGCAGAAAAGCCGGGTTATCCTTTTAACCCAGAGTCAGCTGTTACTTTGACAAAATTAGTGTAAAATTTCTGTCAAAATTTCAAATATATTCCTGGGTAAATGTCTACCTGCTAGCGGGCCTTACCCTTTTTAACCCTTTTTAACCGCAGTCCGCAAAAAGAGGGGCTCCCTTAGTTACTTAGCGGTTCCCCGACGCGACAACGACGCTTGAATCAAAATATTACTAGGTTTAAAAATATATACCTAAGTATACCTAAGTATATATTTTTAGTTTTTAGAAAATTTCTTTGTATTAATTTTAAGTATTTGAAGTGTGACTACGCTAAACGGTCGGTTGCTAGTAGAAAACTAGTAGCCACATGACATAATAAAACTAAGCATTTAGAAAAAAAGTAACCAGGAGAGGTAATCGTAGAATAAGCGAAAGAAAGAAAATCACAAGAAATTTAAAATATTATTAGTTTTAAGTATTATGGATCAATAAAGTGTTTTCAAGCGACTGTAGTAGGTATACTACAAGAATAGGGCTTGTATGCAGTATGCAGTATGCAGTCCACGTCAACCTCATCCCTTATTCCAATTCACAACACTTCAAATGCATATCTTTGTAACGTCCGAGCGACGCTTGACCTACTTTTTTCTGAAACAAAGAGAGTACAGAATTCAATGTAGGATTATCCCAGCAACTCAGCATCGTGTAAAGGTATTTTATTTATTTGTAGTAAAGTATGTTTCCTAGAGCAAAATGGAGCCCGATGGAGGACTAGACCCAAAAATGGGTACCCGAATAAATATTAGCTAAATAATTAATCAGCATTTAGGTTATTAGTTTTCAATAATAAAAACCTGCTGCTATATAAAGCCTCTTTAGATAGGCTTTTTGAAGCGAGAAAATGTCATAATCTCATAGGAAAACAGAAATTGTACGCAGACGACGTCGCGGACGACGTCGCGGGCGACCTTTATCCATACTAATTCCATACTTAATATTATAAATGCGAAAGTGTGTCGGTCTGTTACGCTTTCACGGCCCACCGTTTCAAACGATTTTATTGAAATTTAATACAGGGATAGGTTGTTTCACGGGGAAGGTCACAGGCTTTTTATCCCAGAAAATTCAAGAGTTCCCGCGGGAATCAAATTTGTAATCCAAGCGGACGAAGTCGCAGGCATCATCTAGTAATAAATAAATATTTTACTCCTAATTTGACTTAAAAAAATTGAATTTTGACTAAGTAAATAATTTTTATTTGTTTGGGAGCTGTTTGTTTGGGAATAAATGGCTTATTTATTTATTATGTTTCCTACAGCAAAATATTGTTTTTGGTTGTTACAAAAAAAAGCTTTTCCCCTTACCAAGTGGCAGAATAACACCAATTTTCCACTCAGTAAACTAACAAGACTTTGTTAGCTTAGGACGAGTTTCTATTGGATGGTGCCTACAGAAGGCCAAATGCTCATTCAATCGATGTTTAGTATTGATGCAACATCTCTTGAGGATAAACTGTCTGATTCGGGGCACCTTGCTACTATCGTACCTCAAGGCATCCTCAGGGTCTGCATCCGTATATAGTTGAATATTCCACGGACGCATACGAAGCAATTAGCGTCCTCGTTTCTAATTCGAAACGCTAGGATATGGAACACCCTTCCGGCTTCCGTTTTTCCCTCTGTTTATAATATGGGTGGTGAATACTGAATAGGCATCTTCCAGGTAAGCGCGCTCCAGGCTGCATCACTACTCGCCAGCAAGTATAAAATTAAAAAACCTACAAGAAATGTTTGCTTGATTACCAAAAAAACAGTGTTTGCTGCATAAGTTAGAGCTATTTGGCTATAGAGTATAGTACTAGGTAGTACGAAGACGAAAACGTAGCAGGTATGGGCATAACTAGCTCATATCTGAGGCCCAAACGCATGGGACCCATGCGTTTGGGCCTTAGATTGGGTTTGGTTTAGTTTAACGCTTTTTGGACTTCCAAAAAGCGTTAAACTTGGTCTTTCATTCAGATGGAGATAGGCAGAATATTTAGTTAGTGTTACATTTTGAAAACATAGTTTTGTTATAGTAATTTTTTTGACTCTTTTATCTGCAATTAGGTTGGGATAAGCATTATTTAAAACAACTCCCAATTAATTATCTCTACTGAAATATGCAAAGTGAAAGACGGATATTATAGTCGCACCGGAAGGGTTCCTTACCAATTTGGTACGCAACCCTAAAAATATGTTTTTGACGAACTCCCGGGCGCAGTGTTGAGCGCTGTTGTCTTTACGTGGGAGGTACCGGATTCGATTCCCGGCAGGGTCCAATTGGGAATTTTCTCTAATCTGGTCTGATGGGAGGCCGTGGCTAGTTACCACCCTACCGGGAAAGACTTACCGCCAATCGCTACGTCTATTTAATGATCTGAGTATACCTTAGTTTTGTTACAGATAAGTTACCTATGTTAATCAATCCCCGATTGTGTAAAGAAATCGTAATCGGAATCGTTTGTCAAACGAATAAGTAATTCCACCTGTTTGGGCATAGTCAATTAGGGAATTTATAATTTCTGAATTTTGCCTGATCTGGCCTAGTGGGAGGCTTCGGCCGTGGCTAGTTACCACCCTCAAACGGCAAAGACGTGCCGCCAAGCGATTTAGCGTTCCAGTACGAAACCGTGTAGAAACCGGCTATAGGGGTATGCGTTAAATAAAACTTCCATACTACCCCTAATAGTTTAGCCCAGGTGAGATTGCAGTCAAAGCCTAACTTGTAGAGGCGTAAAAAAAGTAACACGGTGCCCGTAACACAGGTTTTCCTAGTACGGGTGCTAAAGCACTCCCTCTGACCTCAAATAACTTTATTGTTCACCTTTTCCATTGCATTGTGTTGCTTTGTATAATTTCAGGTTCTAAGGGAAATTATTATTGATTAATCACTGTATAAGTATATTCTAAGTTATATCCTGTGAATATAACTAATTTTATGTCGAATTGTATTACTGTGTATTTTATGGTCAATAAATGATTATTATTATTATTATTATTACAAAGTTCTAAAGTTTTTCATACGTGAAAAGCTCTCAAGAAAATAGCTAAGTATATTACTAGGTGTCAGATGTATATTGTAGACATAAACATAGTAACGACCGCCCTGGGGCAGTAAAGCTATCCGGGACAATTTGCCCCAGGATCGATCGCTCGCATGACTGACTACCCGTGTAGAGACGCTGTAGCCTTATAGGGCTGTTTTACACCACGAGCCCTTACAATCTGCATCCTTTTTTTTAAATTCACTACAAGCTAACAGCGATTTCACCTGATCATAAGTGATTATGCAGTCTGAAATAATATTAAACCCATACCTAGGATTGGCATAGGTAGGAATTCATTCCGAACCTGTGGTAGATTCATTCGACGATTCAAAAGCACTTGTTAAGCATAATGAATAAATAAAAAAACATATACCTTTATTTGGTTTCTACACGGCATCGTACCGGAACAATAAACCACTTGGCGGTACGTCTTTACTAGATCAGATCATGAAAAATTCAGAAATCACAAATTCCTTAATTGACCCTGCCGGAAATCTAACCCGTGACCTCCCACTGTAAGACCACAGTGCTCACTCCTCCGCTAGGTAGATCGCCAAAAGTTAAACTTACATAAAAACCGTTTAAGTTTAACAACCTAATAATTAATCTGATAGTTATCTAACAAAGTAAATACAACTCCTCACGAAAATGATTGGTCGCACGACAGTACATAGTATGTAATAATATAAATGCGAAAGTGTGTTTGATTGTTGGTTTGTCCATCAATCACGCCGCAACGGAGCAATGGATCGACGTGATTTTTAGCACTATTAGGGTATTGGGTATAGTTGGAGAGTGACATAGGCTAATTTTTATCCCGGAGTTTTTGCGGGAATCAAAAAAACTCAAACCACGCGGACGAAGTCGCGGGTATCAATTAGTTTCGAAGTAATTAAGAATGTTAATTATATCTCAGGCCCCAATTGTTTTCTATATTCCTAAGATAGTATTGTGTTCTCGCTCTCACGGCTATCTAGATCTTAAATGTCTGTTATTTGGTTAACTTTGTCCGAGATCTTTTTGATGCTAGCACAGTAAAAGTGCTTACTGATAAGAATAATATTTAATAATGGACATTTTTTCTAATACTTCTCTCTCTGCGTCGTATTCCTCATTACTGAAGGCCGTGACCCCTTTCAATTAATTTAATAATGGTTTTCTTGGGTTAATAATGCGATGGGTTTCCACGTCCTTCCGCTTATGTATACGACTCGACCAAGAGTATATTTAAGCTCCTAAGTTTTGTAACGATTATTACCAGATGTTAGTGATAATAAACCGGGACCGATGGCTTAACGTGCTCTCCGAGACACGGAGGAACCGAAAAGGCCAAATTTGAATCTCCAAATTCGGTCACCCACCCAGTTACCGACTTGGGTCAACGTTGCTTAATATTCGCAATCGACTGATATATGCGTCGTCACAACTAGGCCACACGTCCCTCAAATAATACTTGTTTTTTTAATATATTTTTTAGATAGGTATTTCTATTTTGATTTTCATGATATTGTACGGGAGCAGGTGATATGGCTCTACCGTCCTACAATAGGATGATCATCCAAGTGCTCGTGGACCACTGGTCCGACCATTGATCTTTGGAAGTCGTATAAATAGCGTAATTCAGAGAAAACTTCGCTATCGCGATTCAGGCTGTATAAAGCATGGCTAGTTTATTAAAATACATACATGTTACACCGTAGCGTCTAAACTAAATGAACCGATTTTGATGAATGAGGTGTCAATCGATTCCTTATTATGGTTTGGGTAACAAAGGCTACATTTTATACTGACTAAATCAATATGACGGGAAAAAAAAAAAAAAAAATATGACGGATGTTACATCCAAAAAAGTGGAGGTCATTTTTTTTTTGCTAATGTATCGAGTGGGATGTTAAATGAAAGTGGAGAAAATTCTTGAGTTCATAAATATATATACCTATTAAATGCCTGCTAGGTACAATTTAAAAATATACATATACAAAGAAAGAAAGAAAGAAAGAAAAAACATTTATTTTCCAGTTTACCATGGTATGTTATATACCATTACATATAACATTTTTCCGTAGTCGGGATAAAAAAAATTAAACCTTTTTATCTTGTTTTAATAAACTATACGCAATTTGGATTTCAATCGCCCGTAGACCTGTGAGTTATAGCGCTTTCACGTAAATCCCTGTCACAATAAACCCTTTCCCAATTTTCGCACCCTATAAATTATAATCATTGAAATAACCCTGCCCAAACGTGGCAGCGTACTTCCATCGATTAAGGCTGTATTGTTTTATTATTGTTAGTGTTCGTATTTTAGAATTATAATTCTTATTTTAGGGAAGACAGGTTCGTAACATGAAACTCTCATTTTGAAATAATATTGCTTTAAACGACGGTAGTAACCCCCCTGAATATAAAATTTTCACGACCTACCTGGCGCAGAGCGCCTTTACTGCGGGCCTTATGAGTGGGAGGTTCCGGGTTCGATCCCTGCAGGGTCGATTTGGGAATTTTATCTAGTCTGGCCCGGTGGGAGGCTTCAGCCGTGGCTAGTTACCACCCCACCAAACCCTTCGTATGAGTTGTCATTTGAAATGTGAGCAAAAACGGCAGCATACGTACTAAAGTTTCGTAACAAAACTTGGTTGGTTGTGTAATACTCTTAGGCTCAGCGCATACCTTCGGAGTGGAGTAAAGCTAAGGTGTTGAGTCCTTTGGATAAAAACTTAAATCAAGCTTTTAAGCTTGCAAGTATAGTACCTAATAATAAGATTGCCCCATTCAGAATTATTCATATAAATGATTTTATTACAATAATCCTCTCTCTTTTAACATTTAATGCTCAGTTGTATCACGGAGATTAGCACAGGCTATTTTTACCATGGAAAATCAAGAATTTCCACAAAAAAACCTTAATTCACGTGGACGAAGTCAAGTAAAAATGAAAACTTTGTTTAGGACGCTGCATTTTGGATCAAAAATTCACTAACTTATGGTAGCAAAATAAAAAAATCTATCTGCAGGTGAGCGTAACGCCTAAGAGGGTTTCAGGCATCCGAAAACAAAACTTGTCACATATTTTAAGGCATATTTCGTGAGTAACGTACGACCATACTTACGTATCATGACTATTACAAATGCGAGCCTGTACGAAGAGCCTACGTCAAAACCTCTGAATAAGTAAGTCTATACAATTAGGTACTAGTATAAGAGGTCTAGAGCGTACAGTTTATTCCGTCTAGTTTTTAGTTAGCTTATTATGTTTTTTGGTGGTCAAAGCCAAGTCGTTTAGACTCGGCCCCTCGGGTGATCCCTGTGTACAAATCTTCTTCGTGAGTTATATACATTTTATGAAATTAAGTAAATACCACTTGCTTTAATGGTGAAGAAAAATATCGTGACGAAACCTGCATGAAGTTTGCATGAAATACATAGTTGTGACGTCATCAAATTCCAACACACTTTTTTCTTTAATCTTTAAAATGGTTATCAAACTTAAAACTAACAGAGGATGTAAATTTTAGGCCTTTTGTAAGATCCCCTATTTAATAATCAGTAATAAATAATTTATTTTTAACAAAGGCATCATCCCTATTGTGATCCCGCTTATAAAAACTCAGGGTGATGATAAATGTTTTGCGCCCACAATCGAATGAGCTTTCGCGTTCCCAAGCGTGCTGTACTATGTAAAGCTAGGGGCACACCTAGGCAATCATATTAATATTATAAATGCGAAAGTGTGTGTATTTGTTGGTTTATCCTTAAATCACGCCGCAACTGAGCAACGGATCGACGTGATTTTTGGCATGGGTATAGTTGTGGACCTGGAAAGTGACATAGGCTAATATCCCGGAAAATTAAAAAGTTCACGCGGGAATAAAAAAAAGACGTGTGGCACTTGGAGACTGCCGCGGTAAAGCTATTGCATAGCATTTTTTATCACCTTGCTACATGATTACTTGTGTTGTTGACTTCAAGTTGTTGAAAATATAAAGGCGAAATATTTTTATGAAAAGATGATTTTGGTTGCTATGACTACTTGTGTTGTTGACTTCAAGTTGTTGAAAAAAGATTTTTTGATTCCCCTTAGTCTAGTTATAATTTTTATAGTCTTTTTATTTTCAACAACTTGAAGTCAACAACACAAGTAGTCATAGCAACTAAAGTGTTAGGTTTTTTTTCGTTATGGGATTTCTGGATTCGGTCTCCACGCTCAAGGCCCGCGATAGAAGCTATGCAATAGCTTAAATTAACTTAAACCCACGCAGACGAAGTCGCGGCCATCAGCTAGTATATAATGTAATCAATCCGTACCCCCATAATCTCTCTCTATTCTATATCTTAACAACCCATTCCCGGCTCACTACTGTGAACGAGTCTTCTCTCGGAATGAGAAGGGCCTGGGCCCTGGCCATAGATTGACAGACTTCACACACGTAATGAAGAGAACATTATGAAGAAATCTCGGGCGTGCAGGTTTCCTCACCGTTTGGAGTAAGTGGAGGTGCGTGCCCGGGAATCGAACTCGCGACCCCCTTACTGGAGGTCGTGTACCTACCTACTAGGCTATCACCGCATTATTGGTGTTAAAGGGCTTTGCGTTTTATCATGTAACTGCCTCGTTGATCTAGATTCTAGTGGTTAGCAAATTCCACTGCCGCCGACGAGGTACCAGGTACGAGCCCCGGGTCAGGCCATTATTAAGTATTTGGTTTTTGTGACTAGAAATTCTCAGTTATATCCCGAAGTTAGGAAGGTGGCAATGTTTCACCCCCGTGCCTCGGAGAGCACGTTAAGCCGTCGGTCCCGGTTATTAGCACTAACATGATAATAGTCGTTAAAACTAGCCAACCCGCGTTGACGTGATGAGTCTAAGCTCTAATTCCCACTCTCCTATGAAAGTTGAGGCCTGTGCCCAGCTGTGGGACGTTAATGTTCTGTAGTGGATGTTACCACCGCCAGTTGGACCAAGTGTGGCCCCAGCTTAACCCCCTTTCGCTCCACTGAAACCTACACTTTCAGTGAGTGGGCCGCGCGACGCCGCACCGCACGTGTGTTGCCGCTTTTATGTGTATTTTAATGTGAACGGGCCTTAAGTGCTTGTACTTTGGATTTTCGTATAAACGGGTAAGTGCTTATTCCAAGCACTAATGACTTAATTCACACTATACCTAATACATACTAATATCACTATTACCTATTCTGTGCTAATATTATAAATGTGAAAGTGTGTCAGTCTATCTGCTACGCTTTGCCGGCCCATCTTTTCAACCGATTTTGATGAAATTTGATACAGAGGTAGGTTGCATCTTCGGGAAGGACATAGGCTTTTTATCCTGGAAAATTAAGGAGTTCTCGCGGGAATCGTTAAACCTTAATCCCCGCGGACGAAGTCGCGTTCATCGGTTGTTTATTACGTAAGTTAAGTACACCCGTGTGAAGCCGGGTCGGGTCCCATTACCAACATGAAAATAGACGAGTAAATCAAAGTTACTCATCAATTTTGACGTAATAAAGCAATTTAGACACTCGAAATATTGTTAGGTACCGCTTCGGGCGCGTATTTTAGTGAACCAATAATTTATGACTGAACTAATATTTATCGCCGGTTATTTATGATGTTTTATAATAAAAAATAGACTTGGTGGTAATATTTCAACGCGAAACAAGACATTTGATCGGGCGATACTAGGCGTGTAATAAATCATTAGCGATGTGGGTGGTATGTTATTAGTATCGTGTAAAATGTGTGTCACATAAAAATAGGGTACTATACCTACTTTTTACTTTTGCCTTATTTCTCTGAATAGTTATTTTTTACACGATTTCCCAAAAAAGGGAGTATATAATGTTTTCAGGTTTCATGTATAATTTATGTATGTAGCTGATGGCCGCGACTTCGTCCACGTGGATTTAGGTTTTTTGGTTACTGCGGATTTTTTTTTAAATTTTCCGAGATAAAAAGTAGCCTATGTGCCTACTATTATTATCTATCTCTGCGTCTAATTTCATCCAGATCCGTTCAGCCGTGCTGGCATGATTGAGTAACAAACATTCATCCATCAATCCATCCAAACTTTCACATTTGTATTATTAGTATAAGTATATAGATGTATGTAAGTATCATCATCTTTGTCTGTATGTGAGTTTCTTTAATGCACCATTACTTCTAAATGCCTGAATAGATTTGGATGCATGGGGTTTCGTTAGAATCCTTTATTTACCTAATTGGCCAAGTGTTTGAAACAGTGTGACTTAAAGTAAAGATAACCTCTAAAAGTTTATTTACTTAAAAATACGTAAAATCTAAAACGTATAGTCTATAAAGTAAACTAGAAGCCACCCTCGAAAATCAACGTCGTAGAATTAATTTTTTTACTCCTCATAAAACTTTCTTATAGCCTTTTAAGATCTCCAAGGGAATGAAGACTTTTTATTTCTCTAGGGCTTCTTGGACAAAGCGAAAAAATGTAATGACCGTTTTGATGGTTCATTGTTAAAGCTGCTACCCTACTACATACAATATACAATACATACAATCAATCAATCATCAAATAAATATTATAAATGCGAAAGTTTGGATGGATGTCTGGATGGATGTATGGATGTATGGATGTTTGTTACTCAATCACGCGCCAACGGCTGAACGGATTTGGCTGAAATTTGGCACAGGGATAGATTATAGTCTGGAATAGCACATAGGCTAGTGCTATTATCCCGGAAAATTAAGGAGTTCCCGCGGGAACCAAAATACCTCAAATGGATGTTTGTTACTCAATCACGCCAGAACGGCTGAACGGATCTGGATGAAATTTGGCACAGAGATAGATTATAGTCTGGAATAGCACATAGGCTACTTTTTATCCCGGAAAATTGAAGAGTTCCCGCGGGAATCAAACAAATGTATCTGTTCAACTGATTTTGATAAAATTTGGTACAGGGATAGGTTGTATCCCCGGGAAGGACAAAGGCTACTTTTTATCCCGGAAAATTCAAAAGTTCCCGCGGGAATCAAAAAAACTTAATCCACGCAGACGAAGTCGCCGGAATCATCTAGTTTTGAATAAATATGCTTTAACTTTGATTAGTAGGAACGTGATGGTGATAATTTATTACAGTAGGCTTAAGACTAAACTAAGTAAAACATCCCCTACTTGTATTCAAAATAACACGAATATAATAACGAACACCTGCTCTGTACCCTGGCACTTCCCGTTGCTATCTAAATAGCACTTGAAATTAATCGGTTACGTTCAAAAGTGATTAAGGTTCAGTAATTGGTGAACGTCTTTCACCCGGATGCTGGAAATAGGTCTCCTATACGTCCGTGTACTTACGTGTATTTACGGTGTCTGTCTGTCCGTCATCGGGGCCAAAACAAACCGTTTGGTATATCTTATTAGATACTCAAACTTCATTTAGGTATCTAAAGTGTTCCTTCATAGAAACAATTTAATTTAAGTGTTATTGCTTTTAGGTGAAATTAGTCGACTTCTCAGAAATCCCGATTAATTTAGTCGGAGCACGGATGAGATCGGATCTCTACGTCTATTCAATGATTTGAGCGTACCTAACTTAGGTACGCTAAGAACGATTACGAAATTTTACTTTTATTTTTATTTTATTTTTTTTTATATTTTTTTTACGAAAATTACGAATTGTGAAAGAAATCGTAATCGTTATCGTTTGTCAAACGAATTAAGTACCTGTTTAGGCAGTCAATAAAGGAATTTATAATTTCTGAATTTTCCCTGATCTGGCCCAGTGGGAGGCTTCGGCCGTGGCTAGTGCCGCCAAGCGATTTAGCGTTCCAAATCAAATCAAATCAAATGTTTTTTTTATCCAAATAAACTTTTACAAGTACTTTTGAATCGTGAAGTGAATCTACCACTGGTTCGGAATTCCCTTCCTACCGAGAAGAACCAGCAAGAAACTCGGTGGTTGCTCTTTTTAAATAATTCATTTACAATAATTATTATAATATATCAATGTGTACATAAGTAACCGCTGTCCTTAGCATTGCTGGAGCAATCAAATCCATGCTCCTCTATCCGTAGCGACCAGTGTTCCGTAGCGATGCCGTGTAGAAACCGATTAGGCATATTATGGGTTTAATATAACTGCCATGCCCCTAACAGGTAAGTCCGCTACCATCATATACTGCATTATGACTTAACATCAGGTGAGACGGTAGGGCTAACTTGTAGCGGGTAAAAAAAATAAAAATCTAGAATATTTTTCTTCCCAAAAAAATCTCATTGCGTAACTATGGCCCGACTCTGGAATTGAACCTGGGACCTCATCATCCGAAGGCGATGCTATGTTTTGCGATCTGTATGAACCAATCACAAAATTCGTTAATTTTACCACTGTTATCGCGCGTTACCATTTAATCATGAATCCTCAGCAGGTAAATAATCTCGGTCACATCGATTAACATCGATGGTGAAGGAACTCCGCCTCAAGTCAATTCGCTTCACTAAGCCCGAATTATATTGGGGTTAGTATAAGATTATTTCCAGTGGCGTGCACGACGTTGAGGCATAAAGGTACTGCTTACCCTAGTTAAAAAGCTCAATGAAAACTTTTCATCATTCCCTGTCAGAAAGTAGGTATCTACGTAGCCAATTCCTACACGGGCTTCGAATTCTCTGCACGCCACTGATTATTTCGGTGATGACATACGGATCCGTCGTGACGTCCCAACTAGTACCTATTTCGTATTCTGTGCTAGCACATAAGAGCGTCGATTACCGTTAAACTGCTGTTAAGCAGCGCTTTAGTAGCTAGTTAGCCATTAAAGCGCTGTAGTAAACAGTAGTTAGTGGTACTGAACCCTCTTATCCAGCTTATATGTGCTAGTTGGAATGGTCCCTAACTTTGAGCCCAATTTAAGAAAGCTAATGCCCTAAGGGTGCAGTAAGCGATGGAGAGATATGCTCGGACTTCGGAATATCCTTGTTCAAATCAAAAACGAGGAAAACCGAGATAGAACGACGAGACACGAAGTTACTTTAACTTCAAATTCCTAAATTAATAATGTTCAAGATTCGGTGGGTGATGGAGAGGGCTACGCTTGGTCTATTGGATTAGGGGTATATGTTTAATATAACCCCCTAGCAGGTTAGCCCGCTACCATCTTAGACTGAATCATCACTTACCATCAGGTGAGATCGCAGTCAAGGGCTAACTTGTAGTGGATAAATAAAAAAATAAAAATAAAAGTAGGTATCCTAAGTTCATCCACGCAGTTACCCTGTGTAATAAAATTCGTTGGCTCTGAGTTTTTCTGAATGAAAGATCGTAAAGTCCACTTTACTCTGCCTTTACTTGGCCTTTACCGTGTTTCGACTGTTTCGATGTTGAATCTCATACTAAACTAACTGACGACGAATTTAATTAAAGACCCGAAATACCTCTGCCTGAATACTAATTGTATTTTCTTAGGCATTAGGATTGATTTTAATTTATTACCCGACTGCGGAACGCACAGGGTTATGTGTTCATCAGTCTATATATGTTTGTATGTTCCTTGCAGGGCAGCTACAGCCTAAACGCGTGGACCGATTTTGATGATTCTTGCACCAGTTTGTGCCGAATATATCATTAGAGTGTCACTGTGGAAGCCAAATTTGAGAAAAAACAAAATGGCGCCCTCTAGAAGTCATAATGTAACAAATTAAAAAATAAAAGTCGATGGACTATGGCAAGTGGGGTATCGATGAAAAGGTCTTGCAAAATCATTGTTAGGTTCGCTTGACCATTTTCTCATTTTAACGATCATTTAGGATTTACGAGGTTTCAAAAGTTGCATTCCTTTGTGACACATTATAGAAAAAACGGCTGAACCGATTTTGATAGTAATTGCACTAATAGATTTGTTTTAGTCTTCCGAGTGTCACAACGGAGGCCGAATTTGAGAAAAAACAAAATGGCGTCGACTGGAAGCCAATTAATAAATGAAAATCGATAGGCTATAAGCAAGTGGGGTATCGTTAGATAGGTCTTTTAAAATCACACCTAGGTTCCTTAAACCATTTTTCCGTGTAAATGATAATTTAGGATTTACGAGGTTTCAAAGGAAATGTTCAAAGTTCCTACTCATATCATCTATATCTATCAAACTAGGTGGATTATCTCAAAAACCACTGAACCGATTTTAAAACTTTTGTCACTTATAGAAAGCTACATTATTAACAAGTAAAATAGGCTATATTTTATTTCCAAACAAATTAGAGATCCTTACGAAAAATGCAATAATGTTAGTTAAGTCGGAAAAAATCATCTCATCTGAGAGCTTACGTGGCGTGCGCTGCCTAAATCGTTAAAATTACACGACAACAATGTATAGTGGAAACGTTCCTCTCAAAAAGTTCTAAAAAAAGTACGCGATAGCATATAACTATCTTTTAAGGTTGGCTCACAATAACCATTTTTATGTTTTTCCAATTTGGCCTAAACAGTGTTTACTTGCGAAGGTGTTTTTATCAACATGGTATTAATCGATAATTCCTTATCAAAATAAATATCTTACTCATCTTAAGTATTTAATTTAGACAAAAATTGTCCTTTACAGCATTCAATTTAAATGAATATCTTATGAGATCTCGTAGAAATACAGTAACCTTCAACAGAAAATGACGCGGCCGGCAGCGGATAGGTAAGGGTGAAGGTGGGGCGTAGGTACTCTCACATATTATTACGGTAGTAACTAGTAACACATCATTGTAATACCTAAGCTTAATGTGACGACATAACTTAAGTATAAAAAAACTAGATTTTTTGTACTCCTTCAATCGATCAATCAATAAATTCATCAATGCCACATGCAGCGCATATTCAACTAACATAACTTCCGACTAACATTTTTAATGTCCATTAAAATATTAGTTCCGAGTCCACTCAGCTATAAACTAAATACCAAATAAATAAATACGTCCAATATTTAAAAATATTTTCAAAAACACAAATTTCGTCAAAAAACAAAACAGGGCATTTTCGTAAGTGGCCGACGTTCATTGCCGAGGTCTCGTGACATCGATGCGATAGGACTCTCGAAAATTAATGATCATATTTTTGGGAAAAATAGCAGATTTACGAAGTTTACTAAATTAATATTAGCATTATAACAGGTGCAAATTTGATGATGGTTATGATGATCACCGCTCGTCATTACGAATAAATTAATCCGCTGCTTATTACTACTTCTCATACAAAATACTTATTAGTACCTTTGGTGCTACCACAGAATAGGTAATAGGTGCTAGTTCGAGCAGATAAAACGCCGCCTGTTTACGATAAATGCTTAACAAAAAAGTTTGAAATAAAAAAGTAATTTATAAAAAACAAAAAACCCGACTGCTTGGATACCAAAAAGTATAAAACAAGACATGAATTGAAGTATTTCATTATTATCAATTTAAATCGTATAATATTAATAAAATTTATCAAGGCGCAGTCGCACGTCCAATAGCTAACCTTAACGTGCGACTGCGCCTTAATAAATTTTATTAATATTATACGATTTAAATTGATAATAATGAAATACTTCAATTCATGTCTTGTTTTATACTTTTTGGTATCCAAGCAGTCGGGTTTTTTGTTTTTTATAAATTACTTTTTTATTTAAAAAAATGGTTATAGCAAGAGAATGAACAGATTTTATAAAAAGATATAGATTTTTTATGAGAAAATGGACCGACGGTTTTACTTGACCTGTAAATTAATAAGAAAACTTTACTTACTTATTTTAGAAATGATACAGCAGCTGAGGCCAAAATAATCCGTACTTATTTGTATTTCTGTCTGTCACATTTTTACCGGTATTTACGGTAGCAAATAATGAAAAATTAAAACTATACTTACTTTAACTGTGTTGACCAGTCTATATGAAAGAAAATGTGTGTATGGATGTGTGAAAAGAAATGTGTGTATGTGTGTGACCGGTCAATACAAAAATAAATTTGATGCAAAAAAACTGCATAAAAACTGCTCGTCGTCGTCTCGAGGAATGTGGTAACAGACATTCACACAAACAGTATTTTGTTGTTAATTTTTTCCGTTTATGAAAAGAGCAACTGCTGAGTTTCTTGCCGGTTCTTTTCAGTAGAACAGCTTTCCGAACCGGTGGTAGATTCTTACGATAATTATCAAAAGTGGCACAAGTTGTCCTATGTGGAAAAAAACATTTCATTTCATAATTGATACCCTATTGACTCCATTTCGTTTTTGATAAAACTCAAAATTATCAAAAAAATACTTAGCCACTTTAATTCCACCGTCTAGTAATCAGAACTTGAAATGCGCAATGGCATTCACATCTTCTTGCACACCGACGCGCTAAAAGCTGTTTTAAGTAAGTTTAAACTCGATTGTACAGCTAACTCCGCAACACTTAGTCCAAAATCCATTTAAACTTTTCTTTGCTTCTTTTGTATTAGATTCTCAATATTAAAGTTGTCTTGGCAGCTTTTGTAAAGTGACCAAGTAAATTTTTTTAGGAATCATAGAATTTTTATCATTAAATACCATATTATGTCTACAATCAATATTAATATTATAAATGCGAAAGTGTGTTTGTTTCTTGATTTGTTAGTTTGTCCTTCAATCACGCCGCAACGAAGCAACGGATCGACGTGATTTTTGGCATGGGTATAGTTGAGGACCTAGAGAATTACTTTTTATAACGGAAAATAAAAGAGTTCCCGCGGGAATCAAAAAAACTTAAACCACACGGACGAAGTCGCGGGCATCAGCTAGACCTGAAAGACAGCCTAATGGACGGACAGATACACTTTCCCATTTATAATTATATAGTAGTTAATATTAGTTGTACATTTATATATTTATATATATAATATTTATTAATTATAAATGGGAAAGTGTATCTGTCTGTCCATTAGGCTGTCTTTCAGGTTCTATTCCAGGAAAGGTGAATATCCAATTCAAATCTGTTTTATATTCAAAAAACCTTTAAAAAGTACTTTCAAAAATCAAAGTGTTCTCACAGGATTTCCTGAAAACCACGCGGATGAAGTCACGGTCATGATCGAGTAGTATTAAGTAATGCGAAGTAGCGTCTGTCTGTCTATTACCTTTTCACGGTCCTTCCGGTTAACCGTTGTCAGTTAGGGCATGGGTATAATACACCTGCAGAATGCAGTAGATCCAATAACAGGTTAGCCCGCTACCATCTTAGACTGCATCATCACTTAACAATCGCAGTCAAAGGCTAATGGTAGTGAAAAAAGGCCAAATTTAGTACAGAGATATCATGGATCTCGGTTGAGACGGTCATAATATTTGCCTTATTATTATGGTAAATAATATGTTTACCTCAGACTCATAATATTATCTACGCGTGCTTGTTTTTCACCATTTTCCACCAATCCGCTAATATGACAGAAAAACTTGTAGAGCCTTGGGTTGGAACGAATTTCCCGCGCCTACGTAGACGTTCTTAAACGTGTGACAGAGATGAAAATTGCCAGACTGTGAGTTAGAGAGGGATGGGAGGATACAGCCAGCCATAGAATAACAGAAACTGCTGCTTAAGTTATGGATCGGAAAATCTTGTCCCTGAGAGGAAAATATTTTGTTGGTGATATTTTTATTGTTGTTAGATTAAAGTAAAATTACATTTTGGAAAATGCGTCAAATCAGAAGTACTTACATAAATCATGTGGATATATCTCTTTTAAAGAATGGGATGTTGCACACGACTTGGTTTTTTCACGCGGGAACTAATTTTGTGGCATGAGTAAGGATGTAAAAAGTGGCCAAGTACATCAAAATCGGTTCAAGTTAAACTTCAAGTAATTTATTTGTATAGATTGAGTAGGTACATTGGTGTTAAGTTACTAATAATATTAGATCTACAATCTGTCATGTATCGGCGTGCTAAATTATAAAGTTATTCTGTTATTTAATTAGCAGGGCCGTGAAAGTGTAGCAGACAGACAGATATATACATTTTCCGATTTATAATAATATTCGTATGAATTCTGCGGTTCAACTCGTAAGTGATATTTATGCGGAAGGGCACGGGAACCCACCGCACTACTATCCCAAGAAAACTCCTTCCATTATTTGATTAGTGGAACGGGGTCACGAGTCACGACCCTCAGTAATGAGGAATACGATGCACAGATACTAAAAGTGCTATTACACCTATTACCCAAAGAAAAACCTGTAAGTGTTATCTCACTCCGGATTTAATTTATCGTTCATTAATTTTTTATCAGCCCACACATCCGTCGTAAATCAAGTTACTGCGTTTTAATTACAGCCAAAAGTTAATTCTGGCCAATTCACAGTGTCTTCATTATCTATTCAAGTTCGGATACAACAATGGCGTGGTTAATTGGTCGTTAAAGAACCGAGATATGTCCATTGTTTACATTAGGTACTGCCTGTATGGGAAATTTAAATCACTTTTTTATAATGCTTCAGAAATAAGTGTCATAATAATTATTATAAGCCTTCAAATATAGAGCTCCGAGAAATGTGGTATTGAGAAAAAAAAACAGATATGCCGTACCTACGTCGTGAGGGTCGTGAGTCGTGACCTCTAATAATTATTTAGGTACACAATGGTAGTAAATAAGGTTAGCACTCATAAGAGAAACCCCGAGTGATCTACAAAATGCCCTTGAAACATGGAGGGCAGCTCTTGAGAATTCCGGGCTAAGAGTGAGCCGAAGCAAGACTGAGTATATGTGCTGTAACTTCGGTGGCATCGACAGAGGCGCTACCATAAATCTGCAAGGGAATCCAGTAAAGAAAGTTGAAATGTTTAAATACCTAGGTTCAATGGTATCACATAATGGTACTATTGATGCTGACATCACTCACCGAATAAACACAGGATGGACGAAATGGAGGGAACTTTCTGGATTGACGTGCGACCAACGGATGCCTATCCCTATCAAAGGTAAAGTTTATAAGACCGCTATACGTCCGGCTCTAATCTACGGCTCCGAATGCTGGCCTCTAAAAAAAACTCAAGTTTCTAGGCTTCACGTAGCGGAAATGAAAATGCTGAGATGGGCGAGGAGAGTCACTTTACTTGATAGGGTACAAAATAGGCATATTCTAGGCACCTTTAAAGTAGCGCAGATCGAAGATAAACTCTCAGAGAAGCGTCTGCGGTGGTATGGTCATGTTATGAGAAGACCTGAAAATCATATGACTAGAACTGTAATTAATGTTAGCGCTGGACCCAGACGACGGGGTAGACCCAGACAAAGCTGGATGGCAGTTATACTGAACGACCTGAAAACAGCCCAAGTTGACACTATGACGACCCAAGACCGAACAGCTTGGAGAAAAATGGTTAGGAGAGCCGACCCCAATTAACATGGGATAAGGCTAGGTGCATATTATATACAATGGTAGTAAATAAGGTGGACCAGCAGTCCTATTCTCTAACTCAGTGGCTATCAAAAATATAGCAAAATTTCAATGGATAAAAAACATAATATGTCATTTGCTTTCATTTTATAATAGGCAAAAAGGGGCCTGAAGATCTGATTTGAAGGTGTGTATACCATAAAAATTATGTGACAACTATAAAGTATTTCTAATGAAAATGAAACAATAAATGTTATACTAATTAATCAATCAATTTATATGTAATATTACCTTCGTCTTCCATTTCAGAAGCTAAAGCTTTGAAACATATCTCTAACAAAAAATACCTAATTTATTACCTTGAACACGAATCAAGCCCTACCTCAATTCTCTTTTCAAAGTCAAAGTCAAAATAACGTTTATCTACTCCAGCATCGAAAAGTTCCAATTTCGAATTTGACAACTATATCGAATTGAACCCTCTTTCGTGTTTGCTTCTCATAACGATACAGTTCGTTGTATGGGAGCTGTATCGTTATGAGTCGTAGCTGTATCGATATGGTTATCTTCATAAATAGGATACCTATAGCTTAGCTAAGTAAAAAATTATAAAGACGTCCTTGTCGTAGATAAAATCTTGTATGCAACTGTACGTAATTAGTCATTTTAATTCTTGTACTATCCTATTTTGATACTCGGCAAGCCTCGTATCAAAAAACAGCACTCGAATTAAAATGACCCTCATTACGATACAGTTGCATAAAGAGCTATTATTCAATTTAGGTAGGTATACTACACTTATTGACGTCGAGTTTTTTATAATATATAATGGTGATAATCAGTAACGGTATCTTAAAACTAAAGCTACGAGGGTTCCAAACGCGCCCTGGTCTGAGAAGAGCCCACAACAAACTCAGCCGGGTTAAAATAATTTTATTTTATAACTTTAAAATAATATTATTGAAACAAAACGCTGAAAACTGTAGCATCTGCGAATTATTTTCAGGTTTGATATTCTTTGACGTTATCACCGCGGCCAGGGCAGTCGAGCCGCGCGCGTCCTCGCCGCCGCTTCAGTGCGAGCCTCTGAAATTATTACTGAAATTGAGAAATAAAACGTGCTGTACAGTGTTGTGTTGTGTGCCGAAAATGGTGAGTAGTTTTATGCCTAATTTTGTGTGGAGTGTTATAATCTTTGACAATTATTATTGTTGCGATTAATTTTTATGTATGAAGCAATGAACTGTGATGGCTTTTTCTATAATATTTTAAATATTTATGTCGAATTTACGATTCATTTTTCATCTTTGTCAATTTTTTTGTTATTCATTTCTTTCGTATGAATGGAGCGATGAACTGTGAAGTTTTTGTATACCTACTTAATATTTGTTGTTATCTTGTTTAATTTAAAAATGCGCATAATATAAGTCGATAATACTTATTCATGAGCATAAAAACATTACTACTTTTTTATACAGTTCAGAAAATAAATGTACTGAAGGCTATTTTTTTCATTTTACATTCAAAAAAGTAATATTAAAACGTTCTTCATACAAGTCAAACTAGCTTTCAGTAACGAATTTGTCTACTTTAGCGTAAGGGTTTCCCGCAAATTAAATACTACAGAAAAACAAGTCTAAAATGCAAGTAAGGTGTGCGCTGTGCTATGTGAAACAGTAACAGTCAGACAAAATTTCGAGTTTTCAATATACTTTATATAGAATGCATACATATTCTTATTAAAAAAGGATATAAATAATAACTTTAAAAGTTTCATTGTACCTATAGCGTACTACATACCTAATTATGTTATCTTTAATTGACGAAAAATAACGTCCTCCCGAATGAATTTCGGATAAGGCGTTCTATGATGGTACTTATATCATTGTATGGATGGAGACCATGGACGGTCCCCAAAGAGATCAATAATTCTATTAGAGAGTGCACAGCTAACACTCTATTCCCTTACTCTATAAGTCCGATGGGATGGTACTAATCCGACACGACCGGAGAGAAATCAAACCCAGTACCGATGGATTTACGTATTTTCCGAAGCACGGCTGTGGGGGGTCAGCCATTGAGGCCAATTCTGTTGTACATAGCTGTAAACTAAAATAACAGCAGCTAAAATACATGTAAAAAATTACCGGCCTGCCCGTTCCGCGATATTTGATAAGTAAGTTTAGCTCTATTTTTATTGCTATCCCTTTCAGAATACTTTCAGCGCAAATGGGCAGCACTAGATTTAGAGCTCTCATTTTAGTTTAGTTTAGAGAGTGTGCACTACAGAATTAGCCCCATTGTACAGTAATTTAGTCACCCTAAAATTCTATATTCAATGAATTTAGTTGAGTGGCATACAATAGAATGAATAGTGCGGTACTCTTCAGTTGACAATGACTGCTTCAGCGGTCTATGTACGTCGTTCACTGATCAACATATCCGTGTATGACTGCTTGAAGTTTGAATGTGAGTCCATTTGCATAGACTTATCACCATGTCGAGCTTGGATTTCGCGGTCATTACTGGTACTTATTTAAAAGTATGTTATTGTAAGACTATTGGGTACATATTGTTTACACCCGCAGTTTTACCGCTGTACAATTTTATGGCAAATAAGTGTCTCGCAAGTGTTTCCAAAGAACAAAGTTTTCTGTGTCTCTTGTATCACCATGATCTTCGACAGTTTAAAAAGATAAAATTTCAGAGATCGTTATAATATAACGATTGTAAAAAAGTAGTTGAACATGCACCCAAAACGATTCCGCTCCGCTCCGCTTCAATGGACAGAGACTATAATATTAATTTACTTGTCACCGTGACAGGGTCGGGTGTTCAAAGCAAAACTATCTAAACCCCCGCGGCCTAAACAAATGTCATTAGGGGGTATAACCAACCCTCCCTTTGAACAAAACTGGGTAAATTGCTCCCTAATGTTGTGTAATTAAAAAGTTATGCCGTAAAATATTTAGTTGCTTTTTAGTTTGTGATATAAATGCTTTTTGTTTTTATTTTATTCCAGTACAGGTAAGCATAATATAATGCTGATTAACGTGTAAGTATTTTTTTTTATTCCACCACAAGTTAGCCCTTGACTGCGATCTCATCTGATGGTAATGATGATGCAGACTAAGATGGTAGTGAGCTAACCTGTTATTAGGGGTATGGCAGTTATATTAAACCCATGCCCGTAATCGGTTTTCACACACTTTACCTAACGTTAAATCTCTTAGCGGTACGTCTTTGATTGGTAATAGATTGGTAATAGTAATCCACGGCCAAAGCCTCGCACCAGACAAAAGTTTTTAACGATTAAAGAAATAGAATATAGACACAAAACGTATGTAACTTGGTTAGCGGGGCAGGTCTTTACCTACTCTCATTGATGTAGAATTTTAGTACCTATCAACCAATCAATATTTAGTTAGTCAATTTAGGTACACTGTACATTTAATGACGTCCGAAACTTATAAAACATGATGGTGATAATCAGTTACGGGATCTAAAAACTAAAGCTACGAGGGTTTCAAGCGCGCTCTGGTCTGAGAAGAGCCCACAACAAACTCAGCCGGGTGTTTTTTATTATCATCATCTCACAAACATCGCATATTTCACTCTAAGTCTACCGTATTTGTATGGATGCTGTAGATGAAACTGAGCCTCCCAGTTAGTCGCCCCAAAAGACTTGCGACGGAGTTGGCATACAGAAAGTAATTAGTAAAGTAATCAAAGGCGCGGAGCCTTAATAATTAATTACACCTAACTACTATGTAAGACAACACTCGCTTAAAAGGGAAGTAAGTACAGAAATAGAATCAATTAACGTTTGTTTTTCTTTCAGTGACAATAAACAAGCGTTAAGGGTACCCAAACTTTCGCCTGTAAAATAGAGGGTCTTTCTTAATCTCATGTAGAGCAACCCACACCGATGAGTCAGAGACATGAAGTCTCTGACTCATCGGTGTGGGTTTTGAGACCTTTTCTGGGACCTTGGTAGTGGCCGAATAATTTACCGTGTTTATTTCAAATGTTTATCCTTTCAAATATTATGAAGTCTTTTTGATTTAAAAATCTTTGCATTCAAAAAATAATTGTATTTTACCTAATTCAAAAAACTATCTATCAAAAACTATCTTCAAAAAAAATCTTTAGCGAATAGTTGGTATACTTGATAATTTTTCTAATAACAACATCATTTCGAACTCATGTACCTACTCAATATTAAATGACATAAGCGAACTTAAACTTTTTTGTCATCTTAGGAGCGTCATTTTAACGGCGTTAAGACCCTGACTGCGATGTCACCTACTGGTGAGTAATGATGCAACCTGCCGTGTTTGTTTATTCCCAAATTGTCCCTGCTGGGAATTGAACCTGCTCTCTCGCTTGGATATCTCATCCGTAGAATGAAGACCTAGTCTGTCACAATGATTTACTTTACTATATTAATAAGATATCCTTATCCCCAATACCCATAAATATATTCTCGTAATTTGTACTTGCAATATTTTATATTATCCCTTATTTTGGCTACGAATTGGCTATATTAAGAACAGGACGTATACAGTTCAACATTGTTTTCTGTTTTCTACTGAAACGAATCAATGTAAGAACGCTACATTGTGCTACTTAGCACAACGTAGAGTTCTTACATCTTGACTGGTCATCTTGAGCTGGACATCTTTACTAATCTAAGTATCTATATCATACTTCATACTATCATACTAATATTATAAATGCGAAAGTTTGGATGGATGGATGTATGGATGGATGGATGTTTGTTACTCAATCACGCCAGAACAACTGAACGGATCTGGATGAAATTTCGCACAGAGATCTGGGGACACGGGAGTGTCCCCGCCAAAGACGAGCCAAAGGAAACGGGGCACTACCTACCTTTTCTCGAAGCGTTTCGTCGAATTTTCGAACCGTCATAGCTTCGGTCCGAATGACGCTAGAAAGCTGAAATTTTCAGGATAAGATGTTGTTGGGGGACTTACCGAATATACCAAGTTTCAATTTTTTAGCATTTATAGTTTCAGTTTATTGATTACCTAAAATACGTCGATTTCGTACTCACTCACTGATGATCATCAACTGAAAAAAGGTACTTCCTGAAGTGCTAGAAGACTGAAATTTGGTATGTAGGCTAGAATTTGCATATAAACAACAGGAAAATTAAGAAATCTGAATCTTTTCATCTCCAACCCCTCGTATAGGGGGTGCAAATCTGACAGCATTTCCTTGTATTTTAGAACAGTCGTAACTTCGGTACGGAACATGGTAGAAAGCTGTAATTTTCAGGATAACATGTCGTTGACAGATTTATTAAACTTACCAAGTATCAATCATCTAGCATTTATGGTTTCAGATTTATTGGTACTTGAAATACGTAGTTTAGGTTTTTTTTTTCACTTTTACGAAAAAAATCAAAATCTCTAGGACTCTAGGGTGGGCCATGAAAAAAGGATTAGCTGAAGTACAGGAAAATCAGCTAAAAAAAAATCAAAAAATCTAGGGCGCCTGCCAAAAATAAATGAAATCCCACCAAAAACATTTCATGTAAAATTGGTTGCCAAAGACTCACAAGTGCATAATGCTTTCACTGTTAAAAAGTTATGAGATCTCTAATTAGAGCCAAGCCCGAAGGTGAGCTCCTCTTTGTGCTGCGCATCATAACCCACGGAGTCTGTCTCAAGTTCAAAGTACATAGTTCTAAATGCTCTTTACTGTGTACCAAACTAATAATATTAAATAACATGTAAGTCTATATATAAAACTTGTCCCTAGAACCTCTACATCTTGGTAAAAAGGTACGGCTTGGCCGTTTCGTATATGTCGCCCTAACTATTCCTTAATGACTTAAATGTAATGTCAGGAAATGTTCGACGAATATTAAACGGCCAAGCCATACCTTTTTACCAAGATGTAGAGGTTCTAGGGACAAGTTTTATATATAGACTTACATGTTATTTAATATTATTAGTTTGGTACACAGTAAAGAGCATTTAGAACTATGTACTTTGAACTTGAGACAGACTCCGTGGGTTATGATGCGCAGCACAAAGAGGAGCTCACCTTCGGGCTTGGCTCTAATTAGAGATCTCATAACTTTTTAACAGTGAAAGCATTATGCACTTGTGAGTCTTTGGCAACCAATTTTACATGAAATGTTTTTGGTGGGATAGATTATAGTCTACTACTTTTTATGCCGGAAAATTAAAGAGTTTAGAAGTTAGAGGCTTGAAAATCGGCATTTAGATTATTAGTTTTAAATAATAATAACCTGTAATTTTACGAAAATCCACCCCAATGGAGGTGAAATGGGGGTTAGAAGTTTGTATGAAAGTCCATGTTTTTGAAGTTAGTAGGTATAGTATCTATAGGTAGGCTTGTAGCGGGAAAATTTTATAATCTCATAGGAAATCAGAAATTGTACGCGGAGGACCGCTAGTTCATGATATACAGGTAAGTAATTATGGATCTTACCAGTTTCCACGGCCCATCAGTAGCTTAAGGCGCTGTGAGCTCACGAGATGAAAACACAGGCGCGCGGGGGTGAAATCGAGCAAGCGCATGTCGCAAAAAATGCAAGAAATCATTTGTAAAAAAATAAATATTAGTTTTCAATACAAATTATTCCGACGATGTGTTTGATTTAGAAATATGAATTTTATCTTATATTTCTAGAGCAAATTATCGGTTTCAATAAGGAGAAAAATTGCTTTAAAAGGTAAACTAAGAGGTATGTTTCAAATAAATTTTAATGCAAAGATTAATCGCTGAAGCACTAAATTATTCACAAATGTTGCAGTGTGAAAAGATATTAATCTGCACTGATAGTAAGAGTGCATTACAAAGTTTTTTTTATTGTGTATTGAGATGCGTCAATGTCTGCTTATAGGTGTTGAAAACAGCAAATTATTTTTACAAGCATACATTATGTCACCGTTTTTTGGATACACTGCTTTAAAAAACTCCGTTTTTGCCGATTTTACGGTATCACAGGGCCTTAAAAATGGTGCCACCACAATTTCTTTCCTCCATCTTGTCATTCACTTAGGCAAGCATTAAGGAACCCAACGAACGGAATTAGGTGACGACTACCCACCAAAAGGAACACATTAACATAACCAGCGGCGCCGAGTAACGCCATTGTTGCCTCTTGCGTTCTATTCAATTCTATTTCTCTTGAAAACAGATTTTTTTTCAAGTATTATTCGACGTTCCAATCTTACGATGAAGAGAACGCCATTTTGTATATTGGATTCTTCCTTACCTCGCATTTTCAAAGTTTTATTTAATAATAGAATTAGAAAAAGAAACAAAAGGAATGAAAGCTTTTCTCTATTTTTTATATCTTTAACTAGCTGATGCCAGCGACATCGTCCGCGTGGTTTAAGTTTTTTTCATTCCCGCGGGAACTCCTTAATTTTCCGTAATAAAAAGTAGCCTATGTCACTCTCCAGGTCGGTCCTCAACTATACCCATGCAAAAAATCACGTCGATCCGTTGCTCCGTTGCAGCGTGATTGAAGGACAAACCAACAAACCAACAAACAAACTGACTTTCGCATTTATAATATAAGCTTGGAGTATCTACGTGATCAAATCATAAATGAGGAGATCCGTACGACCAGGGTACAACCGATGTACGGGGCGATGATGGGCGGGACACATAGTTCGAAAAACCGAAGCATTGGATGGACGATCTCAAGCGAGTTCCAACCGTCACCTCATCATTGCTTTGCTCTAAGCATGATGTCGTCAAACGCAAGCCTATCACGCAATAAATAATTTAATATAAAAAATACTTTTTAAACAACCGACTTCAAACTCCCGCGCCAACTTTACAACAACAAGCACACGCTATACAAAGTTTTTATTTTATTGTTGATATTTTAAAAACCGCTTAACCGATTTCGATAAAATTTATATAGGACTACATGGGAAGTATGCTCTTTCAAATAAAAAAAGAAATCCAAATCGGTCCACCCAGTCAAAAGTTCTGAGGTAACAAACATAAAAAAAAAAAAAAACAGTTTGAGAAAAAGATACAATTGAGAACCTCCTCCTTTTTTGAAGTCGGTTGATAAAAACAGTAGTTGTGAGCCACTGAAAGCGTGCGGCATAAAATCGTGGTCTGTGGAGATCCATAATGTGTTCCTTTATTATGAGATTGAACTGTTTCGTTATGAAAATAAACGTACTTTTACAATAACACTTCTAGGTGTAGAATCTTAATTCCGTGGCACAGATAGATAAGATAGAGAGATAATTGATATATGCCCACGAAAACATCCATTTACAATATTTGCTAACAGAAGTAAGTAAACCTATTAGGTACCTATTACGCCATCGTTCGTGAGCAAATAAGTCTCCTCGCTCAGCACAAAGTCGCAGAGAACTGCAGCGCTGGTTTTCAGGAGGAGCCTTAAAGTGTCCATAGACGTGTTTCCGACCGACTAAATATATTCCTTATAACTAAAACATATAAATTACTAAATAATTTAACTATAAATAAGAATATTAGAACTATGATTAAGTAAAGTACCCAATGAGTAATTAATTACATTAAATATTTGCATGCCAAATAGTATGTAGAATATGAGGTACGCCTTAACATTGTAAACATCTGTACATACTCATATTCAGCAAATAAATTTCATTCATTCATTCAAAGCCAACGCTGACATCCTTAGATGGTTGATGTCCAATCTGCTCGCACGAAACGTTTTTGCTCGACGTTTCCGATCCCAACCACTAGGGTGTGGAACAACCTCCCAGCGCACGTGTTTCCTGCCACGTATAACTTAAGTAGGTACCTTCAAGGCAGCAGTTAATAGGCATCTTCCAGGCAAGCACGTTCCAACCTAGACATCATCATTGCTTTGCCCCATCGATGTAGAATTTTAGTACCTACTTTGCACTAAGCGTGAATATCGTCAAGCGCAAGCCTATCTCACAATAAATAAAGTGACCTATTAACAACAATTAATTACAATCCTACTATTTGCAAATTAACTGATATCATATTATTATCACCCTCAGCAAATAGCCAAACTTGTTACTAGTACAGAACATCACAAAGTCCCTCAGGAAATGTAAAGTCAAGCGAACTTTGGCAATTACTAAGTTGTGTACAGTCGGTTTGATTTGTGAATGTGAATAATGTCAGCCACGTACTCGTATGTACTCGGCTTTATAGACCTGCTATTCAATATCAAGACCAAAGCAAGGCTCTTGCCAAGTGTGCAAATATTAATTATACGGAATAGAACGAGACGCATTATTTACCTTTTACGATTATTATATCTATGCTAATATTATAAATGGAAGAGTGTTTGTCTGTCTTCCACATTTTCATGCCTCATCTGTTCCACCTATTATGGTCAAAATTTATTACTTGCATCTCGGGGAAGGAAATGTGATACTTTTGGATCTTGGAAAATCGAAGAGAGACTGCGATGAGATCTCACCTGATGGTAAGTGACGATGCAGTCTAAAATGGTAGCGGGTTAATCTGTTAGGGGTATGGCAGTTACGCTAAACCTATACCTCTAATCGGTTTCGCTTTCTACACGGCATCGTACCGGAACTCTAAATCGCTTAACGGCACGTTTTTGCCGGTAGGGTGGTAACTAGCCACAGCCGAACCCAAATTAACCCTGCCGGGGACCGAACCCGGGCCCTCCGCACGTTAAGACAACAGCGCTCAACACTGCGCCACGGATGTCGTCAAAATCCTAAAATAATGATTACAATTCTAAAACACGAAAGTCCACAATAATGAAACAATATGCCTCTAAGCGTTGACAGTAGTAAATAAGACGTGATCATTGTACTCGTATAAGGCAAAAAAAACTACTTCAGTATGAGTCATACTTCAAATGCTTTTAGTGAACCATTTTAAAAAACCACCCCAGCATAGGTACCTAATGGAAGCTTCTAACGTGTGACAAGCATCAATGGACCGTCAATTTTCCCCTCTTACCTACTATATCATTAGCAACAACTACCATTAATCTCCCAAGTGTCATATCAAGGTTACTGAAATTAGGGTTCGTCTGCAAAAGAATCTATCTCCACCAAATTGTAACCTTATCTTTCATAAGTTACAGCCTAAAATAGACTGGCATACCTGTCCACTATTTTAGATTACTTCTCTATCTTATCATTGTAATTTGAACTTTAATGGTACGGAATAGAGTTGAGTTTTATATGTAGAGCTAAACGTCGTATAGGGAGGCTTGGTAGACTAGATAACCTTATAGTGACATAGTTCAGGAAAATGACACGTGCTTCTAGGAAAAAAGGCTTTCGCCGATCGAATCTAATCAAGCTCTTAGCTTTAAAAGCTTCTGAGTAAGTATTTTTCTTTTGTATTTTCCTACAACATGACGTATACTTTAACAGACTATAATATTAATTAAGTATCTAATTACTTACCTAATACCATCTGGTCTTGTCGTAAGCACGTTCGACTTAAGCTGAAAAGGCTCTGAGTTCTATTCCCGGGTCGGTTCTTAATTCAGCATGCATACTGAATATTATAAATGCGAAAGTAACTGTCTGTCTGTCTGCTACGCTTTCAAGGCCCACCTATTCACAAAATTTCATTCACGGAGAAGGACACAGGCTACTTTTAACCCGGAAAATTAAGGAGTTTCCGCGGGAACCGAAAAAACTTAGTCCACGCGGACGAAGTGCGGGAATCATCTTCTAGTTGAGGATATCAGACAAGAAATTCGCAGCACTAGCTCGGAGTTAAGAAGTTGACGGTATTTCTACCTCGTGCCTCGGAAAGCATGTAAAGCCGTCGCTTCTGTTCCTGATCTTTCTCCCATTTTGTTGGACTTTGTATCCCTCCGTCGAGCTATGAGAATGAGGGAACAGAGCGTGCATCTGTGTTTGAATCGCGCGTCTCGTTGATTGCTGTTCTACACATAGATTTAGGATTGGTCTCGCGTCGTAAGTCCAATCCTAAATCTATGGTTCTACATCAGAAAATATTATGCAAGTGCCAACAACAGCCGCCAAAGGTTCGGATCTACTCTATCGTGGGATCTTCAGACGATTGTGATGATAATGTAGGTTAACGAATGAGCAGAAAAACATTTTCAAGTATTTTTGTTTCAAAGATGTAGGTCAATACTCAATATTTCAACTCGAAGTATGCATGTATCATATCATACTTATACTCGTATTATAAATGCGAAAGTGTATTTGTTTGATGGTTTGTTGGTTTGTCCTTCTATCACGCCGCAACGTAGCGACGGATCGACGTGATTTTTGGCATGGGTATAGTTGAGGACCTGGAGGGTGACAAAGGCTTTTTATCCCGGAAAATTAAGGAGTTCCCGCGGAAATCAAAAAAACTTAAACCACGCGGACGAAATCGCGGGTATCAGTTAGTTCACAATATTTTTCAATGAACTTTTTACTACGACTAGACGCTACGAAGTGTTTGATATTCTTGTTATAGCACAACCTTGTTGATTTATTTGAATTCCTGGTTTATGAGTTTGTAGTGTGCCAAGTGGGCAGTGGGTATATAGTGGCGGTTTAAAATAACCCGGTATTTTTATTTGATGATTAAATTAAGTTTTAATTTTAAAAAACGTGATGTCCGCGTGGATAAAGTTTCTTTGAACCCGTGGGAACTCTTTAATTTTGGGGAATAAAATGGCCTATGTACTATTCCAGACTATAATCTATCTCTGTGCCAAATTTCATCCAGATCAGTTCAGCCTATGGGGCGTGATTGAGTAACAAACATACATCCATATTCCATCCATCAATCCAAACTTTGGAATCATACTAATATTATAAATGCGAAAGTGTGTTTGTTTTTTTGCTTTATTGGTTTGTTGGTTTGTCCTTCAATCACGCCGCAACGGAGCTACTGATCGACGTGATTTTCGGCATGAGTATAGTTGAGCCCCTGGAGCGTGACATAGGCTATTTTTTATCCCGGAAAATTAAAGAGTTCCCGCGGGAACCGATGTCGCGGGCATTAGCTAGTAAGGCAATAATTAATGTGGTGTCTTATAGTAGAAAGAATCAACATTGTTGAAACATCTCATCTTCAAAGGTAAGCGAGCTGCTTCACATAGTACGATAAATCACTAAATACTTATCGGAAAATCTTGAAAGAGAAAAACTTAAGTAGGTATAAAATGGTGTGCGGATGAAAAGGTAAGTATATCTTTTGTCCGGCGATGGATTGATATTTGATACGGGCTATAAGGTGTAGAATCAGACATCCATATAGGTGCAGACTAATAAAAAACTAGATGCCCGCGACTTCGTCCGCGTGGTGTAAGGCTTTTTGCAACTAGTTTTTTTTTTCAAACTTCAAAACGCGCGCTTAGTATAGGCACAGAATAGGTAATAGTAGTTTTAGGATTTTGTATGAAATTCTGAATTGTGACGTCATCAAAAGTCAACACACTTTTTTACCATTATCGATAATTTCACTTTTAAATGGTTGTCAACCATAAAATTAACAGGAGACGTGGATACAACGTGTTTCAGCAGGTCATCTGTTTAATAATCACTTAAAAATATTTTATATCACAAGTTTTTAAGCTAATGCATAGCTTCTATCGCGGGCCTTGAGCGTAGAGACCGAATTCAGAAATTCCGTAACGAAAAAAAACGCTTTGGTTGCTATGACTACTTGTGTTGTTGACTTCAGGTTGTTGAAACTATAAAGGCGAAATAATTTTAAAGAATTATGTTTTCAACATTGAGGTTTTTTGATTCCCCTTGGACACCCGGACTATTGAAAACATAATTCTTTAAAATTATTTGGCCTTTATATTTTCAACAACTTGAACTCACCAACACAAGTAGTCATAGCAAGTTGACAAAAAATGCTATGCAATAGCTTTACCGCGGCAGTCTCCGAGTGCCACACGTCTTTTTTTTTTTTTGAAATGGTTGATATTTTTAATAATTGTAAAATAAAATAAATATAGTTGTCAAAGTTGTCTAATACCCAATTTCTTAATATGTCGGTATAAAAATGTTGAACGGTTTGACACTGGGGCTGATTCTGGTACTGCAGAATCTCTTAAATAAGCATAATATAAGGCAGCATTAAAAATATTGCTAGCCCTTTCGTAATACTCCCTGCGGAAAGGGACAAAAGTAGATTTAAAGCTGCCATTTTAAGAGATAAGAGATTGTGCACTACAGAATGAACCCCAAGTCGCGGTGTCGCGTTTGTCGCTCACGTAAGACAACAGGAAAATCTCTATGTTTTCTCGTATGGCTTATGATAAGACCCTGAAGATGCTAAAGATGGTATCGTTTATGGTATAGGTACGGCGTACCGCGTACGTGCCTTCATGACAATACAGCATTAGCGTTTATTGCGCAGAATATAACAATACTTACATTTAATTTTATTGTTCCTCCTACTCGTTCGCGACGCTTATTGTGTTAAAGGCTGTCAATGGAATATCTCTAGGATAAAATTGAATTATATTCAGTCATAAAATTTACTACCTACAACAATAAAACAACCTCTCAATGCAACAACAACACACTAAAAATAAAAATAATATAAGTATAGTCCAACAAACTTATCTGACCAAGTGACAGCGTCGCTAGTACCTATCTATGAAAAAAAACTGGTATAAAAATGTGTTCCCCTTTTGGCCACCGGGTCAGATAAGTTTGTGGGACTATGGGTACCTACAGTTTTACTTTCATAAGCTTTTAATTAAAAAAGTTTATACTGTCTTTAGTACCTTACGTCTATGTAAAATAATTACCGGATACTCATACGAGTACCTGAACTAATATAGGTATGATGTCCGTGAATTCATCCTCGTGGGTTTAGGATTTTCTTTATTATCATTGGAGGGTGGTCTACTTTTAAGTTGGTCACGGTAAATGTCCAGATCTAGTCTCCTTTTAGTCTCGAAATCGGTGATATTCTGCTGAACCAAGTGCCTCCAATCCCCTCGGTTTTTAGCCAGACTTTCCCAACGAAAGAAGTCGATCTTGCATCTAGTCATATGCCTCTTTTGCACATCTTTGTATCTAAGGAACTGACCGCCTTGTTTCCGCTTTCCGTCCTTGAGTTCAGAATAAAAGATGCGCTTGGCTAGTCTTTCGTTGGGCATTCTCACAAGCTATATCTGAATGTCCACATTTATAATGTTTATATTTTGGATAGTAGTGATTCTTTCTGCGGTTGATTCTCGACTATAATAATATCCATTGTTAAATGTGTAATTTGTGTTTGTACTTTATTACAGCCCATCCGTTAAACCGGTTTTGGCGAAATTGGTTGCAAAGATAGTCTGCATTCCGCTGTCAGACATAGATAACTCCTGTCACGAATTGCCGTTAAGGTCTATATATTCCATGACTAGATACAACCTAAGACCGATTGACTAACTACGAATCTTTATTTGGAAGTTCATAAAACTACACGTGGGCATAGAACGGGCATATTTTTGGGTAGTAGCGAACAACTTCGCTACCCACAATGTACCTTATAGAAATCCTGAAATAGCACACTAACACATGTGTTAAAGATTACTCTTAAAATGCATCAGAGATTAAATAATAAATAAATAATAAATTGGAACGATACAACAAAGGACTTACTGGCATTTCAGCTATCATCTCGCACACACTTTACTTTCCAACACCACGTCTCAACTCACTCTATACACAAAAGTATAACACTGTATATATTATGATATATAAGAATGTACACAGCACAGGCGTGCACCTCTCATGGCGAGCGATACTCAACTTCCTGTTTACAGAATGACGCCCGTATTTATACACAATGTCTTTTTCGCCTACCCTCTACCAACTCTGAATTCATTAATAGTGCAATACCAACATGAAATCAGTATTGCCATTCTATAAATAATAAATAAATGTTGCCAGTCGAACACACGATCACGACATTCGGCCATCCGACATTGTGCAACCTCCCGGTGCACAACCACCAAACATTTGCTTTGCTAAGCTTAGTTCGCTTCACTCCTTGCAACAATCTGTAGTGTACAACAAAACATCTTCATCTATTCATACTTGCACGATGACATTTAGTTTTAGTAAATCACGACATTCGGGAGAATTAAAAAGGATAACAAAAAGGAAACCTACATTTTTTCAATTTAGTAATATCAAACTTAAAACCTCAAACCGATCTGAAATCCAAAACTATCGAGCTTTTGATCTTGAGATTTGTGAAGTGTGTGTGAAGTGCAATTAAACTGATTGATATCGCTGAGTCGAAATTTCACAACAGAAATAAAAATATCGCAATTTAAATCTAAAACTCATATAGAATAAAGTTAGGCAAATAAAGGATTAATTATCTAAAGCTGAATAAAAATCTAATCTGAAACTTAATCAAAGTCTGGAACAGTTACAGTCTAAAACATAATCTAAACAGTATGTTACATATACCGTAAGCAAAAGTCTAAAACTGAATTCAAATTTAATAAAATACCCAATATTTATTTTATTTCTTATACCGTTTCAGTTATTTATACCTTACAAGCATCTGACGCTGAATCTAAAGCTAAGTAAATATCTAAACCCTGATTACAATCTGTAACAGACCAACAGGTCCATCATCCTGAGCTCCACCTATCATGTGTCATACATGACGTGTCATGCCTGCTTTTTTTAAAAAACTTTATTGAAATCGAAAAATTTATCAGAACGTAAAGGAAAGCTGATTTTATTAAAATTTTAGGACTTGACAAGAAATAAGTATCACACACTACCCCAGAGTTCACAATAAAATCTACAACCGCATCCAATGCAAACATTAATCAGGATTACTAATCTATCAATTCTTCAATTCAGTTGGATCTGCTGTACCATTAACTAATCTTTACTAATCGTTTGAATCAAATTAAGTCTATGTTAAATTATCTGCTCTAAATTCCTGACATCGTATACCTGTTGGCGGTAGACTGTTCCCACTATGTTAAATTATTACTATTTTAAAATCTTTAACTATGTAACAGTCAACTTTTTAATAAATGAAATGAAATTTTTCGTAGCTTATTCAAAAATTTTAACAAATAGATTTCAATTCTATTAAACACGCCTCAAAACACAAGTTGTTTTAGTTTATTCCCTTCTTTTCCTAACCTTTCCTTTCCGTGTTAACCTCTGAATAAACCCATCAAAAAGAGACAGCACCACAAAATTCAACCGAATCAGTTCAGGTTATGTTGTCCAAGACAATCTTTAACTTGTGAAATACTTAGAATCTTACCCAATGCTTTGAACTGGGTCAAATACCTGAACTTTGACCACAATCATCATTGAAAACCAAACAAAAAGTCCAAAACTAAACCTTAGTCCAAAACTAAATCTAACTCTTCATCAAAGGCTTCTTTGAAATGCAAAACTTTTGTATGAATTGAAGTAGAGTCGGCTTGCAATTATTGTACAATACTAAATCGCTATCATATAATTATTTTAAATTAACTTTACTCAATAGCAATTTCAAATTAAAATACAAAATTCAAATTTTGCTGTAAATCCAAAGCTTGATACAAAACTTAATAATAAAAAAAACTAGATGAAAACCCCAAATTCAGAAATTTGAATTTAATACTCAAAACCTCTTTTGTCGTCTTTTTTTCAGAATCATTACCTCAACATATGAACAAAAATCAAACCAATTATAAATAAAAACGTTACACCAAGTTATAATATATTAAGTCAGTAACATAATATAGTATATATACTGAGTGTTTTATTCATTCTGCTTTTTAATACTTTTTGCTTTACTTTTCTGCGTCTTTTAATAATTAAAGTAAGTATTTACAAATTAACTGACGGTTGTAGGCCGGAGCCGCTAGGTGAGGGTATACCTTCGTCACGAGCTTGCGGATCCACAACGCCCGTGCATCACACGACATTATTCAATAAATTTGAGAAAAACAATATGGAGATAAAATTAGAGTAAGCAAGCACGCACTAGTCATTCTCTAGAAAATATAATTTTTACATCATATTATACTCTCGAGATTTTGGACGGCAAAAGATAATTAATTGCGCGATTTCATTTTCAATAAATTCAAATAATAGTCTGTTAAATTTTATCATCCAGTTCATTATTTCAAATCACTCAGATAAATATATAGAAAGAAAACCCAATGTGACTTCGAGAATGGCGCATTTTTACAATTTTATTACTTTATTGAACGGGCTTCTCGTGTCGTGACTGTAGTTTCTAGCAAGCTACTTAACTTCGAGCCTCAAATGTTCAGCCCTTATATTTATTTATTTATCTTTCTTTGTGATTAGTAAATGTTCCAAAAATTTTAATCTTTTTATTAAATTCAATTTAACATTTAATGAACTAACTTGGTCAAACTGAATCACTGGAATGCTTATTAGTATTGACGAAACAAGTTTGAACTATTTTTGGAATTATTATTTTTGCGATATCTAGAATTTCAAAATTACTACAACCTTCACCGTTACAAGCTGAAGTATATATCCTTCCGTATTTAATTCTTAACGCATTCCGAACATCGGACCGCATTATGTTGAAAGCCATAAAATAGTGTAAACAAACGAGTGAAAGATCTATTAACAACAACAAACTTGGAACCTTTGTTTCAATTTACTTTATGCATTCCTTGCTTGTTAACTTTTTAAACTACTAAGCATAGTCTACAAGTGAGTCATATATTTGAGAAACACAAATCTTTCAAATATAACGAATGGGTGTGTGACCAACTGATAAGTTGAACCAATGACAATAAGGCTATTAAATGCATCATTTCCTAAACCACATCGACATCGATCTGGTACGTTATTATAAATAGTGTACATATAATAACTATGTTGTTGTATATCTTCAAATGAAGCGTACTCATATAATATCGATCTAATTTCAATTTGCAAGTTCGTTTGATCATCATAGTTTTTTTTTGAAATAACTATAATTCATTCGTATTTCAGTGCATTCAGATTATATACATCCGAAACACGTCGAGGATCGGTCGCCTTACATCGGGATCACTAATTAATCCATTTTAAAGTCCATACAAATACAATCAATTTTTGCGGCTGTACCATTAGGTACAGTTATACTACTTGTAAAAATTGATCTTAGTCGTTTAAAATAACCGAAATCTATCTAAAATCATTCAAAATTTAAAAATGTAGAACTTCCCCTGATCAAAAACATTTAAAGGCACACAGGAACTATGAAAAATGAATAAAATGCCATGGTAGTTCTAGATAGAACGAGTTACTTGTACAGTAATCTACTAAAGCAGCTAATAATTCTGGACTAGAAAACTTGCTTTCATTATGTACATCCCTTTAGTTTGATATGTACCTACGTAAAATTAAGTAAATAAAATACATTAGATCTTTCACGAACAGTTAGATAACATACTGTCAACTTATGGAAACACTTGTTCCACTCTAGTAACACACTTGGTTACATTCTATGGACTCACATAGCCCAAATGACATACATAGTCATTCTAAAATGGTGACTCACATGGCCACCTAGGTCACAACTTATGGAAACACTTGTTCCACTCTAGTAACACACTTGGTTACATTCTATGGACTCACATAGCCCAAATGACATACATAGTCATTCTAAAATGGTGACTCACATGGCTACCTTAAAATATCGACACACTTGGCCACTCTATAATAGTGAGTAGACACACTCATGACTACTCCAAACGTATACAAGCTCTCTGACCATCATTCAATATCTTTATTCTTACTCCCACAATACCAGCTACGCAAAATCGTCAATTTCAACTTGAAATCTAAGATATTCTAACGTCTCTATCTTGTATTCTTCCAAAATCCTTCATTATTAACCTCAATCACTGATAAATCTGTCAAGAGACACTAAGGCTTCCGTACATGAAAGCGGAACCCCTGATGTCAATCAACCTGTAATGCGATAGAAAGAGGTTCCCCTTTTTTTTTTAACTACAAATGATAATGATATCAATAGCTGATATACAATACAGTACTAAAATACATATGCTGTGATAATAGCACATATTAAGAGACGCAAATGGACTTGGTCAGTAAAACCACTATTATTCTTTCAGCATAGGTACAACTACCATCGAACAAATCACTAATAAAAGGGCAAATGATTTTAAGCAAGTGCTTAAATAAACTTATCATAAATTACATGTCTGGCCAATGTACTTCACTAATGTAATTTAAGTTCACTCGCGGCACTAATATAAATAGTTGCCCTGCCACTCAAAAAAAATTACTTTTTAAACACTACAAATTCCTAAGACACCTGTTTTGATCGAGTCTAGTACTACCAGACTAAACTATCTAGATCACATAAAATGAGTATACCAGTAACTATACTTTTATATCGAGAATTTAAAACTAAATCATACTTTTATCGTATTTCTTATAAATCACACATGAAACTAATCAGAGATCGATAAATTGCTTTGCATCCTAGTATTGACATGAGGGTATCTTATTTGACATATTCACTTCTCTTTTTTTTTTTTATTACTATTATTCACTCCATGAATTCTCTTCGTGAATAACCAGTAATCTACTCTATGCCTGGTTAATAGAAATTTCAAATTAAAAACTAAATTAAAAATTAAAAACCTTGTAAAATCAAAATTCGAAACTTAAACAGTGCGTAAAAAAAAAAACTACAATCTCATTCAGTACACTAGTCTGAAGGCACGAGGCTGCTTTTAAATTCAATAATCATTTAACTACATTTACACTAAATAAGCCCGCCAACCCGCATTGGAGCAGCGTGGTGGGTCTAAGCTCTAATTCCCGCTCTCCTATGAGAGTGGAGGTCTGTGCCCAGCAGTGGGACGTTAATAGGCTGTAGTGACACTAAATAAAACTTTAGGTAACGTTCATCCAAAGTAATGGTCCAGAGAATAATTCACGAATACTTGAGTTAATTAGAACTGATAATTATTTACCTATTTCATATCTCTAGGAGTACCTCAGGTTAACCAGTAGTAATAACCAAGCTGTATGGTATCGCATTTAATCATCTAAAATGGCTGCTCAGACGGCCAGTGCTAGTGAAATTTATTCCAGTATGTCAACTCTCATACTGGCGAAATTCTCGCTTGACGCTTTATTTGTTGATTATAGCTAAATAACACAAAATTTCTTGGACTCATGTCCAGGACATGACATTTTTACATCATCTATCATAAATAAATACTATGGACACTATATTCAAAACTCAATTCACTGAAATTTCTATCGATGTGTTTTTTCTAAACTAAATACCTTAGAATCAGAATTACTTCGACACTAAAGTAAACTGCTTACAAAATCGTAATTCGGGGATCATCCTCCTCGATGGAAGCCAGTCGCCAAGCTGGTTTGAGTTGGCAATTCATTCAGATGAGACTTCACAGTCTTAACGTCATGATGACGTAATATTAAAGTTTACAGCAAACTCTTTTCCCATTTGTGGGTAACTAAATACGAAATATAAATGTAATTCAAATATTAATTGCCTTGATACAATGTCAATTATTATCGCACGAGATCATTACCAAACACTCGATTTAACCTCTACTCAAATGGAATACAACATAATATTATAGCCAAAATAGCAAATCTAAGAGTTCACCCAGAACTAATGTTATTCAATGTACCCACACAATAGGTGTCAAAACAGATTTAGCAATATCCAAAAGTTCTTTGCTGCACGTTATCTTTATAGCATAGCAAGAATGGATCTCAAGTACATGCTAACTTTGATTAAAGTAGTCAATCTCTTTTGAACTTAGTAAACGGAATACTCTTTGTTTAAAAGTTTTGAAGGTACGACACAGAGAATTGTGTCACTACTTAGTGAACAATATTTTTCTCGTGTTAAAAAAATATTGTTTTCTTGGGTTCATTTTCACTTCTGAAGTTGTCACGAATTGCCGTTAAGGTCTATATATTCCATGACTAGATACAACCTAAGACCGATTGACTAACTACGAATCTTTATTTGGAAGTTCATAAAACTACACGTGGGCATAGAACGGGCATATTTTTGGGTAGTAGCGAACAACTTCGCTACCCACAATGTACCTTATAGAAATCCTGAAATAGCACACTAACACATGTGTTAAAGATTACTCTTAAAATGCATCAGAGATTAAATAATAAATAAATAATAAATTGGAACGATACAACAAAGGACTTACTGGCATTTCAGCTATCATCTCGCACACACTTTACTTTCCAACACCACGTCTCAACTCACTCTATACACAAAAGTATAACACTGTATATATTATGATATATAAGAATGTACACAGCACAGGCGTGCACCTCTCATGGCGAGCGATACTCAACTTCCTGTTTACAGAATGACGCCCGTATTTATACACAATGTCTTTTTCGCCTACCCTCTACCAACTCTGAATTCATTAATAGTGCAATACCAACATGAAATCAGTATTGCCATTCTATAAATAATAAATAAATGTTGCCAGTCGAACACACGATCACGACACTCCTTATCCCAGAAAAACCAAAAACTTCCATTCCACGGGATTTCCAAAGACCATACGAAATCACGGGCATCATCTACTCATTTTCACGCATCAAAGTTTTAATCGAATAACCCGATTCGGTGTAATCATGTCGAAATTTGGTTGAAAGTCGAGTAGATACTTAATATTATTATAGTGAAAATTAAATTCCCGGCTGACTCGGGTGCCGGTATCCGAGCCATCTCAACTATTGAGCCCTGAATGTTTTGCGAAGCGAAGGAACTGAGAATACTGTACATCATGTTATTTTGATAAAGCAGACGTTGATTGTGAGTACGTGGATAAGAATTCTTAAATTTCTCTCAATTCTTCGTATGCCTAATTGGTGAAACGAGTTTCCTTGCAGAAAACTCGTTTCTCAAAGTAAATTTTTACATTCATAATATTACTAGCTGATGCCCGCGACTCCGTCTGCGTGGAATAAGTTTTTGTGATTCCCACGGGAACTCCTTAATTTTCCGCTATAAAAAGTAGCAACAAATCAATCCGTTGCTCTGTTGCAGCGTGATTGAAGGACAAACCAACAAAAGAACACACTCTCGCATTTATAATATTACTATGATATTCTGATTAATGAGAATAAAATATAGTGTTTACTGGTTTTCCGTCATTAATGCCGCAACCGAGCATCGGATCGACGTGATTTTTTGCATGGATTCAGTTAAGGACAGTGACTTTTAGGTTTCTTAGTCAACACGGAACCCTTATAGTTTCGCAGTTCGCTATATGTCCGTCCGGCTGTCTGTCTGTCCGCGGCTTAGCTCAGAGGCTTTTATCTGGTTCTTAGTACTAGAAAGCTGTTATTTGGCATGGGTGGTAATTTTTTTTTAGCTGTCTCCATTGCCCGCTAAGTGACCCTATGCCCGCTAGTGAGTCTATTGCAATAGTGGCTGTTAAAATACATTTCTAATACATTACGGTAATGTTCTAGCAAACCTATTCACATTTAAATATGTATTATGATAATCAGACAGACATGTATTGCCTCACGACCAACTCTGAGAATAGCATTCATCATAATAAAACTATATTCGACGTTACCCGCATTGTACTATCGTAAAAACGATTGCTAAACACACATACATCTATACTTCTAATACCTACTAATCCATACTTATCCATACTATAATATTATAAATGCGAAAGTGTGTCTGTCTGTCTGTCTGTCTGCTACGCTTTTACGGCCTAACTACTAAACCGATTATGATGAAATTTGGTATAGAGATAGGTTACATCCCGGGGAAGGACATAGGCTATTTTTTAACCGGAAATTTGAAGAGTTCCCGCGGGAATCAAAAAATGTATCTGTTCCACCGATTTTGATGAAATTTGGTACAAGGATAGGTTGTATCACGGGGAAGGGCGTAGGCTACTTTTTATCCAGGAAAATTGAAGAGTTCCCGCGGGAGTCAAAAAACATCAATCCACGCGGACAAAGTCGCGGGCATCATCTAGTCCATACTAATATTATAAATGCGAAAGTGTGTCTGTCTGTCTGTCTGCTACGCTTTCACGGCCCATCTGTTCAACCGATTTTGATGAAATGTGGTACAGAGATAGTTTGATACCCGGGGAAGGACATAGACTACTTTTTATCCAGGAAATTTCAAGAATTCCCGCGGAAATCAAAAAAGATTATCTCTTCAACCAATTTTGATAAAATTTGGTATGGGGATAGTCTGATACCCGAAGAAGGACATAAGCTAATTTTTATCCCGGAAAATTGAAGAGTTCCCGAGGGAATCAAAAACCTTAATCAACGCAGACGAAGTCGCGGGCATCGTCTAGTAAATATATAAAAATGAACAAAGAATATCCACGTGAACGCGGACAGGCAATTAACTAATTAAGTACCTAAACATCTGTAGTAATGTTTTGACAGGTTACAATATGTACAGTACAATATGTACACCTCCACATAAAACTAAATATGCAATTTTAAGGAATGCGATAAAATCGATTTTGTAGACCTATTAGCTATGCAGTAACAAGAAAAGTCTTAACTTAAAATTTTTATAGTTTTTAGCAGTTTCTCATTATCAATTAGTTAGAAAGACAGCAGTAACCTTTTTAGGGGTTCGAAGTCTAATTTGGCTCCCGCATTTTATAAGTATACAGAGAAGCCAAAGCATCAAATAAATATTATAAATGCGAAAGTTTGGATGGATGGATGTATGGATGGATGTTTGTTACTCAATCACGCGCCAACGGCTGAACGGATCTGGCCGAAATTTGGCACAGAGATAGAATATAGTCTGGAATAGCACATAGGCTACTTTTTATTCCGGGAAATTAAGGAGTTCCCTCGGGAACCACACAAACTCAAACGGATGTTTGTTACTCAATCACGCCAGAACGGCTGAACGGATCTGGCTAAAATTTGGCACAGAGATAGATTCTAGTCTGGACTAACACACAGGCTACTTTTTATCCCGGAAAATTGGAGAGTTCCCGCGGGAACCAAAAAACCTCAAACCACGCAGACGAAGTCGCGGGCATTCGCTAGTCATCATCATCATCACTACAGCCTATTAACGTCCCACTGCTGGGCACAGGCCTCCACTCTCATAGGAGAGCGGGAATTAGAGCTTAGACCCACCACGCTGCTCCAATGCGGGTTGGCGGGCTTTAACGACTACTATCATGTTAGTGATAATAACCGGGACCGACGGCTTAACGTGCTCTCCGAGGCACGGGGGTGAAACACCGCCAACTTCCAACTCCGGGCTGGCACTGAGAATTTCTTAATTGAAAAACCCAATACCTAACTTTTATGCCCGACCGGGAATCGAACCCAGGACCTCGTGATCCGCAGTCGACTATGCTAACCATTAGACCAACGAGGCATTCGCTAACTTAACCCATAATAATTATTATCCAAACAGTTTATCATTGTTCAGAATATTCTCTAACAGAAACAAATGATCGTTTAGCAAGGGGGGTAGCTGAAGGCTGTATAATGGTATCGCAAGGGTGCGTCAAGTGACAGTCGCATTGCCATTCATTATTGCCGTATCCTTATTATTTCAATGAAAACAAATAATAATGTGTGATTTTATAAGAGTTTTATTACATACTTGATATAACTCCTCTCAAAAAATTTCATCAAAATCGGTTGAAGAAGTTATTTCGGTTCGGATTTTGGATCGGCTGTTAAAGCCTAGCATACAGACAGATAGACAAATAGATATACAGACAGACACACTTTCGCATCTTTACTTCTATACTAATATTATAAATGCGAAAGTTTGGATGGATGGATGTATGGATGGATGTTTGTTACTCAATCACGGCAGAACGGCTGCACGGATCTAAATGCTTGGCGCAGAGATAGATTATAGTATGGTTATCACATAAGCCATTTTTATCCCGGAAAATTTAAGAGTCCCCGCGGGAACCAAAAACCTTAATCCACGCTGACGAAATCGCGGGCATCATCTAGTACTGTAAATGCGAAAGTTTGGATTGATGGATGGACGGATGTTTGTTACTCAATCACGCAAGAACAGCTGGATCAGCTGAACAGATGGACAGATCTGGATGGAATTTGGCACAGAGATAGATTATAGTCTGGAATAACACATAGGCTATCCCGGATAATTAAAGAGTTCCCGTGATAACCAAAAAAGCTCAATTCACGCGGACGAAGTCGCGGGCATCGGTTAGTACAGATATATTGCATTAGCTAGAAATAGGGTGCCATATCGTCCTAGAAATCTAGGTGGATGTAATGCTTGAGTAGGTATTGAGTCTAACTAGCGTGAGAGACTGCAAAATTTATGTTATTATTTTTAATGTGAAATTGCGTCTGTTTGTCTTTGACCTTTTCACGGCCCATCTGTTTAACCGCTACATGGACATGGGGATGGACATATCCTACTTTTCTAGCTATGTAATCCAAATGGGTAAGTGTGTCTATCTGTCTGTCTGCTACGCTTTAACGGCCCATCTTTTCAACCGATTTTAATTAAATTTGGTACAGAGATAGGTTGCATCCCGGAGAGGACAAAGGCTACGTTTTATCCCGGAAAATTAAGGCATCATCAAGTATTGCTATAAATTCACTTTTATATGAAGCGCGCACACCAGGCTACCGTACAAAACGTAGTTCATATTCGTCCCGGACGTTCCTTCCTATCTGCAGTATGCTTTCGCCCTAAGTCTGGCGAGCAAAACAGATATAGAAGGGAACGAGTATATAAAAGTCTAATAGGGATTGCCGACACAAATAGTACACAAAAAGGGGTTATTCAGCCCCTTCTGCTATTCAGACATAAATAGACTACAGAAGAAATGTAGTCCTTTCGGAAGTTGTTATGTTATTGATCGTTGAAATAATTGTCATCTCTTTCTACTGTGTTACAAAACCTAGGTATAATATTATGTGAATTCGTACCTGTATTTTAAAAAAAAAATCTACATAGGGCTATACTACTTATCCTGTCAACAGTTTGTTTTCGCCCTAAAAGTAACTTTCAGCAATATGCTGAGTGTGGACTTACCTTTATAAGCTTTTCCCGTCAATTGTATACTTACCAAAGCGCACAGTATCACAAAAGGGATAAAAACTCCATGTAACCATTTTCAAGTCTTAACTTCCATGTTGTGTTCGCGTAAAGGATTTTCCGGGCGATTTGCAGAATGAGAGAAACAGGAAGTTTTCCGATTCCGAAAGAGTTGTCAACAGTAGCTTAAGGCTTTTTTATTCCGTGCTAGCTAATTAGATAGAGCAGCTATACACAGACAGCTCAAGTAGTTAAGCATTTAAAAACGTACACGGGCCGCTTAAGCTGTCGTTCTCTATGATAGATTGATCAGATTCTTTTTGTTCTTATTTTGTTTTATCGCTTTTGCCACACCAGCACAATGCACTTTGCCAATGTCACGTGGAGTGGAAGATTCACAACGGAGACTATACATTTTTTTAAATGAAACATCTACCTTTGTAACAGTCAACAAACTGGTGGGTATTTCTTCCGTGAAAGTAAAAAAAAAGCTGAATATGTTTAGTCAACACCGTCGTCGTTGTCAACCCATAAACTCCACCGCTGGATAAACGTCTCCTGTAGGGACTTAACACGCCTAAGTCTTGCGCCGCCTGGATCTAGCTGCTTCTTGGGACTCCCTTGATGTTGTACATACACCTAGCAGTAGTAGGTACATCCACAAAGGGACGACTATGTGCCCCACCCATTACCACTTTAGCTTCGCAGCTATCTCGGTACCTCTAGTTCTTCTACAGTTCTCTTCATCGCCCACTGAGTGATACACAATACATATTAGCTTGTAGCTGTATCTTCTAACTCGCACGCAAGCTTGCATAATGTAAACCGGCACTAAGGACCTCGTACAATCGCATGCAAATGAAATTCCAACCGAGAATACATTATGCCACTCAATGGAGTATTCCATTCCATTTTTTCCGCGGAATCTGTTCCAATTTTTATGTGTTCTATTTTGCTACTAGCGATGTGATTGCAAACATTTTTGATCTGTTTGTGAAAAAGTTTGATATGAAACAGTGGTTATTGGATCATACCAATATAAAAATGCGAAAGTGTGTTTATTTGTTGGTTTTTTGGTTTTTGCTTCAACCACGCTGCAACAGAGCCACGGGTCGACGTGTTTTTTTTTTTTGCACGCGTATACGAGTAGATTGATTGATTGATTTTGTGGTATTTTTGTTTAATTACCATTGGTTAATATGGTTTCTAAGTTGACCTCTAAAGTATTTGAAACTCCGTTTGCCTATTTTAGGGTTCCGTGGTTCGGATCTTGAGCATCTACCTCTTACTTTTCAGTGTTATACCTGCCTGTACCTACGCGTTTTAGCAATTAAAACTAAAAGTAAGCTCAAAATTATGCTAATATTATAAATGCGAAAGTGTTCTTGTTTGTTGGTTTGTCCATCGATCACGCAATACAGAGCAATGGATATACATGATTTTTTGCATGATGATTACCTTAAGAGTGACATGGGCTACTTTTTATCCCGGAAATTAAAAAAAAATGTTCTCAACGGTGTGTTATGTTTGCCAAATCGCCCTTGGCCACCGTGGTGAATTATGGCCCAGCTCCTTATCATCCTGAGATGTATTAGTTATGATGATGACGATGACGAGTGTTCACTTACTTAATAGTATACCTACCGAGATGATCGCATTCAGGTACGCTGAGCAAACCTAAAAATTACAATTAAAGTGTAAAATGACCCCCTTGAGGCACATCGCCGTCACGTCCAAATGCCACTGGAAAAGAACAAAGCAAAGAGAAATCCATTCAATGGCTCCCGAACACTGAACCAAACAATGAAATTGGGGGTACTTTATAAATACCCTTGATTCGCGGGATAACCGCGTATCGCTTTAGGCACAGCTTTAGGGCAGGCGTCAAAAGCCCATGTATTCCTGTAATCCGTAGGTTTGGTATGAGATTTAGCATGAAAATGATATAATTCCTGCGTCGAAACTCGAAACTTTGACGTAAAAGTGAAATAAACTCTAAAGCACTTGTTTTAAAGCTTAATTCGTCCACACATCACTCCAAATCAAAGTGGAAACCTTTCGAATTAAAAATTTGTCGTAAATCATAAATCATTTATTTTGCAAAATAATTGTGGAATACAAAGTCAATACAAATACAAAAATACAAAGGTCGAATGCATGACTTTAAATCAAGGATCTTGAGGCCCGTTATACGTTATGTATACTTGTGTTTCAACGTTTGAATTCTATCAACGTTAAAAAGAGTTGTAATGTGTAACTCATACTAACCCTAGAGGCGCTTTTTTGGCAATCTGGAATACCACGCAACGCTCATAATATGCGTCCACTTTAGTTAAATGTAAATATTATTTATCTACTCCAGCATCGAAAAGTTCCAATTTCGAATTTGACAACTATATCGAATTGAACCCTCTTTCGTGTTTGCTTCTCATAACGATACAGTTCGTTTTAAGGGAGCTGTATCGTTATGAGTCGTAGCTGTATCGATATGGTTATCTTCATAAATAGGATACCTACAGCTTAGCGGCTCTGGGTTCTGGCACTTTTGGTTTTTATTAATTTATAAAGTAAAAAATTATAAAGACGTCCTTGTCGTAGATAAAATCTTGTATGCAACTGTACGTAATTAGTCATTTTAATTCTCGTACTATCCTATTTTGATACTCGGCAAGCCTCGTATCAAAAAACCGGCACTCGAATTAAAATGACCCTCATTACGATACAGTTGCGTAAATAGCTATTACGTATGCACTCGTATGTGAATATGTATGTTATAATCTAATTCATAATTTTTATTTAGCCATATTATATTGTGCCTTGTGTGCCAAATCTACTCGATGTACAACTTTGATAGCTCGCTTGTAGCTCGCTTGTAGCTTGTATCTCGGAAACATGACACTTTAGAAGATTTTGTACCACATAATATTTGCTTGTATTGATGCAAGATTGATTAATACAGGTTATATTAGTGGCTGATTTTTTTCGAAAAAGAAATGGTGGAAGGGAAGGTAGGCCAGACTCCATACGATGTTTTGACAGATGTTATATAGGAACTCTGTCAAAATTACAAACTTATTCTTCAGTTTTAACATTACTTATAAAAGGAAACATCGGCTCTCTTAGGTTACCGTAATAATCATTAAATCGTGCTTATTTTATTGATCCTGTTACTAAGAAAAAGTCTGAATAATTTAGGTCAAATCTAAACAACTTGGCCTTACCCAAAACCGATAACCGTAAATAATAAACGAGAAAACTCGATTTACAGCCACCCATAATTGTACTAACTCTCAGATCAAAAGTCAAAACAGTTTCATAACAATAATCAATTCCCATGAAATATCTGGAAAAGCTCTCAAGCTAAAAGAATTTCATCGGCGTTAATAAATAAACGGTTTTCTTTACTTTGTGCTTTAATGTAAATGAACCGTAACAGATTGTTATTGGGTTTGGAAAACCGTATTTATTGTTATTTTTAGCATACTTTAACTGTATAGCAAAGGGCTATACACCATATATCTTTCATCGACGATAGAAAAATGGCTAGGCTATAGGTATCAGCTAGTATAATTTAGTATAGAAAGACTAGCTAATGCCCGCGACTTCGTCTGCGTGGATTGAGGTTTTTTGGTTCCCGCGAGAACTCTAATTTCCAGGGATAAAAAGGAGCCTATGACTATAATCTATCTCTGTGCCATACCTTTCCGTTCAAAGCATACTTATTTGAACGTACATGAAATGTTAGCCTCAGTATCTCCTTTCCTTGTTCCAAAAATGGAGTCCGTGGAACGTAGTACCAGTAATAATTCCATGCTTTCGAGTAGGGATCTAACGTAGACAGTTGTCTATCTACTACTCTGCGTAGTATTAAAAATTGTAGAAGCTGTCTGTCAATTGAAACATGCCAAGCTGAATGTTTTATACGAAGTGACATGCAAGAACAGTGACAGAAGAAGATTCTGTCAGTTCGTCTCAGGGCGCGTTTAGAACCCTCGTAGCTTAAATAGTTTTAAGATACCGTAATTGATTATCACCATCATGATTTATAAGTTATTGGACGTCAATAGAGTACAGTGTATCAAATTTGAATAAATAAATATTGAATTGGATTATTGGTAGTAGATTTTTTTTTAGTTTCAAGTAACATTTTTACACAACAGCAATTTATTTTAGAAGTCAACTTTTTGTTAAAACTTGTACCTAGTAAGATGGCAGTAAGTCAATCAACTTTCATGAGTTTATCATACTAATATTATAAATGCGAAAGTCACTTTGTTTGTTGGTTTGTTGGTTTGTCCTTCAATCACGCCGCAACGGAGCAACGGATTGACGTGATTTTTGGCATGGGTATGGTTGAGGACCTGGAGAGTGACATAGGCTACTTTTTATCCCGGAAAATTAAGGAGTTTCCGCGGGAATAACAAAAAACTTAAACCACGCGGACGAAGTCGCGGGCATCAGCTAGTGGTATATAAAACATGCAGTCATTGACTGTCCGTCACTGTCATGTCAGCGTCAATTTAGCAAGTAAACTTGCGAGTGGGTACTTGGCGTTACAAATAGGAAGTATTTGAACATAATCTGTAGAAACATTCACACCTCTTCAGCACTAATGGATACCAAATCGAGGTTGTTTACGTAAGCCGCGTGTTTCATGTCAATCCGCTGCGAGAGTACAGCGTAGGTATACATAATTTATGAAATCGCCGAATCGGGCAATGCAATTGTTTATCTGTGTTTATGTTAGTGTCAATGCTCTGAGAGCCTGTTTTCTACAGGGAATTGCTTATTTTAGTGGAAATTTACGACGTTACGTGCCCGCTCAAATACATGCTTTGCCATCTTGAAAGAATTCGAAGTATTTTGAATTTTTGATACTTGAAAGTCAGTCTTGTACGAGACTCAGCTACCTCAGTTGAAGGATATACGTTCTTTCCTACCAGTTGTTTGACGAAGAAAACATCGATTCAACTGTGACGTGACGGAGGAAACTGGCAGAATTTTCAATAAAACATTTTTTCACTGTAATGTAAAATTAGTATGCAGTTTGCTACCTCTATATCTCTCTCAACATATGGTTATATACATGGATCTATAAAAGAACACTATGTTTACGGTCCATGGGTTATACATTGATAAACAGAGAGCCAGTGAACTTTTAAATGCTACAACTGTCACGGTAGGTCTGTCATTTGTATGGGCGTCAACCCACTGTATGAACTAAGAATACGCTGTGATGTGTGACGTAACCCTATTTACATGTTCTGAATAACACTACTTAAATCTTTTTTAAATAAAACCTGGGTTTCTTCATTTATAGCGTATAATATTAATTTATTACTCAATCCGTTAAATGGAATTGAGTTTAAGCCAGCGTAGCTCCAACTAAATTACCACGACATTCAATGATACGAGTAAAATAGAATTATCATTCAAGATTTAAGATTCAAGATTCATTTATTTGCGAGAAACATGTTTACAAAAGGTGGAAGACATAAAATAACACAGAGCCTTAACATTAAAGGCATGCAAATTTTTTGACGACATTACTTTGATTTAGTTAATACATATCATTGGCAAAACACATTCATCATGACTGTTATAGTCCCACGAACATATCTGACCCGGTGGCCAAAATTGTAACTAATTTTTTATGCCTGTTCAGTTTTTGTTTTTATTTTATTTTTAGGGCTCCGTACCCAAAGGGTAAAAACGGGACCCTATTACTAAGACTCCGCTGTCTGTCTGTCTGTCTGTCTGTCTGTCTCCAGACTCCGCTGTCTGTCTGTCTGTCTGTCTCCAGGCTGTATCTCATAGACCGTGATAGCTAGAAAGCTGAAATTTTCACAAATGATGTATTTCCGTTGCCGCTATAACAACAAATACTAAAAATTAAAAAAATATATATATTAAGGGGGGTCCCCATACAATAAACGTGTTTTTTTCGTATTTTTTGCTCAATATTAAAAACGGTAACAGGTAGACGGTTCAAATTTTAAAATAAATAATTAAATATCAATAAAGTAAATATTAAAGGGGAGGCTCCCATACAACAAACGTAATTTTTTAATATTAAAAGTAAACCTCTACAAACAAAGTTAGTTTTGCGGTTCATTAACAAAGGTAATTATACCTACTTCTTGAGTACAGAACCCTCGGTGCGCGAGTCCGACTCGCACTTGGCCGGTTTTTATTTTTATTTTATTTTTTATGTAATATAGGTATCTACTAGCGACGCTCTCAGGCGGGTTAAATATATGTTTGTGGGACTGTACCTTTAGTTGAATTAGCAATGTTGCTGATTCGGATGCCAACTTATCGGTAAAAGCTCCAGAACATTAAAAAGCAGACTAAGCACTTTGTCGCGAGTGTAATTTCGGTGTTGTGATAGTGTTATCAGTGACATGAAGGCTTTCTCTTATCTTATGGCGATAAACGGTAAACGGTTCTGATGGTAGAGTCGAGAAATTTCGTTCAGTATGACCGTAGAAGTAGGTAGGTATATTTCGGTGGAAATACACTGTTTTTCATACTCTACTAGACTGCTGAAAAATGATAGAAATCTTCGAGGTCTTTCGAGCACCACGCTTTTAGTTCACGTCATTCGAAGCTACAGACTTGGTATAACCATCTATATATATAAAATTCAAAGTCCTGACTGACTGACTGACTGACTGAATTATATAATATCAACGCACAGCCCAAACCGCTAGGGTTAGAGACTTGAAATTTTGACAATAGGTTCCTTTTGTGACGTAGGCGCTCACTAAGGAAGGATTTTTCAAAATTCCACCTATAAGGGGGTGAAATAGGGGTTGGATGTTTGTATGAAAGTCCGTCATTTCTAAAGTTATATTCATGTTACTTAGTATATGAGCTGCTAAAGCCCGTGAGCTGCTAAAGCAGATGTGGTTTTTGGGATATTAGGGATCCTCAGATATCGAATTTGAACGAAATCGCTACAATGACAAAGCATTTCAAAATGCCGCTGATTTAAATTTTGGCAACAGTTTCCAGTTTTGAAATCCCAGGGAGCCCTAAATATCGATTTTGAATGAAATCGGTCAATTAACAAAGAATTTCAAAATGGCGCTGGTTTTTTTAAATTTTGATAATACATAGTTTCCTGTTTTGTAATCCCAGGGAACCCTAAATATCGATTTTGAACGAAATCGGTCAATTAACAAAAATTTCAAAATGGTGCTGGTTTTTTTAAATTTTGATAGTAGTTTCCTGTTTTGTAACCCCAGGGAGTCCTAAATATCGATTTTGATCGAAATCGGTCAATTAACAAAGAATTTCAAAATGGCACTGAGTTTTCAAACCTTTGGTATCACTTTCCTGTTTTGTAATCCCAGGGAGCCCTAAATATCGATTTTGAACGAAATCTGTCGATTTACAAATAATTTAAAAATGGCGCTAATTATTAAAACTTTGGTATATCAGTTTTCTGTTTTGTAATCCCAGGGAGCGCTAAATATCGATTTTGATCGAAATCGGCCAATGAACAAAGAATTTCAAAATGGCGCTTATTTCCTAAATTTTGGTACCAGTTTCCTGTTTTGTAATTAAAGTCCTAAATATCGATTTTGAATGAAATCGGTCAGTTAACAAAGAATTTCAAAATGGCGCTGATTTTTTTAAATCTTGGTAACAGTTCCCTGATTTGTAATCCCAGGGAGCGCCGTCGTGGGTAAAACGGAACCGTATCAAAATCTTGAATAGTTCTACAGTCTTGTAATCTCTTCAATATTGCCCATATATTTTCCATAAAAAAATAAATTCCGCCATCTTGAATTTTTTTCCTGATCATCTAGTAGACCTTCAGGTCCTAATCATCTTTCGCCAAGAAACCACTCTTCATCTTTTATACTTTCTGAGATAGACACCAAATAAATTTGTATGGCAGCCATCTTAAATCCGCCATTTTGAATTTTTTTTCAGCTCATGGTCTATTGGATGAAGTTTCGAACGACATTTGGTCGAGCACCGCTCACCTATCTTCAATTCTTCGATCGGTTCATTTCAGCAAATCAGCCGCCATCTTGTTTTTCCGAAATGTCATAATTTTCCCCCACTCGAATCCCGCACTCGAACACATCTCTCATACATCATTGTATCGTTTTTTGTCTCTTTCGCCGCGGTTCGAGGTCGAAAAATCCAAAATTTTAAAGCACATTAGCTCGGCCGCCATCTTGTTTTTCCAATTTTTTCCACTTTTTCTATTAATCGTTTCCTAATTTATTCAATCGTTGCGAGTTGTAACGAAATCGGTTGGAAAACAAAAGAGTTGCAAGAATCACGTCGGCCGCCATCTTGTTTTTCCGAAATGTCATAGTTTTTTCTTACTCTCATTCTGCACCCGAACACATCTCCCGTACATCATCGGTATCGTTTTCTGTCTCTTTCTAGGAGAAAAAATTCTGTCAATGAGTCAGTCAGTCAGTCAGTGGTAATTGAGTATAATAAAATAATAAATTGTTCAAACAAATACATACATACACTGAAAATATTGCACTCCTTTTTTTGGGCAATCGAGTAAAAAGTTACAAGTACGCGCCTGAGATTCGAACCCAGAATCACCCAAATAGGAGGCTAAAGTTTTAGCCACACAGCTATCACCTCTTTACCCCCCTTTTTATCCGGTTATAATACTACTCATGAATTTTGTATGGAACTGAAACTTGTAATTTTCTGTACAGAATTTGTAATAACTTAGTTCAGGCACCCGCTTTAATATGTAAAGTTATTCAAGTTTCTTGAGGAATCGTTTAAAGTATTTCATGCTCTGAGTATTCTCAACTTGCTCGTAAGATATCTAATTTATTTGTTTCACTAGCGGATACCCGCGACTTTACCTGGACTCTTATTTCATATATCATGTAAATAATTTTCAAAATCTGTTATATTTTTGATCTACTTTGTCCAGAGACCTATCATAAAAGTGGCTGGAAATACATTAACGGGACCTTTATTTTTTTTTTGTGCTGTTGAAAGCTTTTCATTTGAAAACTATAAATACAATAATTTTGATTTATGACAACATGTGGAAGGACGGATGGATGGATGTTTGTTACTGAATCACGCCAGAATGGCACGGATCTCTATGAAATTTGGCACAGAGATAGATTGTAGTGGATAAGACATTTATCCCGGAAAATTAAAGAACCAAAAAACCCGCGGGAACCAAAAATACTCAATCCACGCGGAAGAAGTCGCGGGCATCCGCTAGTATTTTATATATTTAGATTGTAGATTATAATATCTACACTGATTGTTTAAGTAGGTACTTAAAACACAGACATTCGCAGATCGTTAGAAACAACATGCCTGGTAGCCATCTATATATATATAAAATCGTTAGCTCAGCCTAAACCGCTGGGGTTAGAAACTTGAAATTTTGACAGTAGGTTCCTTTTGTGACGTAGGCGCTCACTAAGAAAGGATTTTTCAAAATTCCTCCCTTAAGGGGGTGAAATAGGGGGTGAAAGTTTGTATGAAAGTCCGTCATTTCTCAAGTTATATTGATAAAACTTGGTATACGAGTTACTGGTTGAAAATAAAGAAATAGGTGTTTCATAGTTTTTAAAAATTCTACCCCCGAAGGGGTGAAATAGGGGATGAGAGTTTGCATGAAAGTCCTTCATTTCTCAAGATATTCTCAAGTTATATAAACGAAACTTGGTATTTTGGCTTTCGTTCAAAAATAAAGAATTACGTGTGTCACAGTTTTTCAAAATTCAACCCCTAAAGTGGTAAAATAGGGGTTGAAATTTTTTATGAAAGCTATAGCCATGAAACTTGGTTTATGAGCTGCGAGTTGAAAATTAAGAAATACGTATTTCACAATTTTTGAAAATTCAACCCCCAAAGGGGTGAAATGGGGGATGAAAGTTGGTATCAAAGGCCTTCATTTCTCAAGGTATTTTACAAGTTATATCAACGAAACTTGGTATTTTTGCTAACGGTAAAAAATAAAGAATTACGTGTGTCACAGTTTTTCGAAAATCAACCCCTAAAGTGGTAAAATAGGGGTTGAAAATTATTATGAAAGCTATAGCCATGAAACTTGGTATATAAGCTGCGAGTTGAAAATTAAGAAATACGTGTTTCACAGTTTTTGAAAATTCAACCCCCAAAGGGGTGAAATGGGGGATGAAAATTTGTATCAAAGGCCTTCATTTCTCAAAGTATTTTACAAGTTATATCAACAAAGCTTAGTATTTTGGCTAACGGTAGAAAATAAAGAATTACGTGTGTCACAGTTTTTCAAAATTCCACCCCCAAAGGGGTAAAATAGGGGTTGGAAGTTTGTATGGAAGTCCTTCATTTTTCAAGTAATAGCCAAGAAACTTGGTATGTGAGCTACCGGTTAAAAAAAAAGAAGTACGTATTTCACAGTTTTTCAAAATTTCACCCCCAACGGGGTAAAATAGGGGTTGAAAATTTGTATGAAAGTTCTTCATTTCTCAAGTTATGGCCATGATACTTGGTATAACAGCTGCGGGTTGAAAATGAAGAAATACGTGTTTCACAGTTTTTGAAAATTCGAACCCCAAAGGGGTGAAATAGGGGATGTAATTTGGTATAAAAGGCCTTAATTTCTCAAGATATTTTACAAGTTATTTCAAAGAAACTTGGTATTTTGGCTAAGGGTAAAAAATAAAGAATTACGTGTGTCACAGTTTTTCAAAATTCCACCCACAAAGGGGTAAAAAAGGGGTTGGAAGTTTGTATGAAAGTCCTTCATTTCTCAAGTTATAGCCAAGAAACTTGGTATGTGAGCTACTGGTTAAAAATAAAGAAACACGTGTTTCACAGTTTTTCAAAATTTCACCTTCAAAGGGGTGAAATGGGGGATGAAAGTTGGTATCAAAGGCCTTCATTTTTCAAGGTATTTTACAAGTTATATCAATGAAACTTGGTATTTTGGCTAACGGTAAAAAATAAAGAGTTACGTGTGTCACAGTTTTTCAAAATTCGACCCCCAAAGTGGTAAAATAGGGGTTGAAAATTTTTATGAAAGCTAGAGCCATGAAACTTGGTTTATGAGCTGCGAGTTGAAAATTAAGAAATACGTGTTAAACAGTTTTTGAAAATTTAACCCCCAAAGGGGTGAAATGGGGGATGAAAGTTGCTATCAAAGGCCTTCATTTCTCAAGGTATTTTACAAGTTATATCAACGAAACTTGGTATTTTGGCTAACGGTAAAAAACAAAGAATTACGTGTGTCACAGTTTTTCAAAATTCCACCCCTAAGGGGGTGAAATAGGGGTTGAAAGTTTGTATTAAAGTCCGTCATTTCTCAAGGTATATCCATGAAACTTAGTATATGAGTTATCGGTAAAAAATAAAGAAATACGTGTTTCACAGTTTTTCAAAATTCCACCCCTAAAGGGGTAAAATAGGGGTTGAAAGTTTGTATGAAAGGCCGACGTTTTTCAAGCTATATGGCCGTGAAACTTGATATTTGGGCTACCGGTTTAAATTATGAAATACATAATCCACAGTTTTTATAAATTCTATCCCAAAGGACGTTAAATAGTCCTTCAATCACGCTTAACAGAGCAACGGATCGACGGGTTTTTTTTCATGGGTTCTTTTTATTCCGGAAATTAAGGAATGCCTATGGGAATTAAAAAACTTATGCCACGCGAACGAAGTCGCGGGCGTCCGCTAGTTTCTTATATAAATAAAGGTGCGCCATTCAGAAAAATCCTACACGGATTCCTGTCGTATCTAAACAAGAAATCCGGTATTTTCGCGTATTCTGAGTCACACAGCATTTTGATTAAAGTATACAGCGATGGATTAAAGACGCACCTGGGCTGAGAATCACTAATCCTCCACGTCTAACCAACGAAACTAAGTGAAAATTCTTTCAGCATTACGTCTACGCTTTCAGTTTTATTTCAGTACACATTTATTTTAAACCTCGTCTACTTTGACGTCACTTTGAAAAAATATTAATTTCTCTAATCGAATCTTAATATTGGGAAATATGATTTTCCAGGATAAAACCCTAATGACTTTCCCGAGATGCAAACTATGTTTGTCGGTTGAACAGATGGCCCGTAAAATCATAAATAGACAGATAGATAGACAGACACAGATTCGCATTTATAATATTAGTATGAATGGAACTATTTTAGAATTATACCACCTTTACATTTATTAAAAATACTTTAACATTTGCTCACCTACTTATTTTAAAAATTTGTAAATTTTTGCAAAAATTAATTTGACTTTTCCTACAGAATATATAAATAGCTGTTCCATAAAAATATTACACGTTTCAAGAGTGGAGCCTTCCGAGCAAATCTTCCTCAAGGATGTTATAATATCCATACTAATATTATAAATGCGAAAGTGTGTCTTTCTGCTACGCTCAGCCCATCTGTTCAACCGATTTTGTTGAAATTTGGTACAGGGATAGGTTGTATCCCGGGCAAGGACATAGGCTACTATTTATCCCTGAAAATTCAAGAGTTTAAGCTCCTATTAGCCTGGGTTTTTTTTTCTGAATTCTTATAAAGCAGATTGGAATCAACTTTTAAAATGTACAGAAGTTGATTGTACTAGTTTAATACTTGTAGTGAACTTGTAGTTTAATACTAATAGTGCAGGAAAGTGGATTTGAATCCGAATCACCCGTTTTGTATTCAAACAATCCATCATTCCTCTTTCATCCCTAACTTTGATAGCATCAGAGTGACGGTGTTTTACGAAGAGCTATAGGTTGAATGAAAATAAAGCGTTCTTTGTCGATTTCATTCAGAGAGTTAGGTTGAATAGAGAAGCAGGATTTAACACGTCATATAGTTTGTTTTAACCCAACTGCGACAAAGCCACGAGAAAGGCTTATGATTTAGGCAGTCTATGTAAGTATGTTTGTATAATTTATGTTTGTTCCACCGTAGCGCCTAAACTACTCGGGCGTTTTTGATGAATGAGGTGTCAATCCATTCGTTGGAATAGTTCGGGTAACTAAATCTATATTTTATAATACCTAACAAAATTATTGAACATGTAAGTTTTTTAAACCTTTTTATCTTGTTTAATAGGTGGGTCTATTATATTCTATTCTATTATAGTCTAGCTTAGATGCCTACACAAATACACAAATACAGCTTCTTATTCCGGAATATCACTGGGTTCCCACTGGAATTTTCGAAAACCCTTAATTCACGCGGACGAAGTCGTAGGCATCATCTAGTAATATCTGCAATATTATGGTATACAAATAGGTAGTACACAATGTAACGCGTAGCAAATTACATTAACGGCCGTACATGGACGTACTAACCACAATTTAATGGAGTGGTTTCAAACGCCCAAACGAGCCATCACCGGCACTCCCCCCCCCACCCCTCGCCCCCCCATACACCCACCTAAATTACCTATTGGCATAATAAATTCGCTCCAATTGCCCTATTTCACTTTATTCCAGTACCTCCTTAATGTCCTAATTGGAATCAATTCCAACCCTGCAATGGTTCGAATGGTGTATATATTATATTTTTTCTATTTTATTTAATAGGAAGATAACGGTAATTCAATGACCTTGTGTCTTATAACTTCTTTTACAACTTAGTAGTTAGTTATATAATTTTATGACTACTATTGATAACACTCTTACATACTAACTCAAAATGCATGATAAAAGCAGTTAAAAATAGGTCCAAAGAAATTACTTTAAAAAACAGGCCAAAAATGTTTAAATAGGAAAAAAATTACCTATATATCCATTCTGCTCCTGCTCAGTAATTAGTTAATAATAAAAAAAAAAATTAAAAAATTGACGGAGATATTGTTTAATAAGAACAAGAATTGAGAACCTCCTTTTTTTTTTGAAGTCGGTTGAAAAGGTACACTTTGAAAGAATATAGGCGGATGGTATATTTGGTGGATTTTCCATTTTTAGCTATTAAACGCTAATAAAAGGACATTCTAGTGGAAAAGTTTGAATGAGCAATTTTCCGATGCAAGTTACAAGTTACTAAAAAAAAACTTATTTTTTCAAAATTTGGTTGTTTCAGTTCGGAGTATTTGATGGATATATCTTATTTAGTTTCAATACTTTACATGAATGTTTCAAGTGAAGAAAGTTTTGAATGAACATTTTTCCGGACCAAGATATTAAACAGAAAAGAGTTTAGGTAAAAATTCCTAACTTCCGTTAAAAATTTTGGTGGATATTTATAAAATACCTGTAACTCATGATACTTTATCATACTGTAAAGTTTCGTCGTCCGAGGAATTACTGTTGGGGTCCACTAGCTTCCTTTCCTAGACTATATGGTCCACTTAGGTGGAGAAAGATACTTACTTACAGTCTAAGCTGCTACTTAGTGACAGTGAGTATCAAAAAAAGTATATAAATATCGGAACCCGAGAGGTACTCTCCGTACCGGTACGCTAAATCGCTTGGCAGCACGCCTTTACCGTTATGGTGGTTATTAAGCAAGAATACCGCAAAAAAGGTAAAAAGACCTGAGCTATACTCTCATATCGTACATATACAGAAGTTTTACCACAGAATCCTCGGTTTTAGTTCAAAAGTAAGCCACGGCTATGCATCACCGAAAGTAAACAATACGCAGCTAAGCAATTCAACAAAATAAACTTCTTGTTGTTATCTAATACTACCACAGAATACTTATAATAATAGTAGGTACCATACTACGCCTTTACGGCGTTTACTGCCTGCCCAACTTTATGCCTTCGCTCGTATTGTCCCTGTGACTTCCGAACTACAAGTCATCAATCACTCAAAAGGCGAAGCCGATTCAATCTGCGCACGTCACACGCGTTGTGTGCTTTAATACAATTTATCACGTCCAATACCATAGACATAGAATTTTTTCGCTACGTACATTCTAAGCCTATGTCCAATACATTATTTATTTGAGGTAGGACAACTTGTGTCACTTATGAAATGTCAAGACTAATGTCAATAAAAAGAATTCTACTGAGAAAAACCGGCAAGAAACTCAGCAGTATGTGATGGCACGTGCGTGATCGTCTTGACTCGTGATTTGTGATTAGATATAATGAATGAATTTTGGATACATAGAGACAGAAATTTGAGACACTTGGGTATACGGAGATTTCTATTATTTTACGACTTTGCTGATACATTCCGTTTGTGGACATATAGACATCTCAATCACTCTACCAGATTCCCGCGGTTCTACTCATGAATTTTATATCAATAGGTTACAAAATTTACTTATCTTCTCTATAGGAGAAGTTCCAAAGAGGAAAGCTAGATAAAATGAAAGATTACAATTAGACGTTCTGGTTAGAGTGAAAGATCAGTTGATATATGTATTTACCTTCTTTGAGGTCATCGCAAGCCGACCGATAAACCCTTAAGCTCATGGGAACCCTACGCCGTTAAAACGGCCCTGAACCGTGTTATCGGGGCTAGTTAGACCTCCTTACGCTACGAAGCGAATATGTGGGCTCGTCGCGCCATTTAGGCGGAAACCTCTTTTGATTGGGCTCGCCGCGTCATTTAGACGGAAACCTCTTTTGATTGGGCATATAGCCCGCCCCAATTACCATGGATTTATATTTATATATTTGTTTCAGTTATGTTTTGGTTTGGCCAAACCAAGGTCGGAGGTCGTAACTGTAAAGACATGACATGTATTGGTTGAGCTGATATATCGCTGCCGGGGCGCCACAGAACCATGTATCATTTGTACGCTTAGTCTAGCCCTAGGGCTATGAGCTCAAAAAAATCTTATTTCCCAATCAACCGTCAGTGTCTCATAATCTCTGCACTACACTCCATCTGTTCCTTTAGTCTTAAGGCAGTTATCTATGTAAAACAAAGACTCATAAAGGACCTACCGGTATCCCTCAGCTGCGCTCGATGCTAGTAAGTACCCGTAGCGTTGAACAATACAATAGGGTGCTAACGGTAGTTAGTGACCCTATTTACTCAATTCTAAGCTTTATAATTGTATTTTATTCCATCTACTTAAAATGTTGAATTAATTAGAGTCAAATCTCTTTAGACTGCTTTGTATTAACATAACTAAGTCAAGGTTCTATAGATTTAGTTGTAGTTGAACTCATCATGTTCAAGTTCCATTAGACTGCATTAATTTGACCTCAACTATACACCTGTTCGTTTCAGTGATCCCTCAGTATCTTAGTAAGATTCAGTCATATAAATCTATTATAAACTGGATATATTTAGCATACATATCAATGCTATACTAAGTTATCTACCTATCTTGAATATTCTGATATGAGAATCGTGATTAGATTAAATAGTATGAGACGCCTCAACATTGGAGAATCCCAACTTAACCCAACACATGTACTATCTGGATTAATGCCATTGTTAAGACTATATTGGGATTGATAAAGGCAAATTTAGGTGAATCTCCATTATTGAAACTTCTAGGGGATGAATTCTAAATATAGTAATAAAAGAAAATGGTTTAAGAATCAAAGTAATCTTTTATTAGAGTAAATAATTAATTCTTTTACTCTGACAATTAGAGTGAAATCAAAAAAAGAAACTGGTTTATTATTTAGCCTGTGACTTAGACGGGTGAAGTCTAATATCACAAGCGGACATTCCGTTCCTACAGCCATGCTAAATGGAGGGGAAAAGGTATGTCCAAACGAAAAACCCCTCTCGGCTATTTAACCTAGATACAACTTAATAATTAACACACACATGCCTAGGTTCATTGCTATTTACATATTTACAAACGTGACAAGAAAAGAAATAAGGTAAGACACACGTTATATAGTTATGAACAGTTTAAATTATACAATAGGTGTCGAGTGATTTCACAGTTTGTATAATATCTATTTATTTAAACACATTCTATTGGTGCTAAAGTCGAGGTAGGGTTTCTAGTCTCATCTAGACTGTAACTATGGCTTCTGTATTTACAGAACACACATATAAGTCTGTATATTAGCATAAACAGCCATACGTTAATGATTATAATGAAGAGACTTGTATATACCCAGCTTCTAGCTTATGCATTATCTCTAAAGCTGTCTCTGGATCCATCTTTAATAGGCTTTGACCAGTTTACACCTTAGTATTTAATTTAAGATATTATTTAGAGCTGTGAAACTACTCGAAAATAGTTAAATAAATATTATGTACATTACCAAATACCGCGAAGCGCCACGCAGTCTCACTTCACTTATCTACAATTCTATTTTCAATTAAACCCTTCTAGTAATATTAAATTCTTTTTCCTTAATCACTTACAAATACATTTATAATTTGTAGGAATATTTTACTCTAAGTTTTACTAGATACAATTTCTGCACTTGAAGAGTGGAGACTGATAATTAAATTGTAATTTAATAAAACCCCACGAAATAGAAAACCAATCACTGAAATTAAGTCTAGTATAGTAAACTACTAGTCTTCGCGGAGACTCGAGCCTGTATGCCATTCCATGCGCCCGCGTCAGTCAACGCGCGCGGCACCCCCTTCTCCCGGACAGTTTCACTGCAATCGGAAAAATTACGCCACAGTAATACGTTCAAACGTCATTCATTGGTCAAGGACCAAAGCTCGATGAAATTAAGCCAATGAGCTGTCAGATAAGTCTGCCACGCCCTTCTCTGGTAGTTTTCGCGCCAACTCAGTATGTCTTTCAAGACGCTGGTATTTTTTTTTTTGTGCGTGCTCTCCCAACATCTTAACATCTGCTAAGCATCTCAACCTAGACATTTCTACGAAGGGTGTAAGAAAAAAATAAAAGGCCCTGGTTTTATGGTTCTCGCCTTTCGAAAAGTGGCTTGTCCAAAATCTTTATCTTTGTTTCAACGTAATAATTTAGAAAGCGTTTCGGGTTTAATTTGCGGGAATTCTATAGTTTATTGCTTAGAAAAAAATATACCCTTAGCCTGTTTACGAATTTTAAAAGCTCTTGTATTCCTAACAAAAAATTAACTCTTGTTTTTAAAATTCTGACGAAATTTTATGAGCGTTGAGATGTTTATTTTAAGTTTCAAAAAAAATTAATGGAATGGTTAGGGTGACCATCTCACACTCCCCCAAATAGATTTTTAATACACCTAGTCTCACAAATGTCTCCGCATTTTTTTCTAGTCGTTTGAAAATCTATTTCTCCTCTGTACTTTACCGCTAGTTCTAAGTCCTTCCGCTCATCTATTATATTCTTAACATCGCAATAGCCTATTTAATTTAATTCCCTCTTTGTTCGCTTAACCTGGCCTCTCTATTGTTCTCGATGATACCGGTAACTTCACTCGTTTCCTTTTGTTAGTATTAATCCCTGGTGGAAACCTATTCTTTTATATATCTCCATAATAACGAAACAGATGGATCGCATTGTAATTCCCTTTGACTTTGTTATTACGAGCGTCAATTAAAGTATATACGTTATTATAAGGAACCGCTCCTATTTTGTAAGGTCCCTCATATAACCGCATGAATTTCTTTGTTAACTTTTTGTCGGCATCTGATTTCGAAAAAGTCTTTAGCTTCACTAAATCTCCTATCTCGAATTGCACTAACTTATGATTTTTATTATAATGAAATTCTCTACTTTCCGCCGCCTTAGTTATGTTTTGTCTCGCCTGCTGCCTAATTTGCTCTAATATCTCCTGCTGTTTATCGGTTTGATTCACTACGCCTTTATCGAAATCCGTCGATAATAGAGTCCGCTTTCCCCACACTATTTCATTCGGAGTATAACCAGTTGTAGTATGCACTACCTGATTATAACAATCCTCTATGTCCGTTAATAAGTCTACCCAAGATCGATGAGATTTGTCGCAATATGTTCTAAATAACCTCCCTAACTCTTTATTAACTCTCTCTGTTGAATTCGATCGCGGATTTCTAACAGATGTGTGTGTCAATTCGATACCTAATTGACGTACACCTGACTCGAAAATCTTTGAAGTAAAATTCGCACCTCTATCTGAACATAGCGTCTTAACTTTAACCTGACTATGAAACTTTTTCACACATGTGAAGGTAGCTTTTCCACTCGCCTCGCGTAGTGGATATAACCTGATCAGCTTACTATAAGCGTCCTGTATCACAAATATATATTTGTATCCAAATCGTCCCGCTGGTAAAGGTCCATAAATATCACAAAAGACCCGTTCTCCTATTTCTCTAGCTATCACAGTTTTAATCGGCCCTGTGTGTGTTTCTAACGCGTGCTTCGATTTCTGACATACCTCGCAAGCCCTTACAATTTGATTTATTATGCGAGACATATTCGAGAAATAGTAACGACGTTTCAGTAACGCATAAACTTTATATCGTCCGAAATGACCTATTTCTTCATGTATACTAATAATTAGATCCTTCTGCAAGTCCTCGGGGACATATAATCTCAAAGTATCCTTCTTATCGCCAACCCTATAAAGGACCCCCTCCTTGAGTGTATAATACCTTGATTCAGACGTATCCGTCATTTTCATACGCCTAATTATTTCACTAGCCACCTCATCGCGTTCTTGATAACTACCTATCTCTTTCCATTTCGCCTGTACTACCCGTCCTAATGAGGCTTTGAATAAATTCATCTCAGGCCCCGTAGCCTTGTTAGTCAATACATCGGTTGTACCTTTTATATGTCTGGATAATACATCCGCTACTGTATTTAATTTCCCTTTTACATGTTCCACTGTATAATCGAACCGACCTATGTAATGCACCCAACGTATCATTCGTGCGCTCAATAATTTACATATTTGTAAGAATACCAAACTCTTATGATCAGTCCTAATAACTAGACGTGCACCCCTCAAATATGTTTCAAATTTTGACAGACTAAAGATGATTGCCCACAGCTCCTGTTCTGTGACTGTCCATTTACGCTCTGTCTCTGTCAATGCCTTACTACAAAATCCTATTATCTGTTCTTCACCTACATCGTTCAGTTGATAAACATATCCTGAAATTCCTAAATTACTGCTATCAGTTTGTAAGTAATAAGTTTCTTTTGGGTTAGGGTGTACAAGAAGTATTGTGTCTAAAAATAATTTCTTCACCCTTTCAAAACAATCGTTTACTACCTGCGTCCATGACCATTTAGCATTTTGTTTTAACAAGTCGCAAAGTGGCCTAACTTCTTCGCTATATTTTGAGATAAGCCTCCTAAAATAATTTATTAATCCCAAAAACCCTCGTAATTGTTTTATTGTTCGAGGTATGGGGAAATCTAGTATGGCCTCTACCCGTTCAGGATCCATACGTACCCCTGTAGTATTTACTATGTGTCCTAACAGTTTCACCTCTACACATAAGAACCGACACTTCCCTAGCCTTCCCGTTAAACCTGCGGTTTCTAGACTGTCAAGTACTCTGTCTAAATGTTCCAGATGTAACTTCAAGTCTCCCGTGGTAAATATAACAATGTCATCTAGATAATTTACGCAAAACTCACGTATTTCTTTTAATATAGAATCCATTGCTCTTGAGAAACCTGCCACAGATGTCTTTAATCCTTGAGGCAATACTCGATAAGTATAAGTCCTTCCCATAAAAGAGAACCCTGTATACTTCCTAGAATCCCGATGCAAAGGTATTTGAATATACGCATTATTTAAATCAATTAAACTTATATAATTCACTCCATGAAAGGATTGTAAAATCTCAGATGTGAGTGGTGGTGAGCCTGCATCGCCTACCATTTTCTTATTAAGTTCACGTGCGTCCAATAAAAGCCTTATTGACCCATCACGTTTCTTAGTGAACGTGAGAGGGCTACAATACGGAGTTGCCTCCTGTCTGATCACACCTAATCTCTCTAGCTCCTCTAATTCCTTCTTAACCTGTTCCCTATATGCTAACGGTACTGGATAGCTATGCTTTACGAAAGGTACCTCGTCTACCAATTCAATAACGTGCTCATACCTGCTGGTCAACCCTAACTCGTCCGTAAATACCTTACAATGCTTTTCTAATACCGGTAATAACAATCTCTTTTGTTCATTACTTAAGTTTGAATCGTCTAGTTGAAATCTCCCTTTATCTTCGCCACCCGATCCTTTACTCGATACACTGTGTTCTACCGACCTAGTATTCTGGCTTAATATTAAATTAATAGTGGCAGCATTGGCCTCTCCCCCTAACCTTTCGATCTTACAATCTGAATTTAGCCTAACGCAAGACTTGACCCCCAAATGTTCAATTGTTAATGTCCGTTCACTACCGCAATTCACTACTCCCTTTACGCGTTCTAACCAATCATATCCGAGTATTAACGACCTAGGTAAACGTCGCATAATTAATACAGGTGCCTCAACTAAAGTACTACCTAGCTGGAACTCTATTAGTACCAACCGGTTTGCGCACTCGCTTCGTGATCCGAATGCTCCTTGTATTTGAATCGCCGGGATAGCGACCTCAGGTAGAGACCCGTTTTCGCTAATAATAGTATCATACAATTCTCTAGTTATCGCGCTAATCTGGCTTCAAGTATCGATAAGTGCATTCATATTTCTCCCATACAACCACACACATACTTCAGGTAACTTAGGTAAGGAATAATCGATTCCTTCGTCAATCGACTCATCGAGTTCGTGGAACATCGTATACACGCTTAACCCTCTCTTCGCACAAAACTCACACACAATGCCTATCTCGTTACATTCTACTACGTTGCTAAACTGGTTTTCCAGTAAAATTCCTATACCTATAATTTCCGACTGACAACTATCTTCATCGTTATTAACGCTACCTTTCAATGTCCGTTTGAGACCTTTTCCGTTAACTCTTAGACTTCGTCCCGGTTTCCATCCGTTTCTAATTAAAATATTATAAGCTACGCCTGCCTGTTCGTTTTCTGAGATCTCTATATTCCCCGTCCTACACAAAATTAACTTATTTGACCTCGTTTGTGTGGGGACCTCTAGTTTTTTGATGGTCCCTCCCCCACATTTTTCGACAAAGTAGAGCCTTCGCCCTCTTTTACAAAAGTGATTGCTGATTTTTCACGTCCAGTTTCAGGTAATGCGGGCCTGTTAAAACTAGCCCTATAACCTGACCGACCCTGACGATAACCTCTTCCTCCTTTTGAACTATTCCTATTATTCCACCTATTGGAAGTAATGGTAGCAACGACAGGACGCTCTAACGGTGAACCGTTATACCGTCTACCTCTAAAACTACTACCTGCTATATCTCTCGCAACCCCTTTCGGCTTTTCAACAATATTTTGTTCTATACTTCTTAGAAACTTAGCTCCGCTCATAATACTAACTTCTTCAGTCCTAGTAAACCACAAACGCTGTATATCTAACGCGTAATGTCGCATAATAGCGTTTACCAAATCACGCTCGCTAAACGCAATAGTCAACGACTGCATTGATTCTACCTGCTCGGCAAAATGTTCAGACATGGTCATTCCCGAATTGTTCGTATATACCGCATTAATCAACCTATACCGCACGGACTCTTGGATTTGTTCAGTCCCATATGTGCGCCTAAAATCGGCTTCGAAATCGGCGAAAGTAGTCCAATCTTTCGAGTATAACTCCATAACTTGACGAGCATGCCCCGTAATGCACCCTAGCGCTATGTCAATCTCGCGATCAAATCCATTTACCGCCCTTATTTACTTTTTTAATCGCTTTAAAAATGCAATAGGATTTGCGAATGGTTTTCCATCGAAATTTGGCTTGCCAACCGAAGGCTGTACCACATAAATGTTTCGAGTTTCGGAAGATGCTACACTAGAGCTCGCGAATACAAGACTAGTTTCCTGTCTACCATCCCTGTCACTCTCATTACTCACTAACCCGATCGACTCGTGTGACGAAACACTCGCATTTTCATTTGATACCGGATTTACTCTCGAACTCAACTGCTGTAGTTTCCCTTCGAATTCGCTGATTTTTTGTAAAATCAACTCTAACGTCGTGTTACCTAAAGTTCCCGTTTGCTCGCTCGTCCCTACAAGACTAACATCTGGTCGCTCCGTTGCTACCCGCTTTGCGTTTCGTCCCTTTTTACCTGCCGGCATCTTTAACTAAATCTCCTTATCGTCTTTTAAACTATTCGCTGCCCTTATTTCGCCAAAAGCTAATCTGGTTGCTTAATTAATACACCTTCGTAGAATGTCGAGAAATTTTTTATGAAATAGTACAATGCTGATAGCAGATGTTACCTATACTTGGGAATGTGCTTTGATTATATAAAATTTCAGGGTTCAGAGAAAATAGATCTAAGAAATAAGCAAAGTAATATCTCGTTCACTGCAAAACTCCTCCTAGAGATCCCTGTAAATTGTACATTTATAAAACATACTGCTTATTCCTGTTCTGCTCCTCCTATACATAAAATAATGTACAACATAATAATAACATGCACAGTGTGTCTTAACCTTTTCCTTCTCTTGTTTTATTATTTATTATTATTATATAAATATTTTTTTTTTTTTTGTTAATCTCCGCCTCATATACCTAATCACGATTCTCTCTCATGTACTTAAATATTATTCAATACATAACTAATCACTATTCCTACGTTGTGTTATTTTTTTTTTCCCTTTTTTTTTTTTTTGTATATATATAGATCTAGTCATATCGTTATTTCGAATATGTACATAGACCTCTGGTCACTTCGGCATCAAAATTCCCAGGTTTTCGGAATTTTCAAGATTATATTCTAATCTTACTACATCATAAGGATTCTATGAATCCTGGTCACGGCACCAAAATTCTGTGATGGCACGTGCGTGATCGTCTTGACTCGTGATTTGTGATTAGATATAATGAATGAATTTTGGATACATAGAGACAGAAATTTGAGACACTTGGGTATACGGAGATTTCTATTATTTTACGACTTTGCTGATACATTCCGTTTGTGGACATATAGACATCTCAATCACTCTACCAGATTCCCGTGGTTCTACTCATGAATTTTATATCAATAGGTTACAAAATTTACTTATCTTCTCTATAGGAGAAGTTCCAAAGAGGAAAGCTAAATAAAATGAAAGATTACAATTAGACGTTCTGGTTAGAGTGAAAGATCAGTTGATATATGTATTTACCTTCTTTGAGGTCATCGCAAGCCGACCGATAAACCCTTAAGCTCATGGGAACCCTACGCCGTTAAAACGGCCCTGAACCGTGTTATCGGGGCTAGTTAGACCTCCTTACGCTACGAAGCGAATATGTGGGCTCGTCGCGCCATTTAGGCGGAAACCTCTTTTGATTGGGCTCGCCGCGTCATTTAGACGGAAACCTCTTTTGATTGGGCATATAGCCCGCCCCAATTACCATGGATTTATATTTATATATTTGTTTCAGTTATGTTTTGGTTTGGCCAAACCAAGGTCGGAGGTCGTAACTGTAAAGACATGACATGTATTGGTTGAGCTGATATATCGCTGCCGGGGCGCCACAGAACCATGTATCATTTGTACGCTTAGTCTAGCCCTAGGGCTATGAGCTCAAAAAAATCTTATTTCCCAATCAACCGTCAGTGTCTCATAATCTCTGCACTACACTCCATCTGTTCCTTTAGTCTTAAGGCAGTTATCTATGTAAAACAAAGACTCATAAAGGACCTACCGGTATCCCTCAGCTGCGCTCGATGCTAGTAAGTACCCGTAGCGTTGAACAATACAATAGGGTGCTAACGGTAGTTAGTGACCCTATTTACTCAATTCTAAGCTTTATAATTGTATTTTATTCCATCTACTTAAAATGTTGAATTAATTAGAGTCAAATCTCTTTAGACTGCTTTGTATTAACATAACTAAGTCAAGGTTCTATAGATTTAGTTGTAGTTGAACTCATCATGTTCAAGTTCCATTAGACTGCATTAATTTGACCTCAACTATACACCTGTTCGTTTCAGTGATCCCTCAGTATCTTAGTAAGATTCAGTCATATAAATCTATTATAAACTGGATATATTTAGCATACATATCAATGCTATACTAAGTTATCTACCTATCTTGAATATTCTGATATGAGAATCGTGATTAGATTAAATAGTATGAGACGCCTCAACATTGGAGAATCCCAACTTAACCCAACACATGTACTATCTGGATTAATGCCATTGTTAAGACTATATTGGGATTGATAAAGGCAAATTTAGGTGAATCTCCATTATTGAAACTTCTAGGGGATGAATTCTAAATATAGTAATAAAAGAAAATGGTTTAAGAATCAAAGTAATCTTTTATTAGAGTAAATAATTAATTCTTTTACTCTGACAATTAGAGTGAAATCAAAAAAAGAAACTGGTTTATTATTTAGCCTGTGACTTAGACGGGTGAAGTCTAATATCACAAGCGGACATTCCGTTCCTACAGCCATGCTAAATGGAGGGGAAAAGGTATGTCCAAACGAAAAACCCCTCTCGGCTATTTAACCTAGATACAACTTAATAATTAACACACACATGCCTAGGTTCATTGCTATTTACATATTTACAAACGTGACAAGAAAAGAAATAAGGTAAGACACACGTTATATAGTTATGAACAGTTTAAATTATACAATAGGTGTCGAGTGATTTCACAGTTTGTATAATATCTATTTATTTAAACACATTCTATTGGTGCTAAAGTCGAGGTAGGGTTTCTAGTCTCATCTAGACTGTAACTATGGCTTCTGTATTTACAGAACACACATATAAGTCTGTATATTAGCATAAACAGCCATACGTTAATGATTATAATGAAGAGACTTGTATATACCCAGCTTCTAGCTTATGCATTATCTCTAAAGCTGTCTCTGGATCCATCTTTAATAGGCTTTGACCAGTTTACACCTTAGTATTTAATTTAAGATATTATTTAGAGCTGTGAAACTACTCGAAAATAGTTAAATAAATATTATGTACATTACCAAATACCGCGAAGCGCCACGCAGTCTCACTTCACTTATCTACAATTCTATTTTCAATTAAACCCTTCTAGTAATATTAAATTCTTTTTCCTTAATCACTTACAAATACATTTATAATTTGTAGGAATATTTTACTCTAAGTTTTACTAGATACAATTTCTGCACTTGAAGAGTGGAGACTGATAATTAAATTGTAATTTAATAAAACCCCACGAAATAGAAAACCAATCACTGAAATTAAGTCTAGTATAGTAAACTACTAGTCTTCGCGGAGACTCGAGCCTGTATGCCATTCCATGCGCCCGCGTCAGTCAACGCGCGCGGCACCCCCTTCTCCCGGACAGTTTCACTGCAATCGGAAAAATTACGCCACAGTAATACGTTCAAACGTCATTCATTGGTCAAGGACCAAAGCTCGATGAAATTAAGCCAATGAGCTGTCAGATAAGTCTGCCACGCCCTTCTCTGGTAGTTTTCGCGCCAACTCAGTATGTCTTTCAAGACGCTGGTATTTTTTTTTTTGTGCGTGCTCTCCCAACATCTTAACATCTGCTAAGCATCTCAACCTAGACATTTCTACGAAGGGTGTAAGAAAAAAATAAAAGGCCCTGGTTTTATGGTTCTCGCCTTTCGAAAAGTGGCTTGTCCAAAATCTTTATCTTTGTTTCAACGTAATAATTTAGAAAGCGTTTCGGGTTTAATTTGCGGGAATTCTATAGTTTATTGCTTAGAAAAAAATATACCCTTAGCCTGTTTACGAATTTTAAAAGCTCTTGTATTCCTAACAAAAAATTAACTCTTGTTTTTAAAATTCTGACGAAATTTTATGAGCGTTGAGATGTTTATTTTAAGTTTCAAAAAAAATTAATGGAATGGTTAGGGTGACCATCTCAAGTAGTTCTATTTTAAGTGAAAACTTCTTTCTTTCTGTGGTAGGGGGTAAAATCGTGGATTCACGTCACCGATATGCATGTCGCCGACATGCTAGCGTTGTTACGAATACAAAAGGTCTTGAATATAAATTACTACATTCGAAATTAAACTTTAATAACTTAATGTAAGTATATAATATTTTCATTTAAAGAAAAAGTTACAATAATATGTAACTATATTATTGTAACTTTATAGATCAGTCAGTCAGTCATCTTTTCCTTCAATTTAGCTAAATAGGGTGTGAAAAGATGGCCAACGGATACACTTCAGCATATTTTATAATATTAGTACTCATATAATAGTAGTGTAGGTCTGGATATCTTTTTTCAATGAAACTTATGATTAGGTATTTTGATTCGAACGTGAGCAGCATAATATGGAAATTATACTCAATACTAATCCAACTTCCACCCCGATTGTCGCTTGGGGCTCGGATTTGCCGTGATCTTATCGCCACTGCCGTTAAAGGGGTACTGGGGGCGTTATATTATATCTAATGTGGGTACAAATGTCTCTACACTGCTCTACTTTGCACCTGATATCTTACGCTATTTCTCCTTAAACGAGCACTTATAGTTTTCGATACAAAAGCTATAGATATTACTCTCTATCACAAAGAAAACCTTAGAATAGAATAAACTTATTTTATTAGCTGACCCAACACGTAGTGAACAGAACCACATTTAGAAAGTATTAAGTACTTAAAATCCACCTTAATTACCGCCTTCAATGTGTTGTGCGGACGAAAGATATCCTCATTATATAATTATTACTAGATGATGCCCGCGACTTCGTCCGCGTGAATACAGTTTTTCTTATTCCCGCAGGAACTCTTTAATTTTCCAGGATAAAAAGATAGCTTATGTCATTGCCCGGGATCTAACCTATCTATATTATACTTCATCAAAATCGATTGATTAGATGGGCTGTGTGGCAGACAGGCAGATAGACAGACGGATGGACAGACACACTTTCGCATTTATAATATTAGTAAGGACGCATGAATGTATAGAACCTAAAGAGAAGAGAGAGCCTCATTCACTACCTAACTACTTATCAACGCACAAGCCCATAACCATTGGACCTAGAAAGCTGAAATCTTATCATCAAGAAAATCTTAAACTCCTAAGAGGTCCTACTCCTATCGGTTTGTTAGGGTTCCGTACCAAAATGGTAAAATGGAACCCTTATGGTGCGACTTTCTCCGTCTGTCTGTCCGTCTGTCCGTCCGTCACACTCGATTATTTCAGTAACTACCAAAGCTATCGACATGAAATTTGGAATAGTTGTGTATATTAGTGGCCCAAAGACACTGGAATTAAAAAAAATTGGAAATTATTTTTGTTCTTATTTAAAAAGGGGGGAAAATCGGAGGGTTGAAATTTAAAAGTGAGATAACTGTACTGTGTGGGGTATCATATGAAAGGGTTTACTTTGTACATTCTAAAACAGATTTTTAATTATTTTTAGTTATGATAGTTTTTGATTTATCGGGGAAAAAGTCTAAAAAATACCTTCCCCCCCCCCCCCCTATCTCCGGAGTTTACCAATCGAAAAATCTAAAATAATTATGATCAATAGGAATTTATGTATATTTTACAGGAAAACTATAGCCATTGCTCTAACTAGCATAGTTTTTTTGATATTAACAGTAAACCTCTACAAACAAATTTAGTTTTGCGGTTCATTAACAAAGGTAATTATTACCGTCAAAGATTGGGTTAAACGCAAGTTCTTCTAAGTACTCGTCGTCAAATAAACATATTGGTTTTTGCCTGATTGTTTTGCTTCAGTACCTACTTCTTGAGTACGGAACCCTCGCACTTGTTTTTTAATTGTTTTTTTTTATGTACAAATCTGTAAAAACAAAAAAAACCTTAAAAATATTGCAGTTTAAATTATTCTTAAAGAAATTAAGTTAGGTATAGGTAATTCAATAGTAGCAAGTCAGGCATCTTGGGTTTATTGTGTAGGAAGTAAAGTAAACCTGAATCTCTTCTTAAAGTTTTTTAAAGGTTCAAATAATGGTTTGTTTGTATCACTTTTAGTGACTTTTAGGAAGGCCGTCCTTGCGCATTTTGTTTTTGTGGAGCAACAAAAAAAGTTGTCTATCTATCTGAATAATATGTTCCATCATTTTATACTTAATATTTTGACAAGGTTACTGACCGGAAACAAACAACCCTATATTTCTAGTGCGTCAGAAGATGGAAAAGTTTCACAGGCAATCATACGAGATAATAAAGTATTTGAGATCGAATTTATAGGCAACCGCGAGAGCGTACCTATGTTTGCGTCAAAATAAATAACGTAATTTATGCTGCAAAGCTTACTTTTACACAAATCCTAGCAATCCTACTACCATCGCTTAAGGCAGTATTATTTTAAAATTCCAGTTTTATATGGAGTACCTTGGCATCCCAGAAATCTGTACTAATATTTTAGATGTGAAAGTTTGGATGGATGGTTAAAGATGGGTGTTTGTTACAATCACGCCAGAACGGCTAAACAGATCTGCAGGGCGACCGCGTAACCAATCAGAGGTGATGGCGATGTATCAATGATTGATGCAAAAGTTACGCGGTCGCCCTGCTGGATGAAGTTTGGCACAGAGATAGATTATAGTCTTGAACAACACAAAGGCGTATTATCCCTTTTATCCCGGAAAATTAAAGAGTTCTCGCGGACACCAAAAAACTTCAATCCACGTGGACGAAGCTGCGGGCATCAGCTAGTAAGGATTACTGTAATTCTGAAACAAGAGCGTCAACAATATTGAAATAATACTGCTATATGAGATGGTAGTAACCCCTCAATGATGGTAGAGTTAACCTGAAAAGTGGTCATAAAAATAAATTGACGATCTCTCGGGAGCAGTGGTAAGCATTTGGTCGTAAGCAGGAGGTTTCAGGTTACATCATAAGGCTACGTTCGCACTGCGAAAAATATTCGCGCGATTTTTTTTTTCAACTACGATCTTGACTGCGATCACACCTGATGGTAAGTGATGATGATCTAAGATGGTAGCAGGCTAACCTGTTAGAGGTATTTTTTTCACAATTCTGTAACATTTAAAATTACATTTATGCGAAAAATAAATTCTCTGGTTTGATACAAATTTGACGCGGTGCGGTAAGAATTATATTCACGCGAATATTTTGTGCTGAACGGCCTTGTATAATATTATTACCTATTCTGTGATTGTATGACGCTCACCGCATCCGCAGTGCGGAGTAGGTGAAATCTGTACGCGAAATATAAGTAAATCGCGAGAGTTATAAAATTCGCGCGAATGTTTTTCATAGTGCGAATGTAGCCTAAATGTAGGGGAAAACGGGAAAGGGGGAAGAATTTAAATTTGGAGCTCCAAATTGGGCGTTTTAATCTCATTCGTGCGTCGGAGAGCACGTTGAGACGTCGTTCAAGTTATTATAACTTAGTTAACACCTTTTTAAAATTAAGTAACTTGATGATGACGCGATATTTTTACTTTTGCGGGAACTCCTAAATTTTACGTGTTAAAATGTAAGTCAATGTATAATCTGTACTCTAAATTTCAGCCAAATCGGTTCAGTCATTGTGGCGTGAAGAAGTAACAATCATCCAAACTTTCATATTGATAATATTAGTAGGAAGTAGGTTATCATTGGTTATCCCTTATTAATTATTACTTGAAGTTGTAATTACTTATACTTACATATTACAATAATGTTTTTTTTTAAATTCCACTACAAGTTAGCCCTTGGCTGCAATCTCACCTGATAGTAAGTTACTTATGATGCAGTCTAAGATGGTAGCGGGCTAAGCAGTTAGGGGTGAAGCAGGTTTATTAAACCCATACTCCTAATCAGGGTCTACATGGCATCGTACCGGAACGGTAAATCGCTTGACAGGACGTCTTTGCTCGTAAGGGTGGTATCTAGCCACCAGTCCAGACCAGAGAAAGTTCAGAAATGAAAAATTCCCAAAATTGACCCTGCCGGGGATCAAACCCGGAACTTCCCATAATAAGACCACAGAGCTCACAACTGCGCCAGCAAGGTAACAGACAGCATGTTAAAAATAGCTTGTTTTATACATAAAACTGTAAGCTAGCCCATTTGTTTATTGATATTATAGATCGCTGAATGTAAACACGCTAGGTCAGAAGTTATGGCTTTTATATAACGCTATAATTCACTGTTGTTCTTGAAATGGAAATGGTTAATAATATATAATAGTATATTGTGTATTGTGTACGTGAAAGTAGAAAATTGGTACCATAAATAATGAATGATACACACTGATGTTATTTTAAGTTAAATTAAGTAATTTTTTATTTTTATTTTCATTTTAAATTTTATTAGGTGTAAGTGATGGTCCGTGACGTCTTGATCCTTGGGCTCCTCCTGAAAATCAGCGTTGCAGTATGTTTGGTAGGTATATACCTATCTCTCATGCTGTGGCACGGGCTGAGGAGGTGGCCCATTGACCAAACGTAGTTTTTATTTTTATTTTTATTGTTTAATTTGTATTTGTAAAAATTTAGTTACATATACGTAGTATCTATTGTAGTGGTTATAATTTGGTCAATAAACTTTTATTTATTTATTTATTTATTTATTTACCTCAGTTTATTGTTTATTTTTTATAGCGATACATAAAGCTTTCAGCTTAGCCCAAATAAAAGTCGTAGAGTTTTCTGTATCTAATGTTACTAGAGTCCAGAATATCAGTCATACTTATTAGCTGTCCAGCTGATGCCTGTTGATTGAGGTTCTTTTGTGTTATTCCAGACTATAATCTATTTCTGTGAAAAATTTCATCCAGATCCGTTCAGCCGTGCTGGCGTGGTGGTTTAGGAACAAACATCCATCCATCCATCCATCAATCCAACCATTCATCCAACTTTCGCATTTAAAATACTAGATGAGGCCCGCGACTTCGTCCGCGTGGATGAAGATTATAATAATAATAATCATAAGGTTTTTATTAAAGGCTAAGTTGCCCAGTAGGTATACATATTTTGACACAAATAATTAATATAAAATAAATTACAAGAAAATATAAAATAAAATAAAAAGTACTTAACTACATACATTAAGTATACAAAAAACTTATAAACTATATGGGAAAGTATTATTGATTCCCGCGGGACCTCTTAATTTTTTCGGGAAAAAATGCCTATGTCCTTCCCCTGGATACAACCTATCCTTGTACCAAATTTCATCAGAATTGGTTGAACAGATTGATGGTGAAAGCGTAGCAGACAGACAGATGGACACACTTTTGCATTTATAATAATATTAGCATGGATTAGTATAAATTGTAGAGTATATATACATGCTGTAAGCTTTAACTAAATTAACAACTCTGAAATAAAAAAACACACTATAAGTGTATACTTACCTACCTCTATGACTTATATATTGGGGACTTTCCATTTGGGAAAATCGTTCCCTCTGTTTTGTTAATGCCCGGAAGTGGATTAATTATACGAACCTATTAGGAAAGCAGGATCTTCCCCACACACCACTGCCGCCGAGATCTATTGTTTTAATTATTTACTCTACGTACTTGTCTACCTAATGCTTTTAAGAAGTTCTGGGACCATACTGCTAACGGTATAGCCATATTGTTTCATTATTGTTGACTTTCGTGTTTTAGAATTATAATCCTTATTTTAAGGTACGTGACATCAAACTGTCATTTTGAGTAATATAGCTTTTAGCGTTGGCAGTATGGCCCCAGCGCCCCCAGCTCAAATAAACAAAATTGTACTGTATTTGTTTAGGTACTGTTAGTTGATTGTTTTAAGATTGTAATAAAATACAGTAAGAAAAATTGAATTAGTTAAATTTTGACCTTAAATTAATTAAATTTCACCACCGCAGTGGTGAGCCCTTTGGCCTTATAACGGGAGGTGCCAGGTTCAATCCCCGGCAGGCTAAATTTGAATATTTATACGTAGTTTCTGAATTTTCTTCAGTATGGTCGATACAACCTACCTCTATACCAAATTTTGTCAAAATTGGTTGACAAGATGGTCGGTAAAGCGCACCAGTTAGACAGACATAATTTCGTATTTATAATACCAGTATGGATCTTTAATTTATGCTTTATTTTTATCCACTACAAGTTAGCCTTTGACTGCGATCTCACCTAGACGCGGTAGTCTAAGATAGTAGCGGGCTAACCTGTTAGGGTTAAATTAAACTCATACCCCCAATCAGTTTCTACATGGCATCGCTCTATCATGGAACACTAAATCGCTGGCGGCACGTTTTTGCCGGTAGGATGGTAACTAGCCACGGCCGAAGCCTCCCGCTAGCCAATCTTGTGACAGGTCAACTCTCCGTGTTTCAGAATTGTCCAACTCCACTTAGTTCAACCAGTTGAACTAGTTCCAAATATTCCAATTGAAAGTTGAACTTTAAAAGCCTCTAATTCCCCGTGGGAGCGAATCGCATAGATGTACAGTTTAGGCTTTAGTCTAAGTTTTCACATTGCAAATTCGATTGATCATATTGGGCGTTCGATTTTAGCGTCAAAGAAAAATTAACCTTAAATGAATTGTTTTAGAGCTTGATTTCATGAAAGCATTCATGCTTTTTTTATACTTAAAGTACAGATTGGCGTATAAAAAAGTTCAATTCGCAAACCTCATCGTTTCAGGCCGATCGTGAACATAAAATATTGCCGTGAAATATGATTACGACGAGTCGTTTGAGCGAATTTTTTATTTTACCGACGCGAAATCGAGCGAAAATTTAATTGGTGTCTCGTTGACAAGGGTGCCACAAATAGTGCGCGACAACGTTGACAGCCCTAGCCTACATAGTGTTTATAGGGTGAAACGACCTATTTTTTCACTATTTTCAGTTTTTTTTTAAATCAAATAAATATTATAAATGCGAAAGTTTGGATGGATGGATGTATTACTAGCCGCCCGATGTACCTACTTCGTCCGCGTGGATTAAGGTTTTCTAGCTCTATGCCTCTAAGTATTATTCCAGACTATAATCTATCTCTGTGCCAAATTTCATCCAAATCAGTTCAGCCGTTCTGGCGTGAAAGAGTAACAAATATTCAAACACCAATACATCCATACTCACAAACTTTCGCGTTTATAATATTAGTAAGGAAGGATAGGCTAGCGCTTGGATGCAATCAGACCTCTTTGCTGGTGAGATGGTGATGCCTTGCGGTTCTATGATAAAAAGGTGACGGAGGAACCAGATCGAATAGTTCTTGAGCACACTCTCCGAAATATATCCCGTAGAATACCGACAGACAGGCAACTTCCATATTAATCCATACCTCCATACTAATATTATAAATGCGAAAGTGTTTCTGTCGCTCTGTCTGCGGCCAATCTTCACGAAAGATTGTAGTGCACATATAGAATAGAATAACAATTATTTTGCACGATTGCAGGTACAATATACTCTATATTACATACCTAGTTTTTTACCGTCTACAATCCGATATTATGATATTATGATGGGCATACAAAAATTTGTGTTGTTACAAAATTAATTTCATAATATGAGTTTATAGTTTAGCACAAATACATATTGCAGGTTTGTTCTAGATTATACAATTCAATTAATGTCAAAAGTGCATTCTCTATTCTCTTAGTATCATAGCCCGATGGGACGGAAAATAGGTACGATACAACCGGAAAGAGATCAGGCGCAGGCTGCGGCTTTACATGCTCTTCGAGACACGGGGGTGAAACACCGCCAAATAGGCTATTTGACAACAATGAAAATATACCTGAAATTGTGGTAAATCTCACTAATAACAACGTAAATAAGCATATTTCACTTTATTTTAATCAAATATATGTATATTTTTCAGCAAAATAAGAGTTTAATAATGTTATAATTTTTGATATTTTACCTGTGACAGGAACGCCCTGTGATTGGTTGCAACTCTGGTGACGTCACACTCGAAAATTTGCGGGAAAACAACAGCTTTTTGTACTGATTTTTCTGAGTGTTTTGTTTGGCGGGCGTTTTATTTTATCTTTTAGCTATTTAAACAGTAATTTTCTGGTTAACTTTATAACTAAACATACTAAGGAAATAAATAATTAAATAATAAACTTGAGATGATAAACTTAAGAGAGAACAGCTATGAATATATTATATTAGGTAGTTAAAATACACAAAGAGACTCTAAATGCTAGACCCATATTACCTAAATTGGGGTTAGTTTTAGATGTTAGGTTATATAACTTATTTTTTAATAAGAACCGATATTATATTTAGCTTGAATATTAAATTAAAAGGTAATTATTAGGTAGGTAGGTACCTACTTACATCAAAGTGATCTTCACACATAAAAACATTTGAATGCGATAAAAAGGCCTTAGGATCTCTTCGAGCTAACTGTAACCATTTTTTTCGCCTTTTATCTGGTACAGACACAAACACTTTTTGAGGGCAATTTATGGAGGTATTTGTAGGTACATAATGGTACTACACAGCATTTGTACACCATTCTTTCTGTTAAAATATATTAATTTTTATTAAATTTAAAGAAAAGCGAAGAAATTCAACTAAACTGTACGGTACTGTAGTCTATTTATATGCGTTTGACAATGTGTGACGTCACGAGTCAGATGACAAGCGCCATTACAAAATTGGCGTTTTTGGCGCGGTTTTGAAAATTGAAACTTTAAAAGTGGTTTTTAAAGGGAATTACATTAAATTTCCGCGAAATATCAATGTAATGTGCTTAATAGGTAGTAATAAATTTTTTAAAATCATTTTCAAAATTTAGTCAAATAGCCTATTCCATCTCCGGGATTGTACCTACTGAGAATTTTCTAATTAGAAAAACCTAATATATAACAATTTATGGCCCGACCCGGAAATCAATCCCAGGACCTCGTCAGATGAACATGCTAACCACTAGGCCAACGAGGCTGTCAGTGGGGCCAATTCGGTTTAGTATAATCTCTAAACTAAACTAAAATGACAGCTCTATTTATGCTATTGCTATTCCTTTCATAATACCACAGAATAGGTAATAGGTACTCCCCACTGAAAGTGAAAAGGGCAGCGCTAGGTTTAGAGGTGTAATTTAGTTTAGTTTAGAAAATTTGCTAAACAGAATTGGCCCCAATCTCTAGTTAAATAAGACGATGTCGTAACACTGAGCTTATTCTTTTGGTCGTCTTTGAAATTGAACAGTGATAAAGTTATCTTTGTTCAAGCGTACCTAACAGCGAAACTTTACCGAACTTTGGCCCTTATACCAGTTGTTGAACCGACGGACGGACAGATTAATCTTGCAAAACCAGTCCCCAGCGACTTGTCCGTGATCAAGTTTTATTTGCATAGTTTAAAGTTTAAACTGTAATAGTTTTCCTGGTTAACTTAATTTAGGATCAGGTTTTGTAAAGTATGAAAGCGTTCGTTTTTGAATTAATTAATAATCCTCACATCTATACTAATAATCCATACTAATATTATAAATGCGAAAGTGTGTCTGTCTGTCTGTCTGTCTGCTACGCTTTCACGGCCCATCTGTTCAACCGATATTGATGAAATTTGGTACAGGCATAGGTTGTATCCCGGGGAAGGACATAGGCTACTTTTTATCCCGGAAAATTTGAGTGATCCCGCGGGAAACGAAAAAATTTGGTCCACACGGACGAAGTCGCGGGAATCATCTAGTAATATTATAAATGCGAACGTTTGGATGGATGGATGTATGGATGTATTTATGGATGGATGGATGAATGTTTGTTACTCAATCCCGCAAGAACGGCTGAACGGATCTGGACAAAATTTGGCACAGAGATACTTTTATCCCGGAAAATTAAAAAGTTCTTACGGGAATCAAAAAAACTCAATTCACGCGGACGACGTCGCGGGCATCGGCTAGTAAATTTTTGAAATACTAACATTATGAATGCGAAAGTGGGTCTGTCTATGTAGCTATTTGCCCGTCTGTCCATCTTTTACTCATCGTGTAATGACACGCCCCATGGGCTTAACCGATTTTGACGAATGACAAATAAATATTAAATCCCGAAGACGGATATAGGCTAGTTTTTAATATTTTGTGATATTACATACACTTTAAAAAAAACTGATCCACTGATTTTAAAAAATCCACGCGAATGAAGTAACGAATCATCTAATTGAATATTTCAAAGAATGAAAAACCTACGAACAATACTTATGTCTGTGAATTTAAAACCCAACGTAAGTAGGTATGTACTTAAATCATGTGATTGAACTTCCAAACATTTCGAAATGCAAATGACCAACGGATGACAAATAATACAAAGATATAATAAAGATAAATCATTGTTGTTACAAAATGAAATACACCGAAATTAAATTCCCAGCTCGTTGGAAAACACAAATAAAATGACAATCCTGTTCTGTTGGAAATTTATGCCTTTTCCATGCAAATCCATCCAACAAAAGTTAATATTAATACCTACTCGAACACAAATCATAATAATACGTTCAGCAATACGCCCAAGAGAGGGAGGATTAATACGACTCTTTTCCAATAAAAGGCTTCTACATAATATTATGTTATGTCAGCATTTTATATGATTTTGTCTCTTATCTTCTTTAAACACCTAGACATGGAATGGATTACTAAAATACTTATCACATAACTGATGTGGATAAATTAATCATCGTACTTTTTGGTGGAAGTTATAATACGGTTTCCACAATTTTTAACACATTTCACGTAATATTATATAATGTACATGACAATTTTTTTAATGTAAAAGGATTTTTGTAATGTCACTACAAAAATACCTCGTTTTTACTAGGAAAAGCTTTTTCTTTCCTTAACTTCATTTGTTACTTGGTGGATTTTCGCGGTAAGAAGTAATTTACGTCCATCTTTAAAATATAAGCTCTTTGCTGGATTTCATTACAAACTTTTATCTATAAAGCTTAGCTTAAAAATATTTTTAAATATTTTTTTTTATAATACCAGTCGTTATTACCAAACATTCATACACACTAAAGAATTATTATAAATGCGAAAGTTTTGATGGATGTTTGTTACTCAATCACGCCAAAACGGCTAAACGATCAGGATGAAATTTGGCACCGTGATAGATTATAGTCTGGAATAACACGTATAGGTTACTTTTTAAACCGGAAAATTTAAGAGTTCCCGCGGAAATCAAAAAATTCTATATATATGCGAACTAAGTCGCGTGCATCAGCTAGTTCTTGAAGACCTGAACATTTTATTTTCCGATGTTCAAGCTGAGTGACGAAACGAAAAGGTTTAAAACAAGCACCTCCATCTATAGTCGTCCTGATGGGCCAGTACTTTGGCAGATGGGGACGCAGTTCATAACGCCTCCCCATCCCCTTGTTACTTTTGGCGTGTACCGTTCCGCGATATCGTGATCACCCCGACGCGTCCCTCCCAAATCTCATTACTATACCATTTTCTCTCTTCACAGGTAACGCAGACGTCGCCAGATTAGATTAGATAACCGAAGATGTACTCAGTGAGATCGTTGAGACATTCTCTGTGGAGGCACGGACCGAATTCATAAATGTCTACATAAATTACTTGAAATGGAGATTCTTTAAAGGGAAATGAAATCGAGGAAGACACTGTAAATATTGGTTCGGAATCTCTTTTAAAACTCCTCGGAAGTATCGATAGTAATGTGGCCTCGGAAGTTTTGTGGAATAAATTAAAAAGAATCGAGTTTTGTAAAGATCAATAACGGAAAAAGCCAACGCAAAAAGTGTTATAAAGAAAATATAAATAAAAGTAGGTAACCCAATTAAAACTTTCAATTATAGAGTGAAATATAGAATAGCAAGTGATCTAAAAAAATATTAATGAAGCAGTGTATTATAGTAAATTCAAATAAAAAGCTTAGTTATACTTCTAAATGAAATAATTTATTAGAGCCACAAAAACAAAAAAATAGTGACGCTGCTAAAAGTTAGTGAAAGTGAAATTAAAATTAAAAGTGTGACTGCTAAGAATCTGAATGCAGTAGTGAATGAGGAAAACAAAAATAATGATGGTGAAATTATAACAGTAGCAGCTACTGTATCTATTATTAATAAAGTCTCAGTGATAGGAACAGGCAGTGGTGAGAAAGATGTCAATTAATTGAAAGTGTAAAGTTGCAATGGGGTGTCAGCTGGGGAAGTTGGCCGCCTCAGAGCGCAGGCCCAATACCCAGCCCGACCTTGGCGATGGCCCTCCACCGGCCACGGATCCGAGGCTGCCCTTGACAGCGAAGCAGAAGTACTCGATGCTTGCCTCGTGGAAGGGCATCTCGAGGGCGATGGAGAAAACTGGCATCTGCATGTTTATAAAGTAAGTTTACTACATCTGTTACATTTCTTACTCGCGTCATTTATCCTTTAAAAGATTGTGAATTGTGACTCCCTTTGAATTCAACTCAAATAGGTATTTAAGAAAATAGCCTTACAATCTAAAAGGTTATAAATAGGCACGATATCCATGTCCCTGGGGCATTGCCTTTTTTAGGTTGAGTGGCTAACTATCGCGAACTAATCTTGGGTGAAAGATCGCTTGACCGTAGGTAATTATTGTTATTTTATTCAATTTAATAGCTATTTTGGAAAATATATGAAAAATATCTATTTCATTATACTCTACACCAGTTTAGAAAGAAAACCTTTTCACTAACTTTGCTAAGGAGGATACTTTAAAAAGAAGATTCTGTATTCGACCCGTATAATATATTATATCATGTGTGTATGTATGTTTGTTTGTTTGTTACCGATTTTCTCGAAACCATTGGCCGATTTTAATGATTTTTTCACTATCGTAATATACGTACTTTCAGTGTTTATTATAATACGTACTTGGTATATAATATACCTAGGTATCTATCTAATGTACGTTAACAGACTTCATTTTATATATTTTAGTATCCGCCTATCATTTTTGGTAGCCAGATTTAATTTAAGGGTCCACATGTTCGCTCTGTAAATAAATAATCCTTACTAATATTATAAATGGGAAAGTGAGTTTGTTAGTATTTTTGTTCCGCTTTCACGCCGTAACTACTGAACCGATTGCTTTGAAATTTTGCAGACGTAAAGTTAGAAGTCCGGATTAAATAATAGGGTAAGTACTTTTTATCCCGGAAAATTAAAGAGTTCCCGCGGGAACTAAAACTCCTCAATCCACGCGGACGAAGTCGCGGGTATCAGCTAGTTATGAATAAACCTACATAATTTCAGCTTTATAATACTGTTACCATACTTAAATTTGATTTTCTTATAACCATTTTACTGAAAAAATAACTGTTCAGCTAAAATTTATTTCGAGTAAATTAATAATGTTGTCGTAGCATGTCCAAAGCTGTATTGCCTCAGGAGTTTATTGCGAAAGAACACGAAAGTCTAACAAAGAAAAAAATATAACAAAATATACCGTATCAAAGTACCTATAGCCATGCCTGCCATCGATTTTCTGTAGTTTGCCGGCTACGTTGTCTCTGTTATGAATAGTAAATAGGTGTTTCATAGAGCTGGTACAGCTCCCGGCTTCTACTGGTCTACAACATAAGTTTAGCATATTTTAAGATTGCGGAATACAAAGCCTTCGTTAATTTATTGAAATTACCGTGATACAATATTATGATACTTTCACTACAGCCCATAATACCTATATTTTAATTTATTAATTCAATTTCACAGACAAAGCACCGCCATATTTATATCATCACTAGATGATTCCCGCGAAATCGTCCGCGTGGATTAAACTTTTTTTGATTCCCGCGGGAACTCTTGAATTTTCCGGAATAAAAAGTAGCCTATGTCCTTCCCCGGGATGCAACCTATCCCTATACCAAATTTCATCAAAATCGGTTGAAGAGATATTTTTTTTTTATTCCCGCGGAAACTCTTGAATTTTCCGGGATAAAAAGTAGCCTATGTCCTTTCCCGGGATACAACCTATCCCTGTACAAAATTTCATCAAAATCGGTTGAACAGATGGGCCGCGAAAGCATAGCAGACAGACAGACAGACAGACACACTTTCGCATTTATAATATTAAGTATGAATTCATCATAGAGTCCACAGACCAGTGTTGCCACCTTCGACAATGCAGGGCGTGGATTAAAACAGATAATGCCCATTATAGACTATCATTGAGCCTAACGACAGATATTTTATTTTAGTATTTACATTTCATAAATGTCACACTGCACAGAGTCAAAGATTTTATTGCTGCAAACCCATAAGATTATCCACAGTTATAATTTTGGCACTAACTCAACTCGTAACGATTCATAAACACCTGCCAAAAGATAGCTTTTACACGTAATATTAATGTTCCATTGCGAATTCAGATATCAATTCAATTTGCGGTTCCGGGAATCGCCTCGTGAAGCACATGTGTTCTCCCACCGGCACCGATATAAACCGCTTACTGCGGAAACATCTATAATCCATACTAATATTATCTGTGACAATGCGAAAGTGTCTGTCTGTCGGCTATGCTTTAACATACCTACCATCTTTTCAAATGGTTTTGATGAAATTACCGGCAAAGGCGTACCGCAAAGCGATTCCGGGACGATGCCGTGTAGAAACCGACTAAGGGTATGGGTTGGCCGTCTACCATCTTAGACTGCATCGTCACCTTCCATCGGGTGAGATCGCAGCCAAGGGCTAACCTGTAGTGGAATAAAATAAAAAAATTGGTGTAGGGGTAGGTTGTAAGGTAAGGCAAAAGCCATCATACAGCCAAAAAGTAGCCTGTGTTCCGGGGAAGGACACAGGCTACTTTTTATCCCGGTAAATTAAACTTCCCGCGGGAATAAAAAAAACTTAATCCACGTTGACGAAGTCGCGGGCATCATCTAGTTCCGAAATAATTATTCAACCTATTGATTTCGGTCGCTATTCAAATCCCTGCGTTAGAACAGGCAGTACCGCCGCTGTCCCACAACAAAGAGACATGTATCAATTCAATTTGCGGCTTCGGGAATCGGCTTTATAATATAAGCTCCACATATTATAGCACAAGTGATCGTCCACCACCACCAGTGGTAGACTCACTTGACGATTCAAAAGTACTTGTAAAAGTTTATTTGAATAAAAAACATTTGATTTGATTTGACCGTTATACACCGCTTAGGGCGGTTTCAGGGGGCTTACTGTTATCGTTTAAAGCAGTAATATTTCAATATTGATGACGCTCTTGTTTCAGAATTATAATGCTTATTTTAGGGACAACAAGGTAAGAACGTCATATAACACTGACATTTAAAAATGATGCAATACAATTATATCGCAGTGCATCGGCCCAGCTCCATACAAACTCATACAAAGAATATTTGCTGTAGTCCTTCGCCTGATATCTCTCCAGTCGTGTCTATTGCCGACCCATTCGACTATGAAAATAAGGAATAGAAAGTACATCAGCTGTGTTTGCGCACACACATGTGTATAATCTCTCGCACAGATAACTTATCTATCTGAAGATAAGACACCGTGGCCCGTGGCTGACTATCTATTATTTAATCTATGGCCGTGACCGAAATTCGTCATCATTTTACAAATATTATGAACGCCTATCCATACCATAGACATGTACAAATTGACCTATTTGCATAAAATTCTAGATGCAGTAGATGGTAATTGAGTTCACGTAGGGAGATACAAAATCAATAAGTACTTGATAATATTGCCAACTCCATAATATATACTTCAACTGAAACTCAGCTAGCTATTGGTATAATGCAATGAAATACTACAAATATGTTAATTGTATGTTAAGTTTTCTATCCCAAAGAAACTCTTTAGTTTTTCGAGATAAAAATAGCCTTTATCGTAACCCAGAATCTTAGTAGCCAATTTGCATTAAAATGAATGCCAATTGATAGGTACCATCCAAGAAATCCAATTGGTAGGTACCGTCAAATAGTTTAGGCGTGATGCCCGAAGAGACAAACACAAGTTCCAAAATAAAAAGTAATTTGTGGCTCTGTATCGCTAGCAAATTATTACTCCAATTATTGAAAAAAAAATCAATGTACAGAAATCGTCAAGCTTATTTATTATATAATTTATTTTACGTATAGATCATAGTATAGAATAGATAAAAATCAGATTCCTTTATTCACTTTTTATCAGCCAATCTTTCCCTCATTTTTCGCCTTTAAAATATTAGCATAGATTTAAATACTTACATAAAAAGTAAAATATGCAGACCATTACGAGCTGCGTAACTTTTCAACGAACTGTTAACTTCGGCCCAATTACCTTGGAACAGGAAAAGAAGAAAACGTATATCATCTAAGTTAGGAAAGTCTGTTTTTGCCAATTACCTTGCGTGACTTCACTTTTGCGAGTATCTTATTTTTAAGAAGCTTGAGTTTTATAAGAAGATTGAAAAAAGTATTTCCTTGTTATTCTTTACACTAAAATATGATGTCCGCGACTTCGTCTACGTCGATTTTATGATTCCCGCGGAAACTCTTTAATTTGTCGTGATGAAATGTAACCTGTGTTCATTTGGCGTTTAAGCTATCTCCATTCCGAATTTCATGCATATCAGTTCAGTCTTTGTAGTGTGAAGGAGTAATAAATCAAATCAAATAAAAACCAGGAATTTTGCACAGAGATTTTGTATTTATGATGTAGATAAGAAATAAGGCCGGATTTTTTCTAAAATTCCCACGAGAGCAAAGTTCGCTAGAAGGCCAACAGTCCGTCAAACTTATCTGACCCAGTGGCCAAAACTGGAACCAGTTTTTATGCCTGTTAAGTTTTTTCTCTCTCAGTACCAGCCTGGAGTCAGTTGTGTTTCACCCCCGTGCCTCGGCCATCGGTTAAGCCGTCGGTACCGGTTATTATCACTAACACGATAATAGTCGTTAAAGCCCGCTAACCCGCATTGGAGCAGCGTGGTGGGTCTAAGCTCTCATGCCCTCTCTCCTATGAGAGTGGAGGCCTGTGCCCAGCAGTGGGACGTTAATGGGCTGTAGTGGTAGTGGTGGTTGAAGTTTTTTTTTTTTTAAATTCCTGTCTACTAGCGACGCTATCACCAGATCAGTTAAGTTTGTGGTAGGTACTATACCTATATGTGGCTAATACGACTGTACTTACACAATCTCTAAACGCCTTAATTTAGTGCTGATGTCCCTTACCTCGTGGAACATAATGACAGCAATAAAATCTGACGCGTCATTTTATAAAAATAGCTCAGGGATGGTGTAAAAGCTTTGGTGGCATCTACGTAGATCCTATCCTTTACTAGCTTTTGCCCTCAGTTTCGCTCACGTTAAGTTCGATTTTCATACAAAATTAAACCTCCTATTTTACTCTTTTAGGCGTTGAATTTTCAAAAATCCTTTTTAAGCGGATGCCTATGACCTGTTAGCCAAATTTCAACCCGATCCGTCCAGTGGTTTGAGCTGTACGTTGATAGTTCAGTCAGTTACCTTTTCCTTTTATATATTTACTAACTGATGCCCGCGACTTCGTCCGCGTGGTTTAAGTTTTGTTGATTCCCGCGGGAACTCCTTAATTTTCCGTGATAAAAAGAAGCCTATGTCACTCTCCAGGTGACCACCCATGCCAAAAATCACGTCGATCATCGTAGCAGCGTGATTAAAGGACAAACCAACAAACAAACACACTTTCGCATTTATAATTTAATTAAGTATGATAAGAAGATGTGTAAAACAGAGTTAGGTTACATGTACATTTATGCTGTAGCCACATTGAAAATTGCCTATCTATGTTGAAGTTCTACCAACAATGTTGCTGGTGTAAGCAACCCATTCAGTGGAGTGGAAGGCATAAGTATATTCTAGGTACATATACCTAGGTTTGTAGGTCATCGGGTGCAGTATCTAGGTCACTATACTGAGATGTGAGCTTGGAACATCGCACAGTTATTTATAGGTTATGTTAAATTACAAAATATTAAACTAACTATAAAATAAATTTTAAAACTAATACTTAAATATACCTACTAACAAAAGATAAAAATAAAAACCTAATCAAAAAGACCACCCCTGGTTGCCCCTGGACCAAAGGTACCCATCAAACTTGCAGCATTGCCACGCTGGTGGGAGGCTTCGGCCGTGGCTAGTTACTACCTTAACGGCAAAGACGTACCTGCAAGCGATTTAGCGTTCTGGTACGATGCCGTGTAGAAACCGACTAGGGGTATGGGTTTAATGTAACTGCCATACCCTTAACAGGTTAGTTCGCTACCATCTTGGACTGCATCATCATTTACCATCAGGTGAGATACCGCAGTCAAGGTATAAATTGTAGTGGAATAAAAAAAAAGTTAACGTACTAGATATTAAAATAAAATGGAGAAATGCAACGAGAGTATGCCAAACCTTGAAAATATACTTACGAATATTGTTTTATTACAAAAACAATATAATCTAGATAGCTACATTAAAAATAACGTTAAACAAAGCACTGTGAGATGTCCCTTGAGGTATGATAATAATCCATGATACTTCCATACCAAAATTATAAATTCGAAAGAGTTTCTGTTTGTCTGCTACGCTTTAACGGCCCATCTGTTCAACTAGTTTTGATGAAATTAGGCACAGGGGTAGGCTGTATCCCCGGGAAGGACATAAGATTATTTTTATCCCGGAAAATTAGAGAGTTCAAGAGAGCTAGTTATTGATATGATTGCCACGTCGCGATCGCCCGAATGCCCAATAACCGATCGATTGGGGGTAGTTGGTTCATTCGTTCGGAAAATATCACTCCGCTCGCCCGTTGTATGGCAATCCGGTAATTTGCTAAGTGGCTAGCCGGGATTGGTTTGTATTCATTGTTTGTATTAATAACACATTAATGCACAATACTTAATTGCTTGTATACTAGCTGTCGCACATGTTAAGCTCGATTTTAATTGGTTTTTAATTTTGGTGGTGTGGCGTTTCCATACATGCCATCGTACTGGAACGCCAAATATCAAGGAAAATTAAGACATAAAATTAAATAAAATGTAAAAAAATCGTCTTTCTATTCATGAATCTGTACGCTTAGTATAAGTTTTTTTTTAATTGCAAATTCGATAGAACGTAATCGAGCCTTCGATCACATTGCGTCAAAGTAAAATGAAGCATAATTTTATTGGTTTAGAGCTCAATTTCGTTTATGCGTTCACAGCCAGCGCTACAAACGATAAGTTTCTAAATTATGATCGGTTGTACTGAATTTGTGACTGAAAAATCATGAGCTCCATTCCATAGAGCCAGAGAGAGTTAGAGAGAAATTCCATTTTACTATGATGCCCATGTGATCGAACGATCGCTTACGAGACCGTAATCGAATTTGAAATGTATAATGTAACGTATAATGTAAAAACATAGACTAAACGTACCGTTATTAGATTTGAAAAATATCCTCATAAAGTAATGCTAAAGGCAGACAACATCGGTTCATTATAAAAAGAGCCCATAATAATTGAAACTGGAGAGCAGAATACCTACCAAGTATTCTGTACTCTATTATTTTCATACAGAGCTTAATTGCAATCTGGTTAGTGTACTAGAATAACAATGTTTTAAGTAATTTATTGTGGGACTATGTCGTCCCACAGAATACTTCATAGTACCTTTCAGGTAGTACATAAATATAGGGATAAAATAAATTGGAAACATAATTAACCCTAAACAAAGCTTTATTTTAGAGCTTAAAAGAAACTCCGCAACTGAGCAACTGATCGTCGTGATTTTTTTCATAGGTATAGTTGAGGATTTGAGAGTGACATAATATAAACCTGTTGGGGCTTCAAGCCAGCCCAGCGATGCAGACCTAGGTCCCTAATTCGGGCCCATGGGAAACCAGGCGACCCCGGTTCGCTGGGTTCTGTGCCAATCGGACAGATCTGTATTAGGGGTAAACTTAGGTGGTAAGACAATAATGAAAACTATACTACGTACTTACGGAGTCCAAATGCCTACTGAATCTTCGATAAGGAAGAATGTAGGTTAAAGGTTAGGAAAGGTCAGGAATGAGAAGGTATACTTTTCGGCCTGTGGCTTCTGGCTTCAAAACCGTCAATCACAACTCACACAGCACCGCACTCAAAGTTCGTCCAAAAGCTGCTTAGGTTAACTATTTACGGAATTATACACAGTTTGCAGCCGGCAGGTGTCAACGTGGCCACACAACTACAATTGTCACTCAGTACAACAAGTAAGTCTTTATTTAGTACCGAAATAACTAGAAGCTAATTTCTCGCGGGAACCTTAAGCTATAGCGAGGTTCTAACAATACGGATTACAAAGAAAAGCTTATTTTTACAATCAACAATTCGAGGCGCCGGCCCGCCTAGCCAAAAACAATCTGAACTCTGTCTCGAACTGTCAAACCAAAGGTTTTATCAAAAAGCGCGGCAAGCTAGCTACGTTCACAAAGTATTCCATCTGTCACAACGACCACAGACAACTAATACATAGGTGGCGCGAACAATCCCCCGCCCGTGGACGCAAGGATTTACGTCCACTCACTAACAGATGGGGAGACGTGACAAGGTGCAAACGGCTCGGTGCAAGACCGAATCTCCGACCATTACCTCGGCGACTCTGGGAACCCCATCAGACCCGTACATTAGCTTAACAATGCGTCCACGACGCCAATACAAAGGTAGCAAATTAGATTCCTTTACCAATACAAGATCACCAACCTTAGGGGGATCGGATTTGTCCGCCCACTTAACACGTTGCTGCAAAAGGTGCAAATACTCGAGTGACCAACGATGCCAAAAGCTCTGAGTCATTTGCTGCAACAGTTCAAACCGAGACAAACGTGAGGTTCTCGCGTCCCTGAAGGGGTATTCGGGCAAGGCGTTAAGGGGCTGACCAATCAAGAAGTGGCCGGGAGTTAAGACCTCCAGGTCGTTTGGGTCAGACGAGAGGGGGCAGAGTGGCCGAGAATTGAGTATGGCCTCAATTTTACAAAACACAGTGGCGAGTTCTTCGAAGGTCAAGATAGTTTCTCCTATAACGCGTCGGAGATGTGTCTTGGCGACCTTGACGACAGCTTCGAAGATCCCACCCCAGTGGGGGCAAGCTGGAGGGTCAAACTTCCAGGTTATCCCCATCTTGGACATTGCAGTACTTAAACTAATCTTATTACTAGACAAAAATTCAACAATTTCTCTTAAATATCTATCGGTACCCTTATAATTAGTACCGCAATCGGTGCGAACCAGGTCAGGCAATCCTCGACGGGAGACAAATCTACTTAGCGTGGCCACAAAGGCCTCAGTGCTTAAGGCACTCACGAGTTCCAAATGGACCGCTTTAGTAGAGAGACAAACAAAGACGCACAGATAGGCCTTGAGTGACCGGGCGTTGCGGAGGTTAGAGCTCTTGATGGCGAAAGGGCCTGCAAAATCAGTGCCAACTCCGGCAAAAGGTCGAGTGGCCATGACGCGGTCGGGGGGCAAGTCACCCATCATCGGCTGCGCAGTAGGGGCCTTCAAACGGTAGCAAGGGATGCATTTGAAAATGACGCTCCGGATTGTGCGTCTCCCTGCCAAAATCCAAAACTCACGCTGTAAAATAGCCGAGAGGGCATTGCAACCAGCATGGGCATTTTTCAGGTGATAAGAGGTCACCAGCAATTTAACAAAGGTGCCGTCCTTAGGGAGCAGCAAAGGGTGACGAGCACCATAGGGCAACTCAGAATTCCTAAGGCGTCCGCCAACGCGTAACAATCCGTCCTCGTCCAAAAAGGGGCTTAAGCGAGCAAGCGGGCCTTTCAAAGCTAAGCCTCCTTTTATGGTGTCAATCACGGACGCAAAATGTTCTGCCTGAACCACACGCACCCAATGTGTCCGGGCCTCTCGACGTTCAAGAGGCGACAAGACAGGATTCAAATTTTTATTACCTGGGTTCCTTCCATTATGGATGAAACGTCTAATCCAACCGGTAACACCAATGAGTTTATCAAGGGAACTGTATCGTTCCAAGAGGAAGTTGGAGTCTGGGATCAGTTTATCCTCCACGACTCCGACTCTTAAGCCCGGCAAAACTTCCGGAGCGGAGAACCGATTCTGAGGCCAAGTCGACTCAGGTTGCGTTAACCAACTTGGGCCCCACCAAAGGGGATGGTTGACAAGTGAAGAGGCCTCGAGACCGCGAGAGGCGCAATCGGCCGGGTTCAATTCTCCGGGTACGTGTCTCCAAATCAACGGAGTTTCAGAGCACTGAATTTGGGACACCCGATTCGCGATAAAGACCTCCAAGTTGTGAGGGGCGGCTCGTAGCCAACATCGGACAATTTCACTGTCCGTCCAAGCGTACACGTCGGTCAGTTCGACCACGGATGCCAAAGATGAACGGACGTGGTTAAGAAGGCGCACCAAAAGAGCAGCGCCAGACAATTCTAATTTAGGGATCGTCAAGCGTGACCGAATAGGGGCCACCTTGCTCTTTGCCAAGACAAGATGTGTCGCGACCTCACCGGTGGCATCGACAGTCCGCATATATACCACGGCAGCATAGCCTCGTTCGGAGGCGTCACAAAATCCATGGAGACTGGCGTGGCACCTTCCTGGTGGTAGGAAGCGTCGAGGCATCGCAATTCGGTTGACGTCCGGAAGTGCAGACACAAGGGAGTGCCACTCCTTCAATAATTTCCCTTGGAGAGGATCGTCCCAACCGACTTCAGCAATCCAAAGCTTCTGAAGGAAGCATTTGGCCAAAAATATTACGGGAGTGATCCACCCGTTTGGATCAAATGTGCGGGCAACCGTAGACAAGACGGAGCGCTTAGTCCAGACCTTAGGAGGTGGGTTCAATTTGACCCGGTAGGTGAAAACATCCTGGACGGGCCGGTACTGTATTCCAAGGACCGTCAACAAATTAGGATTTTCAAGGTTTTCAAAAATATGAGGGTCCTGCTGATCCTCTCCCGGGAGATCCTTCAAAACGTGAGGGGAGTTGGATAGCCACTTTCGCAATTCATAACCTCCGGACTTCAGTATTGCGATCAATTCGTCACGCAGGGTCAAAGCTTCTTCAACACTAGAAGCTCCTGTGCAGATGTCGTCCATATAGACTGACGATTCCAAGATGGCTCATGCACGAGGATAATTCAGCCGCTCGCGGTTAGCCAATTCCAACAAGGTCCTAATAGCAATATAGGGGCTTGACCGGAGTCCATAGGTCGTTGTGTTCAATTCAAAGACCCGTATCGGCTCATTAGGACTCTCGCGCCACAAAATCAGCTGATACCTCCGATCATCGCGATGCACCACCGACTGTCTGAACATCATCTTGATGTCAGCAACAAAGACAATTTGGTGACGGCGGAAATGCGTGAGGATGTCGGAGATATCCTTGATCAACTTAGGGCCAGCGTGCAGACACTGGTTCAAAGTCACCCCGTTAGACGTACCCGCGGAGCCGTCAAATACCACTCGAATCTTACCCCCAGGGGTCTTCAAGACAGCATGGTGGGGTAGGAAGTAGTGCTCGTGCGAACGCCAATCAAAATTGGATGGTGACATGTGTCCAAGGTCTTCGTACTCGCGCATAAATTCAATATACTTGGTGCGGAAGGTAGGGTCGCGCCGCATGCGCCGTTCCATAGACAAGAGCCTCTTCTCAGCTAAGGCCCGTGAATGACCAAGAAGGGGGCGAGAGGCGAGGAAGGGCAAGCGAGTTACGAAGCGCCCGTCAGTACGGCGGCCTGTGTTATTTTGATAGAACAACTCGCATTCAAGGTCAAGAGGATTAACCGGTGCAGCGTGTGGCGGCTCCTCGACTTCCCAAAAACGCTGGACTACATCCGACAACGTTAAGCCGGCTGCCTGCAATTGGTCTAGCACCGGTGGGTCTGAAGACCACAAAACGGGTCCAAGAAAGCTATGACCAAATATAGTGGAGATGGCGCAAAGTCCATCTTTCTGCAGGACCCTAATTCCTCCTGACAAGATCAGGCCTAGGACATCAGAACCCAACAAAAGATCCATGGGACCAGGTTCAGTCCAGTGAGGGTCGGCAGGGGTCAGACCTGCCGTACAGGAAACCGCAACATCAGCGATTCTTTCCTGTGGTAGAGGACCCAAGATATCGTCAAGGACTGACACCTTGACCAAGACGCGGAGATCGCCCTTAATTGGGCCAAACATCAACTCCGCTTCACCCTTAGGAGTCGAGGGCTCGGCACCACCGATACCTATCATCCGAACCGCATGAGGACTCCAAGGGAGCCCTAGCTTACCCACCAAATAAGAAGAAGCAATACAGCGCTGTGAACCCGAATCCAAGAGGGCACGAACTATCAAACATTCACCTTTCGGGTTGTACACCTTCACTGAGACAGTCGGCAAAAGAACGGTCTGACAGACGGACTGCTGAAGATTAAGATTCTCAGGAGATGGGGCTGTGGTGGGGGCTAGGGCGGCGACTACCTAGCATTGGTCACCTTCATCAAACCGGTCCTCGAACCGGGGAATCTCGAATCGAGATTCATGCGGAACCTCCAGAGGCGGAGGAGACGGACCTCCATTTGGGTAAATCCACGCGCCATCCCGCGGCGGAAGCACAGGCCTAGTCAAGCGGGCAGAGGCCGGCACACCGTAGTGAGGTTGGCGACCCATACGAGGTGGGCGGCGCTCTAGTCGCGGCCACTCGTGAAGCGGGGGTGAGTAGCGAGTAGGACGGCCCGTCGCCGTGGCGGCAGTAAATCCCGCATCAAATTGGCGCAGGGGGGTCGAAATCCCCCCGCGGGGGGGTGAAGCCCCCCCGGGTGGGGGCGAAGTCCGGACACACCGGGGCACCTGACACGGTGCAGGAGAGCGACGCAGACTAGCAGGGGAGCGATTAACATAAGCACCCCCGCCCGTGCGGGGGGTGCTCTCCCCCACCTGGCGGCCAACGCCATTTTGGTTGGCACACAAGATCGCCAGGTGGTTGCCCTTACAAATAGGGCATGGCTGCTGATGTGGGCAGTCTCGCTGCAGGTGAGCTTCCAGGCAACTATAGCACCAGTGGCGGTCCCTGGCGATGCCCCTCCGGTGGTTAATCGTCTTGTCCAGGAACTGGGGACAAGAAGGTACCCTGTGGCCCGGACGCTTGCAATATTTACAGGGGGTGGCCTCAGTGGCAGCAAGCCCCCTGTAGACTGGCATTGGCCTTCGCTCAGAGGCCCCCTTACCAGGGCTGCCAATCTGACCCCTTCCCTTCCTCGGCTGGGCAGGTTGCTCTGAGATCCTTGAAGGACCAGCAACACCAGAGTTGTCAGCCTGCCGGCACTCCTCCTCGAGGAACTTTAGCAAATCTGAAAAGGGGGGCAGATAGCTGGCACCGTCCCCACCATACCTCTGTTCAAACCGCAATTTTAATTCGGGAGGTAGGCGGGACAACACTATATGCAGCAACAGAAAAGACCACTGGTCCACCGGGAGCTCTAGTCGCCTAAGTGCATTACATGCTACAATCAACGGGTTTAACAAAGATTCCCTCAAACGAGCAACCCCTGAGACACGTGGCAGAGACAAAATTTGCGCCACGTGCGTGTCCGCTAATCGGCGCACGTTGGCATACCGCCGGGTGAGTAGTTCCCGGGCGGTAGTATAGCTCTCCTCGGAGAGGTCCAGGTGGCAGACCACACTCAGAGCCTCTCCCTGCAAGGAGGACAGTAGGTAGCTCAGTTTCTGGCAGGGAGACAGATCCTTCCTAGCATGCACCGGACTATCAAAGAGGCCGAGGAAACCTAACCACTCACTGAAATTGCCAGAAAATTTAGGTAGGTCTATAGTGGGTAACCTACCTAGTAGCGCAGGTTGAGTCGGAGGTCTCAAAGGAGACTCGAGAAGAGAGCTTAGTCTCGCCTCCTTCTTAAGCTTAGAGCTTTCCTCCACAAGGCCGTCCGTTAGTTCAAAGAACTGCTCATAGTCTCGCTGAGCGGACTGGAGCAGTTCCTCGGGCGGTTCCAAAACCACTAGGTCCCTAAGCGCTTCCTCGACAATTGCCTGTCTGGTCGGCACCTGTTCACATCGCTTGAGCAGTGCGGATGCTCTGTCCTCACGGCCTATCAAGGTACGAGCTGTAGCCGCCCATCGGAGTTCAGCTTGTATCGAGCCAACGAGCCTTTTATGAGCTGACATCTTGTACGCAATAGGTATTGCAATTTGCAATTAAATAGATTACTTTATGATTCACACTTACAATTTAGGCTGGATTGAGGTGGCAATCCTAACTAACAATTAGCCAGCTGTGTGAATTCACAACAAAACAACAACAGTATAACAACACACAAAACAGCAACAAACAACAAACAAATAACAGCAAATAAACAATGTTCAAATTCTATTGTAAACAATGAATTTATATGTTAGGTTGTTACACTGTTGATTGCTACAATAATCAAAGTAAAGAATTAAAAATAAACAAGAATAAGAACTACAATTAAAAGCAAGTTAAACTTACCTACATGAAAATTATCAAATTATCAGGGGTTAACCTTCAAATACAGACAGACATACATGTAAAAACAAAAAAAAAAAATTATGTGTATAGTTAACCCGAGACAAACAACAATAATATGTAATTATAATAATTATAGTATAATCTTAAGCATAAGTTAGAAGTTACAAATTCAAGTTTTTAAACAATTGCAAAGACAGGCAAAGACAGGTGAGCAACCATATATGTGACTGAAAACACCTTGTAATCAATAATTATCGTTCAATAATTAAAACCAAGTTTTAATTTGCAACTACTTAGTAGGGGACAAAACCAAAGGTAGTGGTTAAATTTACAAATCCAATTAATAATAAGTAATTAATTCAAGACAACAAATTCATATACAGTCACAATCGCAATGCAGACAAGCAATATCAAACCTTGTAATTAGCAATATCAACTTAAAAAGGGTTAAATAATATATACATAATACCCTTTATTAAAAGTTATTATCTATACACAAATTCAGTTAAAGTGTTGAACAGCTGTTGGCCAATTAATTTAGAAGTTTGCCAACAAATCAATAAGCTGCTAACAAGCTAGTATGTATTTAACAAACTAATTACAGTTTGCAACCTTTTCTCAATCTCAACTACAAACTTTCAATTTATAGATAAATAAGTACTTTCATAAACAAAGCAGTTATTTAATTAAACAGACACCAAGTACAAGCTTTGACACCACAAAAGTATAGTTTGTGCGGCAAGAATCAAACCTAATGTACAAAATTCTCTTATGCCGCTTCAATACATTTAACGCAGCAAGTAGGAACTATAGCTAAGTAATCCAAAGTAAAAGTTAAGCTTGTTTTAATTTACCCAGCTATATCCCACAATAAATGCCCCACTAGCTTACACTATTAACCGGTACAGACCTGTCCGCAGCGTTTAGTACAACCACGCTCTTTGCTACCAAATGTTGGGGCTTCAAGCCAGCCCAGCGATGCAGACCTAGGTCCCTAATTCGGGCCCATGGGAAACCAGGCGACCCCGGTTCGCTGGGTTCTGTGCCAATCGGACAGATCTGTATTAGGGGTAAACTTAGGTGGTAAGACAATAATGAAAACTATACTACGTACTTACGGAGTCCAAATGCCTACTGAATCTTCGATAAGGAAGAATGTAGGTTAAAGGTTAGGAAAGGTCAGGAATGAGAAGGTATACTTTTCGGCCTGTGGCTTCTGGCTTCAAAACCGTCAATCACAACTCACACAGCACCGCACTCAAAGTTCGTCCAAAAGCTGCTTAGGTTAACTATTTACGGAATTATACACAGTTTGCAGCCGGCAGGTGTCAACGTGGCCACACAACTACAATTGTCACTCAGTACAACAAGTAAGTCTTTATTTAGTACCGAAATAACTAGAAGCTAATTTCTCGCGGGAACCTTAAACTATAGCGAGGTTCTAACAATACGGATTACAAAGAAAAGCTTATTTTTACAATCAACAATTCGAGGCGCCGGCCCGCCTAGCCAAAAAACAATCTTGAACTCTGTCTCGAACTGTCGAACCAAAAGGTTTTATCAAAAAGCGCGGCAAGCTAGCTACGTTCACAAAGTATTCCATCTGTCACAACGACCACAGACAACTAATACATAGGTGGCGCGAACAAACCTTTTTTTGAAATATATAATACAGTAAGTCTGATTGCAGCCAAGCGTTAATCTATAAATTAAAAAAGTCAATCTGTGCGAGGCCGGGTCGGAACCTCTAGTGTTAATGTTGGATAAATAGGGCGCATTCTATACTAAATTTCATCTTATATAAAATATTCATTATTTAATTAAAAGAGTCAAGCAAATTTTTCGTTTCATAAGTTAATATAAAATCTTGGAAAATTAGGACACGATCATTTATTATTCAGCTTGGTCACCCGCAACTTAGTAAACAGGCAATTCTAATATTGTCCCCGGCCGGCTCCCGGGGAACTGGGGCGGAAGACAAAACGACCCGGGTTTTAATTCTGGCATATCAGAATAGGTGGTAAATTATGTTTCATAAATTAATGTTTAACAAGATGATGTCCGCGTTTTCGTCCGCGTTTTTTGATTCCCGCGCGAACTCCTTATATTTCCGGTATAAAAAGTAACCTACGTCATTCCCCGACATACTCGTACGATAAAAAACCCCCGGTACCAAATTTGATAAAAAATGGTTGAACATATTATGGGCCGTAAAAGCGTAGCAGACAGACGGACAGACACACTTTCGCATACTTATATAATACTAGATTATGCCCGCTACTTATTCCGCTTGATCTAAGTTTTTTGATTCTCTTAGTTTTTTGAACTCTTTAATTTTCCGGAATGAAAAGTAGCCTACGTCATTGCCCGGAATACGACTTATCCCTGTACCAAATTTAATCAAAATCGGTTGAACAGATAGGCCGTAAAAGCGTAGCAGACAGACAGACAGACAGACAGACGGACAGACAGACAGACGGACAGACAGATACACTTTCGCATTTATAACATAAGTATGTATAAGAATACCTACCTCCTGCGTAGATTGCTAATTTGTGAAAATTGTACGCCGTGGGCGGAATTCGTTCGTGAGTACATTAAGTAATAACATAACAATAAATACGAATGTCTAATTATTTCCGTAGAGCTCGCGTCACTCAAATTTTCCTGTCGGGAACAATCTTCACTCGCAAGGTCGGAAACACGTTCCGTTGGATTCAGCATTAGTACCTATTCACGAAAGCCGGATCTCACCGCGTTTCACCCGCGACTGTTTAATAACGACGAGAATTAATTGTAATTTGTAATTCACTTTCGGCAAACATTAAAATTGCGAAGTTGCTATGCGGGTAGTATACCTACCGTGTACGTTATTAATTTTGTTGTAGGGTTCTTCTTAATATAGGACGCGATTGCAACCTTAGTGCTTTACTTTTAAGTTACCGTAAAATTATTACCATAAAGTCACTTCTTGTTACTTGCTCTTTAGATCTCTTTCCGGTCATGTCAGATTTTCCATCCCATCGGGCTATGAGCACAGCTATGAGAAAGGGAAAATAGAGAGTATACTTGTCGATTTTTTTTTTGAGAGGACATTATATGTAATAACGTAACCAAAATGACAATAAAAACGAGTGTCTAATTATTTCCGTACAGTTCGCGTCACTCAAATTTTCCTGTTGGGAACAATCGTCACTTGCAAGGTCGGAAATACGTTTCGTTGGATTCAGCATTAACTGCTCCCGAAAGCCGGATCTCACCGCGTTTAACCCGCGACAGTTTGATAACGGCGAGAATTATTAACTGTCATTCACTTTCGGCGGCCATTAAAATTGCTAAGTTGCTATGCAGGTACTGTACCTACCGTGTATGTTATTTGTTGTAGGGTTCTTCTCATACGACGCAATTGAATGAAATTCTCACGGCTTTATCACGGGGGCCGAATGCATTTCATTCGCGCGTGGTAGTAGATAGCTACGTGCGTATGTTATGGGCAGACCTCAGTTTAGCCAGGTCCAGTGGACCTAGTGGGATATTTTCTGATCTACTCGATCGCGTCAAAGTTTTTTTATTTGGTACACGTGATGGTAAGTGATGATGCAGTCTAAGATGGTAGCGGGCTAACCTGTTAGGGGCATGGCAGTTATATTAAACCCATACCCCTATTCGGTTTCTACACGGAACGCTAAATCGCTTGGCGGCACGTCTTTGCCGGTAAGGTGGTAACTAGCCATGGCCTAAGCCTCCCACCAGGTCAGACCAGGGAAAATTCAGAAATTATAAATTCGCAAATTAACCCAGCCGGGGATCGACCTGACGAGTCAACTTTGCTTATCTTTGTTATACTCGCCCGACTTCAACATAGTGTGTAGAAATCAAAATTATTTTTTACTTTACAGTGGCTTTGGAAGTCGGTGTTTGGAAGATTTTTTATTTTTAACTTTTTAGTGTACTCTTAATTACCACGGCTTAGGAATACAGTACCCTGCAGCATCAGAGTTGAGGAGTTGGGACTTGGGTTTAAGTATGAAGTCTTTGCTTGACACCTACAATATGAATTCACCATAAAAAAAACCTAAATCGCTGTTTAAGGAGTTCTGTACTCTGCAGCATCAGGGTTGAGGAGTTGGGACTTGGGTTTAAGTATAAAGTCGTTGCTTGACACCTACAATATGAATTCGCTATAAAAAAATCTTAAATCGCTATTTTTAAGGAGTTCTGTACCCTGCAGCATCAGGATTGAGGAGTTGGGACTCAGAGTAGAATCGTATACACGTGACTTGATACCTACTATAATATGAATTCACCATCAAAACTTCGTAACTCCCTAGTGAGTCGTAGGTATACCTGCAGCATCAGGATTGAGGTTTTGGAGTCAGAATTTTTTATGGGACCATCTCGCGAGCTTCTTCTAACCACTGACATAAAAAATTTCAAATCGGTTTTGAAACCACGGAGATATGCAGTAACATACATTAAACCTCCTTAAGAGTAGGTAGGCTCATCTAAAGATTAATTAATGTCTGATTAAAAAGTTATTCCAATTAACTTTGTGTTGGCTTCGAATCCTTTGTCAAGTTATACGTAGGTACTTGTATGACTTGGTACCGCAAAGCTCGCGCCGAATGTTTCCAATCCCATTACAGACTGTCGCTAAATTGACTCACGCTAGGGATGTGGATATATTCTATAAAATTATATCGACTATCGATAAGCAAAGCTATGTATCTTTTTACAGTGTGTAGAATTATGTGGCATATTTTCCTAGTTCAGTTTTACAAAATTTATACTTAAGGTACCTACTGTATGGGTTTCTTTTCTAGTGTACAGGGTCCTAGGTGAAAATAGGCGTTTTTGTACTTGTTTCATAGTTTGATCTGCTAAATCATATGTTAATCATGTTTAAATTCAAAATTACCCGACATAAGTAAGTATTTCAAGTTTCTAAGATAAATCACTCATTAAAAAAGGCTTATGTATAACTGCTTCCCAAATGGAGTAAAAAGTTACATCCAAAAAATACATTGTTACCTCAAAATGGGTACTTAAATGTTAACCAAAATTGGACACCCTATTTTATGTAAAATTATAACCAACAATTTCATATCTTCCTATCCTATGGAAGCAAATGACTCCAAAATAATCATCGTTAAGCCAAAAATAGTAAATGACCACCAACCACATTTTCTATGGTAGGGTATTGTATGGGTTTCCTTTAATAATAATGCGGTGAGTTCCCAAAGCCATGTTCCACATGACTTTGAAATAATCGTAAATGTACGGGCAACCCTAGTGCTACGCTATGGGGAAGTGACGTCATGTCCCATTAAAGCGTATAGAGGCGTGCGTAAAATGTACCGTAACAAGCTTTACGATCGCTTTACGACACAATGCGAAGTCTAAGCGATAATGGCGAAGCAATGTTTGGCATGGCCATACTTTTATTTTTGGTCTAGCGGCGCTCTCTCGTCTACTGAGCAAGGATTCTTCTTTGAAAGGCTTTGATTTTTCAAATGTACAATCAATCAATCAATCAATCAATCAATCAATCAAATCATTTATTCAGTATAGGTACACTGTAGGTACACTTATTGACGTTAAAAATTACTTACTAATAAAACGTGATTGTGATAATCGGTTACGGTATCTTAAAACTACAGCTACGAGGGTTCCAAACGCGCCCTGGTCTGAGAAGAGCCCACAACAAACTCAGCCGGGGTACTTACCTATGTACGTCATCATTATCATCTCAACCTGTTGTCGTCTCTCTCACTGACTATTAATAGCTATATCTCAGGAACTATACAAACTTGTAATTTAGGTAGGTTCCTTCTAAGGCGTAGACATCAGCCTAAGATACAGTTTTGAGAAAATTCACCCATAAGGGGATGAATTGAGGGTTGGAAGTTTCTATGAAATTCCTTTGTTTTTGAAGTTAGAGACATAAAAATCGGCATTCATGTTATTAGTTTTCATAAGCTTTATATAGCCTCTATGGGTTAATGTCTTTTGCAGCGGGAAAGTTGCGAGTCTGACTCTCACTTGGCTGCTGGTTTTTATTGCTATGACCAAACAGATTATAAGTAGTAGAAACAACAACTCTCAGCATGCTAAGTATTGAATTTCAGTACTACACCTGCACAGCATCCCTTAAAGCAGTATTGTGGGCTCTTCTCAGGCCAGGGCGCGTTTGGAACCCTCGTAGCTTTAGTTTTAAGATACCATAACTGACTATCACCATCATGTTTTATAAGTAAACTAGCGGACGCCCGCGACTTCGTTCGCGTGGCATAAGTTTTTTTATTCCCATAGGCATTCCTTAATTTTTCGAGATAAAAAGAACCCATGAAAAAAACCCCCGTCGATCCGTTGCTCTGTTGCGGCGTAATTGAAGGACTATTTAACGTCGTTTGGGATAGAATTTATAAAAACTGTGAATTATGTATTTCATAATTTAAACCGGTAGCCCAAATATCAAGTTTCACGGCTATTTAACTTGAAAAACGCCGGCCTTTTACACCAACTTACAACCCCCATTTTACCCGTTTGGGGGTGGAATTTTGAAAAACTGTTACACACGTACTTCTTTATATTATACCGAAAGCCAAAATACCAAGTTTAGTTGTTATGACTTGAAAAATATGTTGATAAATGAAGGACATTCATCCACTATTTCACCCCTTTGGGGGTCGAATTTTCAAAAATGGTGAAACACGTACGTCTGCATATTTAACTGAAAGCCCAAATGCTAAGTTTCATCACTATAACTTGAGAAATCAAGGACTTTCATACAAACTTTCAACCCCTATTTTACCCCTTTAGGGTCGGAATTTTGAAAAACTGTGCCACATGCACTTCTTTATTTATTACCTAAAGCCAAAATACCAAGTTTCGTTGATACAACTTGAGAAATGAAGGACTTTCATATAAACTTTCATCCCCTATTTCTCCCCTTCGGGGGTAGAATTTTCAAAGACTGTGAAACACGTATTTCTTTATTTTTTACCGATAACTCATATACTAAGGTTCATGGATATAACATGAGAAATGACGGACTTTCATACAAACTTTCAACCCCTATTTCTCCCCCTTAGGGGTGGAATTTTGAAAAATCCTTCCTTAGTGTGCGCCTACGTTACAAAAGGAAGCTACTGTCAAAATTTCAAGTCTCTAACCCTAGCGGTTTAGGCTGTGCGTTGATATATAAGTCAGTCAGTCAGTCAGGACTTTGAATTTTATATATATAGAAGATTGACGTCAAAAAGTGTACCTACAGTGTACCTAATTTGAATAAATGAATATTTAATTTGATTTGATTAAAACGCGAATGTCAACAATATTAAAATAATACAGCTATGGTAGTATGCCCCGGTCTAATTATCATCCTTCTGTGAGTTTGTCTTTTGTCGTAGCACATGAAATATGTAAATTGATATCACTCAACTATTTATGAAAGCTTTAGAGGTGCTAATTTAGTGATTCCGTGTAAACGTGACGCCCGTGTTTCGCGTAGCAATTTGCATCTTCCAACTATGTGAGCCGAAGTTTACTGTGCCTGTACTGTTATGTACCCGTTGTCCTAGGTGAGAGACAGAAGCGACGCGATGCGACGCCATAAAAAATGACAGACTTATCTACGCGATAACGTAGGCCATGTGAAGGGTAAGCTTCTGTCTGATACTGTCGTACCTAAGTTATACGTGACAGAAAACACGTGCTCTGGGAGGGTGTTCCGCACCTTAGCGGTTCGTATCAGAAACGTCGAGCAAAAACGTTTCGTGCGAGCCAATTGGACGTCAACCACATAAGGGTGCCAACGCTGACGGTTTCTCGCTGTTCTGTGGTAGAACGGAGAAGAAAGAATAAGGATATTTCATATGATTTGTTGTATAAAGTTACTTCTTACCAATCAGCTTAAAGGATTAAACTTCAAAACGTTTAAGCCATTAAAATCTGAGGACACTAAGTCAACTTAATTACAACTGCCGCAGTTCAACTCAGCTTTGGTTGAGAAAGTTTGTTTTGTAAAGCAAATAGGGTTTATTTACGTGCATGGGGCAAAGTTGGGATCAGTTTGTAGCTGGTTGGGTTTGTTTCCATGTAGGTATATTTACTTGGAGAAATGTTGGGAACCTGTACGGATTTTACAGATCGCTCGTAACATTTATTTGAACTGTAAACTGTTAAATCTTTAACCTGGAAGAAAATGTATGCTCTAGCGGTATGCCATCGGTGTACACCCTTTCTGGGTGGTGTCATAGACGAAAGTGTTATATTATCTAGTTTTGTCTGTAACACCACTGGTGAATAACTATTTTTGAACTGAAAACTTCTTAAGCCACGTTGAGCACTTTTTGGTAGAGGATAAACTTGTGGATTCGCGTCACCGACACCATCACCAACACGCTCGCTGCCCCATGCTCACGTTGTTACGAAGACAAATGGTTTTAAATATAAATATACTACATTCGTAATTAAACTTTAATGCCTTAGTTTCATATTTTTTTTTAAATATTCGTTTTCACTTCTATCGGCAGTCCCTATGACTGCTAATTATGTTTTTTCTAATACCAAATAAGCCAGTCCCAATTAGAGAAAAAAAATGAACGTCAAACAACAAATTCAAATATCGAATACCGGACACATGTTGATCGCCCCTTTATTAGCAATCATTCAACGCCGTTTCCGAAGATGATCGATGGATAATAATCGAGGGCCGAGGGAATCGACTCGTGATTCGCTTGCCTGGACCGACAGTTGTATAGAAACACTTCTGAAACAAATTGTTCTAAAATGTTTTTGAGCCTTTCTAGCCTAAGCTTTGAGCCATGCGCCTTTAACATCTAATTTCCATTTTATTTACCTCAATTTAATTACTTTTGTCGTGAAAATTAACTGCCGCACTCAGAATCACTTAATCGTCACTTAAGGAACATAATTATGAGGAGTTCCTCATAAAAATAAAAATAATGCCCTCCCGACCGAATTCCGGCCACGGCGGCGAATCTCAAGAGAGATTAGCCATCTGCGGTAGATATTATATAGTGCACAAACACAGGTGCACTCTCTGTTCCTTTACTCTCGTAGCCCGATAGGACGGAAAATTCGACACGACCGGAGAGAGATCAGGCAGGACCGACGGCTTTACGTGCTTTCCAAAACCGCCAATAGTACTGAGAATGTTTTGTCAAAAAACCCCAATACTTATTATAGTCTGACCCGGGACTCAAACCTGGGACCTCGTCGACCTCAGTCGAACATGCTAACCAGTAGACCAATGAGGTAACGAGGCCTTATCTGGAGATTGGCCGCCGTGGCCGAAATTCGGTCGGCAGGACATTATTAGTCTGTCATCGCTGTGTAGCTTGGAGAGTAAGTAAACATGCGGACATGAAACGTGAGCAGGGATCCAGGTGTTGGTTTGATTTATTCGAGTATTGCCGAATAAGCGATCCATCAAAGTCGAAGCGGATAGAAAAATGATGAATTGCTTTGCGCCACGCGAAATCGTTTGGTGTAACTGAAAAAATTCGACAAAGGACAAACGCTGGTTGATAAACATTTGTGATTGTGATGTATAGTACCTGCTTAATCTACTTACAATATACCTATCGTCGTCGTCGTCAACCAATGGACGTCCACTGCTAGACATAGATTTCCTGCAGGGTCCTCCACAAGCCTCTGTCTTGCGCCGTCTGGATCCAGCAACTCCCTGCAACTCTCATGATGTCGTCCGTCCACCGTGTGGGGGGTCTGCCGACGCTATAACGCCGTCCAGTGCGGGTTCGCTATTACACCACCTTGGGACCCTAACGTCCACTGGTAATATTACTAATATTATATCCTTACAGGGGATCGATGACCATACAAATGGTAGGCCCCAGGCTCCACAACTCATGCGATGATGAGCGATACCATTACAGCGTTACGCTGAGGCAATGCCCTTTTTGGGATTTTTTGTTTCAAAGACTAATTACTAGACAATATTGTGTACCTACCTACCTAACTAGTTTTTTAATTTTAGTTTTTGTAATTTAATTTAGTTTCAGTGTACAAATAATCTCAAACAAAGATCTATTTATTACTAGATGATGCCCGCGACTTCGTCCTCGTGGGTTAAGGTTTTTCATTCCCGCGGGAACTCCTTATTATTTTCCGCAATAAAAAGCCTGTGTCTTTCCCCGGGATACTATCAATCTCTGTGCCAAATTTCATCCAAATCAGTAGAAAAGATGACCCGGAAAAGCGTAGCAGACAGACAGGCACACTTTCGCATTTATAATACTTGTTAGTATGGACCAATTTAAAAATCCATTTCAATCACATTATGATTCTAATTTTCTAAAGAAGCTAACAATTTAAATAATAACTTTTAACTTTATTAAATATTAAAAGGACAGAGCTCGAGTCCGCACCGTAATTTCAATTATGAACCCCCGACCTTTGTCGCGACAGCGGGCAGGGAAGCTATTACCGTAATGCATCGCCCCGTGGAGCCCCATGGGGCACATCGTCCTACATATTGTACACATTATGCCCCACCGCTCTTTACAGTATCACAACATATTGCGCTGGCCTTCTTCCGATTAAATACGTACTTAATCATTCAATCTTGATTAACAAAAAGTGAAAATCACATATTAAAAACAGTTAAGGTTTTTAATTTTTGTTTTTATAAAAGACCTTGACCTTTGTCGCGATAGCGGGCAGGGAAAATTACCGTAATGCATCGCCACGTTTAGCCCCATGGGGTCCATCGTCCTACATATTGTACACATTATGCCCCACCGCTCTTTACAGTATCACAACATAAATTTGCGCTGGCCTTCTTACGATAAAATGCGTACTAAATCATTAAATCTCGAGTATAAAAAAGTGATAATCACATAATGACACTCATTTTTCTTAAAAAGCAGCTAATAGTTAAGCTTTTTATTTTTTGTTTTTTATAAAAGACCTCGACCTTTGTCGCGATAGCGCGCAGGGAAAATTACCGTAATGCATCGCTCCGTGGAGCCCCATGGGGACCATCGACCTACATATTGTACACATTAAGCCCCACCGCTCTTTACAGTATCACACCAAATTACGAGGAATTCTAAGGATAATATATGTATCTACTTAACCATTTAATCTTGATTATAAAAAAGAGAAGTGAAAAGTCACTTAATAACACTCATTTTTCTTAAAAAGTAGCTGAGTATAACTGTAAAACTTTTTATTTTACATGCCAAAGTGTCTGACTAAAGCCGCGGACGGACGGACAGACATGGCAAAACTATAAGGGTTCCTTGTTGACTGCGTAACCCTAAAAACAAGCTTTTATCGTACACCATATTGAATTTAGTGTGACGTCCTTTATTTTTCGTATTCTTCAGCCAAGAAGCCAAGGTCTTATCCACAAGGCGATCATAGCAAAATATTGTTAAATTTATTCTCTTTAACATAAGTATCATTTAATATAAAAAATTCTTTTTAAACAACCGACTTCAAACTCCCGCGCCAACTTTACAACAACAAGCACACGCTATACAAAGTACTTATTTTATTGTTGATATTTTAAAAACAGCTCGACTGATTTCGATAAAATTTATATGAGACCAGTTGGGAAGGATGCCCTTTCAAATAAAAAAAGAATCATCCAAATCGGTCCACCCAGTCAAAAGTTCTGAGGTAAAAAACAAAAAAAAAATACAGTCGAATTGAAAACCTCCTCTTTTTTTTTGAAGTCGGTTGAAAAGTGATATAAAAGGTATAAGTTATAAAGCAATTTCTTATGAACGGGATCGTTTCAGACTCTTCCCGAAGTTTTTTGATTAAGTAAATAAATGTAATAAAGTCGAATGCTTGATCTGATGAAAATATGTAGACCATTTCGTGAAGAGACAAAATATATAGGTAACTGATAGAGTAACTTGATCAATGCTTTGGTCGTGTAAAATAATGAATACACTTTGGCCAAATGCGGTTTGGTCGACTTCACCTTTAAGGACATTATGGAGATCTCAGTTATGCAGTTTTCGTACGATGCTTTCCTTCAACGTTAAGGCAAGCTATATTTAATTTCAAACGCACCTAACTCAGAAAAGTTATAGGATCGAACCGCGGCTACCCAATAGGGGGTAGTCTTAAAACCATAGGGCTGCAGAAATGACGGTAGTCAGGGTGGTAATTTGGTGAAAAAATTCCTACTATTTACCAGTCAACGTCAAATATCTGGAAGTATATAATTTCTGAATTTTCTCTGTTAGTTACCTGTTACCACCCTACCGGCAAAGACGTACCGCCAAGCGATTTAGCATTCGAATACGATGCCGTGCAGAAACCGCTACATCAGATTATCCCGCAGCCCGCTTTAATCTTAGACTGTATTACTTACCAGCGGGTAAGATAAGTACCAGATTTCAGTCAAGGGCCTGTTAACATAGTAAAGATTAAAAATTCTACCTTTCCATTCAAATTATTGACAAATTAAAAAAAATGGAAATTGTAGTAGGTACTTTTATAAATCAAAACCCAATGTCCATTTATATACTTTATTCCTCCCAATAATATTACTTTCTAGTTTCTAGAGTACCTAATTTGATTATTTTTCGACAATCCTTCCATGCTCCGTTTTTCTTTTTTGTCCTTCGCGCTCAATTGGCGGGAAACCAACTCATTGGCCCCAGAATACCATTCTTTTTTAATTAATTTGTTCTAGGGCTCTGGATTGAAGTCCTTTATGGCCTTATATTTATTGCGAATGTCGTGCCACAGAATATAAAACTAGAAAATCATGACATTACTTAATCATATTTTCATTTATTCCCGTAATTTATCTTTCAGCACATCAAATAGATATCAAATAGATGTCAGTAATAAAATCCCCTATCTCACGAAAAGTCCTTCGCAATTCAATTTGAAGCTATAACTTAAACATTTCTGGCAATTTAAAAGATCTGCCCGTCCTGAAAACGTTTCTTCAGATCGTTACAAAAGCAATAATATCCCCGACCGCTACCTGAGTGCCCTTGACCCTATTGTAGATAGAGGGAGCATAGGGTTGCCTCTTGCTGTAGCAATTAATATTTAAATATACACGCCGAATTGAGAACGGAGGTGCTCACGTATTTTGTCGGCCTCAGTTTAAAAGTCCAGTATAGTGGACGATCCACAACTTTTTGCAATTTTTTCAAAAAATTTTCTTCACTGAAATAGGCACTTATATTTAAATTAGGGGCATAGCGCCTTTGTGCGAACCCTTCTCTTTCCAGGAAATCGCAGAGGCAGATGTTAAGAAGAACATCCTTTCCATCACAACAAAGGCTATTGGTAGTGATGGCTTGAGCCGGGACATGTTAGTACTGGTGATAGATCTTATAGTGCCTATAATTACTCACATCTTAAACTTTTCCCTGGCAAATAAGGTCTTCCCTACACTGTGGAAAATGGCTCATGTAATCCCCCTACCTAAATCCTCCAATCCTAATTCTTTTTCACAGTTTCGTCCTATTTCGATCTTACCTATCCTTTCCAAAATTATAGAAAATGCAGAATTTAAACAGTTGTCTTCTTTTCTCTATAATAATAAACTTTTAAGCTCGTTTCAATCTGGTTTTCGTCCATCTCATAGCACCGTCACAGCCTTACTCAAAGTCACTGATGACATTCGTTATGCAATGGACCACAAACAGCTCACTATTCTTGTCTTTTTGGATTTTAGTAACGCCTTTAATTCAGTGAACTTTGAGGTTCTACTTGGTATCCTACGCTCCCTTAACATATCTTCTTCTGCGATTGACTGGTTCCACTCTTATCTTCATGGTCGTCAGCAGAGAATCCGCACAGATGAGGCTCTCTCAGACTGGGCTAACCTTCCTGCTGGTGTACCTCAAGGCGGCGTTCTTTCCCCTCTTCTCTTCTCTATATTCATTAACGAAGTTACAAAAAATCTTTCTTCTTGCTACCATCTTTACGCAGACGATTTGCAACTCTATAGACATGCTGAATTATCGGATTTGGACTCTGCGATCATTGCAACTAACGCGGATCTTGCTGCTATTCAAGACTGGGCTGAAGTCTACGGGCTGGTTGTCAACCCAAATAAATCGCAGGCCATGATTATAGGCAGCAGACCACTAAGGAACCGCATACAATTTAACAATCTTCCTCGTATTCAATACAACGGCATACCCATAGAATACACCAGTACCGCAAAAAACTTGGGTTTGACTTTGGATGGCAACCTGACTTGGTCAGCCCAAATAAATCAAGTCAGCAAAAGATTGCATTATTCGATTCATTCCTTGAGGAGGCTGCAGAATTTCCTTCCGCTACGTACTAAAATTATGCTTGCACAATCGTTGTTGCTTCCTATCCTCGATTACGCTGACGCCTGCTACTTAGATGCCACTGAAGAGGTATTGACAAACTCGAGCGACTCCAGAATTTGTGCATACGTTTTATATACGGACTGCGCAAATTCGACCACGTCTCCGATTTCCGTCGTCAATTAAAGTGGCTCCCGATCCGTTTTCGCCGGAACATGCATATTTTAACCATCCTTTTTAATGTCCTCAAAAACTCTTCTCCTGAATATTTAAGGGAACGTTTTACACTGTCACTTCCATCTACAAGACCCTTGCGAACATGTGTCTCTAAAAAAACCTCTTGAATATCCTAATTATAACACTAAATTAATAATTAATAATTATTAATTTTATAATTTATAATTATAAAAAATCTTTCACAGCAGAAGCTACTCGTCTTTGGAACTTCCTTCCTGAACAAATCAGGGAAAGTCAGTCTGTACATATTATATTTAAAATCAGAGTTAAACAGCATTTTCTTTCAATGTTATAGTATACATATTTATCATTAAAGTTTCTTTATAAATAGAACTATATAGTATGTATTATATAGTATATATTATATATTATAAATATTATATTAACTTATTTATTTTGTATTTATGTATGTAATGTTTATGTATTGTATATATATTATTATGTTTTTAGTAAGTGTAAGTAGTATAACTACATACTTATATTAACTTTTATAGTAAGTATATAAATTTTTAAAGTAAATACTGTACATTTTCTATTTTTTTAAATTCCAATATATTTATTTTTGTACCTATACCACTTAACAATTTCACCTTACTCACTTTCAAGGAAGGCTGGAAGAGATTTCTTTTTAGAGATAAGCTTTACCTTTGTCCACTTTTTTAAAATTAGGTTTAAGACAATATTTTGTACAAAAATAATAATTAAAAATAATTAAAAAAAAATTGCGTAATTATGTCGAAACCCCTTTTAACAAAGACCCCCCCCCCCCCCTCCCCTCCCCTTTTAAGTCAACTTCTGCAGATTTTGTATACTATAAACTTGAAGAAATAGACGTTGCCTTGACAATGGTGGTGACTTCTCCAAAAAAACTTGCCAGTAAACACTTTGCCTATGTTCAAGAAGAAAACAGTTTTTATATTAAAAATTTAATTGACAACCCTATACATAATCAGTTTATATGCAAAACGGACTCTACCGCCTTCGCTTAGAGTATCAATTTGCATGCACACAATATACATCAGGCTTATGCGATTCAATATCGCTGTGTATATCTTTTTCTAGATTTATTATTCAAGCTCACGATTGCGAGTGTTCGAGTTTTTGAGCACTCATTTTACTCGACTGATGAATATGATGTTTTATATTTGGAGCATTCTTATTTCTCGCAAAGACCTTCGTTATTCGTAGCTAGCCGCTGTAGGTATATGTATATCACTAGTCACAAGTACCAATATAACTATTGCTACCTAGTACCTACCTAACCATTATTGGTTTAATAATCCTTTAATCACGCCGCAACAGGGCAACGGATCGACGTGATTTTTGGCATGGCTATAGTTGAGAACATAGGCTTTTTGTCCTGGAAAATTAAGCAGTTCCCGTGGGAATTAAAAAAAACCTATTCCACGCGGAAGTCGCGGGCAAAAGCTAGTTTTATTATAAACGCGAAAGTGTGGTAGTATGTTAGTTTATCTTTCAACCACGCCGCAACGGAGCCACGAATCGACATGATTTTTTTCATGGTTATACTCATAAAAACCACTTCAGCTTCGTAACACGTCGAGCTATGTCGGTTACTTCAGTTCTTCTACGAATATCCTCATTTCTGAAATGCTGCTGAAGTAGCAATGGGTGGAGCACATATTTTATCGAAGAGCTGATAGACGTTGGGGTACCAAAGTGTTGGTATGACGACCCCGCACTTGAAAGCGCAGTATTGGCACTGGATCCAGGTGGAAGGAAGACCTATATTATGCTGCAAATTTTCGACACTCGCAAGGGAATCAAAACCTACAGGGTAGGTAGGTACTTCCCGTCCGACTCGCACTTGATCGGTTTTTTACTTACTTGAATGCTTTTCTTTGAAAAACTTTTGACCACAGCAAATGACAGATAATTGTTACTTTTTAACCGACTTCTTATTGATTTAGTATCGATGATTATGTTCCGTTTTATTTTAAAACAGTGTGTTATTAAGGTTTGGCGTCACTTCGTTGTAACTTCACCAATTGGCATATCGACTGCAAATTGTGTGGTAAGAAAATAGTGATAAAATTTCAGTAGTTGCAAATTTAAAAATTGTAAGTTAGTTACAATTGGCTTCGAAACGATAAAAATTAACATAGTTTTAGATCTAGAAATTACTATTTAAACTAATAAAACTATTTTCAGATGTGACTTTTCTCTATAAAAAATAGGTGAACAAGTTTTCCTTACTAATGTTTTATTTCTTTTTCATCTGTTTTCTCAAAAATATCCATTTACAAGTGTATAAAATAAAATTTAATCATATTATAATGTTGGGATTCTCCATAATATAAGATAAATTATTATTCACATAATATAGTAAGTTATTGAAAAATAATATACCTATCCTACGAATAACAATATCTGAATATTTCTAAGAAAACGCAATAAAGAATAAAAAAAAGACCCTATGTTTATATTTTCTCGAGAACTTAATTAATTTGTATTATAATAAATCACTGTTCTTGGAAAATAAAACAAAAAGTAATCTTTTTTCTTGTAAAACACTAAATCAGAGGCTTTTCTTTCTCTGTGAGAGAATAATAGAGCTTAAAGTGTTAAAAGATTGAAAATAAAACAGCCTTATCTGGTTTTATACAGCTAATTTTTTTTTTTTTTATATGTATAGCTAGCAAACGAGCAGGCGGGTCACCTGATGGTAAGTGATTACCGCCGCCCATGAACATTTGCAGCACCAGAGGAACCGCCAATGCGTTGCTGGCTTTTGAGAAATTTGTTTATCCTCCCTTTGAAGAGCCCCATATTATAATCATGAGGGAACACAGACGATGGAAGCTGGTTCCACAATTTGCTAATTCAAGTTGATTTTGTTTTTTGTAAGTTTAAATTATTTATTTTACCCTTATTTATTTTTATAATTTCGAAATTCAGGCCCTTTGCAGAGAACAGTTTCAAATTTTGTGATGCTGTCACTTTTTTACAATTTTTAGAATAAAATTGTCAAAAAGTGAAAGTGAAAGGACGGATGTAGCGTCGGTGTAAATTGACCTAACTTTAAATTATACCTACTAAACTAGTACAATATCGTCGCTTTTAAAATGAAAGTAATAATACTAAGTATTATGATACTCCTACATAATTATCATACTTCGTTAGATTACAGTCTTATAAGTTTTTACATAAGTAAATCTATTATAAAAAAATCGAATTCCTGACTGACTTAAATATCAATTATCAACGCACAACCTAACGTCCGGACTCCACCAGAGCGGAGACGACGACGAGACGAGAGGAGAGGAGATGTCATTTAAACTACCACTAGAATTTCGTTATTCCCACATCTCGTCTCCGCTCAGCCTCAGTGGATACCACTGAGCGGGGATATATCATTTTTGTATGGAGCGGAGATATATCGATGCGGAGATGAGAGCTGTGGCTGATCTGGGCGGCGGAACAAAGCGGAGATGTGAGCTGTCCCTCGCGTGTGTCACAATTTTTAAAAATTCCACCCCCAAAAGGGTATAGGGGTTGAAAGTTTGGATGAAAGTCCGTCGTTTTTCAAGCTATTGCCATAAAACTTGGTATTTGAGCTACGGATTTAAAATTAAGAAATACAGATTTCACAGTTTTTGAAATGTTTGTCCTTCAATCATGCGGCAACAGAGCAACGGATAATATAATATGTGTACTTAATTTTTTGCATGGATATAGTTGAGGACCTGGAGAGTGACAAACGCTCCTTTATTATCCCGGAAAATTAAGGAGTGCCTGTGGGAATTAAAAATCTTATGCCACGCGAAGTTGCGGGCGTCCGCTAGTCACTTATAAGTAACTTACATAATTAACATTTGAATACGATAGATTGGCATGAGGAGGACACATTTTATCATAGAAAATTTTAACTAAACTCATTTAACGGATTTGTGTAAGTGGACTTAAAACTTTAAGAACGATTCCCACTGATAAATAAAATGAAAGTACCTAAGCTTTCTACATTATTAAAAGTTTTAATGTAACATATAAAAATAAACAATAAAAGTAACACTTTTAAAATTAATGTATGCCTACAAATAAATATTAAACTGCCAAGTCATGGTAGTTTCAATATTGAATTCTTTTTTCGCTTTTCTTTTAGATCTAAAAGAAATTATCTAAGTACACTTTATAATCCTTTTATTATTAACATTCTATTTTCTGCAATGCAACAACAAAGCTAGGCGATTTAGAAGGCTTAGTAAGAGATTTTTACCAACTATGATTTGTATGGATATTTAGATGGCGCTAGTTCAATTCCACACAAATTGTAGTTAGCTTAGACGCGATGGAATTGCTAAAAATCTCCCACTAGGCCTACTAATTTCATCGCAAAACGAGTCTCAATGAATGTCGAATCCAACATGTAATTTCTTTCACCTCCGGCTTGGCTGTAATGAGATGTTAGCTTTTAAATAGGCACCTGGATCGTGGATAGTGATCCAAATTGACTGTGTACCGAATGCCTTACGTATCTGCCAATTGACAGATATAGCGATTAGATGTAACAAAATAGAAAAATGCGTTTTAGAATTAACCTGAACTTATCCAATGGCGTTCTTTGGACGATATGTTCTACAACAGTCAATTTTGTAAATCATTACTGATGGTTTTATCACGAAATATAAATTACTAGATGATGCCCGCGACTTCGTCCACGTGGATTAAGGGTTTTTTGATTCCCGCGGGAACTCTTGAATTCCCTTTGTAATGCAGACAAGGATTAAGAATGATTTTTTCGAAACTCTCTTGGGATTGAAGTCGCAAACGAGTTAGAGTTGGAATCAAAAAACTTTCCGACAATTTTACTCTGAGCTCATTTAGTTTCGATTTTTCAATCCTTGAATTGTATTAAAGTTGATGAGATTTGAAATCTCATACTAACCCTACTATATTTTTATGCAAAGTGCAATCATCATTCATCGCATTAGATGATAACATGATAAGTTATCCATCAGCCACAGTAACTACGGCAAAAAAGACAGCAAAACATATCGTCTAAAGGGAATAAGCTTCAAATAAACAACACTATGCATTTTTTCCAGATTATTCGAAGAGAACCAAGACCTGCTGAACATGTTCGAGAAGTTCCGTCAATGTCGAACGAAGGAGGAACAGATCAACTCTATGGAACTGGCGGAGCACGCGAACAATGTGATGAACACCCTGGACGAAGGAATCAAGGGGCTGGATGACTTAGACAACTTCTTTGAATACATACACCAAGTCGGTGCCAGCCATAGACGGATACCGGGGTTCAAAGTAGAATATTTTTGGGTAAGTTGAAATATCACTTCTATAGTATCACTTCTTCCGTAGTCTAAATTAGAACCCTTATTATGTATATATAGGCTAACGCTTGGCTGCAATCAGACTTGCTTCCAAGTGGTGATGCAGCCAAAGGTGGAGCGCGCTTGCCTAGAAGATGCCTATTCACTCTCGATTTGAAGGTAACTATATTAAAAGAGGAGGGAAAAACGGAAGCCATAAGGGCATTCCATATCCTAGCGGTTCCAATTAGGAACTAGGATTTATTATATAGGGTTAATTTAAAAATATTTATTAGCCTCTACAGGGTAGGTGTTTTGGACCTTGCAATACTATTTACTACTTTGAAAAACTTTTATTATACGAATAAAAAGGCCCAGCCTTCTGCCTGTAAAAAATAGAATGCTGAAAAATGGGTAGACAAATCGCGGACGTCGCGTCGGGATAATTCAACAACGTAAAAAATAATAATAATAATGTCCTCCCGACCGACTTTCAGCCACTGCGGCCTGCTCCAGAGAGATTAGCCATCTGCACGGGAGTATGTGCGCATCACAGGTGCACTCTCTGTTCCATTACTCTCAAAGCCCGAGGGGACGGAAAATTTGACACGAAACACCGCCAACCTCCCAACTTCGGGCTAGTACTGATAATTTCTAGTCAGAAAACCCCAATACTTAAATGCGGCCCGACTCGGGACTCGAACCCGGAACCTCGTCGGCCGCAGTCGAACATGCTAACCACTAGTCCAACGAGGTGGTTAAAAAATACAGAGTTATTAGATAGGGAATTAAAATTCCAAATACTTACTTTCCAAGAATTTACACGAAGCTTATCAAAGGCTTGCCCGTAAAAAGCTAATGTTTTAACTTTTAATGAGACATTCGTGGAAAACGGTCCACGGTAACCTTTCACCCTAACTAATGCTTAAAAATGAACTCGGGTCGATAAGGACATTTGACATTTTGCTTAGGCTACCCTTGTAAGTCTTCTAAATAATTCCGGCAGAAGTTCTGAGTTTACCAGAAGGGAGGTTTAAAAGTCACATTAAAAAAGTCTGTGTAAAAAAGACTACTACAATTTAGACGGTTATATTTCGGACAAAGACGCATGGACAATCTCTAAAATATAATGAATACATATATAAGTACAATGAATTACTTAATTGTTCGTTTTGATATTTATTTTTTGCTATTGTTTAAGATCTTTTTTAATTATTTTATTTTATTTTTGCTGCACATTTGATATGAAGATTTTTATTTATTTTTTTATTTTAAATATATTATGACTTTTTTTTAATGTATTTAATGTATATTAATTTAATAATTTTGTATAACGTTCAATAAGTGTACAACTTGTACCTATTTTGAATAAAATCTTTGACTTTGACTTTGACTTTAATATATAAAATGAAAAGGTGACTGACTGACTGACTGACTGATGCACAGCTCAAACCACTGGATGGATCGTGCTGAAAATTGTCATACAGATACATTATGATGTAGGCATCCGAGATTAAAGGTTTTTTTGGAAATTTAACCCCTGAAGGGGTAAAACAGGGTTAGTTAAATTTGTATAAAAATCGAAGCTTGCTCGTTAAAAAACCTCGTTAGTGGATTGACAATGGGTTAAGAGATGTTAATTTTATATAGACATTTTTATTACTAGTGTGACTACTTGGTCATTCAAAAGGGAAATACGAGGAGGTACTTACGTCGTTACTCAAAAAGGGTTCTAATAAGTTGAGACATATTACATGATTGAAGAATCCCTTCGGGTTGGAGAAAAAATGTGCGTGTATGTGTGAAAAGATACTTATAATATGATCGCACACCTTACCTCGCCCGCCGAAGGGTTCTCAAGAGCCGTAAAAAGCGCAAGCAAATCCTTTTCAAATACATTTTGAAACATGCGTGAGTAAATATAATAATAATACTAAACTTTACCCTTAAATAACAACACTTACTATTATGAATAACTGAAATGCGTTGATTGCGGCTCGCGCTTGAGCGAGCTTGAGCTCTTCACCACCCGGATCTTCATGTATGCGATCATCATTATAAAGGAAAATTTCCACCCAGTTCCGAATTCCGATATCAATTTCTGACGACCTTTTGACGGATTTCCTCGATTTGTAATAACATCATGTCACTTGAAATATTGTTGGGTTGAATATTCACTTCGGTCGACCCCTGTGTAGCGGCAGTCGGAACAGCGGGGATTTCATGCAAAACAAGCATCCAATTTAATGAATAATAATGAATATATAAGTATGAATTTGATTTTAGATTGCGGGAAAGAAGCAGCATTGTATAACAGTTTCTTACGTGGCTGCCATTTTTCCATATAAACGTATGTTCCGTTTTCTCCGTGGATAGTAACAAAAATGTATATTACTTATCCCTGCCCAGTTTCTATATGTCTTTATTTTTTCCATAAATTATATTATATAAGAACTAGAACCTTCCAAAATTGCAAAATTATCAAGTGCTACCGTCATCATCACATTTCCCGCAAACAAATCACAACATCACTTACCAAGTAGGGCTAACTTAATACATTACCAGTCTTTGTTAACAGTATGAATATGGTTTTGAGAAATATACATAGTATAAAACCCATGAAAAACACCTCCATTCCGGAAAACACTCCTCATAAAAGAAGATCGAAGCTTCCAAAGCCTTCAAAACAAATATCTAAAATATTTCCAATATTTGTTCCAGAAAATAGAGACGCCGTTCCTCGCGGCAGTGGAAGCGACCCTCGGCGACAGGTACACGCCGAACGTGGAGAATATTTACAAAATCACCATAAAATTCATCCTACAGACGCTCGTAGACGGCTACGAGAAATCCGCGAAGGCCAGCACGAACTCTACGTGAGCGGGTTGTTACACAAAAATGATTTACAAAACTCTACGTGAGCGGATTTTTACACAGAAATGATTTACAAAACTCTACGTGAGCGGGCTTTTACACAGACATGTGTTCGAAATACGATTTGAATTAAATCCCTCAGATCGCTGGTTACCATTTACGTATAAATAGAAAATTGGTGGGTGTTTTGTTCGAATTAAATTCCTATAGGATTAATATTTTCGGACTAAGTACCAGTTCTATAAAAGAAGCGTGGGTTTTTACACAGGACTGTATAATTGAAATGCGATTCGAATCAAATCTCTCAGATCGCTGGTTACTATTTTCGTATTATAAATGGAAAATGTTGGGTGTTTTGTTCGACTTAAATTCCTGTATTTTTGGACTAAGTACGTGTTCTTCAAAACAATGTCAATTTGTTAAAACTGTACTTACGAGTACCTATTACTGAATTAATGTTCATGTTCAAAATGTGTATTAATGTAAATAATTTACCATATTAAGGTTCGCTTGCACATGGACTTTTAAACTGATTTAGTTAAATTTTGTAATGCTATCCATTTTTGGCAAATGCATATTGTAGTAGCCAAAAAGGGACAGCATTAAAATATTTAACTAAATCAATTTAAGAGTCCTTTTGCAAATGGCCCTTAGTAATTGTATTGGTCTCCTTTTAATGTATAAAAATTAGTTTTAATTAAAAGAGACAAAAGTTAGGGTTGTCACTAGTCTCACACTGGTTTAATATTAAGTATTATTTTCATCGATGGAGCTACAAAGAATTTGTAGTCTAGCGTGTAAAAATAAATGTTCATATTATACGTAGGTATACTTAAATTTAATTTATTATATACATATAAATTTGGGAAACTAATTTATTTGAAAATACTATTAATTATCTTTTTTTTGTTGTTTACGCGAATCTTTTTTATGTTTACATAATCAGCTATGTGTATGCATTTACTTTTATATAAATCGTTGTTTTAGTTATATAGTTATAACATAATACATAACACATATAGTGTATATAGTTAGATAGTTAAATCTTTAATATTAGCATCGATTTCCTGAGACCGTTTTCAGCAATCATTTAAAAACTTTCCCTTCTTTCTAAACATTTTATGACCAGTCAAGTGTACAGTGAATGGCTTTTATAGTGTACATAGATGATGAGTAACTCAATACCCTCAAATCCAAAGCTACCCCTTTGTCTGTTTGCTTAGGACAAGATAAACATCTCGCAGCCCTGAAGTTTTCGCACTATGATGTGACGACAATTGAAACCTTACGAAGAGCGAAAATACACCAAGGACCGGTGACAGGATAAAATGGCTGTGTAAACGTTTCGCTCTGTCGTGTTAGTGTGAGCAGCTCCATATAAGTCAGGGCAAAATACATTACGGATAGGATGGGACAAAACGCCCGCGTCGTAAAGGAAACACGTTTTATCCTGCCGCGGTAGGTATATCCATTCTTATACGTTTAGGGTATCGTACATACCTAAACGTATGAGAATGGATACACGTTTAGCTCTAATTCAATGCTGTTATGGTTTATTTTACTTTGAAGCTGAACTTTTACGATTTGATCGGCAACCCTTACATGATTGCACCTCTGATCTGTTCTTGATAAGGGATTTTTGCCTTAGCTTGCCACAGTGTCGCACTGTGGAAAACAACCGCGCGAATAATATCGTGCGGTGCGCTGTTATGCGATCCGTTCATAAATAATCATAAATTGCCAGCTTTGACAGTTAATGTAAAAAAAAAAAGTTTATTTTACTTCTTATTTTTATTATCATTCATAAAAATGTACCTATTAAGAATGTCACGCGATGTAAAATAATCAATATGTTAATGTAAAAATATAATGAAAAGTAAATAATAATGTTAGAACTTAGAGTTACACTGCACCAAAGTCTGACTATTGTTTTGTAAAAAAAATATAGATTCCAAATTCATTTTAAAATCAATGTTTGCTTATGCTATTATTTAAAGACAATAATCCAAATATTTTATGTAAGGATGATTTCATTTTCATTTTATTTAAAAATTGAATCAAAATTATAGATTGTAAAATATTAAATCTCATAGATTAAAAATCTTCATCACAATAGAAAGTCAAAAACAAAGGAAACAACCAAAAAGTACCAGTAGTTGTAGTGCGTTATTTTTAAGGATTTATAATTATATTTTTAGAATAATTGACTATTTGTGAAATTTGAATTAGAAAAAATAATACTAAGTGAACATTCAAATACCTGGAACATTATAAGTCAATTTATTGCAGACGTTAGACTCTGTCAAAATGATACCAACCTCTCAAATTGCCAATAACGTCTTTGTGAATGAAAGGTATGAAGGAGTATAAAGCAAAATTTTCACTATATACCTATTACGTATTTTTGGAACGGCTATACAAAATGGGCTATTCAAGCCCCTCTTTTTTCGATATTAAAAAGTTTTGCACCTTCTGTAACATAAATAACGTGATACCTATTCTCATTTTTAGAAAGTTACCAAATGACGTCAATTCAACAAAGGCTCCAAGAAACTTATTTCTCAAGATTGATCCGGTCTTTTAAATATACAGAAATATTTTTTGGAATTTTTAAAGAATTACAGTCACTGCCTCCGATTTTCATATTTGGAAAATTACATCAATTTTCTTGTATCCGTTCATTCGTGAACATTATTACATTCCTTCGTTTCACGCTCGATTTTATGTCTCTTTTGATACAATAATATATTTACGTATAAAGATGGAAAAGAGATTCTATTTCAATGTAACTTTGTTATGACGTAATTTTCGTTCGATCTTTGAATGAAAGATATTAAAAAACTTAAAGCTTGGATAGAATCGTCAGAGGAAGTTGCTGAAAAAGTTAAGGTATCATAAAATGTATTTAATTTATTTACACAACTTTGGAAGTATTCTTGAAAGTTTTGTATTTACCACATAAGAACATACAAACTTTCATTTTAAGTTGTCTGTAAGAATATATTACCAATTATTTTATCATAATATACTTATATTTTATATAAAAGTAGAAGCACATAATTTACCAACCAACATGTTTTCAATATTCTTTGCGATTGAGGAAAACCTTTGAAAATGTAATTTTTGCGTGATCGGAATAATCCCACATTACTTTGAGGATCACTTAATAATTTGTTCTTATTTTCCCGACAGTCGTTTTACTTTTGTCGGGCTTCGATAAGAAAGTCTTGGAAATATACCTCGAATTAATATGGGAGCTTTCTTAAACTGAAAGAATAACCGTTTAACCGAGTTTCAAAAAGGGGAGGCTCTCAACTTTTTTAATGTCGTCTTATGTAAAAAGCAAAGCGTCTCACTAAACGCTTGCGTCATTTAATTAAAGTTGACCAACGGATCCAGTGAACAAAATAGTCAGTGTGTTTTACCAATTCGTCGTGACTACATTTACTTTACATCTGAGCGTAAACATATTAGAAGCGCGTTCATTTTCACATAATAAGATCTCTCTACCTACTCACTATAATTATGCCCGTTTCACTCCATTTACTATACAAATATAATATATTAGTAAATTAGTAAATGTGTTCTTCACTGGCTGAAACAATGGAATTATTATTATAACCGTCGTAACGTCTTCATTTGTAAATAGTGATTGTTAGGGAAGCAGTGTATTTCATAGAAAATTATGTGACGCAATTAGAGGGCTTTTATTAACGGTGAATATGTAATTCATTTTAGTAACACATGTTAAATGTTAACGAACTGTTGCTGTTGCGAAATATAAAAACGTTTATGTACTTATATTAATTTATAATAATAAAATATCAATAATAATTCATAGTGTGGCAATTAACAAACCAGTAATGAGCCCTCTTTTTAGTCTACTCTAGTAACTATGGTCAAAGAAATATTTTACCAGAGGGGTATTATTTCAAAATGACAGTTTTATGTCACGTACCTTGACGTCTGTAAAATATCGAATAAAATTCTAAAACACGAACTTCAACAATATTAAAATAATGCGATTTTAAGCGAGGTCTATACTATGTGAGTTTATAAATTATAGACCAAAATCTTTTTATTTTATTTAACAGGATAAATTGACCATGTTTTATTATATTATAAAAACAGAAAAATAATTTATATTTTTATTTGTGTAAAATTGAGAACTATCTTTTTATAAAACACCTCTGTTTAAGATATCACGTCACATTAAACCAAATAGTCCTAGGATTGAATAATAATGTACTGACCGTGTATAATTAATGGATAATTTATGTACTATAAGTGATGGATGTTTGTAATTTGTATTATAAAAGTAAGATTGGTGTATTTAAGTGTTACTTTACTACTTTAAATAAATATTATTTAAAAGTGTCGTTCAAATTATTGTTTTTAATAATACTTATCCATGGGTAAAATTGAAATTTGAGGGTTTTAAACAGCTAGAAGATGCCCGAATTTTTTCCACGTGAATTAAGATTTTAGGGTTTTCAAAAATCACGTGGGAATCCTTAGAATTCTTTGAAAAGTTACTTTTGTAAAGAGACATGTTGCATTCCGGGAAGGTATCCATACCAAATTAGATGATGCTCTGGTGTCAGAGTGAAACGTAGGTACGTTGAGATTAATTTGGAAGATTTGTGTGGTGTGGTGTGCTGGCGGTGCACATCGCAAGCTGCGCGTTTATTAATAAAAACGGTTATCTCTCTTAGGACATCCACATTATTCAGTATTGAGTTATAATATATTCAGTTTAATGAGACGGTAAACGCACGTGTAAATTGAATTCGCGCGGTAATATTTTTCAGTGCGAGCTAACCCTATGCCTCATGCGGGTCGTGCTGTGACAGCCTAAATTATTTTTGGTATTATGTCACAGATCAAGGAATCTGCTTATTATTCTCTTGCTTATATTCTCTTTTGTTCTATGTGTTTTTTTTTAATGTGTAGGTACCTGTATTTAGGTATTATGACTCAGCTTGTACACAGTACGTTGGACTTGCGTTTATTATTATTGCTATCATTTCCGGAATTATTGGTACTTGTCATTCCGGATTAATGGACGCCACGCACCTTAAATAGCTGTTACTGTTAGAATTTCCAACCGCCATGAATATATATTACACCTACTTATTTATGTATGTCTGTATGATTATAAATAGATTTTTTTCACGCCACTAAAAATTAACCCTTGACCGCAATCTCACCTGCAGGTACGTGATGATACAGTTTAAGATGGTAGCGAGCTAACCTGTTAGGGTTATATTTTAAACCCATACCCCTATTCGATTTCTACACAGCACCGTACCGGAACGCAAAATCCCTTGGCGGCACGTCTGTGCCGGTAGGATAGTCTCGCCATGGCCGAAGCCTCCCACCAGCCACGCCCGAAGCTTCGCACCAGGCAAAACATAATATGGCAATTCATTTAGCGGAACGTCAAGTTGCTTTGCGGCACGTCTTTGCCGGTAGGTACAGTTGATAATTCTAAGCCAATTTTCAAATATTAATTTTCAAATTGGCTCCGCCGTTAATCGAACGCAGAATGTCCCATTCTATGTGCTCTGGGCCATACTGCCAACGCTGTTTCATTATTGTGCACTTTCGTGTTTTTTTTTTATTCCACTACAAGTTAGCCCTTGACTGCGATCTCACCTGATGGCAAGTGATGAAGCAGTCTAAGATGGTAGCGGGGTAACCTGTTAAGGGTATGGCAGTTAGATTAAACCTAGTCCGTTTCTACACGGCATCGTAGGTAACGCTATCACTTGGCGGTACATCTTTGCAGGTAGGGTGGTAACTAGCCACGGCCGAAGCCTCCCACTTTAGCCTCCTAAATAATAATCCTTGTTGTCATGGTACCGTACGTGACATCAGACTGTCATTTCGAGTAATATTGTTTAAGTTTTGCTTTAAGCGTTGGCAGTATGGAACCTGAACATTGCGCCATTTAGGCCGACAAACCCTCATATACAAGTAAGGCGATCACTTTCTTTACAACCAATAATGTAATGTCATTAGGAATACAAAACGCATTGGAGTCGCGATAAAAATCAGCGGGACTGTTCTAAGGACTTCCACAGAGCCTCCTTACATACGAACATTTTATTACGACGTCATAAGGCTCATATTCCCTTGAGGTCAGGACGAATGTATCACTTTATGACGTAGATTGCCATAATTTCGAAAAAGGACACGAATATTATCATACAATTGATGCGAGCGTCATAAAAATTGGATGACACTAGTTGGATAGCCAATAGTGATGGGTGCACGTTATATCGATAAAAAATAAAACGCTGCGGGCTGACAAGGACGCCCTATTTCACCCTCAAATTAGAATCCAGTTTTCTACCTCTACATCTCTCACAACTATGTGGTGAAGCCACACTGCATTTATAAAATGTTTTAAAACATTATTGAAATCACTCAATAATGTTTTATACAATTTTTTAACTGCAATGTGGTAGCCACTAGCACCAATAGGTTGATGATAGACGGATCTGCCATTTCTATGGGTGTCGACCCACTGTATGAACATACTAGCTAATGCCCGCGACGTCGTCCGCGTGGATAGAGGTTTTTCGGTTCCCGCGGGAACTCTTTAATTTAGCCTATATGCTATTCCAGACTAAAATCTATCTCTGTGCCAAATTTCATCCAGATCCGTTAATCTGTTGGGGCGTGATTAAGTAACAAACATCCATACATCCATCCAAACTTTCGCATTTATAATATTTATTGATTGATATTGATTATTGATTGATTGATGATTGATGATTATTGAATTGATTGATATTGAAGTATTAGTATAGATACTTACGCCTGTGATGTTAGTATAGATTGCGTTTGATCTCCAAATCTCATTATCTACACCAGACGCTCTAATAGTATAAGTTTTCGAGTTAACGTAACTTGAAAAGTTGTATACGGCCTCAGATTCTTTGAACAGCAAAATCTAATTTCATAAAATCTGATACCTACCTACTAATCTCAACGTTATTACTTTCGGATTTATTATTTTAATCCCCGAAAAAAGCTAGTCTTCGTTGAAACCCACTTTAATTATTTTCGTTTTTTTACTAATCTTTAAATTCTTTCATTTTTATCCTCAAACGACCTCGGGTGCATTGAGTTGTACCTAGACCGTAGAGAAGAAAATTTTATACGAAATAGAATAATATAATCAATATTATAAACAGGGTTTTATAGATAAATCTGATAGATTTTTTAATAATCTCATCCCCTACTTAACGTCGTTACGATACACTATATTAATTTGCTTTACCAGTGGGTTTAACCAATCATACATCAGACCAAATGAGAAACCATATTTTGAAAAATTATCAAAATCCCAAATGACTCCCGGGAATCGAACCCAGGACCATCAAATTTCAAAACTTACCATTCCTAACTCTATCAGATCCCTTCGCTTGGTGTTTATGCCAGTAGGGTGTGGTAGGGAGGTGTGGTTACTATCAATGAACAAACCACCTAATAAATTTATGACAGAAATACTGTGTGTACGTTATGTATAAGCTTTTTGTAAATTTTTATCAATAATAATAACCTACATGATACACAAATCACTGGTGCTTTTGTTAGTGGGACATCACCGCCTCTAGGATACACCACCTCACTGGTCTGGTACGATTAGTATCATTACAGCAAAATATGGCGTGGTATGTACCTACCTAGGTATAATAATGTTATTTTACATTTCTGAGAAAACGTATTTACGCTTTACTGCGCGCTTGTTTATAAAGCAATAAACTAACTGCTCAGACAAAACGAAGCTTCAGTTATTATTGAATTAAGTGGTCCATAGCATCTATACCTACTTCTATACTTAGTATTATAAATGTGAAAGTTTGGATGGATGGATGGATGTTTGTTACTCAAGCACGGCAGAACGGCTCAACGGATCTGGATGAAATTTGGCACAGACATAGATTATAGTCTGGAATAACACATAGGCTACTTTTTATCCCGAAAAGTTAAAGATTTCCCGCGGGACAAAAAAAACCTTAATCCACGCGAATAAATTCGCAGGCATCAGCTAGTGTTTTAGTAAATGTAACGTACAGTTGAATGCTCTATGAATATAGATAGCTACTGTGGCACCCGATTGTCGGTGAATGTTTATTTGTATCGGGCACCATTCATCATCATAATTTTAATTTTCAACCCATTGCCGGCTCACTTCTAAGCACGAGTCTCCTATAGGAATGAGAAGGGTTTCAGCCACAGTCCAACACGCTGGCCACGCGAGGATTAACAAATTTCATTTCACACACCATTGCGTTGAAGGTTTTAGCAATTGATGTTGCGACAATCGAAACCTGAAAACTTGAGAGTTGAGAGTGTTCTCAAAGTCTGCCAAATCGCACTTGGAAAGGATAAACAGAACTATCGATAAGCTCTTGAATATGTACATCACTAATGTGAGCTACAATCGCCGTTGTATGCAGTTATTGGATGTACTCTGGTCGCATCACTAGTCCAAAATCCTTATTTATTTATAGAAAAAGATAATCTAGAAATAGATATTTAAAAGTGTTATAGTTAATTGTGAAGTATTTAAGACAACTAAAGCAATAAACACTATTTTAACGAAATAAATGTCAAATAATATCTTATTATTATGATGGTAAGAAAGAAAATACAAAATTGAGCTCATAAACATTTCAAAAAATACTCTCGCTTAAAAAACCATATAAGTGAAATACTTTAGTAATCAAGGTGTAAGCACTAAGTGCAAAGAAAACCGTGTCAAGTAGGTAATTACAATTTGTTTTATACGACTGTACTGGAAATTAAGTAAATAAATTAAAAAGTTAGAAAAATCTAGTGAAAAGAATATATTTTTTCATTGGGAAACAATTGAACCCTAGAAGATTCCAAATGGGTTGCAAGTTATCTCAGCTCGCAGCATCCGAGTACTCTCAAGACCCCCTACACAAGCCGCCGCCCCCAGCCGACCCCCGCTCACCCTTGACCCCTAAACAGCAGTACTGCATCATGGCATCTTGGAAAGGGATATTCAGACAGATCGAGAAGACTGGCATCATTTTGTTTGTAAAGTAAGTATATTCAATTTCTCTCTCTGCATCGTATTTCCCATTGTCGTCGTGACTCCATTCCATTAATAGCCCATTCCAAGAAAACCCCTGCCATAATAAATTTCAACTCTTAGGTTACTAACAAATTATTATCAGATGTTAGTGATAATAATCGGGACCGATCGCTTTTTTTCATTGAAGTTTTTCATTGTGAAAATTCTATGAAAAGTTTGAAAAAGTCATAAATTCATAAAACCAAGAAAGAGGTCTTTGTAAAAGAGCAACACAGTATTCAGGACTGATGATTATACCTACTTAATAATACTTAACAGTGCAAGAGCGATTGATTGAATGAATGAATGAATGTATCACTGAATGACGTAATGAATGAGTCCGCGAAAATGCATAAATGAAAAACACTAAATTGTAGAATATGACTGATCTCGATCTTTACTCAATATTTCTTATTTTTTTATTTTAAGAATGTTCAATGAAAGAAAGAAAAACTCGTCAAAACAAAAAACAATAAAATTACACGAGCTCTTTTTCATAAAATAAGTATTTTCATAAAATAAGTATTAATAATGTACGGGCGTTTAATTCAGGAAGTTGTCAATTTAATAATCTACATCCGACGCGAAAAAAAGCTTCTAGATTGTCATTAGATTTACAAGAATATTTTTTTAATTAAAAAGATATTTTTTTCCTTTTTTCTTTTCCTCGTCGGAAAACCATGACGAATTCGGGCGCTCTTTTATGAAACTTGTATTATATCGTGTTATCTAAAGAAGATACCTGTCCCCGAGATGCTAGCTTTGTACCAAATTACACCAAAACTGCTTAAGACAAACCTGCTAAGGCATTGTCCTACGCGAGCGACACGCGACAACGCGACTCGCTACAAAGCAACGCGACAGTATTGAACAGTAGCTGACACTTCAAGTGACCTACGTTATCGCGTAGTACTATGGATTATACAACATAAATCGAGTAGGTACTGGATTTGAACAACAGCACACTGCACAGTATATAGGTATGTCACTTATGTCAGAGTATTTCCACTGTATAACAATAAAGGAAGCAGGAAGTGTTCCCTAAGGGTTTCCCTAAAGTTCTGCACCTCACACAAAAGCCTCTATTAGACGCCTAACAAAGGGAGTCACAAACCTTTGACGCTACTATGAGTTTCAATTGAGAACACCATCGTCGGCAAGGGTCGTGATTTGCATACTCCTCAAACTTGTATAAGTACTTAAACTTAAAACTATCGATTGATATTGTCAATTTTCGGTTTTGAAGTGCGATTGTCTATCTTATGTTCATGTCAACAAACAATCATGGACTATGGGAAATGCAATCAATTTGAACATTATGTTAAAAATTAACATTTATAGATCATTGAGCAGAAAAATTAAGAATGAAAATGAATCTCGAAGAACTAATTGAACTCACGAGTCTTGGCCAATTAACCAGATTTTTGTGTGTAAGTTGATTCCCATAAGAAGGAAGCCAACGGTACAGTAATAATTAATTATTAATAGGTAAGTATCATCAATTTCATAAAATTTACAGAATTTGATTTATCTATAGGTACTTATACTTATACTAAAACTGTACCTAACTGGAAAATTTCTGTACATTTAATATATTCTGAAAATTTTTATCGGGGTATGCTTTACTATCGATACTAAGCCCAAAACAGATTTTTATTTAATTTTTGTCCGCCTGTCTGTCTGTCTGTCTGTATGGCCGCGCATCACGCGAAAACTACTGAACGGATTTAAATGAAATTTGGTATAGCGCTAGCTGATACTCCGGGTCAATATATAGGATACTATTTATCCCGATACAAAATAAGGTTCCTCCAGGATAGGGGTTTTTTGTTGATTTTACTCTATAACTCAGTCAAATCTGAACTGATTTGAATAAATCTTTCTTTATTAGAAGGTATGTATTATCAGGTAAGTTTTGGTGAAGATTTGATAAATGTTATCAGAGATAGAGGACAAAACTCCTCAACAGATAACAGCAATTCACTTGATTAGGACTTAATAATATCTTTTTCATCCCACCATCTCGGAAAGAGTATTTTTAATCTTCGATATCTGAATGCAAAAGCCGTTATTATCCTCTTGAGGATAAAGTAAATTGAATTTAGAACATCGTGTGCACGTTAGTAAACATTACTCGTTTAAGAAGTTTGTGAATTCACAACATCATTAAAACCTATTTACTTAACTCTATGGTGCCGAATTTCCATACAACCTTTTTTAATTTGTTAAAAACTCACACTCGTAACGTTCTTGGTGTACTTTTTTAATTTGCTTTGCGCGCACCATTTTCTTTCAGGTCATGTCATTTCCTCGCTGAGGTGGGATGAAAAGTTACGTGTTGCACTCGAGTGAAAAGATTTTTCATCTCGTGCTCTTTTGATTCCCTCGCTGACGCTCAGGATTCTAATTTTTGAACCACTCGCTGCGCTCGTGATTCAATTTTAGAATCCTTCGCTTGCTCGGTCATCAAAATTGAGCACGCGGTTAAAAAACAACTTTTCACTCTTGTATAACAAATAACTATTTGGTGGCCTTGAAGGAAACAAAATTAATCATAAAAAAATTGGGACCAAGAGTCAACATCCGTCACATAATTTACTGTTAACATTGGTATAATTTCCATAATATTTCGATGCCATGTGTTTGCCTGTGATATGCGCCTGTGATACTTAATTTCGTGTATCAAAAATGTCGTGACTCAATTATGCCGAACCGTTTCTTCTTCTGAGGAACTAATTATTTTAGTGTATGGTGAAACAGAGAATTTGACAGTTCGAGAGAATTCTTGGTTCTGTGAGCGCGCTATATACTAACCGCTTGAAACGATCATGCTGCTGCAATAAAGAACACCATATTGATGCGTGTTGATGGGGACAATGTGCGGTACAGCTCCGTCAATCGGGTTGCAGATCAAGACGAGGCCACAAATTACCCCATAGAATTTTTGAATCTACCCTCGGGCTTCCATCGCACACATTGAATTTAAAAGTTGGAGTGCATAAAATTCTGCTGTGAAACCTAACTCCACCAACGTGGAAGTGTTGACAGGGTGCGGAGTCGGACAACGCGTCTTTATTCCTCGAATACCTCTAATCCTGTTTTAATGTTATAGTGGGGAGCAAGGCCTATTTTATTAACGCCACTGTATGCGCAAGAATAACTGTCGCGAACGAAGTCGCAGGTACAGCTTGACTTGATCTTTTAATATTATAAATACGAAAGTGTGTCTGTCTTTCTGTTATCTTTTCATGTCTCCAACCACTATTATATATTTTGGCTCTATTTTTTATCGTTCGGCACAGATTTAGCTTTCGTCGTTCGTTGAGCCAGGCATAGGTAACCAATATATAGGTTATGAATTTCCGGAATAACAATTTAAAATTGAATTTAATTGGATGAGATTAAATTATAATTAAAATGAATTTAAGTTCATTAAATAAGAAATTGTGGATGTATAGTTAAGTAAAAATGAGCATCTGCTTTGCATCAAAAATTTTGTTATTGTATTTCTAATGTGCATATCGGTTAGCAGTTATCTTTAGCATCAATAAACTTCAAGTATACGTAAATCTTAACTTATTTCTTAATGTCTTGGTGTAAAGATGTTAATAGTTAATAGAATAAAAATGAATCCCTATTTCCCATGGCCACGGCATCACGCGTGAACGCGGCTGGACCAATTTCGCTAATTCTTTTTTTGTTGTATAGGTGAGGACCTGGAGAGTGACATAGGCTACTTTTTATCCCGGAAAATTAAAAAGTTCCCGCTACGTACGAGTTAACTTAAGCCACGCGGTCGAAGTCGCGGGCATCAGACTATACGGGCGGGAGACTATACGGGTTGGTCCGCGTGGATGCTCTTTGATTTTCTGGAAAAAACACCTACTTAAGTCCGTCTCCGGGATCTTAGCTATCTTTGTATCAAATTTCATCGAAATCGGCTGAATGGATGGGCCGTAAAAAGGTAACAGACACGCAGACATACGTTCGCATTTATTTGTAATTTAAGAGTATAAATATTTCCTACATCATAATCATCACTTCAACCTATTGCACCTGCTGATTACAACACATACTTCAAAATGCTAACAATAACATTCCGTCTCGGATTCGCCTAATTAAATCACCAGTCTTGATTCCACGAGAAGTCAAAGCGACCTTTGAATCAGGCGAGGAGGACCTTTGAATAATTATATTTGCGAAGCTTGACCCTGATGTCCCATTCCCATGGCCCCTAAAGGTCTTTATTCTGAACAGAATAAACATTACAAAGCCTCCTGACCGACATTTCCGTGATTTATTAAAATGTGTATCTATATCTATGTTGTTCCTATTTTATTTCTCACCCAAAATTGTTAACCCGAAAAATCAATGAGGTCCCAAGGAGTTTCAAATATTTAGCCCATATTTAGCCTAAAAAGTCGCGTCGTGATGAAAAAAAAATTAAAAGTAGATTACTACTTTTAATTTTTTTATCTACTCCAGCATCGAAAAGTTCCAATTTCGAATTTGACAACTATATCGAATTGAACCCTCTTTCGTGTTTGCTTCTCATAACGATACAGTTCGTTGTATGGGAGCTGTATCGTTATGAGTCATAGCTGTATCGATATGGTTATCTTCATAAATAGGATACCTATAGCTTAGCGGCTCTGGGTTCTGGCACTTGATTGTTTTGACTTTTTTATTAATTTATAAAGTAAAAAATTATAAAGACGTCCTTGTCGTAGATAAAATCTTGTATGCAACTGTACGTAATTAGTCATTTTAATTCTCGTACTATCCTATTTTGATACTCGGCAAGCCTCGTATCAAAAAACAGCACTCGAATTAAAATGACCCTCATTACGATACAGTTGCATAAATAGCTATTTTCATTACCAAGTATCATTTTTTTCACACTATGTAGTTTGATGCCTGTATTATAAAATTGCCTTGTCACGAATCGGAAAAACCATTTTGCGAATGAAATTAAATTCATCTATAATTCATCTATTATAACAGGATTTGGAAAAACTAATTACGTTATGCCTGCCTGCGGTGAAAGCCCGCACAAAAATAATTATTAAACAACAAAGTTTACTTAATTTTAGATTAAAATATGGAATCACTGTTCCGTTTGATAACAGCTTTGTTATATAATTATTATTACCGAGGCACTTTCCGTTCCGCCACCGGGTCACATAGGATAGGATTTGACCAAAGACAATATATAATTAATCTATGGATTTGACGGACTATACCTGCAACATATTCTGTGAAAACATCGAATTTATTTGATAAATAATTTATCAATTAAATAAATCATTTCCATCATCATCTCCTAATTAATTAATTGATTAATCACTTACTGTTTTTTATTTTTCTCTTCTCTTTTATTTATATTGTTTATTTGTATTTTCTTTTGTTTTTGTCAAGATGGGTTTCTTTTTTTTAAATTGTTTGTTTATTAGTGTTAGGTTATTAGGTAAATTAGGTCTAAAAATTAGCACTACTAATGCTAATTTTTAGACTGCAACTTAAATATTTTGTTTAGAGCGCCACCTCACCAACAAACTGAATTTATATTTTGTAGAAAAATGTTGTATCCATTTGAAATAGAAAAAATAAAAAATAAAATGATTTATTTATTTCATGTAGGACAACTTGTGTTATTATACCACCGGTTCGGAAAACTGATTCAAATGAGAAGAGCCGGCAAGAAAATCAGCAGTTGCTCTTTTCTTAAAAAAGAAAAAGGTCCATTAAGTAAACAATACAACATATACCTACATCAAGCATTACACTGACTTGTGGGTCACTGGATGCGAGGCCGGTTGCTTCCATGCAACTTTGTCATTCAGAAAATCATCGATAGTGTCTTTGATTATGTATATAATTTCTAGAGGATACTTGAAGAAGAAAGACCCAAAAGCTTTCCATACACATTTGTTAGGAAAAACGTTACATCGACCAAATAAAATTACACAAGAACAGTGTGTATGAGGCGCACAGCTTGCGACCTACATCCGGCTGCCAGTAAATCTGTGACGCGACCATTGCTTACTCTGAGTTTTTACATTGCAAATTCGATTGATCGTATTGAACGTTCGATCACATTAGCGTCAAAGTGAAATGGACCCAAAAGCTCTTGCTTAATAGTCACAAATTCAGCGTTTGGAGTGCTGGCTGTGAATAAATACACGAAATGATGAAATGAGCTCTAAACGAATGCTATTAAGGTTCATTTTACTTTAACGCTAATGTGATCGAACGCTGAATACGATCAATCGAATTTGCGATGTAAAAACTCAGAGTAAGCGTACAGATCTCACACAACGAGCGGGGCTGTGATATATCGCAGCCTTCGAGCTTCCATTTATGACTGTTTGCATGCGGGGGCCATTCCAGAACTTGTTATCATTATTATATTCTTTGATTAGATGATGTCCGCGACTTCGTCTGCGTGGATAGGGGTTTTTTGATTCCCGCGTTCCAGACTATAATCTATCTCTGTTCCAACATCAAATCCGTTCAGCCATTTTGGCGTGATTGAGTAACAAACATCCATCCATCCAAACTTTCGCATTTATAATATTAGTATAGATATAAATTTAATAATGCCCGCGACTTAGTCCGCGTGGATTAAGGTTTATTGATTCATGTGGAAACTCCTTTATTTGCCGGCATTAAAAGTAGCCTATATCCTTCCCCGAGATTCAAGTTTCAACTCACCTCTGTAGTCTGTAGCAAATTTCATCAAATTCTGTAAGATGGGCCGACTAATTTTTATCCCAGAAAAAATCCTGCGGGAATTTGAAAAAAAGTAAACCACGAGGATGATGTCAGCGGCATCAACTAGTAACAATCAAAAAGATTGAAACCAAAATATGAAGCATCGAAAAACCTGCCATAAACCTACCATCGCTTAGAGACGTATTGTTTTACTATTTTTGACGTTCGTGTTTTACAATTATAATCCTTATTTTAGGGACGTCAAGGTACGTAACATACAACTATCTTTTTGAAATAATACTGCGTTAAGCAATGGTAGCAAGTAGCAACCCCCCTGAAACGTTAACAATATTTAACCCTCTCGGACACACAATTCAACACTCCAAGGGCCGTTTGGGCCCATTTCGAGTGTTGACTTGGTTTATGACGGGTTAAATACTACTTAGGGGTGCATTAATTTCAATTCGCTATCGCAATGACTGTGAGTTCTATGTTCTATGGCCACTGTAATGTAATATTTATTAATAACCCGACTCTACCTACTTATATCCAGAGAGATTAGCCACCTACGCGGGATATAATATTATAGTGCACAAGAGTGTGCGCGCATACATAGGTGCACTCTCTGTTCCTTTATTCCCATACCAAATTGACCTTGCCGGGGATCGAACTCGGGACCTCCCACTCATAATACCACAGCGCTAACCACTGCGCCGGTGCCATACCTGTACATAATTGTTATTATAAGAGAAATATAAAACTTCAAACTTCCTAGGCCCATACCTATACAATAAAATTAATCTTACTTTACCCATATTCAACCTGTCATATACTCACTGCAAACAAAAAGTTATATCATTTCTTATTGATAAATCATACGACGAAATAGAGGAATTCTTAAAAATTCAAAATTAAATTAACCTACACTCCTTTTAAAAAAAGCATTAGTCACTTACATGCACTTAAACACTTCTTATGAGCACGCGCGCATACACACACACACACACACACACACAACACACACACACACACACACACACACACACACACACACACACACACACACACACACAAATTAAGCATAGTTTTGGATTGAACTACTATACATTAAAATAAATTGAAATCTGTTCAATATGCACTTGTGTAAAAATACTTACTTTGTTGTAAACGAGGGAGAGGGCTAGTTGACCTTAACACAGATCTTAAAAAATCTAGAAAGGACAACTACCATTGATCTCATTACTAATTTTTGTTATTTTCATTTGAACACTGAATTGTGCATTGTAATAGTAATAGATCTAACCATTTGAACAATGTATATATGCATGTATGTGAGAAATAAAATTTGATTTGATTTGATTTGAAACTTTCCATTTCCAGATTATTCGAAGAAAACGAAGACCTCCTGCACTTGTTCGAAGATTTCCGCGAGCTTCGCACGAAGGAAGCCATCGTGAATTCCGCAGAACTGGCCGAGCATGCCACTAAGGTATCCATTTACCTGCTTTTTTGGTTCCCGCGGGAACTTCTTAGTTTTCCGGGATGAAAAGTAGCATATAGTGGTATTCTAGACTATAATCTATCTCTGTGCCAAATTACATCCAGATCCGTACAACCGCTCGGGCGTGTGTAACAAACATCCTTCCATATGTAAGGGACAATCCAGAAGTAGGTATTAATGAAACACTTTTAATATATTTGTACTCTCATTTGGAACTTGCACGAATAAATGGTTATACGTGTAGAGGTTCCACGAGAGATTTAATGTAATTAGATAAAAGTTGGCTAAACTTAAAGGTAATATTCATTTGATCCGGCCACGAAATCACGATTGCTATCGTTAAGCTCTAAATCAAAAAGCGATCTAAACACAAAAATATTCAACAATCGCTGAGTCTTCCGGCAGGAGACTGAATCATTATCGTCAAAACACTCGCATTTATACTAACGAATTTCAATATGGCATCCGTACCCGCCGAAAAAATCGAATGACATGAAACGGGTCAAATTGACAAATATTATACTTCCTGTTTCATGTGATATAATGACAAACAGTAATAATGCTAACACATACATCCATGCATCCATCCAAATTAGTACAGATTATCTCATCAATTATATCTATAATTAGTAATTGTGTTTGTATATGTACGTGGATTACCGCTTACGTACGTAATATGAAGATTTTTAATTTAAGGTGATGCACACACTGGACGAAGGTATCAAGGGTCTGGCCGACATGGACTCGTTCTTTGCCTACGTTAGACACGTCGGCGGCACCCACCGGCAGGTCCCGGGCTTCAAAGCCGAGAACTTCATGGTGAATATCAACACTTTTTTTTTAGAAAATGTCCTCGTTAAAAAAAGTATAAGATTGTTTTCTTAGAAAATGTCCTCGAAAAAGTAACATTTTCAAACCTATAATGCTACGATCAGACTGCGAAAAAATTCGCACGTTTTTTTTTTCGCAATTCTGTAATATTAGAAATCATAATTGAATATAAGCAGAAGGTATTTAATAACAATAACTGATGTTATTTATTAAAACTATTTACATTAAATTAAAACTAAATTAAATTAAATTAAATCTAAAACGTCATCGAGACCACCGCAGCGAGGCATTGTACCCAAGATGCTGGCAGCATTACCCCTTTGGATGGCCAAACTAATTTTTTGACCAAGGTAGCCGCCGGCTCTCGGGTCCCCGGTTGACTCGATAACCCTTTTCGAAATTTCCTCAAAAAGAGCTCGAGCCCCCGGGCCCCACGGCCCCAAGGTCTCCACACCAAAAGGCACGAATATGAAGCTCCCATCGAGGTCTTCATATTTGCGCCTCTTGGCCTGTTCGGCGCTGATGGCCGCTGCACCCGCCACAGAGGAGGTCGCCTGAATGTGGGATGCAGCTAAAGTGTCTGCATACGTTGCATCCCAAACAAGTGACCTGCCCATCTTCCAAGGAACGAGCGTCATACCATCAGGTCTCCTGCCATCGCTACGTGCCAAACCAATAGGTTCCAGTAAAGCTGGCACATGAGCGGTGGCAAGGGACCTCCGGATGACGTCGTTAATAGTACTATGACGGGAGAAGCGACCAGCGCTTCTCGAACAGGAGAGTCCATGGTGGCCGAAGGCGTCAACACTGTCACCGCAGTGGCAACGATGAGGCTGGTTTATTGTGGCGCCAAGCCTAAGACCAATCAACACAGTGAGTGTTGTATGGTCCAACAAAGTGCCCAGGTTGGCGGAGGGAAGGGCATGTAGCCAGTAACCGGACTCTTTTGCAGAGACAGCGAGAAGACGAGCACGGTCTTTTTCAGAAATGGCCTCAGCTAATAAGGTGTCAAATGATTTTTTGCAAACAATGTCATCCCACTGTCTCTGGGAAGAAAGAGAAACCGGCACTTGGCTGGGACTAAGTCTTGACCATTCATTTTTTGCCTCTGCTAGGCAAGACACCTCCATGGATCCTAAAGAATTGGATATAATCTTGCCATAGAGAGTGTGTGTACTGTAAACAGAGGAAAGAAATGCTGGCAACGAAACACTAGAAATTTTGCGAATACCCAGACCTCCATACCTAATTGGAAGAGAAGCCTGGGACCATCCTTGATTACTTATTGGACAATTTAGAATACTAGTGAGAATATTTTTAACAAAAGTATCCAAATTGTCCAATAAAGTATTAAATTTCCAAAATGGAGAACATCTTAGATAATAAGTAAATTTTGGAACAAATAAACAAAAACGCAATATTGTAAGAGCTATATGTGGATTAATTTCAAGCAGACGGTGGGAGTTATTACTAAATTTTGAAATAGTATTTTCTACAAACTGAGGAATTGATGCTTCTAGTACAGGAGCCCCTAGGAGACGAATCATAATTTGGATATATACGCACTCATATCAAAACTCTGGTTTGATACAAATTTCATGCCGTAAGAATAATTATATTCGAGCGAACATTTTGTGCTGTCATTGGAGTTGTTAATGCTCACCGCATTCGCAGTGCGGAGTAGGTGAAATCCGTACGAAATAAAAATCGCGAGAATAAAATTCGCGCGAATGTTTTCCGCAGTGCAAACGTAACCTAAGGCCTTTAAGATAATAAAGATAAAAATATGGTTGAAATGTAAGAGAGTTAGCTTCGCCGCGTTGGCCGCCTAGAAGTTATCACAAGTAGACCTGTGCATAATATTGAACGTTTTTTAAACAAGTTAAATAAACGTGCAAAGTGAATGGGTTTGTTTACCAACTTGTGCAAACATGTAAAAATGACGATTATGTAACTAGTGCGTAATTGAAGCGAACGTTTACGATCGAACCTGATGGTGTGCAGTTTAAGATGGTAGCGGGCTAACCTGTAAGGGGATCTAGCCAGAACGATCTTCAGAAATGAAGGTACGACAGAAGTTTAATGACATAGTTTTTAACTAACCTCACCTATTTTCATTTGATTCTCAGAAAATCGAGCAGCCCTTCCTGGAAGCAGCCAAAACGACTCTCGGGGAGAGATACACGCCGAACATTGAGAACATCTACAAAATGACAATCCGATTCATATTGGAGAACCTCGTTAGGGGATACGAGGAAGAATACGAGTAGCGAGACTTGAAACAACATTGATTTCAAACATGTGGTTACCTTCGAATGCTTAAAGTAGTATGAAAACTAAATGTTAGTGTGGCAACGACGATAAAAATGCGCTTGCTTCGCTCGAGTCTTTTGTACGCATAGATCGTTTATGTATTTTATTGTAGTAAACTTAATGTTCATACTAGCTGATGCCCGCGACTTAGTCCGCGTGGATTGATGTGTTTTTCGGATGCCGCTGAAATCTTTGATTTTCCAGGATGAAAAGTAGCTTACGTATTTTTCTAGACTATAATCTATCTCTGTGCCAAATTTCATTCAGATCCGTTCAGCCGTTCTGGCGTGATTGAGTAACAAACATCCATCCATCCATCCATCCAAACTTTCGCATTTATCCATCCATACTAATATTATAAATGCGAAAGTGTGTCTGTCTGTCTGTCTGTCTGTCTGTCTGTCTGCTACGCTTTCACGGCCCATCTGTTCAACCGATTTTGATGAAATTTGGTACAGGGATAGGTTGTATCCCGGGGAAGGACATAGGCTATTTTTATCCCGGAAAATTCAAGAGTTCCCGCGGGAATCGAAAAAACTTGGTCCACGCGGATGAAGTCGCGGGAATCATCTAGTACCTAATAATATAGATTTAATAGTTATGACAAGTTTGAGAAATAGCTTAATTTTTATAAGATCTCTTATATCTATGTACCTATCTCTAAAATATAACGCATTTTATAAGTGTCTAAAAGTAGGTATTTTAAAATACATATCCTTACTAATATTATAAATGGGAAAGTGAGTTTGTTTGTATGTTTGTTCCGCTTTCACGCCGTAACTACTGAACCGATTTGGCTGAAATTTGGAACATAGATAGCTTATAACCTGGATTAAAACATAGGCTACTTTTTATCCCGGAAAATTAAGGAGTTCCCGCGGGAACCAAAAAACCTCAATCCACGCGGACGAAGTCGCGGGCATCAGCTAGTATTTTATGTATGGTTTTGTGTAGTTTTATAGTTTTGAAACGATTAAATGTTAATTTATTGAATGTATTGTTTGGTCTTGCTTTAAATGTATTTTTTGGTCTAAATGAAAGAACTTTTGTTTAAGTAGTTTATAACTGAGTATTATTCTATTAAAGTGTTATTGCATTTGCAACTGTTTTTCTGTTTAATCCTTTTGCAAAACTTAAATTCGCGCGAATGGGCCAAAGATTAAGTAGGAGCTTAAAATTTAGTGGAAGTAAACCTCCTCTAAAAGGTACCCTATCTCTTTTATCACTTGAAAAAGGTACCAACTATTAAGCATTCCTAAAATAAACGCTTTGATTTTTTTATTCAGGACTTTTTTACTCAGGACTAAGTATCTCACTGGGAGGTAAGTAATGATACTTTTTAAGATAGTAGCGGGATAACCCGTTATGGGCATAGTACCGTTTGGGGGTAGGTACGTCATTTCTGGTAGGGGATAACGGCTGAAGCCTCCCAGTAGACCATACCAGAGAAAATTCAGAAAATAATAAATTTCCAAATTGACTCTGCCGGGAATGGAGCCCGGGGCCTCTTACGATGAGACCGATCGCTCTTTACTTCACCAGAGAGGTTTTCATTCCAAAAGCTCCCATTTGTATGTTTAATTTTAAAAAACCGGCCAAGTGCGAGTCGGACTCGCGCACCGAGGGTTCCGTACTCAAAAAGTAGGTACTGAAGCAAAACAATCAGGCAAAAACCAATATGTTTATTTGACGACGAGTACGAGGTTTACTGTTAATATCAAAAAAACTATGCTAGTTAGAGCATTGGCTATAGTTTTCCTGTAAAATATACATAAATTCCTATTGACCCTAATTATTTCAGTTTTTTCGATTGGTAAACTCCGGAGATAAGGGGGGGGGAACGGTATTTTTTTAGACTTTTTCCCCGATAAATCAAAAACTATCATGACTAAAAATAATTAAAAATCTGTTTTAGAATGTACAAAGTAAACCCTTTCATATGATACCCCACACAGTACAGTTATCTCACTTTTAAATTTCAACCCTCCGATTTTCCCCCCTTTTTAAATAAGAACAAAAATAAATTCCAATTTTTTTTAATTCCAGTGTCTTTGGGCCACTAATATACACAACTATTCCAAATTTCATGTCGATAGCTTCGGTAGTTACTGAAATAATCGAGTGTGACGGACGGACAGACGGACAGACGGACAGACGGACAGACGGACAGACGGACAGACGGACAGACGGACAGACAGACGGAGAAAGTCGCACCATAAGGGTTCCATTTTACCATTTTGGTACGGAACCCTAAAAACGGCTGAGTTTGTTGTGGGTTTTTCTCAGACCAGGGCGCGTTTGGAACCCTCGTAGCTTTAGTTTTAAGATACCGTCGTTAATTATCACCATCACGTCTTATACTTTGCATGCTTGGCGTTCAAAAAGCCAATTTTGAATAAACACACACAACATTCTTTGACTTTGACTATTTCCCCTATGCCAGGGAGACGAATCCATAGTTCACAACTAATTAGATATTAGTTTGAGAGCCCCTCAGATGTGGTTTAATATCGCTTCAATATCGAATACGTGAGCAATACATGTTGGGATTGAACTCTAATAGCGTGTAGTGACGTCAGTCCAATAACGACTAGCCGCCGGCGATACAATCACATAGATCGAGATAGCTATAGATAGCTATACCTAGATAGATTCAATAGGGGTACCTATTGGGAACTGTACGAAGGTGAGAAAATTACGTAAATAAAAGCCAAAAAACGAGAAAACTGTTTCCGCTTCTAAAAAGTGGATCCTAGCGGTTTGATCCTGTTGCGATATCGAGGGCAAAGGATAGTAAAAACCTCAATGAAAAGATAAATAAATTTATATTCTATTGTAATGAATAAAGAAACGAATTCCATTCATATAACTGCGTAGGCAGAACTTTCCAATTTATCCACAGCCTTCTGAGCTTTTGCCATCAATGGAGAATTCGAAGTTAAAATATCCGAACAATAATAATCTTTCAACTTTTTCATCTGGATATGCATCTGGGTCTTCGCTCCAGGGTCAACCTTCTTCATCATCTTGGGAATGTTCTCAGAAAACAGCTTCTCTTGATAACAGCCCAAATTTATGAAATTGGGACTGATTTGATTCATTCTGACGCAAATCGAATCAGTATCACAATAGAACAAGCAAATATTGGCATACTCTGCAATCGCTCTGATTATCTTCCAGTCGAAACGAGCTTTACCAGGAGGTGTGATGGCTGGATAGGCATATTGACTGCGACATTCCATATTGAGGTACGTACCTCCAGCTTCAGTATAAGCGCTTCCAGGTAAAATTATTGAAGCTACTTCAGCGCCTTTGTCTCCCTGAAATCCAATATAAATAACAGTACATTCTTCAGGAGGCTCCCACTTATAAAATATTTCGTCAGCCCCCAAAGATATCACAACATTTGGACATGAGCACTTTAGGGCCTCCAAACCTCCCGGTTTCCACCCAGCTTCCAGAGCTGCAGCAAAACTCGCTTCTCTAGTCACAACATTCACCACTGTCCAATTCTTTTCCTTTTTATTCAGGCAACTTGCTAATTTATACGCCTCAGCCATAATACCCACTGCGCTTGAGGTTTGTAATTGATCTATTCCAACAAATACCAATGGCCGTTTTGCGTCTTTCATTAAATTCGCAGCAGACGGCACGTCTTTAAGATATTCCACGTGATAATTATATTGACATTTTGGTCCGATCGCGTAAATATCACACTCGTTGTGCGTATAAGCCCTTCTGATACGCGCGTTTAATATCGGGGCTTCGAACCGAGGGTTTGTACCAATAAGCAAAATTGTATCCGCTGTTTCAACATCTCGCATGTTTACATTGAGGGAGTAGGCCGCCCTTATATCAATACCCGTTTCTGAATAAGACAAACCACGTTCAACGTAAGTGTGATCGCTGCCAAATATATTTAGTAAGTCTTTAGCTGCTACTAACGTCTCAGCGTTACAATACGGTCCAGCTATTGCCATTAGCTTGGGAGGGCAAATACATCTTATTAACTTAGCCACTTTTTCTAAGGCGTAATGCCATTCTATCGGACATAATTTGTCTTCTTGTCTGTACATCGGAGTCACGAGTCTTTGCATTTCAAGTGCGTCAAAAGCCCACCGTCCCTTATCAGATAGCCATTCCTGATTAACCTCATCATTTTCTCGAGGTAAAATACGCAAGAGCCTATTGAATCTATGATTCAAAACAACGTTAGTTCCCGTAGCATCGGTGCAATCAATAGAATCGGTTCTTTTCAATTCCCAAGGCCTAGCTTTGAACATGTACGGCTTATTAGTCAAAGCTCCAACTGGGCACAAATCTATAATGTTTCCAGATAGCTCGGAAAGAAAGAATTTTTCGATATACGTTCCTACCAGCATTTCTCCACCTCGCCCAGTGGTACCTAAAACATCCATTCCACAAACCTGGGAAGCAAAACGTATACAGCGAGTACAATGGATGCATCGAGTCATTTCAGTCCGAATGAATGGTCCAAGATTTTTGCTCTCTAATGCCCTTTTTCCTTGAAAATGTATGTCTGTGAATCTAGTGCGATCATTACCAAACCTCATCGACAGGTCCTGTAAATCACATTCGCCACCCTGATCACAGATCGGACAATCAAGTGGATGGTCTGCTAGAAAGAATTCCAAGACACTCTCTTGGGCTTTTAATGTTACATCTGAATTTGTTCGAATTTTCATGTTCTTGGAGACTGGCAGTGCGCATGCTATCTGTGGTTTCCACATACCTTCTATTTGCACGATGCACATTCTACAGTTTCCTGCTATGGACAGCCTCTCATGGTAACAGAAGGATGGTATTGTGACACGTTCTCTTCTCAATGCTTGGAGAACTGTGAAGTAGCTCGGCACGGATATAGGCTTACCGTTTATAAACACATTTGTCTCACCTCCCTGCTGACGCTTTTGCGTTTTGTGAATTGCTCTACATTTCAGAAGCTTATTCAATGATCTTAACATTGTATGATCCGCCGGTTGTTTATCTCCCTTGAGATTAAAATTTGTGCTTACAAATTATTATGTCACATAAATATAGACAACTAATATGACATTTTGGGTTGACGCAGAAGCTTAAAAAAGTTTCATCTTTATCATACTCACTATGGAATGGAGACGATATGCATTTGCCCATAGAGTTTGTAAAGTTTGTGAAGTTTACATAGTTGGTTTTTCTAAAATGAATTGATTCATTAGCTGACCCACGAGAGGACTTTTTCATTTTCCGGGGTAAAAAATTGCCCTTCTCCAGGATACCGAACATCTAACCTATGTACTAAATTTCTTCAAAATCGATTGATCAGATGTGCCTTTGAAAGCGTAGCAGAAAGACAAACACACTTTCGCATTTATAACAATATAGGATGAAATAGTATGGTATATGGCAAGTGAAGCTCTGCTTATCTAATCTTAATCTTGTACCCGATATCTAAATAAGCCTGAAAGTGCCTAAGCCTTGCAAGAACAAACCATGAACCATCCGTGAGCACAGCCCTAAGTGAGGGTCACAAGCTTTTGCATCAGTAAGCCTCAAAAACAATAAAAAAGTAATTTTAAAAAACAAAAAACCCAACTGCTTGGATACCAAAAAGTATAAAATTACTTTGTTATTTCAAACTTTTTAGTTAAGTATTTATCGTAAACAGGCGACGTTTTATCTGCCCGAAGTAGCAACTATATTACCTATTCTATGGTAGCACCACAGGCGCTAATAAGAATTTTGTATGAGAAGTAGTAATAAGCAGCGGATTAATTTATTCGTAATGACGAGCGGTCACCATAACCATCATCAAATTTGCATATGTTAAAATACTAATATTAATTTGGTTAAGTTCGTAAATCTGCTATTTTTCCTAAAAATGTGGTCGGTAATTTTTAACCGACTTCCAAAAAAGAAGGAGGTCCTCAATTCGGCGCATATCTTTTTTTTTTAATGTATTCCGGTGCATATCTCCGTGATTTCTAAACCGATTTGAACATTTTTTTTTTCATTCGTTAGAGGAAGCTCATGAGGTAGTTCCATAAAAAAATCTGACTCTAAATTCTCAATCCTGATGCTGTAGGTGTACCGTACCACATGAAATCATCAAAACTAGTGAGTTATGAAATTTTGATGGTGAATTCATATGGTAGGTATCAAGTCACATGTAAACGATACAACTTTGAGTCCTAACTTCTCAACCCTGATGCTGTAGGGTACAGAACTCCTTAAAAATAGCGATTTAAGATTTTTTTATGATGAATTAATATTGTAGGTGTCATGCAACGACTTCATACTTAAACCCAATTTCCAACTCCTCAACTCTGATGCTGCATGGTACTGCACTTCTAAGCCGTAGGGATTAAGGGTACTAAAAAGTTAAAAATAAAAATTAATTTCGGTCGGTCGGTTTTTTGGAAAGAATTTTTATCGAGAGTCCTATCGCATCGACGCGACGTCACGAGACCTCGGCAATGAACGTCGGCCACTTACGAAAATGCCCGTAGACAATGCAAAAAAAGTATTTTTACGTATTGTCCAAAACACAAATTGTACGTATTTAGTACGTAGTGGACGTATTTATTTACTTATTTTATAGCTAAGTTGACTTGGAACCAATATTAGTCGGAAGTTATGTTGTTCGAATACGCGCTGCATGTGGCATTGATGAATTTATTGATTGTTTGATTGATCGATTGACGGAGTAGAAATCATCAAGTTTTTGAGACTCGTTATGTCGTCACATTATGCTTAGGTATACAATGATATGTTAGAACCGTAATCTTGTATTGTGAGAGTACCCCACCTTCACCCTTACCTATCCGCTGCCGGCCTCGTCATTTTCTGTTGGAGGTTAGTGTATTTCTATGATATCTCATAAGATATTCATTTAATTGAATGGTGAAAAGAACAATTTTGTCTAAATTAAATACTTGAGATGTGTAAGATATTAATTTTGATAAGGAATTAACGATTAATAATATTATGTTGGTAAAACACCTTCGCAAGTAAAGCACTGTTTTAGACCGAATTTCAAAATCATAAAAATGGTTATTGTGAGTCAAGCTTAAAAGATAGTTTTACAAGCTATCGCGGACTTTTTTTAGAACTTTTTGAGAGGAACGTTTCCACCATACATTGTTGTCGTGTAACCTTAACGATTTAGGCAGCGCACGCCACGTCTCTCTCCGATGGGATGATATTTTCCGACTTAACTCACATTATTGCAATTTTCGTAAGGATCTCTAATTTTTTTGAAAATAAAATATAGCCTATTTTACTTGTTAATAATGTAGCTTTCTATTAATGATATAATTTTTAAAATCAGAGTGGTTTTTGTCCACCTACTTTGATATACCTATAGATGATATTATGAGTAGAAACTTTAAACATTTCCTTTGATACCTCGTAAATCCTAAAATAACATTTAAACGGAAAAATGAACCTAGGTGTGATTTTAAAAGACCTATCTAACAATACCCCACTTGCCAATAGGCAGTTGCAATTGGCTTCGAGTGGACGCCATTTTGTTTTTCTCAAATTTGGCTTCCGTTATGACACTCGGAAGACTAAGATAAATCTCGTGGTGCAAGTATTATCAAAATCGATTCAGCCGTTTTGTCTGTAGTGCGACACAAAGGAATACACTAAAAATGAACATTTGAAACCGCGTAAATCCTAAATGATCGTTAAAATGAGAAAATGATCAATGGAACCTAACTATAATTTTGCAAGACCTATTCATCGATACCCCACTTGCCATAGTCTATCTCTATCGACTTTTATTTTTTAATTTGTTACATTATGGCTTCTAGAGGGCGCCATTTTGTTTTTTCTCAAATTCGGCTTCCACAGTGACACTCTAGTGATATACTCGGCATTAACTGGTGCAAGAATCATCAAAATCGGTCCACGCATTTAGGTTGTAGTTGTCCTGCAAGGAACATACAAACATATATAGACTGATGAATACATAACCCTGTGCGTTCCGCAGTCGGGTAAAAATTAAATTTTTTACGTTCAATTGTGGGGCAAAGCTGCAAACGATATAAACCGTTTAGCTGAAAAGTAAATAGTTTTCGATGGGGATGCAAACTAATTTATTTTAGTATTCACTAGGTGGGGTACAGGACGTGATCCGCCAAGGGTCTCATGTCTAGCAGACCTCAGAAGTCACAAGGGCGGAAAAATCTGTACCAAAAACTTTTAAGAAAATTATAGTGGTTGCTTCGTTCGCGGAGGTCAGTATCTAGTTACCATGTCTCGCAAGCCCCCAAAATACCATGAAATAAAGCGACGGGCTTAGTCTGCCGCTGACTCCTCAAGTGATAAGAAGTCATAATCTAAAAGATTGAAATTTAAACCGACTTCACCACACACTTTAACAGTCCATATCTTGAAAACTACTGAACCGATTTTGATGAAACTAGCACTGTACCCTGAATTGAAGTGAATATAAGCTAATAAAATAAGAATGGTCACAATCCGATTATTAGTTTACATACATACATACTATGAAATATTCTTGGACGTTCTTATAGATTTTCATATGTGAATAAATTTGCAGTTTCAATAATATTACGTACATATGTGTCGTAATAACCTCCTTTTGAAGTCGGTTAATAAGCTGCCGTGGACGTTATCTACTTAGATACAGTACATGAATTCAAGCTCTGGTGGAAACAACTCAATAAAATTATCCGCCTGTGAAAATGTTCAGGCTGTTTTATTAAATTTGCGAGAACGTGTATCAATTTTGTAACGTCAATTTTTGTCATAATTGATTCGATATTTCAATTCGATTATAAAATAAAAATAAGCAAAGAGTATGCTGTACTCTAGACATCTATGAAGTCGTATCGCATTGAGTTGTGTAGTGTCGCTTTCGTCACAAGTTAATTCGTCGTTCACACCTACGGAAGTAGGCAAAAGGCAAGAATAAAGAGCAAAAAATTAATTTAATTATCATTTTAGCGAAATTCGGAACTCCTAAAATAATAAACAGAATCACTCGTGAAATTATGTCGGCTCTCATTCGACTCTGTAAAACAACGTACAAAAATACTCCACGAAAAATTACATGGAACAAATAAGTCCACTTGAAATATGAAATAGCTATGAAAACCGTAGTAGCGCTTTCACTTTGTCGTCGTATAATGTTTAATATTCCATGCGTGTCGTCATTCCAGAAGGACAGAAACGCAATTAACCGCTCGAAACAGTATTACTGTAACCTTGCTATTGCCTAATGCCCTTGTACAACTTTGGTTGGTAAAAAGTGCGTTGGTCTAGTCTCTACTGTGAGCACTGTGGTAGGTAGTTAGCCTATAATAGGAGGTAGGTACTAGGTATTTTAACATTATTCTTTTACTAGATGATGCCATAGACTTCGTCCGCGTGGATATACCTACTTAGCTTTTTTTCTATGCATAGCAAACAAATGAGCAGCCTGATGTTCAGAGTTACTATATCCCTCTTCGATTTAGGTACGATCTACCCAACCACTAGTAATAGTTAGTACCAAATTTCACCCACTCTACCTATTCCCACTCATAGGGATAAGTAGGTACTAATTTTTACTGTTGGTTTTAATCCATATAGTGAGCAATTTCAATTTCAGTTCTGTATCGCGTATTAGTACGTGTAAATAAATCCAACTAGATCTCCTAGGCTACTTTTTACCCGGAAAACTAAAGAGTTCCCAAGGTTATAGGTTCTAAAAAACCTCAATCCACGCGGACGAAATCGCGGGCATCAGCTAGTTATATCATAATTTATAATAATTATTTGTCACAATTAACACAACAAATAATACTTTTACGCATACATTCACCAATTTGATGGATTGTTATAGAGAGGAAGATTGTCTCGGGATCACTCTTAATCCATCTCCCAGCCTCCAGGCCCGAGGGCACATGTGGTCGGCAGTTGTGATGTGCCTCTCCCAGTCCCGAGCCTCCATCAATCTTTTCCCCGAGCCCTGAGGGCTGAGGGCTGAGGTCAGTCCGCGGGTCCGCAACTTCGTCAGATCTATTTTTGTCGGCAAACTTTCAGTTCACAACATGTTTTATGTTTGTACAAATAACAGCAAACATTTGTCTTTGTTAAAACCATTTTGGAGGGCTCAGAGTCAGAGGGCTCGGATTTAAGGGCTGAATTCTCTGTCTCCGAATAATGTTCCGACGAATAAATTTGAAATTTTAATAAAATTCCTATACAGCATCTGTTAAAGGTTAAAACCATTGAAACATTAATTCTAACGTGTCTCGGAGGTAGGGAAATTGGCTCTAAGGGTGAGATCTATAGGGCGAACTTTGACTTTGCTTAGACTTATGACATTGTTAAAACGAGACAGATTTATGTTACTCACATAAGTCCATCTGGTTTTAACTGTGAGTAAAGTCTGAGCCAAGTCAAAGTACGCTTTATAGATCTCAGCGTAAGTCTTCCTTAATACTCAAATGTGTGTCTGTCTGTCTGCTACGCTTTTACGGCCGTTAAGTTCTTCAACCGATTTGACGAAATTTGGTACTGAGTTCGGTTGCATCCTATACCCAGGGAAGGATATCGGCTGCGTTTTATCCCGGAAAATTAAATCAAGTTTTGTAGTGTCATGCGGTTTTTCAAAAACTTAAATTCACGCGGACGAAGTCGTGAGCATCATCTATTAATTATATAAAAGGGAATTACTGACCAAGGAACAATAAATCTGCTTATGATAATAAAATGTAATGACTGCATCGTCATTTCATCTGGTATCTACCAGATGAAATCAAGGGATACCTACCTAAACATTATTCAAGCAGGTTTTCTTGGTCGACTTTGGCCATGCTCTTCTCATCCACTCATCAGTCATCATTCAACTCGCACTCTTCGGTGTACGTACGGCGACAGGTTGAAAGCATTATGATGAATTACTGAAGTGTTTTATCACAAACATATTATGTAAAGATCCGAATTCGAAGTACTTAACAAAAACGTATCCTTGCTCATGTGGTATTTATTATTCCATATATTCCATGGTCACATTCGCCTTTCCGGAGTTCGGACAAGTTCTGTATATTGAACAATATTAATTAGTCGCACGTGTCTCGAGCAGAGAATCTGTATTTTGTGAGTATCCGGAGCAGAATGTCATCGGCACGTAATCGGGTGTTTGTTCTTCGGTTAACCGTATAATGGCGGGTTGCGGTACGGCATTATAACGCTGTCGCACTATTTACACAGAACTCCTATTGTAAAACCAATTAATGGAAGGTAAATAAGGCGGCCTAGTAATATATTAACTGCCTCGTTGGTCTAGTGGTTACAATGTTTGACTGCGGCTGACGAGGTCCCGGGTTCGAGTCCCGGGTCGGGCCATAAAAAGTGTTGGGTTTTTCTGACTAGAAATGCTCAGTACTAGCCCAGAGTTAGGAAGTTGGCGGTGTTTCACCCCCGTGCCTCGGAGAGCACGTTAAGCCGTCGGTCCCGGTTATTATCACTAACATGATAATAGTCATTAAAGCCCGCCAACCCGCATTGGAGCAGCGTGGTGGGTCTAAGCTCTAATTCCCTCTCTCCTATGAGAGTGGGAGGCCTGTGCCCAGCAGTGGGACGTTAATAGGCTGTAGTAGTAGTAGTAATATATTTGCTGTGCCCCAACGGTGTAACAAAGGGGTGCCAATTTTGCATTATGATCTATGATTATTTATGAAACTTGATGATGCTTCTTCGTCTACAAAAAACCCTGTAGAAGGAACTCTGTGATTTTTCCGGATTCAAAGTAGTCTATGTTCTTCCCCGGGATGCGAAGCTATCTCTATACCTTTCGTCAAAATCGGCTGAACAGATCGGCCTTGAAAGTATAGCAGACAAAATAGTCGTTTGGGAAAACTTCGGCTTCAGTTTCGGAGGTCAGGGTCGAAGTTATGAGCGTTTTTAAGCAATAAAATATCGTCTATTCAGGAAACAAGGCCAAGTTCACACAAGTATTGTATTTCGTGGGGTTTTACATATCGGTAAAAAGGATTTACTGTACGTAGTTACTACTCATTTTTTTTATCCATAAGATCTACGGTATGCCTTTCGGTATGCGAATAATATTATTCAGCACTAGTAAGTAGGTGCCCATTTTAAGTAAAAGGTAATAAAAAAGTTAAATCCATGACCATCTAGATAGGTATTTTATTTCTGAGCCATTGAGTTTTCGCTTACCCGTTAGGTACACTAGTCGAAAACAAAATGTCTATATTCGGTCAGGAAGAAATAAAGGACTACAAATCTACTCTGAAACAACTGTTCGCCGAATTCTTGGGCACATTCCTGTATTTATCGATATGTTTGCTAGCTGGTATCAACGGTGAAACAAACAATGAAGGAATAGCGTTGGCGAATGGTCTTCTAGTGGCGTCGGTTGTCCAAATCATTGGACAAATATCTGGGGGGCACATCAACCCCGCTGTGACCATTGGTGTTCTGGCACGTGGACATATTAAATTGCTCAAAGCGCTACTCTATATCATTGCCCAAGTACTTGGCGGTCTGATTGGATCAACAGTAGCATATGCAGTCACTACTAGCAATTTGAGACAAGATCTTGGCGCTACCGTTCCTCATAGAGATTTGGGAGCTGGCCAAGTCTTCGGATTAGAATTTGTTATGACATTTATATTAGTCTCTGTTGTGTTAAGTGTTCTAGATACGAGAAGATCTGATAGAGGACTGGGATCTGGTCCGCTGGCGATTGGTTTGAGTGTTACAGCTTGTCAGGTGTCCGCATTAATGTATACTGGATCTTTAAATCCAGTGCGATCACTGGGACCAGCGGTTGTCATGAATATTTGGACCAAACATTGGGTGTACTGGGTTGGACCAATGCTTGGAGGTGCGGCTGCTGGATTAATCTATAAATATATTTTGGTAGACCGTTACGAGAGAGACGAAAATTAATGTAAAACAAACATATTCTGGTTTGTAATAAATGATTAATAATCAATTTAATTATAAACTTTCTCTACTGAAATTAGTTATTTATGCATTTTTATTGTAACGCATTTCTAGAATTCCTGAGGTACCTACCTACCTATCAGCTGGCAATACTTAAGAACATGCCACATTGGAAGAAAGGGTACCCATATACGTTTAAGTACCATTACTTCCATGCATGCCACATAGATTTGTCACCTTTTCATTCCCGAAACCGATTTTGATGAAATTTGACATCCTGGAGGCAGCAATATAGTAGGTGGTACTTTTACGGAAATCTAGGGATTCAACAGACCTAAAAACACTATTAATCCGGGGACGGAAACGCGGGCATTACCTAGTGTAGGTAGTAGGTAAATTTATGGGTCCATAGGTAATATAAACAAGTTGTATTTACCCAACATATTATAGTTTATCAAGCCTGCTTTGTGTAAAAGGCTCTTTTATTGGCGTAAGTAAACCACTCTCATTATTTTTCTACCAGTCCCGAATTATCTATACGATGTAGGCTCTACGAGCACGGTGCCTCCTAGGGGCCTTGCGGATATTTATGTAGTAAGGTGCATGCAGTCAGTGGCTTTGACTAAAGATTTCATTTCCGGCCTCCGGGACGAGTCCAATGGCATCATGCAAGGGTGGCACCGATGCATTCGGAGCTCTCCAAGTCCAAACCCACCAAGATGATTCGTAGTAAATAAAAAAGTGAAGCATAAATCTATATCTCACTAATAATATAATATGTGTCCGTCTGACCTGCAGAGCCCACACAGCACATCTGTCAATAATACAATTAAGAATTACTGATTGAAAAGGGCAGTGAGGGACCCATACCTAAGATAGGTTTGCCTAGGGGCCTTCACTTGGCTCAATCCGGCCCTGTTTGTCTAGACTGTCTCGTCTGGACAAGGAAATATTATTCATGGTGGTATTATAACTATGTCTTAGCTTCCGTATTAATCTCAAGGAGAATTAGTAGGGTTCTTTAGTAAAACAAGGATACATTATTTTTGCGCGCAGTCAATCTATAAACAGAAGAACCGAACAGGACACGGTGATTACTGATGAGCTCCTATGGTCTCCGTGCCCCAGGGTTAGATCCTCATTAAGGTCAATTTGGGAATTTGTATAATTTCAGATTTTTGTCTGATCAAAGTCTGGTCTGCCATGCCGCATCAAATCATAATAATATTATAAATGCGAAAATGTGTTTGTTTGTTGGTTTGTCCTTCAATCACGCCGCAGCGGAGCAACGGATCGACGTGATTTTTCGCATTGGTATAGTTGAGGACCTGGAGAGTGACATAGGGTACTTTTTATCCCGGAAAAATAAGGAGTTCCCGTGGGAATAAAAAAAACTAAAACCACGCAGACGAAGTCGCGGGCATCAGCTAGTAGACTATGAATAGCTATGAATAGTCGAATGAATTACCACTCAGACTCGACTGAGTCTCACTCATATCAGTAGAGCTGAAAGGTTGTCTTTTGGACTTGTTATACAGGTGAAAATTATTGAAAAGCTTCATATAGCTTCTTCGAATAAAACGTACAACGCCACCGTTAACGTTAACGCCATCTTTCGCAATACATAATAATGATCTGTTCGTCAAAAATTATACTATTCAAACTGAAAGGTTTGTTTCTTGGTATTTTTTATATTCCGGTACCTATCTTAGCAAAAGGTGGCGCTAAAAGAAAGTTTAAACTTCAGACAAGTTCTCCGGTATATATATTATTTTGAGAATGTGGTTTCAATTATTTATTTTTGTTTTTGCTACTGAAATATATCATGTTCTTATAATTTACTTACATTATTAGTCAGTTTTTTAATATGGTGGAATAGATTATATTATTCAACGAAACTTATCCCGTTGACGTCACGAACTACTTATGACGTCTTTTGTAAGTTTCATTGTGTTGCCAGCCCATACGATAACTACGCGGGTGAAAGCTAATTTAGCGATCGTTGGTACAGCGATGTTCAATAGAGAATATCAAAATTATTATGTAAAAGTTCTATAATATTCTGAGCATAGACAAAACATTTCCCTTTCGCATCGAATTAATATGTAGTTATCTAGGCGCAGCGCTGGCAGATCTTCGATTAAGAGAACGGACAACATCGCAGGGAGCCCGGAGCCGTTGGATCCAGACATTGTGTGTCCTTGCAAAATAGGTAGCTAAGCATGTCCACCAAAGCAAAGGACATCACTATCGGTTTGGCTGCAATCAAACCTGCTGGCAACGGGCAAGTGATGATGAAGCTGGAGATGAATGTGGAGCACGCTTTCCTAAAAGTCACGTATTCACACTTGATTTGAAGGTAAATCGGTTGGATTGAATACACGTGACAACCATAAAAAATCCGCTGCTCTACCAATACATACACGTACGAAACCATTGATCCTGCACCTGATCTTGCGGAACGCAAGCCGGATTACATTTTCTTAGGTGATTACTTTGATATCAAAGGGTGACTATGAGAGTGAAAAAATGTTTTCGCGCTCACTGCTAAAATATTAGTGATAAAGTTGGCAACACTAGTTTCATTCAACTTCAGCTGTGGCAATTGGCATTTGGCATAGCTTTCAGCCTTTCTAAGTTTCAGTTTTCAATTTTCATGTTCAAATTCCTTTATTTTCCCTATCTATTTTCAATTGATTTTGATAGAAATGAATCGATAAACATGACTGTCCTTTGAGAGGAACTGTAAAAGAGTATTATTCAACAAAATAAAGGTGTTATTGTGTTTCTTACGGTGATAATATAGTGGTAATGGACGCGACCTTGTGTGACTATGAAGAGGGCGAGATTCCTATATGGCAAGAGCCAAGATGCGAGCCTTTGGGGGCGCCAAAGGAAACTTTATGTGACGAAATACCTCCAGAACAAGTCTCGGGTGATAGGATACACGCATTGGAAGAGGAACAAGAGATATTGTCGTCATCTGTGTTTTCCTTGACATCGCATTTAGCGCAGGTAGAGTTTCGTTTGCGACAGATTTTGAAAGCCCCACCGGAAGAAAAGGATGCTATGTTACAAGCATTGGAGGAGTTTACCTCCCGGGGAGTAGATTCTAGAGGAGATCCGCAAGGGAGCTCAGGAGAACCGTCGTGTAGTGAATGTGCGGAGTTGGAAAGAAAGATTCGCAGTCAGAGGGCTAGGCAGTCACATTTTATCGAAAGGTTAAAAACCCAGTTGAAAGAGCTTGAACATTTCGCTGCAGGTACGTCCTCTAATGATGACAGTAAACATAGATCACTAATTGACCATTTAAAAAGAGAAATTGACCATAGTTTAGAGGAAGGATGCCATCAACCATTAACTACGGAAGAGTTGAGGCATCAAATAGACTGTGCTGTTAAACAGTATGCAGAAAGACAGCTCTCCAAAGAAGAAATCATTGGTAAACTCCAAGCTCATATTGATGATATGCAGAAGTTCATAAAACTCATGAAAACTGAAGACATTAACAGTAACATAAAACCAAAGCCAAGAGAAGCGAAAAAAGTTGGAAAATCTCAGTCGTTTGAAAATAATTTTAATCGCAACAGAGTTAATGATGAACTGAAAGCCGAAACAATAAATTTAATGCGAAAAGCCTCCGCTTTAATCCAGATATTTACTGTATCACAATTTGGTTGCTCTCCAAATCAGAACAAGAACTTTGATAGAAAATCGTCCACTATTGTAACACACTGGGGAAATCTTCGAGCTAAATTAGAAATGTCTATTGATGCGGTACTCCATATAGTGTCTAGAGAAAGATCACATACAGTCCCTGATAGTTATGACAGTGAATCAGAAGAAGGTGGTATAGTTATAAATGATGCACCCCTCACAACAGCAGTGCGAAGACACCTAGCAACAAACTTGAGGGATTTACTCCAGCATGGGTTGGTAAGCCCTGAGTCTACATCCCTTGTACCTATAATTGGCTGTTTTCCAGTTAGAAGATCTTCAATATCTCGCTCATTACATATATGGGAGTTAATTTTACGTTATTATGAACTTAACGAAGGAGACAAATTCAATTCTACCCCAGCAAGGAAACTGAGTCAAAGTTTTAACTTGGATATAGTTGGGGGTACAGCTATTACTAATAAGCAGAGTTTACTGAGTGCTATAGGCAGTATTTTAGCTTCGCATACACCATATAAGAGAAGTTATGATGCACATTTTAAAGCATTTGTGTGTGCTGCCCTAAATGCACATAAACTTGTTTTGTGGTTAAATATTATGTTAAAATGTAGATCATTAATAGATTCACATTATTCCTCAACTAGTTACGTGGTTAACACTGGATTTCAGGATGCTCTTCAGAGTCTTGATCGTTTGACTTCATACAATTTTGATCTGCCCGTGGATCTTGCGGTGAAACAGTTTCAGAATATCAAAGACATATTTATGTAGTTTAAGAGTACACTTTTCTACTAGGTCTCTATGTGTGGTACATGCTCAACATTCTTAAGTTTAATCAAGCAAAGGACATCATTTTACTTTTTCTTGGCAAACCTATTAAGTATGGATGTTATGGATATGGAATTTGAGATCTGGATAAGATACAGATATGAACATAAAGATTGTGTTGAGCATGCACCCCTGTGGAGATCCAGCTTTATATATAATCAAAGAAATGCCTTCCACTGTAGCTATGCATTTATGTCTGATAGTAGTAAGATGTTATGATGTGTGTAAGATCTAGTCCAAAGTATTACAATTGTATTGGTATTTTGCGTATACAGAAATCTCTAAGCTAAATTGTCAGGTCGTACTGGGGTGCTCACAGAGTACAAATTATGTGTACACACATACACAAACAGTGAATACGTTAGCAGAAACAGTTAGCTGCTGCAGCTGCAGTTGACTGCATGAAGCAGTCATGAGTCATGGCTGACTTCAGAATAAGGTAAGTGCCAGTTAACCACTTAAAGCAGTCATAAGTAACATAATAACATACTGTGGTAAAAGTATCATGTTTTTTGCACTGTTCCTAAAGATAAAGATAAGCCTATCAATTAAAAGATGGTAAGAGACACAACAACCATACAATTGGTGCTAGTTTGGTACAACCAAACTAGCACCAATTGTATGATTTAAGGTGCACTATACAATTTAACAAGCATCAGTAAAGTTGATTGCACATTATACAGCTTAGCCAATTTGTGGCTAAATGCTGTTATGTTTGCTATATTTTGATTATTGAATAAAATTCTAACAGAACTTTGTACAGAAGCAGGGAAATTCTGTTAAGTATTCTTTTTTTGATCTGAAAACTACCAAAGAATAGATTATAAAGTGTAGGTAGAAATAGAATGCATAATATTGTGTTTAACCATTGTATAATTTATATACTTAATAGGTATATTTATGTCACTTATTAGTTAGGTATCAATTATCATAGATCTGTATTAAAGTTTATTTGAACCTGATTTGTACTTAAATTATAGTAGGTATCATAGAAATGAAACACAAAATTACTTTTTACTGACATATTTATTTCATAAGTCAAGAGTAAACATGTATCATAAAATTAACATTCCAAAATATTGCAACAAAAATATTGAATGTACATAATATTGAGAATGTGGTATGGCCTAGTTGGATCAATGCATATCAGTGATCGGTTGCACTGGATTTGCAACGTTGATCCAAGTCGGTAACTGGATTGGATTTTTTTGAGATTGTCCTGTCCCCCTACTAATCTCTAACAAAGTGGCTATCTGACACATATTTTTTGTCCATTGAAGGTTTGCTATGAAATAAAAATAACATTTTCATAGCATACCTTCAATGGATGAAAAATACATGTCAGTGGCTTTCATTGATTAATAGCCACTGAGTTGACAAATAGGGCTGCAGAATACTATTAAGTATTCTGTGTTCATACTGTCGGTCCTGGTTGTTATAACACCTAATTAAATTGTTAAGTATACCAAAGATGACAAACCCTTTTATCGTTAAGTCATATTATGCAGTAGGGATGTAATGTGAGCCCATCGTTTTATGGCAAAAAAATCCCTACCAATTATAATATGAGTAACGGGAAGGGGTCACGTCCCTAAGCAATGAGAGAAATGACACGAAAAGTGATAACTTACATTCCTTGCCATTGTTGTGTATTTAATTTATATTAATACCAAAGAAGTATGTACCAAATATTGTAGTTATAATTAAGAGAAATCGCTGAATATAATGTAGCTAAAGCAAATGTACAACTGTGTTTTATTTTCATCTAGTAAATAATAAATACAGATGAATAAATGAATAAATAATATCAATGATGATTTAATATTAATAAAATTTATATTATTATTAATTTTATGACCTGAAAACATTCTGAAACAAGCATGATATTCTTGATTGTCTGACCTCAACAGAACCTAATTTTTTTTAAAAAAAGTGCACCAAAAAATACCAATATAAAAACTTATTTTGCGATAATATAGGAATGAACCTCAAACATAAAAATTTAAAAAAATATTTTATAAGTTATTCAAATCAATCACATACACAGAGGCTGGGGTAATTTTGGTAACATTTATAGTTAGTAATAAGTTATAACTATGATAACTATAATTTTAGCAGATGGAAAATAATAAATGACAAACAGTAAAACCTGTATCCCATAGAACTGGGATAGCAATAGTATAAAAAATGTTGATAATAATTTAATCACAATCTTATTACAACAGCTAAATACACATTTTAACGTTGTACCTACACATGTTAACATCAAGCCATTTTCCATCACATGTGAAGTAAGTACATCAGACTAACAATTAAATACTGAATGCTTTAAATTATACAATGTCATTAATCAACTAAACATCTTGACATATGATACAAAATCATTTGTAATTGCTCTGCGATAAGGATGCCTAGTTTATGCCCGCGACTTCGTCCGCGTGGACTACACAAACCTCAAACCCATATATTTTTACCCCCTTAGGAGTTGAATTTTCAATCCTATCTTAGCGGATGTCTACGTCATAGTAGCTATCTGTATGCCAAATTTCAGCCTGATTCGTCCAGTGGTTTGAGCTGTGCGTTGATAGATCAGTCAGTCAGTCCCTTTTCCTTTTATATATTCAGATTTAATTGAGCGTACACACTCAGGGCAATGGCAAAGGTGTATACGTCAAGACATGACGTTGGCCTTGAGTATAAACTATAAATATACTATAAGATTCATCAATAAGTTACACAGCATTTTGACGTATTATACAACTTCATAAAATTATACAAATTCATAACAACATTACAACAGCTTAAATAGCCATTGTATTAGACCACATGGTATTTGTTTGTCCCATTTTACTTGGGTCCGAGCATTTCCTCAGGTTTAACCCACTGGTCGAATTGTTCTGCGGTGAGGATGCCTAGTTTGACGGCCGTGTCTTTTAGCGTACCACCCTCTTTGTGCGCTGTCTTCGCGATTTGGGCCGCCTGAAATATTAAATAAAATTTCATTAGAATAGATAGATTCATTAGATAGATGCATGTTTGTTACTCAATCACGCCGGAACGGATCTAGACGAAATTTTGCACAGAGATAGATTATAGTCTGGATTAACACAGGATACTTTTTATCCCGGAAAATTAAAGAATTCCCGCGGGAACCAAAACATCTCAATCCACGCAGACGAAGTCGCGGGCATCAGCATTCAGCTCTAGTTAGAAATAAAGGTAACAAGTATAAAATACAAAATTAAAACAACCCCCGACATAATTTGGAAGTAACAGATTAAGAAAAAGCTGATGACCTTCAGACGGATGAACAGATTTTCATGAAACATGGCTAAGAACACTTGGGACAAAATAAAAATATTTGAACTTACATAATATAGGTATGAGACGATAATTATTATTTATAACTAGCTGATGCCCGCGACTTCGTCCGCGTGGTTTAAGTTTTTTGTTATTCCCGCGGGAACTCCTTAATTTTCCGGGATAAAAAGTAGCCTATGTCACTCTCCAGGTCCTCAACTATACTCATGCCAAAAATCACGTCAATCCGTTGCTCCGTTGCGGCGTGATTGAAGGACAAACCAACAAACCAACAAACCAACAAACAAAGTGACTTTCGCATTTATAATATTAGTATGATATGATAGTTTTAAAATATTATTTGTTAGTTCTTAGAGTTTATTTTTTGTGTTGGGGGGTTTTAAATTTTTTAAATTTTACTTTTATTTTGTCTTTTTTAAAGGAGGTTTAATTGAAGTAAAACGGTACCAAATTTCGAATCGATAGGACATATGGAAGGTAGTCAGATCCCGTCATCAACTATTAAAGAGCTGATGATCTTCAAACGGCTGAACAGATTTTCATGAAACATGGCTAAGAACACTCGGGATAAAATTATCTATGACACAAAAAAAAATGAAAATCGGAACATCCGTTTGGGCTCTACGATTCCAGAGACAGATACACAAACAGACACGTTAAACTTATAACACCCCTCTCTTTTTGCGTCGGGGGTTAAAACCGACCCAAAGATGGACATATAATAATTTTCCTGTAAAGTTTACATATTACTACTTTAACTCTGATTTTATTACCTATTTCAGGTTATTTTGTGGGCTAAACTCTGAGATAAAGGGGGAAGGGCAGGTTTTTTATATCATTTTCTTTCATTATTTCAAAGGGGTTTACAAATAAATAAATAAACAATTTTAAAATGTGTAAATGAGGTCCTTTTACTTAATTATTTGCTATTATTATAAAGCACTTGATTTAGTAGTGACTTTCAAAATATCTACTGCATTTCCAAGTAATAAATATTTTTGAAAACAACAAAGTTGGGCAATTATTATTTAAAACTATTCCAATTAATATTAATTGTGAAATATGCAATTTAACTGACAGACGCACGCATATTATTTGCACCATAATGGATACTCTAAAAATGCAAGAAAACCCATAATAATATTATTATAGCGAAAGTAAGTATGTCTGTTTTCTACTCTTTCATGGCCAATTTTTACTTTTCAACCAATTTGGACGGTTATTGACACACAGAACGTATAAATTGCATCCCAGGGAAGGACATTCTGGAAAATCAAAGATTTCCAACGGGATTTTCCAAAACCTAAATGCACTCCCATGGAGTCGCGGAAATCATACTATTAAGAAATATGATGAACTAGCTGATGCGGGAACTCTTTAATTTTTCGGCATAAAAAGTACCATAATATGTCCTTCCACGGGGTTAGTATCCTGGGGAACGGCATAGGCTACTTTTTATGCCGAAAATTCCTGTACCAAACTTCATCAAAATCGGTTAAACAGAGAACGGCTGTGAAAGCGTAGCAGACAGACAGACTTTCGCAGTTATAATATTAAGTTCAAAATGGATGTTACTGACCTTATCGTATCCGATGTGCGGATTGAGAGCGGTGACCAACATGAGTGACTCTCTCATGATCTTGTTGATCTGCGCCACGTTGGCTTTGATGCCCACCGCACAGTTCTTATTGAACGACTGGCAACCGTCGCCTGCGACAAACAACAACTACATTGTACCACAAACATTGTTCCGTTCTACCGCAGAACAGCGATAAGCCGTCAGCGTTGGCATCCTTATGTGGTTGACCAATTCGCTCGCACGAAGCGTTTCTATTACAATACGAACCGCTAGGGGTGTTTTTTTTTTTTTTTTTTTTCGTTTCGGCTCCTGCTACTAATTATTTTGTAGCAACCTTTACTCTGACAATTATATATATATATATATATATTTTTACTTTCGACGTTATTAATAACACCCTCCCAGCGCACGGGTTTCCTGCCACATATAACTTAAGAGTACCTTTAAGGCATAACGTATCTTTTTTTTTATCCGCTACAAGTTAGCCCTTGACTGCGATTTCACCTGATGCTAAGTGATAATGCAGTCTAAGATGGTAGCGGGCTTATCGTACCGCTAAATCGCTTGGCGGCACGTCTTTACCGGTAGGGTGGTAACTAGCCACGGACGCAGCCTCCCACTGGGCCAGACCAGGTTCAGAAGAAATTTCAAATTCCCAATCTGACCTTACCGAGGATCGAACCCGGGACCTCCGCACGTTAAGACAACAGCGCTCAACACTGCGCCACGGAGGTCGTCAACCAAATATAAAATTAAAAGGGGACTAACTGATTGATCTATCCACGCACAGCTTAAATCATTGAACGGATCGGGCTGAAATTTGCCACACAGATAGCTATTATGAGGTAGGCACCCGCTAAGAAAGGATTTCTGAAAATTAACCCCTAATGGGGTAAAATAGGGCTTTGAAATTTGTATGAAAATAGAATCTAACGTGAGCGTAGCCATGGACAAAATGTAGAATTTTACAAGTCAATTCGTATATAATTTGACCGAATAATTTTGATATATTGAGGTCCCGACTATCACTCACCGATAAGCCTTATGGAGCGCAGCACGTTGGCCACAATCATGGGCTTGAACACATTGAGCTCGAAGTGGCCGTTGCTGCCGCCCACGGTGCACGCCACGTGGTTGCCCATCACTTGCGCCGCGATCATCGTCAGCGACTCGCACTGGGTGGGGTTCACTTTGCCTGTTCAAGATTCCAGATTCAAGGTCACAAATATACTACAACATAACCAAAGACAATATATAAACCAGTATAAGACTGTTCACTTCATACATTCAATCAAAGCTCGCTAAATGCGCATTAAAGTCGCCGGTACATTGTAGTTCTTCGCACTATCTGAGATGGCGTAACTGTGCAGCAGTTTTGTTAAAATTAGTTGAATGTAAATTTGCTATTTGCTTGAGTGATTTTATCAAATTTTTGTATTTTGATAATTTTACATACTTGAATAATTAATACAAATTGAACCAAGAAAATACGATATTTCACCGATTTTACTATAATCATAATATAAAGAGCGAGCCTGGTAGCGCCATCTAACGATAGTATTAACCTAGAATTTTTTTTTATGGGAGTTAGCAATCTATACTTTCTTATTATAATTAATCTATGACATAACTTAAAAAAAGGAATAAAATAAAATGCTTTCGTTAAAAAGTATTACATTGTGTAAAGCAACAATATATCTTACTAATATTATAAATGCGAAAGTTTAGATAGATCATGGATGTATGGATGGATGTATGTTACTCAATGACACCCCAACGGCTGAACGGACCTGGCTGAAATTTGGCACAGAGATAGATTATAGTCTGGAATAGCACATAGGCATTAGCTAGTTAATGTTAGTTAGCTAGTTAGTAAGCTAGCTACTTCAATATAACTAAAAAAATAATGAAACAAAATACTTCAAAAATAAAGAAAAATAATACATAGTGTAAAGCAGCAATCTGTTTTAAGACGCTCATGACGCTTTACAAGCGTATTTCCGTGATATTGAACATCTATTTTCTTCTTCAAATGACATCACATAATTTTGAAAAAAAATGTAATGCAATACTTAGATTCATGCTCTTCAATTGTGTGGAGGCCTTTTTATAATTTTTTGATTATTTAGATTAATACAAGCAATTATAAAATAAATAACTTCGCACATGATTGTCTATTAACTTTATTACCTGAGGACCCACGAAAGTGAAACTTACATAAAAATAAAGAGAATATTTATAAGGTAAAAACTCAGCAGTGATTTTTTTAATTTTTGGCGATTTTCCACGAAAATTCACATATTTCGGCCAAATAATGCTAGCGGGTGTTGCGCGGGCGACGGGCGGTAGATGGCAGATGCCTTTCAGACGGGGAGGACGTATCCATTTTTCCCGCCAAAACGCTCTCGCGCCAACACGGCAGACGTAAATGAAATATTGAAAAAGTAGTGAATTCTAATAATTACTGAATGAATGATAATGGAAGATTTTTTCCATATCTTAGCACTGCTGGACAATATATTAAAACTGGTACATATTTTATTTTCCTTGTGTATTTTTCGTTTCTTTTTTTAAATTGTGCTAAATCAAACAACGCCATCTATTGTGAGATGGGGAACCATATGGGTTTATTCCTGCAGCAGAACTATTTTTAACAATGCCTAAAATAAAACAACACACAAACAAGGTAATTAAAAATATGAATATCGCGTAAGTATCTAGTAAGTACCCATAATTTTTTTACTAGCTAAATTATGAATATACCCAAGTTCAAATCAATACATAATTCTATACACGGGAACACGTAGGCTAAAAGTCTGGCCAGTATTACCTAAGTACCTAATGAAAATTTCTTGTCAAAAAAAAGGAAAAAAAGGGTAAAAAAGGCAAATAAAGGTAACCAAATCAGTTTTTAAGCCCGAACCAGGAATTGAACCCAGAACTACGCCATCCTCAGTCCAACATGCTAACTAATACACCAACGAAAATCAACCGATCTAGGTAGGTACGTACCTAGTTTGTGTTCAGACATATTTTATAACTTATTTTAGAAACATCTTTCATTTACGAGCTGATAAATCATAATAATGAAAAATGTCCTCCCGACCGAATTTCGGCCACGGCGGCCTATCTCCAGAGAGATAAGCCATCTGCGCGGGAGATATTATAGTGCACAAGTGTGCATACACAGGTGCACTCTCTGTTCCTTTACTCTCATAGCCCGATGGGACGGAAAATCCGACACGACCGGAGAGAGATCAGGCGCAGGACCGACGGCTTTACGTGCTCTCCGAGGCACGGGGGTGAAACACCGCCAACTTCCTTACTCCGGGCTAGTACTGAGAATTTCTTGTCAGAAAACCCCAATACTTGCTACGGCCCGACCCGGGAATCGAACCCGGGACCTCGTCGGCCGCAGTCGAACATGCTAACCACTAGACCAACGAGGCAGTCAAATCATAGTAAGGTAGGTAGGCAGTCTGATAAATCATAGTAAGGTAGTAATAGGTATACCTACGTGTAAAAATCTTGAACTGAGTGACTGATCTACCTATCAACGCAAAGCATAAGCAAGGGCTGGGTGGGGTCAGCTACCTATTAGCTATTCTTTGCTATTACCTAGATAATGTACATACTTACCTACTAAAGAAACATTTTTGTTTTTTTATTTATTTTACTTATCCAATCTATATATATCATACTAATGTGTGTTTGTTTGTTGGTTTATTGGTTTGTTCGTTTGACCTTCAATCACGGCGCAACGGAGCAACGGATCGACGTGATTTTTGGCATGGGTATACCTAGTTGAAGACCTGGAGAGTGACATAGGCTTTTTATCCCGGAAAATTAAGTAGGTAGTTCCTGCGTAAATAAAAAAATACTTAGACCACGCGGACGAAGTCGCGGGCATCAGATAGTATCTTAAAAATAAAATCGTTCAACAATCACTTACTTACCTACTACTTACTTACTAACGGCTACCTAAATATGGAGAAGTACCTACATGTTTCATCACTTTTGAAAATTCGACCCCCAAACGGGTGAAATAAGGGATGAAAGTTTGTATGAGTCTCAAGATATTTTTTAAGTTATATCAACGAAACTTGTACTTATTTTGGTCTTCAATAAAAAATAAAGAAGTACGTGTGTCACAGTTCTATCTACAAAATTTCATCCCCAAAGGGGTAAAATAGGGGTTGAAACTTTGTATGACAGTCTGTCATTTTTCAAGTTAAAGCCATGAAAATAAGTATTTGGAATTTTGGTGATTACGTATTGAAGAAATACGTGGTTCACAGTTTTTGAAAATTTTATCCCCAAGGACGATAAATAGATAGTTTGTCCTTCAATCACGCCGCAACAGATAAACGTGATTTTTTGCATGGGTATAGTTCTGCCGTCAGTCGACTTATACATTTTGCCAATTTTGAGTTATATATACTATGTGAAAGAGCAAATTTTTCTCTATCGAACAGTCTGGGTCACATTTTTTTATAGTATCTTTGATAGTCTTTGAGATCTGGAGACCCCGAACACGGCTAACTACATCATTTTCGCGATTTTCCGATACTTAAATACGTTTATGTGACTTTTCGACAGTAGAATACGGCTTTGCGTTTGTAACCGTCTATTTCAAGTTTATATTTCAGGTACCTACTTTGAATTTCTAAAAAACGGTTACATCAAATTACGACAGTATAAGGCCGATAAATAAGTTTATAAGTACGTAATTTAGTGATTTGTACTAAAAAAGTTGTAATGGCATTCACGAGAACTAAGTGACAGTTTTCTTCAAATACTTATCTACAACACACTAAGGCACACTAAGCTGATGTGACATTGAAAATTGTACGTATCTAAAAGGCAGTGAGCGTTTTTTAGTTGTCATATTTTTTGTTAATAAGTGTTTAAAATATACTATACTGCCGTCCGTTTACTTAAAGGCCGTTAAGTGAAAAACCAAATTTTGAGTTATGGCCAAAAAACATGAAAATTAAAGTTTCTAGAGTTTTATTAGACGTACAGCTATAATTTATATACCAAATTATTTGTTTTCTTTTAAGCTTTCATTTTATGAGTCTGAATGAGTGCTAAGGTAAATAATATAGTTTTAAATAACGTTTTTGTGTTTAAGCCATGTTTATCTATCCCTTGATGCGACCTCTTAAAATACTAAAAAACAACTGGCTGAAGCGCAATCGTATTATAGAGTGGTAATGGAATCGTAATTGTTGATACATATACCTTGTGTCACAGTTTTATGCAAATTTTTTAGCTTAAAAGCCGTTAAATCGCTTAGTCGTCTTTTAAAACATGTGAAAATCGACGGCTGGTATTTTAAAAAAACCGTTATGAGACGAAAACTGTTTATTTCATTGTGTAGGGCTACTAATACAAAACAGATTTTGTTATCAAAAATAAGGTCTTTGAATAAACCACGCACACTAGCTGTCTTTTAGCTAGGCAATAACTGGTACTTTCATAAAGCTCTAAATTAAAATTAACAACTAAATGCCAAATTTAGATATATTTGTCAAACTTTTAATGCTTTTAAATCGAGTGATAGTTAGGGAATTAAAATAAAACAATTATTTTCATTTATATTCAAATAAGTAAATTGCAATAATCATTAAAAAAGTAGTAAATATACCTTTGTGGCCCATATAACATAATATTTAGACACTCTCGCCACGGTACAGGTTGGTGAAGTTTCGTATCTGCGCTACGTTGGTGTGCACTGTCCGCTGACGAATTTCGTGAATAAACTATGAATACATTAAAATGTAATATCGTGATAGAGAACTACTAGTGTACGTTCAAAATAAAATATCGGAAATGTAGATGAAGAAATCTAAAAAGAATATGTACATCAGCGTTCACGAGCAGTAAAATTAGCAAGTCCAATTTCCACTATTTGATTCTCTGCCATCGGGGCAGCGGAAAAATTTGAGGAAGGGTAGTAGAAAATATGAAAGGTGTCTTCAAAACAATGGATCCTAATATAATTCCAGTGTTTGTAGCACGGGTTCTTGAAAAACTATCTCTTATTTTGTTTGATCATCTTACCGCACAAAAATGCTAAAAGATCTTACAAAAATAAGTTCAGAAGTTGTAGCAATTACAATCTCAAGAGTGACAATACAGATGTTTGATGAATGGCGATCTGATATACGTAATCTGAAGTACGCTGTTACAGGTCATCTTGCTTGGCCGTTGAACTATTGTGGTCCAATGTTAGCCTGACAGAACCACTTGTCATATTTGAAACTCCCCATTTCGTGTTTTCATAGCCGATGGTTGGATTTTAAAATGGAGAAAGCGTACTTCAGATTACGTATATCAGATCGCCATTTATCAAACAGCTGTATTTTCACATATAAGATTGTAATTGCTGCACCTTTTGAACTTAATTTTGTGAAATGTTTTAGCAGTTTTGTGTAGTCAAAATGATCAAACAAAATAGGAGTCAGTTTTTCAAAAACCCGTGCTAGAAACACTGGAGCTACATCGGGATCCATTGTTTTAAAGACACCTTTCATCTTTTCTACTACCTTTTCTTAAAATATTCCGCTGCCCCGTTGGCAGAGAACCAAATAGTGGAAATTTTACTTGCTGATTTCACTAGGTACTCGTGAACGCTGATATACATATTCTTTTAAGTGTTTCTTGATCTACATTACCGATACTTATTTTGAACGTACACTAGTAGTTCGCTATTACGATATTACACTTTAATGTATTCAAAGTTTATTCGCGAAATGCGTCAGTGCACATGCAGTTACAAAACACCACAGACCTGTATCGCGAGAGTAGCTATCTAATTAAGTTATGGGCCACAAAGGTCTATTGACTACTTTTTTGTGATTGTTGCATTTGGTAAATAAATTAAAAAGCATTAAAAGTTTGGCAACTATATTTAAATTTGGCACTCAGTTGTTCATTTTAATTTAGAGCTATATGATAGTACCAGTTAGTCAAGTCAAGTCAAATATTTTTTATTCAATTTAGGTAGGTATACTACACCTGTTGACTTCCAGTTGTTTATAAATAAAATATAATGGTGATAATCAGTAACGGTATCTTAAAACTAAAGCTACGAGGGTTCCAAACGCACCATGGTCTGAGAAGAGCCCACAACAAACTCAGTTGTTTTTTTTTTCATTATCACCATTTCACAAATCATCTTAACTAAGGAACTATCTGAGCCACTAGATCAAATCATTGCCAAGCTTCCTTGTCATTTAAGTAATCCTTTACATGGTAATACGATTTTTTAATCAGTTTACGTCTTACATTAACTTTGAACTTATTCAGAGACATTTTCAACATGTATTCTGGGAGCTTATTGTAGACACTATTTCCAACAAATGAATTGCTAGTTTTACTAAGCCTAGAAGCAGGCATTACAAGTTTATTTTTATTTCTAGTATTGACATTATGACAATCACTTTTCTTCTTGAATTTATCAATGTATTTATGCACGTATACTAAATTTTCAAATATGTATTGGTTGTGCGCTGTCATAATATTGATTTCTTTAAATTTATCTCTGTTGACTTATTTGGCTCTCTTGGTCCCATATTATATGGCTCGAACAGCCCTCTTCTGCAGCACAAAAACATAATTAATATCAGCAGCATTACCACATAATAATATACCATACGGCATAATGTAGTGAAAGTAAGCAAAATAAACTAATCTCGCCGTTTCTATGTCTGTCAACTGGCGAATCGTTCACATAATTCTTGGCGATAAGTCATTTATGTGATTGCCCCATTGGAGTTTAGCATCTAACGTTATTCCCAGAAAAACAGCGGTATCCACTAAATCTAATTCCTCATGATCAAGTTGTACAGTGGTTTTTACCTGTTTGACATTAGGTAATTTAAATTTGATACACTTTGTCTTTTTCCCATTGAGGAGTAGGTTATTAGCTTTAAACCACTGTACCACTATAATATATTATTGACTAAAAGACAGCTATTGTGCATGGTTTATTAAAAAACCATATTTTGATAAGAAATCTGTTTATATTAGTATAGTATAGTTGTATTATTAATAGCTCTAAACAATGAAATAAACAGTTTTTGTCTAACAACTGTGTTTTTTAAGTGCCAGACGTCGATTTTCCAAGCTTTACTGTTTTAAAAGAACGCTAAACGATTTAACGGCTATTAAGCATAAAAAATGCATAATTTGTGACACAAGGTAAATGTGTCAACAGTTACGATTCCATTACTACTCCATTATTACGGCTGCGCTTCAGCTAGCTGTTTTTTAGTATTTTTAACCGACTTCCAAAAAAGGAGGAGGTTCTCAATTCGGCGCGTATTTTTTTAATGCATGTTACCGCATATCTCCGTGGTTTCCAAACCGATTTGAAATTTTTTCAGTGGTTAGAGGAAGCTTGCGAGGTGGTCCCATAAAAAATTCTTAACCCTGATGCTGACTCCAAATCCTTAACCCTGATGCTGTAGGTATACCTACGACTCAAAACTAGGGAGTTAGGAAGTTTTGACGGTGAATTCATATAGTAGGTATCAAGTGACGTGTAGGTATACGATTCAACTCTGAGTCCCAACTCCTCAACCCTGATGCTGCAGGGTACAGAACTCCTTAAAAATAGCGATTTAGGATCTTTTATGGTGAATTAATATTGTAGGTGTCAAGCAACGACTTCATAATTAAACCCAAGTCCCAACTCCTCAATTCTGATGCTGCAGGGTACTGCACTTCTAAGCCGTGGGGATTAAGAGTACACTAAAAAGTTAAAAATAAAAATTCTTTCCAAAAAACCGACTTCCAAAGCCACTGTATAGTAAAAAATATTTTTGATTTCTACACACTATGTTGAATTTGGGCGAGTATAACAAAGATAGGCAAAGCTGACGCGTCAGGCTCGCCCGACTTCAACATAGTGTGTAGAAAGCAAAATTATTTTTTACTTTACAGTGGCTTTGGAAGTCGTTTTTTGGAAAGAATTTTTATAAGAGATCGCATCAAGGAATAGATAAACATGGCTAAAACACAAAAACTACATTATTTATCTTAGCACTCATTCAGACTCATAAAATGAAAGCTTAATAGTAAACAAATAATACCTACCCCAGATAAGTACCAATTTCAAAAATCAGTACCTACGATAACAAATACCAAATGGCGCTGACTTCTTTAAAATTTTAGTAACAGTTTCGTCTTTTGTGATACCTACCAGAGAACCCCAAATATCGATTTTGAACGAAATCGGTACGATAACAAAGAATTTCAAACTGGCGCTAATTAGAGAACTCTAAAAATAAGTAATGACTGTTCAAAAACACTCGAGTCCGTACTTGAGAACCTCCGACTTGAACCCCTCTGTGATCCAAACCCTGTGACGAGAAACCTTTATCTACGTAGAGACTCGATGCAGCGACGCGAGATGGCGCGTAGATGACCTCAGTTATGTGAAAATAGCATTCGGTCATTGCCACAGGCGGCGGTAAAAATTATTGGACATGAAGCGAGGGGGGGGGGGAAGGGAAGTCGAACGCTCAAGGCCATTGGCAGCTTGGAGCCCCTTAATAAACTGCATGATGCCCGCGACTTCGTCCGCGTGGATTAAGGTTTTTGATTCCCGCGGGAACTCCTTTATACTTTTCCGGGATTAAAGTAGCTTCTTTCCCCGGGATTCCACCTATCCCTGTATCAAAACGGGCCGTGAAAGCGTACCAGGCAAACAGACAGATACACTTTCGCATTTATAATATTAGTATGGATGCGAAAGTTTAGATGGTGTTTTACTCAATCACGCCAGAACGGCTGAATGGATCTGGATGAAATTTCGCATAGAGATAGGCTATTTTTATATTCCGGAAAATTTAAAAGTTCCCGCGGAAACGGAAGCGGGAACGGAAATACCTCAATTCACGCGAACGAAGTCGCGGGTATCAGCTAGTGATTTTATAAAAGACATCTCTCACTTTATAAAGTTGATGTCGCTGCACGAAATTTGGTACAGAGATAGATGGAATAAAAATCGCACGTTTGGAATCCTCGTAGCTTTAGTTTTAAGATACCGTATTTAATTATCACCATCATGTTTTATAAGTAACTGGACGTCAATAAGTGTACAGTGTACCTAAATTTAATAAATAAATATTGATTGATTGATTGATTGAATTAATATGAATACAATAATTGGATGAACTGTTCGTTCATCATCATCATCATCATCACTACAGCCCATTAACGTCCCACTGCTGGGCACAGGCCTCCACTCTCATACGAGAGCGGGAATTAGAGCTTAGACCCACCACGCTGCTCCAATGCGGGTTGGCGGGCTACTGGCGGGAACTGTTCGTTCGGTCTTCCCGAATTGAAGCGCATGGCTCCCATCTCTAAGACCCTTAAACTTGGGATTAAGAAGCCGTCACTCACCAGGCATGATGGAGGATCCAGGCTCGTTCTCAGGCAGCATGAGCTCAGCGAGGCCGCAGCGAGGGCCCGAAGCCAGGAGTCGGATGTCGTTGGCTATCTTCATCAGGGAGACAGCTACAGTGTTGAGCGCGCCAGATACTTCCACCATCGCGTCGTGGCTGGCTAGGGCTTCGAACTTGTTGGGCGCTGTCTCGAATGGTATACCTGAAGTGTGCAGGTGACATGATAAATCATACTATATATCTTCTCTATCTTATATATAAAATTCTTGTGTCACAGTTTTCGTTCCCATACTCCTCCGAAACGGCTTGACCGATTTTTATGAAATTTAATATGCATATTCAGTAGGTCTGAGAATCGGCTACTATCTATTTTTCATACCTCCACGCGGACGTCAGCTATTATCTATATAATATACCGCAAGTGAAATAGGCTACTTTTTATCCCGGAAAACTAACCGGTTCCCGCAAAACTAGCAGTTCATTAGCTAGTCAATAATAATATCTTTTTTAGGGTTCCGTACCCAAAGGGTAAAAACGGGACCCTATTACTAAGACTCCGCTGTCTGTCTGTCTGTCTGTCTGTCTGTCTGTCTGTCTGTCTCCAGGCTGTATCTCATAGACCGTGATAGCTAGAAAGCTGAAATTTTCACAAATGATGTATTTCCGTTGCCGCTATAACAACAAATACTAAAAATTAAAAAAATATATATATTAAGGGGGGTCCCCGTACAATAAACGTGTTTTTTTCGTATTTTTTTGCTCAATATTAAAAACGGTAACAGGTAGACGGTTCAAATTTTCACAGAATATTAACTTGTATATTACCTTTCAAAATAAATAATTAAATATCAATAAAGTAAATATCAAAGGGGGGCTCCCATACAACAAACGTAATTTTTTGATATTAACAGTAAACCTCTACAAACAAAGTTAGTTTTGCGGTTCATTAACAAAGGTAATTATACCTACTTCTTGAGTACGGAACCCTCGGTGCGCGAGTCCGATTCGCACTTGGCCGATTTTTTTAAATAAGATAGGCTAGCGCTTGGCTGCAATCAGACTTGCTTGCACGTGGTGATGTAACCTAAGGTGGAGCGCGCTTGCCTAGAAGATGCCTATTCACTCTTGATTTGAAAGTACCTATATTAAAAAAGGAGGGGAAAACGGAAGCCGGAAGGGCATTCGATTCGAATTAGAAACGAGGACAAATGCGAAACACATTATTATTATACATTATACATAATATTTTAAACGCGAAAGTGTGTCTGTCTACTACCTTATCTGTTAGTTGTTGTCAAATACCCATTTTTGATTTCTTTTTCCTTGTAAGAAAGATAGGCACTCACCAGTGAGGTTACCGATCTCCTTGGCGCACTTCTCAGCGAATCCTTTGCGCGTGTTGAGACCGGTACCGACCGCGGTACCGCCCAGGGCGAGGTAGTGGAGCCGGGGTAGCGTGGTGCAAACCCGCTCGATGCCGTACGAGAGCTGGGCCGCGTAACCGCTGAACTCCTGGCCCAGGGTCAGAGGCACGGCATCCATTAAGTGGGTCCTGAAAAAAATTAAGCAATTAAAAAATTAAAGTTTGCTCCTGAAAAAAGCTTATTATACTGTTGAAGTTACCTCGATTTCCTAACAGATGGAGCTACAGACTGGTTGCGAACGTTCGGCCACAAACTCAAGGCTAACAAGGGTCAAATATACTAGTCAATTTCTCATTTTGCTGAAATTATTAGCTTGTGAGAATATGGTACAAGAAGTCTTTATTATTATTCAAATCCCGTCATACAACCCAATAATTTTTTTTTATATTATATTCATATATGCACGTCTCCAGGTAGAATTCGTGTACGAATGCAGATATTTGATACTGGCATTGGAAGAAATTTTGGCCAAAAGCTTTAAGAATCAAGTCCTAAATCATCCTGCTATCCTAAACGGTTTTGAGTCTGTACGGTAGCAAAGACAATATATATACCAGTATAAGACTGTTCTCTTCATACATTAAATCAAAGCTCGCTAAGTTCTTCGCATTATCTGAGATGGCGTAACTGTGCAAGCTGAAAAATAATTAATAACGAACATAGCTATTGCCATCTAACGAGTAGTAGTTGAATCATCAACTCGATCAAACTTACCTAGTGCCATCTAACGTATAGTTATATATCCATGACTGCCTCGTTGGTATAGTGGTTAGCATGTTGGACTGCGACCATAGATTAATTATAATACAGGTTTATATATTGTCTTTGACTGCGACCGACGAGGTCCCGGGTTCGAGTCCCGGGTCGGGCCATAACAAGTATTGGGTTTTTCTGGCAAGAAATTCTCATTACTAGCCCGGAGTTAGGAAGTTGGCGGTGTTTCAACCCCGTGCCTCGGAGAGCACGTAAACGTGTCTAATTATATATATTTTTTTTAAAAACAATCTTGATCACTTGTTTTTGTGTTTTTTTAAAGTATTTCTTATATATGTTAGTTATTCTTGTTTTTTGATTCTTTCACAAGTCAGCCCTTGACTGCGATTCAACCTGATGGTATTTGATGATGTAGCCTAAGATAGTAGTGGGCTAATAAGAAGGGGTGTAACGGCTTGGTACTTATAATAAACCCCAAATCGATTTCTAGGTACGCTAAATCGCTTGGCAGCACTTGGCTTCGCCGGTAGGGTTATAGCTAGCCATGACCGAAGGCTCTAAGCAGATCAGAACTCATGTGCCTATAGTTCTGAAGTAGGTAGACTCTAGAGTAATGGTAAATTTAGTTTTTTTATCAAGTATTTCTTGAATAATGCACAATACCTACTGTAAATATTTTTTCTTGATTATTACCTAAGTACCCACCTAAATTATATCGCCATCAACCAGACTTCTACTGTAATTAGCTAGCTATAAATAAAATAATTATCTATATTATATTTATTTGTTTACATATTTCGGAACCCTGCATGTCGATAAATATATTATTATTAGCTAAATGGCTAAAGAATACCTAACAATTGCCAAACTTATCCTCAAAGATTAATCGTATAGCAGCAGAATCTCAGAGTCCAGAACAAGCGTAGGTCAGCAGTTAAGGGTCCGTATTCTCGCCCGCCTAATTGCGCGCTCAGCCAATTTTGGAATCTGTAGGTATACCGCACAGCAAGACCGTTAGCTGCACTCACACAAAGACGGCATAGGCCGATAAAGCTACTTTGATACTTTGTCAAATTGTGTAGTCAAGTTCGTAATATTTTCACCATGTTAATAAAATTGTATAATCTTAGTTATCACTTAAATATTATTTTCCCGTTTGATAAATGTTTATTTGGCATACATAAACTTTTATAAAATAAGTTTGCACACGGGTATCATAATGTAAAACTAGATACACCTACAAGTTTTTCGTTTATTTACTTATCATTAAAATTTATGATTTTTTATGTTATTAACAATTAAGGTACACGATTATTGATCAAGTTTTACTACATGGGTCATTAGAGTAATTCAGTTGTCTCGAAAACGCCATTGTTATTTTGAAAACAACTCACATATAAGCGATTGGTATTGTGTATTACGCAGGTGTAGTTAGTTAGCACGTGCAGAGGATTGGTCATAAATAATATCACAAACACGCGGACCCTCTCAGGTATCAGGTAATGTAAATGTTACCAATTATATTGTATTAAAATGTCTTTGCAAAACATACCTTATGCAGTTTATGATAAAGTACAAATTCAATTGTAATCATGATTAGTTAAAAGATATAAATAAATCCTAACCCTATTTTCAATTCACAAATTGACCACTGCAAGGTTATTTCCGGAATTTGCAATTTCCAAATCTTGTCTGGTATTGTCTAGTTGAAGGCTACGGCCGTGGCTATATTTTACCCTATCTGCAAAGATGAGCCGCCAAGGGAGTAAGCATTCCAGTACGATATCGTTTAGAAACCGATAAGGGTTATGGGTTATAGGGTTATGGGTTATAACCGATTAGGGATATGACATCCCTAACGGGTTTGCCCGCTACCGTCTTAGGCTGCATGATCACTTAGCATCAGATGAGAAAGCAGTCAAGGGCTGAGTTTTAAATATTCTTATATAGTATACTTATATAAATATTTTTATCATAAAACTGTCTCTGAGAGGCATAGATCTAGCTTTTCAGGAATCCAAAATTTCTGGAAGTAAATAAGTATAATAATTTTTTGAGTTATGTGTAACTGGCTCTAATTTGGTAATACCATAGCTCTTATTTTGTGTCATTGATTGATTTACTGCTTTCCACATTTTATTTTATTTGATTTTGCTTTACGGCTTCCTCAGGATCCTTTCCAATGGCAGATTGGGGACATTTTATTTCTATTATCTCTTTACTATACAATGCATCTGGCGTGGCACCCAAAAAAAAAACAGAGTCCCAAAGGCCGCATCTTCCAATTTTGATATTTTCTTGTTCAGCCAGCTGTTCCTAAACAGCAGAGCTTCGTTTTCTCTACTAAGTTGTATAGCTGAAATGTTATCCGTGAAAGCGTAGCAGACAGACAGACAGACAGACACAACACACTTTCGCATTTATAATATTTTCTGCTCTGGTCTGGTCTGGTGGAAGGCTTCGGCCGTGGCTAGTGACTATGCAACTTTCAGGTTACTGAATATAAAATAACTAGCTGATGCCCGCGACTTCGTCCGCGTGGTTTAAGTTTTTTGTTATTCCCGCGAGAACTCCTTAATTTTCCGGGATAAAAAGTAGCCTATGTCACTCTCCAGGTCCTCAACTATATCCATGCCAAAAATCACGTCAATCCGTTGCTCCGTTGCGGCGTGATTGAAGGACAAACCAACAAACCAACAAACAAAGTGGCTTTCGCATTTATAATATTAGTAAGTAAGTATGTTGATCTTACCTTGTGATATATAAAACAAGTAAAATCAAATCCAGAAGCGAATACTCCAATCCAATTACAAAGCAAGGGCCTAAATATTATTTTCACTGATTACAATGTCAAAAGTCCATATAGAGATGCCAAGGTCAGAAAAACAAAAACACTAAACTTGTATGGTTTTGTTGGAAGCAGTTGAGCAGCGCAGAGTATCTCAAACGAAACAATATGCTATAAATAAAAACTTTATGACCATTGAGCTTTGTTACTCTAAGTAAATTTGTAAAAGAAATGATATTGTATTAAAATGTGTATTGCAATATATACCTTATGCAGCTTACGATAAAGTACAAATTAAATTGTATTCATGATGGGCTTCTTGGTTTTAGAATTTCAAATCGTTGCGGTAATATTTTATGACTTATAATATTGTTTAGTATTTTGATCGAAAGACAGTGCGATTTGCACGGTACTATTGTCGAAAGGTAAAAGAATAAATAAAATCTATACAAACAATGAACAAGTGAATATAATTAAAATTATTAATAAATACGACTGCTCTGCCGTAGCCCGTAACTATCTACTACGTAACGATACCACAGTCATTGATTAATTAACAATGGAGTCTTATTCACATTTTTATTAAATGATATTTTTTGGGAATCACTACATATTGAATTATATTAGTATATATTTTTGGAATCTACTCATCATTTTCTAGATGATGAAATTATACTTAAACTTATTTTCGAAAAAAAAATCTACTCTAGTCTTTAATGCGAGACCATGGTCACCCCATCACTTTTTTTGAAAATTTTACTAGCCTATGTCACCCGGAATAAGCTAGGGATTCTAACGATACCTCATTTATCAAAATTGGTTCAGACGTATAGAAGTTATGGTGGAATATACAAACTTACATACATACATACATACATACATACATGAACCCTGAAAACAATATACTCCGTTTTTCAGGCAGTCGTATAATTTTTTTTATAATAGGTACCTTTTATTGACCCGTGATATAATGATTGTTTACGATCAATTTGGGAATTCATAATTTCTGAAGCCCTTGAGCGCTCCAGTACGATGCCTCGTAGAATAGAAATCATCAGTTACCATCAGGTGAGATCGCAGTCAAGGGCTAAGCTTGTAGTGGATAAATAAAAATTTAATATAAGTAATGCTATGAAAACTGTATTCACCAAAATATCTCAGCAACAAGGTATGCCACGTTGAGTTTTGCAATAACGATTTCAAAGAAAATATAATATTTCAGGAAAGTAAATTCAAAACCCATACAAATATTACGCATACTTAAATCCCGATATACGAGAAAAACAGTATGCGATTATATATTGTATCGTTCAAAATTATTTAATAGTTATAAAAAATTTATCCTTATTATTAAATACGTATCACGCATTCATTCAATATCGATTGAATCGGATCAAGAACCTAACATTCTCTGCTCATCAAACTAAGGCAGTCGCGCTATGTATTGTTAGCAACACGTTTTTACAAAGGCTTGTGAGAGAGCTCACGCACACATACAAAAGAGCCCATCCAGCAACACGTCCACCCTCGAAGAGCGCTGGGCTCGGTATGCCGGTCGTGCGGTCTGCAGTAGCATTTTACACGTGAAATTTATAAGACTTTTGATATTTTTTTTGGTCATATAGGTATTTTACAGAAATGTATTTTTGTACAATTTATGTTATATAAATACTAAACATTCATGGGAAATTTTATTTTATCAGTAAATTCGCCAAACTTTTAAGAAATAGGGGTTATTATGACGCGTAAATTTTGATAAATCGTGCACATTGATTTGATTTTTTTATTAATTAATTTTGTATAGAACATTTAAAAACGAATTGCAACAGTCCAATTTTAAGAGTGTGTTTATCATATTAATATTTTTTATAAGTCATTTATTACAATTTTTCTTGGATTTATATGGGTCAAAAGTATCGCCTAAAAGTGTAAAAATGGTAAACGTATTCCGCAAGAATGAGAATTTCACTATTATATTTCAATAAAATTAATATTTTTTTTACTAAGGAGGGATTAAACTTTAATGTTTTAATTTTCTTTTTGTTATAATACTACTATATCATGCACAAAGCTCATCAAAAGTTCTTAAAATTTCGGTTAGCGGGGATACGTATTCTTAAGTAGCAGGATCTCGGAGTCCATTAGTCTTATCACGGTCACAAACAAAAAAAAAAAACCGGTTAAGTGCGAGTCGGACTCGCGCACCGAGGGTTCCGTACAAACATGTAGGTATATCCTATAAGTAAAAGTTATAGTATTTTTATTCAACTAATATTTTAATTTCAATTTAATACCTCTACGCGTTCATGCGGAAAGGGGAAGTAAGTTTAAAATTATTAAAAATATTTTTTTTCTTATATGACTAGATGATGCCCGCGACTTCGTCCGCGTGGATTGATGTTTTTTTTTTATTCCCGCGGGAACTCTTGAACGCGGAAGTCTATGTCCTTCCCCGGGATGTAACCTATCTCTGTACCAAATTTCATCCAAATCGGTCGGTAGCAGACAGACAGACAGATAGACAGACAGACAGACAGACAGACAGACACACTTTCGCATTTATAATATTATAGTATGGAGTATGGATATAGTATGGAAGTATGGATTTAACTAAAAATTTATGCTTTTCGCAATTTTTCCTTTATCTGTGCTATAAGACGTTGCTTCGTACCAAATTTCAAGATTCTGGGTTCACGTGAAGTACCCTGTAGGATTTGATTCCCTTGCGAGTGTCGAAATTTGCAGCAAATAATAATATTAATAATAACTTTTTATTTCAGGCTTCAACACCCATAACTTGTTAGTAACAATCACTTAACCTATGTTAGTAAAAAAACAACATAAAATACCTAAACTAACCTACCCTACTCTCAAACCTAAGCCTCGACACATTTACAGGTCTCTTTGAGGCCTCCTCATGAGAATGTGTGCACCATTCCAGCGCCTCCAGAGAGGGCTGTCCAGCTTAGTAGCCAACGTACTGAGGAGGGTGTTGGTGCTGCTCACTAGCCTGCACATCATAGACGCAGCACGCTTGCGCACGATCGCGTAGAAATCATCCACGCGAGCGTCCGCGAACATGGCCGACGCGCTGCAGTGTCGAGGCCTCCTCAGCACCGCCCTCAGCACATTGTTATATTGAACACGCAGAGCATTGTAGGTCCGCTGCGTATAGTCTATACACAGACTGCACGTGTAGAAAGACGGCAAAGCAAAAACGGCTGTAGATCTTTTGATTGTGTTAGCTTAGAAGTTTGATTTTTTCACAGCTCCAAGGGACAGTAGACCTGAGTAGGTATTTGATATGAATTCCAGCTTGGTACCTACCTCCATGTGTTCCTGAGAAAAAGGGTCTGGACACACAGACGGACGGACAACAAAGTGATCCTAGGGTTCAGTTTTTTTCCTTTTGAGGTACGGAACCCTAATTATTAAAAATATTTTAATTAAATGATATAACTAAAAATTTATGCTTTTCGCAATTCTTCCTATATATCTGTGTTATAAGACGTTGCTTCGTACCAAGTTTCAAGATTCTAAGTTCACGGGAAGTACCCTGTAGGTTTTGATTCCCTCGCGAGTGCAAGAAAAATCGAAAATATGCAGCATAAACGGTTGTATCTTTTGATTGTGTAGGCTTTTAAGTTTGATTTTTTCACAGCTCTAAGGTACCGTAGACCTGATTGATATGAATTTCAGCTTGATACCTCCATACGTTCCTGAGAAAAAGGGTCTTGACACACAGACGGACGGACAACGAAGTGATCCTATAAGGGTTCCGTTTTTTCCTTTTGAGGTACGGAAACCTAAAAACACAAGAAACGAACAATTCACTGAGCCGGCACCATAGATCTTACTCTTACTAATATTATAAATGCGAAAGTTTGGATGGATGTATGGATGTATGGATGTTTGTTACTCAATCACGCCCCAACAGCATAACGTATCTGGCTGAAATTTGGCACAGAAATAGATTATAGTCTTGAATAGGTAGCACATAGGCTACTTTTAATCCCGGAAAATTAAAGAGTTCCCGCGGGAACAACAAAACCTCGATCCACGCATACGAAGTCGCGGGCATCAGCTAGTTAATTATAATACCAAGTACCAACCTGGTTTATAAGTATATCGTCTTTGGCCGGCACCAAAACAAGAGGAAAAAATTATTTTAGTGTATCGTCAGTTTGTGACGCCATCTATAGGAATGCAGCATAACTGCATGGTCCACTAGCTGATTATAACATAAGAATACACAGAACTTGTTTCAAATCGAATTACTTCTGCAAGTTAATTTTGTTAAAATTAATTGAATGTAAATTTGCTATTTGCTTAAGTGATTTTATCAAATTTTTGTATTTTGATAATTTTATATAAATAATTAATACAAACTGAACCAAGAAAATACGATATTTCACCGATTTTACTATAATCATTTGTCGAGCGAGCCTGGTAGCGCCACCTATCGATAGTATTAACCTAGAAAAATTTTTATATGGGAGTTAGCAATCTATACTTGGTTTATAATTAATCTATGACGGTAGTGATCTCAAACTTATAGACGCCATCACTATCCTCGATTATGTCTAAGATTTCCAGTTAAAAACGTTACTCAACCCAGAAATTGGCTAAACGTTGTCGGGTTTAGTTGCAGACTTTCGCTAAAAATTTAGTGTCTTCCTTTATTGTTGCTTTGCTATTGAACATGTCCAAACCTGTTCACATGATGCCGATACTTTGCAGTATAGAAAAACAACCATCATCCAGAAGAATTAGCCCTACCACACCTACCTAGATTCGAAGAAAAGAAGATTTGCAGGTCAAACCTACCTGCCGATCTTGACGATCTTCTTTTCTGGGACTTGTTCACATGGTCGTGGCTCAGGGCTTTGCTTAATAAGTAAAATCCTGTGCCCCAAGACTACCATATACCCGTATGTCAGAGTTTCGCCATTTTCAGAAGTTATGATAACGTTTCGACATCCATATCCTCAATTATATCTAAGATTGGCATGTTTTCAGTTACAAAAGTGTTCAATCCAGAAATCGTCTAGATGCGGGTTTAGTGGCAAACTTTCGCCAAAAATCTAGTGTCTTCTTATGCAGTTGGTTTGTCCACAACCTGTTAATCTATTGGTGATACCTTCAAAGCAAACCTTCCATCTTCCAAAATACTTTGCCACACTGGAACCTAGCTATATTTGAGGGCAAGAATGTTTCAAGGTCAAACCTACCTGCCGATCTTGATAATCTTGTCGAACTCCTTGGACTTAGCGTCCAGGGTGTCTCTCAGCGCCACCAGGCCTGGCATCAGTCGGTCTCTCAGCTCCATGCCCACAGCGATGTGCATCGCAGTGGGGTAAGTATCGTTGGAGCTCTGGGACTTGTTCACGTGGTCGTTTGGATGCACGGGGTCTTTGCTGCCCAGTTTCCCGCCTAGGATCTGGATAGCTCTGTTTGCGATCACCTAGACGTAAATCATACTAATATTATAAATGCGAATGTTTGTTGGTTTTTGGGTTTATTGGTTTGTTGGTTTGTCCTTCAATCACGCCGCAACGGATCGACGTGATTTTTGGCATGGGTATAGTTGAGGACCTGGAGAGTGACATAGGCTACTTTTTATCCCGGAAAATTAAGGAGTTTTCGCGGGAATCAAAAAAACTTAAACCACACGGACGAACTCGCGGGCATCAGCTAGTAAATAAATAAATCTTTATTTACCAAACTGATTACAAAATTTTAATAGTGTGAAACCCTGCCTCCTGAGGTAGTAAAAACTGTGTAACAAGAGACAGTGTCTTCCGAAATGAAAACATATACTGTGGCATGAGTGCGAGAGGGACACCAAAACGTAGAAGGGACTGTTCATCGAGACCGTTTCGTTCGTACATCTATTTGGTAATGCAAAAGGAACTTTATGGCCGACTAATATTTTTTTTAGTTACTAATAGCTGACGCCCGCGACCTCGTCCACGTGGAATATTTTTTTGTCTCGGAGAGCACGTTAAGCCATCGGTCCCGGTTATTATCACTAACATGTTAAAAGTCGTTAAAGTCCGCCAACCAGCATTGGAGCAGCGTGGTGGGTCTAAGCTCTAATTCCCACTCTCCTATGAGAGTGGAGGCCTGTGCCCAGCAGTTGGACGTTATTGGGCTGGAAACACATCCAATGTATTTATGTAGTGAGTAGTGACTAGATGATGCCCGTGACTTTGCCCGTGTGGATTAAGTTTTTTGATTCCAATGGGAACTCTTCAATTTTTCGGAATAAAAAGTAGCCTTGTCCTTCCCCGGGATTTAAACTCTATACCAAACATCAAAATCGATTGAGTATTTGGGCCGTGAAAGCGTAGCAGTCAGACAGACAGACACACTTTCGCATTTAGAATATTAGTATGGATTTAAACCATAGTAAGCACGCGCAATATATTATTTCCTCCACGTCATTACCTCGTTAGTGTTCATGTTTGTCTGTGTGCCTGAGCCGGTCTGCCAGATGACGAGAGGAAAGTGGCCCTCCTTGTATAGCTTGCCGGATATGACGTCATCGCACGCCTGCATTATCGCGTCCGCTGTAAACATTGAAAATATTAAAAAGGACTGCAATAGGTGACAGTAGAAATACTGTCACCTATTGATGCAGCAACCGATACACGTAAAAAAAAATGGCAGTCATAGGGACTGCCGACAGAAGTGAAAACGATTTTTTTTTTAATTATTTAAAACTAAAAAAGAAATTAAAATATAAACCTTTAAAACTAAGGAATAAAAGTCTAATTATGTCCCTATGACTGCAATTTTTTTTTAATTATGTTAACTTGAACTTACCGAGCTTTTTGTCCAGACCAAATTCAATGTTGACCTTTGCCGCCGCTTTCTTCAGAATCCCCATGGCTATGATGACTGGATACTGAAAAAAATTAATAAATTACTTTCAATAACACAATTTTAGAGTGGTGAACTTATTCAAAATTACTCAAAATGAAAATGCACATAAAATATGCAAGGATTTTCGCAATTGAAATCCTTTTTTCGGCTCAAAACTCAAAAACCCATTCAACCCCACGATACAGGGATTCTTGAAGCTTTCTCACTGGGTTAGTCCGTTGTGTGCCTGGTAGAGATCGCTTTAAAGCGATAAGACAGCCACTTTTACCATAGATTAGTTTATTGTTATGGTTTTGTATGTGTTTCTTGGTGTACAGTAAATAAATTTTCATTGCTTCATTCATTCAATCCTGGTGTGGAAACCGCTGCATCACTAGTTCTAACCGAAAGTATTGTGATGTTTTTTCAAACAAATAAATAAATAAAATAAACCCCACACGACGCGCGTCGCGCATTTCCACTCACTTCAATATTACATGTGGGATATACTCTGTAATAAAGGTGTCTTATGTTACGTCATGCATTGACTCTACCGCCGGTTCGGAAAGCCGACTCCACTGAGCCTACAAGAAACTCAGCAGTTGCTCTTTTTAAAAAGCAAGACATTACAATAAGTAGGTAATTAGTAAAACTTCATAATTGAAAATTCCTCGTTTCATAACTTTCAGGAGTTTTTGCCTTAACACGTTTTAAATGACCAAGGCTTTAGCAACTCGTAAGTACCTTGAGTGAATGAAGCCTTACATTTTATCACTAGGTATCATAGGAATGTTACGCAACATCATGATAGTGAAAGTAAGTTCCATTATACTTATTTTATTTTTTAGCTGCTATTATAGTCAGTGACGAAAAATTTTTTCATGCGCAACGAAGCGAAGTGAAAAGTCTCGGGTTTCGATACTTTTTTATGGGTATTGAAATAGTTATTTGTGTAACAAGTTGTCACGAGCGTAGCGAGTGATTTTTAGTAAGAATCCTGAGTGTAGTGAGGGATTTAAAGGCACAAGAAACCAATCCATACTATCCATACTAATATTATAAATGCGAAAGTGTGTCTGTCTGTCTGTCTGCTACGCTTTCACGGCCAATCTGCTCAACCGATTTTGATGAAATTTGGTACAGGGGTAGATTGCATCCCGGGTAAGGACATTTGCTAAAAATCTTAGTCCATGCGGACGAAGCCGTGGGAATCATCTAGTAAATTATAACTCTTAAGAACAGGACTTTTTTAACCCATTTGCCAATCTGTATAGTATTGGGTAGGTATTCACATCGTAAATCTTTAAGTGAATACATATTATCATAGTGAAAGTCACATGATTATAGTTTGTTAGTATTCCATTCAACATATAGAATTCGGTACATGGTAGGTAAGTATTAAGTGTCAAGGCTTGCAAGTTGATTAACTTTGAGCGTTCACTAAGGGAATTAATATTCTTTAGCCCAGCGTTTGCGGTTTGCGGACAGAAATTGAACACTGCCTTAAAAAATGCTTGGAAAGGGTATTACCTCTTGTTTATGTAATATACCACTTAAACATAACCTCAAAAGGCGGAAAAGGAATTATGATTCAGCCTCTCAAAGACAGGGCATCAGAATCTAGTACCTAACAAAATCGGTGATAGAAGTCGGCGAAATCATCGGCCCGATTATCGGACCTACAAAAATTCTGACGTAGGCGGAGATCTTAAGCATTTAATCAAGAAGTACTTCGGTAAATTTTAACTCATAAATCTTAACTCAACACAAATCACCTAATTAACTCGTCCACAAGACCATAATAATTGCAGCGTACGAACAACAATGGACAGAGCTTATGATAAGTAAACATTCAGTACTATATACTTAGTTCGACCACTTAAGTGAGTACATTTAACATACTCGGTATGGAGTCAACCGTTAAATAAGAAACTATAAACAAAATAATGCGTGAAAATGTGATAAGAGCTGATAAGACCATGAGTGTGCCATAGGTAATACTAAATACTAATATAATAATTGCAAGTCTGTATTTTCCACTTTTTCACAAGCTTCGAACGGGTCGCGTTCCTTCCTCACCCGTAATAGGCATGATGACAGTAACCAAGAATGCAATTATGAATTTATCTAATGAAATAGGATTCATGGATTATAAAAAACGTATTTATTTTTCAATATCGAGTGAGATTGCTATTTATTTTGATAAAATAAAACTATAAAATACAGCAATCCGCCATATTGCATAAAACACAAAGAAGCGAATGACGTCACAATCGTTTGTTTTCGAGCTTTGAAAATCACACTATTGCTTATTGCACAGTGCACAGAGTACATTGGTAAAAATAATAGTGACGTCACAACGACGCCATGACACCGCTGAACGTTTTGGTGTGAATTTTAAAATTTAAATTTCAAATGCTAATTTTATCTACTAAACTTTATTTTTCTGCTGAAATAAGATATTTTTTCGAAATAGTAGATACTTCCGAACATAATCTGATCATTTTTCAAAATCAGTCATCATGCCTATTGTCCCAGGTGAGCGACAGAAGCGACGCCACGCGATACGACGCCATAGAAAATGAGAAACTTGTCTACGCGACAACATAGGCCAGGTGAAGGGTCAGCTACTGTTTGATTCCGTCGTGTCGCGTCATATCGAGTCGCAGTGTCACGTTTATAAATTGTTCACGTAGGACACCGGGTCAGACAATATATAAAACATCTACCTTTTGACGACCTCCGTGGCGCAGTGTTTGGCGCTGTTGCGTGCAGAGGTCCCGGATTCGATCCCCGGCAGGGCCAATTTGTGAATTTATAATTTCTAAATTTTCTCAGGTCTGGCCTGGTGGGAGACTTCGGCCGTGGTTATAGTTACCACCCTACCGGCAACGACGTGCCGCTAAGTGATTTAGCGTTACCGAATGGGGGGTATGGGTTTGATATAACTCCAATACCTCAGGTTAACCCGCTACTATCTTAGACTGCATCAACACTTACCATCGGGTGTGATCGCAGTCAACTAGTTGTCCGGCACATCGATCTCGCCGAATGTATCGCGCTCCTTCCTCAGACAACAGATAAACACGTACCGGCATCCGTTCCTCAATGCCGCCGATGGGGAAGTTCATGACGGAGCGCACTGTCTGCGCGCCGTACAGCTTGTCGTCCGGCACATCGAGCTCGCCGAATGTATCGCGCTCCTTCCTCTGTAAACAAATTACAACAACATTCACTACGATAATTAATGCTAATCAGGATGTTTAACATCACAGTTAACAATACGCATGCATATTTTCATTGATTTTAAGGCCGTATCCAAAAGATTATCGCTCAAATCGGAGACGAAAAATTTTGCTACGGTGCAATTTACTTCCTCGTTCTTAATTCGACTATCGGTTCGAATATGCTAGTCGAATTAAGAACTGCGGCTGCGGCTAAGATATGCAAAGCTGAAAAAGTATTGCTTTAGCCCTTCGAATAGGTGAATAGGCATTTTGAAATCATTATGAGGTCAGTAAAAACTAAAAGACGACCGACATAGTTTTGTTTGCAAAATAAACCGTGACTACAGATCCCTGCCTTATGCGAATTCTGACACTCGCTTGAGCAGATATTATCTTGAATTTAATTTAGGGGATAAGTACCTCAACTATCAAGTTTTGAGAACCTGATTTGGGTACAGAATAAAGCTATTATTGCTCCTCTACTCGAGAAAATATAGAAACAATTCATTTAGATACATGATAATAAGTTTACTACATAGCTTGTGTACAGATTGTTGACTTTTGATCGTTATTATCTCAAGTCATGTTTATCTACATACTATGTTTAATTATTTCGTCATATATTATGTTTAATGAGCTAAGTAGGGAATAGATACTTTGCCTCTGGTCACAACTCACGATATTTATTAAAATAAATGTTTTACTTATTCTTATCCATACTAATATTATAAATGCGAAAGTGTGTCTGTCTGTCTGCAACGCTTTCACGGCCCACCTGTTCAACCAATTTTGATAAAAATTTGGTACATGGATAGTTTGTATCCCGGGGAAGGACATAGGCTACTTTTTATCCCGGAAAATTCAAGAGTTCCCGCGGGATTTGAAAAAACTTAATCCACGTGGACGAAGTCACGGGCATCATCCATACTAATATTATAAATGCCAAAGTGTGTCTGTCTGTCTGCTACGCTTTCACGGCCCATCTGTTCAACCGATTTTAATGAAATTTGGTACACGGATAGGATGTATCCCGGGGAAGGACATAGGCTACTTTTTATCCCGGGAAATTCAAGAGTTCCCGCGGGAATCAACTCGAAAACTTGGTCCACGCGGACGAAGTCGCGGGAATCATCTAGTCTAGAATAAGTAAAACATTAAAATCTTTTAGAATTTCTTAACCATTTTTATCGGTCACAAAATCGGTGATAAAATCGGAACCTACAAAAAGTCTAACGTGGGCGGACACCTTTTTTTTGAAAAAAAAAATCTATTATTATACTGAATTCTATACTGTAGGATCATTTCCCCTAATACGAATTGTATGTATAAATTCTAGCTAATTTTGAATACAATAAATAATAGGTCAGATATGTATTTTAACAGTATGCAGTGCAGTTAGTCTTGCCCATAAAGGTATAATATGTACCTATAGTTGCCTCTACGGAGTACGGAGCTCGACCGCAAACTGTATTTTATATCTATTGTACGCGAGTGTACGCCATTAAGATACCTAAAATTTGTATTTTTAAATTGCATTCATATTTTATGTTAAGTTTTACAGTAAAAAATATAATTATGCGAATTATATTGTGCCGGAGTAAAAAAATTTATAATAATATAGGTAGGTATTATATATTAATATGAGAAATACTTGTTTCTATCGTACTACTTTATGACGACTTCGGACAAAACACCTTTGATTTGCAAACCATTCATACGTAATTTTGATAAAATGGACCTGTTTATCGTTAAACTCACCATTTTCACCGGTTTATCATCGCTGTTCAAGCAAACTGTACACGCCATTGCGAATAACACAAATATAACAATTTAAAACAAAACGAAAAAAACTCGCACACAATATACAAAAATCATTCACAAATTTTGACAGGTTACCTATTTGACTGACAAATTACACGTGTCAAGATTTTCGAAGTTTTTTAAAGCCAGTTATAAAAAAAATTAAGGGGTATTAGATAAAAATTTCCGAGTGTTTAGCGAAGCTTAAAATGAACGCAAAACGAGTTAAGCTACATTAAGAAACGTGTAGTCTGTCTGGTGTCCCCTCCAAACTGATGCGTGACTGGGGAGTATGGTTATGTACTTATGTATATCAATTTATGTAATGTAAAGGCGCACATTCCTGAATCCGAGCCGCACGCGCCGCCAGCACCGTGCGCAACTCCACACTTTTCCCGAAATATTATAAGGTTTCAGTTTCAGTTTCAGTTTCTTTATTAGTTACTAGCTGATGCCCGCGACTTCGACAGTATGGAATAAGTTTTTTAAATTCCGGGATAAAAAGTAGCCTATATATCACTTTCCTGGTTCTCAAATATGCTCAAGCAAAAAATCATGTCGATCCATTGCTTTGTTGCGGCGTGATTAAAGAACATACCAACAAACAAACAAACTTTGGCATTTATAATATTATTAGTACGATACGCGCGCAGCAACAGCTTTAAATCTAGTTCGGTCCCTTTCCGCAAGGAGTATTTTTAATGCTGTCATTTTAGTTTAGTTTACAGATTGTGCACTACAGAAGTACAGAATCAGCCCCATTGTCTGGTAGCCTATTAAGCGGATTCTTAGTTACACAAGTTACACGATCCGCATTCACCGAATAAATCTGCGGGCCTGTGAGAGGTATTTTTACATATTCGTGAGAGATATTCTACTGCAATCAAGAGCTTGAACACTGAAATTCTTCTCGATAAGAATGGCATTCCGAACTAGTGGTTCATTTGATGATTCAAAAGAACAGCTAGTAGAAGTTTATTTTAATTTAAAAAAATTGTTTTAATTTTAAAATGGTAAAAATCTCCCTCTTCGCCGCCGGACCGTTTACCCCTTACGGCGTAATATGAGACGAGCCGTAAGCTACATAATATATCTTTTGATGCCGGTAGATAAAGTATAATAGGTATAAGGCGATATGTACGAAATACCTTGTAGATTGTTGTTCTTATTGAAATTTAGTACGAAAAGTTCACCGCTTGTGATTAGCCGCAACTGTATTGTGCGATCAGCATAAAGTGGGGCGTGAATAGATGGCTTCTTGGCCGACTGCCTTCAGCTTCCATTTGTCCGCCATTCGCGATTCAGTACAGAAATTAAGTAGCTCTGAAATTGGCGCGTGCATCATTTGCGGCAACGTATTAATGGGTGATCAGTTTCATCAGTACAAGTATTATATTATGTAGTTAGCGATTTTATTAGGAAGTTATCGACAAAAAATTCAGACGCGGTCGAAACAGAGGTGGGCAAACTGGTTATGTTAGCGGTTAAAATAATGATAAGTTGATAAGGTTACAGATGTTATCAATTTTAACTTTGTTTTAAATATGTACATATTTATGAAAATTGTGGTATGGTTAGGTACTTCAATATGTGATAGTAAAAAGGTTTGTATGCTTAGAACAATGCAATAACGGTGGGAATGCTACATGCAAGCTACACACAATCAATTTAAACATGATCATATCAGTTTGTAACTTTGTATGTCAAGCATACACTGGACTAGATTCAATTAGGGTATGTTCCGAAATACACTGCAAGCACTGTAAGGTGTGACGTCAATTTAGTATACTGCGAAACCGTTCCTTTATAGTTAGCTACACTGGTCACTGTTTAAAACGGAACGCAGTCAGCACTGAGAGCACCTTACCTCGAAAACGCCAGTGCTCACAGTACAAAAATGGCGACGATTTATGACGTCATAAATTTCCCTAGGATACTGCGGCACTATACTGTCACTCCATAGCGGAACGAATTTCTCCCCAGTAAGAGCACTGAACAGTGCTCTCAGTGTATATCGGAACATAGGGTTAGTTTGTCCAGTGTATGCAAGTCTCAAACAATCTCATCAGACATTGTATAGGAAGTGTATAATATTACACATCAGGAACACATACACACATTAGGAAGAAAAAATAGAAGGGCTGTATTTTGTGGACCTTAGTTCATTTTAGCAAAATGAAATGTTGGGACCTGGGGCTTACTACAATTGCTTACAGCAGTATTATTTTTATATTGTTGATGCTCATGTTCAGAATTATAATCCTCATTTTGGGGAAGTCAAGGTACATCACTTAAAACTGCAATTCTAAAATAATACTGCTTTAAGGGGATCCTCCTCTCTCCTCCCCCTCCCCCCCACACATATTACTAAAGAACAACCAAGGACTTTTTTTAATTCCTTGCAGTAGCAAATGTATAATTTCCTCTTAGGACAAATCTTATAAAAATAAAATTGTAGTAATATTATGATTGAAGTATACACACATATGTTTGCTTTAACATTTTTTTTACTTAAGTTTGATATATTAACCGCATAAAAACTTAAATGCCCAGCCTGTGGCCGGGCATTACCTGAATGTTTACGTTCAACCCTAACCTAACCTTTTGACATTTAGTTTTATTACATAATTTCAGTATATTAGCCCAATAAGAACCTAACTTACCGGCCTGGGGCAGCTACCAGGCACTACCTGAATATGTAGTAGTGATGTTCCAGATATCCGTATCCGACATCCGTATCCCCGGATATCCGCAGGAGAAAAAAGATCCGTATCCGTTACTTTTTTGACGGATCTTTTACCTTATTAATTTTTAATACATAGATGAAATTCTTTATATGATTAGGTAGTAATGAAAAATTATTAAATACAATTCAGAAAACTTTTTATTTCTTAAAATCATATACATATTTGGCACCTTTATATTGCAAAAATTTATCGTAATGAGTTATCAATCTACATAAATATTATAAATGCGAAAGTATGGATGGATGGATGTATCTTGTTACTCAATCACGCCAGAAGGGGTAAGCGGATCTGGATGAAATTTGGCACAAGCATAGATTATAGTCTGGAATAACACATAACCCATAGGCTACATTTTATCCCAGAAAATTAAAGAGTTCCTGCGGGAACCAAAAGATTGCAATCCACGCGGACAAAGTCGCGGGCATCAGTATTAGTATATAACTCTAGTGTAATTACCTTTACACAACTAAACTTCTTAACAGACATTTTTTTGAACTTATGAATGAACATAAACATTATCTATGCTGTCCTGTGTCACACAAAACTATAAACAAAACAAAAGAAAGACCCCCGCAATGCAAGTAGAAACCAGTTACGCAAAGCGTCAAGTGGCGTATCCGGATCCGTATCCGCAGATATGCATTTTTGATGAATATGTAGTTATGTTCAAACGTAATCTAACCTAACCTTGCCTAACGCAGCCTACGTGGGTTACCCTAGTCATACCTAATTCACTCACACCATCCTTCACACAAATAAGTAATTAGCACCAATTGCAGGAAAACTAACCTCAAAATGTCAAGTTAAAAATTAATTTCTCTTAAACTATTATAATTCGATGGAAAATATTTTGGTGTTACATTTATTACATTAATACCTTTCTGTAAAAAAATATGAACTGCCTACTGCACCGTGCATATACTAAACCAGAGCCTTTTCCTGTTTCAAATTGTATTTACATAAATAAGATATAAATTTTAATTATTAAATCTTAAGTAAAATCAATCATAAACGTACTTGACTAGCTGGGGTAGGTGTGTTTTAGAGCCATATCTAGTCAGTGCCTAAAGTAATAAATATTGTTAAAAACATTCACAAAGGTATTTTATTGTTTCCTTTGGTAGTCGCACTACTCACTAGAAGCCGGCAGTTCCACGGCCGGTATCCAAAACGATAGGTAAAATATTTACTAGCAAAACAAGAATAACCTCGAATCCTTTACAATATGCTGAAGTATACTTAGCCATTAAGCCATTAATTCCACTGTAATAAGTCAGTTAATTATACATATTATCTAATAGTTTTTTAATTCTAGATGTGGTTATGCAACTTACCTTCGTGACATTTGTGGTGGAGAAGTGGCCTTTGCTTACTAGCCCAACGACGAAGCGATAGTTTTTTGAGGAATTGACTAAAGCAGAGGAAATTTTAAACATGGTGGTAGCCATGATATATGAATACAAATAAAATAATTTATTTGTTATTTTCAATACGGTCTTTTTGACAGTTTCGGAACTTCAAATAGAAAGAAATTACATTACAGCTGTCATGTTGACTGCTGTCAAATTGCTCTATAGTCTACGTTTCTAGTCTATGGTTTATTACAGCGTTCAAGATAATATTTTTTTGTACTTGCGTACAATACAGTCATGGTGGGTTACATTAGAAACTGTATATAGACGTCTTTATTATTTATTTTAGGTATATATGTCACCGTAAGATTGTAAAAACCGTTTGATTATAATCTAACTCGCGAAATTGTAAACTGTCGAATGATTACAATATAACGGATTATTTTTCGGTAGATTGTAATCTATTAGGTTTATTAACCTGATAGAACCTAAGTGCTATAGCCTCCCTCGTATTCATAAAATAAACCTACTGTCTTTTATTGACCGAGCGAAGCGAATGTCTCTGAGTTTATTTGAGTGAATTTGCATTTGTCCGTGCGTCCGTCCATTCATCCATCCGTCCATCCGTCCGTTCGTCCGTCCGTCCGTCCATCTGTCAGAGCCTTATAACTTCTGAATTGCTCAAAGTAATTGTTACTTCAAATATAAATATAATATGTAAACCGATGGCCTCCAGCTGAATATGGCTTAAAAGTTATAAAAATCTTTATTTCAGGGGGGCTCTCATAGAAGCGAAGGCGAAGTAAAATATTATTTCTTATAGCGTTACATAGGGTTGCGGTATATCATTTTAAAGATAATTAGGAATAGAGTCCAAAAATATTTTTATTTTTTTAATATTTCCCCTAAAATTGTCGAAATGGGGGGCTTTCAAAGTGGAGATTATCTAACGTCCAAAGTTGACCTCAGAACTCTCAATTTTCTGAAAGGCTGAACCTGAAACTTGATCAATTATTTCAATTATATCCTTTTCTTGAACAACAAATACTAAAATTAGATAAATATTATAAGGAACTATTTACAAAATTATTTAATTTTTAATGAGCTTCAGTATTTTTAACAGAACTTCACAATGATGCCAACAGATGGCGCTCTGTTATAGCGATACTGCGAGGTCTCAGTTCGGGGCGAACCACTAGTTTAGGTAGGTATATCAAGTTTCCAACACCAGTAGTTTAAGCTAGGAACATTGAAGGCTCAGGCATTGCGATGATAAATCAGTCTGACAGGTAATTAAGTTTCACTTCAGATAAAATACTTCGTAACTTTTGTTTTGTTTAACTTAAATTATTGCTTAGCTTGTCTAACTTAAGCTTGTTTAAACTAAACGTAAATGGATGAATAAAAAACTAAATATTAATTAATATAATAGTTATCTACTATAAAAAAACTACTTAGATTATTTATATAAAACGTTTAGTCGCTTGATATTCGCCTGTTTATATCGTATAATTATGATGCATATGAAAAAAAAAATTATTTCCAGGTGTAAGCGAACGAATCTTAAGATTTATTAAAAATGAAGGCCAATCTAATATGGGAAACTGGTGAACTCCCTGCAACAAGCGTTCAGCACGGGAAATGAAAATCAGTATTTGGCTTTTTTCAGACCAGGACGCGTTTGGAATCCTCCTAGCTCTAGTCTTAAGATACTGTAGTTAATTATCACCATAGCGTCTCATACTTTACTGAGGTTCAACAGTGTTGGTACCAATTTTGAATAAAACGGCTTTGACTATTGACTATGTGTTTCATTCATTTAAAGTCCTGTCCTTAAGTAGTTCAGAAGCTCTTCCCTGATCAAGTAATAATTTTTTGGTAATGTTTTGCAACAGTAGATTCACACTAATATTAAATGCGAAAGTAACTGTCTGTTTCCTTTTTTTGACTCATTCCCTGAACAAAAATATACAGTTCTGCATGAGTTTAAAGCCGAAATCCACGCAGACGAATTCACGGCGAATATAATATTATATAGAAATTATATAAATATAATGTATACGGGGATCATGTATGCTCTACTTTAATATTACGCTGTCAAAACTGTGCCCTATATTTACATTTACTCTTAAATATATACTAAAATGACCAATGACCACACTCTCAAGAAAGCAGATTAAAAACAAAAAACACAAGTATCAAATGCGTTTTTTCGCATTACAGTCTGTGTTATCATCAACAGATTTTCAAATTCTACCTTTTTCTTAGTGCTGCAGACTTAGCGTAGCTAGACTTATATCTGTTATAGCTAGCTAGACTTATAGCAATCTTATATATATCTGTCACCGTAAGATTGCAAAAACCGTTAGATTGTAATCCAACTAGCGATATTGTAATGCGGCCGGGCTCTTAGGTTTTATCAGGTTAATATACCTAACAGATTACAATCTACCGAAAAATAATGCGTTAAATTGTAATCTGTCGACAGTTTACAATATCGCTAGCTGGATTAACAGTCCAACGGCCTTTGCAATCTTACGGTGACATCTACTAAACTTGCATTAAAATATAATTTTTTATCTATGGTAAAATATACTTAACTTGAACGCATCATACGACAGTGCTGCTCGGAAAAGAAACAAACTAATTCCTCGAATCGGGCGTAATCGGCTTTGCTCGTGCCAGTCACGCCTAGACTCGTTCGAAAAGCGAAACTGAAATCAAATCATTCCATGGCGATGTTCGAAGACTGATGCTCTTGTCGTGGACTCCTTGTGCAAAACGGGCTTCATTGCATACAAAACCGAGAACTGTTGCTAAAAACAAGTTATTTTGTACTAATAATGTGATATAGGTCGTTAAAAGTGGTGTTAGTGTTTTAGTTACAACCAACAGTGATTTATACAAAGAAAAAATTGTGAAGTGGTGCAATAGTGTAAAGTAGATCTGCCACCTGGCTCTGGATTCCAAAGGATTGTTACATTTGTGAGATTATCACTAATCACGGTGAGTGATAATTCATAATCAGGATGTTATACATTAGAGAATCGGTGGCGTTTATTGAAATGGCTTCCGTAATATTGACTGGCGTGCGCGGTAATGGCTGACTATTTTCTCCGTTCTCCAGTTGTAATCGGAGTTTTTGTGATAGCTAGTTATTGAACGATAGTTTTAGAGGCATTGTGATCGATCTTCGAGTGTGTAATAGTGTTTTGGTGTCGGTCTCGCTGCGTAGGAGGTGGATTCGGCCGAGTGGGTGTAGTAGGCAGGGAATGCATTCAACAAGACAAGAGCGCGACCGGTCGTGCCGTGTAGCATTGAGTCCTCGGGTTATCGAATCACACTATCGAGCGCTATACCTTTTTATGATTTTACGCAGCAATATTCATTCCTTGTACGTTGAATGAGCATTGATGCCTTAGAAAACGTAGGTTAATTTCATATGCACGGCATCAAATTAATGAATATTTAATGCATAGCAGCTCGAGTTCTTGAGAGACTTGCACAAAAAGTCGCCGCGGATCGATGGAGCCCGAAGGGGCTTTAAACCATAATGTTTGTTGTTGCAGGTTCGCGGAGCTCGGCCCCGCATTATGCGAGTGCGCTCGGTTACATGCATATGATCAAGTAGAACTAAATAATTCGAAGCCCGTCCGTTCTCATTCCGCCATGACTATCCTGTAAGTATACTCGGTGTCTCGATGTGTTCAGTTGTTTCGTATACATATATGATTTGTTTCCTTTTATTTATCGTTACGCTACCACGTTCACTCCCTCGTACGAACAGCATGCCAATTTTGTATGATTTTTTGTTACTCCCCTTTACGATGCTGAGGCTTTCGTCGGCGTGTGACTATCAGTACCCTGACCGCGTCGGGGCCGCCGGTGCCCGTTCATTCCTAGTACTAACCTATTTTTGTACGCGGCGATATAAAAACATCCGTTGCACAGGTTGCTACATTCTTTCGTGGTTTATTTATGATCGTTCGTAAGTGTCGAATCGTGCATTATTTTCTATGATGGGTATCGGGATATTTCTAATCGATGCAAAGTCTCCCAATGTGGCTGGAATGGAACGTAAAATAGGTTGGTACTGAGTCATCGAGGAAGACGGGCTACGGGCGACCCCGTTCAGCTTGCGAGCGCTCCTATCGCACCGATATTCCTTTTTGCATGTCATCAGGCCGAGTACAGTTCTCTTTTGATTCGTTTGTCCCGGGGAGCTATCGGTGCGATGGGAACGTGTCGCGGCGGGCAGTGGCTGAGCGGGTTCTCGCGTTGCAGATGGACGGGTGGGTGCCTCCGCGGGCGACAGCGGTAGGCCACATGCGCCCGCGCCATGTGGCGCGTGCTGCTGGCCCTGACGGCCGCGTGCGCCGCGCGCGCCTCGCACGACGTGGTGCGCACATTCGCCGACCCGGTCTCCGCCCCCGGATCCCTCTTCAACCACCTCGTCGTGGACCGCAACACGGGCCGCGTATACATCGGCGCGGTCAACAACATCTACCAGCTCTCCCCCGACCTCGAGGTCGCGCAGTCGATAGAGACGGGCCCCGTTAACGACTCCGCGCAGTGCACCTTCGATTGCCCGCCCAACTTCGTGAAGAAACCCACTGACAACGTCAACAAAGCATTAGTGATCGACTACGCGACGAGTCGCCTGATTACATGCGGCTCGGTGCTGCAAGGGTTATGCTCCGTGCGGAATCTGAACAACATATCGCACGACGTGCGCGAAGTCCGCGAACCGGTAGTCGCGAACAATGTCAGTGCATCCACCGTAGCCTTCATCGCGCCGGGGCCTCCGAATCCGCCTATGACGCAGGTCATGTACGTCGGAGTGACCTTCACGGGAAACTCGCCCTACCGCTCTGAAGTACCCACTGTCAGCAGTCGATCCCTGGAGGATGACAGGCTCTTTATGATAGCGAGAACGGCGGTCACTACCGGCACGCGGATGTTCGTTAACTCGCTGTCCCGAGAACGTTACCCTATAAACTACGTGTACGGCTTCAGTTCTGAAGGATTTAGCTACTTCTTGACGACGCAATTGCGAGGCGTGGGTTCCGATACTTATTACAGCAAGCTAGTGCGTGTATGTCACGATGACGAGAACTACTATTCGTACACAGAGATACCCATGTCCTGTATGGGCGAAGGAGGGGGCAATTTCGGCTACAATCTCGTCCAAGCGGCGTTTGTTGGAAAAGCTGGGTCTGTGTTAGCGGGTGAACTTGGAATAACCGCTCAGCATGATGTTCTGTTTGCCGCGTTCAGTCAGAGTGAATCTATTAATACCAACACGCCATCGAATTTATCAGCCCTTTGTGTTTACTCGCTCAAAGCCATCCGCCGCAAATTTATGCAGAATATTAAGACGTGCTTCAGCGGGAACGGTTCGAGAGGCTTGGATTTCATCTCGCCGTCGCACGCTTGTATCGGAACGAAGCTGCAGTCGATTAGTGAAGATTTCTGTGGATTGGATGTGAACACTCCTCTGGGCGGGGAGCAGCCCGTGGAGGCGGTGCCGGTAGCGGTGTTCAAGAAGAGGCTCACTGCTGTGGCAGCTACAGCTACCGGCGACTACACTGTCGTCTTCGCTGGGACTTCAGATGGCCATCTTAAAAAGATCGTAGTTGAAAGCGCTACCTCGGCGTTTCAATATGGAGATATTGTTGTGGATGAGAAATCGCCAGTGAACAAAGACTTATTCTTCGATACTCAATTGATGCATTTATACGTGATGACGGAACGCAAAGTGTCCAAAGTGAAAGTTCAAGAGTGCAGCGTTTACAAATCGTGCCAGACATGTCTGGGAGCCAAGGACCCCTACTGTGGGTGGTGTTCGCTCGAGAACAAGTGCAGCTTACGGTCAGATTGTCAGGAGGCCGCTAAGGATCCCCTTTACTGGATCTCGTATCGCAGCGGTCGGTGTACGACCATAACCCAAGTGACGCCAAATCAGCTACAACGAACTACAGCTAGAACATTAGATTTAGTTATTGAAAACTTGCCTACTCTTAATGGACAGTTTTTATGCGCATTTACAGCTTTAGATCGTACTCTTATAACTAATGCAACTAGGAAACCCTACGGGGTGAATTGTACTACGCCGCGTACTGATACTCTCCCACCTATACCGGCCGGTCAGCATCACTTTACAGCTAAGCTGTCCGTACGGACCACTCAGGGACCTGACTTCGTGGCAACTAATTTTACATTCTTCGATTGTAACACGTACAGTTCGTGCACGCAGTGCGTCAGTTCGTCGTTTCCGTGCGATTGGTGTGTAGACGGCCATCGCTGTACTCACGACACAGCAGAAAACTGTAGGAATGATATTTTAGTTACGGGCGTCAGTCGAATAGGTCCGAGCTATCGCTCCGGTCCCGGATTCTGTCCGACGATAAATTCAACATCCGACGGCACAAACGAAATTCTAGTTCCATCCGGTGTCAAAAAAGCTATTAAAGTCAAAGTTCACATTATCGGTCAATTCATCGTTCAGACGAGGTTCGTGTGTCAGTTTAATATAGAAGGCCGCGTAACGCATGTTAATGCTCAACTTCTCGCTGACACTATTTATTGTGAAGCCGTCGAATTCACTTATACATCTCGCGCTCCCAATATAACCGCCTCGTTTGCTGTTATATGGGGAGGCTCGAAGCCGTTAGATAATCCAGATAATACCCATATACTCATTTATCGGTGTAACGATATGGCGGACAACTGCGGCATTTGTTTAGCGCTTCCTGAAAAGTTTGGTTGCGGGTGGTGTCAGGGATCGGATCGTTGCGAGGTCCAGGAGCAATGCGGTGCTCCGAGCGTTTGGCTCAATCGGACACAGACTTGCCCTAATCCCGAAATTCACTCTTTCAAACCTCAGTTAGGCCCGTGGGATGGCGGAACCAATCTCACAATCGAAGGCATAAATCTAGGTAGAAATATATCGGATATCTATAACGGTGTAACGATAGCGGGTATCAAATGTCAGCCTATCATTGAGTTATACGTTAAAACGAGACGTATAGTTTGCACAGTCGACGGGCCGGGCGAAGAAGTGCCTCGGGACGGGCCGGTCGTAGTGCGAGTGGCCGACTATCGCGGGGAATCGAAACATCACTACGCGTTTGTAAATCCAAAAATCAACTCTATTCAACCCAAATACGGTCCACAATCGGGCGGCACTAAGCTACGTATCACAGGCGAGTATCTCAACGCGGGAAGTAATATACAGGCGTTTATCGATGATTTGCCATGCGCTATTTTATCTGTATCTCACGAGGAAGCGGTTTGCAGAACTAGTCATTCGTATCAGCTGAAAATGGGCACGCTCCGGATGCGTTTCGATAATGGTATGCGCACATTGGAGCGCGAAAAGTTCGAATATATCGAGGATCCCGTCGTCGTCTCCGTAGAATCAGGCCCGCCGTTAGCGTCGCAACGTAAACAACCCAAAGGCATTCCGTCCGGAGGGATCAACATCAAAGTAATGGGGCGTAATTTCCATTCCATTCAGTTTCCACAAATATACGTGTATCACGATAACAGGCCCTACATAGCCCCTTGTCATAGAGTCGATTTTCAAACCCATCTCATATGCGAATCTCCCGGGATCGAAAGCGCCGGGTTGAATCTCGATCCTGATAGGCCTATGGAGTTGGAGTACGGTTTCAATATGGATGACGTTCAGAGCGTCCAAAATCTCACTAGTAAGACCGGGGACGCGTTTCTTCTCTACCCGGACCCGATCTACGAGAAGTTTGATGAAGATGTAAAGTATTATAAGTCTGAATATTTGACCATCAACGGTCAGAACTTAGACCGAGCTTGCACCGAGAGCGACGTCGAAGTTCACATCGGAGAGAGTTTGTGCAACGTCACGTCTCTCGCCAGACACCAGCTGACGTGTCGGCCGCCGTCCCGGGACGAGCTACCGGACGGGGTGGACACGCCAGACGTCGTCGTCAAGGTCGGGCGCGCGCTTACGTATAAGATTGGTAAATTATCGTATTCCTCGCAAGCCGGCTTGCAGGCGGCTATAGGGAAGCCAGTATTATTCGGTGTTATAGCAAGTATTGTAATACTCATTTTAGTATTTGTCGTGTTTCTAGTTATGTATAGGAGAAAATCAACTGAGAATATTAGAGTTTTAAAGAATATGCAAGAGCAAATGGATATTTTAGAGTTAAGGGTAGCCGCGGAGTGTAAGGAGGCATTCGCGGAGCTTCAGACTGAGATGACGGACTTGACGGGCGACGTGACGGGCGGCATTCCGTTCCTAGACTACCGCACTTACGCGATGAAGATCCTGTTCCCTAACATCGACGACCACGCCGTCCTACAGTGGGAACGTCCAGAGCTTATTAGAAAAGAAAAGGGCTTGAGAATGTTCGGGCAACTTATTATGAATAAAACATTCCTTCTATTATTTATCCGTACTTTAGAAAGCAATAGATATTTTTCCATGCGCGATCGTGTTAATGTAGCTTCTCTTATAATGGTAACTTTACAAAGTAAGATGGAGTATTGTACTGACGTGTTAAAGACTCTCCTGGCCGAGCTCATAGAGAAGTGCATGGAGAGCAAGAGCCATCCCAAGTTGTTACTGCGGCGCACCGAAAGCGTCGCCGAGAAAATGTTGAGCGCTTGGTTCACGTTTCTCTTGTACAAATTCCTGCGCGAGTGCGCTGGCGAGCCGCTCTATCTGTTGTTTAGATCTATGAAAGGTCAAGTAGACAAAGGGCCCGTAGATGTAATAACCTCCGAGGCGCGATATTCTCTCAGCGAGGAGAAACTAATTAGGCAGTCGATCGATTTCAAACCGATGACCGTGAGCGTGTCCATATCGCAACAGACCATCTTCGTGAGCGGTTTAGAGGCTACGACGGAAAACGTGCACGTAAAAGTACTCGACTGTGATACGATTAGCCAAGTTAAAGAGAAATGTTTAGACGCTATCTACCGCTCCACGCCGTACTCTCAGAGGCCGAGTCGTGACGAGTTGGATTTGGAATGGCGCACGGGCGCTTGCGGCCGCTTGATTCTGTACGACGAAGATAGCACCACCAAATGCGAAGGCGAATGGCGTAAACTCAATACCCTCAATCACTATCGCGTACCCGACGGCGCTTGCCTGAGCCTAGTCGCTAAACAGAGCTCGGTTTACAATCTATCCAATATGGAAAAGAACGACAAGTCGCACACTTACGAAACCCTAAATAGAGGCAAATACGGTTCCGCTAGCCCTCCGGCTAGCCCGCTGAAATACGAACACGGGGGCGGTTTCAAATATTGGCACCTCGTGAGACATCACGACGGCGACGCGCATAAGGAGGGCGAGCGCGGAAACAAAATGGTGTCCGAAATCTATCTCACGCGTCTTCTCGCCACTAAGGGCACGCTGCAAAAGTTCGTCGATGATTTATTCGAGACTATTTTCAGTACCGCTCACCGCGGCTCCGCTTTACCCCTCGCGATAAAGTACATGTTCGATTTCCTCGACGATCAGGCGCTCCAGCACGCCATATCCGATCCGGAAGTTGTGCACACTTGGAAGAGCAACTCTCTTCCGTTGCGTTTCTGGGTGAATTTAATAAAAAATCCCAACTTCGTGTTCGACGTGCACAAGTCTAATACCGTCGACTCCTGTTTATCCGTGATCGCGCAAACGTTCATGGATTCGTGCTCGACCTCCGACCACATCCTCGGCAAAGACTCGCCGTCGTCCAAGCTCTTGTACGCCAAAGATATCCCAGTGTACAAGGAGTGGGTGGAGCGTTACTACGCGGACATAAAGCTGATGCCGGCTATTTCCGACCAGGATATGAACGCGATGCTGGCGGAGGAGTCGCGCCTGCACACGAAGGAGTTCAATACGAACTGCGCGCTCAACGAACTGTACGCTTACGCGGTCAAGTACAACGATCAGCTCATGGTGACTCTCGAGGAGGACGAGTTTTCGCAGAAGCAGCGGCTCGCGTTCCGCGTCGAGCAAGTGCACGGCCTCATGGCGCACGACTACAACGTCTGAGCGCCTCGAGTCTCGACCCACCGCCCTGTACATATACTGCCCCCGCACATATCTATGCTGGCGACTATTGTATATATTAGATAGTGTACAGTCTTTAATATTGTAATTTTTGTATAATTTCAGCGGTCCGATGTCGTTTTTTAATTTTATATATGAACTTTGTATTGTTTTTACACGACGAATCTGACCGGCCGCGGTCGTGCCACAGTATGCATCGTAAACTAAAAAAAAATGTGTATGTCTGTCTATGTGTGCTCGCGTCGTACGAGTTAATGTTACGTCGGTGTAAAATGTGTGTCGCAAATGAAATCGCATGTGAGCTCACCGGCGAGCGGTATGTCGCTCGCCGGCGGGCGAATTTTAAATTTGTACTCGCAATCTACTTAACGAAATAACCGTCAGTGATCCGGTGAACGATTCCATTATTAAATATCGTCGAATGTACGCCTGTGTTTGATTGATCACTCGAACGCGCAGCGCCATTGTCCGCCCGACGAAAGCCTCGCGCTCGGCAGCTGTCCGCAGGGAGGGCGGGGGCCGCCTCGCGGTACGCCGCGCCAGTACGGCGAGGCGGCAAGGTGACCGACGCGGCCCTGCTTTTTCAGCCGGTACGTGAGGATCGCGGCGCGCACGGCATTCGCGGTCGCGAACAACCTTTACTGCATCCCCGCTTACGTGGTGTGGATGATGGCGCTGCGTCTGACCAGACCCCTGTACGCCCCACTCTATTGGAAGATCGAAGGGCTCTTGTATCACTGGCTCTTGGGGATGGTGTCGCTGTGGTCCTGGACCGCCGGATATGAGAGTGAGTACATTTCGTTACTAACACGATCGAGAACGCCGGCCTAGTTACTGGCTGCCACTAGTGCCGGCAGAGCTACGTTAACGGAACCGGTTTGAGCGGAAAACATCAACATAGATAAACTTCGTACGAATAACCAGTCTTCTAACGTTGGTCCAGTGACCAGGAAAGGAAAAATTACGCACTGAATTAACTAATCCGGTATTATAACATATTGTGCTTACAATGGTGACGATAAACAAGCCTGCGAACTCTTTACCATTGTCTGCTAGTTATTGTTATGTCAGGTTTCCACACGATGTTCCTTTTTTGCATTACACTAATTTAATGCGCAATAAAACAGTTTTGCTTCTCTAATTAGTACGTGCTTTACATGGATAAGGTAAGTAGGTAAGTAACTACATAATTGTTTTGTGGATATGATCTGATAAATGAAATAATTAGAAGACCCTACTATTTTGTTTAAGACTTTTATCCTGTGAAATAAGTGCTTAGTTATTATATAGGTGTTTCAATTTATAGACCGACCACATACCTACAGTTTTAGATTTCTTACTTTCTAAAATACCTGCATATAATATCTACTTGAATGGACTTTACGTTCTCAAATATTAGTAAATCGAGTTCTACTGTATGAATGTAGCAGAGCTATTAAAATATTATAGTACTTAAGTACCACCCAATACACAGTTTATACTTTAATAGCCGTCATCGTTCTTAGAATTAAGTTTAAAGGTGCAAAGTTGTTTATGTATACAGAAATAAATTTCATTTCAAATTTCAATACGAATTTGGTAAATTAATTAGGTAGTTGTAGGCGATATATTAATAAAATTCTGAGATTACCAGTTAGATAATAAATCGTAGTTTTAAATTATTCCGATGAATATAATGCTATTTTTTTTATACCATGATTATACCAACTAATCTTAGTGCTGACTTTTATTGCGGAAAAGGATGACATGGTTATTAAGTACTTAATATTCTCAATTATTTATACTAGTTTTTGAATAAAGCTGAATTAAGTTCTTAAGTAAATTACTTTTTGGATTAGGTACATTTTTGCATACGCTGGCTTTAATCCTAAATGGAGACTGGTGCTCAGGTAGTAAGCCGGCAATGGGTTGCAGACTAAGATGGTAGGGGGCTAACCTGTTAGGGGTATGGCAGTTACATTAAACCCACACCCGCGTACGGCATCGTACTGGAACGCTAAATAGCTTGGTGATACGTCTTTGCCGGTGTTCTAGCCACGAATGAAGCCTCCCACCAAACCAGACCTGAGAAAAATCTGAAATTAAATGATAAATGATAAATTTATTTCACGTAGGACAACTTGTCACTTTAAATGAGAAGTCAGACTCTACCACTGGTTCGGAAAGGTGATTCTGCTGAGAAGAGTCGGCTTTAAACGCAGTTATTCTTTTCATAAAAAGAAAAATGTTACAAAATGTAAAAAAATATACAATTGATAGGAGACTATACATAACAAGTATTTACACTGACTTGTGGGCTGCTGGATGCGAAGCCAATTCCATGCAACTTTGCCATAAATTCCCAAATCGACCCTCCTGGGAATCTAACCCGGGACCTCCCGCTTATAAGACAACATCGCTCACTACTGCGCCAGGTCGTCGTGATGATGATGATGACTTAAATAGTTCTAAATTCCAATGTCATGTGAACGATGGCGTAATGTGTGAACAAAAATAGTTAGTCATGGAATTACGCAGGGTCAAAGGTTTTTTTGTCACAATATTTTTATCTTCTTCCTTTACGTTTGTTTGCATTTTTTTATGTATTTAAGTACATAATTTCCCAGTGGCTGTGTATTTTTGGTTTCTGTTATTGTGATAAATGACTAAATAATTAAAAGCTAATATTTTATTTGCTACTAGTTGATGCCCGCGACTTCGTCCGCGTGGATTTAGGTTTTTGATTCCGGCGGGAACTCTGTTTTCTGGGCCTTATGCCCTTCTTCGGGATACAACCTATCCCTATGCCAAATTTCATCAAAATCGGTTGTAAAATTCTGAACTCTAAAATTCATAAAACTAGGTAACTTAAGTTAGCTGCTAAGCTGTCAGAAGTCAGCTGTTCGCCCCACGAAAGCACAGGTGGAATTCCTGAAAATGTTGGCTTAAAAAGACCGACCCGAGAAAATTCAGAAATTATTAATTTCTAAAATTGACAATGCCAGGAATCGAACCCGGGAATATCCCACTATAAGGTCAAAGCGCTCACCACGGCGCAAGGAAGGTCGTCAAACCTAGTGGAGCGTCATTCCAGCACCTTGGGACCCCTACGTCCCAACCAATGCGACTAAGTTGTTAGTAATAATTACCTACTAAGTACTTAATATCTAAAAAGCACTAATAACATGAAGACTATGGACAATACTTCGAACGCGAGACATTATTCACCCAAGGTAAGTAACTGGTTTTTGTTGAATATTTATTGCGGTGCCGCACGCGAATTGTACACGGTCGAATAACACGAGTGGCTAGATGCCGTCATCAGCTTCGCTGTCTTGAAAAAACTTGGGCGATTCGTCATAGAAAATACTTAGCTTTGGTAAATAATCACCGAATTCTAAGTAAGTCAAGTTTTCGGATGAGTTACTTATGTTAATGGTAAATCGATGTGTATGAAACATTGAAATAGCACGTGATTATTTAGTTAAAATGACTACTGTGGCAAGTTCTGTTCAACACAAACTAAATGAGTGAATTCATAGGTTTTATGCTAATGATATATTTTTTCGATCTCGTTCAGAGATGTGTAGTTAAAAGAGGTGCGCTATAAAAATTATTGAGTAGGTAAGTGATTATAGAATTGTAAGTAAAGCTACTCTTCAATTATGAGTAAGAAAAATAAACTGATTACTGCTGCATTAGTCGCTTAATCATTACTTAATGAACTCCTTAGTGTAGATTTCAATACACAATAAATTTCTAAAGAGGTCCTTAAGTAATGATTAGCGACTCTGAGTGCGGCAATTAGTGTATCTTTTATCACAAAGTAAAACATCTTGATATAGTTTATTTGAAGTTTGAACTACATATTGATAAGTATAAATCCAACATGTACCGCTGTTATCATCCGCTTATCAAGTACCAAAAATATTTTTTGTTGGGCGCGCGATATCCAAAGAAATTTGAATCATTCGATGACGCTTGCCAACAATGTTGTGTAGATAGTTAACTGCGAGTTATCATAAAGTTAATATACTTAAATGTACATATATTTATTAGTTACCTATCGGAATATACATACATGAGTCATGATAAAATTCGAAGAGAACAACTTTTTTCCCATTTTACATCTCTCTGTGGTGAATGTTGTGTACCGAGTTCGATTCCCCGGCAGGAATAATTAGAAAATTTAATTTTTGATTTTTCGCTGGTCTGGCCTGGTGGAAGGCTTCGGCCGTGGCTAGTTACCATCCTACCCCAGCTTTAGTAACTACAAATACGTAACTAATTTCATCATCATTATTACTTCAATCAATTGCCAGCTAAAAACAGAGCACCTCTCAGTATAGGAAGGGTTTGGCCATAATCCACCACGCTGACCAAATGCGGATTGGCAGTCTTCACTCACCTTTGAGAACATTATGAAGGGCTTTCGGGCATGCAGGTTTCCACAAGATGTTTTCCTTCTCCGTTAATGTGAATTTAATTTATAAACGCACATAACTCCGAAAAGTTTGAGATTGAACCGCCGACTATAGGAAGCCGGGTGTCTTAACCACTGAATAGGCTATCAGCCTATCACTGCTTCTAGATTACACACATAGTTAACTAGTTCGTAGGAATTATAATTGCAAATCTCTGCCTAACCGACTTTTGTGGGTTTTCGTAAACATCAAAGGATCTTCGGAAACAGCGTTCACACATGATTGGCCGGCTTGCCGGCCATGTTGCCAAGTTAAAACTGTAATTATCACCTGCATTCTTATGAATAAATAAATAGAGGGTAAAACCATTTTTTTTCAAAATTTAAAGACTATTTCTTTGTGTCTCGGTGGTCTGTCTAGTGAAAGCTGAGTATGCAAAATGAAGCAAATAAAAAAGTAGGTCGGGTTTTTCCTGAATGTAAGTTTACTAGATTTTTTTTGTTCAGTTTGTACCTACCTACCTTCAGTTTTGTATGACTCCAGTGTTGACCATATCTTCAAATAATCTTCTCTTACTCACTAGCCAGAATAACAGCTGTATTAAACTTTACATTTCTTTTAGGTTTTTCAAATAGAACTAGTCAAAGCTAGGGGATTAGGTATTGTGGCTAATTCTGGTGTACCTACCCAATCTTAAAATTAAACTAAAATAATAGCTTCAAATATATTGCTATCCCTTTCATAGCATTCCCTGCGGAAAGGGACAGGACTAGATTTCTAAGGACTATCAGTTCAGTCACAGAATAATAACTTTTAGAGATTGCATCGTTCGGTTTTCCTAATTTGATAAGTAGGGATTCAGGAATATGTCAAACCAACTCGACGGAAGTTCCTGATCAACACTGTCCCATCTGTGCCCCACTTGGTGGGGCAAAATGTAACCCGTGCTGGCAAGGTGGTGGAATACATAAAAGTAAGTGACATATTAACATATTATTATTGAATAATAAAATTATTCTACACTAGCCGATGCCCGCGACTTTGTCTGCGTGTATTGAGGTTTTTGTTACCGCGGGAACTTTTTAATTTTGCGGGATCAAAATTTGCCTATTTATTACTAACTATAATAAATGTGATTGAGTAACAAACATTCATCCATCCATATATCCAAACTTTCGCATTTAGAATATTAGTATAGATTTTTATCTTTTAGAGGTATATTTTAAGTACGGCCTTTATTAATATCAATACATACTAATATTATCCATACTTCCATACTTAAGTATATTATAAATGCGAAAGTGTGTCTGTCTGTGGCTACGCTTTCACGGCCCATCTGTTGAACCGATTTTGATGAAATTTGGTACAGAGATAGGTTGTATCCCGGGGAAGGACATAGGCTACTTTTTATCCCGCGGGAATCAAAACCTTTATCCACACGGATGAGGTCGCGGGCATCATCTAGTAGTATTATAAGTTTTAATTAGGGAGATTACAAAAAATATATGATTTCACATCTTTGCAATTTGTACATGCCGTGAAGTTAACTTTACCTTGACAGTTATGATGACACGTGACGATTCACAAGCACCTGTAAAAATTTATTTGAGTAAAAAACATTTTAATTTATGAGGTGTGCCTGAAGATCGAAGTTCGAACCCTACGAATTAGTAATCGAAATGTCATGCATGTGTTAAGGCTCTTAGCTGCTAGATAGGTACTTAGTTATAGACAATTTCTCAACAATACCTAGTCCTATTTGCCTATGTCACCATGAAACTCACTGAATATGCATGATCGTAATATAACTAAGTGGGTTATTATTATCCATTGTTAGAAAGTTTGTTACCAACCCGTCATGAAACGTATCACAGTATAAGGAATTATGTACCTTCCTACCAGTCGTCCGACGGAGAAGTCTAGACAGCAACGCTGCGGGGCGACAGGGACGACTGAGGAAATTGGCTGAGGATGAAGCCTGTGTTAAAAATAAATTATTTCTTACTGATTATTAAAATAGGGGATCTTCCAAAAGACCTCAAATTCACACCCTCGGTTAGTTTTAAGCTTGATAACCATTTTAAACTACAGAATAAAGAAAAAAGTTGAATGACGTCTCAACTCACAACACACAACTGTATAAGTTTATACAAACTTCCATACTAGAAGCGCGTTTTTAAGTTTGATAAGGAGATAGATAGATAGATAAATACTTTATTGCACATGAAAAATACAAGGTAAAGTTAACTATAAACTAGGTATGCAAAGGCGGCCATATTGCTTACTGAGCAATATCTAAAGAGTCGCTGATTAGATTGTCATCATCCCTATTTTCAATGCAAGATTAAGCCACTAATGTCAAATATGCAGTTTCCTACGACTCAGAACCCTAGGTGAGAGTGGGAGAGAGGGTCTGTCATCATTGTGTGGGCGTAGACCCACTGCATCATATGAATTTGTACTTGCGCTTTGAAGCCTACGTATATGTATAAAAACATGTCGAGACATGCTTGTCGTGATATCCATTGTTGTTGCAATAATCAACGCGTTTCCGTTGATTATAATTCCTGGTAAAGATTGTTTAATGTTAGTAGGTAGGTACTTAGTTATTTTTATATCGGTATCATGTAAGTACATGGGAGATTTTCTTTCTCGATCGTCTTCTACCTAGTACCTACCTACTTTACGTAAATCTACTTATCCATACTAATATTATACCTAAATGCGAAAGTGTGTGTCTTCTGCTACGTTTTAACGGTCCATCGTAACCGATTATGACGAAATTACATACTAGGGAAGCACAAGGGCAATTTTTATTAAGGAAATTACGGAGTTCCCGTGGGAATCAAAAAACATTACTCTTTACCAAAATTCGTTAAAATCGGTCGAACAGACAGGCCGGGAAAGCGTAGCAGACAGACAGGCACATTGTATTGACACTTAATTAATATATATATGATATGCTTTATAAATTGATGCAGAGCCCTAATATTAATTACTAGCGGACGCCCGCGACTTCGTCCGCGTGACATAAAATTTTTACTTCTCACAGGCACTCTTTACTTTTCCGGGATAAAAAGAAGCCTATGTCACTCTCCAGGTACTCAACTATACCCAATACCCATGCAAAAAATCACGCCGATCCGTTGCACTGTTGCTGCATGATTGAAGGACAAACTCCCTATTTGACTTTCTTGGGGATAGAAATTTCAAAAATTGTAAAATCCGTATTTCATCCTTTTTAACCGGAAGCCTAAATACCAAGTTTCATGGCTATAGCTTGAAAACCCCTATTTAATCCCTTTGGGGGTGGAATTTTTAAAAATTGTTACACACATCCTTCTTAATCTTATTTGTTTACCGAAAACCAAAATAACTACCAAGTTTCGTAGATATAACTTGAAAAATAAAAGACTTTCATACAAACTTTCATCCCCTATTTCAGCCCTTTGGGGGTAGAATTTTCAAAAATGGCGAAACACGTATTTCTTCATTTTGAACCGGTAGCTCAAATACCAAGTTTCACGGATATACCTAACTTGAAAAATGACGGACTTTCATACAAACTTTCAACCCCTATTTTACCCCTTTGGGGGTGGAATTTCGAAAAATCCTTTCTTAGTGGATACCTACTCTTCACAAAGAACACACCCTCCAAATTTCATATCTCTAGGACCAGCGGTTTAGGCTGTGCGTTGACATATAAGTCAGTCAGTCAGTCAGGACTTTGAATTTTATATATATAGATTGTTTATTAATTGTTGTCTGATTGGGTTCCGTCGTCACAGGAGATGAAAGTTTTGGTCGATTTGACACAAATTCCGTGAAATCTGAACCGATTTTGACCATTCTTTTTCTTTACAAAGTTTTTTCTGTCAGGTTGGTGATTAGCCCTACTCCTATCACTTGGTTCCCTAACGTGAATATTTGATGGGTATTTCTTTGTCTGGCTTCATAAAGACAAAGTCTGTAGTCTAATCCCTAAACTGGGCCTGCACCGAAAGCATGACTTAAACCCAAAAACCTTAAACCTTCGTAATACCCGTTCCTATTTCGTTAACGTTAAGTTTCCATCTCAGACTGCATCTGGACTCACTACCATCAATCAGGTTAAAGAGAATATATTTTCTAATGTACGTCTAGTTTACTTATTCTGAGAAAGAAAATAGGTATGATGCTCATTAACCGCTTACGAAAGCGAATCCACATTCGACGTAGTTGGAAGTTAACGTCGTAACCGGAAAAGAATTCGCATACGTAACGCGGTTGTTCGGTAAAATTGCCTAACTCAGGTGTTTATTTACTCGGCCGACTTGAAAAATGTGTGTTTTGAGGTGAATTAGTCCGTTTGCGACTAAGTTAACACTTAACGTGTGGTCGTCTTATCTCTGAGTTTTATCTACAAGGTAAGCTGTTGGGTTACTGACAATTAGACTGACTGACAAACCCCCAGAATTTTATTTAATTTAACAAGCACACCTACAATTTACATATTTGACATAAAACTTACACATTACTACACTTTCTGATAAGTAAATCAATTAAAAATGTACATAGCATTCACAAGTTATTTTGACATTCACAGAATTAAATATAGGTCTACCTGCAAAAAACTTTTTTTCAATAAGCTTTTCTCCAGCCGACTACGTAGGTATATAATATATTATATACCTATATATGACATAGTATTTGACAAGATAAACCCAATGAGTCTACACACAATGGAGATAGGTACCTAATTATGTTGAGAATTTGCAGGAGTGGTCACCTGACCACAGGAACTGGGAGCTGGGAGTTCCCAGCTTCATCATGAGGCCACTGTCATGTTACCAAATAATTCGTTGTCATCGAAGTTACATTTTGTGTTCCTATGAGCCCAATCGGTTTGGGGAAACTACTCTAAATTTCAGTTGCAAGATTAGTAATTCACTTATCAGGTAGGGTATAATATTTTAATACAAACTGCAAACATGTACATTCTATTATTATTATGATTCTCGACATAACTTAAATTATATTGACTAAGCAATTATTGACATTCAACTAAAACTATAATATTTTCCTAGATAAATATTATAAAGAGGAAAGATTTGTTTGTTTGTAATGGATAAACTCAAAAACTACTCAACCGATTTTAAAAAACTTTCAATTGTTAGAAAACTACTGTATCAGCGAGTAACATAGGCTATATTTTATTTTCAAAAAAATTAGAGATTCCTACCAAAATTGGTACCCGTGCGAAGCCGGGGCGGACCGTTATCTATAAAAGTTGCATTTGAGACTATAATTCAGCAAGGTGTGGAGACTGGACCCAACGATGTATGGACTATGGGTGATGGTCGGTCTCCTTTCAAGTTTCAGTGCGGATTCCGACTGAAATTTCTTGTCTTAATCCCAATTTCTTTTCAACCGGAGCCCAGATTCTCATGAATCATGATCTGCAATGCAAAGCGTGGCAGTACCCGGCGCGGAGCGGACCGGTCGTGGCTGCGAGGCGAGCTGTATTGACCTTATGCGGCTGCGTAGTTTATACGGCCAGCAGAGGACGGTCGATGACCGCTCCCTCCCAGCTAGGAATGCCGCCTGAGTCTAGGGTTGCCACGCCTCAAGGCATCGATTTGATAAAGCATTCAATTTTCAAATCGTGAAAGTGCTTAATTCATTATTTTTATCCAGAGCAATCAATTTTAACGTTAAATTGACTGCTCTTAATTCAAAGACTGGTCAGTTTTAATATTTCTCAGTGGTCACTGGTCAGATTGGTGTTATACTAGTCTTACTAACGGGAAACATTCGATATCGACTACATTACAGTTTGGTGCATAAGTATAATAACTAAAATAGTAAGATATTATTTTTTATATTAGTTTACACAAAAATAAGCTAGTTAAAAAGTTAGTTAAAATAAGGTAAGTTTAGCTTGTATTCATTCGTATTTTACCTATACCAGGTGTATTTTATATTGCAACTCTGTTGTTTCTTTTCATTGAGTCGTCCCATAAATACTGCAGGATTGCAGCAAGACAAAACTGTATGTAATTTAAAACCTGCATTTGATAATGATGATCGATAAAATTAATTATTAAACTATTGTTGATTGTAACTTTATCTGTTTCTTTAAAACCTACTGCGTAGAGAAAGAGATACACTGATTCGTGGCTTCTTAGAAACCATCCCCAGAAAAAGGGATGCTTAACGATATATCCAAGTACTTAATCTGTTAATTGTAAGGCATATTCCTCATGGCTTGTGGCCTTCATAAATGCAGCATGCAACCGATGAATCGTTAACATTTGACAACCCTGCCCTCCCACCCAATCGTCATGTCACGTTGCATTTCGAGTGGCGAATTTGCATGTCACTGCCAGATTCCGAACTTTGGAACTTTTGCCGAGTGTGCTTTGAGTTTGAATTTGGTCATTGGTTTTGAATGTTTGATTCAGATCGATACCTACAGTTGTATTGCAGGCAGAGTCGGGGACAAGTGAAGCGTGTTTAGACGTAAGCTAGATACTGGACCGACGCTTGGTGTTTTGTATCACCATTCACCATTGTGGTGGGGTTAGGTACTTTCTTAAAACACGTGTTCTTTTGTTATAACAGTTGCTGACGAATGACGATACACAATGCCATCTAGAGGCTGTGTGGAGTAAAGAGCTGTGTACCCCCCATGCTTTTTAATATTGTTATTTTTATACGAAAATACTGAATAGTTATTTACTACCTTAATAACTAAAATCTATACCTACCTACTAATATTATGAATGCGAAAGTTTGGCACAGAGCTTTAATAGTCTGGAATAACACATAAGTAGGCTGCTTTTTATAAGTAAAGAGTTGACATGAAGGAACATGAACAAGAGATCTGCATCCGAATACCCGCAAGTGACTTAGATCACTTTTCCAACCACTCCACTTATCATATTATGGTATTTGGCCATTTAAAGCTAGATGAGAAGACCTATTCTTCAAATAAATAATATCTCAAACAGGCCGTCCAATTTTTTCCTTTTAATCAATATATTATTCCTATAATTTGAATATTCCAACAGAAACAACATGGTTTTAAGCGTTGATAGTATGGTCCCAGCTCTCGTCCATAGTCTGACATCGATTGTTTAGGAAAGATGCATAGCATTTTTTAATTTTTATTATGTGTGCACACATGAGTCACAGGCTCGCGAGTCGCGATACACTTATTTAGTCTGTGGCGTGCTTACGTGTTCATGTTGCCATGTACATGTTATGAACAGTCTGACTGGCGTGATTCACTCGAACCATATGAGTCTTGGCCCTTAGGTTACTTCGATTGCTTAGAATAGTCCAAATACTATGTTTTGCGCGAGCGAATAGGCAGAAGGCGCAATCTTGCTATTTTTTTCTGGCTTGCAGAAAATCCTTTATCCTATATGTAAAGAATTGTGCGAATTAATTTAAGTTTAAGGAATAAATAATGCATATCCAAAATTGACTAACCTTCGGTATACAATATACCTATAACCTACTCCTCCAAGCTGCATAGGTACCTACCTACTTATTTTGTGCCAGAATTTCTGAATTTTGAACTGAAAATTGTCTTGGAGAACTATATTGTAATACCAAAGGTTGGTCAATTTTTGACTTTTCCGTGTTGCACTTCCGCGGTCCGCCCCACATGCGTTGTTCTGTCTAGACGACTCTCCGTGCTATGGCTGGTAGGAAAAAAAGTATCTCCTACTAATACAAGTGAATATTTAAAAAAACCGGCCAAGTGCGAGTCGGACTCGCGCACCGAGGGTTCCGTACTCAAGAAGTAGGTATAATTACCTTTGTTAATGAACCGCAAAACTAACTTTGTTTGTAGAGGTTTACTGTTAATATCAAAAAATTACGTTTGTTGTATGGGAGCCCCCCTTTAATATTTACTTTATTGATATCTAATTATTTATTTTGAAAGGAAATATACAAGTTAATATTCTGTGAAAATTTGAACCGTCTACCTGTTACCGTTTTTAATATTGAGCAAAAAAATACGAAAAAAACACGTTTATTGTATGGGGACCCCCCTTAATATATATATTTTTTTTAATTTTTAGTATTTGTTGTTATAGCGGCAACGGAAATACATCATTTGTGAAAATTTCAGCTTTCTAGCTATCACGGTCTATGAGATACAGCCTGGAGACAGACAGACAGACAGACAGACAGACAGACAGACAGACAGACAGACAGCGGAGTCTTAGTAATAGGGTCCCGTTTTTACCCTTTGGGTACGGAACCCTAAAAACGACTGCCCTGCCATATTTGGTTAAAAAATATATAATAAGTATATAGCCAGTGTTACTCGGGACGGGAGTCGGGATTCTAACGATAGGTACATCCAAATCTGTTCAGGCATTTAGAAGTTATGGTGGAATAAAGAAACTCACATTGTATCCATTTCTATATAAAGAAGTTAAATTCTTAGTTGGATATTTCTAAATGGTTGGAAAACATGCTTGCTTTGTGTTTCGGTTGCAAGAATTTTGTTTATTTCTCGCAAATCACAATCTCATCTTTTTTTGGATCGAGCTAAAGATACTATACATTGTACAAGGTCGTGCGTATTGTACAATAACCTTTTTGTATCAAGAATAAATAGGTTAGTTAGGTAGCTTAAACTAGGTTTTGCTTTATTTCCATTACTTATACCTACTTACTTTAATTTTTTTTTTGCAATAGCAAATAAATTCTACTAATATATACTACTTATATATCTACTAGGTACTGCTAATAAACTACTTTAAGATTTATAAAGATTAGTGATCATGATATGAGGATCTGAAAATCCTCTCTGCGATATTCTACGGTCTGCGATATTTTCAATGTCAATGAGTAGGTAGTATTTATTGCTATATTTAATGAAAATATTGAAAAGTTTTCCAATCGTGCATTGTCGAGTCAACATCTCCTGAAGATGCTTCGGTGTCGGAGTGAAACGTTGAGAATAATTTGGAAGATACCTAACTATAGGTATGTGGTGTGGTAAATTTCGCAAGCTACAAGTGCAAGATAGGTACCACACTGTACCACTGAATTTAATTTCTAGTTCCTTCAATACCTTCCGCAAAGTACCTAGCGCCTGCTTCTATCCAATATTAAAAAGCCAAAAAAATTTTATTAACGATGCCATGGGCTTTTGTTCCATTTACCTATCTCCCCCCAACTTTTTTCGAGACGACAAAAAAGTCACAATCTTACTAAAAATCCTACATTTTTTTAGACTTTGGAATATTGCCATTTTATGTAATGTGTTATGAACGTACCCAAATACGAACTTTCTCTTGTAATACTAGATACCTAAGTAGTAAGTACCTTTTACTTAATAAGAATTGAAAGCATAGAACTAAATACTAATAATGTATCAATACCGAACTTGTTCCTACCATATCGGTCAGGTATCGGATTCCAGGTAGGTATCGACAAAAAACCGAACATATTCCTATCACGGTTACCTCTGTAGAGATAAATTTACACCGACAGTTCGATGCTCTATGCTAGACTGTGCTGGGGTTTGAAATTTTCAGGATATTTCCCGGTTTAGTTCATGTCGGATTTCGATTCGAAAGTGCAACAGCTGAGTTTATTGGCGTATCTTCATAGTAGAATCTGCTTTCCGAACCGGTGGTCGAAACATGACATAAAATAAGGGACTTTGATATCTCATGAAATAAACAAATTGAGCACTTATTGAGTATTGATTGCACCCAAATTATTGCTATTGGTGGAATTTTTGTAGAAGCTTAGGCCGCATCATCACTTCCCATCAGGTGTGATTGAGGTCAAGCGTAAGCCTATAATTAATTAAAAAAACTAAGAATACAAGCGTTTGGGCTAGGTACTGAATGCTGATGAGTCAGTCAGTGAGTCAGGACTTTTCTTTTTACAGTATGAGGTAAAAAAATATTTTACGAATAAAACATCACTCTTCAATTTGTTAAGATACTTACGTATTAACGTAAGTAGGTATCTACATATTATTTTGACCACCACCAAACTTTTTCCTTGCAAACTAGAGAAAAGTACAGGTCTCGCTTGATATAGCAATTACCGGCCTCGTTTACTCAAAAAAATCACTTTGGGAGTCCTCGGTTTTGCCTCATCCTTCCAAAATTACGCGGCCATGAATTGCTATATTCCTGATCTGGTTAATGTAATAATACCGTCCTGATTAGTTGATTACCCGCATGGCATCCCTCATCAGACTGAAACAAATGATATTCAACCGGTGTACGCCTACGTGATCATTATACATTTAAATCACGAGTGCTATAAATTCCACCACGGGGACATCCTCCGATTGTCGTCGGGGACCCAATGAGGATGTGGTGGTTGCTATAAGTACCCACGTTGAAAGTTATACTTTTACCATCCTGCTTAGTTTCATGCAAAGAGAGATTCGACGACTTCTCCTAACCTAATCGTTCCTTTATGCAAAACAAAGGTGTTTAGGCCTCTAAAACTCAAAAAACACTAGGTAGCTACGAGTAATTATAATCCATGACGGTCGGTTCTCTTCCTATATTATGTTGCAAATTGCAATATTGTATATTACATTTCTAGGGCAGGATTTAGTCCATAGAACCCAAAGTATTATGCTCTACTTAATTAGAGAAATATAAATTGTAAGTATGTTTTAAAGGCAACATACCTAGATAACCTAGTTGACAACATCTAAAATTCACATTTTACATAAAAGTTTTTCTAAAAGCTGATAAGTACTAGAGTTATTGAGCAATACAATACAACAAACAAGCTCTCAACAAGAGGAAAATTAATATTAAAGGTCATAAATTTCATTGAAAATACGATGAGGAATATTATTATTTTCAATGTTTTTTTTACATAATTTTAGATGTATTATGTATATATTGAGATATAGTTGGGTCAGAGACTCAGAGATGACTTAAATGAACAAAATATTATGATCATCTTGGATAATTACGCTGACTCTAGTAAGTAATTCTATCGAATTAGGGTTGATCTTTATTATTGTTTATAGCCTATTTTTTTAAAAATAATACCGTATCTAACCAAAGGAATTGCTCCGTTCTAAATTCTAAGAATCGCCTAAACGAAATAAATATATTAATTTACGAGTCTTGACCCAGACCGACCGGATGACTAATTATTGAACCACATTCTCGGACCAGTATAGCAAAACCAATCAATGAAGCAATTTGTGAAAAAAATACAAAGCCAAAGCGGAAGGATGTCTGAATCATTTTAAATTAAACAGTAGTCAAATTGACGTCCTTTTATCGGAACGAAACGACTGTTGTTGCTTATCAAGAAAACGCGTCAAAGGTGCGGTCGATACTTCAAAATGTCATAAAGTCGTGACAACAAAGAATTCTTGTTTTGGTATCTGTTTTACGTTTAAACCGAGTCGCTCTCTCGGGGTGAGGGTTCTGGATAGCGATTTATGAAAAAAAAAAATTGTCCTCGTAATCTAAAACCATTGCCCAAAACTTTTAGTGGAACCCTTTTTTCTCTTAAATCTGATAAAAATAGCTATGGCTGTGGCTTTTTCTGAAAAAAAAAAAAATGAATAACTCCATGGAATTTCTAAGCAAAACGCCAATTAACTCTGTGATCGAAATCTTACGGACAGGTCTAATCCGATCATCTGGAGGTCGTCCATAGAGTAGAATTAGAGCTTTCGCCTTATTGTTAGTATTAAATAGGTAAGTATGTACCTATGTCTTACGTAAACTCAGACTCAAATCTTTCTTATTCAAGTAGACTTTGACAAGTGCTTTTGAGTCGTCGTGAATCTATAACTGGTTTGAAATGTTATACCTACCGAGAAGAACTAGCAAGAAACTCTGTGGTTGCTGTTTTGAATATTTTTTTTACAAAATTACATCAATATTTAGATGTGAATTGCACGGATGTGAATGGAAAATGGAGTTCGTGAGCATTGATTTACCAACTAAGTAAGGATATGTACCTACAACATCACCAACAAATTAATAGGTAGGTACTCAAAAAGTGTCCACAATCGCATATACAAACACAGCTATAGATAATATAGACAGACACCAAACGGTTCACAAAAACCAACCATATGTTTTTATATTTAGGGTTAAGTTTTGTAATAAAAGTTCGACACATACCTACTTCGTGAGTTCCATTTACGTTTTTGAGCTACGGAACCCTAAAAATGGGTACCGCTAAATATATTATACCAATTGGATATTTTATGAAAAAAACATGAAAGAGTTTTTAATCAATTCCGTTTCCACTCGATTAAATGAGTTTCAATATTCATTCGGCAGTCTACAACGAGTGTCAGTCGATGTTTTATTTTGTTAAGCGGCACATTTGATATTCAAATTGCATGTTTTTTTTTTGCTTAAAATATTACCTAATAAGTGATTCATTGAATTAACTGAATTGTATGAACATGTAGAGACGCCATGACACTTTTGAATTTGATAGTTGAATAGGTACGTTATTTGGATTGATGACTTTTGATTTTACTTTGAATGACTTTGGCTTGGACTCGGACAAAATTTCGTCTGAATCGTTCTTGTGGGCATAACTAGAAACAGGTGCTTACCTAATTATTGTAAATATATAAAAGGAAAAGGTGACTGACTGACTTATCTATCAACGCACAGCTCAAACCACAGGACGAATCTTGCTGAAATTTGGCATGCAGGTGACGTAGAAACAAGACATCCGCTATGGATTTTTGAAAATTCAATCCCTAAGGGGGTAAAATAGGGATTGAAATTTATGTTGTCCGCGCGGACAAAGTCGCGGGCATAAGCTACTTTTACTAATGCAAGTTTGCCTCTTCTTTAAAAAAAATAAGTAAGTTACGATACAAAATAATTTTTCGTTAAAATCTTTTGGCTTTAATTTCCGTTCTCACTGCGATAATAATACGGACCATTAAAATCAACAAATGATTTCGAAATTTTAATGAATTCATGCAGATAGCTGCAACGTTCGAAATTCGAATGCGTTGACTCGAGTTAATCTGATTGCACATCACCTCGCCGAACCTATTATGGTGTGCATCAGTCAGAAACATTCTAACATCTGATAAGCCTGACAATATCACCAGGATTTCGTACCTATTTAGTTATTTTTAATATCATCTATATATATCTATATTATGATCTAACTAACTATGAACAAAGAATATTTGAATTAAAGAGAGACCTTTCATGCTTTACTCTTGACGTCAAAAACGGGCGTAATTTATAATTTAGCATAAGGGCGATATTCAATGTTTCGTGTAAGTGACAGATTTTCTTAGCATTTTAATTTAGTTCGTGTACTGATAGTTTTTCTAGATTTTACGGTTATAATTAAAGAAGGTTTATAATTAAAAGTGTGCATCAGAAGAACTGTAGAATTACTAAGTGCGGGATCAGCGTAAAAGTAAATTTTAATAAAGTTGACACTGATTTAAATAAACTATTAACTGCTTTTTTAATTTTCAAGGAACCATGTAAATGTTTTAATATTTTTTTTTAAATAATTCCATAACATACATTTAGTCGCGTACGCCGGTGGCAAAATAAATGTGCGGGCATTATCAAAGTACATAGTCATAGTTATTTTGCAAGGACGTTGGATTGTTTACTTTATTCCGTAGACAAGTAGTCGATTACTATGATCACATTGTATTATAACTGCAATTTGTTTATAAATTGCTAGATACATATTGTACGTGTCTTATCGGTGATGTCAGGGTTGACACCATTTGTTTACGTCACCTGGGTGGTCTGAGCTGACCGGCTTATATTGTGGGCAGGCAGCCGGTTTAGATATTGCAGATTGCTAAATCATGCCCCGCGTGGGATTAGTTTTTTGAAAAAGTTTATATTTAGGTATTACTTTCTTGGCTAAAGCCTATCCGTCTCTGGGATGCAAGCTATCTGTATACCAAATTTCGTCAAAATCCGATAAGCCGTGAAAAGGGAAACAGACAGAGAGACACAAACGCTTTCGCTTTTATAAAAATTGACAAATTTTAGCGTGGATTCCCGATTTCTCAAAGAGCAAAACCTAAAGAATTTATTTTACTAACTTCCTACTGTCCTAAATCACCCTCATCATCAGCGCTACAGCGCTGTATGGATGAGACCGCAGTCAAGGGCTAACTTGTAGTGGATAAAAAAAACTTACGCCATTTATTAACACTAAACAAAACTGACTTCTTCGTCTGAGAGCGTTATGTCTTTCAAACAAAGAACTGTCAACTGGGGCATACTACTATCACTTAAAGCAGTACTATTTCAATATTTTTGACGCTTTTTTCCAGAATTACAGTCATAAACTCGAACTCAAAACATCTTTATTCAAAATAGGTACCTCCAAAGTACACCTTCTGAACGTCATATTTATGTCACCGTAAGATTGTAATCTAACGCTTTTTATTCGATAGATTGTAAACAGTCGAAAGATTGTGAACCGTTCAATGTTTTAAGTGTCAATTTTTGAAATATTCGTTGTATTTACGTTTTCTTGTCTCTTTCTTTTGGGTTAGGTTAGGGTTCGACATAAATAATCAAGTAGTGCCGGGCACTTAGGTTCTATCGGGTTAATAAATCTAACAGATTACAATCTACCGAAAAATAATCCGTTATATTGTAATCATTCGACAGTTTACTATTTTGCGAGTTAGATTATAATCTAACGGTTTTTACAATCTTACGGTAACATTTACAAGGAATACGACTTGATGGTGATAATTAAACATATTTTTCACACCACTCGCTCAACAACGCCTTATTACATGGCTTGTTATCTAAGGTTAAAGATCCCTAGAGTTATAATGTTGTACTGAAATCCATTATTCCCTAGGGTGATTTGAATTTAGAATCATCGCGCATCTGAAGCAAGATCTGAAGGAAATTCTATTCATTCCAAAGAGGTTTTATTCATAATTCTTATTGCTATATACATAAAGTCTAATTTCGGTAAACAGAATGTGTTCTCAGCAGGCGCGGCGAACTCGATTTTCGAAAACCGAAGCCGTGGCCCACTAGATTCGCACTGACGACATTTGTTTGTCAAATCGAGTAGGCCACGCTAGCTGAAAGAAGTGGTTGTATCGCGAGGTGTGAAAAGTAGAGTATTCACCGTAGGGGTAATGCTGTATTAATCTTGGGCGCCCCTATTTCCCGCGCTACTCTTTTAGGATTCTAGATGCAACACCCTCGCTACGCTCGGGAGTTACTCTAAAATCCCTCGTTCCGCTTGGGATTTATCCCGGCGCCCGTGACAATACATCGCATTACCCCCGTGGTGAATGATCTACTATTAGAGACGTCAAGGAACGCCATAATATAAAACTGTCATTTTAAAACAATACCATATCTTAAGGGATGGTAGTACGGCCCCCTGGTTCTTCTAAATTATAACTAAATGTAAAAACAGGCCACATTCCCTCGCCATAGATTCTAACGTACTAAGCATAAGAGGCAGTTTGGAATGATATGGACATACTTTCCTTTGGTAGACATCGTGAGTTTGTATCATGACTTGAGTGAGAAGCAGTGTGCTAATTTTAGCATTCATGTGTCATGACTCATGATACATTTTGTTTTAGCCCTTCTAGTAAAGCCCTTCTTTTATGAACTCCTGGGATCTTAATCTGATAGGTAGATGCAAGGTCACCATCATCATGATTCATGGGTCTCTTCTCAGAATAAGAAGTGTTAATGCCATAGTCCACTGCCCTGGCCAAATACGGACAGGCAGACTGCACTCACCTTTTAGACATTAAGAAGAACACTCAGGCATGTAGGTTTATCACTATTTCATCTTGTTTTATTGACGTTCAAAGAGTTTACAGTGCTAAATACTTTATTTAAATAAATGACCTTTGACTTTGATGTTGTCATGTAGGTACCGTAAACGTTATTTAATTGCTTTAAAAATCGGTGACATGTAGGCCGCGCAATGTATCTATATAATCATGGTAATGTTATTTTTTTGTTTTCAAGTGCTTAGGTATTGCGGTAGGTAATTCTTATAGTTACTTACTTAGGGTTAACGAGCCGTGCCGTGTCGTTGGACACCCCGCAATAACATAGTCACTTTCACTATTATATCATATAAACACATTTTAAATGAGAGAATTTCATGCGTGGGATTCGAACTTACGACATCTTGCTTACGATACGGCTCTTTTCCCGCTGAGCTACTTGGAAGTTAAAATGTTCAACACTAACTAAAATATATAAACATAATATAGGTACAGCTACTCTGTCTCTCTCCATCTATGCTAGAGGAAGAGTTCTACGCTTTTTTGTCACACACGATTTTACCGGGTTTATTTTTTCAACCTGCCAAAAACTGAACTTTTTTCTAACTATACACGCCGGCATATTTAGCGGAACATAAAAAAAAGGTTTGATATCAGTATCATATAAGGTTGCTGGCTGGTTTATACGTCATTAAATTTAAAAAGAAATATTTTCAAATTAAGAAAACAACTGAACATCACATTTTAAGCAATTGTTTTAATTTTATTCAAATACACCTTATCTGGAGCGAACTTCGAGTATTTCTTCCTTCTGAGTTTGATCTAAAATTTCATTGAAATACTGTTTTTTGTTAGTTTTTTTTAATCGCGTATCTTTCTGGAGTTGATGACTAAATTATGCCTGACTTAGCCCCAACGGTGATTGCCAGGGCACTCGAAATGCGAAGAAATGGTCAAACCTACAGAGTGTTATCCAGAGATCTTCGTCGACCAGTTTCAACGATCCATCGCAGGATCCAACGGTTCAGGGAGACCGGTACTTATGTGAGAAGAGCAGGACAAGGCAGAAAAAGACGCACTTCGAGTAGGGATGATCGTTTCATTCGGCTTCGTGTACGTAGGAACCCCCGTTTGACGGCCGTCCAAGCCCGACATGAGTTAGAAGCAGTGCGGGGTGTAACCGTAAGTGAGCGTACGGTACGAAGAAGGCTCGAAGAAGCTGGTTTGGGTTCATCTGTGCCCGCCAAGGCTCCAAGGCTCGAGGTAAATCATCGTAGAAACAGGTTAACTTATGCTCAGGAACATCGACTTTGGAACGCGGACCAATGGAGTAAGGTATTGTTTAGTGATGAGTGCAGAATTCTCTTAAATCAAATTGACGGCAGGCAAAGAATATACAGACGCAAAGGAGAACGATACATTCAGACAAATTTTGAAACTACAGTTGCATATGGTGGTGGATCAATAATGGTTTGGGCGGGCATTTGTTTGGGAGCTCGCACAGACTTGGTAGTGATTGACAGAGGGAGTCTGACTGCAGACCGCTATATCAGAGAAGTTTTAGAAGAAAATGTCGTACCGTTTGCCCCATATATCGGTGACGATTTTGTTTTTATGCAGGATATTGCTCGGCCGCATACCGCTCGGGTAACTCAAGCTTATCTTAATGATATGAATATCACTGTTATGGAGTGGCCGGCGAGATCACCGGATATGAACCCAATAGAGCACGTTTGGAACTTGCTGAAAAGAAAAGTTAAGTCCAGAATTCCAGCTCCTGCCAACGTGGGTGAACTGCGAATCGCCGTAGTTGAGGAATGGCGGAGACTATCCCAGGAGACCATCGATAACATCATTCTCAGTATGCCTAGACCGGTAGAAACTTTAATAAGAGCACGTGGAGGAAATACGCGATATTAATCACCATTTTTCTAATTTAATTAATTGTTATTTTAATATTAAATTTCACTTTTCCCGGTTACATGAAAAGTTCAAAAATGTACCATTTTTCACAAATAGCCTTTACTCGCAAAATCTGTTCTTAATGTGATCTCATTTTAAGTAAAACAAATGAAACTTTAAATAACAAAAGAAGTGTAGTAAGTAGATTTTAAAATAAAACCATATTTTTTTAATTATGGACCTTTTTTTATGTTCCGCTAAATATGCCGGCGAGTTTAGATGCAGGCAATTTTTTTGCCGCTTAAGTTTTGTTAAAAGGTCCTACTTACTTAAAAAATGCTTACAATTTAATGTATCTAACCTTGTGACGCGGGACGAGCAATTTTCCTCAGTCTCTATGTCTATGGGCTATGTAGGTATAACATAACAGACGGAAAACCTAGATCTGCGGTTTACATGAAAACTAGGACAATGTAGTGTTCAAAACATACTCGTAGGTATGCTAGCGACGGCTTTGTATATCCTATGAATAGGTGCCTTTTAATATTTGAGGAGACAGTAATTTATATTATGTGTATTACTAAGGTACTTGGTACATAAACCGGTTGATGTACATATAGTAAATTAGGGTTGGCAACAGGCAAACGGTTTTATTTGAATTGAACTTCACAGAACACCTTCAAGTTCAAAATTAATTGTTTCTGTGAAAACTGGTGATTTACCCTCAAATTATATTATCTTTGTTTATTGAAAGCTTTTAGATAATTTATTAAATTAATTTATATTACGATTTATTAAACTAGATAGATAATTTACATATATGTATATGTAATTGCTGTTGATTGGAGAGGCTGTAAAATATCCCAAAACTATAACTTTTACTCTACATGGCGTTTTTATTTTAAATACTTAATTTCTCGGTATAAATATTAATTTGTAAATTGTAATTCGTAGCGTAAATATGCAGGCACATTGACTAGGTACTATTTCCAAAATATCAAAGTGTTCTACTAGTTATAGCATCTAGAATAGAAGGCCAAAGCTACGGCTGTTGTTAAAATATGGTCATAAACTCATAACATAAGACCACTTGGTTCCCGTGGGAACTCTTTAATTTTTCGGGGTAGCCTAGCTATGCCCTTCCCCGGAATACAACCTATCTCTGTACCGAATTTTGTGAAAATCTAATAAAACATAGGCCGTGAAAGCGTAGCAGAAAGACAGACACACTTTCGCATTATAATATTAGAATGGATGTTATGCTACCGTTTAGATACCCAATCAATGGAAACCGGCTGAGAATCAGTTCTGATTGGACTGCAATATATAACAAACCTCACACACTCACCAGTATATGGCAATTTTTTTGTAACATCAAGTGTCAACCCTAGAGCAAACGATGAATACGTCAATCACACAGCGGCAGGGTAGGTAATTGTCGCCATTGTTTACAGTTCCGTGCAGCGGCGACAACAATTAGGCGGGATTTCGTGCTACTGTTCTGTTCCTTTCTTTTCTAGGACCCTCTGGCGTCCTTCAACGTAACGGTCTACTAATTTCCCTTTGATGGACAAAGGCCTCTAGCATTGGAGAGAGGAATAGGTCCTACTTTGGGATAAGTAGACACCAATGCTACTTCAGCGTGACATTTTCCCCGGAATGTCCTGATTGCATGTTAGCTTCATTCTGTAATTATCGTTTGTGGGTGAAAAATTCCTTAGCGCGAGTTAAAACACCTTGGAGCGACATCTAGTAATACAACGATGAATACGTCAATCACACAGCGGCGGGGTAGGTAATTGTCGCCATTGTTTGCAGTTCCGTGCAGCGGCGACAACAATTAGGCGGGATTTCGTGCTACTGTTCCGTTATTCCTTTTCTAGGACCCTCTGGCGTCCTTCAAAGTAACGGTCTACTAATTTTCCTTTGATGGACAAAGGCCTCTAGCTTTCGAGAGAGGAATATACCCTACTTTGGGACAAGTAGACACCAATACTAGTTCAGCGTGACAGTTTCCCGGAATGTCCTGATTGCATTTTAGCTTCAATCTGTAATTATTGTTCGTGGGTGAAAATATAACGGCAATGTAACGGCCTACTAATTTTCCGTTGATGCCTAATATCCGCCTTATCTTTTATTTAGGTGCTTTCCTCGTCATAAAAACTCATTAGTCTCATTCCCCAAACAGTCAACAAACACAATTAGTCACTTGAACTCGCTGACTGCGGCAATAAAACAGTCATAACCGCGACCACGTGTCAAATGACTCGTATAGAAATAAACTTTATTTTTAGAGTTCACAGGATCGCCCGTGGTGACTGGTGCCACTCTCGTACAATGTCTACGCAATGATTCCAGGAAACGATGGTTTGAGTTAATTAGTTTCTACGATATAAATCAACGTATCTCTCTCGTTATACTCGTTGGTCTAGACTCTAGGGGTTAGCGTGTTCGACTGCGGCCGACAAGGTCCTGGGTCAACCTTAATTGGGGTTTTTCTGACTAGAAATTCTCAGTACTAGCCCGGAGTTAGCAAGTTGGCGGACGGCGGTACACCCCCGTGCCTCGGTAAGCCGTCGGTCCCGGTTATTATCACTAACACGATAATAGTCGTGGGTCTAAGCTCTAATTCACGTATGAGAGTGGAGGCCTATGCCCAGCCGTGGGACGTTAATGGGCTGTAGTGGATATAAAGAGATTCATCGTTTGGTAAAAATTTTGAGAGATTTTCCCCTTTTTCTCTCTGGCTGGCATGTCTAGCAGTAGAACCAGCTTATCAAAGAGCCTAACGGTTTAGGCTCCATAAGGCTCTAGGGCCAATATTATGTTCCGAGGTTTCACTTAAAATATATTTTTTTGGATGTATAGCAATTTACAACAGTATTTTTGGACAACTACTAAGGTATAATATGCTATGTTAATTATGCATTCAAATGTTAAAATATTCCAGGTTTAGACATTGACTTGTTCTTGCAAGATTCCAACAGTAAAATAAAGAAACTTGGCAAATTTCTAGGCAACAATTTAGCAAGTAAATAAACAGATACCTATTCATATAACTAATAGGTATCTCATGGTATGATGGTTACACAATAGGTGCCAGGTATGAGATGTGTCAAAAACATAAGTGACTGAACGAAGCAGACCCGAATTCCGCCCGGACCGGTTTCACTTCCCACACTGTTGGTCCCTCGATATTTTATAGGCATTAAGGATTATATATCGCCTAGGCTCCTAGGCTGGTTGAGTTGAAGGTCGTGGATCTGTTAAACATTTGTCTATCGCTTGCACATACATACGCTATATCTTTATGATCTAGCAGCGTCTGATAGTCATCAACGCACATTTTTACCAGGCGTCATATTGGGCGCCTTATTACGTAAAAATAAAATGATCCAATAGCCTCTCACTACCTGGGAGCCTGGTCTTCACCCACCTCCCATTATTCAGCCTCCCACCAGGTCATTTCTGCCACGTACCTACAAATTATGGAACCAGCCTCCATCTTCTGTTTTCCCTCATGATTATAATTATGGGACTCTTCAAAGGGTGGATAAACATATTTCTCAAAAGCCTGCAACGCAAATGTTCATGGGCGGCCACTTAACATAGGTTGACCCGCCTGCTCGTTTGCTCGCTAGTCGCTATATAGGTAGGTATAATATGTATAATCTAAAAAAACATCTGATTGGTAAACACTCTTCTGCTATTGACCAAAATACATTGTCGCAAATGTAATACTTACGAGTAACTTCAGCTAATCACAACATGAAACTGTAACAATTATTGTAGAGCTACTGTTAACTGTAATAAAGTTACACATTTTGTGGAGTGCATGGGCCAAGCGGGTCGGGTCTGTGTGCCAGTATCTATAGACTTAGCGAATGTAACAAGCTAATGAATAATTATATAATTTGTATCAGGTATAGCCCGCATAACGGATTGACGAGACGTGTCAAAAGCATAAGTGACTGAGCGCAGAACCCGAATTCCGACCGGACCGGTTTAACTTCCCACGTTGCTAGTCCCCCGAAGATGTATTATACTCAGGATGTTAGCTTAGCTATGTTTAATGAACCGATTAGAATGCGCCCGATCACGGAACGGGATTTGTTAATTTGTTCCTTTGGATTGTTCGGAGTCGATAGTCGGTTTGCTTTGAAATCCTTCAGAGTTAATCTTCTTTTGTGTGTCGCTTCACCATTGACCTTGACGGTGGAAAATAATTGTTATATATATAAATATATATAAATTGCCGCAACTGTGGTGAATCTCTATATCGTACTTACAGAGATAGTTGAAGATGTAGATACATAGCAAGAGTAGATACCAAATTTTTTTTTTTATGGCGAGGTAGGCTTGCGCTTGACGACAATCATGCTTAATACAAAGCAATGATGAGGTCTAGGTTGGAACGCGCTTGTCTAGAAGATGCCTATTCACTCTTGCTTTCAAAGTAAGTACTTAAGTTATACGTAAATTCAATTTTTTGTTTGAATATTGCGAGTACTTTTAATTTAATTTAATTCCCAAATGGCTAAATACCTAGGTACCTGAAATTTGCTAAACTTATTGATTTAGTTGAATCGCGTCATGTGGAGCCTCTCGTTGACATTACTTGCCATCAAATATTGTACAACATTCTATGCAAATAAATGATTAGGTATTTATTTAAAATAGACATAGCTGAGATCAGTTTAGTAAACATATGTACCGTGAAAAAGTAGCAGACATACAGGGAGAAAAACTTTCGCATTAATTCTCACTCATACTCAGATAACGTGGAATGAACCGTGTACGAAGATATATCAATTTCATAGATCAACGTCCTAAGTGGAATCATTTAACATCAATGAATAATATAACGGACTGAGGTTTTCTAAACCATACAAAAACTGTGACCTCAAAAGTCCGTACAAAACAGAATTACGGCCATAAAGCCGGCACAAGGCGACATTGAACGATATTTTTAGACGCCGAACAAGGGCCTTGCTAGATATTTAATAAAATTGTAGAGCGGCTAATGGGAAAGAGTTCATAAGAGCTCCTAAAGAGGTTACCTTTTTTTAACTGCAGAATAAATAAGATAATGGGGCTGATTCTGTTGTACATAATCTCTTAACTGAACTAAAATGACAGCTCATTAAAAATACTGCTAACCCTTTCATAATGCGCTTTGCTAAAAGGGATAGAACTAGGTTTAGGGGTGTCATTTTAGTTTAGTTTAGAGATTGTGTTATACAAATTTAACCACAATGACGTACTTACCCTGTATTTTATCAAAGGCTGGGTTGTAGCAGCCCATAAGAGTTTAATAAGATATTTAATTAACAAAATGGCTTCTTTTTATTGATAGAACCAAAGTTTAACTTTAAATTATTAGTACTCAACCAAAAGTAGTAAGAAGAAAGATACTCCACCTCTGTTCCTAATTAGGCCAAAAATCTGTTAAACAGATGGGTTGGGAAAGCGTAACAGACATACACACAAACGGACAGACAGACACACTTTCGTGTTTATAATATTAGTATGGATTTTTGTAGATTCAAACGAAACATTTATAGTAGGCATATTTTGATAGAATATATGCGCTATATTTCGTCAACTTTGTCCTTTCTGTGACTAATTCAACGTCTTCTGATAACATCTCCAAGAAAGGTTTATTTCTGTAAACACACAATGTAGTGAAGACAAGGAGCAAGCCACTCGCACGCCGTTTTGGGATAGTATAAACATTAATGAGGATGGTAGTGACAGATTCAGTGCAGGATCGGGGTGGTGAACTTGTCAATACTATTTCTTCTGGATATCTTCTGTGTTAGGAATGGTCAGTAAAATTAAGCTGAAGGCTAATCATAAGCTTCTGCTATAATTTCATATAAGCCATGAGACTTTCCATTGTTGATTGTTTATTGTTGACAACAATGATAATATATAAAGTAAGTATCTATGTATTAGCAGATATGCCCGCGACTTCGTCCGCGTGGATTGAGGTTCTTTTGGTGCCCGCGGGAACTCTTTAATTTTCCGGGATAAAAAGTACCTAGCCTATGTGTGATCTATCGTTGTGTCAAATTTAATCCCGATCCGTTCAGCCGGCATGATTGAGAAACACACATCCATCCGTCCAAACTTTTTATTTCATAATATATCATAATCATAAATCATTTATTTTGCAAAATTGTGGGTGATCGCAGCTGTATATAAAGTAGAAACTTCCCGTACACAATCCACTGTCAGAGACTGCGTGCAAAAGTTTTTTATTACATTAAATTTTAATTAAATTAATTTAATAGGCATGATGACTGATTTTGAAAAATGGTCAGATAAAGTTCGGAAGTATTTCATCATCATCATCATCACTACAGCCTATTAACGTCCCACTGCTGGGCACAGGCCTCCACTCTCATAGGAAGTATTTACTATTTCGAAAAAATATCTTATTTCAGCAGAAAAATAAGGTTTGGTAGATAAACTTGGCATTTGAAATTTAAATTTTAAAATTCACGCCGAAACGCTTTTACCAATGTACTCTGTGCTATGTGCAGTAAGCAATAGTGTGATTGTCAAAGCTCAAAAACAAACAATTGTGACGTCATTCCCTTCTTGGTGTTTAATCCATTATGGCGGATTGCTGTATTTTATAGTTTAATTTTATCAAAATAAATTGCAATCTCACTCGAAAAAGAAAAATAAATACGTTTTTTATAATCCATGAATCCTATTACATTAGATAAATTCATGATTTCATTGATTCTTGGATACTGTCATCATGCCTATTGTTGCAATGCATGCATTTTTTAAATATTAGTATAGTCTATGCGCAAGTTTAATCATCGTCATTGTCTTAACCGATAGCTTAGTCCTGTAGAGATGTCCTCTGCTGGACAAATATCTCCAGCAAGGTTCTCTTATATTCACTAGGGAACATGGTCTTGTGTCATGCTTGAGATCGTCGTTCCCCTCCAAGGTGCACATTTCGTCTTGTCCGGTATGTTACTATGTAGTGTGTTTTTACTCCAAACGAATCGAAATAAAAACAATTCCATATTGGAAAGTCTGTGAAACAGCCACACAAGACAGTTGGCCAAGTGTAAATATTGTGTAAGCTGTTATCTCTATTCTCCTCTCGGACGCCGAGTCAACAGCGACAGTTGTCATGCGCCGCGACAAATATGCGGAACTTTGGAACATCGTCCACAGTTCATACAATGCACTGCAAACATAGTTACTTGTGTTGACATATTGGGAAATTCTTCTAATGGCTCTTTTTACCCACGACGGAACGGAGACGGTATATGCAGGTAAGGTATGTGTTTGCCCTAAGAGGTTGTGCGTTTGTTTGTTTGTTTGTTTGTGCACTTTTTTATTACCATTTTCCATGACATCATCATTATTTATAATGAACCAATTACAATCCGAGTATCTTTAAATCAAGATTCAAGAGTGAATAGGCATCTTCTAGGCAAGCGCGTCCCATCTTAGGCCGCATCATCCGTCATCTTCCCATCTGGTGTGATGGTAGTCGAGCGTAAGCCTAAGTACCTATACATGTATTTAAAAAAAGTAAGTCCATACTACCTAATATTATAAATGCGAAAGTGTGTCTGTCTGTATGTCTGCTACGCCTTCACTCATCATCAATCAAAATAAAAAATCCTAATCCACGCGGACGAAGTCACGGGTATCATCCAAACAAGCAATTTTTGCAGTAAATACAGTCCAATAACTGTAATTAGTTTGCTACGTTCTTGTGACCTACTTAAGTAGCACAAGCACTAATTCACTGACACAGCACTCATGTATTTTTACACTAAATCGAACGGTTTCGTCCTTCTAAGTCTCCTTTTAATGTCCGTATTAGTAAAAGTCTGACGACCTCCGTGGCGCAGTGTGTAGCGCTGTTGCCTTAACGTGCGGAGGTCCCGGGTTCGATCCCCGGCAGGGTCAATTTGGGAATTTATAATTTCTGAATTTTCCTTGGTCTGGCCTGGTGGGAGGCTTCGGCCGTGGCTAGTTACCACCCTACCGGCAAAGACGTGCCGCCAAGCGATTTAGCGTTCCGGTACGATGCCGTGTAGAAACCGAATAGGGGTTTGGGTTTAATATAACTGCCATGCCCCTAACAGGTTAGCCCGCTACCATCTTAGACTGCATCATCACTTACCATCAGGTGAGATCGCAGTCAAGGGCTAACTTGTAGTGGATAAAAAAAAAAAAAAGTTAAGTGAACCTAATAAATAAAATATAATATTACACAGTATATCATTAATCAGTTGTGCTAATGCTTTAATCAGTGAACAATTACTTGCAAGCTATTCCCGATGTTCGTCCATGTCAATGTGATATCATCTGCTGATAGAGCGGCAATTTATTCCGATCGCACCGATAGCATTGTGCGCGCGGCGTCTTCACACGCCAAATGCGTGCGAGTACCTACTTAAATACCTATGTAAACAGTGGACAAATGTTATTAATTACTAACTAATGCCCGCGACTTCATCTACTTATGTGGATCGAGGTTATTTGGTCCCCGCGGAAACTCCTTCATTTTCCAGGATAAAAAGTAACTTATGTGATATTCCAGTCTATCATACTAATATTATAAATGCGAAAGTGTGTTTGTTTGTTGGTTTGTCCTTCAATCACGCTGCAACGGAGCAACGGATCGACGTGATTTTTGGCATGGGTATAGTTGAGGACCTGGAGAGTGACATAGGCTACTTTTTATCCCGGAAAATTAAGGAGTTCCCGTGGGAATCAACAAAACATAATATTCCACCCGGACGAAGTCGCGGGCATCAGCCAGTAATCTATATCGGTGCCAAATTTCATGCAGATCCGTTCAGCCGTTCTGGCGTAATTGAGTAACAAACATCCATCCATACATCCGTATATCCATCCATCCAAACTTTCGCATTTATAATATTAGTATAGATTATACTGCAATACTGCCCAGATGCAGGTTTTACATAGGTAATAGGTCTATCAATGGCCGTAACAGACAGACTGACATAATTATTATTACCATGGATATTATCCATAGAAACACAAACACAAGTTCCTCTACCTTTGGTATCTCTGCGTTTACATTAAAACTGTTACAAAATAAAACTAATACAAAAACATCGGTAGTCGTCCGTTTACATAGATAAATCACGCAACAGGATGTCTGTCCGGTGTCTGTCTGCGTATTTATAATATAAATTCTACTAGAAATTCTTGCGGGTGAGGAAATGACGAGCGCTCCTGGTTACATACCTACTGGGGACATACGTATCCAATATCCTTACTAATATTATAAATGCGAAAGTGTGTCTGTCTGTCTGCTACGCTATGACGGCCCATCCGTTCAACTGATTTTGATGAAATTTGGTACAGGGATAGTTTGTATCACGGGGAAGGACATATGCTTCTTCTTATCCCGAAAAATTAAAAAGAGTTCCCGCGGGAATCAAAGAACCTTAATTAATTATATTATGCGTCAACACTTAACATCCGGAGAGATCGCAGTCAAGGACTAACTTGTAGTGGATAAAAAAGAAATTAAAGAACCCTTAATAATCCACCCAGATTAAATCGCAGAGTAGGTACCTACTTACTTATTAATAATTATGTAAAATATTATTAATTTCAGACGCCTTAATAACGAGGTCCAATGTTTAATGACAGCTAAACTTGCTATCTTATCTGTGACTTTTATTATTAAAAAAGTCAATTTGTAACGCCATTGGTGTAAAAACTACTATGTGACGAATGACGATCTACACAGTAACTAAGTGCCTACTTATTTATCTATTGTGTCGCGCCCGCATACACATGCCCTTTGACCCCCAGGTAGTAGGTACATGACTTTATAGGTACCTACTACTTAGAACTAACTGCCTCGTTGGTCTATGATGGTACCAAAGGTGTTTTTGGATTTGCCATTGCAAAAATTTTAAGACTGTGTTAAAAATCTGATAAGCCGAGGTCATTATACTACGGATGATTTTCTCAATGACAAACTTGCATGGAAACAACCGGCTTCGCATCCGGCAACCCACAAGTCACTGTCAGTGTAATAGGTTTTTTAAATAATCATAACTGCCTCGTTGGTCTAGTGGTTAGCATAGTCGACTGCGGATCGCGAGGACCTGGGTTCGATTCCCGGTCGGGCATAAAAGTTAGGTATTGGGTTTTTCAATTAAGAAATTCTCAGTGCCAGCCCGGAGTTGGAAGTTGGCGGTGTTTCACCCCCGTGCCTCGGAGAGCACGTTAAGCCGTCGGTCCCGGTTATTATCACTAACATGATAGTAGTCGTTAAAGCCCGCCAACCCGCATTGGAGCAGCGTGGTGGGTCTAAGCTCTAATTCCCGCTCTCCTATGAGAGTGGAGGCCTGTGCCCAGCAGTGGGACGTTAATAGGCTGTAGTGATGATGATGGATGATGACTTAGAACTACGTGTAATACTTGTTACGTAACATATGTTGTAGATGGATGATGACTTAGAACTACGTGTAATACTTGTTACGTAACATATGTTGTATAGATATATCTATACAAATATTATAAATGCAAAAGTTAGGATGGATGGATGTTTTTACTCAATCACGCCAAAACGGCTGAACGGATCTGGTTGAAATTTTGCACAGAGATATATTACAGTCTGGAATAACACATAGGCTACGTCTTTTTATCCCGGAAAATTAAAAACCTCAATCCACGCGAACGAAGTCGCGGCCACCAGCTAGTTCTATATTATTTGGAAAGTGTAAACTTTTTTTTTAATGAAAAGAGCAAATGCTGAGTTTCTTACCGGCTCTCCTCAGTAGAAAATTTTCCGAATCGGTGGCAGTCTTGTCGACTTATCTTATGTGGCACAAATTGTGCTGCGTGATAATAAATCACTTAATTTCATTGCACTTTAATATCTATGATCGATTATATTATATATAATTTTAAAAAAGAGTTTTGGCGAATTGCGCTGGCATACTTGATTCGCTTCAAATCTTTGGAGATAAGATACCTACACCTACCTATAATATTTTAAACCACATCTAAATTATCTAATCGTGAAGATAGCAACATTTCAAGTATCCAATTTCGAAACTTATAAATCGACACAAAAACTAAATATACTGCCAAGTTTTAGATATTTATATAGACTAGAGCTAGACGATGTTTAAGTATTTAAATACCGTAGATTTACCAGCGCCAGTGAGCCCAATACTAAATCTATGATAAAAACTATAAATCTGAGTTTTGTATCTTTAAATGTGACAAAATACGATTGGCTTCAGTTTCCCACAAACTTGTCTAACCCGGTGGCCAAAATAGGAACTAATTTCTATCAGGGATGTTATGAGCTTCGACTCCGATTCCGTTAAGTCGGAACTTCCGATTATTTTACACCTTCGGTTCCGATTTCGGCTCCGAAGCTTTTAAATCAGAGGTAGAAGCATAGCAAATAGCGACGGCGGCCTGTGTCGACCGTTACGAACTGGTTCATACCCGTCGCGTTGGGAGTCCCCCGCCACCCCCGCCTTCCGAAAGGAAAAAAAGTTGACTGAATGATGTTTTTATTTGTTCTTGAATGAAAAATATCTCTCTTGTGACCACTTCTGACTCTGCCTCTGACTCCGACTCTGCCTCCGACTCCGGTTCCGATTCCGATAAATCAAATTTAAAAACTCCGACTCCGACTTCGATTTCGATAAATTTAGGCGTTACATCCCTGAATTCTATGCCTGTTTAGTTATTTTTTTTTCATGTATACTAGCGACGCTGTTACCGGATCAGATAAGTTTGTGGGATTTAAATCCACATATTTACATAGAATGCCCAAAAATATTGATTTGTTTTTTAGTTTTCCCGGAAACGGTAAAGAGGTTACTCCATTTTTTTGTACCTTAACTAATCAGATTTTGCAATTCTCAAAATATAAGATAGCGAATGTTTTAATAATTAATTTAAAAACTATACCTGCTTAGTTTTTTTTAAAGCTCTAATTAGATTTTTCCCTTCCGTTGCGGCCAAATTTATTGCTGTCTCTTTCCCGGGTACATTACAGCGGAAAAAATTATCCTTGTCTGAATAGTATATTGTGTGCTAATGATGAAACAAGACGATTTCAGACGAGGGTGAAGTTTCCTGCCTGAACGAAGAGAGGGCTGGCACCACCCGAAGTCCATCAGTAATGTTACTGATGTACTATACAGCTTAATAATTTTTACGCTGAATAATTTCCTTACCCATTTCGTCAGTACGTACACGTACCGATGATTATGATTATAATAATTAATTGGTAAGTAAGACGTAGTATTCTGATCGTTCGTAATAGTCGTAAATTAACCTTATGACAGCCGCGAGCTACATGCTACTGGCTAAATACCGGATGAGCTAATGGCATGGGCCAAACTGAAGTTTACACTGTAAAGCTGATTGGGCAGATCCGACAAAAAAACCGGCCAAGTGCGAGTCGGACTGCGAGTTCCGTATAAAACCTGTAGTAAGTTTAAAATTATTAAAAATATTTTTATAATATGATGTAAGTAACTAAAAATTTATGCTTTTCGCAATTTTTCCTTTATCTGTGCTATAAGACGTTGCTTCGTACCAAATTTCAAGATTCTCAGTTCACGGGACCTTGTAGGTTTTGATTCCCTTGCGAGTGTCGACAATTTGCAGCATAAACGCAATCTTTTGATTGCGCTGGCTTAGAAGTTTGATTTTTTCACAGCTCCAAATGACAGTAGACTTGAGTATTTGATATGAATTTCGGCTAGATACCTCCATGCGTTCCTGAGAAAAGGGTCTTGACACACAGACGAACGGACAACAAAGTGATCCTATAAGGGTTCCGTTTTTTCATTTTGAGGTACGGAACCCTAAAAACATGTACGTGAGTTACTCAACCGGTTATATGACGATACTTGGCATACAGATAACTCTTATGACGTAGGCATCCGCTAAGAAAGGATTTTTGAAAATTCAACCCCTAAAATTGCAAACTGGTTGGATGGGTTTAAAATTTGTATGAAAATCGAACATAACGTTAGCGAAGCTGCGGGCAAAAGCTTGTGTAAAAACAAAAGTCTAAAGTTTTCTTAATTAATTATTTACCATTACCATTTATTATTGTTGTTATTTATAATAAATGTTATACCAAATGAAGAAGAAATTAAATTTTATTAATGGAAAACGACAATTTGTCACATCCGCCTGACGCAGCATAGCGCGCGGTATAAAACGGAATGTAAAGCGTTTTTTTCTCAGTTGGTTAACATAGACGGGGAATATTGACATCCTTTAGTTGGAGGCTGGTTAGGTGCTAAGATCGGAAGCTGTGCTTCAGTGCCTTATAATACCCTACTATATACTGAGAACAATGAACTAAATGAACTAAAAAAAGACGTGTGGCACTCGGAGACTGCCGCGGTAAAGCTATTGCATGGAATTTTTTATCAACTTGCTATGACTACTTGTGTTGTTGACTTCAAGTTGCTGAAAATATAAAGGCGAAATACTTTTCTCCGGGTGTCCAAGGGGAATCAAAAACCTCTTTATTGAGGTTTTTTGATTCCCCTTGGTCACCCGGACTATTGAAAACATAATTCTTTAAAATTATTTCGCCTTTATATTTTCAACAACTTGAAGTCAACAGCACAAGTAGTCATAGCAACCAAAGTGTTAGGTTTTTTTTCGTTACGGAATTTCTGGATTCGGTCTCCACACTCAAGGCCCGCGATAGAAGCTATGCAATAGCTTAAAAACACTTGAGAACAATGAAAATCGCCAAAAAGTGCTTACTACTTAGTAAAATGGATATTTTTTATGAGCCTCTTTTATTAGCATCCGACCTTCAACCTCAAGGCTAATCTTTCCGCTTTCTCATCCTTAGCAACCTTTTATTTTAAGGTCCGCTTAAAAGGCGGGTCTGTTTAAGCCACGATACCTCAAAACAAATACCCATTGAATATACCCCCATGGACGTCCTGCATTGAGTGATCTTGAACGCATCAAACTCACTCTTGATTGTAGGGTAACCATGAGCATTAGCAGAGTCCTTACATAATGAATGTCATGGCTCAAAGCATAAAAATAATTTTTCACGCCAAGCTTGGCAAAATATTTGGATACTATAACATCTTAATCCTTAACACCTATGTAAATATGTTGCATGTACCATATTCTGGCAAAATAAATAAATGATTATGAAAGTTTTAATAGCCGTACCATTAAGTACTAAACTACTTGATTGTTTTGAATACTTTTGACCTAATAGTGGAGGATTCACCGTCACCACTGATTTTTGTTTTTCAAAATCGCGTGGCACAATGAAACTTGGATATTATGATACAGCACATTTTAAGGAATAAAGAGTTTGCCGTGTTTAAATCGTTTAGGGGTATGGGTTTTATGTAAGTAACCGCCGTACCCGTAACAGGTTAGCACTTAGCCCGCTACCATCTTAGACTAACTCTAGTAACATACTACATATAACTTGTAGTGGAATAAAAAAAAATGTTGGATCATGGTCAGCCTACACAACGTGCGCGCGCGCAAACACGTTCTCACACCCCCCTCGCCCCGCCACCGGCGTTCGAAACTGCATTCTTCGCCTCGACACGGGAGACCGGGGTCGCGGTATGAATGGGAAAAATCTCATTTATATCCCTCAACGGTTTTTTGACGGCGTCTGTTGGCACTGTCGCTAGACGCCGCGCTGTGGGGTTGGACTTTTTTTTGGGTCTATCGTGTGTAACGTTTGATTTTCTACCCAATAACACGCTGTTAATAGAGGTTTTTTAATAGCAATATTGTACGAATATTCTTTCATACTCAAAAAATCTTTATTCTTTGGTAGGTACACTGCACACTTTTTGAACGTACATAAATTAAGAAAAAGGCAAAAAAAACACTGTTTAGAGCATACTGCCAAAACTTCTACTCGGGAAGCCTGTGGGTCAACTATTCAAAAAAGGCCATAGGATGCTGTTGGGCTTACCGCGGTTTTGTTCAGCGTCGGCTATGTTCGCAAATGAGCGAACTGATGACTTCTTTGCCATAATGCGGAAAAAATCGTCCTCACTGCTGACAAAATCTGCGCTCAAGTACCAACCGCATCCTGAATATGTTTGCGAGTGAGGTGGTAGTGGTGACCAATGCTTGTACATACCTATTATTCAAGTGTTGGTGAGGCCAAAATTGTTGCAATAATAATAATGTTTATATTTTTGTAGGTAATCACTAATATTTATTTTTAAGGTGTGTGTTGTACTAACAAATTGAGCCCTCGTTGCTTCAAATAAAGAGTATTTATTATTTTATTAAACGTAACTATGGTGATAATAAATAATTACGGTAACTTTATACAAAACTCAACCGGGTTTTTTTGTTATCACTTATTAACATCTTACAAAGCTTTTAAAGTTTTAAAGTAATACCTTTTTACCTATTGGACTTTCATACACGTGTAACGAAGTAAGATATAGCATCCAGTAAGTACCTAGGTATGTCTACAGATGTAGGTTGGTTAATAAACTGCTTAGTGGTTAGTAGGGTTTTGACAAACTACAAGTTATGGAAGAATTTAGGATTTTATATAAAAAAGCAGACCTTATTATTGCATAATGCATTAAAATTATTCAAAGTTGCGTTAGGTTCTATAAACAATGACACATTAGGTATAGGTATAGTTATTCGCGCTCTGTCTAAAAAGCAAAGTAAGTAAATCAAATACAGAGCACATAAAAAATGTAGTTACCTAGATAACTAAACATAGACAGACAAATAAACCCACATTAAAAAGACTGTTATCAAACCAGCTCGATATCAGCAAGATAACGTGTTATCTGGACTAGTCGACATTCGTAACTCTAAATAAATGGCAATGTCTAAAGGCGGTCACGCTATCAAGTGCTTCAGTAATTTATGCCCCACTTTAGATTTAAATTCCGCCGGCGTGAGGGATAAAACTCGATCGTTACGCCATTTTATTTTTAAATATATGTTGGGGCTTCAGCCTGGTCCAATGCTACAACCCTAAGACGCTGTTCCAGGGGCCCATCAGCTGGATTCGAGCCTCTTAGACCATTGGCTCAGGGCCAAATGCGGACAGAACTGTTCCGGCTTAACTTAGATAACTAAAGTATTGATAGATTTAAACTTATGCTATGCACTTACAGAGTCCGATGTGACCACGGCTCCTCGATAAGGAAGAATGTGGGTTAAAGGGTAGGAAAGGTCAGGAATGAGAAGGTACTTGCTGTTCGGCCGTAGCTTCTTGCTTCAAGACGGCACTAACACACAACACACACAGCACAGCACTCAAAGTTAGTCCAAAAGCTGCTTAGGTTAACTATTTACGGAATTATACACAGTTTGCAGCCGGCAGGTGTCAACGTGGCCACACAACTATCAATGCCACTCAGTACCGCAAGTAAGTCTTTATTTAGTACCGAAATAACTAGAAGCTAATTTCTCGCGGGAACCTTAAGCTATAGCGAGGTTCTAACAATACGGATTACAAAGAAAAGCTTATTTTTACAATCAACAATTCGAGGCGCGGCCGCTAGCAAAAACCAATCTGAACTCTGTCGAACTGTCAAAACCAAAGGTTTTTATCAAAAAGCGCGGCAAGCTAGCTACGTTCACAAAGTATTCCATCTGTCACAATGACCACAGACAACTAATACATAGGTGGCGCGAACAATCCCCCGCCCGTGGACGCAAGGATTTACGTCCACTCACTAACAGATGGGGAGACGTGACAAGGTGCAAACGGCTCGGTGCAAGACCGAATCTCCGACCATTACCTCGGCGACTCTGGGAACCCCATCAGACCCGTACATTAGCTTAACAATGCGTCCACGACGCCAATACAAAGGTAGCAAATTAGATTCCTTTACCAATACAAGATCACCAACCTTAGGGGGATCGGATTTGTCAGCCCACTTAACACGTTGCTGCAAAAGGTGCAAATACTCGAGTGACCAACGATGCCAAAAGCTCTGAGTCATTTGCTGCAACAGTTCAAACCGAGACAAACGTGAGGTTCTCGCGTCCCTGAAGGGGTATTCGGGCAAGGCGTTAAGGGGCTGACCAATCAAGAAGTGGCCGGGAGTTAAGACCTCCAGGTCGTTTGGGTCAGACGAGAGGGGGCAGAGTGGCCGAGAATTGAGTATGGCCTCAATTTTACAAAACACAGTGGCGAGTTCTTCGAAGGTCAAGATAGTTTCTCCTATAACGCGTCGGAGATGTGTCTTGGCGACCTTGACGACAGCTTCGAAGATCCCACCCCAGTGGGGGCAAGCTGGAGGGTCAAACTTCCAGGTTATCCCCATCTTGGACATTGCAGTACTTATACTAATCTTATTACTAGACAAAAATTCAACAATTTCTCTTAAATATCTATCGGTACCCTTATAATTAGTACCGCAATCGGTGCGAACCAGGTCAGGCAATCCTCGACGAGAGACAAATCTACTTAGTGTGGCCACAAAGGCCTCAGTGCTTAAGGCACTCACCAGTTCCAAATGGACCGCTTTAGTAGAGAGACAAACAAAAACGCACAGATAGGCCTTGAGTGACCGGGCGTTGCGGAGGTTAGAGCTCTTGATGGCGAAAGGGCCTGCAAAATCAGTGCCAACTCCGGCAAAAGGTCGAGTGGCCATGACGCGGTCGGGGGGCAAGTCACCCATCATCGGCTGCGCAGTAGGGGCCTTCAAACGGTAGCAAGGGATGCATTTGAAAATGACGCTCCGGATTGTGCGTCTCCCTGCCAAAATCCAAAACTCACGCTGTAAAATAGCCGAGAGGGCATTGCAACCAGCATGGGCATTTTTCAGGTGATAAGAGGTCACCAGCAATTTAACAAAGGTGCCGTCTTTAGGGAGCAGCAAAGGGTGACGAGCACCATAGGGCAACTCAGAATTCCTAAGGCGTCCGCCAACGCGTAACAATCCGTCATCGTCCAAAAAGGGGCTTAAGCGAGCAAGCGGGCCTTTCAAAGCTAAGCCTCCTTTTATGGTGTCGATCACGGACGCAAAATGTTCTGCCTGAACCACACGCACCCAATGTGTCCGGGCTTCTCGACGTTCAAGAGGCGACAAGACAGGATTCAAATTTTTATTACCTGGGTTCCTTCCATTATGGATGAAACGTCTAAGCCAACCGGTAACACCAATGAGTTTATCAAGGGAACTGTATCGTTCCAAGAGGAAGTTAGAGTCTGGGATCGGTCTATCCTCCACGACTCCGACTCTTAAGCCCGGCAAAACTTCCGGAGCGGAGAACCGATTCTGAGGCCAAGCCGACTCAGGTTGCGTTAACCAACTTGGGCCCCACCAAAGGGGATGGTTGACAAGTGAAGAGGCCTCGAGACCGCGAGAGGCACAATCGGCCGGGTTCAATTCTCCGGGTACGTGTCTCCAAATCAACGGAGTTTCAGAGCACTGAATTTGGGACACCCGATTCGCGACAAAGACCTCCAAGTTGTGAGGGGCGGCTCGGAGCCAACATAGGACAATTTCACTGTCCGTCCAAGCATACACGTCGGTCAGTTCGACCACGGATGCCAAAGATGAACGGACGTGGTTAAGAAGGCGCACCAAAAGAGCAGCGCCAGACAATTCTAATTTAGGGATCGTCAAGCGTGACCGAATAGGGGCCACCTTGCTCTTTGCCAAGACAAGATGTGTCGCTACCTCACCAGTGGCATCGACAGTCCGCATATATACCACGGCAGCATAGCCTCGTTCGGAGGCGTCACAAAACCCATGGAGACTGGCGTGGCACCTTCCTGGTGGTAGGAAGCGTCGAGGCATCGAAATTCGGTCGACGTCCGGAAGTGCAGACACAAGGGAGTGCCACTCCTTCAATAATTTCCCTTGGAGAGGCTCGTCCCAACCGACTTCAGCGATCCAAAGCTTCTGAAGGAAGCATTTGGCCAAAAATATTACGGGAGTGATCCACCCGTTTGGATCAAAAGTGCGGGCAACCGTAGACAAGACGGAGCGCTTAGTCCAAACCTTAGGAGGTGGGTTCAATTTAACCCGGTAGGTGAAGACATCCTGGACGGGCTGGTACTGTATTCCAAGGACCGTCAACAAATTAGGATTTTCAAGGTTTTCAAAAATATGAGGGTCCTGCTGATCCTCTCCCGGGAGATCCTTCAAAACGTGAGGGGAGTTGGATAGCCACTTTCGCAATTCATAACCTCCGGACTTCAGTATTGCGATCAATTCGTCACGCAGGGTCAAAGCTTCTTCAACACTAGAAGCTCCTGTGCAGATGTCGTCCATATAGACTGACGATTCCAAGATGGCTGATGCACGAGGATAATTCAGCCGCTCGCGGTTAGCCAATTCCGACAAGGTCCTAATAGCAATATAGGGGCTTGACCGGAGTCCATAGGTCGTTGTGTTCAATTCAAAGACCCGTATCGGCTCATTAGGACTCTCGCGCCACAAAATCAGCTGATACCTCCGATCATCGCGATGCACCACCGACTGTCTGAACATCATCTTGATGTCAGCAACAAAGACAATTTGGTGACGGCGGAAATGCGTGAGGATGTCGGAGATATCCTTGATCAACTTAGGGCCAGCGTGCAGACACTGGTTCAAAGTCACCCCGTTAGACGTAGCCGCGGAGCCGTCAAATACCACTCGAATCTTACCCCCAGGGGTCTTCAAGACAGCATGGTGGGGTAGGAAGTAGTGCTCGTGCGAACGCCAATCAAAATTTGATGGTGACATGTGTCCAAGGTCTTCGTACTCGCGCATAAATTCAATATACTAGGTGCGGAAGATAGGGTCGCGCCGCATGCGCCGTTCCATAGACAAGAGCCTTTTCTCAGCTAAGGCCCGTGAATGACCAAGAGGGGGGCGAGAGGCGAGGAAGGGCAAGCGAGTTACGAAGCGCCCGTCAGTACGGCGGCCTGTGTTATTTTGATAGAACAACTCGCATTCAAGGTCAAGAGGATTAACCGGTGCGGCGTGTGGCGGCTCCTCGACTTCCCAAAAACGCTGGACTACATCCGACAACGTTAAGCCGGCTGCCTGCAATTGGTCTAGCACCGGTGGGTCTGAAGACCACAAAACGGGTCCAAGAAAGCTATGACCAAATATAGTGGAGATGGCGCAAAGTCCATCTTTCTGCAGGACCCTAATTCCTCCTGACAAGATCAGGCCTAGGACATCAGAACCCAACAAAAGATCCATGGGACCAGGTTCAGTCCAGTCAGGGTCGGCAGGGGTCAGACCTGCCGTACAGGAAACCGCAACATCAGCGATTCTTTCTTGTGGTAGAGGACCCAAGATATCGTCAAGGACTGACACCTTGACCAAGACGCGGAGATCGCCCTTAATTGGGCCAAACATCAACTCCGCTTCACCCTTAGGAGTCGAGGGCTCGGCACCACCGATACCTATCATCCGAACCGCATGAGGACTCCAATGGAGCCCTAGCTTACCCACCAAATAAGAAGAAGCAATACAGCGCTGTGAACCCGAATCCAAGAGGGCACGAACTATCAAACATTCACCTTTCGGGTTGTACACCTTCACTGAGACAGTCGGCAAAAGAACGGTCTGACAGACGGGCTGCTGAAGATTAAGATTCTCAGGAGATGTGGCTGTGGTGGGGGCTAGGGCGGCGACTACCTAGCATTGGTCACCTTCATCAAACCGGTCCTCGAACCGGGGAATCTCGAATCGAGATTCATGCGGAACCTCCAGAGGCGGAGGAGACGGACCTCCATTTGGGTAAATCCACGCGCCATCCCGCGGCGGAAGCACAGGCCTAGTCAAGCGGGCAGAGGCCGGCACACCGTAGTGAGGTTGGCGACCCATACGAGGTGGGCGGCGCTCTAGTCGCGGCCACTCGTGAAGCGGGGGTGAGTAGCGAGTAGGACGGCCCGTCGCCGTGGCGGCAGCAAATCCCGCATCAAATTGGCGCAGGGGGGTCGAAATCCCCCCGCGGGGGGGTGAAGCCCCCCCGGGTGGGGGCGAAGTCCGGACACACCGGGGCACCTGACACGGTGCAGGAGAGCGACGCAGACCAGCAGGGGAGCGATTAACATAAGCACCCCCGCCCGTGCGGGGGGTGCTCTCCCCCACCTGGCGGCCAACGCCATTTTGGTTGGCACACAAGATCGCCAGGTGGTTGCCCTTACAAATAGGGCATGGCTGCTGATGTGGGCAGTCTCGCTGCAGGTGAGCTTCCAGGCAACTATAGCACCAGTGGCGGTCCCTGGCGATGCCCCTCCGGTGGTTAATCGTCTTGTCCAGGAACTGGGGACAAGAAGGTACCCTGTGGCCCGGACGCTTGCAATATTTACAGGGGGTGGCCTCAGTGGCAGCAAGCCCCCTGTAGACTGGCATTGGCCTTCGCTCAGAGGCCCCCTTACCAGGGCTGCCAATCTGACCCCTTCCCTTCCTCGGCTGGGCAGGTTGCTCTGAGGTCCTTGAAGGACCAGCAACACCAGAGTTGTCAGCCTGCCGGCACTCCTCCTCGAGGAACTTTAGCAAATCTGAAAAGGGGGGCAGATAGCTGGCACCGTCCCCACCATACCTCTGTTCAAACCGCAATTTTAATTCGGGAGGTAGGCGGGACAACACTATATGCAGCAACAGAAAAGACCACTGGTCCACCGGGAGCTCTAGTCGCCTAAGTGCATTACATGCTACAATCAACGGGTTTAACAAAGATTCCCTCAAACGAGCAACCCCTGAGACACGTGGCAGAGACAAAATTTGCGCCACGTGCGTGTCCGCTAATCGGCGCACGTTGGCATACCGCCGGGTGAGTAGTTCCCGGGCGGTAGTATAGCTCTCCTCGGAGAGGTCCAGGTGGCAGACCACACTCAGAGCCTCTCCCTGCAAGGAGGACAGTAGGTAGCTCAGTTTCTGGCAGGGAGACAGATCCTTCCTAGCATGCACCAGACTATCAAAGAGGCCGAGGAAACCTAACCACTCACTCAAATTGCCCGAAAATTTAGGTAGGTCTATAGTGGGTAACCTACCTAGTAGCGCAGGTTGAGTCGAAGGTCTCAAAGGAGAGTCGAGAAGAGAGCTTAGTCTCGCCTCCTTCTTAAGCTTAGAGCTTTCCTCCACAAGGCCGTCCGTTAGTTCAAAGAACTGCTCATAGTCTCGCTGAGCGGACTGCAGCAGTTCCTCGGGCGGTTCCAAAACCACTAGGTCCCTAAGCGCTTCCTCGACAATTGCCTGTCTGGTCGGCACCTGTTCACATCGCTTGAGCAGTGCGGATGCTCTGTCCTCACGGCCTATCAAGGTACGAGCTGTAGCCGCCCATCGGAGTTCAGCTTGTATCGAGCCAACGAGCCTTTTATGAGCTGACATCTTGTACGCAATAGGTATTGCAATTTGCAATTAAATAAATTACTTTATGATTCACACTTACAATTTAGGCTGGATTGAGGTGGCAACCCTAACTAACAATTAGCCAGCTGTGTGAATTCACAACAAAACAACAACAGTATAACAACACACAAAACAGCAACAAACAACAAACAAATAACAGCAAATAAACAATGTTCAAATTCTATTGTAAACAATGAATTTATATGTTAGGTTGTTACACTGTTGATTGCTACAATAATCTAAGTAAAGAATTAAAAATAAACAAGAATAAGAACTACAATTAAAAGCAAGTTAAACTTACCTACATGAAAATTATCAAATTATCAGGGGTTAACCTTCAAATACAGACAGACATACATGTAAAAACAAAAAACAAGTTATGTGTATAGTTAACCCGAGACAAACAACAATGTTATGTAATTATAATAATTATAGTATAATCTTAAGCATAAGTTAGAAGTTACAAATTCAAGTTTTTAAACAATTGCAAAGACAGGCAAAGATAGGTGAGCAACTATATATGTGACTGAAAACACTGTGTAATCAATGATTACCGTTCAATAATTAAAAACAAGTTTTTAATTTGCAACTAGTAGGGGACAAAACCAAAGGTAGTGGTTAAATTTACAAATCCAATTAATAATAAGCAATTAATTCAAGACAACAAATTCATATACAGTCACAATCGCAATGCAGACAAGCAATATCAAACCTTGTAATTAGCAATATCAACATATAAAGGGTAAATAATGTATACATAATACCCTTTATTACAAGTTATTATCTGTACACAAATTCAGTTAAAGTGTTGAACAGCTGTTGACCAATTAATTTAGAAGTTTGCCAACAAATCAATAAGCTGCTAACAAGCTAGTATGTATTTAACAAACTAATTACAGTTTGCAACCTTTTCTCAATCTCAACTACAAACTTTCAATTTATAGATAAATAAGTACTTTCATAAACAAAACAGTTATTTAATGAAACAGACACCAAGTACAAGCTTTGACACCACAGAAGTATAGTTTGTGCGGCAAGAATCAAACCTAATGTACAAAATTCTCTTATGCCGCTTCAATACATTTAACGCAGCAAGTAGGAACTATAGCTAAGTAATTCAAAGTAAAAGTTAAGCTTGTTTTAATTTACCTAACTATATCCCACAATAAATGCCCCACTAGCTTACACTATTAAACCGGTACAGACCTGTCCGCAGCGTTTAGTACAACCACGCTCTGCTACCAAATGTTGGGGCTTCAGCCTGGTCCAATGCTACAACCCTAAGACGCTGTTCCAGGGGCCCATCAGCTGGATTCGAGCCTCTTAGACCATTGGCTCAGGGCCAAATGCGGACAGAACTGTTCCGGCTTAACTTAGATAACTAAAGTATTGATAGATTTAAACTTATGCTATGCACTTACAGAGTCCGATGTGACCACGGCTCCTCGATAAGGAAGAATGTGGGTTAAAGGGTAGGAAAGGTCAGGAATGAGAAGGTACTTGCTGTTCGGCCGTAGCTTCTTGCTTCAAGACGGCACTAACACACAACACACACAGCACAGCACTCAAAGTTAGTCCAAAAGCTGCTTAGGTTAACTATTTACGGAATTATACACAGTTTGCAGCCGGCAGGTGTCAACGTGGCCACACAACTATCAATGCCACTCAGTACCGCAAGTAAGTCTTTATTTAGTACCGAAATAACTAGAAGCTAATTTCTCGCGGGAACCTTAAGCTATAGCGAGGTTCTAACAATACGGATTACAAAGAAAAGCTTATTTTTACAATCAACAATTCGAGGCGCGGCCGCTAGCAAAAACCAATCTGAACTCTGTCGAACTGTCAAAACCAAAGGTTTTTATCAAAAAGCGCGGCAAGCTAGCTACGTTCACAAAGTATTCCATCTGTCACAATGACCACAGACAACTAATACATAGGTGGCGCGAACAATATAGGTTACCTTATCGCTTCCGTGTAATTTTTTTGATGTGATATTTTTTTTTCTAAAATTGTTAATTCACAACTCATACCTTAAAATTATAGGGGATAGACGTGTTCTGTGGTTGAACAAAGGGTAAAGCACGAGTAGTCTGACCTACCCTAGGATTATGTCTAGGGGTCTGAAAACGTAGAGCAAAATAATAAACTTTTACAAGTGCTTTTGAATCGTCGAGTGAATCTACCACGGGATCGGAATGGCGTTCCTACCGCGAAGAACCAGCAAGAAACTCGGTGGGAAAGCAATCCTCTTAATTCAAATTCTAAATATTGTACTTATTTTGAATAAGTACCTAAACTGTAAAACCGAACAAGTTTGTATTTGGAGGCTTCAATGAATCCCTACCCCCTAAAACGTTAAAGAATAAAGTTCACTGCGATTGTAGAGACACAAAAATTACTCAAACCACAATCAACACCACTAGCTGTCCTCGCAACAGAATGTCGTCCCGCTGGTTCATTCATTCTTGGGGCGGACTCGAGAACAAGGGGACATGTCCCGAAGCGACTCGACATGTCACGATCGGTTGTAAAACCAAGCTAATGGGGCTTTAAACACAGCGCTTGTATGAACAAGCTGTTTTCACACACTATACTTAATGGGCTTCATATTTTGATGCACAGTGACCAACGCTTAAAGCAATATTGTTTCATTATTGTTGATTTTCGTGTTTTAGAATTATAATCTTTATTTTAGGAACACGTACCTACCTACCTACGTGACATTAAATTGTCATTTTGAGTAATATTGCTTAATTATTAACCGACTTCAAATAATTTAATATAAAAAAATCTTTTTAAACAACCGAACCTCCTCCTTTTTTTGAAGTCGGTTGAATAAGGAGGAGGTTCTCAATTCGACTGTTTTTTTTTATGTTTGTTACCTCAGAACTTTTGACTGGGTGGACCGATTTGGATGATTCTTTTTTTATTTGAAAGGGCATACTTCCCAAGTGGTCCCATATAAATTTTATCGAAATCGGTCGAGCGGTTTTTAAAATACCTATCAACAATAAAATAAGTACTTTGTATAGAGTGTGCTTGTTGTTGTAAAGTTGGCGCGGGAGTTTGAAGTCGGTTGTTTAAAAAGATTTTTTATATTAAATTATTGCATTAAGCGTTGGCAGTATGGCCCCTGACATAGCGGTACCTATTTTAGTAGTGCTAATTGCTAGAAAGCGGTGACAGCTTATAGTAGTTTAGAGTAGACACACAGCTTCCTACTCGGGTGGCAGGGGGTTCGATCTCCACTCCGGGCACGCACCTCTAACTTTTCTGAGTTTTTGAATCCTATCACTTGCTTTAACGATGAAGAAAAACATCATGTGGAAACCTTCTTCCTTCCTCCCTAGTTCTTGATAATGTTCTCAAAGGTGTGTGAAGTCTGCCAATTCTGATTTGGCAAGCAGTGTGGTGAACTATGACAAACAGTAGTGGTCTATTTGGCAGATGGGTTGAAATGATGATACGAGCGAAGTTTGGATGGATGGATGAATGGATGAATGGATGGTTGTTTGTTACTCAATCACGTCAGAACTGGACGAAATTTGGCGCAGAGATAGATTATAGTCTGGAATAACACAGGCTACTTTTTGTCCAGGAAAAGGATCCAAACAAAAAACAATCTTCCCGGACGAAGTCAGATTTTTCCAGAAAGTCTGTCTGATTGCAGCCAAGCGCTAATCTATAAATTAAAAAAAAGTGCGAGTCGGACTCGCGCACCGAGGGTTCCGTACAAACCTGTAGGTTTATAAGTAAAAGTTATAGTAGTTTTACTCCACTTATCTATTTTAATTTCAATTTAATACCTCTACGCGTTCATGCGGAAAGGGGTAGTAAGTTTAAAATTATTAAAAATATTTGTATTATTTGATGTAACTAAAAATTTATGCTTTTCACAATTTTTCCTTTATCGGTGCTATAAGACGTTGCTTCGTACCAAATTTCAAGATTTTGAGTTCACGGGAAGTACCCTGTAGGTTTTGATTCCCTTGCGAGTGTCGTAATTTGCAGACTAAACGGCTGTATCTTTTGATTTTGTTGGCTTAGAAGTTTGATTTTTTCACAGCTCCAAGGGACAGTAGACCTGATTATTTGATATGAATTTCAGCTTGATACCTCCATGCGTTCCTGAGAAGAAGGGTCTTGACACACAGACGGACGGACAACAAAGTGATCCTATAAGGGTTCAGTTTTTTTCCTTTTGAGGTACGGAACCCTAATTATTAAAAATATTTTTATTAAATGATATAACTAAAAATTTATGCTTTTCGCAATTTTTCCTTTATGTGTGAGTGACTCTGAGTTCACGGGAAGTACCCTGTAGGTTTTGATACCCTTGCGAGTGCAAGAAAATTCGAAAATTTGCAGCATAAACGGCTGTATCTTTTGATTGTGTTGGCTTTGAACTTGAAGTTTGATATTTTCACAGCGTCAAGGACAGTAGACCTGAGTATTTGATATTAATTTCAGCTTGATACCTCCATGCGTTCCTGAGAAAAAGGGTCTTGACACACAGACGGACGGACAACGAAGTGATCCTATAAGGGTTCCGTTTTTTCCTTTTGAGGTACGGAACCCTAAAAAGAGTCGCAGGCATCAGCTAGTAGGTATAATATAATAGTTACTAGTACTACCTACCAAATGATAAATCGTATAACAATGTCAAGCAGAAACAATTCCCAGGGTCGCGTGTCCGGCGCAAACGACGTTATCACTCGGTGATAAGTGATAACCCGCCCGTCGCGTTGGTTGGGTTATCGAAAATAATAATTGTTGTCTGCGCCAAATGTACCTACTTAACTACTTACCTACATTAAAAATGAAGGTTTTTTTATACGCTACAAGTTAGCACTTTACTATGATCTCACCTAATGGTAAGTGAGGATGCAGTGACGGGGGCATCTTTTGGCATTGGGGTTAAAAATGTCCTGTCTATGGCTAAAGAAAATTTTTATTCTTTTTTATGATAGAGAAATATACTTACTTACTTATCATTTTTGAAAAAAATATATAATTATAAACACTGTAGAGTGGTAGGTATTAATTAATATGTGCAAACTGATACAACAATGCTTTGGACAAGAGATTTATGGACTGGATCCTATTGAGCCATTGCTGAATAAGGCAAATAACAAAATGAGTTTGTAAATTAAATTGAAAGTAATTATCGAAAAACGCCTTCGGCGATAAAATACGATCTAGGAGTATCATGTTCAATTAAATTTACCAATAACGGTTGTTATTGAAATGTCAAAACGCCAATTTTCATAATGAGAGGTGTCACAACTTAAATATCGGCCGGCTTTGATGTTCGCTTGGGAGATTTTACGAGAAAATTGAGTTTTTCCTCGTTTTTTGGTCACCATAAAGCCTCGAATTCACTAGGGGACCAGCTTGACGATGAGACGTGACCGACGAGATGTCGGGCGACACCGCTCGACTACGTCCGACACCACGCAACAGGTCTGACCCATTGTCCTAGGTGAGTGACAGAAGCGATGCCACGCGATGCGACGCGATACGACGTCATAGAAAATGAAACCAAAAACCTCAATCCACGCGGATGAAGTTGCGGGCAGAATCTACTTCTAGCTATACGCCTTCTAAACTTTTTTAATATTAAAGAGATTAGTACCTATTTCGTTAAAAAAATATCGTTTTAGCTCTCAGACTTAAGTATCTGAAGTCTTTTCTAAAGAAAAATGGCAAAATTCAATTTGCCTGATCTAGATTCTAATCCAATCTTGATCTAATTAGGTTAATCTAAATTTCGATTGTTTTACTTTACGAAATCCAATACCCTAGCCCAATAGCCTAATCTGCCTAATTAGTTTTGAATACAAAATGCTTTAGATCCATACAATGTTCCAATTTGAAATTTGAATACAATAGGTATTTATGTAACTAAAAATAATTAAACTTCTAAATAAAAGTAGGTATTGTGACAGACCCCAGGACCTTCTTGTATCCTACTGATATAAAAAAATCGAAGGTGTTTGTTTTTGGTTTGTCCTCCAATGACGCGGCAATGCATTATGCAACGCATGCATGAATGGATGCATGAATGTTTGTATGGATAATATGTATGCATTGGAGAATGCGTTAACCTACTTTTTATTAAAGAGTTCCATGCACGGGATTTTAAACCTAAAACCTTGTACGATTCAGTTACTCCAATAATTTGATAAAGATCATCGTAACAGTACACTAGTCTACATATTAAATACCTACCGCCTCAAAGGTTTGACTTTTTTCATACATTCCGAGCGCGAAATCTCCCGTTTCATACTTGGGCATAATGAGACGGTCCTCCGACTGGTTTTGCAGCTTTTAAAACTGACCGCACACCACATCAGCTTACGTCTAGTCCGTACGCGCTGTTAAAGAGTAATGTCAAGCGCACCGCAAATAAATACATGAAGTTGCATCGCCCTTGGACACGAGTGAAAAGTATATTATGTTACCTACCGGATATGTTTGTAATCCGTCATTGAATATTTTTATACGAAACGAATACAACGAAATATGCCGGCAAATTCGGAAGGAAACGTGAAAAATATTAATTACACACATGTCCAAATAGATCAAATTGTATAAATTTCCTATACAGGGAGTTCAAGTTTTTCTAAATGGTAAAAAATCTAGCCCTGTTCCAGCACATGATGCAAGGATTCTGGGTGCAATTTTACACAATATTCTAGACTGAGAAATAAAAAGTAGATAAGACTGAGAATAAAATATAAATTACAACTTTCAGAAATTGGTTCGTCATTTTATACATTTCTACATTTTCGGTGACATACTCGTAACTAGCGTAGCATATTCTTTCCCGTGTAATGTGTCTCGCTTTTGCGTGTATTGTGCCTTTCTTTCATCATCCGCTTCATATTGCGCAACGTAATGTTGGTGCTATTATTTAAAATGCTGATCGATATGCGATCAACTTTATCAACAGATTTACAGTGGTTTGCGCACGAAGGTTGCACTCTGATAAGGCGCCGCATAACGGAGTGTTATGTAACGTTATGTAACACTTTTTGTAGTGGTACTGTTTTAACCTTGCTGGAATTTGGAGAATTTTAATAAGGAGAAATCATATCTACATGAGGTCGACCTTGCAAAGTCGCAAGTGAGCACTTTTAGGACGGAAACATATTGACAGGATGAGACAAAACCTCAGCGCGAAACATGCGCGTTGTATGGGAAATACGTTTAGTCCAGGTCTGTACTCTGTGCAGTTCTTAACCTATTGTCCTACGTGAGTGACAAAAGGGACACCGCGACTCGACGCGACGCGAAAGTAGTAGCTGTGTGTGAAAGTTTGTCATTTTCAATGGCGTCGCATCGCTTCGCGTCGCGTCGTTTCTATCGCTCACCTATGACAACGGGTAAGTGTGCACTTCGCACTGACGTTTTGTCTTGTCCTGTCAGTACTGTGTTTTTGGTTTGCACCGTAATAAATGCTTAGGTAAATTAAAGGTAGGTAATACAAACAATCCCTGATCTGCATGATAAATAATTAATTGCTGGGAACTTTACGACCCAGTTAAATCAGACCGTTAAGTATGATTTCTTGCTTTTTTCCCCTCGAAAATTCATTGCTTAATGAGGTTTCGTTTTCAAGTAGTAATAATATTCTGTGGAGGAATATAATTTTGTAGTGCCGCCGATGCTGGATGCTTTCAATTTGAATCGTGGAAACTAGGGCATCTTATGACGATATTTACTTTTTTTTTTTAATCTCAAGATCAGGGCTTATAAACACAAACAGGTGGACGTTATAAATTATATTAATTCCAATTTCCAATCTAAGTAATTATATTTTTTCTATTGCTATAGTACGTAAAACCTTATACAAATATTCTTAGGTAAGTATATAATAATTAAATATACTGTATCTACATTTTATTATGGCCTCAATTGTACATTTACCACCTTAGGCTAAATATTATCAAAATCACGTTTTATATTCAGCATTACGCCATGCGGATTTGTGTAGAGACCTCGAGCAATACGCCTAGAAGAGTACAATTAATACACAGTATAACATTTAGTGGCAAGTAGGTATGTTGTACAATTTACAACCGCGCGAACTAGCGAATTCACGCTACGGCTAGTGTAATGCTGAAGCGGGAGGTATTATTTGCAATATTGCTCTGAGGTGTTTTTATATTATTGCTTTAATTTCTCAGTGTCTTTTGGTTCTAGTTCATATTATACCCACTCAAATGCGTTTTTGAAATTTGAATGACTAACTATCGAATGAAAGAAAATATTGGTATTCATTAGGGATATAATCGCAAAGTGTTTTGCTGCGGCGAGACAACATTTACAACAGTAAAGCAGCCAATAATATACTTTAATATCTTTGACAAAAACACATGATTCATGCATACTCAACACTTCTGTATATTTTTCGGGCCTAGTGGTCCGGTACATAAAGCGTATCCCCTTGATGTAAGCGTCAGTTTTTATGTAGAGCCGGCATTACAATGAGAATTAGAGCGTATCGGCGTTTAAGCATTTACATGTTTCGTACATCCAGCAATTTGGACGAGTTTCCAAACAATCAAATCCATATCGGATTTGATTGCACCCTTCATGGGAGGGTTAGGTACATCATTTTACAATTACAATGGATTTGTTTATTTTTTCATATAATAAAACCTTATTTTATAGAAATACCGGCAAAGACGTACCGCCAAGCGGTTGAGCGTTCTGGTACGATGCCGTCTAGAAACCGACAAGGGGACTTTAATAAAACTGGTAAACTAATAACTGGTAAACCTACCCCTAGCAGGCTAGCCCGTTACCATCATATACTGCATCATCACTTACCATCAGATGAGATCGCAGTCAAGGGCTAACTTGTAGTGAAATAAAAAAATACCCGATTATAAGTTTAATATGGGTTCATGGGTTTAATAAAACTGCCATACTCTTAAAGAGGCTAGCCCGTTCCCATCTTAGACTGCACTATCCAGCTGCTGGGACCACAGACCACAGTCGAGAGGAACTTGTAGTGGAATAAAAGAAAAGTCTGTACCAGAAAAAAGTCTTTGTAATTGTAATCTTACCCTATCTCATCTTATTTTAGCTATTCGATTTGAGAGCAGTTAATTATCATATCAGCAAATTTTGTAAATCTGACTTTATATTACCTCCTTATAGAATTTAAAACATTTCTGAATCCATTCTAATATTATAAATGCGAAAGTGTGTCCGTCGGGTAGCCTGTCTGTCTTGTATCCCGGGGAAGGACACAGAAAAAATCAAAGAATTTCAAACCTACCCACGGGACCACAACAACGACGAAATTGTCGACTTTATCGTCTCTTATATTATTATGCTAGGTACTAAAATTATACATCAATGTATTATGCTATCCTATTAACTGCCTCGTTGGTCTAGTGGTTGGCATGTTCGACTGCGGCTGCGGCGGTCCCGGGTTCGAGTCCCGGGTCGGGCCATAATTGAGTATTGGGTTTTTTCTGACCAGAAATTCTCAGTACTAGCCCGGATTTAGAAATTTGGCGGTGTTTCACCCCCGTGCCTCGGAGAGCATGTTAAGCCGTCGGTCCCGGTTATTATCACTAACATGATAACAGTCGTTAAAGCGCGCCAACCCGCATTGGAGCAGCGTGGTGGGTCTAAGTTCTAATTCCCACTCTCCTATGAGAGTGGAGGCCTGTGCCCAGCTGTGGGACGTTAATGGGCTGTAGTGGTGGTGGTATGATGCTATCAGTTAAGTAGGTAGTAGGTACCCAAAGTCTGTTCCTAATTAGTTGCAATGACTGAAGTGTTTCCCATGCATTCCTGAACAAGCTTACCTCAGTAATCCCTTTACTGAAGCCCTTGCAGTTGCACATCAGTTGTACTGCGTTACACTTCGCTGTCCCACTTTTCTTCGTATAAGTAGATGACTAACTAGACTAACTACACGTACCTTTCATACAAAATGTATGGTCTACTTTTTATCCCGGAAAATTAAAGAGTTCCCGCGGGAACCAAAAAACCTCATCCACGCGGACGAATTAGCGCGTATATTAGCTAGTTTATAATATTCTCTCTCTCTCTGCGTCGTATTCCTCATTACTGAGGATCGTGACCCCTTTCCATTAATCTAATAATAGAAGGAGTTTTCTTGGGATAATGCGGTGGGTTTCCACTTCCCACGTCCTTCCGCATACGAGTCGACTAGAGTATTTAAACTTCTAGGTTTTTGTAACGATTATTATCAGATGCTAGTTTTAATAACCGGGACCGACGGCTTAACGTGTTCTCCAAAGCACGGAAGAAACGAAATGGCCAAATGTGAACCTCCAAATTCGGTCACCCATCCAGTTACCGACTTGGGTCAACGTTGTTTAACATTCGCAATCGACTGATATGCGTTGTCACAACTAGGCCACTCGTCCCTCATTATCATACTTCATACTAATATTATAAATGTGAAAGTGTGTTTGTTTGTTGGTTTATTGGTTTGTCCTTCAATCACGCCGCAACGGAGCAACGGACCTGGAGAGTGATAGATGTAGGTTACTTTTTATCCCGGAAAATTAAGGAGTTCCCGCGGGAATCAAAAAAACTAAAACCACGCGGACGAAGTCGCGGGCATCAGCTAGTAGTTTATAATATTAGAATGATTCTATTGCGTCATCCGAGTATAGATATGTAACCTACAAACCATATGTCGGATTAGACACCTGCCCTCGTAAGTCGTAACCGATGATGGCTGACGAATGGTTCTGTCACCGTTATCCACAATGACGTGGACGCATTGAGAGCGTGATCTAATTGATTATTGTTTCTATGACTTTCTCTTCCTGAGTACAATAAGTTACGTAAGAGATATAGGTGTCTAACTGTCTACTATAACATCGGAACAAGAGAGACTAGCTGACTTGTTCGACAGCGGATGACGAGGTCCTGAGTTCGATTCACTGGTCGGAAACTAAGTATTCTGACAAGAAATTCTCAGTTCTAGATCGAAGTTAGGGTCTCAAAATTTTGTCCTACAATCACGCTGCAACTCTGGAGAGTGACAAAGGTTTTATTTATTTTATATGATGATTGTACGTATTAACCTATCCTCTAACCTTACTAATATTATAAAGTAGGTAGCGCGTATATGATTTTGTTTGTGGTTTCACGGCCCATCTTTTCAACCCATTTTGCCTATGTCGCAAAGGTTGTGTCCCGGGGAAGTGTATACGGCCCGGATAACCCGGAAAATTAAGAAGTTCCCGAGTTGAAAAACTTATTCCGCGCGGAAGCAGTCGCGGGCATCAGCTAGTTTGTAATAATTGATTGACCGACTGATGATACAGGTTGGTATGTAATCATTATGTAAATTAATAAACATTGCAGTAGTTAAGGCATTCAGGCTAATTATACGAAAATTATTTTGTTTTGTATTAATTAATTACTTTTTAACATTATTACTTATGTCTGGTCTGGCCTTTTTACTATTTATTAGCTGATGACCGCGACTTGATCCACATAGAATTAGCTCGCCTAAAAATCCCGTTGGAACTTTACTATTTGCTGAGGTTTAAAGTAACCAGCTGATGCACACGACTTTTGGGTCCTTCGGGAAATCTTTAATTTTCCGAGATAATAAGTAGCCTATGTGTTATTCCAGACTATAATCTATCCCTGTGCCAAATTTCATCCAGATCGGATAAGCCATTGTGGCGTGATTTAGTAACAAACATCTATCCAAACATCCATCCAGACTTTCGCATTTATAATATTATTGAATTCATTGAATATTATGTATAGAAGTATAGATTCATGTAACAATCAAAAAATTGTTAAATTTAACTTTTTTCATTCTTACAGTGTTGTTTTTCGGTAGGTAGGTAGGTCTTTTTATCAATATAGTCTAATGTAAATAAACCAATTAAAGCTTTTCAGTTTTCAATGTTATCTTTTAAAGTAAAATAATTACTATAGTGAAAGTAATTTTCGTTTAATTTTATTTATTTTATTTTTGAAGATTTTTACACTCAGGTAAGTATTGTTTAAGAGGCTGTGCTCGTCTTTGATTACATCTTCGAACTAACTGTGTTCTGTGAGGACAGGATCACGGGACTCAGTAGGAATGGTTAAGGCAATTTACAGAGCAAACATCTAATTAAAATAAACTTTCAAAGTGCTTTTGAATCGTCGAGTGAATCTACCACTGGTTCGGAATGCCGTTAATAGCAAGCGAGAAGAACCAGCAAGGAACACAGTGGTTGATCTTTTGAAAAAAATATATTTACTATTACTTCAATGTGTAGATACATAAGTAACCGCATCTGATCGGTTAATATGGAAATAAAACCCAGGTACTATTGCGTTCACTCTACTTTTACATACCTACCTATTAATATTGAGATATTACATGCATAATAAACCTATAATTATTTATGTAATGTTTAATTTATATGTATGTCCATAGCGCTACAGAGGCCCCCCAAAGAAATTGGGCAGGAATAAGTGAATCACCTATGCAGATGATATGGAAAGATGTGCTTCTTTCGCTTCGTAGCTTTAGTTTTAAGATACCGTAAGCGATTATCACCATCATGTTTTATTTTTAAGTAAGTAATTTTTAACGTCAATAAGTGTACTAACAGTGTACAGTATATTGAATAAATGATATTGACTATTGCGTTCGACTTCTAAGCGAGGCTGTACTTATAGAAAAGTACCTACTTACCAACTGTTTTTTTTAAATTCTTGATATTATCTGCTACTACAGGAAGTCTACTAAACCTAATTCGATTTCGTCGCTGACTCAGCATTGATATCGTGGCTGTGCGGTTAGAGAATACAGCATCAAATTCTTCACAGGTTCACTGTGCTTCTTTTTATACCTTTCATGTTTTGTCTCGCATAGGAAAAAGTATCGATTTTCGAACCCATGAAATCGTCCTAAATGCACCATGGCGTGGTCAAATCTATCATTATAGATGTTGTCTCGTTATTTGTTTCGGAATAGAGTTCACAATGGCATGGCAAATCGTGTCTACACTCTACAGTAACAATCGGTTCTCTCGATATAACATGGCTGACGCTGACCTACGCTTAGGGTTGTCACTTTTCAGTTTTGAAAATAAGTCAAAAATTTTGTGGTTAAAGCTCATAACAGTTTATTTATTTATGTGGGTATACGTGAGCACTGAGCAGTAGTCAGTACATACCTAAATAGGGATTCGGTTAGAACTCGTACTTCTTATCTTTTTTTTATTTTTATTTTTAACCCTTGAAAGTTCAACTCATTGTTGCAAACTTTCTGTATACAATATTGAAATAAAACTACTTTAGAATCGTTGTGATTTGAAAATTCATTGTAACGAAAAAGCGACACAAAAAAAACAAACATATATAGGACTTTGCCTGCGAGAGAATGAGATAGAATACAAGTTATATTTATCTCATTCTCTCGTAGGCTACTTTTCTGAAGTTTCACTTCTGCCGTGAGTGAATTGCACACATACACTTCTTTTTTCTTTAACTAACTAACTGTTTCACTATTTCAGGTATCTTTTCACAATCTTGACACATAAAAAGGTTACTTTACGTAGTAGTTAAATCAAAAAACGCTCGGTGAAGGCCAGGAACACTCGAGTGAATCACTTCCGAATTTCAATACGTTATACATTTCCGACAAAAAATAAAGAATAGTTAATTATTCCGTTATGTGAACGTTATAATACTACCTACATACTCATAATTATTTGACAGTACCATATAATTAAAATAGGTATAATATGTACGGTCTTACCTATTATACCTACGTATAGTGTAAGTATGAATATAATCTATGTAAACGTATAAAAAACTGTAAATATACGATTTCTCCACATTTAATACACTTACCTATATTGAGAAATTTAATTGAAGGAAGCTTTATTTTCAGTAAGATGATTTTCAAAATTGTGTGGATCAAGGAACTCTGAATTTCCGGGATAAAATGTAGCCTTTGTGTTATTTCAGCGTGTAACCTGTGTGTAAGCTATCTCCATTTCAAATTTCATCGTCATCAAACATACAACATTTATAATGTTAATAAGATAAAATACAGAGCTAATCTAACCTAACGGTATTTTTAAATTTTTACTTGTCTTTCTGACTTCGTTTTCACGGACAAATTGGTTGAACAGCAACCGATTTTGTCGGAATCTGGTACAGATATAGGTTGCCCCCGGGAAGAATACAGGCCACGGGAATTAAAAAAAATTTAACCTACCGACCTAGTTGAAATCAGTGTCGTGTGGCAGCCCTGATCTGTAACATGAGGGGCTACGTCGTTCTGTGATCGGATGACAGCTTACCGGCCCTCTAATTAATGATTCCGTATTAGGAATTTAATAACAGCCCGGTAATCGATCGGTAAAGAAAGAATGTATTGGGTTGGTATTATTTTAACTGAATTATCGGGCGTCGACCCTCTGTATTCGTTGGTCGCGGTATGTATCGGTTCTCACGGGGATTAACGATTGGACTTACTACTTAGTTAGTTATTTGTTATTTTTTTGATATTTTTACTGTTTATTTTTTGGTGGTTAGGTAAGTAGTTATCTACTCGTACTTATACTTTACAGCTTTAGTTCGACAAATCGTGATAAATTTTCTGAAATGAAATAGTATAAACTAGATAATGTCCTCGACTTTGTTTGCGTGTATTAAGGCTTTCTAAAGTCACGCTGGAACTCGGATTTTCCGACAAAAAAAAACACCATTTCAAAATAATAAAAAAATCAATTAAAAAATAATTCATAATTTTATTATAATATTTTTCCCGTTGATGAAAATGGGCTTAGCTTTACTCGCTTAGATATACGTGCAATTTGGGTATCAAGAATCACAATTCACACTGTATAAGTCATCTTATTTGAGTCCCTCAAACTTATCTGGCCTGGTGGCCAAAATTAACTGCCCAAACAAAAACTAATTGCCCCTAACAGGTTAGCCCGCTACCATGTTAGACTGCATCTTCACTTACCATCAGGTGAGATCGTCAAGGGCTAACTTGTAGTGGATAAAAAAAAAAGTTATGCCTGTTTATTTTTATTAGATACTAGCGACGCTGTCACCGGGTCGGATAAGTTCGACGGACTTTACCTACATTGCACTGGGCATTAAACCATAATTAAACTTCGTACAAAAGTGAGTCGATGTCGCGATAGAGCCGAGAGGGTTTAATTATGACGAAGACAATGGCTGAATGGAGCGCCACCGGACAATGAGCGGATTATGCCCTTTGGAGGATATTGTTATGGCACTAGTGTTTTATGTGCACTTTATTCAAATAAGGACTTTACACGCTCTTTGGGCTTTTGAATCGTCACAACTACTGTAATGTAGATAATGTAATGTAAAGTTCAAAAGTTTAAACATATTTTAGCTTATATTTTTTTTAATGTTCTTTTCTCTCATAGCTATAATTTTAAAGGGTGAAAACACACTGGACCGGACAAGATAAATTTAGAAATGTCTGCATTGGCATGTTAATATGGAACTGCACAGATCAGCGCGACTGATCAAAACGTCGTTCCCCTACAACGCGAGAGATTCACGTGGACGTTTTGTCCTATCTGTTGATCGCTCCTTGCACCGCTCCTGTTGAAACATCCCTTCGTTAGACATCATGGAAAGTCCCTCTATTATAATGAAACCTAAAGGTGTGTCCAAATATGAAGCGGCAATCGTGCGCGGCTGCCGCGCGCCGAATGCCGCGCTGTTATTAGACGTCTGCCGCACATACCTACTATATTCTTTAGTATTTAGTCCTAAATGACTTGTGGTAAAATAAATTATTTACCCATTTATTAGTGACTAGATGATGCCCGCGACTTTGTCTGCGTGGACTATGTTTTTCGATTTCCGCGGGAATCACCCAAATGTCAAACACCCAATTATTGTGTTCTGCAAACGCCTTGTGTTGCTGCTGCGCTCTTGCCACTCTAGTTTGGACACATCTTTAGCCAATTTCAACCTTGGACCTTGCATGTAATGAGAGTCAAACTACACACCGCTGAGCTAGAGTGGTCGTCAAGTTCATTTGATCTGAATAATCGTACAATAATTTTCACTTGAAGTATTTTAATGTCGTCACAGTATTAGAGATGAGCGGAAAGCAAAACGAATTGTAATAAAGAACGCAATAAAATACCCGTATTTTATTTTACCATTAATAGCGGTATACTATTTTTACGAGGTTAAATTGAACCTTTAAATCTAAGATTCGACGACCGTTTAATTTGAGAGGTCGAGGGACTAACCTCGTCTTCTATCATAATTTAATATAAAAAATCTTTTTAAACATCCGACTTAAAACTCCCGCGCCAACTTTACAACAACAAGCAAACGCTATACAAAGTACTTATTTTATTGTTGATAATTTAAAAACCGCTCGACCGATTTCGATAAAATTTATATGGGACCTCATGGGAAGTATGCCCTTTCAAATAAAAAAAGAATCATCCAAATCGGTCCACCCAGTCAAAAGTTCTGAGGTAACAAACATAAAAAAAAACAGTCGAATTGAGAACCTCCTCCTTTTTTTGAAGTCGGTTGAAAATATACAAAAGGAAAAGCTGACCGACTGACTTATCTAATCTGTCAACGCACAGCTCAAATCACTGGGACGGATCGGGCTGAAAAGTCTATTACGTAGACGTCCGCTAAGAAACGACTTTTGAAAATTCAATCACTAAGGGGGTAATTTAGGGGTTTGAAATTTGCGTATTTTTTTTTTTTTTACTTTTAAAAATAGACGCCAAAACAGTCGAATTCGATTAGATTGACACTCAATTAGTGCCTTCCGTCGTATAATAACGGATTTTAAGTGATCAAGTGCAAAACTTGTTAGAAAAAAAACTAATCTGGGTTCCATTCACCCACGCTAATCGTTTGGTATATTTTATCGCACAAGCGATCGACTGTTTCTTATGCCGTCTACAAATTAAGAGGAGTCATTGCCATTTATGTATGAACTAACGGAGTCGTTTTGATAAGAATGGTAACTTAAGACTTGATAATTTTTTAAGTACTTACTTACCTCAATTTTTCAGGTAAAATGTATCCAATTTGATGGTAAAAAAATTAAATTGTCTGAGACCGCTCGCGTCGTTGATTGCGCTCGCAGTGAATTAAAGCTTATCCGTATTTAATAATACAAAAGTGGTCAAAAATCAACTAATATAGCAGTGAGATTTCAGTGTTACGTGTAAATTGGAATAACAAGTCTTATAAGAATAATATCAGTGAAATATCGATATTCAGTTCATTTTACCAACATTTTTTTTAAAACTACCTGCATATTTTGAATCGTACAAAGTAAAAATTTTGAGTTGCTGTTTATCGCAGTGACAAAAACAACAACTATCTAACTATTATTGGATGAGAGAAGTCAAGAATAATTATACAATTCATCAATAACTCTGGATGCAACATTCTTTCTACAATTTACATAAAACAAGTGCCCACCGGTGTCTTTGCTTGCAACTTAACTTAAAGTGCATGCAAACTTGTGATATATTCATCGTATATTCTTCGTACTTTGAAGATTCCCTGTTATTCAAGATCTACCTATAATATGGAACTATTGACAATTGCATTACTAACTTAATATACCTACATATAGTTATTGTTTTGCTACTGTATGATATTAAACTGTTGTCTATTGCATTACTAACATGGTATACTTACCTACTTAATATAATTATTGTTTTTGCTACTTTATAATATTAAACTGTCGACTATTGCGTTACTTACTAAATATACATATATATAAATTAAAAAAAAATAGTAAATTGAATCAGATTTATTAGATAATATTAGTAGATTAGTAGATTGACATGTCTACCTATGGTAGGTGATAAGGTGGTCAAATCGATTTATAATACTGATTACAAAACCTTTGTATTCTTGACAACTTTGCTGGCTAGTTGACCTGTAGGTAGCTCTTTACACTATCAATACGGACATTTTATATAGGCAGCGCCTCGATACGGCATTTGACAATTGATTGTTTTTTATATATAATAATTACAGGGAGTTGACTAAAATTCAAATATGTCTTCTAAATCGGTCAAACCATCAACCTCTAGTACAAGCAGTACTGGTAAAATAAAAACGACGCTGAGCGGGCCGTCACAGACACTTAAACTGAAAGAATCAGACTACAATAAGAAAGGCTCCTCTAAAGCTGGGCAAATACCAAAAGACATAACTGAAGATAACTCAGCCATATTGAGTACAGGAAATTTAGATACACTAGCAATTGAAGCAAATGATTTATGTCAAGAGGCTAAATTACAATTAGAACAATCAGCTAAATTAAAAACTACAACTAAAGACACAGTAATAGACATCTTAGACAAACTGTATAAAATAGTGCTAACATTGGATGAGTCTAGAAAAAATGTAATTCAGCAAGTTGAAGAAGCCAAAGAGGGAAATAATAAAAACATAACAATTAGTGAAGAGTTAAATGGGGGCATCAAAGAAATTTTAACGTGTATTAAAGCTCAGAAAGTGATAGCTGACCAAACAAAGAAGGACATGACTATCATTAGAGATCGGATGGAGAGACTAAGTGGAGAACAAAGAACTCAGAATCGACAAGAGAGCATCACATATGCCGAAATAGCAGCTAAAACAAAGACACTGAATACAGAAGCTATGCACTCTATTGTGGTCTCATCATCTGACTCCAAAGACAAAGGAGAAGAAGTAGTTAGTAAAATTAGAACGGCGGTTAACGCAAAAGAATCCGGTATAAGAGTAGATAGTTTACGTAAAGCAAAAGATCAAAAAGTTGTCATAGGGTGCCGTTCTAAGGAAGAACTGAGCAAGATTTCTGAAAAAATTAAAGCTTCAAAATCGGATCTAGTGGTAGAAGAAAGGAGCAATAAGGATCCGCTAGTAATTCTTAAAGATGTCCTTAATATTAACAGCGATGAAGACGTAATCAAAGCATTAAAAACACAAAACGGCCATTTAATCAAGGATATTCATGACGGCGATTACAGAGCAGTAGTAAGATACAGAAAGAAGACCAGAAATCCGCACACAAATCATATAGTACTACAAGTATCACCAAAGATCTGGCAAATACTCACGACTGAAGGAAAAATACATGTAGATCTTCAGCGAATAATAGTAAAAGATCAAAGTCCCTTAGTTCAGTGCTCACGGTGTCTAGAGTATGGTCATGGACGTAGGCTTTGCAAAGAAGAAACAGAATTATGTAGCCATTGTGCGGGTCCCCACATGAGTGCAAATTGCCCTACATGGTTGTCAGGAGACGCACCGACATGTAGAAACTGCATGATTGCGAAGAACGAAATGTTTGACCATAACTGTTTTGATGAATGTTGTCCAGTAAGAAGAAAATGGGATTCTATTGCCCGATCAAGTGTAGCATATTGCTAAGGGCAACACTACAGAAACCAGTACAATGGAAGAAAGTAATACCATATACTCAGTTATACAGGTGAATTTACAAAGGAAGAAACTTGCTACGGAGGAATTGTTAATTGAGGCACAAAAAAGGAAAATAAGCTTTGCCTTGGTCCAGGAGCCCTATATAGGCGCTGTCGGCGAGTTAAAACAATACACGGGAACCAGAGTCATACAACGTACACGTAATAGGACTAAGCCAATAAAGGCAGCTATAATAGTTTTTAATAAGGACATAAGTATAATCGAAAACCCCCAATTAACAACGGAAAACATAGCAGTAGTAACTTTGAAAACAGACTCTTGGATGATTGTGGTTATTTCTGTATACTTTGAGGACAGCCAACCAATAGAACCTTACCTGGAACAGATTAAAACCATTCAAAGTAAAATTAAATGCAGTAATATTCTACTTGGAGGAGATGTAAATGCATGGAGCCCTTGGTGGGGGAGTGTTAAAGAAAATCACAGAGGGGAAGCATTAGTGGGTGTACTTAATGAAATAGAAATGCACATACTTAATGAAGGATCAACCCCTACATTTTATACAGTGAGAAATAATGTTGTTTTCAAGAGTAATGTGGATATTACCGTTTGCTCACAGGGGATGATTGAAATAATACAAGATTGGAAAGTAGATGAAGGTATGATCAATTCAGATCATAATACGATAACATTTTCTCTAAAATTAAGAAAACATTGTGAAACTAGAAAATCTAATACAACACGAAAATACAACACAAAAAAAGCCGATTGGGTAAGGTTTAGGGAAGAAATTTTAAGAATGATGCAAGAAAAAAGTATAAATAATAGTGAAATTGAACAAATAAATAACATAGATGAACTAAAAAAATTAATAAATAATTATATTAATATAATAGACAAAGCATGCAAAAAATCCATACCAGAATATAAGCCTAAAACTAAATTTCGTCTACCGTGGTGGACAAAAGAACTAGAAGGCATGAGACAAGAACTAAAAACTAAAAAGAGAAGAATCCCCTGTGCAGCAGCCAGCCGCAGACAACACGTAGTGGAAGAATACTTACAAGCAAAAGAGCGATATGAAACAGAAGCAATATTAAGACAAACAGAAAGTTGGAAGCAATTTTGTACGAAACAAGATCGAGAAAGCATGTGGGACAGTGTTTATAGAGTAATTCGAAGAACCTGCAAACGACAAGAAGATATACCACTAATAAAAGATGGAAAAACACTCGACCCCAAAGGATCAGCCGAGCTGCTAGCAAAAACATTCTTCCCAGAAGATGATGAAGAAAGTGATATGCCAGAACATAAAATAACAAGAAAGAAAGCGGAGGAGTTTTGCAGAGAAATCCAAGATGATGCACAGGACCCCCCTTTTACAATTGTGGAACTGATGTCTGCAGTGAATAGTTTCAATCCCAAAAAAGCTCCAGGGCTGGATGGATTCACGGCAGACATCTGTATATCAGCAATCAATGTGGATAGGGAAATTTTTCTGTGTATCATAAATAAATGCTTGGAATTATCTTACTTTCCACAACAGTGGAAGGAGGCAGCAATAGTTGTAATAAGGAAACCGGGCAAAACAGATTATAATGAGCCAAAAGCATACAGACCTATAGGTTTATTACCTGTTCTAGGTAAGATTTTTGAAAAGATGTTTATTAGAAGATTAAGGTGGCACATGTTGCCTAAAGCCAACGCTAGGCAATATGGATTTGTACCACAGCGTTCAACGGAGGACTCCCTCTATGATTTAGTGCAACATGTTAGAGAAAACATTAGTAAGAAACTCATCAGCATAATCATATCACTGGACATAGAGGGAGCCTTCGATAACGCTTGGTGGCCGGCTATAAAAGTACAACTGGCTGAAAAAAGATGTCCTCAAAATTTGAGAAAATTACCACAGAGTTATATGGAAGAAAGAAAAGTAATTGTGCGATACTCCGAGACCGAATATAAGAAAGGCACAACAAAAGGCTGTGTTCAAGGCTCTATAAGCGGTCCAACGATGTGGAATATTTTACTTGACCCACTATAGATGGCTTAGACGAGAGAGAGGTTCACTGCCAAGCTTTTGCTGATGATATCGTTCTGGTAATTTCCGGAGATTTGATAAGCCATATTGAAGATAAAGCTGAAAGGATTCTTCAACATGTTTATGATTGGGGATGTGCAAATAAATTGCGTTTTGCGCCTCATAAAACTAATGCTATGATGGTCACGAGGAAACGTAAAGTTGACAACCCACGCATAAACATGGGAGGAACTCCAATAAAAATTGTTAGTGAAATAAAAATACTTGGCCTTACGATAGATAATAAATTAACGTTTAATAGTCATATACAAAATATATGTAAGAAAGCTATAAATATCTATACACCACTAGCTCGAACGGCAAAAATACAGTGGGGATTAAATCCGGAAATTGTCAGAACGATATACAAAGCAGTAATTGAGCCGATAATTATGTACTCGTCTAGCGTATGGGCACCGGCAGCAGAAAAGATTACAACACAAAAGAACTTAAAGGCTGTACAAAGAGGATTTGCTCAAAAGATATGTAAGTCCTATCGCACAGTATCTTTTAATGCAGCTGTAGTGCTTGCCGGACTCATTCCACTGGACACAAGAATTAGAGAAGCAGCGCAGCTATATGAGGCAAAAAGAGGGAAACTGCAGTTATTAGTACCTAATAAGGAAATTGAAGACAGAGTCTGCTTCCTTTTTGCCTCGCACCCCGCTAAAGAGCCTAAAATTGAATTTACGTGTTTAGAAGAAATGGAAGAAACAACAATTGTATCGCATGAAATAATAGGAATGAATATATACACAGATGGAAGTAAGACAGAAGATGGAGTGGGTGCAGCTCTGACCTGTTGGAAAGATAGGGAGGAAATGTATTATAAAAAGTTTCGTCTCGAGGCTTACTGTACAGTTTTTCAGGCGGAGCTGTACGCTCTTTATCAAGCTACGGAATATGCCCTTGAAACAACGGAAAACCGAGTGAATATATTCAGTGACTCGAGATCATCTTTGGAATTACTAGGCAATATGCAGGTTTTTCATCCATTAGGTTTTGCTATAAAAAATAATTTGATAAAATTAGAAGAAATAGGTAAAGTTATAAAATTGTTTTGGATACGAGCCCATGTCGGGGTGCAGGGCAATGAGAGAGCAGACATGTTAGCCAAAGAAGCAGCCAAAAAATTAAGAACAAGAGCTGATTATGACAAGTGTCCAGTCTCCTATGTTAAGAGAATTATAAGAAAGGACACAATAAAACTTTGGAACAAAAAATATATGGAAGGTGAAACGGCGAGCACAACAAAAGTATATTTTCCTACCGTAGAACTGGCATATAAATTTGTAAAGCAAATAAAACTTACACCAGTTTTGGTTCAGGCAATGACAGGACATGGAGGTTTTGCCGCCTATCTTTACAAATTTAAATGCAAGGATAGCCCAGCATGTGTCTGTGACCCAGGCCAGGAAGAGACAGCTTTACATGCTATTGTAGAATGTCCTAAATATGGAAGAGCGCGAGAAGACTTACAGCAAAGTATAAAAGTAAATTTAACCCTACAGTCTATCCCTGAAATTATTATGAATAGTAAAATAAGAAATAGGTTCTTAAAATTCTGCACATATGTAGTAAATAAAACATTAGATAGAAATAAGACTCGATAGTAGTGAAATAGTATATTGAAGGCCATGATAAGTTTGATAAATAGAACTAAGATAAATAATTGTATTAAGTAAGAAATTATGTATATAATATATTAAGGCAATTAAAATGTAAGGCTAAAATAGTACTCATGACCACAGTAAAAAAAAAAAGAACCTGTTTCATGACAATTATAACAGAATAAGGTAAAAAAAAAAAAAGCCGTGTTAAGCTATATAAGGTCTCCGATAACCATGTCGGAGGATTCCTAGCAAAACACACATAAAAAAAAAAAAAAAAAAAAAAAAAAACGTAAATTATCTAAACTAATATTATGAAGAGGAAAAATTTGTTTGTTTGTTTGTAATGGATAAACTCAAAAACTACTCAAACCGCTACTACTCAAACTACTATTTTAAAAATTCTTTCACCTTCTTCAAAGCTACATTATCAGCGAGTAACATAGAGGCTATATTTTATTTTGAAAAGATTTCAGATCCTTACGCAAAATTGCAATAATGTGAATTAAGTCGGAAAAATTCACATAATTTAACTTTTTACGTTAAACCTCTATTCGTCTATTAATTCAGACTGTCTTTTATGTCATATTTGTCAAGACAAACATAATAAATACAAGAAAACTTACCAACATTGTTATTAAACATTTTAATATCTAACTGCCGCAGACAGACTGCGAAAAAGATCAAGGTCCCAACTTTCTAAACATAGTTCCCAGGCGAGGGCAGTGAAAATACGTCGTATTGGAGAATCTTCATTTGAAAATGAAAATCGTCTTGCAAGTCAGAGAGAATAGGTACGTGTCGCGATCGCGGGCCACCTGGGGATTAAAAACGGATACCGACGGGTGCTTATAATATAATAGAAATTATGTAACTTTAACAATATAAATCTCATCAGTAAATTTTTTTTTTTTTGCGATAAAATTACAAATAACAATTACCCGTGCGTAGCCGGGGCGGACCGCTAGTTTGTTTATAAAGATTAATGTTCCGCCTGACAAAGACTATAATATTATTGTAAATTTAGAATGCTAGGCTGCCGATTTGCGTGTTAAAGTGTGTAATATACTTACTGCCTAAATAAATAAAATAAGGTGTAAAAAATATGGAATAACTATAAATAATGCTAATCCACACGTCATGTGTAGTTTGACAAGTTTAACGCTCCGGGAAAACCCCGGTGGGCACGAAACTCTACAATATTGATTTATTCATGGCTAAACTACTCTAGGCGTCGAGTTATTGACCATAGAGATGCAAACCTCGTGAATCAGGCGGTTAAAAAAACGCTCTCACCTCATAACCATAGTAAATATTATACGAAATGATGCTAGCGACTTCGACTGCGTGGATTTGGTTTCGAAAATCTGTGGCAACTCTTTAATTTTCCGGGATATAACGCCTATTTTCTTTCCCGAGATTCCACCTCAAATTCTCTGTACTGTCAAAGTCGGTTGAACAGATAGTTCGTGAAAATGGAAAAGAAAAACCCACTTTCGCGTATCAGTATTAATTTTATGCTTCAAGTGCAAATTTTATGCATGCAATTGCAAATTTTATGCATGCAATTGTAGACAGAAAGGAGTGGAACTCAGCTTGAGGATGGGATTTTATATACCTACGGTTGCAATTATTGTCATACTTAAAACAATATAAGCGGACTCAAAAAATAATACACATGTGGCTATTCAAGAAACTACCCAAAAAATCTTGAAAAGCCTGCGACAATTCCTTTGGTGCGTACTTTATCAAATGGCGGTAATAACATCATGAAACTCACGTGCTTCCTCGCTATTATTATACAGTTCGAGTAATAAGCTTCATGCTGTCAAATGATTAATTGCTGTCAAAAATTAATTAGGCCTCTGTTTACCTACTGAAAAATTGGGTCAAATTTTCCAGCACTTGTTCACTTAAGTAATAAGGTTGCGTGGGTTTGTGGGACAACATTGCCTCTATCAAATAACATCTCGCTGTTCTATGTTACCACCGACCACGTACGGCCGGTCGACACGCGTTGTTTTATGGTCATTGCTAAAAGGTACCTAGGATGTTAGGAACAGCTTGGGAATTACGTTTTTTTAAAGGACATATTTACTTACATATCTAGATCCATACTATTAATATACATAAACTAATATCATAAATGCGAAAGCGCGTTTATTGGTTGGTTTGTCCTTTAATCACGCCGCAGCCCGCAACGTATTGTTTTAACTTTTAATATTGTTGACGTTCGCGTTTTACAAAATTATAATCCTTATTTTAGGCACGTCAAGGTACTTGACATTAAACTGACATTTTTATATAATACTGCTTTATGCGATGGTAGTAACCCCCAGCTCACAATCGGTAAGGAGGCTTTGTAAAACAAAATAGAAACAATTTTTAATTTCCACGAGACCGAGTATTGACTCAGATATGAAAAAACAAAACTTACAAAGGCTGTCATAAACAGAAGCCGTGTTTTTCTGATTGTTTCTTCTGTTTACAGAGCTTAGGCGGACCATTAAACTGATGGGTATCATCGATTCCTTTGTAAAGGTTTTCTAGAACAAAAAGGATTAAAAGACATTTATGTAGGTACATAGGGATACACTAGAAAATATCGGTACTTTGAAGCTGCGTATAGCTATTTTTATCGTTATGTGCTTAACTCAGTAAATCATACTAATATCATAAATGCGAAAGTGGGTTTGTTTGTTGGTTTGTCTTTCAATCACGCCGCTACAAAGCAACGGATCGACGTGATTTTTTGCATGGGTTTTGTTTGGGGACCTAGAGAGTACTACTACGTTGCTACTTGCTACTTTTTCTCCCGAAAAATAAAGGATTTCCCGTGGGAATTTAAAAAAAACTTATTCCACTTAGACGAAGTCGCGGGCATCAGCTATAATCAATAATATTGAGAGTACGGAATTTATAGGAATCATTGATAGGTATGTTGAACCCGAATCTATTTATATTTATGGTTGAATGGAATTGATTCTCGGTCCTAGACAAACTATGTTTATAATAAAAGCGTCTACAAAAGGGTTTTGATGTGTGTACATCCCTTTTACTGCAGATTTAAAAACAACAAACTATCTAAGCATAAAGAAATGTATTCTTTGTAGGTATTACCATAGTTTTTTTTATTATTTTCAGAACTTCACTCAAAAATAATACACAGTTAGGTGCTTAGTGAACTTACCTAATATTTAAAGATCAGATTAGAAGTATTGCAATAACAATATTATAGTCATACCAGTTTAATAAGTAGCTATAGTAACTACTAAGTATATAAATCTACTAGATGATGCTCGCGACTTCGTCTGCGTTGGTTAAGATTTTTCGATTCCCGCGGGAACTTCTTATTTTCCGGGATAAAAAGTAGCCTATGTCCATCCCCGGGATACAACCTATCCCTGTACCAAATTTCATCCAAATCGGTTGAACAGATAGGCCGTGTAAGCGTAGCAGACAGACAGATGGACAAACAGACAGAAACACTTTCGCATTTATAATATTATAAGTATGGATTCCAATCACGTATCAAAGAAAAGATAAAGAGAAGAGATTTTTTTATTCGACTACAAGTTAGCCCTTGACTACAATCACACCTGATAATAAGGGATGATATAGTTATTGAGGGCAGTCAGGGTTTGGCAGTTATATTAAATCCATACGCTTAATCGCTTGGCGGTACGTCTTTGTGGTTGGGGTGGTAACTGGTAAGTAGCCACAGCCGAAGCCTCCCACCAGACCAGACCAGAGAAAATTCAGAAATTATTAATTCCCAAGTTGACCCTGCCGGGAATCGAACCCGGGAGCTCCCATGTTAAGACAACAGTGCTCAATTATACTGCGCCAGGGTGGTCGTTATTTTACAAAAGGCTGTTTTATCCACAAATCTCTATTGAGGATGGAGATTGCCTAAAAGCGTTCATTTACAACCGAATTAGCACAATTGGCTATTGTAACAACAACAGAATAAAAGTAATAGTAGTAACGTAATCATGACTAACAAAACATCAAGCTAAAAATAAGCGAAAAAATTCATACTTCTTATTCATGAGTCGTACATTCGCACAATGTTGAATGAAAATGTTTTGGAAGTGTGCCGGCGACATGAGTCATAGAGCAAGGACGTTCGGCGGTGACGTCATGCTATATTACTTGCAGGTTAACGATTTGTGATCTGTAGGTATTACCTGTAACGACATTTTGTTTATTTATTACTAGTTTTTTTTTAATATATAGGCTAGCACTTGGCTGCAATCAGACTTGCTTGCAATTGGTGATGCAGACTAAGGTGGAGCGCGCTTGCCTGGTAGATGCATATTCACTCTTGATTTGAAGATTATGCTCTTAGATGATGCCCGCATGGATTATTTTATTTTCTTCACACGGGAACTCCTTAATTTTCCGGTATAAAAAGTAGCCTTTAAATGTCATTTTCAGGGGTGCAAGTAGCAACCTATCTCTATTCCAAATTACATCAAAATCGGTTAAGATCGGCCGTTAAAGCATAGCAGGCAGTCAGACAGACACACCTTTGCATTTTTAATATTATTTTGATATGGGGCCGCTAACACTAGCTCGACAGGGTATAACGTTGTTCACTGAATTCGTGTGTGCTCGCGCTAAACTAACTCGAATTTGTAATATTGGTATGGCCTCAATGGCCCTTTAGAATTCATAAAGTGACTGCCGTGGACGTACTGAAAAACGAACGGACAAATAGACAGACAAAGAGACACGAAACAAAAGTCCCTTATAAAGTGCAGGCTGTTCTTTGGTTGATTGATTCGTTCCTTAATAGTATTTTCCGGTTGTCATTATTCCATGGTGTACCTGACATTCCGTCTGTGGTTCGAATTCCACCAATCAGGAGACAGGTATCCCTGTGTGTATATGGCGCCATGCGTCGACGCAGGTTATGTCGTGTTTTTTTGTTTTGTTACGAGAATGGCGCATGGCGTGTTCGAAATTTGAATAATTATTGTCGGTTGGAAGTGAGCCAGGACGAATTCATTTCATTCATTATTAATTCAAGGACGATTGGAATTGGAATTTAGTTCGACAATCGCGTTCATTGTGGAGACAATTATGTTTTACTTAAAATAAATAAATGTTTATTTGACTACCTTAAACAAATTAATTACTTTATTGTACCTACCTATTGTCGCGTAACTAGGAAAATATTATTTACGCGTAACCAAGGAAACAATCTCCATGTCAAGTTGTTTGTTGTTGTTATTTTTCTAAGTTTTTCTAGTTTTTAATTAGATTTTTGGCAAAGTTCAACGTGATTTCGTAGTAAAACAATAGAGATAGTTTAGAGTGACCAGTCAGCGAGGCTACGGAGAAGGGATAGGAAGACGAGAGAGGTAGAAGAAGAAGAATTAAGGAGAAGTTTGACGACAGAAGAGAACCTTGTAAAGTGCCATTTGCCCTCATTTGTGTGAACTCAATAAATTTTTGTTAAAACAACCCGCATCTCTGATCTCTCTCTCTGTTTACGAATCCCAGCTGAAACACTATGTACCTACTGGGTAAGTATGTAACTTAAGCATGGTCAATGGGCCACCTCAGCCTGTACTTCGACTTTGCTTTTAGCTAACTAGCTTTTGCACGCCAATTGATCGTCGGTGATCATGGTAAATTTTCCACATCACGTCATTGTATTGAAGCCACGTTTAAACTCATAATTCAATTTCTATACCAATTGTCTTTTTACACTCCACCATCAAACCAAGTCGTTAGTCTGTTGAAATATTCAATAACCGGGTCAATAATTTTATTACCCCCCGGCTTAGCGAGATATCCGGGGAATTCGAAATGAGCTGCATTTATACCCGGCTCCCTTGTCCGGGATGTTTATGGTATGGATCAGGAATTGGGGGTGTTTAATGTTTTATTTGTTTTTGGGATGTTGAACTTCTGGGGATGTACAGTCGACGTCAAAAGTCCATATATAGCTTAAAGGCTACACGTGAAAGCAATTTGAATCACTCGTACTAAGAAACTGTCCATGATATCAACTTTAAATTTACTAACAACATTAGGTTCAAACCATTTCATTTCTTTTTGATTTTTCTTTCTTTCGCTGAATAAACGGTTATTTATTTAATTATCTTTGTACCTTTCATCAATAATCGGTCAAACAGCTATGAACCTTGAAAGCGTAGCAGACAGACAGGCAGACAAACAGACAGCAAAACTTTTATATTCATAATATTAGTATGGATGTCAGATTTGGGGCCACACGGCCTCACCTGTATGCGCCATTTTTTGCACCTGTCGTCGTAAATAATTGTTGAAAAACTAGTATTGACTTATTGAGTAATAAACATTTCGACATTGCGATGTAGCAATGATTTAAAATCGCATAAAATTCCACATTTTTTAAAACCTTTTTTTAACTAGTGATCTAGTAACTCATTGTAGCAGTGGACTAGTCGTCTCAACCTATAGACGTCCACTGCTGGACGAAGGTCTCCTGCATGGATGTCCACATTACACGGTCTTGTGCCGCCTGCTTACAGCGGCTCCTAGCTACACGCTTGAGATCGTCCGTCCACCTAGTGGGCGGTCGTCCAACGCTGCTGCGCTTTGCGGTACGAGGCCGTTATTCAAGCACTTTGGGACCCCAACGCCTATCTGTACTTTAAACTAAGTATCCTGTCCTGCCCATTGCCACTTAGCTTAGCGACTATGCGAGCTATACTTATCGGTTACTTAGGTTCTCCTACGAATCGCCCCATTTCTGCAGCACTGAACTGAAGTGGAGGAATTCCTCAAGAACTCATTATCTAGTTACAAGTAACAACACTTTTCCTCCTTCGTTCCCAGATCGCAAACGAAAAAGCAATCTAGCTAATCACTGGAAAAAGTTACCTTTTACCCGTTTATAAACCCATCGTACCAAGTTTAGAAGTACCATTACCGTTGTAGTTGGAGAGATGGTGATACGTTTTGATGGGGTAGAATATTTTGCAGTTACTGTCCCAAGTAAACTCCTATCCGTCTTCAATCTATAACGTGATAACGTCCACTGCAAATTAGCACTATAGCTTCCAGTACTAGTACACTCACTCATCTAGGCAGCTAAATATGCACAGAAGTTTCCTTTTCCAACAAGGAAAAAGGCCAGATATTTCAAATTTCCAACGAACAAACAAGGTCACGGGCATTTGCTATAAAAAGGTATAATGACCGAACAAAAATCTATTAATTTCACTTATTTTCAAACTGAGTACGTAAGCCTTACTTGGAAGAAACACTTGGATAAAGGTTACATAAAATAACATAGACAACAGAACTATCCTGATAGTCTCGGCAAAATCGCTGGCCATTTCTGGTTTCATATTTATTATGTCATTCGAGAAAAAATCAATTCTAGAAAATAAAGGGCAATCGTGCATCCGCAACGTACTATATTTCTGTACTCAACTAATGTTTTAAGCCGAAACATACCGGCTGCGTACACGTGCGGTGTGCCATGCCTCATACAGTTTCATATATTACAACGCAGTGGTACGTACACGTCCATACATTACGACACAATGGTACGTGCACGTCCACGCTTACGCAGCCGGTATATTTCGGCTTTTAACTAGCTTTCAGCTTGTATCAAATACCTTCTGAAAACACTCCACCGGCTCCTATACCGTCCACTTGGCTTGCTGGTCACGTAGCTACTTTTATCGCAAGGATCCCATCTACGGGAGATCTATTTAAATCACCCATTTCTAAAGAAAGCCTCTAAGATCTAAAAAGATAGAGTACCGTACCTTTTTGGGCTTGCATGGCTTGAAAAATGGGTAACGCTTTTGCATATTTTCGGACTAGATCGGTAATTAGATTTGGCAGATTCGCTTTAAAAAATACAATGTTAGCGGTTGCTATGGTGGCTAATAATATGATTGTGCTATGAAGTCCGACATCACTCACTCGCTTCCTGAGCTCACTACTGAGCATGAGCCTTTACTCACAATGAGAAGTGTTTGACCATAGTCCACAACGCTGGCCAAGTGCGGATGGGCGGCTTTGAGAACGTTATGGACAGAAAGATAGTGTAGTGAAAGCTCCAGTCAAACTCAAACTCCAATGTATTTTTATTCAAATAAACTTTTACAAGTGCTTTTGAATCGTCGAGTGAATCTACCACTGGTTCGGAATGTCATTCGATAATTATTTACCGTCTGTACATGGTCTGTACCTACATACTCGTACCAGCAATGTTGAGGCAATTTTATACTCAAGGCAAAACAGAAAAAAATCTAGTACATTTGGCGATAAGCTAAGCTAATTTTCAAACGTGTGTGAATAAGTCTGACAATCCGCACTTAGTAAGCGTGATGGACAATTGCATAAACCTTCTTATTCTAAGCAGCCCATCCTCTTGGGTTAGCGATAGTTTGTTGATGATGACGATATATTTGAGAGTCTCCGAAACTTATTAAAAGGGAAGTTTCCTTAAGAAATATTCCCAAAAAGCCGTGCCCTGAAAGGAACTTTAATTGACGTACCTATCGCGTGCGACAGCGAAAGGCCCTTTATAAGGCGGAACGCCATGGGCTCAAGTGAAAGCCTCCTCATGATATATGCACGTCAAATTCCGCGAATAAAAAGGAGATAAAAGTGCGCTCTCATGGAAAAGTAAGATAAGTTACCTTTCCAGGACCCATTTGAGATTAGAGGTCGTGATACGGCCATTACATGAGATATAGTGGTGAATTAAATTGAAACGATAACAGCTGGGATGACGCCAACTCAAACAAATCAGCAACTCTTTATCAAACGTCAAAAGCCGCTTTTTATGACGTCATCAAATCTCGACGCACGGATTTTCTTGAAATTAATAATTTAATGATGAATCATTTAGTTTGTATGATTGTTAGTTCATTACTGAGCACGAGTTTCTTTTTAAAATAAGAAGGTTCTACCCATAGTCCACCACGCTGAAAAAATTAGTCAAACTTAAAACTAGCAGAGGTTTTAGATGAAATCTCAACGAGAGAGCTTCGGCAAATTGGTCATTTATCGAAGGTCCTTGCATTTTCTATTCGAAATTTTAATAATCTATATATATAAAAATGAATCCCTATTTCCCTTGGTCACGGCATCACGCGTGAACGGCTGGACCAATTTCGCTATTCTTTTTTTGTTGTATAGGTGAGGACCTGGAGAGTGACATAGGCTACTTTTTATCCCGGAAAATTAAGGAGTTTTCGCGGGAATAACAAAAAACTTAAACCACGCGGACGAAGTCGCGGGCATCAGCTAGTTTTATAATATTTTCATTTTTGATCTTGGGCTTTGTTTCTTTATAATTGAATAAATACTTAAAACAATTAATAATCTTGAAATATCTGTCTGTGAGTCTGAATCTACGCGTGAAGCGAGAGTTGAGGACGTTAAACGATCAATTTATACGGTAACTTGTTACTTGTTAGACCCGTTACCAGCTGAATATTACTGTGAGGCCACGGCCCGCTGGCATAAACTACAGAATATAGCGTCTTGACGTCACTCCAATTATTTATTAGTCCGGGCCTTACTGCCAACGCTTAAACCCATATTGTTTCATTATTGTTGACTTTCGTGTTTTAGAATTTTAATGCTTATTTTCGGACGTCAAGGTACTTGACATCAAGCTGTCATTTTGAGTAATATTGCTTATCTAAACTAATATTATAAAGAGGAAATATTTGTTTGTTTGTTTGTTTTTTTGTTTGTTTGTTTGTAATGGATAAACTCAAAAACTACTCAACCGATTTTAAAAATTCTTTCACCTATAGAAAGCTACTTTATCAGCGAGTAACATAGGCTACATTTTATTTTAAAATAAATTAGAGATCCCTTCGAAAATTGCAATAATGTGAACTAAGTCGGAAAAATTCACCTAATTCAACTTTTTACGTTAAAGTCTATTCGTCTATTAATTCAGACTGTCTTTTATGTCATATTTGTCAAGACAAACATAATAAATATAAGAAAACTTACCAAAATTTTTTGTAAACATTTTAATATCTAACTGCTGGAGACAGACTGCTAAATGCCTAAAAGATCAAGGTCTGAACTTAGTTGTTAGTTCTAAACAAAGTTCCCAGGCGAGGGTGCCAGCGAAAATACGTCGTATTGGAGACTCAAGTGCCAAGCGTTCACAACGGTTTGCTGAACAAAATTTGAGAACGTATGGTGGAGTTGTTCGTCTCAGTGCCGACTGACCATTATGGGCGGTATGGACTATTTTGATCAAGTGCTACCCGTGCGAAGCCGGGGCGGACCGCTAGTGTATTCATTTGCTTATATTGGCAGTATGGCCCCTTAAGTATGGATCCTGTCTCATGTCGCACAATCGCACTTTTCGCTTATGCTTCAAAGTCGTGGCCCAACAGTCTCTCGATTATTATAAGCAGCTTAAACACGTAACATAATATGTGTAATACGTATTTGAAGCACGCATAAATCATGCTAAGTGGATCGAATAAAAAGATAATTTGCAATTGTGCGAGTAATAGCATTTATGAAGGTGTAATCTTTGATCTTTTATGTGGACTTGATATGATTTTGATTTGATGTACCCATAAACGTAAGTACCTATAACAGTTCAATGGACACACACAAGAAATGAATATTAAATAAGTTTATCGGTAAGTAAATCTAAGAAAACTAAGAATCTTTCAAAACTAAGAAGTTCTTCTCGAGTCTCCTCTCAGAATGAGAATGATTAAGACCATAGATCACCAGATTAGTCAAGTGTGGATTGGCAGACTTCACACACTATTGAAAAAATTAAGTTAAATTTTTGTGCATTCAGGTTCTCTACACATAGATTTTTTCATCAATAATACTTAATAATAGAAATGCGAAGGAGTGTCTGTCTAGCTGTCTGTGTGCTACGCTTGCCTGGCTCAACTTTTCAAACGATTTTGACGAAATTTGGAACAGAGGTTGGTTGCATCCCGGGGTAGAACATAGGTTATTCCTTTTTATTCCGGAGATCCTGCAGGAATCAAATAACCTTAATTCAGGCGGATGAAGTCGCGGGCATCATTTAGTTCATTATAAATCAAGTGACTACTTATACACATAACTCCGAAACTTAGTCGTGCCATGGATTGAGCCTCGAACTCCCGAATTAGGAGGCCCAAGTGTTAACCACTAGCCTAGATCACCGCTTTATAGTTCATTCTAGAAATATGCTAGAAGCTAGAAAAACTATTCAAGTAGGTAATTCTAGCCCACCAAAGTACCTATTGTGTTAGGTAATAGTGACGAGTAATAACTATTGAAATCCCCTGATCTCGGTTCCAATAGTTAAGTTAATTACTCAAGGTCTAACTCTAGCCCCACTTGAGATGCACGGAGCGGCGCGGCACGTAACGGCAAATATTATTTGTACTTATGAGATTGTATGGGGCCGCGTCGCGCAGTGCACCTTTGGGATGCGTCGCCGAAGTGGGCCCAGCTCCATACAACATAGACATACAAAGAATACTTGCCGCTACGTGCCGCACGTCTGTAGTGGGGCTGGACCTTTACAACTTTTATGATGGCTCGATATTACGAGAGCTATTCAGTGTCGGCGATCATCGGTCAAGGATACTGTTCTAGCACTATTATGATACGAGTATAAGCGAGTATTTTTCTGAGAAAGTAAGTGCAAGTTACGCTATTAATTAGGTCAGATTTTCCTGAGAATCTGAAAAAAAAAATACCTAACTAACTAATTTATGTAATTTTTATTATATTTAAGTGAGTTTTAGAAATTTTCCTAGTGTGAGAAGCAACATTAGGAAAATTTCTAAACTCACTTAAAGACATCAAAAATTGCGGAACCGGAATTTGAACCACGGTTCTTTTATTCCAGGGGGGTTACTATGAGCTCTTATAGCAGGACAGATATTGAACTGCACTTAACTTCAAGGCACTGAACTGGTAGGCAGACAGTGCAGTGAACTGTGCTGCAGTTCAATTTCTGTCCTGCTTTAAGAGCTCATAGTAACCTCCAGTCCACACGACTATTTATGCCATCTAGTAGCGAATAGCGATATATATTGTAGTATCGAAACTACTTTCAAAGGCCCATATCCGATGGAACTCTTCGAACGAGAAATGACACATTTTTCGTTTTACTAAGTAGGTAAAAATTGCATCATTGTCCGCAGGCCGCAGCTCATCATACTTGACAATAATAATATTATGTCGTGCTTTAAGACGAGAACACACTTGGATCGGACAAAGAAAAACGTCTACGCGATTCGTCCATGGCATTGACTATTATTGAGAGCACGTTAGGCGACAGGATAAAACGTCACTCCCAACTGACAGGTATTTCAATCAGACGTTTTGCTATGTCCGGTATATGATGTCCGGTCTATAGTATGTTTTCGCCCTTATGCTAACTGGTAGCAGTGCTTACATCACTATGATCACTTGATAAAAGGTACTCTTGCGAAAGCGAAATGTATAATTATTGTTTGCTTGAAATGCCGCGGTCGGTTTAAATACCACCTAGTAAGTACCTAATACGATAGAGAAAAATGTCATGGTCCATGGATACTTGTTTTGATTACACGATTTACTACATTAGTTTGCTCATTGCTGGACGCCACATTAGCTTGCTGGACGCCACATTAGTTGAGGGACGAGTGGCCTAGTTGTGACAACGCATATCAGTCGGTCGCGAAGGTTAAGCAACATTGAGTCAAGTCGGTAACTGGATGGGTGACCAAGCAACACTGAGTCAAGTCGGTAACTGGATGGGTGACCAAATTTGAAGGTTGATTGTAACATTACTTGAGCCACTCTTACTGCTTTTTGGTGGTCAAATTTAACTTTTACAATAACCATCGATGGTGCAATTGACCCTTTGTTTATTTTCGGTATCTTCTTGATAGAAACCGTGTTAGTAGTAAATAACCCAAAAAGAACAGCTGTTTTGAAAGAGTTTCTGTTTTCTGTTTTTTACCAATAAGTTCAACCCGATCGATGTGAAACACTTGTTCAGTAAACTTGTAGAATTAGTTCCCTAGAATTATTAGTAGGTACCTAGATAAGGTATAATTCAGCTTTAACCTACGCAATGTGTTTCTTTCACATGTTATAATATGTACAAGAATTGATTTTAAATAGTTAATATAAATTGGTTAGCTACAAGTCTACAACATTACTAGCAGTTATCATTAATTAATAACTAAGGCAACTTCAACAAATTGCTCAACTCCGTAAAACGGTAGTTAATAATAAACAAACTCCTGCGTACACAAGCCTCTTATTAATTCAAAACCTTTGATCAATTCCACAAAGGGCACAATTAATAAGGATACTATCAAAGGCGTACTGTACCTGCTCGAAACTCCTAATAACTTCTAGTTTCTTGGTAACATCGTCTAGATACCAATACTTGATAATAATGAACCACCGAGTCAATGACACTAGTGGATGCATATCGAAACAATCTATATTTACATCCATTTCTCTTTTTTAATCGCCTTATTATTCCATCATAAGGTTTAAATTCTACTGATTCGGACTTTGCTGGATGTTTTTATAAAGTTGTGTGTACATCCATTCAATGATCAAGTTGCACGAACACTATACCTTATTGTTGACATGAGACATCTTCCATCTCTTGCGCACGTTATGGTTTTATTGTTTCATCTCTGTCAGGTGGTATGTCTTGTACTCTGTATGGGTTTTGGAACAATCCTGTAGATCAAATATGGCGGTGTTGTTCAAAAGATGGATTAACTTTTTTTTGTACAAACGAGTTGAATACAGCGTGTATCTGTATGTCTGGTATTGTATATGTATAGTTAAACTGTTCATCTTCATTCCTTAATATATCTCAATGCAAAAAGATAATAGTTTGGGAGCGTTTATCTTAGCTTTTTTTTTGTTGTGATAATGGAATATTTATTGGTTGATTTCTTTGACCTTGGCGAGGCTGCGACTTGCGACGACTCCAGTTATCCGTTAAGTTATCTACAGGTTTGGATTTTTTTGAGGCTTCTAGTTTATGAGAGGTATTCTTGAATTTAAATTCGAACGACTTTTTTATTTTAAAAGTGTTTTTGAATGAGGTTCTATGGGACCTCCGACCGCAAGATTCCTTAAAGTTCCAACTCCCCTGAAGGAACTCTACATAAAACCGACTTACTGACACATCAACGAACCTACATTTAAGAGTTTATAAGCCCGAAAAAATTAGCATTTTGCATGTAGGTTGTCTCAATAACGGAGTACCTCAGATTTCGAGAAATACCAACATGGTCTTAAAATCAACACGAAGTCGCATACACAAACTAGTATTCTAATAAAAATATAGCTTCAACACTGTAGTCCATTAACAAAACAACCAAAGCTAATTAAGCTAATTAATATAATAAGCTAATTAAAAAAAAGTGAGATTTATACTAAGTATTTACTTACTAAGCCGGTTAGTTATCGGCATTTATTTCGCTGATTGTTGTCACTAACTTAAGCTTATTAAGTTGTTATGCCCCTAATCATCAGGGTCAGTGATATATTGCAGGTCGCTGGTATTTAGGTCAATTAAGTAAATGATTAATGGTACCATATCGATTACATTACCTACAGCTAATTATGGTGGACAGGGCAGTGGGCGTATATAGTTTGTGGTGATATACATTGATTTAATTTGGGTCACTGTACTGGGTAGGTTCTAGTATCTTGGTCACTCTTTTTTAAGAATTTATACTATATAATATATGAGGGAAGAAAAATCTATGTTGAGTTTTATAGATAGAATATGTTCGTGATATTTACTACCAAATTATGCTTATGTACCTACAGTTGCGACTTGTGATTGGCAATAGGTGGGGCCATATAATATATTTGAAAGCTTCTTTCTATGTGGGAGTCATTGAAGTAATATTTACTAGTACTTTATACGTCATTGGTGGTCGATCACTGCTGAACGGCTGACAAGTTAAATTAATTAGTGATTTTAAAATAACCAGGTGAAGTTAAGATGGAAATATAAGTATAAAAAAGTTACTTAAAACACGGGATGCGGCAGTTAATCACAAACCTCTCATAAATACTTATCTGAAAAGGGAAAAAGAAACACGTTTCGAAACTGCCGAACTCCGCGCTCGGTGGAAATGCGCGAGCCGTATTTTGAGCAAAAGCACCCCTCTAGAAAGTTTTAATTTGCTCACGTACGAGTATAAGCACGACATGGCATTAGCGACATTGGGGTGGAGGGTGAGCCATTGTGAGGTGGGTGCGTCTCCGTTGTAACGACGCGGGAATGGAATCGGCAAACAGTTTAATAGCCCTTTTTGAAAAAAAAACATCATACCTACTAATATTATAAATGCGAAAGTGAGTTTGTTTGTTGGTTTGTCCTTCAATCACGCCGCAACGGATTTTTGGCATGGGTATAGTTGAGGACCTGGACAGTGACATACTTACTAGTTTTTTATCCAGGAAAATCAATAAGTACCCGCGGGAAAAAAAAACTTAAACCACGCGGACGAAGTCGCGGGCATTAGCTAGTAGTTCTATAAAGATGTTCTTCGTACCAGGAAAAGTTGGAAGACAGCTTGGGCTATTTGTATCTGAGACCATGAATTCACTAAAGCTGGGTGCATGTGCTTGTAAAAAAACTATTACTAATTTCTAAATAGACATTGTCCAATTGCTAGAAAACACTTATTCTTTCAATTTGGCTGTTATGATATTTTTTTACAAAAAGAGCATTATTTTGCGCCAAAGGAAACAGACATACATATAAAACGCTGCCATAGCATTATAAAATGAGTGAAATAATCATACTATGGCAGCGTATTACGTTGAGGCTTGTGCCTTTTTTTTTTTTTTTTTTGACGGGGGGGAAATCTCCTTGAGATACCCAATCTCCGGGGGGAAGAGATCAGGTTATGTGGGGTTCCTACCCACTAAAACCCCCTCGGTGGCCACCCTCTGCACGTAATGAGAAGCTCCGGGAACTCCTAAGAACATGCGCCGGAGCTTCGCTTGCGCGACGCCTATTGGGCTCGTCCTTGGGGATAAAATCCGCTTTTCGACTTGGTACGGCAGCTTGTGCCACGGCAAGCTGTCGTCTTCGCAGGGTTGCATAAAGATGGTAAAAGAGCGACCGGAGCCCCCATTCCAGCCGCTCGCAACCCCGAGGTCCCTTCACCCGGGACTACTGTGCTGGGGACCAGGGCGCTGGTCAGTGCCACCCTGATGCCTCCGTCTCCGAGCGGGATCGGTTCGGTCTCGGTCTCGCTCAGCGGCCTCCTTCTTTGACATGACAAGGTCACAGAAGGAGATCACTGCCCTCCATGTTTCCTTCATCGCCAGCATTGCTGCTATAACAGCTGGCGGCGACAGGTCCCTTCCCACGTGACTGATCAATACGCGGCGCTCGGGTTCCCAGGCAGGGCACTCCTCGAGTGTGTGCTGTGCGGAATCGCAATCATTGCCACAATGGTGACACCGTGGTGTCGCTTCCCGACCGATCCGGCACAGGTACTCACCGAAACAGCCGTGTCCTGTAAGCACCTGTGTCAGTCTGAAGGTTACGTTGCCATAGTCCCTCCGCAGCCAGGCTTCAAAATTTGGCAGGATGGCCCCGACAGTGCGCTGACGTGCATTCCTTTCTTCTTCCAAGCGTTCACGCCAGTTCACAAGAGCCTGTCGGTGCGCTTGCCGACGCAAGGTTCCGACGTCTTGTCCGTCCAAGCTCTGGGATGCTGCGCGGGTCTGGGTATACACCCTTGCGTCCATTTCCGCTAATATTTCCAGAGGTGGTATGCGAGCCAAAACAGTAGCCGCCTCAAAGATATCGTGCGATATCCTCTAGCAACCCGTATAGCCACTTTGCGCTGGACACTATGAAGCTTCGCCCTGAGACGCTGAACGCCAGAATCCTATGCGACAATACAGGCGCCCCGTAGAGGGCTATCGATCGAATAACACCGGCGTAAAGCCGACGAACCCCTTCCTGTGGCCCTCCAAGATTGGGCAGCAGACCGTGCATTGCACCGGCTACTTTTTGGATCCTTGGAACCAGGCGCTTGATATGTTCCTCGAATCCCCATCGGCCGTCCAAGGTGAGGCCAAGATATTTGAGATGTTTTCCCACCTGGACTTCTACATCGCCGACGCGGATCGTCGAACTGGGTGGTTCAAGTCGCCTAGGCAACCCATGAAACCAAAGTGCTTCCGTTTTATGAGGTGCTACTTTAAGCCCGAGTTGATTGATTTTGTCCACTACGTACGCCACGCTGACCTCTGCGAGCCTTGATGTCTCCCCGAAAGAACTGCCCTCAGCTAGCACCATAGTGTCATCCGCGTAGCACACTATGGTAATACCCGATGGGACATTAACACGGAGAACTGCGTCGTAAGCCACGTTCCACAGAAGGGGTCCTAAAACGGAGCCCTGTGGAACTCCGCAGTTAACACAACTCACAGGAGGGAACTCCTGTGAGTAAGACCATCCGGCCCTGTGTATTGGATGGACAGGTATCGCACAGGTAAGCCCCGACCATGCTGCGAAGGTATGGAGGTACGTTATGGTGAGTCAGTGCTTCCCTTATAGTATGCCATGGAAGGGAGTTAAAGGCGTTTACAATATCTAGACTCACCGCTAACGCAACTCCACCGCTGCGGACAGCCCGTTCCGAGGAGGCGCGAACACGAAGGATCGCATCTACTGTTGATCGGCCCTGCCGGAATTCGAACTGACTTTCGGATAAGTCGGGTCCCACCCGCGACAGGTGTTCACTAAGGCGAGCAGCTATGATCCGCTCAAACAGCTTGCCTACTTCGTCTAAGAGACATATGGGTCGGTATGCCGATGGGGACTCCGTGGGTCTGCCTTCCTTTTTAAGGAGAACTAGGCGTGCTTCTTTCCAGGCTGTTGGGAATATACCTAATCGGAGGCAGTTGCTAAATAGTCGTCGCAGTCTGTGTCCTAGGAATTCCAGGGCGAGCACCCATGCCCGGCCCGGTATGCCATCTGGGCCTGGAGCAGTGTTTCGAGATGCAAGACGTCTGATCGCTCGCTTTAACTCCCCTTCCGATACCTCTAGCTCCTCCGACCAGGTTACGGGATCCAGATGTGCAGCGGTGGTAGAGGGGCTATCATTGTCCCTGGGGAAAAGTGTGTCAATTACCCTTCCTAACAAAGCTGGGTCAAGGATTTCAGTAAGTGGCTTGTGCCTGGCCCTGTATCTATTAGGTTCGTGTCACCGTTAGGTACAACTTCTACAACCCTTCCGTGTATTCCATTCTCGATCTCCATCTATTCACTCCAACCACGATCGCGAAATCTGCAACATAAAATATTCACGTTACCTTTGCTCACTCGAAAATTGTTACTTCTTAAAAACGTTTCAGTACAAAGGGCCCGCGCACTAATACCGTATGCGGATTGTTTTGTGATGTCGTAGAGTGTATGACAGTCACCTTTTGTGTGTGAAAGCGGCATTAATGGTGCTCTGATCCGAATCCGGGGAGTACTCGTACAAAAACATGTTTTGCGTTAATGCCCAGCCTGGAATACTTAAACTGTACTTAGGATGCTTTGCTTGATGCTTTTCGATTATTATTATTATTATTGTATTCTTTATTGCACACAAGAAATATAAAAACATATAATTACAAAAAAAGAAGCTTAATCGTAGTGAAGCGATCGATCTTATGTTTTCATGATTATTTTTAATAAGTTCTTCAGTTAGCTTTGTACTCCTTTTTCATCTCGAAGTACCAATTTTAAAACTAGACATAGATTCACTAATAGAAAAGGTATCAAAAAATTGAAACTTTTTATTATACTTTATCTTATTCAAAAGGTACACGAAACAGGTTGCGACCAAAACATGGACAAAATATAAGAACATTAGATTAGGATTCAAGTAACAACCCATATTGTGTCATTCAACATTGTAAAATTCATGCAAGAATGCTAATAATATAGCTAACCTAAATATTTGAAAATTAAAGTGTATAATCATTTAGAAATCCATATCCATACTAATATTATAAATGCGGACAAAGTCGCGGGCATCATCTAGTGATTTCAATATAATTTAAAGTTCTTTTACTTTTATTCGTTCCGGCTGATGTCGAGAGATTACGAGATTAGACATCAGGCGAAACTAGAGTAGGTACATTAATGTTTTTTGATTCCCGCGGGAACTTCGTAATATTCCGGGATGCAATGCAACACACGATTTTAGTTCTTCCTTGTATTCCTCAAAGATTTGTCTACATGCAAGGATTCATTTAAATCTGTGTCAGTACGAGCAAAAGCATCAACCGGCATTCACCTAAGACACTCGTAGTGCGCTGGCAACGCCAGACGACAATGCCATAATCTATTTGTACAACGCGTCTTCACGCCATAAGCCCGCTCGACAAAAGAGTGTTTACATAAAACCCCTTTCACACCTCCATTGTCAAACTACCACCTCACAACGACCTCTAACATCTCAACACACTACCCTTTACTATGCCAGAATATTCTTACATGAGAGGAGAGGTGAAGGTCATGTTATCCTGGTCAGTAAATGCTGAATGGTTGCTGGATCGAGTCTTTGCGGCAAACGTAAGAATTTTAAGCGTTTCTGTGAATGCTTAGTTAAACAATTCTCGTTTGGAGCGGCGCGTGAACTCTGACATACTCGTAACGTCACGAATGGGTTTTGTACTTGCTGAGCCTTTCGCATCGTGATTAATGAGATATATTGCCTTATTTGTTGCTTTCAGCTAGTTAGTTGATTCTTTTCCTAGGTAAGATATTGCCTCATTTGTTTGCTTTTAGTTTGTGAATTGATTAGTTTTCTACGCCATGAGGTACTAATTTTATCTATAACGTTCTTCAGGAGGCAATTAGCTACAGTTTTCATTTCATGTTTTGTCTAATGTAATTGTTCAATTCAGTTACATACCTTGTACATACTAACGTACTCTTTATCAGGTAGATATTTAATATTTTTTTAATTTACTGTGTTATTCCTGAATTATAATATGTAGATTATTTACATCTTATCTTCCTTCCTGCATTTTTGACAAAACAATTATTTTATCTGCGTTCGCAGGCCAATATAGATCACAGCATTATCCGGTTTAACCACAGATAACGGTTTCCGTTCTCAATGGGTTTAACCATCCAAAACTAATACCTAAAATTTAATTTGAATTTCATTACTAAAATATATTCAACTCATGTTTCCTAATAAAGTCTTAAAACGTTGCAAAGACATTGTATCATTATGAAGATTAATAGTGGGTAGAGTCGTGCAGCGTAAGTGACACAAGTTTTCCAACATGAAACAAACATTTTATTTCATTTTAACATCAACACGGAACCCTAAAAAGCGATCGCAATAATTCGAGCGTGTCGAACATGCTCGAGATCAGCGCACCGAACCAAAAGAAACCGTTGCAATTAGAAAGACATTAGATCCGGCTGAAATGTCCCGATAGTACCCAACCCTTACTTATCGCCCCCAAGAATACCTTGTCTTTGAGAATTTATTATTACAACGCAATATTGCATTCGGAGGGTTGGTTTGCTGGATTCGGGTGGTGCATTTGGACCCAGCTGCTGGCCAGGGCACGATAAATCCATATAAATCAATGGTGCTCATACGATTTTAACCCTTCAACATAGTAGTTTTAAGATCTAGTTTCTTTTAATGCACGGTGGATTAACGTACTCCCACAGGCACATATGGGATGCAACCCTCGACATTAGATTTTGGCAGAAAAAATTACTTAATAGGATGTTTTCTGAACGAGTAGCGTTACTTTAATTTTTTTGGGATTTTCGAGTGGGTTTGCCCTGGGAATCTGGGGTGGTGGGTTATATTAAAATTGTATTAAACAATCGGCTTTGTTTGCAGTTACACGTGCGTATGTCTTCTGTTAGAAAATTGGCAGAAATCTTTTGGTGAAGAGCAACCGCGTTTCACACATCAGGAAAATAATTGGTGCCCTTTTATGTTCTAAACTTCTAACATAGGTGGCTAGCTGATGCCCGAGACTTCTTCCGCGTGGAATTTGTGTTTTTTTTGGTTCCTGCGAGAACTCTTTAATTTTCCGGGATAAAAGCAGCCTATGTGTTATTCCAGACTATAATCTATCTCTGTGCCAAATTACATTCCAGATCTGTTAAGCCGTTATGACATAAATGAGTAACAAACTTCCATCCATCCAAACATTACTAGAGCTAATTATACGATAGTTTTGATTCCGTAGTTTGGAAAATATTTAAGATGTCTATAAAAATAGTAACCTCATGATCTTTAATTTCCGAAAAAATAACGAGTGATTCATGCTGTTATTTCAAGCAATTATTTTAAATTGATTTAAATGCACATAAATAACATATTATTTATGGATAAATATTATTTTGTGGTTGTCATCTATAACATAAAAATAAATTCTGAAGATATGATATTATTAATTATTAGGTTCAACACATTAAAATTCGCTATACAACCCCAAATGGTTCTATTGCGATTTTTTTTACGAAGTTGTTATGGATTGTGTTATAATATGTATGCCATTTTGGATTTTATTTGTCTCAAAACGTATGTATATGTATTTAATATGACCTGTCCTAAAAGTCGTGTGTCATCGGTAAGTACATTGTAATTTTTTTCTAACGCGCATTAAAAACATACGCGATCGTTATCAAACAATTTCCAATATACCCTTTTCACTCTCTCCATAATTCTCTCCCTTTCTCGTAATATATATTATCCAAGGGGGAACCTAGAGACAGAAACTACAATTACTTTCTAAATAGCATCGACAGACGTACCAACTTACGATCATATAGGTCAGTTTCCAAGTCCGGACGTCTCAAATCAACTTGAAACAGTCCTGTTTCCAATTCTTATGAACAAATTCGAAAGCAATAGTTACTAGTGTAGTAGTGGTTCCTACTCTCCAAAGGAATGGATTCAATGTATGGATTCCAATCCAGGCAGTTGCCTCTGAATTTAATTTAAATTACTTAAGTTTTAATTGGTATATTAATAACTATTTACACATGAATTAAAAGCTTTTTGATAATGGAAAATATTATCATGTGAATAACTCCTACAGATTTTGTAAGAAATCGTAAGGTATTTATAGTCAGTACAACAAGCAAAAGTTTAAGAGAGATCGGTCAAGTCGAAGTGGATTTGTATAATTATGCGCACCAATCACACATATTGAATTTCATTTAAACGTGTCGGGATCCAACTTGTTGGCATATCTGTAAATGCATTATCAACTATCCAGTCACGAGCGACGTAAACCCTCGTCTAAAAAACCCGTACGTGCTTCCAAAGATCACGCGAAGCTGGTGGGAAATACTCCGAAACACTAACGTCTATAACAGCTGTTGTCTTCTCTTATCTTAGGGTAGCCAATTTAGCTAGAACTGTTGAGACTAGTGCAGAATGCAGACTGACAACACTACTTTAATTGGTCTGCTAATTCACAAGATTTTAAAGGCTAGCTGACCAACCCGACTTCGCTCGAGTGGAATTTTGTTAATTCTTTCTTAGAGGGTGTCATAGGGAAAACGTGCAACATCTTAATATTCCAGAGTCTAGACTAAAGCTGTACATTGATTTGTCAGTCAGTTTATATGTTGCAACTTGCAGACAGTTTCTGAATATCCATTTCCTCGTTTCTTGACTGCCTGATTATGATCCTTTGAATTTTAAATATGTACATATTTTAAACGAATTAATCTTAACTAACTTCAACATTTGTTTGCCATTTCTTGGCAAAGAAATGTAAAAGTTACCTAGTTAATTTATTGTCGACTAGGTTTTGCCCGCGACCTTGTCGGCGGGGACTACACAAATTTCAACCCCGTATTTTACCCATGTCTATGTTGGATTTCCAAAAATCCTTTCTAATTAGATGTCTACGTCATAATATTATAGCTATCTGCATGCCAAATTTCATCCCGAATTGTCCAGTGGTTTTAACTGTGCGTTGATAGATCAGTCAGCCTGTTACCTTTACCTTTTATGTATTTAGATTTAGACTTTTCAGACTTCCTTGGAAGCTCTTTGATTTTCCTAAAAAGTTGTCTCTGTAATTCTAGTAACAGTAAGTGACCTTTTTCTGTACCCGTCAAAATCGTTGAAGAGATTGTACTTAAGTTGTTTTATTATTAAGTTATCATTCAAGTAAACTTTGTGTATGCTTTTGAATCGTCGAGTGAATCTACCACTGGTTCGTAATGCCATTGCCCGTTCGTACCGAAAAGAATAATCAAGAAACTCGGTGGTTTCTCTTAGAAAAATAAAAATCACAATTTCATCAATGTGTAATCGAATAAAGAAAAGGTAAAAGGGTAACCTTGTCCAGTCCTACCGCAGTAGTGACAGCTAGTGAACCCCGCATATAAATCACTTGTACATCGCGTGGGGTCCTCGCACGTGGGGCTCGATCCACCCCAATCTATTGTAAGCTAAGCCAAGGTTATCAAAAAGTGTGCACTATCAGATAGCCGGAGAACTTGGCGGATTATAAACATTTGTAATTGGAGGTGATGTATTAGCATAGTTTTGTGAACAGTAAATAATTAGACTGCGTTTTTTTTCACTACAAGTTAGCCCTTAACTGCAATCTCATAGTAAGTGATGAATATGCATAGGGATATGGCATATAGGGATATGGCAGTTATATTAAATCCCTAATCGGTTTCTATACGACATCGTACCGCAACGCTAAATCGCTTGGCGCTGCACGTCTTTGCCGGTAGGGTGGTAATTAGCTTTGGCCGAAGCCTCCAGGCCAGACCAGAAATTATAAATTCTCAAATTGACCCTGCCGGGGATCGAACCCTGGACCACACGTTTAGACAACAGCGCTCAACACTGCGCCAGGGAGGTGTCATTAAAAAGCTGCCTGATAGTAACTATATGGATAATTTTAAAATACTTGTTTATCGACGTAGGTATAGCACGATTGTGTAATCCAAACTTTAATAGATGCCTGTGGAAGCGAGAAAACGCGCTCCATAATGTGTTTTTCATCAAGAGGTTCCAAATTGTGCCTAACAATTAACATAGCTCTGTGTACTGCGATACGAAGACACGGACTGACAAACGGACTGAACGACGTAAGTGAAGGATTCCTTTTTTTAACCGACTTAGGTAGGACTTTTTTAGGACGTAGGTGTCAAGCAACGACTTCATACTGAAACTCAAGTCCCAACTCCTCAACTCTGATGCTGCAGGGTACTGCACTCCCAAGCCGTGGAGATTAAGACTACACTAAAAAGTTAAAAATAAAAATTATTTCCAAAAAACTGACTTCCAAAGTCACAGTAAAGTAAAAAATAATTTTGATTTTTACACACTATGTTGAAGTCGGGCGAGTATAACAAAGATAGGCTAAGTTGACGCGTCAGGCTAATACCTAGCTCTAGACTACTCAGGTACAGCTGAAACTATTAATATCAACAAAAATGCAAAATGTGTGTGTGTGTGTGTCCATCGAACCTGCTTAGCCCAGCTTAGCCTTGTTTGGGCTTCATAGTTCGTTGAGTGCGATTGACAAGTTGTTACATGAACAACGCTTGAACCGGCTTTGTCGATGCCGTTTATAGATAATGAAATTCAAGGTCATTGATCCTCGTTGAGATAATTTCTACTATATCCATAAACTAGTAGGTACTAATGCGAAAATTTCAAAATGATTGCCGACAAGTTTGTTTATGGTTATTGTACATTATACGCGTTATATAAATCAATAAAGCCCCCAAAAAACCAGCCGCTAAGGTACTAAGCGCTGGTGATCGCAGGGAGTTGAATCATTAAACACTTGCCGACTTAGATGTAGGATTTTAGTAATGCTTGCCGAGTCCTTTCGAGAATGCAAGAGCCTGTGAGACAAATATGACGTGCTGTGAAACTCAAAAGGGACCTCGCGACGCGACGCGACGCATTCCTGCGAACACCATTTATGTATGCTGAGTAACTGTTGATATGCATTCTTTGTACGCTGTAGGTCCCATTGATACTTTATATCGTCACAGCCCACATGATAAAATTAAAATCAACACGACTTTAATTTTTAGCATGGCAAATCATTAAACACTTTTACGACTGAATTACAAGAACATTTTATGGATTTTTACCACAGAATAGGTAATTTATTGGAACGAAGTTCCTTATCGCGTGTTACGAAAGGGGGCTAGACTGAAAAAATTAAGAACAAAAGTTGTAATGACACTTTTTATGAAAAGATGATTTTGGTTGCTATGACTACTTGTGTTGTTGACTTTAAGTTGTTGAAAATAAAAAGGCGAAATAATTTTAAAGAATTATGTTTTCAATAGTTAGATACATAGGCTAGTTATTCGTTCCATCCGGATGAAACGGATGTAAGTTCCTTTCGATTAATTAGTGAAGGAATTGTAATAAAATTTACACAGAGAAACGCCCACGCCGCACGGCTTACAACTATAGCAAAAAGTGTCGTTACAACTTTTGGTACTTCGTTCCATTCGGATGTCCCTTGACACCTCTCAAGGTTTTTTACTCGGATTAATGTAATCCATACCGTATATAATTATAAATGCGAAAGTGTGTCTTTTTGTCTGTCTGCTACGCTTTCACGGCTCATCCGTTCAATCGATTTTCATGAAATTCGGTATAGAGGTACGTTGTATTCCGGGGAAGGACATAGTCACACACATTTTCATCCCGGAAAATTAAAGAGTTCACGCGGTAATCAAAAAATTTTAATCCATTTTGGGCTTTCGGTTATTAAAAAATAACTATGTTTCGCGATTTTTGGAAAGTCTTCACTCAAGGGGGTTCAAACTTAAAAATAGGGGATGAAGGTTGTAATTTCATCCCTCGCCGGTTTTCGAAAATTCCATTAGTGCGAAGCCGGGTCGGCTAGTATGTTTATAATTAATACGAATTAACACTTAACACATTAGTAGACCTCCATCTAAATTTAGGTATTGGCTAAAATAAATTGGTATTTTAGTATGCAGCCGTTAATTTTCAAGCCCAAGGTAGGTAACAGGTAACAGTAGTTATTACCTGTTCCAATAAAGATTTAATGTCTGATCATTTTATTTTATCTGCCACTTGACCAATAGTGATGGGAGTATTGAAATACGACAAGTTTCTAGGCATTTCCATAATTATTGGTCGAATTGCAGACGTAATTACGTGATCAAACGTTAATAAAGTTGAAATAAAAATCTCATTTCTATTGGAAATTGGAATAGACGGTATGCATATTACATGACCATGTGCTGATATTTACGTTGAAGTAGCAGTATGAGGTTAGTGCTATCCGCTCGACTGAGTCATACATCTTGATCAGATCTTCCGACCCGATGAACCAGAGATTCAATTGTTACTTATCAGGCATTGCATATATTATAGCACTCATGTACGTATGTATGGATACTTCATATTAGTCTAATTGCTGAGGTTGGGCTGCCTTTTCATTACCCGTTTTTTTTTACCGGAACGCTAAATCGCTTGGGGGCAAAGATGAACCACGACCGAAGCCTTCCCATCAGGCCAGACCAGGGAAAATTCAGAAATCATAAATTCCCAAGTTGACACTGCAGGGGATCCAACCTGGGACCTCCGCACGTTAAGGCAACAGCGCTCAACACTGCACCAGGAAACCGTTGACCTGCGAGAGCGACAAACGCGACAACGCGACTCGATGCGACGTGACGCGACAGTACCAAACCGTAGCTGACGTGGCCTACGTTGTCGTGGAGATACATCTGCCATTTTCTTTGGCGTCATATCGCGTTGCGTCGCGTGGCGTCGCTTCTGTCGCTTGCCTAGGACAACCGGTGACTTAGGACAACGGATTAGCGACAAAATGACGACAAATTTTCATACAGTGTCCAATCGGAGTGTCCAAGTTCCATTTTTTCGAAGACCTTCAACAGGTCTTGACAATGTGTAGGTATAATTATGTGGTATCTCCACGCAGAGTAGGTATAACCTACCATAATCCATGCGGTAGGTATGTGTATGGTAACAAGTCAACTTTAAAAGTATTTTCAACGACAATGTTCTCTTTGGAAACTTAAACTTTCAAAATGAAAATGCTGAAAAATGTCACAGAACGGAATGAAACTGCATTGAATGTACTGGTATTTTATTATCTGTTAAAAGTTAGAACTTTCTGAACGGTACGCAAAGATCGCGCAGCACTGGACAGAACTTGAGTTCATGTCAATAGAACTAGGAGGGTGCACTTTAGGGCCGAAGCAGACGCAAATCTTTTAGCAACGGCTATCGCGCTTAAGATTTTCAGAAGGTAAAAGCTTTTTTATGAAATTTGGAATGGTGTAGTTTGTAGTCCGGAGAATAACATGGGCTATTATAACGGAAAAATTAATGATTCCTGCGGGTATAATAAAACTTAACCAACGCGGACTAAGTCACGAGAATCACCTAGTAAATAAATAAATAAATAAAAAAAAACTTACCTTTCACTCCGACACTGGAGCATTCGGAGGAGATGTTGGCGCAACTATGCATGGGGTGATGCCTATGTCAAAAATAAATTATTTCTTACTGATTATTAAATAGAAGGTCTTCAAAAAGACCTTAAATTTACATCTTCTGTTAGTTTTAGTTTGATACTTAATCATTTCATACTATCGATTTAAGAAAAAGAAGTGCCTTGAAATTTGATGACGTCACAACTATGTATTTCATATTAACTTCCATACCAGAAGCCCGTTTTTAAGGTTGATAAAGAGTTAAGATTTGATTGAGTTGTGATCATCCCTATTGCACATTGTTGATTCAACGTCGCCTGCAATGCAGTCGCCAACAGTATTGTGTGTGCTTTCACCCTAAACGAATTTATTCAGCAAACTTTGCTCTGCAACTTTTATAGAACTGAATTATAGATTTGGTATGTTTAACTTGTAGGTACGAGTACCTAATGTAAGTACCGGCGAATAGAAAAATCTAACGATACGTAGAGGGAGTGCCGTTGTTCGTTTACATAGAGAGACAAGATGGAGCCCTACGTTTTACTGATAACCATGTTGATTATTAACTACTAGCTGATGCCCGCGACTTCGTCCGCTTGGATCGAGGTTTTGTGATATGCCTATGTGTTATTCCAGACTATAATCTATCTCTGTGTCAAATTTCAGCCAGATCCGTTCAGCCGTTGGGGCGTGATTGAGTAACAAACATCCATACATCCATATATCCATCCATACATCCATACATCCATCCAAACTTTCGCATTTATAATATTAAGTAAGTAAGATAATGAGATTTAAAATTGTATTGTTCATTGTCGAGTCATCATCTGAAGATGTTCCGGTTTTGGAGTGAAACGTACGTTGAAAATAATTTGGAAGATTTGTGTGGTTTGGTGTTGTGCGCATTGCTGGCTTACTGGGCGGTGAATATCACAAGCTGCAAGTGCAAGACACACACTGTACCATATAGATTTGTCTACTGTGGCGGATTATAGCGAATTAAACGTCTAGTTCCTTCATTATCAAAATACGCGCCGAATTGAGAACCTGCTCCTTTTTTGGAAGTACTTACTAAGAACTTCTGCAAAGTACCTGACGCCTGCTTCTATGCAATTTTTAGGGTTCCGTAGCCAAATTTGGCAAAAACGGAACCCTTATAGATTCGTCATGTCTGTCTGTCTGTCTGTCCGTCCGTATGTCACAGCCACTTTTTTCCGAAACTATAAGAGCTATACTGTTGAAACTTGGTAAGTAGATGAATTCTGTAAACCGCATTAAGATTTTCTTACAAAAATAGAAAAAAACAATAAATTTTGGGGATTCCCCATACTTAGAACTGAAACTCAAAAATTTTTTTTTCATCTAACCCATAGGTAGGTAGGTATCTATAGATAGGTCTTCAAAAATGATATTGAGGTTTCTACTATCATTTTTTTCTAAACTGAATAGTTTGCGCGAGAGACACTTCCAAAGTGGTAAAATGAGTGTCCCCCCCCGTAACTTCTAAAATAAGAGAATGATAAAACTAAAAAAAATATATGTTGTACATTACCATGCAAAGTTCCACCGAAAATTGGTTTGAACGAGATCTAGTGAGTAGTTTTTTTTTAATACGTCATAAATCGTAAACCGCAATTTACCTTTCATTCAATCAAGTCAAATATTTAAAAAAAACATTTAATTTAAAACTTAAACGGAACCCTCGGTGCGCGAGTCCGACTCGCACTTGGCCGGTTTTTTCCAAATTAACCCTGCCGCTTGAACCCGGGACCTCTCACTTACAAAACCACTGCGCCAGGGAGTTGGAATCAATGCTATTCTAATTGGGATTTAGTTTTTGATCTCTACAATATTTCGAATGCCACAGCTTAGTAGATGTTTGTTAAGAATACATGCATTTTGTTACTATGCGTAACTTATAATTCCTAAGAATTTACTTAGTCACATAGTAAACGCTTAACGTCTCCAGAAATTACGTGGAAGTGCGTGCACGTTAATACTTATCGTTATTAATCTCAGTTTTTGTGTGTAGCGTGTATTAAAATGTTACTAAAATCTTATGCTATCGTAAAATTAAAATGTTTTTTTGCGTTAATCCATACTAATATTATAAATGCGAAAGTGTGTCTGTCTGTTTGTCTGTCTGCTACGCTTTCCTAGCCCATCTATCAATCGATTTTGATGAAAATCAGTACAGAGGTAGGTTGCATGCTGGGGAAGTACATAAGAATAGAATTGAATGAATTTAGAATACAGATAGTCATGATGAGATTATGAATTTAAATGAATTTTGGTGACATTTTTGGAAATGTCTTAGGGTGGAGCGTGAAAACACTAGGGCAATAAAAAACTACTGGTGGACGTACCTACGCTACAAATGAACGAACGATATAGCGCGAGAGGACATAACGTCGTTCCCCTACGACTCAGACATTCTACCCTAGCTCCCTGTTGCTCTTAGAAAGAAAAAACTTGGCCATAGAAGACTCTTCTCGCAGACGAAATCGCGAGTAAAAACAAAGCGAGCAAAGTCTAGCTTAACCATTTTAAAATCACAATTCACACAGTTACGAATAAATTCTATGATAGTAAAATGCCAGCAAATACGTACTGGCATAATAACAGGTACATACTATCATGATCATATTGATATACCTAATGCATGTACCTAATGCCTAGTTCCCATTCCGTAGTAGGTATTTCGCTTGCTGGATTTCTGAGAACCATGACTCATAGCGTAAACGACGACGCATATTAATTATGTGAAAGGTATAGTTTATCTGTTGTTAGTAAGTTATTTACCTACTAGCTGATGCCCGCGTCTCCGACCGCGTGGTTTAAGTTTTTTTGATTCCCACGGGAACTCCTTAATTTTCCGGGATAAAAAGTAGCCTATGTCACTCTCCAGGTCCTCAACTATAACCATGCCAAAAATCACGTCGATCCGTTGCTCAGTCGCGGCGTGATTGGAGGACAAACCAACAAACCAACAAACAAACTGACTTTCGCATTAATAATATTAGTATGATTATGTGTATGTATACCTAGCATTAGCAAAATTTGTATGTATACATAACACTAGTAAAGAAGAAACCAACTAATTTATCTTTTTTTCTTCTTTTCAGGTAAGTTTAACGGCTTATGTTATTGTTTTCTGCGAGACTTGTAAGTAAAATTTCAAGGAGCATATTGATAATGAAAGTAGCCACCACCATTCAGATCAGTGGCTGGATTATGTTACCTGATTGAATAGTCAGGCTTATAAGTTACTAGCGGATGCCCGCGACTTCGTCCGCGTGGTTTAAGTTTTTTGTTATTCCCGCGGGAACTCCTTAATTTTCCGGGATAAAAAGTAGCCTATGTCACTCTCCAGGTCCTCAACTATACCCATGCCAAAAATCACGTCAATCCGTTGCTCCGTTGCGGCGTGATTGAAGGACAAACCAACAAACCAACAAACCAACAAACAAAGTGACTTTCGCATTTATAATATTAGTATGATACCTACTATAACTAGGTAATGCACGTGACTTGGTCCGCGTGGATTAAGAGTACGTTTTTGTATTCCCGCGGGAATTCCTTAATTTTCCGGGATAAAAAGAAGCCTATATCCTTCCCCGGGATACAAACTATCCCTGTACCAAGTTTCATCAAAATCGGCTGAACGGATGGGCCGTGAAAGCGTAGCAGACAGACAGACAGACACACTTTCGCATTTATAATATTAGTATGGATTTATTATATTGAGGTAGTAACTTCCAGTCTCCTGTTTACCTGTGGAATCGGTGACACTCCTTTTCGTCAGAATTTAAACTGATCAATTAAATAGCACGTCATCTTTTTTTTCTATAATAACGTGCTAACGTCGTGTACCTATTGTGTAGGTACAGCACAAACGGCTCATTCTAAAAATATGTAATTGACCAACTTTACACAAACACCACTCAAGAACCATTTTATTTTATAACTTTCACTCAAACCGAGCGTCTGTCACTTCGCAGGTACTTTTAAATCGATACTCGTCTGATCGGTAAATCCCTTTCGTCAACCGAGTGTTCAGTGTTAGGGTTCTTCCACATTCAAAGCGTTTATTTCCTAATTGAACCCTAAAACGCACTCTATATTATGTTATGGCGCGTTTACATGGTCCAACGTCGTCTTATCTCTTCTTTTATTAATTGAACTCGGTGGTTGGCAAGCGCATTAATGTAAAAAGGCTCTAAGGTTTGACCTCTGCCAAGACAATAACACTCAAAGCCTTGCCGATATTAGCTGACTGGCGACATTTGCCATTTTTTTAGTGTAATCGCACCATCAAAATTCAAAATGTCATAGTGAAGAAATAAAATACTATCGTAGACAAATCGAGAATTTCATGACATTTCAAGAAAAGAGATCCTTGTCTCTTATCTCAATCAGAAGATATTTTATTTTCTGATTAAAGTTTTATCCTGGCTACAAACGCTTTCTGTATAACTATAACCTTATTTACCATCAAGATCGCTATCGGACGTCTAAATCTTAAACAAAGGGTTTTACCTCCCAAATTATACGTTACCGCGTGTGACAAGTAAACTGCCCATCAGCAGCGTTCTCCAGTGTGAGCAGACCTTATAACTGAATTAAGTTAGGGAGGGCGCAGTTCAAATAAAGGCGATTACAGCCGCCCCTTCGCGGCGCCTTTGATTCCGGTTAAAATATAGTAATCACAACTAGTTCTCACGCACCAATAATATGGTCTTAGGACGTGTTAAGCTATAAAAATGATTAACTGACATTGTTACATATTAATAAGCATAGTTACGAAACCGTGGCGTCACCTGGCGGGCTCCAGCTGACAGTGCTAACTGCTAACACCATATAAATATAACACCCATTACTATCTTCTATCTATACTAATACTAGCGAATGCCCGCGACTTCGTCCGCGTGGTTTGAGGTTTTTTGGTTCCCGCGGGAACTCCTTAATTTTCCGGGATAAAAAGTAGCCTACGTCCTTCCCCGGGATACAACCTATCCCTGTACCAAATTTTATCAAAATCAGCCTATGTGCTATTCCAGACTATAATCTATCCCTATGCCAAATTTCAGCCAGATCCGTTCACACGTTGGGGCGTGATTGAGTAACAAACATCCATACATCCATACATCCATCCAGACATCCATCCAAACTTTCGCATTTATAATATTTATTATTATTATTAGATTGATTGTAAACGCGAAAGTTTGGATGGATGGATTGATGGATAGATGGATGTTCGTAACTCGTTCACCCCAGAACGGCTTAACGGATCTGAATGAAATTTGGCACAGAGATAGATAGAGTCTGGAATAATACATAGCCTACTTTTATCTCTGAAAATTAAACAGTTCCCGCGGGAACAAAAAATGCTCAATCCACGCGGACGAAGTCGCGGGCATCAGCTAGTAATCAATCAATCAAATAAATATTATAAATGCGAAAGTTTGGATGGATGGATGTATGGATGGATGTTTGTTACTCAATCACGGCCCAACGGCTGAACGGATCTAGATAAAATTTGGCACAGAGATAGATTATAGTCTGGAATAGCACCTTAATCCACGCGAACGAAGTCGCGGGCATCAGCTAGTATTATAAATGTGAAAGTGTGTCTGTTTGTCTGCTACGCATTTGCGACCGTCCAACCGATTTTGACGAAATTTGTTATAGAGGTAGGTTACATCCCTGTCATGGGGTACTTTTGTCCTGGAAAATGAAGTAGCTTCCCCGGGAATTAAACAACTTGATCCACGCGCGATGTATACTGCCGGCGGTTTGAGCTACATTGTTTACTTTAGATATTTATGTCAGTCAGTCAGTTCCCCCCACATAATAGGTACAAAATAAGATTCCCTCGATTATAAAAGCGGACGGAATGTTTCCCGTTTTTCCGTAAGCGGCACTTATTTCGGCCGTAAATTGCTCCATATTTACGTCGCAGTTTCGCGTCTACCTCCGTCTTTACGGATATTACGCTTACGTACGAAAGTGAATTATTGTCGCCTATTGTCGCTTTTTTTACGTGCTCCTGTCGTATGTACCTATAGATAGTACATATATACATGTGTGTAGCTTTAAAGCAACATTTGTATGTAAATATTAGCTGATGCTCGCGACTTCGTTCCGCGTTTTTTGGTTCTCACGGGAACTCGTTAATTTTCCGGGATAAAAAGTAGCCCATGTCACTCTCCAGGTCCTCAACTATACCCATGCCAAAAATCACGTCGATCCGTTGCTCAGTTGCGGCGTGATTGAAGGACAAACCAACAAACCAACAAACCAAAAAACCAACAAACAAACACACTTTTGCTTTTATAATATTTGTATGATGACGATTGAATGAATGAAGCCCACAAACTACTGATACTAATATTTTTCCGAGTGACTAATGGGCTTTCATGGAACTCATTTAATCACAAGAAGTTTTTTCATGCACTCAATAGGCATGATGACAGTAACCAGGAATGAATGAAATTATAAATTTATCTAATGAAATAGGATTCATGGATTATAAAAAACGTATTTATTTTTCTATTTCGAGTGAGATTGCTATTTATTTTGATAAAATAAAACTATAAAATATAGCAATCCGCCATATTAGATAAAACACCAAGAAGCGAATGACGTCACAATTGTTTGTTTTCGAGCTTTGACAATCTCGCTATTGCTTACTGCACACTACACAGAGTACATTGGTAAAAACAATAGTGACGTCACAAACGACGCCATGACACCGCCGAACGTTTTGGCGTGAATTTTAAAATTTAAATTTCAAATGTCTATTTTATCTATCAAACCTTATTTTTCTGCTGAAATAAGATATTTTTTCGAAATAGTAGATACTTCAGAACATAATCTGACCATTTTTAAAAATCAGTCATCATGCCTATTGGAACTTTTTAATTAAGGTCGGTCGGTCGATAGGGAAATAGATTAAAGCGCATGCTCTAGATAACAGCTATGATTTTTTAAATAGGTACTTCTTTCTCTTGAAATATACCTATCATTTGGTATTCTTTGTAAAAAAAAAAAAAAAGAATTTTTTAAATATTTCCATGCTTTATTTTATTCAAAAGTTCCATTTAGTAGTTTTTTATTGCAGTGTTTTAATTTAAACTTGGATCCTCTTTTGTTATTGATATCAGAAGTGGGATGCCAATCGGGCTTTCTGATAAGTGATAGGCACAGACCATGGTGATAGGTACTTTGGTAATATTTTTCTGACAAATTATATTTCTGATGACCTCCCTGGCTCAGTGTTGAGCGCTGCTGTCGTGCAAGGGGGAGATACTGAGTTCAAGCCACGGCTAGGTCAATTCCGGAATGTGTAATTTCTGAAATTTCTCTTCTCTGTTCTGTTGGGGGGCTTCGGCCATGCCTAGTTATTCTACCGCTACCGGCAAAGACATGCCGCCAGGCGCCAAGCGATTAAGCGTTCCTGTACAATGTCGTGCGTCGGGGTTTAACATAACTGCCATACCCTCAGGTAAGCCCGCTACTATTACCAGTTACCACCGCTTATGAATTTTATTTTACGAAATAAAAATGTAATGTCTAATCGTTATTCTCTAGACTAGAACTTAGAATCCTATTACTCCATCCCGTTTCTTCTTACGTAGGCGATTGTACTTTCTACGCTCACGCGCATCTCGTAGTATGTGACCTTTGCGTATATCTTATCTGAATTCTATCAATATTATAAATAGAGTACAATTTTCAATGCCATCCATTTGTGTGTTGAGATTTAGCGTTGTTTATGTTACTCGTGACTGTACCAGGTATAGTCCGTAGTGTTGAAAGGAGATAGGCGATGGTAAATCAATATTTTGTGAACGTAATTTGAACTTTACTTCAATGGTGCTATGGTGTGTTTTTGTTTGTGTCGTATGTGGGTAGCGCCGCGAGCTGATGGCATTACAGAGGACGATGTATTGTGCAACGCCATGGGAGATACATTGTTCGTTTATCTCTTAACAGTATTAATAAATTGAACATTTCATTCTGTGTTAAGATAATAATTTACAGTATTCTATATTTCGGTGTAATGAATGTATGAATAGAATAGCTGTTGTAAAAGTGAGCTTCATTTAGCGAATACACTCTACAGTCTACGTCTACGTCATTGCTTACAGGTATGTACAATCTTGAGCACAACAAAAAGGCCTGTGTAGGTACACATTGGCCCAATGCAGTCTGTCTGTCTCCTCCCCAGAGAAAAAAAAAAAAGTCTGTCTGTCTGTCAGTCAGTCTGATGAGATACAGTGTTAAAACTAGGGGAACCAAAGTTCATCAAAGCGAAAGTATGTATGTCCATCTGTCTGTCTGTCTGCTACGCTTTCACAGTCCATCTGTGCAATAAATTCTTATGAAATTTAATACACAGATAGATTGCATCCCGGGGGAGGACATAGGCTACTTTTTATCCGAAAAGTAAGAGTTCCTACACAACTTTCAGAAAACCTGGACACGCGAACGAATTCGTAGGCATCCTCTCAGTCTAAATCCTTCGAAATTATAGATCTAATATCGTATAGGTCATTATAGATATCGTTTATGTTGAAAAAATGACAGCGTTACATAAGCTGTTGTGAAGTTCCCATCGACACAAAAAATAACCGCAACATTTAAATACGCATTTTATCTGTTACACGTAACCGTGATATGATGTAGTCGTCGGTTGTGGTCAGGTTACAGATAATGATTAAGGTATTGATATGTGTAAACGGAAATTGTGGTGGAGATAGATGGTCTAAAAATACCGAATATTGAAGTGAAACTTCTTTAGAATCGTTGTGTTTTTAAAATTGGATGAAACGGATGTTGTCGCCACGGTACAAGTGGCGCCACCAGACGAACGTGTATACAAAGCGTGCCATTTTTGTAATTTTCTGTTCGATTGTTTAAATGTAGTAGTAGAAAGTCCGAATTGTTAATAGCTTTTTGTTTTATTTTAATCCGCCACTGGTTGATAAAACGAAAAACGAAACGAAAAAGCGACACCAAAAAAAGACAAACATATTCATAATAGGATTTAGCCTGCGAGGGAATGAGATAGAATACAAGTTATATTTATCTCATTATCTTGTAGGCTACTTTTCTGAAGTTTCACATCTGCCGTGTGTGAATTGCACACACACACTTTTTTATACACTACGAGTTTGCCCTTGATTAGAACTTGACTTGAGTGACAAGTGATGGTGCAGTCTGAGATGTTAAGGTCAGCTAACCTGTCAGAGGAACCGGCAGTTATATTAAACCCATAACCTCTAATAGGTTGTGATTGAGAAGACATTATGTTAATTGCAAATCGCAATTGCAAATGTAAAGAAACAAATGCTAGGTATATCGCAGGCATTGCGGATGACCTAGATCGCTTGGAATGCAAGAAGGCTACTATCGACCTTTTCCAGTGCAAAGGTCGACAGACTGAACTCGTACAACTAAGATACATTCGTAGGTATTTAGTTCAACCTACAGTCTACCTAGGAATGTTATTACGATTGCAATTTGTTTGAATAAGTTTATAAAATCCTACCTACTGTCAAAAGCTTAGGATACCTAAGTAGAAAGTTTGACGACCTCCAGTCCCTGGCGCAGTGGTAAGTGTGTTTAGGTACTATTTGTGTATGTTTATGTAGTTTATAATTTGTGTTTTTTCTCTGGTCTGGCCTGGTGGGAGGCTTCGGCCGTGGCTAATTACCAATGATTTACCACCCTACTGTCATAGATGTACCGCCAAGTGATTTAGCGTTCCCGTACGATGTCGTGTGGAAGCTGATAGGGTTTAATATAACTGCCGTACCCCTAAAAAGTTAGCCCGCTACCATCTTAGACTGCACCATTCTGTTTTCCAGCCTAGGTCGCCGCGTTTTATCCTGCCGTGAAGAACTTTGTTCTAATAAAATTACAGAAAATGTTACTCTTGTTTCTCGTTCCCGAACAAACTTAAAATCAATTTTGAAGAATTCTTCACCGTAACTTTTTAAACTCTTGTGTTGTCTTCAGGACTTTACTTAACAAGCTTACCCTTGATTGTTGTTTATTTGTTGTTTAGAATACGATAATTCCATGTCAGGGGTCCCGTCAGTTACCCTCCGTCGGTTAAATATCTTTCCACACTTGGAATGGGACACTGCAACGTGCTGTGGTTGGGCTGACCGTTGTTTTAAATTTGTATGGATAAGTCTTGATTTTAAACTTTTATTGAAGTGACAACTTCTTTAGCCCCGTTGAGCACTGTTTGGTAGTGGATAAACTTGTGACCGACATGCTCGCGAACAGCGACTTGTTACGAAGACAAAAGGTCATAAATATACAACATTCGAAATTAAACTTTAATGCTTTAGTGTTAACATGATAATAGTCGTTAAAGTCCGCCAACCCGCATTGGAGCAGCGTGGTGGGTCTAAGCTCTAATTCCCTCTCTCTATATGAAAATGGAGGCCTGTGCCCAGCAGTGGGACGTTAATGGGCTGTAGTGGTGGTGGTGGTGGTGGTGGTGGCTTTAGTGTTAAGAATATTATATTTAAAAATAAAAATAAATATTCGTTTTCACTTCTAGCGGCAATTATTTTTTTGTTTTCTAATATGTGAAAACACCATTTTAATATGTGAAATTGTGCGTTTTGTACTGTCTTTCCAAATAGGATGGCTTTACGTTTAATTACTCACCTACTTAGTTAAATCTCAAAGCTACCTACCATTCTCCACAATCAAATACTGGACGATGAAGAATTTTTGAAAATCCAGCTGGAACTCTTCGATTTTCAGAGCTAAAAATCCTATGTCCTTTCCCGGGATGGAAACTATCTCTGAATAAAATTTTAGTCAAAATTGATTTAACAGATGGAAACGTAGTCAGTAGACAGACAGACGTATAGACAGGCAGGCAGCAGTCACTGTCGCATTAACGTTATTAGCATGGATAAAGATAGATATAACGTTATTAGCATGGTTAAGATATTTTGGTATGGGGTCCTGAATTGTAAAATTAGATTTTTCATTGTAAAAGCGGAATTGTCCATTAATTAAAGCTAAAATGGTACCCCTACTTGTGGTAGGCAGATGGCGCCGGATGCAACTCGGGTGGCAAATTAGAATATGGCGTAAATACTGTTTTTGGTTACTTTTTATATGGCTTAGATCGTTTGGAATAATGTGTGAAATATTGGAAGCTTGGATGCATGTGATGTTAATTTAAACTTTATGGCTTAGGATAACTTATAATTATTACTATTGTATGGCTTTCGTTTTTTTACTCGGAAACTTTTCTTTCCATCACAAAGATCAGCTATGTACCTACTTACCTAGATATTATGGCTCCGATATTTCAAATATATGCAGTAACAGAAATGATGGTATGATGTGATAATCTCAATATTTCACCTTCTCGAAGTATTTCACAGTCTTCAAGCAGAAGTTGTCAAGCACGAACATGGTGGTAGAAGTGGCAGGCATCCGCTAGTAATACTAATGTTATAAGATTCAGGCCACTATTTCGCTTAAATACTTATAACACCATCCTCGTTCAAGGGCGCGGGGATCTATTTTCGTGATATTGTAGAAATATTCGGAGTAATGTATCAGGATGAAATAGGGCTGACAGCGGAGAGTTATGGCGGCCCGCTACAGAGCTACAGATGGCCCCGTGCTCAATTATAATGTACTAGATGATGCCCGCGACTTCGTTCGCGTGGATTGAGGTATTTTAGTTCCCGCGGGATTCGGGAACTCTTGAATTTTCCGTAATGAAAAATAGCTTATATGTTATTCCAGACTATAATCTATCTCTGTGCCAAATTTCATCAAGATCCGTTCTGCCGTTCTGGCGTGATTGAGTAACAAACATCCATCCATTCCAACTTTCTCATTTATTATTATACTAGCTAATGCCCGCGACTTCGTCCGCGTGGATTGAAGTTTTTTTTTGTTCCCGCGTGAACTAATTTTCCGGGATAAAAAGTAGTCTTTGTATTATTTCAGACTATATTCTATTCTAAATTTCATCCAGATCCGTTCAGCCGTTCTGGCTTGATTGAGTAACAAATATCCATCCATCCATTCACCCTTCTTATCTTTCGCATTATAATATAAGTATAGACTAGATGATGCCGCGACTTCGCCCGTGTGGAATAAGTTTTTAATTCTCGCGGGAACTGTTTATTTCCCGCGGTGACTGACCGACTGACTGATCTGTCAACGCACAGCTCACACTACTGGACGAATCGAGCTGAAATTTGGCGTACAGACAACTATTATGACGTAGACATCCGCTAAGAAAGAATTTTGGTAAATTTAACCCCTATGGAGGTAAAATATGGTTTTGATATTTGTGTAAGTAGTTAACGCGGACGAAGTCTAAATCACTCTTACCATTATATTATTTTCTAAAAAGTCTGCGGCGACGTCCTTTCCCGTAACAATGAATCATATCTAGGAGACCTAACATATAAGGCGTCCTATACACGATGGGTTTCGCATCAGTCAATTCCATACTGCCAACGCTTAAAGCAATAAGTACTTAACTTAAGCGGTTATTACCTACCTACTCAAAATGACAGTTTGATGGCACGTGCCCTGGTCCTTAAATAAGGATTATTATAATTCTTTAACACAAAAGTCCATAATAATGAAACAATATGACTTTAAGCGTTGGCAGTATGGCTCCAGTTCTTCATAATTAATGGTCATACACCTTTGGTATGAAATCTGTCAATCCGTACTTTGCCAGCGCGGTGGACTATAGCCAAACCGATTTCACTCCGAGAAGAGACGATCGTGCTCTGTTGAGTAGTGGGCGTGTAATAGGTTGCAATGATGATGCTACGTCAAAGCTGACAGACCTTTAGTCTTGGATGCTTAAGGGTACCTTTCCACCAGAGATGGGCTACGTTACAAACCCACCAATATGAGCGCTTCATCTAACATATAGCGATCTAAGCTATGAAAATCAAGCCCTCCTTTTAGTGGGTTTGACACACGCCCTTAGCTTAGTAAACATCTCTGGTGGAAAGGCAGCCTTATTCCACACGACTGTGTCAGTTGTCACAACAATGCTATTGTATACCATTTAATTCGCGGTTTTCCTTCTCCCATATTATTATCATACGGGGAGGTCGTTGACCCCAGTGATTTGCATACTTAACCCTCAGATCGCTGTATCCCGCTTAAAATTCAGAAACTTTGCGGCTGAGTCGGTACTCGCATGTATTATCTACTTTCGGTACATCTTTTTCGTATATAGGGGTTAAGAGATTTCGTATACATTATACATACCCCAACTTCATCCAAAATTCAAGATATACCTACTGATCTTCAAGTACCCTAGCACAGTGGTGAGCGCTGTGACGCTGTCTTATAAGTTACTAGCAGATGCCCGCGATTTCGTCCGCGTGGAATAAGTTTCTTTGATTCCCACGGGAAATACTTAATTTTCCAAAGTAAAAAGTAGCCTATACATATTATGTCACTCTCCAGGTCCTCGATTATGCCCATTCAAAAATCACGTCGATCCGTTTCTCCGTTGCAGCGTGATTGAAGGACAAACCAACAAACAAACTCACATTCCCATTTATAATATTAGGTTTGAGTGTACACCTACACTAGTACCGTGTCGTGGTACACTACCCGGCCGATAGGTGGGAGTATCCGTGTTCGATTCCCGGCAGGGTCAATTTTGGGTTTTGTAATTTCTGAAAGAAGGAAAGAAAAAACATTTATTTCCGAATTGTGCCACATATAAACACCATACTGGCTAAGTTAGAAATGGCAGACTTCACACACCGAGAGAATTATGAAGAACTCTCGATCATGCAGAGTTTTCCCATGGTGTTTTCCTTTAACCGTTAAATCAAAAATGCACACAACTCAGAAAAGTGAAGTGCGTGTCCAAGGCACAGAAAAAAAAATCCCGAGGATTGAACCCTGAATCCCACGCACCAGCAGGAACATCTTAACAACTTAGCTATCAGCTCTAGAAAACTGTTTCCATTTTTCAACAGCGTTTTCTCCAGACACCAGTCCGGGCATACAATTACAATATAAATATTTCCGAGAAAATGGGACTACGTTAGAAGTCGAAGTGGAATTCTATTCTATTTTCCCACTATTGTAGTGTCCTATTCAACTATTTACTTGAACAACAAATTCTTTGATAGATAAAACAACAATGGCGCTAGAATAGCAAATGGATAAGGAATTTTTGATTTAGTACTTACATATTTGGTGATAATTATGTACTTCCAAATTAATATTTTTAAAAGTGAAAGTTTGTCTGTCCTCCTATCTGCTTACTACTTAGTTTTAGGGCCAATTTGATCAACCGATTTCGACGAAATTTGTTACATTGATAGGTCCCGCTCCCTAGCGATAGCGCATGGGACGCTCCGATGCGTTCATATTTTGAGATCTCGGAGCTTCCCAACACAGTGTTGAAGGTGGCCACCGAGAGGGTTTTAGTGAGTAAAAATCTCACATAACTTGATTTCTCCACCAAGAAATCAGGCATCTATGAAGATTTCCCCCCCGATTCCAAAAAAATAATGGTCCCGCTCCCTAGGAAATTAACTTTTTATCCCAGAAAATCAAATAATTTTGACGGATACTTTTTGTATCTAATACTAGCTGATGCCCGCCACTTCGTCCGCGTGAAATATGTTTTTTAATTCCCACGGGAACTACTCAATTTTCACTCTCCACGTCCTCAACTATACCCATGCAATAAATTACGTCAATCCGTTGCTCTCTTGCGGCGTGATTGACGGACAAACCAACAAACCAATAAATCAACAAACAAACACACTTTCGCATTTATAATATTAAGTATGATTTCAATTTATTTCATCAAAATTATATACTGATACTTCATACTTCTTAAAAAACTAGACATGGGGGCTGATCCTTTAGTGCACAATCTCTAAACCAAACTAAAATGACGGCATTAAAAATACGCGCCGAATTGAGAACCTCCTCCTTTTTTGGAAGTCGGTTAAAAATATTGCTAACCCTAGTTTCATAATACTCCCTGCGAAATGGGGCAGAATTTTAGTTTAGTTAAAGAGATTGTGACAGAAGTGGCCATAATATCAATATGATTCCGTATTTTTTTCTAGTCTTGATATTGTGATTTTTGAACATAAAATTATGGGCCATTACAAAACTTTTCTCGATTTTTGTCGCCAGCTCTCCAACTTCTACTGGGACGTCAGCCAAAGAGAACTACCTCGAGTCATAGTTAAATTCCGTTCAGTCACTACACTACACCGCTACAGTGGCAACTGGCAACGTAGTCGATTTGTCATCCGTCCCCGAGCAAGACCGCGGTGCCCCATCTGTCTCTGTAATACCCTCCGACTGTTTGCTAAATCTTTGCTCACTAGTGGATTACCACGTTAGTAAATGGACTGCCATTTTAGAATTGAGTTTGATGTATGAAGTAGGGTTGTTACGGAACCTCGCCTCCGCCTCAGTAAGTGCGGAACTTTTGCAAGAAAGTATTCCGCTTCCGCATACGCCCCCGCCGTTTTGTTGCTGAGTTGTAACGGAGGTTTAATTACATTGACTTACAATGCGAGAGGTTAAAATCGAAGCAGGTGACGTGAGTTACACCACAACAGCAAGCAAAAAGACATATCTGTCCTTAGAAAAATCCTCAAAAAAAAAACAAATGTGGGATTCATCGCATCCTAAAGCACAGAAAATTGATGATGTGATCGGAGAAATCCACCTCCGCACCCGCCTCTGCTTCCACTGAGAATGCCTCCGGTACAACCCTAGTGTGAAGTGTAATAGTTCCTTAAGAGCTTTATTTGCTTTATTGTCAAGAAATAGGTTGGACTTATTTGATTGCTTGTGTTGACAGCCGGTGCCTTTTAAGGGAATTGATTATTTTAGTGGTTTAGCACTGACTGTGGATATCTGATGTTGCTTTTTCGTTAAGGAGTATGTAGCCTTAAAATGGATCGTTCAGTGTTATAATTATTTATCAGCCCCGTAAGTGATAAGTTAGCTGTACTATCACCATATCTGAAGTACTTGGCTGAATATACCTAGCTCAATAAATAATCTTGACAGCTTTTTAATGACAAATCTTGTCAATATAATTGTATTATTGCCTGTTTTGAGGCTTCGCCCGTGGCTAGATGTACCGCCAAGCGATTTAGCGTTCCGGTGCAATGCCGTGTAGAAACCGACTAGGGGTTTGGGTTTTAATATAACTGCCATGCCCCCAACAGGTTAGCCCGCTACCATCTTAGATTGCATCACCACTTACCGACTGCGATCAGGCGAGATCGCAGTCAAGGGCTTACTTTTAGTGGAAATAAAAAGTAGAGTAAATTTTTTTTTATGACGTCTTCGGCTTTTTTCATTTGTGGCTTAATTTAATTTAACAAACTTTGGGTCTCGAATAAATGCCAGCATTCTGCAATATACTGGGTATTAGTCGAGTGTCTCTAAAAGCAGACATGACCGCATGGCTCCATCGTCTTCGAGCGCGCTCGATTCTGTGCCAAATCTGAGCTTACTAACGGATTACCACATTACTAAGTGGATTTACATCGTGCATTGTCGACAAAATACTCGGTAAAATTATAGCACTTGCAGGGTGTCTAACTAATACTATTAAAACTAGATTAAAGTGATTACCACTCTAAGGTCAGATGTTCATATTATATTAAGTCTGTTAATCATCAGGCGCAATCTTTAAATTTAAGTTTGATCTTCAGTTGGGAGTAATATTATTATACTAGTTAGTTCATCGCCGGCTCACTATTGAGCACGAGTCTCCACTCAGAATGAGAAGGGTAAGGCCTTAGTCCACTACGCTGGTCAAGTATGGACTGGCAGACATCACACAGCTTCAGACTAGCCATCAGCTGCGCGGGAGATATTATAGTGCACTTGTGTGTGCGCAAACACAGGTGCACTCTCTGTTCCTTTACTCTTACAGCCCGATGGGAAAATCCGACACAACCGGAGAGAGATCAGCCGCGAAACCGACGGCATTGTATGAACTCCAAGGCACAAGGGTGAAACCGCCAACTTCAAATCAAATCAAAATCAAATCAAATGTTTTTTTTATTCAAATAAACTTTTACAAGTACTTTTGAATCGTCGAGTGAATTTACCACTGGTTCGGAATGCCATTCCTACCTAGAAGAACCAGCAAGAAACTCGGTGGTTGCTCTTTTGAAAAAAAATAGTATATGGTATGTTTACACTTCCTAACTCCGGGCTAGTAGTACTGAGAATTTCTTGTCAGAAAAACCCAACCGACCCGGAATTCGAACCCGGGACCTCGTCAGCCGCAGTCTAACATGCTAACCACTAGGACTAGACCAACGAGGCAGTTAATCCACCATAATATTAATATAATTTGTATTTGCCAAACATTCTAGCCGTGTTGCGACTAGTGTTTTGATTCCCCGTAGGCCGTATATAAAGCACTCCGTCTGGCGTTTCAACGAATTGATTATTCATGTTAATTAATGGAAATATATGAAATACATGCAAATTCCAAGCAGCCGGTGCGGTCGTGCGACTTGATTAGGGAAATGCGGGCTTGATGTTATTCTTTATCCTGGATACATGACCGCTACCGGGAGTAGGTATAAAGTATGCCTTTACAAACGTTTTTCGGTGTTTCAAAGTAATGCATTAAAGCTAACCTTATGTATAGTCTAATATTATAAATGTGAAAGTTTGGATGGATGGATGGATGAATGTATGTATGGATGGATGTTTGTTACTCAATTACGGCCGAACGGACCTGCATGAAACTTGGCTCAGAGATATAATATTATAGTCTGGAATAATACACACATCACTACAGCCTATTAACGTCCCACTGCTGGGCACAGGCCTCCACTCTCATAGGAGAGCGGGAATTAGAGCTTAGACCCACCACGCTGCTCCAATGCGGGTTGGCGGGCTTTAACGATTATTATCATGTTAGTGATAATAACCGGGACCGACGGCTTAACGTGCTCTCCGAGGCACGGGGGTGAAACACCGCCAACTTCCAACTCCGGGCTGGCACTGAGAATTTCTTAATTGAAAAACCCAATACCTAACTTTTATGCCCGACCGGGAATCGAACCCAGGACCTCGTGATCCGCAGTCGACTATGCTAACCACTAGACCAACGAGGCAGCCATATATAAATACACATAGGCGGAATAATACACATAGGCTACTTGTCCGGAAAATTAAAGAGTTTCCACGGGAACCAAAAAACCTCAATCCACGCGGACGAAGTCGCGGGCATCAGCTAGTCCATACTAATATTATAAATGCGAAAGTGTGTCTGTCTGTCTGTCTGCTACGCTTTCACAGCCCATCTGTTCAATCGAAAATTATTGATGAACTTTGGTATGGGGGGGGATAGTTTGTATCCCGGGGAACGACATAGGCTACTTTTTATCCCGGAAAATTAAGGAGTTCTTCCGGGAATCCAAAAACTTAATCCACGCGGACAAAGACGCGGGCATCATCTAGTATTGAATAAATATAAAATTTTTCTCGCTTCATTTTAATTCCAATCTCCTATTTTTACCGTAAAGTTACATGCATTGTTGAGCCAAGATCTTCTGAAGATGCTCTGGGGTCGAAGTGAGACGTACTTTGAGAGTGAGAGAAGATTTGTGTGGTGTGGTGTAGCAGCGGTGCAGTTGGCTTGCTTATAAATCATAATCATAAATCATAAATCATTTATTTTGCTAAATTGTGGGTGATAACAGCTGTATAAGCTTGATTGCTTTCTTTTCCTGCATGTGTAGAATCAGGAGGGTAGGCGTTGAATATTGCATGCTACACGCTTTACCACATAGATTTATCTGTTTTGGCGAATTATAGCGAATTAAGCTTCTCGTTCCTTGGCTTTTCTTCCTGAAAAAAATAATAATAAAGTATTTAGTGATTGAGATAATATAAGTACCTACTTTATTTGGATTTGGGTATGAGTAGGTACGTTTATAGTTTTAACTGGAACAAACTGCTTTATCACATCCTGTGGAGCAGGGTTTCTCAAAGATTTACCACGCACTTTAGCCAACGCATAATAATTAGAGTGGAGGGGAGGAGCCGAGGCGCAGCATTTTTTTCATTACTATAAGTAATGAAAAAAACCGGCCAAGTGCGAGTCGGACTCGCGCACCGAGGGTTCCGTACAAACCTGTAGTAAGTTTTAAATTAAATGTTTTTTTAAAATATTTGAGTTGATTGAATGAAAGGTAAATTGCGGTTTACGATTTATGACGTATTAAAAAAAAAATACTTACTAGATCTCGTTCAAACCAATTTTCGGTGGAAGTTTGCATGGTAATGTACAACATATATTTTTTTTAGTTTTATCATTCTCTTATTTTAGAAGTTACGGGGGGGGGGACACATTTTACCACTTTGGAAGTGTCTCTCGCGCAAACTATTCAGTTTAGAAAAAAATGATATTACAAACCTCAATATCATTTTTGAAGACCTATCGATAGATACCTAACACCTATGGGTTAGATGAAAACAAAATTTTTGATTTTCAGTTCTAAGTATGGGGAACCCCCAAAATTTATTGTTTTTTTTCCTATTTTTGTAAGAAAATCTTAATGAGGTTTACAGAATACATCTACTTACCAAGTTTCAACAGTATAGCTCTTATAGTTTCGGAAAAAAGTGGCTGTGACATACGGACGGACAGACAGACAGACAGACAGACATGACGAATCTATAAGGGTTCCGTTTTTGACAAATTTGGCTACGGAACCCTAAAAATGCTGCGCCTCGGCTAAGTTTAGCTAAGTTTTTTTTTACTTTGGAATAGTTGCAACATGAGTCTGTTCGTCTCCATCGTAAGTTGTTTTCCAATTTCTGCGCAGTTGAAAATGACTCTTATTACAGTGTTATAATATTGCTTTTGAGGGAAAACACCGTGAGGCAACCTGCATTCCGAGAGTTAAAAATGGTCTCAAAGGTGTGTGAACTCTGCCTGCAATCCGTACCTCTTCTCAATCTGTGAGGAGATTCGTACTCAGTAAATTGCCAGCGGTGGATTGAATAATGATATTCAACTATAGGTATATCTTGAAATTATACGAGTCAAGCATTCGAACAGGAGCCATACTGCTAACGTTATAGCAATACTTAAGCAACTCAAAACGTCAGCTTGATGTCACGTACATTGTCGTTCCTAAAAGGATTATAATTCTATAACACGAAAGTCAACAATATTGAATCAATAATATGGCATTAAGCGTTGGCAGTATGGCCGCAGTAAAGTAGATAGACGTATTACACCCTGGGACATTACCGTACACTTTGAGAAGCGCGGCAGACGAATGTGACCTCCCTAGATAGCGGATAACCTATCATTGTGCGATTGGCGGGTATTGCTTGCAGCTGTATATTGTCTGAAATGTATACAATTGTATTTTTAGAACGATGCCAGAGTGACAATGTGAATGGGGGTCGAAGGTTAAGATTCAACACAGGATAATGACTTACCAATATACTCATACCATACCTACTTAATATAAATAATTAACATTGGTTTCGTGGTTTATAGAAAAACGTGTAGATTTATTCAAATACATTGTAATACTAGATGATGCCCGCGACTTCGTCCCTATGGAAAAAGTTTTTTTTTGATTCCCGCTGGAACTCTTCAATCGGCCGGTTTCTGAATTGAGATTTTCATGTTGAGTCTGTCTCAAAGACTACTTATGGACTATTTAGGCAAATTTTTGTTTCTGAATTGATATTGTGTAAGGTTTGAGAGTTGGAACTTACTGTTTTTGCTTGAATGCTTAGTTCAGAAACCGGCCCAATATCAATTCAGAAACAAAAATTTGCTTAATTAGTCCTTAAGTAGTCTTTGAGATAGACTCAACATGAAATGTATGGCAGTATGTCCTTCCTCGGTATACGAACTATCCCTATACCTTTCGCTGGGCCGTGAAAGCGTAGCATACAAACAGACAGATAGACACATTTTCGCAATTTATAATATTAATATGGATATTGTAATATTATGCGTTTATAAGAGTATGTTAAAAGGAAATTTGATATTGGAAAATAATTAGTAAGTAATTTGTCTACTTTCCATCGAAACTAAAATATAAAGATTATCCCCAGTTTATAAATCTTTACATTTTAAAGTAGGCTGGTAACTCAAAGATAATCTCTAGTCTTTGAAAACTTTTATGTGCAGAATGTGACACCTCTTCAGTCCAGTGAAGAGGCTTCTTTGGTAGATCTTTAATGAAGATCATCCAGATTTCAGATAACTTCTAGAAGAATCCATGGCTCCATCTTCACACCTGAAAAGAAAGGAAATATTTTTATAAGAAGCGGTTTGATGGACTGGCATTTTCTGTAGCTCAGCTTCAAGCTGCATACGAAAGACGAACACTATACCAAATGGAATAAAGCTTAGTTTCCCTTGCCATCACAAAATTTAAAACGCCCTCGAGTTCACTCCATTTTGCAGGTGTGCGTTGCACCTAAACTGCTCAAAGGTTATACCAGTGTAATAGCAACGGAAGAACTGAACTCTATTACTTCTCTATGTGCCGTGAAAGCAAACGATAGTAAATAATACTTTCAGACCAAATGGAGCATACGTAAGTATAGGAGGAATTTTACTACGCTTTTATGGGTCAGTAAAACTAGGGTTGGCACTCGGCCATCCATTCATATAAACTTATAAAGTGTACTGAGTTATGCCACGCTTTTGACAAAGATTTAAATCTTTGGCTTTTGAGATGTACCTGCAAATAAGGGAACCAGCTTCTATCCTCTGTGTTCCCTCATGATTATAATAAGGGGTTCCTCAAAGGGCGGATAAATAAATTTCCCAAAAGCCGGCAACGCATTGGCGGTTCCATTGGTGCTGCTAATATTTTATTCAGTTAAATCTTTTTAATTTCATAGCTTTTTCGATGAAATGTAGTTAGTCTAGGCTTTTGGCCAGACTACTTTTGGACTCGGGATCCCTGTAGGAAGTCAGTATAGCAGCAATACTGCTGCAGTTGTGTCAGCAGTAATGTGAAGATTTCAGTTAGGTGACAACCCTGCAGTAAATGCTATATAGGTAGAAACTCTCCGTAGATTGTATAGTCGGAGGGTATAAACCGAAGCGAATATCGGAGTGTTCCGGATATTCAGCGTTTTGGAAACAATTCCATAAACATCGGTATTTACAGCTTTTATTATACGAAATTTCATTTATTACGCAACTAGCTTATGCTCTCGGCTTCGTTCATGTTAAATTCAGTTTCATGCTTATTTCGAACCACTATTTTACCCCAAAAAATCCTTTTGTACGTCATTATAGCTTGTATGCCACCGATCAGTTGAGCTGCTCAAATCTAAGTAGGTATTTAATGGTGTTTATCGAGCTATTTTAAGGCCCACTTGCACAAGGAAAAGTTAAATTTAATGCTGTCACTTTTTGGTAACTGCAATATGCTTTTGCCAAAAGGTTACAACATTACAAAATTTAACTAAATCAGTTCAAATGTTGTGCAAGCGGCCCTAAGTGACCTATTACTCTTTAAAACTTAACTTTGGGAGTAGCTCAATGTATCTACGTTAGTTACAGGCATTTAATGGCGAAAATACATATTAAAAGTGCCATGAGTCGCTTGCAAAAAAGGATGCCACTCGGCATGCCCGTGTTGTCTGTTTTCTCGAGTCTTGGCGAGAGCACTGCCGTGCCCCGTGATACTACGTTTTGCCCTGTCAGGTCCCCAGTGCATTTTCGCACTGTTAAAGGCTCCATTCTCTCTCTGTGTCGTATTCTCCATGGCTAAGGGTCGTGACCCCTTTTCATTAATCATATATTAATAAGAATTTTCTTGGGTAGTATACCTAATCCTACGCAGGTCCTTCCGTATACGACTCGACTAAGAGTTTTTCAACTCTTAGGTTAAGTAACGATTACTATCAGATATTATCTAGTGATAATAAGGCTCTATTAGTAGATTAATAATCTCCGAATTAGTATTAAATATATAAATGTACGTACTTAACTACCTACTTACTTAAAAATCGTGTGTATTTATAAATGCAAATCAAACTCATTGTTCTGACATGTTTAGATTGTCCGATGTGCCTTATTTACATTCCTAATGTAGACAATTTAAACTGGATGTCGCATACATTTGTGTTCGTTTGCAATTATTGTTTTTGGATTGCTCCCAAAACAACGATCACTCTGAATGTATCTGTTACATCCATAGAAATAGAATTTTTTCGCTACGCTCCTAAGCCTATGGTTACATCACACACACAACACAATGTACTTAGTATTGTTTTCGAAAATCTTTTTTCTTCTACAACCAAGCTAAGCCTGGAATAAAGTTTGCTAATCCGTACTTGGTCAGCATGGTGGACTATGGCGTTAAACCTACTCATCCTCTCATATAAGCAGAGTATAGTAGCTAAGTATACTAACTATTACTATAGTAGTAGGCAGGGGTTGAAAACGTCAATATTTTCTATCAGTTATGATTGCAGTTCAAAACTTAAAAGTAAAAAAAATACTTGGCATATAGTTACTATAGTCTTAAATTAAAATTATTTAGAACCTCTTAAAAGCATCTAAGTACATAACCTACCGAAAACTTTTGTACTTACGACTTTTTAAAATCTTAAGTAACAAGTGAACATAATTTAAAAAAATAAAAACACGACTGCCCTGCCCTGCCATTTTATTTATTTTAAATAATTTACTGCCAGTGTCACTTGGGAGGACGTAAGCATTCTAACGATACCACATTACATGCAAATCTGACTATGTATTTATGGATTACAGAAACTCGCATTTCGCCTGCGACTTCGCACACGGGCGACTTTTAAACAAATTCTTACCTTGATTTAACCCCCTTAGGGTTTGAATTTACAAAAATCCTTTCTCAGCGGAGGCCCACGTCATAATAGCTATCTGTGCACCAAATTTCGTCCCGATCCGTCCAGTGGTCTCAGTCTTGTGTGCATGGATCTGTCAGGCACCTTTTCCTCTCATATATGTATTTAGATTTAATCAATTTAGTATAGGTACATAGATTGGAAAATGAATACGTAATTAATATTTTTATCGCGCTCTATACGGCCGAAGCCGCCAACATGTGGCATTTATTGCTCGGTTCATGACTCATAAAATGCACATCGATTAAGAGATGAGAAAGATTAGCTTGATACTTGGAAGGTCAATTCTGAGACGGTCTTATACCTAGTCAAGTTATAGACCACTATTTTAGAAGTAGATGATGCCCGCGACTTCGACCACGTGGAAATAAGTTTCATTTAATTTCCGGATAAAATGTCTTCCCCGGGATGTAACCTATCTCTATACCAAATTTTACCTCAAATTTTAGCTTAAAAAATTGGGCCGTTAAAGCGTAGCAGACAGACAGACACACTTTCGCATTTATAATATTAGTATGGATGTAGAACGCAATCTATTCCGGCTTTTCAGCCTGAGGATGTTCATTGCTAAATACTATAAGTAGATTTTAGAGTGTAGATATTTCACATTTTAGCCACCGGACGTCCACTGCTAAGGGCAAAAATACAGTACTGACAGGACCGGACACATTTTCATTTGACCTTACATTATATGTGTAGCACAGAGCTGCGCGACACGACGTGACTTTGAAACTGCTACAGGATATTACAGTTTGAACTCAATGGGAACGAAATTGCATGTCGGTTCAGCGATACATATAGCGAGGCCAGGAAAAAGAATTTTGAAAATATATCATTACGAAGCCTCAATACCCTGGCAACAATATCATAATAATTTGCAGCAAATTGGCTCGGAGAGCGAGAGTCTCCAAAATACAGGATTTTCGCACGCCGTGGGAATAACGGAATTCGCTCTGTGGCCATATCGTGTAGGCTCTGGTGATTGCCCATATTTACCAACAATATAGTCGTAAATCATAAGCGCCAGCGATCGTCTCTATGCTAATATTACAAACCAGCTGATGCCCGCGATTTCGTCCGCGTGAATTAAGTTTTGTCTTATGTCTTAATCTCTCTAATGTCAAATAGCCTATGTCACTCTCCAAGTCCTCAACTATACCCATGCAAAAAAATCACGTCGATCCGTTGCTCTGTTGCGGCGTGATCAAAAGACAAACAAACACTTTCCCTAAATTTTATAATTTTATTACAGTGCTTCACACGAATTCGGTTCCGCGAATTTTTGATATGTAATATGTTTAAATAAGTTTAGAAACACTTTCCCATTTCTAATATTAGTAATTGCGTGCCTGTGCATAATATTTACCCTTAGGATGAAATGAAATGATTTTATTTCACGTATTAAACTTGTGCATCTTCTGAAAAGTTATGACTCTAACACCGGTTCGAAAAGATTCTACTGAGAAGAGCCGGCAAAAAACTCAGCAGTTGCTGTTTTCATTGAAAATAGTTACACTTTGTAAATAATATACAATGCATACGTTTCGTAACAAATACACTTGCCTGCAAGTATGCAATAAAAAAATCTTTTAATATAGTGACTGTTTTGGTTCGCTTTTAAAAGGCCGCTGGCGCCTATGACCTGTCCCACACATCAGTTTTATTGTGTGTCATGTTATTATTAAGACGAACATTGTCGGGTGGCGATATTATATAATTTGTGGTCGCGAGCCTTTATACATGCGGTTGAGTGGAATTTCTTTAGTAGGTATAACTTGCACACCAAGATTAACATCCTTTATGTATGTATGATGTACATTGTACATACCTATTACCTACCATACTAAACTCCCCTGGTAGAGATCGCTTCAAAGCGATAAGGCTGCCAAATGTACCGATTTTTTATTTTTAGGGTTCCGTACCCAAAGGGTAAAAACGGGACCCTATTAATAAGACTCCGCTGTCTGTCTGTCTGTCTGTCTGTCTGTCTGTCTGTCTGTCTGTCTGTCTCCAGGCTGTATCTCATAGACCGTGATAGCTAGAAAGCTGAAATTTTCACAAATGATGTATTTCCTTACCGCTATAACAACAAATACTAAAAATTTAAAAAATATATATATTAAGGGGAGTCCCCATACAATAAACGTGTTTTTTTCGTATTGTTTTGCTCAATATTAAAAACGGTAACAGGTAGACGGTTCAAATTTTCACAGAATATTAACTTGTATATTACCTTTCAAAATAAATAATTAAATATCAATAAAGTAAATATTAAAGGGGGGCTCCCATACAACAAACGTAATTTTTTGATATTAACAGTAAACCTCTACAAACAAAGTTAGTTTTGCGGTTCATTAACAAAGGTAATTATACCTACTTCTTGAGTACGGAACCCTCGGTGCGCGAGTCCGACTCGCACTTGGCCGGTTTTTTTAAGTTTATGTTTCTTTCATACATATAAGGTATAATATGTATTTTGTTAATGGTGTAGTATATGAGTTGTCGCTACTAGGCCAGTCGTCCCTCAAATTGAAATAAATTACCGATATACAATTTAAAATGCTCTCGATATTAAATATAACCATTAACGCGTGGGAACTGTTTCGAATAGATGTTTCCTTGAAAATGAGGTCTTAATTTTATGTTAATGTATTTTTTTATGAATCTCGCGAGTCATTTTTTTATCAACACTACAAGTTAGAACTTGATTGCGATCTCATCTGATGGAAAGTTATGATGCAGTCTAAGATGGTAGCGGGCTAAATTGTTAGGGGCATGGCAGTTATATTAAACCCATAACTACCCCTATTCGGTTTCTACACGGCATCGTACCGGAACGCTTAATCGCTTGGCGGCACGTCCTTGCCGGTAGGGTGGTAACTAGCCAGGGCAGAAGCCTCCCAGCCTCCCAGGTCAGACCAAGGAAAATTCAGAAATAATAAATTCCGAAATTGACTCTGCCGGGGATCGAACCCGGGACCTCCGAGCGCTCAACACTGCGCCAGGGAGGTCGTCAAAAACGTGGCTTCGGCTTGTGGATACTATAAACATTGAACCACGTGCGTTTTAAGAACCAAGAGTTCAGCCTCCTATTTTGGGTGACCCTGGGTTCGATCCCGGCCATGCTTCTCCAACTTTTCGGAGCTATGTGCACAGCGTGACTTCTAGTATTAATATCCATATTCCATACTTATAATAAAAATGCAAAATTGTGTGTGTTTGTTGGTTTGTCCTCCAATCACGCCGCATTATTATAGGACCCGCGATAGGTTGTAGGTATATAATAACATGATGACGAAGATGATGATGATACTTGGATGGGTTAATTGTACTTAAGCTAAAAATAAAAAGAAAGAAAGATGAAAGTACCTAAGTAATTTTAAATGACGTTCACGTTTACTCTTAGCATTGAACATTGTGTCGATACTTATTACTTCAAAAATCTAAAAGAACAATCGTTGCGGGAAACACAAATTGGTTTATTCAACCATAACAATAATCGTTTCAGAGCCATCGCACAATTAACTAAAAGCAATTAGCCGAGATATGCATCTCCGATTCTTCCGAAAAGCCCTTCAGAAACCTTTTTTTTTGGTATCAGGGCTCTGTAGTTCTTAATGAAAAACCAAACCCATACAATCACTTTGCACCTATGTCCGGTCCGTGAGTCAAGGCCCTTTTGTTTTGGCAAGCAATGTTTTCCGTGTTGTTTCAGTAGACAATTTTATACCGTTTGTCACTAATGTTTCGTATTCTTGGTACAAAATACGTTCTTTTATCTAGGTTAACGAATTTACTTAATAGTGCAAAACTAGAAATACAATTTTTATTTTAAGGGTTTTGCGTATTTTTTGGGTTTCAAGGAAAAAGGAACCCTTAGGATCACTTCGTTGTCCGTCTGTATATCTGTCAACGACCTTTTTCTTGGGAACCAATCTCGGTGATGTTTTATTGTGGCACAAGTGAAGTAATATCTAAAAATAATCAAATATACCTACCTATAACCCGTGTTTCCATAATTATATGTAAATAAATAAATAGAAGCTTTATTGTATCCTAATGCTAGATTTTACACATTTAAATACTTATCAACTAAATCCTGCGACAAAAAAAGTAAAATAAAATCTTACAATACACAATGGGAAGCAAACTCAGCATTACTGAGCATTGCACAGCGCTGGTTTTCGGTTTGCTCCGGTTCTATTATAATGTTCAACACAAACAACATAATAAAACATATTATAATGTTCGGAACCAATCAAGTTGCGAGGCCAACTCGCACTTGACCGTCTTGTTTTAATTTTTTTGCCCGCACTTCACACAAAAGGGACCCTTTTGTACCGTTGCCTCCGATATTTTACAACTTAGGGATGCCGTTAAAGTTATTAGGGATATCGATAAAGCAATATCGATAAACTGTTGTTGGACAATGTCATGAGTTTTCACGGTCTTTGGAAAATGAGTTGACATTATAATGCTTGTTTATTTTATGCCACTAGGCAGGTTTATTTAATTAAGTTTGATCATTTTATTTATTAGTTTTTATAAACAAAATGTTAAAATTAAAAAAGTGGGCCTTGAAACGATAACGGACTAACGAAACCGTGTGCGTGTTTTCTTACGAAAATGTAAACTATTATTATCACCTGAAATAAATTAGTAAAAGTATCATCTATCTTCTATATATATATAAAAGCGAAATACCACTCACTCACTCACCTCTATAGATAGGCTGTTTGCAGCGGGAAAATTTCATAATCTCCTAGGAAATCAACAATTGTACGCGGACGAAGTTAGAAGTTAGAAGTTAGACCTCTAGTTATTTTATAAGATCGATAAAAGTTATCGATAGTCAGAAATCAATGCTCGCACATCTCATTTCCAATACTTTTATGTTAGCCTTTGTTCGGGCCGTATTTATGGCACTTCTTTGACGTATCACTTGTCCCGACATGTCTTCCGACGGAGGCTGGAGGCGACAGGTTCTGACATGATTTCAACATAAAATAATATCCGAAGGTTTTGTGAACCGTGATCTATATTGCGACAACAAATATTTTTCTAGTGCCTCCTTGCCGATGCTATTTTTGGAAGGGTTTTGTTATTTTTTACCTTGTATTATGTATATTTTATTCTTACTTTACATACCCTCTGAACCTTGATTTACTTTTGCGTACCTTTCCATTTATCTTTTACTAAGTACAAGATGATGTCTGCGACTTCGTCCGTGTGGATTGAGGATTTCTGATTTTCGAGAGAACTCTTTAGTCTAGCTTCCTGGGGTAAAAAGCAGTCTAAAGCAGTCTTCAGTCTTCGATCTTTGTACTTTCATCATATTCTGTTGATGAGAGGGGCTGTGAAAGCGTAGCAGAGTGAGACACTTACGCATTTATTTATTGGGTTGGCACAAAAGTATAATGAGACACTAGATTTTTTTAAATATTCTAATATCTTTATCGTAAAAGAAGCTCAGTCAATTGTGTAGTCTCCATGAGCGTCTAAGACCTTTTGCCAATGACCGGGCAAAGTTTGCATGCCTTTCGCCCAGTACGCTTACTTTGACGCTTGGCGTGGTGAGCTCTCACGTCGATCTATCGTATTTGCAATGTTAAAACTCAGAGTAAGCGTACCGAACTCTGGTGGCCGCGAATCGAAGAAGTTGTCTAGCTGCGATTCCTCATCAGGTATATCATTTAATTGTTTATCCATCTAATAATTCTTCAAGGCTCTAAATAAATAGTAGTCTGATGGGGCGATGTCTGGGGATTATGGTGGGTGAGGTACCGTCTCGCAGCCCGGGTGTTCCAGCTGTTGGCGAGTGGTAGATGCGACGCGAGCCGCAGTGGCTTAACAAATACTCGTATATATATAGAGTTCGAATTTTCCGCTCGTCCATGTTTTAAACACCAAGTTGTTAAATCGCGTTAGCGCTCATATTAAATAATCATAAAGCCAAAGTGTCTAGAATGTTCTACAATATATCAGAATATGTTCGAAAACAGTCAATTTTAGAAAAAGGTCATGTAACGAGTTCTTCGGAGTGTCTCATTACTTTTGTGCCTACCTATTATAATATTAAGTTATGGATTTTTATTGACCTATCTAAGTACAATAGGTACCTACTTCAATTTTTTACGGCCAACACTGCTTTATTGCAATCTTTCCCGGTACACACTACATTTTATTCCATCCTCCTAAAACTCTTTGCATCGTTTTGGGCCCAGCATTGGCCTTATTTTATATCAAATTGTTACCGTGCTAACCTACGAGTAGTAAACTGGTCTGTGGTGCTAACGGATATTTTTCATTATAAAGCCGCGCGCACACTCGCTATTAAAACAAATTATAACGGAGATTGAGCGGCAACTCATCATAAAGCCATCTGCGCGCGGAAATAGTTTCGCGATTGTTGCCGCCTCGCCCATGTGGATGTGGCCTAATTTTATATACAGTTAAGAGAAATGACGTTAAGCATTATGAAATAGTAAGTTACAACAGCTAGAATTACTATTTTCGTTTAAAACTGAAGATTCTTTGTTATTTGAAACATCCCTTTTTTCTTGCAAGTATCTAATCAGGATCCTTGGCAGCGTGAGTCAAAGATAGATATCTTGCTCTTCCGGAGCTTTGATATTATGTCAGATACGTTCTGGACATTTTTGCCAAAGGATTGTAGAAATAAATTGTACGTACGAATGTAAGAACTAAGAACACCCTCTTTTCTGTAGTTTGAAAAGATGGTGTTCTTGCACATTGCAGTATTATTCGTATTATTATTATAAACTAGCTGAAGCCCGCGACTTCGTCCGCGTGGTTTAAGTATTTTGATTCCCGCGGGAACTCCTTAATTTTTCCGGGATAAAAAATAGCCTTGGTCCATCTCCAGGTATAGCAGAGAAATTATACCCATGCCAAAAATCACGTCAGTCTGTTGCTCCGTTGCGTCGTGATTGAATGACAAACCAACAAAACAATAAACCAACAAACAAACCGTCGAGGACCTGGGGGCTACCACCATCGCTTAAAGAAAGTATTATTTAGAGATGACAGTTTTATGTCATATCTTGACATCTCTGAAATAAGGATTATAATTCTAAAACACGAACGTCAACAATATTAAAACAATAAGGCTTTAAGCTATGGTATGGGCCCCTGGAGAGTGACATAGGATACTTTTTAACCCGGAAACTCAGTTTCACCCGGAGTTCACCCGGGACATTTAAAACCGAATTCATCGCGGACAAAGTCGCGATCAATATCAAGCAAGTAATAAACAAACATTAGTAAATTACCTAATTATTAATCATTACGTTCGTGGAATTTTATTGGACACTGATTTATTACAAAGCCCCGACCGCTGTATAAAGCCCCGCTGCCGTAGCCCATAAATGGTCGTCAATGAATAGTTCATCGCCCTACGTTCTAGTACGATTATAGTCAATTAGATAATCTTTTACGTGTTAGTCATATTGGTCGAGTGAATCGGGCGTGCCGCAGAAAAGATTGAATGAGGGTTACCGCGTTTAAATTCGATCGAATCGAATTGAGTGAGTTCTCCAAAATGTCGATATAATACATCACCTCACTGCGGGTTTAATTTTTTAGTAATGTTGTGGATATTTACCCGATTAACTATATTCTAAGATCGTGTCAATGAATGTCAGTGTTCTGTGGTTTGAAAGCGGAGCTAAGAAAAAGAGATGATGCCCGCGACCTTGGATTGAGGTTTTCTGGTTCCCGCGGAAACCCTTTAATTTTCTAGGAAAAGCCTATCTGTTAATCCGGGGTATAATCTATCTCCATTACACATTTTAGCCAAATCCGTCCAGTAGTTTTTGCGTGAAAGAGTAACAGACAAAGACAAGTAGACACACCCATTGTAATGTTGGGAGGCCCAATTAAAAGACGTGTTGGTGCTTGTCGTGCTTTAATATAACTGTCTTTTAAAATAAGGTGCATTTATAATATATAGTGTCAAGTGCCGTGGGTCCACATACTACACCTCCCAGGGCACTTGAAAAAAAAAAATTTAAGCTAAACATTTTTTTTTTTTTAAATAAGTATTTAAGTAATTGTTAAGCTAGTGCTGAAAAGTAAAGTACAAAAATGGGTGCAAAAAACAAAAAAACTTAATAGTTAAACAATAGAAAAACAATTATTAAAATCGTTGTTGTCAAGTCCGAATCTTATAGTCATGATACGTTATAATATGTCATGTTTATAATTATTTCCATGTAATGGTAATTTAAATGATGGCCAGTCATTCAAATAAGTCATGTCAAGTAGGTATTTATTAATCCGTTAATGATAATGATCCGTTACATAGGTACTCGTACTTACAGCTGTACCGAGGTGCGCGTACGAAAGTCATATTTTATCTTAATATCCTTCAATCATAGTACAACTCATTTATTCATAAGTTCTTGGTTAACCTTTTAATCTCATTAAAACTCATTATTTTATTTATTCGTTTATACTATACCCATATGCACATTTACTCTCACGCAGACATCTACAGTACAACATGATCGAGATAAAAGGCGGGTATACATTCCTTACACAACACCTTATAAAAATAGTTATATCGATAATTAACTATGCCATATTATGTTCGGGTGATCAATCCGTCCATCAATGGTAAAGCTAAGATCGATAAACTTCTAGACACTTTCTTTTTCATATCTCTCTAAAAAAAAACGACTTACTTGCCTCTGTGTTATCTAATAACACTACCAACTTCAAAAGATCCATTCCATATCCTTTCACAAATATTTATACCTTCACCTAATCCTTTCCAATTCCATTAATACAACATTCCTAAAATGCCATTATTTCTTTCATATTTATTATATTTATTCATTTATTTTCGTGCCTTTTGCTCCATTCTTTCACGCAGACGAGCTAGCGTACGGCATGATCAAGAGATGGGCTGGTCACTTCATCACTTCTCATAACTCTCATTAATTGTACCTAATATAACTTCATAATCTCACTCCATCTAGTAATTCCAACAAAATAACATTCCAAACCTTACATTCTCATTAAATTAACCAAACCCCTACATCTTCAGCTAAAAATAAAATGCAATCTCATCATTCAGATCTTACAGATCATTACTCTTTCCATATCCAAATCCTTAAGTACATTTATAAAAATTCATATTGCCATAAGTAAAATCCCTAGGAACTCCTATATAGTGTTCCTTGTGTCTCGTTAGTCCATAATTATTTGTCTCTTATTCATCATCACCAGCAGTTAATCTATATTCCGTCATCTATTTCGTTGCTAAAATGCTTTCATATAAATATTCAATATTCAAAATAAAATTCAAAGTTGGTAAATCAAATCAAAACATACCCGAAATCAAAAGTATATCATCAATACAATAATATAATTGTTTCATTGTTCTCGAATTCAAGAATTTGCAATCAAGCTATTGTAATACAAAACGCTTACATTCGCATCAGCTTTTCTGTTGAATTCGATATGACTTTGTTCATCTCAAAAGTTGCGACATGAAATTCTTGATCTCTATTATTATCATACCTAAGGAATGATTTTTAAGAAAAGTAAACTAACAGAAATTAAAAGTTTCAATTACTAAGGCAATTAATCTGTACTGTTACTCAAAACTGATTTTAACTTTTTCTGCAATAATAAATGATTAAGTACCTAATTGTAAAATAAATGAATACCTAAGATTATTTTATTATTTAAATGTTATTTATATTTCCAATAATAACTGTAAATGAGTATCTATCGAGTATCGATACACTTAATGACTGAAAACTATATTATAAAAATTGGCCAGAAATTCACCGATTTTCGAATTATTCTATACCAAAAGTCTGTAATAAACTACCTAAATTCAAGAAATGAATCAGGAATTATGATCCTTCAAAATTAAAGTATAGCTGAAAGTCAAAGTTACTGAAAACTAAAATTGAACAAAACAAAAAAAATTGAGTCAAAATAACATACCCAAATACTGCTACTGGTCCAAGAGTACCTACGTCTTAACCAAGTTTTTGAAGTTGCCTTGTTGTTCCTATACTATACTTACTTTTATATTTTCTTTGAAAAAATTGTGCTGGAAAAAAAACACATTTTAGGATATGTAGTAGTATCATGCAAATAAAATATAGTCATCAGTCAGGTCAGGTCACATGATGCAGTCAACACAAAGAGAAAAAATTATAACGTCGTTACAAAATAAAAAAATAGAACGTGATATCTTTCTTTAAATCTGGACACCGATAAAAAATATTATTAGGTTTTCGAAGTTCATTAACCAGTCTCTAATTTACAATGTTCACTTTACTTCATAATTTGCCACACAAAAAAAAACACAATTTGGGAGATAGAAATTTAGGAAACACTTTTAGTCTTTATCTTTTTTCTCTTTTCGTAGGAATGCTTCTTTTCTTAGGAAAACTTGTGGTTACCGCTGTAAACTCGTCTTTGTCTCGAAGATATATATAAAATCTGGACGCCGTCGCTGCAGTAATTGATATATAATATTTACTCCATGAATAAATTTTAAAAGGGTTTCAAATTCATTACTGTGACGAAATATTTTCTTCTCCTTTTCTTGTCAGGTCAGGGTAATATTTTCATGTCCAGGGCTTCGGGAATCCATTCTTCCACGAATTTCAAAATTTTAATTTAATCCACTCTATGGATGTGGACGCAGATCTCGGTGCCCAGCCGGTGCACGCGCATGGTGCAGGCGCGCGCACCGACTGGCAGGGTCGCCATGTAATGTTGGGAGGCCCAATTAAAAGACGTGTTGGTGCTTGTCGTGCTTTAATATAACTGTCTTTTAAAATAAGGTGCATTTATAATATATAGTGTCAAGTGCCGTGGGTCCACATACTACACCATAAAAACTTTCGTCTGTATAATATTGAGTGTGATGTGATGTGTTTTTTTACGGCGATTATTATGAAAGAGAAAGCAATATAATTTAGGGCTGTAATATTAATAATGGAAATTGTGTGCAAAAGAATTAAGTAAATTGTGCTCCAACGAAAATACTCCAACTGGTAAAATTAGAATTTCCAATTAGAATTTCAGTCTGCCAAGCTTGAGCTATTGAAATTTACTAGGTAGCTATACTGTACACTGTACAATATTCCCGAATACGTAGGTATTTGAACAAAGCTATTTCAGTTTTCAGTACCCCATCTATTTCAGTACCCCAGCTATTTTAATCTCCTCTAACATTTACCACAGTATTATGTACTGTTGTATTTACTTAATCGTATTATATTAGGTAACGTTATTCAAGTTTTAGGTTGTATCTACATAGTTTATAATTTTACGTACATTTCGCGGCATCAAAGTATTCATGATCGGTAGCCGAAATATTCATATTGTGAATACTTGGGCTTAATTTAATAAGGCTTGTAGCGTTGGAAGTACAATAGGCATGATGACTGATTTTGAAAAATGGTCAGATTATGTTCGGAAGTATCTACTATTTTGAAAAAATATCTTATTTCAGAAGAAAAATAAGTTTTGGTGGCTAAATTTGACATTTGAAATTTAAATTTTAAAATTCACGCTAAAACGCTCGGCGGTGTCATGGCGTCGTTTGTGACGTCACTATTGTTCTTGCCAATGTAAACTGTGCAGTGTGCAGTAAACAATAGTGTGATTGTCAAACCTCGAAAACAAACAATTGTGACGTCATTCGCTTCTTGGTGTTTTAACCAATATGGCGGATTGCTGTATTTTATAGTTTTATTTTATCAAAATAAATAGCAATCTCACTCTAAATAGAAAAATGACTACGTTTTTTATAATCCATGAATCCAATTTTATTAGATAAATTCATAATTTCATTGATTCTTGGTTACTGTCATCATGCCTATTGAAGCATTGTTGTACACTGTCGTTTGTCTGTGGTTTTGTGAATTCGTCTTACTGTTTTTGGCTGTCAAACGTCATATCAATCAATCATTATCTTTGTCTATGACTGACGACCGGCTAATATGTCTGAGTGCTCCCAGAATAAATCCAAGATAATCAGTCTATTTCTTTAATTTCTCGACCTATCCCTTCATGTAGTACACAGTAGTAATGAATAAATAATTTACTATTGAAAGCCAATACTTAATCGTTTTTATTCAGATGAAAAGGTAAATGATAAACTCAGATTATATAAAGAAATCAGGTTAAAATTCAATAACGATATTCCTCCAAAATTTAATGAATCCGACCAAAAAGCTTATCAAACATCAGTTACATTTTGTGTGTGACAAGTGACAACCCTAATTCGCTTCCGAAATACTGTGCCCTTAGTCCAAGTTTTTACATTGCAAATTCAATTGATCGTAATCGAGCGTTCGATCATATTAGCGTAAAAGTATAATGGACCCTGAACTGTAATACCAGTCATATTCCAAATTGAACCTGCCGTGGGTCGAAATTCGACCTCCCGCTTATTAAGACAACAGCGCTCACCACTGGTCGTCATAAGTGGGTCATTAACATAAACGGAAGATGTAATGGCATACTCGTAACACCGCACTATTTCCGACACATTAACCGTTCCCTGAACGTAACGTAGGACGTTATCACAAATGGAATGCCCTCTCGAATACGCGATTTAAGGGCAGGAGTAGACCCTAAGCAAGCGATACATCGATTAATTGATACGATTCATAATAATCGATACTAAAAAAATATATACCTTATCGGTATTATAAGCCAAAATGAGGGAGTATGAGTATTTTTTTATTGTTTTATTATTATTTTGTATGAGTATTTATATTAAGTACAAAAATAAAATTGGACAATAGTTCCTGTTCTCGTTATAAAACATATTTTAAAAATATTAATAGAAGGAAGCGTTATCAAATCATTAAATATTATAAATGCGAAAGTTTGGATGGATGTCTGGATGGATGTATGGATGTATGGATGTTTGTTACTCAATCACGCCCCAACGTCTGAACGGATCTGGCTGAAATTTGGCATAGGGATAGATTATAGTCTGGAATAGCACATAGGCTACTTTTTATCCCGGAAAATTGAAGAGTTCCCGCGGGAATCACACAAATGTATCTGTTCAACTGATTTTGATAAAATTTGGTACAGGGATAGGTTGTATCCCGGGGAAGGACGTAGGCTACTTTTTATTCCGGAAAATTAAGGAGTTCCCGTGGGAACCAAAAAACCTCAAACCACGCGGACGAAGTCGCGGGCATTCGCTAGTTTTCAATATATAATATAGAACTTTGGGCTTTGACGGAATTTTTTTTGCTTTGTAAAAGTAAATTTAGTCGTGATCAATCAAGACTAATAAATAGGTAGGACTCGGAAGGCGGAACTCCTCAAAAATGTAACAGCCCAGAAGCATTGTTTTTAATAGTTGTAAATATCGATATGTGAAATCGATACATCGACTAGAAACAAAAAGTTCATGAAGGGCATTCCCTAGCGTAGTGCCGTGAATAAATCAAGCCCCGGCACCTCTGATCCCTTAAATAAGTAGGTTCTCGTGTGTGAAATATCGAGTGCCGTCGTTTGACGGCGTTGTGTGCGTCGCGACATCCCTCGCATCACAATGTGCCAATTTAAATATTTATGCCGCTTTAACACGTGTTCTGAAGCACTTTTTCTGGCTGCCGTATTCAATCTTGCTGAATGGTTTATGCTTATCTGTCTACTATGCGCATTATATCCATGCTAATATTATAAATGTAAAAGTGTGTCTGTCTGTCTGTCTGTCTGCTACGCTTTCACGGCCCATCTGTTCAACCGATTTTGATGAAATTTGGTACAGGGATAGGTTGTATCCGGGGGAAGGACATAGACTTTTTATCTCGGAAAATTCAAGAGTTCCCGCGGGAATCAAAAAAACTTAATCCACGCGGACGAAGTCGCGGGATTCCTCTAGTGATGTATAATTTTAGTATGACTATGCGTCGAAATGTGAACCTATCAGTTTTATAAATCGGGATTTTTTTGGAAGTTGGTTAAATTGTGAAACTTACGGCTACTTAGCATATGAACATGCAGCTTAAACCAGAGAGATTTTGATAACTCGACTAGACTCTAAGTGACTCTAAGGTACTGAGAAAGGTTTTTCAAAAATTCCACCCGACTGAAGTGAATGCGGGTTAGGTTAATCCTTTCCTTAAGAATAATAAGTTAATTCATTACTTAGGATTAATAAGTATCCTTTCCTCAAGAATATTCTTTCTTTAAGAAGGGCTTCTTTACAAGTAAGTAAATCATTTTTGGTATTAGTACGAGTTACTTATTATACTTATTTGACTTATGGGTAACGTTATTATTACCGTTAATTTTTTATCGTTTAAGAAAGTTCGACGTGACATAACTCGCCCACCTGGGGCCATACTGCCAACGTTCAAAGCAATACTTTAGCAATATTAAGTACTCAAAATGACAGTTTGATGTCACGTACCTTGACGATCCTAAAATAAGGATTATAATTCTAAAACATGAATGTCAACAATATGGCTTTAAGCTTTGGCAGTAGGCTATCATACGTTTACAATTTAGGTATGTAGGTACCTATTTGAAGAATAAATAGGAATAAGGCAAGTTTGACACGGCTTACGTTGTGCAAACGTATGCAACGGAACCCTAAGAAATTAACATGCCTTAATACAAACAGGAACAAGGAACAATAAAAAGGTTCAATAAACCGATGAAAAGACAAGACGGCGCGTGACCGTTTTGACCAACATAGGTAGTGAATCATACTATGGACTATTATAAATGTCAAAATTTTTGTCGGTTTGTCCTTCAATCACGTTGTAACGGAACAAATATATAGATATTTTCATTCCACTACAAGTTAGCCCTTGACTGCGTCTAGTTTCCGCCTTTCCTACCAACCACTAGCCCTAGGTTCACGTAGTTGTGTTTTCACAGTACCTACATATTATTGCGTAAATAGCTATTTATTGCGATCCGGCGATCTGAATTCGACCTAATAAGACCAATTTAAGGACAAAGACGCACAGAGAGTACGACTGATATCACATATTTCAGACGCATCGCGCCATTGATATAAAACAGAAAATAAGGATTGTAGGTAACATTACTAGAATATGACATTTTAATTAATTTTTTTGTAAGTAAAGTAACTTTTAAATTCATTTTGACTTTGTATAATATTGTAATTGTGTACCTTGAGCAGTAACTGTACTGCCAATTGTGCACGCCAAACGTTTGGCAAAATGTGTAAGCACTATGTAATATTTATTTCATCCCACCATCTCGGAAAGAGTATTTTTAATCTTCGATATTTGAATGCAAAAGCCGTTATTATCCTCTTGAGGATAAAGTAAATTGAATTTAGAACATCGTGTGCACGTCAGTAATTATATCACTCGTCTATGAAGTTTGTGAATTTAAAACATCATTAAAACCTATTTACTTGTACCTCTATGGTGCCGAATTTCCATACAACCTTTTTTAATTTGTTAAAAACTCACACTCGTAACCTTGTTGGTGTACTTTTTTAATTTGCTTTGCGCGCACCATTTTCTTTCACGTCATGTCATTTCCCCGCTGAGGTGGTATGAAAAGTTACGTGTTGCACTCGAGTGAAAAGATTTTTCACCTCGTGCTCTTTTGATTCCCTCGCTGATGCTCAGGATTCTAATTTTTGAACCACTCGCTGCGCTCGTGATTCAATTTTGGAATCCTTCGCTTGCTCGGTCATCAAAATTGAGCACGCGGTTAAAAAACAACTTTTCACTCTTGTATAAAAAAATAACTATTCTCCATCTTGTACTACCTACTCACATTTAGCAAAATAAAATTAATTTTAAAACGTATTGCTCGAACTGTTCAAGGAGTTCATACATGTTTTTTGACGTGAAGGCAATTATGAACTCCTTAAACAGTTCGAACATTTGACAAACGATTACGATTACGATAACGAAACCCTTTTACAATCGGGGGGCAGTTTCATAGAGATGTAATAATAAATAATGTCCATCGTGCATCGAGCTAACAAGATTTTACGAAAGTTGGATAATGCCGCGGATTTACCAGGTTTTCATTGTAAAGGATGCGGTTGTTTCAATTTTGCAAATAACCGCTGCTTTTATAAGTCGACACCATTGATTTACCAACCGACACGGCCAAATAATAAAAACCACTCTTGTTTATTTGTAGCATACAAAGACAATTTATTTTCATTCAATTTATGCCCCGAAAATTATGGTTCAATGGCTTAGTCGTTCGATTGACGTAACTTTTGTAAGATAATGAATTTAAAATTATTATTTGGACGAAAAGGGACTTCTTTTTGAACGAAATTATGATGATACCAGACGATTCCCCGCGTCTTAACATTCGCGTCTTAAAAACTTAGTCCGCGTGGACTAAGTTTTTACGATTCCCGCGGGAACTCCTTCATATTCCGGGATAAAAAGTCTATGTCCTTCCCCGCGATTCAAACTATCCCTATACCAAATTTCATCAACATCGGTTGAACAGATGGGCCGTGAAAGCGTAGCAGACAGACAGACACACTTTCGCATTTATAATACTAGACTAGATGATTACCGCGACTTCGTCTGCGTGGATTAAGTTTTTTTGATTCCCGCGGGAACTCTTGAATTTTCCGGGATAAAAAGTCTATGTCCTTCCCCGGGATACACCCTATCCCTGTACCAAATTTCATCAAAATCGGTTGAACAGATGGGCCGTGAAAGCGTAGCAGACAGACAGACGGACAGACAGACAGACACACTTTCGCATTTATAATGTTATTATGGATTAGTATGGATTAGTATGGATTAGTATGGAGTAGTATGGATATGGATGGATATAGCATGGATTGCATGCAATGCATAACTCTTATTGTTTTGGATTACTTCTTGACTCGAGATTACATATATCTTGGGTTTAGTATACCATTGGTCTCCGTACATAAAAACCAGGTTGTAGGCGTTCCGTGTGTCACTAACAAATGCATCCTGTTTGCCAATTGATTAATTGCGGCCATTTTATAGGATGACGACCTATTTTTATTCGACTGCAGTGTTAACTATGCTAGCGCTTTTTAGCGTTCCGTACTCAAAATTAAAATACTTATGGAATCTTCTGGGTGTATATTTGTATGTCACAACTCTCAGCCGTTTTATTCATAAACCTGAACCTTAAACATTCGAAAAAAGTTTACTGGGAGTATTTACTCTCTTAATTATCTTCTATACGTATATTAATATTATAAATGCGAAAGTTTGGATGGATGGATCGATGTATAAATAAATGGTTGGATATTTGTTAGGTACTCTATTACGCCGGAACGGCTGAACAGATTTGGAAGAAATTTGGCACAGAGATAAATTATAGTCTGGAATAACACATAGGCTACTTCCCGGAAAATTAAAGATTTTCTCAACCTTTCAAAAGATTTCCTCAAAAAAGAAAACCTCAATCCACGCGGAAGAAGTCGCGGGCGTCAGCTCGTATGAAATAAACAAATGTTAGTTTGAGTTTCAGTCCAAGAGCTATATAATCGATTAATACCATGTGGATTCAACTTGGCTTAACTTTTTTTTTAATTCATTCATACAAAAAGTGTTCATAGTTTTTTTAAAGCATCCCACCCGGCTTGGGTGGGTATGTGGGACTCACTGGCGAAGCAGAATACCCACTAAAACCCAGTGGCGTGTAGTCTGTCATAATCACCCGACGCTAACGGTATACATCAGGTGACTATGGTGTGTGGTCAGTAGTCTGTAAGTCTAGGTCATGTGTGTGTAGTGGCGCATGAAGTGTAGTGTAGTGTGTAATAATTATAAATACATATATAAAGATATGAACGCCTGTTTGATCACCGCTAATGTCAATTGGGCCCTGAGACATATATTAGGTAGGGCACTAAAGAAATTGGTTCACAGATACTGTCATTGTCAATTCACAGAATTGAATAGTCATTTCTCACCGTAAAAGTAAGTGTTCATAGTTTGGCTTAAAATTATGAGGAGTTTGATTTTAGTTATCGCGGAACACTGATGCTGAAAGAAAAACTCGCACTTGACCTGTTGGTTTTCATTCGACTGCAGCGTTAAAATATGTGTTAGCACTTTTTGCTTATACGGTAAATACAGTAACACTTGTATATTGGCGTTCGGTCAATAAAATAGGTCACATGGACAAATATAGGACAAGTTGGTATTCAAGTTATGATTCTGCAGTAGTTTTGTTGCATGTATTTTAAAAAACATCTGCAGCGGCTAGTAATTCCTTACGCTTGACCACAATCAAACCTGATGGGAAGTGATGATGCGGCGGATAGAAGATGCCTATTCACTCTTGATTTAAAGATACCCGGATAGGAATTAGTGGGAAACACAGTTTTTCAACCGACTTCAAAAAAAGGAGGAGGTTCTCAATTCGACTGTATATTTTTTTTTCCTCAGAACTTTTGACTGGGTGGACCGATTTGGATGATTCTTTTTTTATTTGAAAGGGCATACTTCCCAAGTGATCCCATATAAATTTTATCGAAATCGGTCGAGCGGTTTTTAAAATATAACAACAATAAAATAAGATCTTTGTATAGCGTGTGCTTGTTGTTGTAAAGTTGGCGCGGGAGTTTGAAGTCGGTTGTTTAAAAAGAATTTTTTATATTAAATTGTGGTAGTGTTTAACTGCAGTAAAGACTTGCAACTAGCCGCGGCCGAAGTCTCCCACCAGGCCAGACCAGGGAAAATTCAGAAATTATAAATTCCCAAATCCCTGACCTGCTAAGACCCTGCCGGGGACCGAATCCGGGACCTCCGCACGTTAAGGCAACAGCGCTCAACACTGCAGCAGGGGTGCGGAGGTGGTGTGTCGATCTATCAGCCTTTTCGCGACCCATTTGCTTACCATTTGCTTACCAACAATTTGGTAAAGAGTTAACTTGCAGCCCGAAGACAGAAACAGGCTACTTTTTATCGCTGAAAAAGTTCCATGGGATTAAAAAACCTAAATACACACGGGCGAAGTCGCGGGCGTCATGTAGTGGTGAAATAAAATTTTTGCATAGAAACAATCTAAACACCTCCACCAGTGCACAGGCGCCGCGCGCTGGATACCTACTGGTAAATTAAAAAGGTACTCTCGAAGATCTATTATTCATTGCGAATACGCTCCGACTTCCAATCGGCTTAGTACGAGCTGGTACTAGTATTTCCATAACGTTAACAGATACAAGGGGCCTTGTAGTAAATCAGAAACAGACATACGGACAGGACAGGATAAAACGTCTTCGCGAAACGTCGCGATGGTGTCGTATGGGTAAAGTTTCGTTCTGTCAGACTAGTCTGTGCAGCTACATGCACTAACAGTACGCGTGGACTTTACAGACTTGTCAGTCTGACAATTGTTTGCCCATAATGCTTTTTCGCCCTTAAAGTTCGTTCATAAATCTACTGAAGCGGAAATTTTGCAATATTAAATGCATCAGGCGCAACGCAACACACCTTCAGAATGTCTAAAATAAAATAAATAAAATCAAACCAAATAAAAAAAAATTATTTGCAGAAACCACATAAATTTTATGCGATGATACGTTATTGTTTTTCAGTGCTGGCCACGACTCTTTTGAGACGTCTATATGTTTTGTTTCCACTATATTTTTACCACATCAATTTCAATTAATGAATCTGAGTTTTTTTTAATCTACCACTATTCCACTCTACCTCGTAGGTATGCTTTAATCCGAATACTCAAACGAACAACTTGAAATACTGAATTATTGGTTTATTTTCTAGTGTTTTTTTTTGTTCGAAATCTATCAAGGTTTTCGAAAGGATGTAAGCTCATACTTTCCCTTAGGATACAGATCGTTTTTTGTGATGCAGTTCGGCGAAACGAAACGAAAGAAAATAGGTCAATACTCTTGCAATTTGAAACATATCGATGTGTTTCGATTTAACAGAATCTTGTGTTGATTACTAAGCAGAGCGTTGATAGCCTAGTGGTTAAGTCGTCGGGGGCGTGAGGTTCGATCGTCGGGCATCACCTTTTCGGAGCTATATGTGCGTTAAACATTAGTTGTTTGACGGTGAAGGAAAACATTGTAAGGAAACCTGCATGTCTGAGGATTTTCCATAATTTTCTCAAAGGTTGTGAAATCTGCAAATCAGTTCTCGGTCAACCTGGTGGACTATGGCCTAAGTCCTCCTCATCTGAGAAATAGCCCGTACTCAGTAGTGGGTTGGCGATGGAATGATTATGCAAGCCTATATAACGAAAAAACCTGTAGTGTAGTTAGCATTGTTGCATATAAAACTCATACTTCTAGAGTGGTTTGAAAAATATTTTGTCAATATTTTCTCAATTTATAAATCGCAGTTAAGTCAAATTGTGTTAATTAAATAGTCGGGCTTAGCGCTATAAATAAATATAGTTCAATGGAGTGAATCGAGTTTCAGGTCAATAGAACTTTAACCTATATTCATTTTGTTTTGCCGTTTCGCATTCTGCTGCTACTGCAGTTAACGGCAGACAAAATATTCTCAGTACCAGCCCGGAGCTAGGAAGTTGGCGGTATTTCACCCCCTTGCTTTGGAGTCTACGTAAACGGTCGGTCCTGCGCCTGATCTTTCTCCGGTCGTGTCGGATTTTCCGTCCCATCGGGCTATGAGTGTACCTGTGTTTGCGCACACACTTGTAGCACTATAATATCTCCCGCGCAGATGGCTAATCTCCCTGGAGAGAGGCCGCTGTGGCTGAAATTCGGTCGGGAGTTCATTATTATTATTAATTGTATGCTCGACCAAATATATCCTACTTGGAGGCACTTGGAACCTCATGATATGGGTCATAGAGGTTTCGTGTCTTATGTTGAGATCTATAGAGAGTACTTTGACTTGGCTCAGTCTTAACTTATATAGTTAAAACGGGATAGACTTATGTGAGAAACATAAACGGTCTAGTTTTAACCATGTATTAAATCTAAGCAAAGTCAAAGTTTGATCTATAGATCTCACCCTGAGAGGCCCATAGTCTCAACACAAGCTGAGTGGAGTGGCCTTCCTTTTTGAAAAGTAGGTAACACTGCTGTACAAAACGACACTTTGATTTTACATGAAGTTAGTTGCTTTATTTTGTGTATGAATTACCTCATGACCTCTTTCCCTGCGTCGTATTCCTCATTGCTGTGGGTCTTGAGTCTTGACCCCTTTCCATTAATCACAAAAAAAAAAAAAAGATACGCGCCGAATTGAGAACCTCCTCCTTTTTTGGAAGTCGGTTAAAAATGGCAATGGTTTTCTTGGGATAATAATGCGGTGGGTTCCCACGTGGGCTTAACGTGCTCTCCGATGCGATGCACGGAGGAAACGAAAAGGCCAAATTCAGACTACCAAATTCGGTCAACCATCCAGTGACTTGGGTCAACGTTGCTTAACAATCGCAATCTATTGATATGCGTTGTCGCGACTATAGGCCACTCGTCCATCAATTAGTAGTCCCTCATAACCTCAAATTCCTTTCTTTGTTCCTTTCAATGGAGCAGTAGAGCATGGTTAGGATTAAATAGGTACTTTCTATCCGAGTTACACGAATAACTAATAGATAATTTTCGCCTCTCAAGAGTCAATCCGAAGACGTCTGCATCGAATAAAAGCCAATCTAATAAAGGGCCGCTCTCAGTCCCAATCAGAGCGTTCATTAACTAATATCCTCCAGCAGTCCCCGATTATTGTGGAAGTACCCTCTGGTAATCGGATTAGAGCATACGGGCAGGGTCACGACCTCTACAGGGAGATTCTCGGACTAATGTTTGTGCAAGATGTTCAAACTTTCGAGATAACCATGTACATATCCGTAGTTTTTAAAGTATGAAGATTTCAATAATCACAGAGGGTGTTGATAACTAATTTATTACTATTCAAATCATTGTTCATTCATCATTCAAGGCATTGTTTGGGGAGCTGATATGCGTTGGGGCTCCAATGTGCTTGAATGGAGGACGCACTGGAAAGTGCAGCGTCTTTTCTGTCCATTACAAGTTAGCCCTTGACTGCGAGGCGATCTTACCTGATGGTAAGTTATGATGCAGTCTAAGATGGTAGCGGGTTATATTAAACCCATACCCCTAATCGTTTTCTACTCGCCATCGTACTGGATTGCTAAATCGCATGGCGGCACGTCTTTGCCTGTAGGGTGGTAACTAGCCACGGCCGATGCCTCCCACCAGGCCAGACCAGGGAAAATTCAGAAATTATTAATCCCTATATTAACCCTGCCGGGAATCGAACCCGGGACCTCCGCACGTTAAGACAACAGCCCTCAACACTGCACCAACTTTGGAGGTCGTCAAAAAGGTTGGACCCCTCAACGAGGTGGACGGACGATGTTATAAATGTAGCTGGGAGCCGCTGCAAGCAAGCGGCACAAGATCGTGTTTTGTGGAGATCTATGAGGGTCTGACCACCGTCCAGTAGTGGACATCTATTGGTTGAGATGCTGTTTCCGATTTGAGAGGTTAACAAATTGCATACCGCACTTTAAAAAACTCGACATGCTTTAACCAGATTTCTTAAGCTGTTTAAAGCAACGTCTAACTTTTAAAATAGTTTTTACTCGTTGCTTTCTTCTTTAACTAATTCAGTTGCCAATTACAACTAACAACAATCTAGCAAAACATCGGTAAAAAGAAGTTTCTACGATTTCCATAAAATGCATAATGTACAATACCTACCAAAATATTACGTAAGGAAGCGAGTCCCTTATGCGATATGAGATATTTTAATAGTGTAATATTCATGAAGACGGGCGCCACTCTCCCGAATTGCAGTAAAATATTACGCGAAGATAATAGTGAAATATCCTGCTATTATACGTGAGAAACCTATTATGAAACAAGAAATCACTGCCGAAAACTCTTATCAATTGTGAACCTTCTCACCTTTACAATACGAGTTAGATTAAATAGCTACACATTCAGAAGTAGATACAGAGGTCGTATATCAAAACGCCTAGATAGCGCCAGCACCCGTACTATGACTTTAACCTACAATGGACTGAATAGAAATGGTTATTTCTATTGAGTTGAACACCATTGCCTGTAAAGCTAGCGATTCGAGATTGGTTCAAGTTTGTGAGCCAGCCATGGAAAGGGGATTTCGTGATGACGTGGCGGGTTTTATTGATGTAGTGGAAAACGTAGGCGGTGCGCACGTTAAACAAATGAACGCCGGTGATGGCGTTGGCCGTCGACGAATTGTCGACAAATGCAGGCGAGCTGCATTCTGACTGCGCCGTGTACGGTGGGATAGAGCAAGGAATATAATATATCATTGTTACGTAAGTTTACTGTCATACGAGAGACGTGTCGCTCGACGAAAAGTTGCTAAGAAGCTTGAGACACGACGGATGCTTCTTCTTTGAAATTTTAAATTATTATCTCATTCAAAAATAAAAAAGACGATGCTTGCGACCGTTCTTGTAAAATTAACAAAGCTTTAAAATGAGCAGCGTTTTGAAACTGTAAATCAGCATTATTAGATCATTTGAATAGTTTAATGTATGGTTCTAATGTCGATAAATATTGTTTTGTTTGAATAAACACTGAGATTCGAAATGCATAATGCATTATATGAACAAAAGTTAAGCGGCAGATAATAGATGGTTAGTTTGAAATATAGTATTGACTGTTGGCTTTGTTTGTGCCGGTTGCAATAATCAGTAAATAAAATATATTAAGCTGTTAATTAGTTGAGATTGACCAAATACAGAGTAATTGCATTCTTGGTTGGATTCGACAATAGATGAATGACATTATATTCTTTTATTCTATATTTTAGGAGTTTTGTCAATACTGAGTAAAAAATATTATTAAATATTTTTAATGTTCGTTGGTTCCAGAAACTTGAAATTTCTTGAAGGATATCTCTATAACTGAGACTCAAAATCATTATCGCCAGCTATTATAAACCTACTGTTTGACACACCTGTTCCTGTGTTTTTCTGCTAACTAAACTTTTATTTGATTTCTCTTGTACTATTTTTTTTATTTCCAAAAAGCCTCCAAACAAATAATCTTTAGTGTGTTTTTACACTAAAGCTTCGGACAACGCGCTGTTCCAGAGAAAACCACAAACAAACATACATACGTGTGGCCATATACGTTGTAGTGGATTGAGTTAGTTGATAGATGGCCATGTGTGTGGGTACTGGTTGGCCTAATTTTTAGACGTGTGGGAGGATGATTTTAAGGGCCAAATTGCGTTACCAAATTGATCTATTGTTTACTAATTCTATCCTCAATTGAATTATTTGTTATCCTGAGATTAAGACATGCTAATGACTATAATTTGATAAGTTACAAGATGATGCCCACAAATTCGTCTTCGTGGATTTAGTTTTTTAAGAAACCCGTGGGAATTCTTTGATTTACAGGCATAAAAAGTAGCCTATGTGTTAGTCCAGACTATAATCTATCTCTGTGCCAAATTTCATTTAGATCCGTTCAGCCGTTCTGGCGTGATAAACAAACATCCATTTGAGGTTTTTTTGTTCCCGCGAGAACTCCTTAATGTTCTGGGATAAAAAGTAGCCTATGTGCTATTCCAGACTATAGTCTGTCTCTGTGCCAAATTTCAGCCATATCCGTTCAGCCGTTGGGGCGTGATTGAGTAACAAACATCCATCCATCCATCCATACATCCATCCATCCAAACTTTCGCATTTATAATATTTATTTGATTGATTTGACTAGTTGATGCCCGCGACTTCGTCCACGTGGATTAAGGTTTTTTGATTCCCGCGGGAACTCTTTTATTTTTCGGGATTAAGTAAAGTAGCCTATGTCCTTCCCCTGGCTACAAACTATCTGTAACCAACCTGACGGGGTCCCTAAGCATCTACACCTCTCTCTACTTGTAATATTCAATATTTCTTTAAAATGGCACGTGATACATCTAGCAGTAAGACCCTCACAACATTGCTGTGTCCATAATAAACCAAGATCTTTTCCCCCCCCCCCCCCCCCCCTTTTAACCACTTGGACATCAATCGCGAAGGCCAGCGCCACGTATGTACGAGCATACTTTAGAGTGGTGCGTTCCACTTATGTCAGCGTATAGCTGGATAATTGCATTTTTAGAGTGGTGCACTCCCACATATACCTGTAATAGGTTTCAAGGATACACCGGACGCACTGCAGGGTCGTTCGTCGCAACGTAACAGAGCCACAGGCGTGATGAACCCTTCAGTAATAGTATATTATATCAAATACAGCGCGGAACCACCATGGGTGATAGGATGTCGTTTGTGCGTACCTAACATGGTTTTTAGCCAATGTGCCGCAGCATAGGTCGTGAAGCTATGCTTTTACAAGTAACATGAGTTGTGAATCCATGAAACTATGAAGTATCGAGGCTGAACAAGCGTAGTGCAAAATGTAGTAAGATATCAGGCGCAACGTACGCATAATCCAACCTTCGGCAATAAGAAACAGCGTCCTTCCAACCATGGTCAGTTATCGTTCGAGTATTGCGAACGACGTACGTAATTTAGACTTTACGCAAGGTAAAGTCAGACGTTTTGCGGAACGTAGAAGTATACTCGAACTGCACTGCGCTCAGAAAGCAAGCTCTCTGATTCAACAACAAACCAATCCCATCTGAACGTCCAACTAGGTAGACATCCAGACCCCATGATAGCAAAGTGCCTCCAACAAAGTCTCGAAGGGAAGACCACCTTCTCCCGCCCTAATATAGGTTTCCAGGACCCTATGGTCGGTTCAGCGTCGAGACGTCTCAGTCGAATCCAGTCTTGGGATCCTGAGACCACTCTTTCTAGACGCGGACTGTGCTGCTGGTTTTTTAGTGGGTATTCTGCTTCCATCTGTGAGTCCCACATACCCGCCCTGTGCGGGATGCGTAAATGCATTCATTTTTCCAGCAAAATAAAAAAAAGGTAGACATCCAGACAGAACCAGCCGTGCTGAGGCATCGCTGAAGCGAGACACCATACGCCCCACAGGCCTGACCCGACCTGCGATAATAATTGGTTTAGTAATATACGTGTAAATATGTTGTAGTTATGATATGTATATAAATCCACCAGAGGCAGATAAGATTTCGTCGGATGCTCTCAAGCTAGGTCCGCTAAGGGTCCTCACATTGGACAGCATCCAACAACACAGTGCGTTCAAACGATCTATTGCAAATATACCTGCTCATTATATTAATTTTATGTATCGCCCAACTTCTCTTACCAATACGACACAACATGTTACCAACGACGCGAACGACACGAGCTCCCTACACCGCCGCCATACCCACCCTTGGCGAGCGGTCGGAACGACGGGAAACTTCTCCGTAAGCTTGTAGTCGCGTAATCATATACACCCATACTATACTACCATTCTATTATCGTTTTAATATTACTTTACTATTATTTTATTATTATAATTTTTTTTTTCCTGAATAGTAAGAAGGTATGTAATAGTTACATATCGTTATACCAAATTTCATCAAAAACGGTTGAACAGAGATTGAAAGCGTAGCAGACAGACAGACACACTTTCGCATTTATAATACTAGATAGTAGGTATGGAAGTATGGAGTATGCAAGCATAAGAGCTAGTAAAACTGTTTGTTGGTTTCCCTCAAAATCACGGATATTTCCGGAACACTATTGAAGCTGTGAATAGATAATATCAACGTTGTTACTATAGCTTTATTATTTCCGAAGTATTGCTTGATTTCCTTTCTCATTGCTTTCATTAGTGCTACGTCGAGTCTATGTGGGTCTTCCTTTTCATTATTTCCTCCTTCCAACTTTTCTACTTTTATTTATTCACGTCTTTCTTGGGTTTCACTGTGTTGTAGTCTTCATTTCATTTTTTGAAGTGAAAGCTTCTTTAGCCGCGTTGAGCAGTTTTTGGTAGGGGGTAAACTTATGAATTCGCGTCATCGACATGCATGTCGCCGACATGGTCGCGTTGTTACGAAGACAAAAGGTCTTAAATAAAAATATACTACATTCGAAATTAAACTTTTATCACAGAATAGGTAATCTTTAATGCCTTTAGTGTTTAGGTTTATATTTTCATTAAAAAAAACTTCGTTTTCACTTCTATCGGCAGTCCCTATGACTGCCATTTTTTAAAATTAATTGCTTTCTACATAATATAATTACAAAGACATGAGGCCCAGTCAGGGCATTGCAGTGGGTTAAATTCTCAGTTTACATTTTAATACTTTAAAATTAGAATTAGCAATACAATCAAGTACCAAGTACCAACAATAACTTTGCAAAGTCTTTTATCTATCGCGTCGACGATGTGCGAATGCACAGGAATCAAATAGACAGACAAACATTTAAAGACGTGGTAATATTTTCATAATCCAAGTGTGTCCGTCTGCATCTGTCTATCTGCTACGGTTTAAAGGTCCATCTTTTCAATCGGTTTTGTTTTAGTATAGAGGTAGGCTACATCCCGGGGAAGGGAATCAGCTACTTTTAATCCAGGATAAAGAAAAAATAATAATCCTATAGCAATTTTATAATTGTTAGAATCACTATAGAACACAATAGAACACAGTGCTTCACACACGAGGAAAGTTTCTAAACTTACTTAAATACATATAAAAAATTCGCGGAATCGGCAGGATTTGAACCTGCGTCTCTCTGGGAATCGCGCCCTGAGCGCCTTGACCTCCGAACCGTGGCCGAGAGGTCAAGGCGCTCAGGGCGGGATTCCCAGAGAGACGCAGGCTCAAATCCTGCCGGTTCCACGAATTTTTTATATGTATTTAAGTAAGTTTAGTCCTATAATAGGTACATAGTATACCTACGTATTTTTAGTACGAAATTTGCCTGAGATAGTTTGAAGCCAAAGAGACGCTAGCCCCATTTACCCTTATTAAAACAATCTGTCAAAACGTTGACCTGCAACACAGCTATGTAACACAATCGTAAATAATACCTCCATTTTCCTGCCTACCCAGTACCCAGTACCCACGTCAAAGATCTTATTTCAACAGTAAAAAGGTCAAAATGGCATATCTAATGAAATTATGTAACTGGTACGGATGTGAGAGGTTTATGCGTAGGATTCCATGTTCATACATCTTTTGGACAGATCATAATAATATTGGATTGGTGTTTCCCTGAAACATTGTATCCCTATATTTTAATTCTAGTTTCATTTACATCACCAAGGTTTTCATAAACTACTAGCTGATGCCGTCGACTTCCTCCGCGTGGAATAAGTTTTTTCAATTCCCACGGAAACAAGTAGCCTATGTCCTCTCCAGGTCATCAACTATACCCATGCCAAAAATCACGTCGATCCGTTGCTCCGTTGCGGCGTGATTGAAGGACAAATCAACAAACCAATAAACCAACAAACAAACACACTTTCGCGTATAAGTATGACTTGTTTTTTGAAAATCTTCTGACAACTCTGGTTTTCCGGGATAAAAAGCATAACCTTTATCCTTGGGATGTAGGACCAGGTAGGTTGGCATGATGGGCTCTATGAACTGCTGAGTTTTTTGCCGACTTTTCCCAGTAGAATCACTTTCCGAACCGGTGGTACGAGTAGAGTCTCAATATATCGTTTCATTTCTACCAAATATCGTCAAAATCGGTTGAAAAATGCATCAGATAGACAGAGATACTTTCACTAGCAGGCAACAACAACGTACAACGAATGGTGCGCCAGTTGCACTGCAATAAAAATAGCCGTGAAATCAAGTGACAACTAGCCGAATATATTTTCGCAAACGTCACTCCTACACCGCCAGTTCACGAAGCGTGAAAATTCGATTCACATCCATCGTTGTCGCGAATTTTGGGTACAGTAGTGAATCCGATTCGACAATTCGCCGGCGAGGGTACGGTGAAATTTTATGTTTCCACTATTTTAGTGTCGCTGGGAATTGTGGGAAAAAGACATATAATCTTGTTTTGTGCATTTTTTTGCTGGCTGTGGCGTTACTTGAACTGGTTGATGGATTACTGGAGCGCTGTGGTTGATTAAAGTAAGGTTGAATGGATGAATATCTTTTCTCATGTGATCTCAATTTCAAATTAACTCAAAATTTTTCATCAGAAACTTAATTTTAAGATTTTAGAAAACCTGAGTGAATAAAACCATTTATAATAAAATTGCCTGGGCAAACCCTAGAACTCTTTGACATTAATTGTTCCCAATTTTACAATTCCCATATTTGCACCCTTCTTTGTAATTTCTGTTCGTTCTTCTTCTTTATTATAATTGTTGTCGTTTAAGTATGTGCAAGAAAGATTATTTATTATCAGGAAACACGTGCGCTGGGAGGGTGTTCCATACCCTCGTTTACCTATAGAGGCAAGATGGAGCCTTTTCTTACGTTTTACTGATAACCATGATGATCATACTGCATGTTAGTGTTTGCTATAATATGATTTTGCAAACATTGGCATGCATCTATAAAATATGTAACTTATGATTATATACTATGTAAAAATCGCTAGCGAACCTTATGAATAAAATAAAATAAAATAAATAAATAAATGATTATAAACTACTAGCTGATGCCCGCGACTTCGTCCGCGTGGATTGAGATTTTTTGTTCCCGCGGAAACTCTTTCTAATCCGGGATTAGAAGTAGCCTATGTTCCAGACTTTAATGTATACCAAATTTCATCAAGATCCGTTCAGCCATTCTGACGTGATTGTGTAACAAACATCCATATTATAGTTTAGATCTATATCCATAATATTAGTTTAAATCTTAGATATCTAATCTATCATTAGTGGCCTAATGTATCATCACAAACATGATAGCAATGCAGCTAATTATCTGCCAGCACGTCGCGGCCGGAGTGTATTCGGTGCGGAATCTGCGCGCCATGCGAAGTAGGTATCTCGATATTGTGCCGAACGCTGCGCTATTGCATGCCGGCGCATGTGGTTTTAGGCGTTATGGAGTACGCCGTAATTAGCATGATGACAGTAACCAAGAATCAATGAAATTATGAATTTATCTAATGAAATAGGATTCATGGATTATAAAAAACGTATTTATTTTTCTATTTCGAGTGAGATTGCTATTTATATTGATAAAATAAAACTATAAAATACAGCAATCCGCCATATTGCATAAAACACAAAGAAGCGAATGACGTCACAATTGTTTGTTTTCGAGCTTTGAAAATCATACTATTGCTTACTGCACACTGCACAGAGTACATTGGTAAAAACAATAGTGACGTCACAGACGACGCCATGACACCGCCGAACGTTTTGGCGTGAATTTTAAAATTTAAATTTCAAATGCTAATTTTATCTACCAAACTTTATTTTTCTACTGAAATATTTATTCGAAATAGTAGATACTTCCGAACATAATCTGACCATTTTTCAAAATCAGTCATCATGCCTATTAGCATATTAGCTGGAGCCTCGTTATTGCTAAGACATTCAAATGTTACCACGGGGTTAACCCATTGTTGAAAAGACATTTTTTTCTAAAAAATTTTAACGACGCGTCTTGTTAGCGGTGATAGCTTATTGGTTAAGGTTAAAAACTGGCCTACTAAGGGGATGTGTCTATTTTTGGAGCTATGTACCTACCTACCACTTTGCGCACTTTGGTTTTGTTTTGTTTTCTTTTCTATGTATTTTTATGTCTTGTGTAGCAATAAAGAATTTATCTATCTATCTATCTATCTATCTACCTATGTTTTTTTCCCTGCGAGTTTTTAACTAATTGTCAATATTATTTAATTTAATGCCAATAAAGGCTTTATTTGTGTATTTTTTAAGCAATTAAATACAACATAGTTCTTTTATATCACTATAAGTTCGTGACTGATCTCACGTCCTAAGTAAGAATGCAGTCTAAGATGGTAGCGGGCTAACTTGCTAAGGGTATGGCAGTTAAGCAGTTATATTTAACCCTTACTTCTAATATGTTTCTAGCTTCTACTACCGCAATGCTAAATCGCTTGTGACTTAGCATAAGCCACGGCTTAAGCCTCCCACCATACATTGTAAAGATCTAGCCCCGCTTGAGATGCACGGAACGGCTCGGCACGTAGCGGCAAATTTATTTTGTATGAGTTTTTAAGGGGCCGCGTCGCACAGTGCATCTACCTGCCGCGTCGCTGAAGTGAGCCCAGCTCCATACAACCTCATGCAAGGAATACTTGCCGCTACGTGCCGCGCCGTGCCTCTGTAGTGGGACTAGACCTTAACAGTTACTTTGAAGGTAACATCTTGAGGAAATCAGCATGCCTGCAGCACCATGCAGTTCTCCATAACTTTCTCAAAGGTGTGTGAAGTCTGCGGATCCTCCAGTACCTACCCTAAAGACAACAAGGCTTCGTAGGTATATAATGTCTAATCCATTATAATTTATCTGCCAAGTCATTCTGCTAGTATAAAAGTACTTGATAATAACTTTTTTCATCGAAGACCTCCCACCAGGTGTCGCTTTCCATTTAAATAACTCATTATATTTTTCCGTTGGAATTTTCCATGAATATAAAGAAGGCTGCCACGGCAGAGCAAACAGACCCGAGTCCACGGAGATATATTGGGCTCCAGCACAGACTAGGGGAAAATATATGATGGATAAAACCCTAAGACCCTCGCGAAAACACGTCGTGTGCAGTTTTTTGAAGTGAAACTTCTTTAGAATCGTTGTGATTTGAAAATGCGTTGGGAATGAGATAGAATACAAGTTATATTAAATAAAAGTACTAACGCTACTTTTCTGAAGTTTCACTTCTGCCTGTGAACTTTTTTAATTAGCTAACTTGTAATGGGTACCACACGACATCTTACCAGAACGCTAAATCGCTTGGGGGGCACGTCTTTGTAGGTAGGGTGGCAACTAGCCACGGCCGAAGCCTCTTACCAGGCTAAGGCAGGCTTTGTTGCGTCTATGGTTTTCCTTTGATCTGAGATCACGATATTGAGAGTGAACTGATTTAGTTTATTCAGGATCGATCAGAAGTTCAGGAGGAATTATGCAAATATAGACCTTCCTTGGCTTTACAATTGTCAGGGCCCTGCTTAAAATTTATAAAATTCAATGCGGCCCTTTTTCTTACATTGTTAATACTAAATCTGATTCCTTATCAAGGAGCTTTTGGATAGAAAGGAAGATTTTATTTCTAACTAGATGATGCCCGAGACTTCGCCCGCGTGGATTAAGGTTTTTGTTCCCGCGGGAAGTCTTTAATTTTCCGAGATAAAAAGTGCTAAAGCTTATGTACTTCGCCGGGGTGTAACCATATCTATACCAAATTACGTAAAAATGGATTGAACGGATGGTCCATGATAACCTAGGTCGTAGCAGATAGACAGGACAGACAAACAGACAGGCTTTATTCCGGAAATTCAAATAGTCATTCCGGATTTTACAAAAATCTTAATCCAGGCGGACCAAGTCGCGGGCACCGTCTCTTTTTAACCGACTTCCAAAAAAGGAGGAGGTTCTCAATTCGGCGCGTATCTTTTTTATTTATCTCTTTATTATCAACCCATTGCCGGCTCACTACTAAGCAGGACTCTCCTCTAGGAATGAGAAGGGGTTGGATAGTCCACCACACTGGCAGAGTGCGGATTGGCAGACTTCACACACCTTCGAGAACATTATGAAGAACTCTTTCACAGTTTGAGGCACGTCATATTTAATTTCTTAAAACGCACATAACTTCGAAAAGTGCTCGGGGATCGAACCAGCGACCCCGACATAAGGTCGGGGTTTCCTAACGACTAAGCTATCACCGCTTCCGCTCGTTGTATCATTCTATCAGAATAAATAAACTGTACCCTACAGCCATAAGCAAATTGTAGTGACATTAGGGAAAGGTATAAATAATTCAATGTGCAAGTAATGCTGTGGGGTGGCCACTGGCCACTTATCTTGTCCAATGCACTCGGAGGTAATGGCCCGAATATTTTCTGTGTGTTTGTTTTAGAAAATGTTATATTTATTTACCTACTGTGAAAGGTGTACATAAATTCAAATAAAGTTATATTCTTAGTTCTGTTTTATATCCAGTATAACCATGGCCTTAAGTATATGGCCTTATGTATGTAATGGGTGTAACTGTACATTTCTAACTATAAAACTTTGAAAAAAAAGCACTGAAAAGTGTTAAATATTTTTTTATTTACTTCCGTCCAATTTACTCTTAACAAAAGCCAATTAACAAAAAATCTAAACTCATATAGTTTTTGAAGACAGTACTTTTTAATAGTTCTTGTCCAAATAAGTACTTGGGTAGGTACCTACAAAGGTAATATAAGGTTTTCGTTATCTACTACTATTTTTCCGTATGTTTTGGCTGGGCGTAAGTCGCAGACATCAGCTAGTTTTAAAAATAATTCTTCTTTCTAAGTTCTAAATATACACCACTAACACATTTACATGCTTTCCTACCAGTCGTTCGCCGGAGGTGTCTAGACAGAGCAACGCTGCGGGTAGTCAGGGACTCGATCGAGGAAACTGGCAGAGTTTTCGATAAAAAAAATCATGCATATTAATGCAGTTTCCTACCTCCTCTCTAGTTCATAGGTAACGTGCCTCTCGGTTCTACAACTGTCATTGTAGCCGGGTTGCTCATTTGTACCTGGGGCGTCGAACCACTGTATGAATTTAATATACTTACCACTACAGCCCATTAACGTCCCACTGCTGGGCACAGGCCTCCACTCTCATAGAGCTTAGACCTACCACGCTGCTACTCGTACATTGCCGGTTGGCGGGCTTTAACGAATATTACCATGTTAGTGATGATAACCGGGACCGACGGCTTAACGTGCTCTCCCAGGCACGGGGGTGAAACACTGCCAACTTCCTAACTCCGGGCTAGTTACTACACTATCGATGATTTTCTAAACGACAAAGTTGCATGGAAGCAACCGGCCTCGTATCCAGTCACCCACAAGTCAGTGTAATACTAATTGTAACGTAATGTATTGTTACTTATTGTAACCTTTTTCTTTTTTTGAGAAAAGAGCAACTGCTGAGTTTCTTGCCGGCTCTTCTCAGTAGAACCATCTTTCCGAACCGGTGGTAGAGTCTTGACGTATCATAAGTGTCACAAGTTGTCCTACATGAAATAAATAAATCATTTATCATCATTTATCATTAGTACTGAGAATTTCTAGTCAGGGTCAGACCCGGGACTGGAACCTGGGACCTTGTCGGCCGCAGTCGAACATGCTAACTACTCGTATTAGACCAACGAGGCAACGTTAACATACTTACGCTTTGCACAATAGTTTCTTCGATATAGATAGAAACGCATGTGTATAAAGGAGTTAGAAATCCTACTCACCTTTACCTCTATATTTTCACCAAAATAAAAAACAACACTTTTCCGGAAACCAACCACAGTAATATGAAAGCTTCGTAGTCCATTATGTTACGTGCAACTTCGGAGTTCGGACAATATAAGTAATGACTGGCTCCCCAACTTTACTCACACATTGAATTATTTATATCTCTACCTACTTATAAAAAAGTTTGGGATGAAAATGTAGGTACTTACTGATAGTTATTTATTAAATACGCTGTTTGAGTTATCTTGATGGGTAAAATTATTTATCTTAACTCATATAATAAAGAGGAAAGATTTGATTGCTTGTAATGGATAAACTCAAAAATTACTCAACCAATTTTAATAACTCTTTCACTTATAGAAATCTGTAGCTAGATTATCACCTAGTTATTTATATAATTATATATTTTGATATATTGGGTTAAGGGCAGTAATTAAAGATGCACTGGTTTTTACCTTTTATTTTATAAGCACTTACAAAATTGCGTGTTCACCATGACAGGCAGAGACAAGAAAGAGGGCTATCAAAAACGGGGTTCGCTACTTGTGATTATATGCATAGATTATATCAAGTTGTCTATGTATGTTTCATTGCCATACTTTAACACTTCCCCTCAATGAAATACATACATACAATATGTAACGTATCTTATTAACAAACAACAGAAGCCAGAACTAATACATATGTTAAGTGATAAAAAAAAAATTAACCGATACATCAAGCTATGCAAACTGCTCTGTAATGAGAATACTCTGTATACAAGTAAATATCATATAAACTATGTACTATGCAAAATATATAATACAATACAGAATTACTAGCTTTGTTTTATTTAAACATTTCTAAACAAATCTTATTTCATTTAAACTTTAGTACATTTTTATGCATACAGCCTATATTTCATTCTTAAATAATTATTTTCATTTTACAACAATGAAGTTAATAAATATCTAATCAAACAGAACATATAGGTACCTTTGTTTTACTTTACCAAATCATCTCTCTTAGTCTCTTTACATTTTAATTTCAACTATTTATTCTAAACCTAAACAACTTAAGTACAAATTTTGAAAACAAATTTTGTCCTAATGGTTTTGTCAAAATATCTGCTACTTGATCTTGAGTTGTAATGAACTTTGTACACATTTTATTATTATTGATGAGTTCTTTGATGAAATGATACCTTATGTCTATATGTTTCAAGCGTTTGACATTTTCAGTGCTTGCAACTGTGATAGCGGACTGGTTGTCTGAGTGTATAGTTACTGGGCTTGCATTAAATATGTTTAGGTCACTAAGCATATTAAGCAACCAACAAGCTTCACTGGCTGCCATACTCATGGCTATGTACTCTGATTCAGTTGATGACAAACTAACCGAGCACTGCTTTTTTGAACACCATGATATCAAACAATTTGAGAAATAAAAACAATATCCTGTTGTTGATTTTCTATCCAAAAGATTTCCACCCCAGTCTGCATCACAATAGCCATATAACAAACTATCATCACACTTGAATATTAACTTATAATCTAGATTCTAGACTATATTTTACATATCTGAATACTCTTTTTAAAGCATTAAGCAAACTTTTATTAGCTTTATTTTGAAACCTACTAAGTATAGATACAGCAACACATAAATCTGGTCTTGTACCTGACACAGCATACATCAAACTTCCTATCATTTGTCTACAAGTATTTTCTATGTTTTTATTCACTTCAGAATTATCATTACATTCAAATATTTTAGTATTAAAATTTTGTTCCATCGGGGTAGTGACGGGTTTACAATTTTGCATTTCAAATCTAGCCAAAATGCTCAATAAGTAATTTTTCTGACTTAAGTATGTAATACCTGTTTGGGTGTTTTGGTTTACATTTATACCTAGAAAGTCAGACACCAAACCAAGATCTTTCATTTTGAATTCATTATTCAGTATAATTTTAAGGTCATTAACAAGACTTTCATTTGTTCCAAAAATTAACAAATCATCGACATATAGCAAAAGGTAAATCTGGTTATTTTTATCACATTTTGTGTATAAACATGAGTCCGAATGAGATCTTTGGAAACACTCTCTAATCATCACAGAATTAAATTTATCATTCCAATATTTAGGGGATTTTTTGAGACCATATAAGGCTTTATTTAACTTTATAATGTTCTTATCATCACTATAAGCGCCTTCTGGCAATTTAATAAAAACATTTTCATGAATCTCCCCATATAAAAAAGCACCCTTGACATCCATCTGGTATATAGGTAACTTATATTGAGTTGCTATAGCTACAAACAATCTGAAAGTTGACAATTTAGCAACAGGGGCATAAATTTCATTTAAATCTAATGAGTCACTCTGTTCAAAACCCTTAGCTACCAACCTAGCTTTATACTGCACATTGTCACCTGACCTTTTTATTTTAAAAACCCACTTACTACTAATCACACTTGCATTTACAGGTAAAGTACAATATGTCCAAGTATTATTTTCCCTTAAAGTCTCTAATTCCTTGTTAATAGCTTGTTGCCACTCACCGCAATCCGGTCTTTCCATCACATCCTTATATGATTTGGGTTCATCAGAATATACATGGTTGCATTGGTAAAATTGAGTCGGTTTCCTTGCCCTTTTGGTTTGCTCTATTGGACCTGAAAAACCTGAAATAGCTGAAATAGAATCCCCAACCCGAGACTTACTTACTTCCCCTGAGCCATTTTGCTCTGAATCTGGTTGTTTACTAATATCAATAGTCTCAGTAATTTCTTCCTCAATTTCTGGTATTTGTTGAATCAAAATTGGTTTCTCTACTTGTTTTTCCAAATTATTTTCCTCAATAAATGTAATATCCCTCTTAATTTCAATCTTATTCTTTTGACTATAAAATATTCTGTAACCTTTTGTATTTTCCCCGTACCCAATTAATATTCCTTTTTCACTCTTTGCATCCCACTTTTTACGCTGTTCCTTAGGTATATGAGTAAACACAGGAATTCCAAATGTTTTTAACTCGTGTATATCAAACTTTTTTCCTGTCCAGATTTCATATGGAGTTCTCTCTGGATCATTGCTTTTAGCTGTTCGGTTCAACATATATGCTGCCATGTTAATAGCTTCAGCCCATAATGCTTTTGGCAGTGCCCTTGCGCACAACATAGTTCTAGCAGCTTCCACTAAAGTTCGATTTTCTCTCTCAGCCTTCCCATTTTGTTGTGGTGTGTAAGGTACTGTTCTTTGATGGGTAATACAATGTTGATGTAACAGTTCTTTGACATCCTGATTTATAAATTCCAAGCCATTATCCGTCCTTATAACCTTAATTTTCTGTCCAGTCTCATTTTCAGTCTTTAAGATAAAATTTTGAATGCAACTTTTGACTTCATGTTTAGCTTTTAAGAAATAAACTGTCCTAAATTTTGAATAGTCATCCTTCATTAAAAGAAAATAACGTGATCCACCTATGGACTTATTTTCCATGGGGCCACAAACATCCACATGAATTATTTCTCATATTTTACTTGTTTTAGTTTTACTGTTTGGAAAAGGTAATCTATGCATTTTTCCTTCTAAACAACCTTCACACTTTGTAATGCTGGAGTTATCAAAACAAATATTGTTCTTTTTTAATACGGACTTCACTTTTTGATGGGCCAACCTCTCATGCCAATCATTAAGATCTGTTGAAACTTTAGCTGCACTAGCAATGCTGAACTCAAAACGCAAATTCATGTAATATAAGTTTCCATCTCTCTTTGCTAATGCACACACTTTATTATTTTTATAAAACTTACAGTAGATGTCATCTGTCATCATGACATAACCGTGAGAAGTGGCTCCGTTATCAGAGAATAAGTTTTTCTTAAGGTCTGGTACATACAAAACATTATTCAAAGTTGTACATACAAAACATTATTCAAGTATGTATCCAATTTGTGCCATTATACACCTGAGCTGTCACTTGACCGCAGCCCAGTATTGAAATTGTTGTGCCATCTCCAATGATTACTGACCTTTGTGAAACAGTCGAAAATGTTGTAAACAAAGTCTTATCACAACACATGTGCTCGCTCGCACCTGTATCTACCAACCACTGTGAATGCTTATATTGTTCATCATGATTTATTACCATAAAAGCATTACTCTCGCATTGTTTCTGTTTATTCTTCTCTATGCGGAACCTGCACTGACTCTGAAAATGGCCTACCTTTTTGCTGTAAAAGCACCTCCTATCCTCTCTATTATTAGACTGATTATTAATCCGACACTGACTTGCATGATGCCCCACACGAGTACATTTAAAACATCTGATCTTCTTTGAATTGTGCTTCTTTGCTAGAAATGCTTGAGATGATGAAGCGTTCTGAGACTGCTGTGCATCTCCCTTTGCCTTCAGCCTCTCTTCCTCGATGAGCAACCTAGCAACCAAGTTATCATAGTTCTGCTTGTCATCCGGGGCCGACTCCCATGCTGATATAAAATGCCTATATTGTTCAGGTAGGGACATTAATACTTTAGTAATGACTAATTTTTCTGATACCTCTTCTCCCATTTGTCGCAATTGGTTTTGCATTTCCTGTATTTTGGATAAGGAAATTGAAATGTCCGTACCTTCTTCAAATTGAAATTGAAAGAAACGCTGCTGGAGTATATGGACGCTGGTTTCAGTCATTTGCTCGAACACGCTCTTAAGCTTACGCCACATTTCCGCTGCTGTGGTGCACGTGATAATATGCAACATAACCTCTTCAGTCATTCTAGTCACTAGAATTGTTTGTGCCTTCGCGTCCTTACCTTCCCAAGCCTTTTTTTGTGTTGCATCTTCCGGCTTGATGGTGCTCCCTTCAACAACCTCGTACAACCCCTGCCCTCGTAACAACACCGTTGTTTGGAATTTCCAAATATTCCAGTTTTTCGTGCCCTCCAGTTTTAAAACTGTTCCCTGGATGGTAGATGTTATCGGAGTTACTTCCATCTCGCACTGGCTTAATGACTTTCCTTGTTATTTAACAAGTTTTTACCTGCGATTATTAACGTTAACCCACGCCACGCCGGTCTTACCTTCGACTCGACTATTTTTCTTACCGCAATTTTCAGACTAAAAGATGCAGAATTACGTGCCTGGCACCCATAACCTATTGGGTTACAGGGAGAGAGCAGTAATTAAAGATGCACTGGTTTTTACCTTTTATTTTATAAGCACTTACAAAATTGCGTGTTCACCATGACAGGCAGAGACAAGAAAGAGGGCTATCAAAAACGGGGTTCGCTACTTATGATTATGCATAGATTATATCAAGTTGTCTATGTATGTTTCATTGCCATACTTTAACATGATAGCCTAGTGGTTTAGACGCCCGGCCCTCCGTTCGGGTGGTCGGTGATTCGATCCCCGGGCCCGCACTTCTAACTTGTCTGAGTTGGTGCAGCTTGAATAAGTTATATTTTGTGGTAAGAGGCTTCGGCCGTGGCTAATTACCGGCAAAGACGTGCCGCCAAGCGATTAAGCGTTCCGGTACGATGCCGTGTAGAAACTGACTAGAGGTATGGGTTTAAAATTTTAAATATAACTGCCGTACCTAACAGGTCAGCCCGCTACCATCTTAGACTGCATCATCACTTACCACCAGGTGAGATCGCAGTCAAGGGCTAACTTGTAGTATAAAAAAACATTGAAGCCATCGCTTATACGCCAAAACCGTGGCCCTACCGTCACGCTTAAGGTATTATGGGATTCAAGATTTGAGCCCTTACACGTGGCACCTATTTCGAATTTGTCAGTCTGTTTGCACACAATTTCAGTCCTGATTGAAAGAAAATCAATATTTGATCAGGACCTGCCTGCCCTCCGAAGTGTGTTTTTCATCACGGCGCTGATTCTTTCCCTCGTCATCCCTAATTCGTGTTTGTGGTGAGTAAATGGTGGAATATTTTAATTATGTCATTATTATTGCTTTTTGGCTTTAATTTATTTTTTCACGTGAAAATCGTGAAAATGTTGGAAAATAAGTGGAAAAAATATATATCTAAAATTAGTCATAGCTTCGCGGTTGTTATTTTCAAAATTCATGAACAATTTTCCATTAAGAAGTAAATTTGTCAGAATCCATTTCTCCGTCAGAATTGATTTTGGTATCAAAAATCTGAAGCCCAATTGTCGAAGGCCTAAGCAAATCTTAATCCTATGACTGCTTAAAACGTATTACTCGAACTGTTTAAGGAGTTCATACATGCTTTTTGACGTGCAGGCATCTATGAACTCCTTAAACAGGTCGAATTATACGTTTGACAAACGATTACGATTACGATTTCCTTACACAATCGGGGGACTGTTCCGATTCGATTTCTAAGGTAAGTACGCAATGAAAATAAAGTATGTATAGGTATGTAGAAATATTCATAAAAACGGATAAAAAAACGACCTTTTGCTGTGGATGTTTTTACAAGACAGGTATAAAGAATCGCGCAAAGGAAAATAGATACACAATTTCCATAATTAAGTTTTCTTGAAGGTACGAGTAAACTCCGAAAGAAAACGTTGCTCCTTATTCAAAGCGATTGTGCTAGAAACATTTTCTTTGAGAATTTGCATTTTTAAAGTTAATTCAAAAACGCCTCGAGGCACCGGTCATTTTTTTTCTTGCTATTGTAACTAATTTGAAATTTATTTAAATTCGTCATCCATACTGATATTATAAATGCAAAAGTGTGTCTTTTTATGTCTGTCTGGCTGTTACGCTTTCACAGCCCATCTGTTCAATCGATTTTGACGAGTTTTTTATAGTGATGATGAAATACCAATTATGTACTCCCTACCGAATTTCGGCCACGGCGGCCAATCTGCAGAGAGATAATCATCTGCGCGGGAGATCTATAGTGCACATGTGTGCGCATACACAGGTGCACTCTCTGTTCCTTTGCTTTCATAGCCTGATGGGATGGAAAATCCGACACGACTGAAGAGAGATCAGGCGAAGGCCGACGGCTTTGCGTGCTTTCCGAGGCACGGGGGTGAAACACCGCCAACTTTCTAACTCCGGGCTAGTACTGAAAATTACTAGTCAGAAAAACCCAATACTTAATTATGGTGTAACATTTAATGATAAGTTGCATCCCGAAGGACGCAGGCTACTTTTTATCCCGGAAATGAATCAAAGAGTTTTTACGTGATTTTTCGAAAACCTTGTCCCTAATATTACAATAAATGTGTTTGTAGGTGTACTGTTTTTGTTTTTTACCTTTTCACGCGGCACATCAGTTGGACTGATTTCCCTCAAGATAAATCATCATCTAGTTTTTCATTAAATGATTTTTGGCACCTATTTATGACTCTGCTCTATAAAGTGACTTTTTATCTGCAACGCTATATTTAATTTTAAGTACATAAATATAACGTCACACTACATACATTGTATTTTATCAACGTATTTAACAACGTGATTTCGGTAACGTTACCAAGCCATACTTTGAAGGTGTTTTCTGTGACCGCGTTTAATTTTTTGAAACTGTTATTTCGCATGCTATTTATGATTCTGACATAAAGTAATTTTGTATCTACAACGTTCTTTAATTAACTAACGCGGGCGCCGTTCGGACCATCTGTGTAGAGATTTCGCTGCGAAAATGAAAATTGAGAGAAATTTTGAGAGCGTAGTGGCAAAATATAGTGCATAGGAGCTGGGTTTCATAAAGGTTTCTTGGGATATTGTTGAAGGAAGAAAGGAAAATATTTGGAATTTCCTGTATTTTTGAGGGTAATTCTTGAGAGTTTTAAACACTAACTTGCCAACATCAAATTAATTTTAAAATGTTTTTTTTAAACTACCGCTTACATTATAATTAGCATCGTTGCTTTTATTTAAGTTTGTTTATTTGTTTGTGAGTTTATGCGTGGATGTAAAGACTGTCATAAGAAGAAAGACATCATATACTTACTTATATTCCGGAAAGTGTTACCACGGATTTTCATAAAAAGTCCGACAAACTTATCTGACCCGGTGTCAGCGTCGCTAGTATCTATTAAAAATAAAATAAAAACTAAACTAAGCAAGCATAAAAATTAGTTCCAATTTTGGCCACCGGGTCAGATAAGTCTGACGGACTGTAGATACAAAATTAACGGTTGCGTGACAATAATTACGACCATCTACATTAATTTACTTGCTTTTATTTCCAACATATTGTACTTTTAAGCTATTGTATAGCTTCTATCGCGGGCCTTGAGCGTGGAGACCGAATCCAGAAATTCCGTAACGAAAATAACCTAACACCCCCCACTCCGACCGGCACGGCGGTGATACTTTTTACTTTTGCCATATTTTCCAGATATTTAGAAGATATCAACTCTCAAACTTATGTTTCTTATTTCAGTTACCATAAACCTATAGTTTCAATGATAAATATTCCTGAATAACCTACATGTATTGTGAGATAATAAAAATATTTTGATCAATATTAACTTCTCATTTATTTAATAAAAGAAAAAAAAAAATGTTTTCTTATCCGTCACCACGCTCAAAAAGTGTAACTTGAATTAATATCAAAGAAAAACAAAGTAAAAAATACTGCATAAATAAAATAAATAAATAATTATAATTAAGTACATAAGTTGATAAAAAATGCTATGCAATAGCTTTACCGCGGCAGTCTCCGAGTGCCACACGTCTTTTTTTTTATTAGTTCAAGTTATCATTGGTTCAGGTTATCCGATGCACGCAAGACGATGGCGAATTAAATTACGTAGAGATGGTACTGTTCTGTTCTAGTTTTGTTACGGTATTGTATCCGTAAGGCTAGGTCATGTTACGAGACTAACGTGACTTGCATTTTCGGGTGACTACATTTTTTTAAGAGTAGGTACATTCTAAAGCCAATAGTGTTTAGTTTAGGAACGCTAAATCGCTTGGCGGTATGTCTTTGCCGGTAGATTGGTAACTATAAAGATAGCTGAAGCCTCCCACTAGACCAGAGCCAGACCAGAGAAGATATTCAGAAATTGTCAAAATTGAACCTGCCTGAGATCGAACCCGGGACCTCCCTCTTGTAAATCAACAGCGCTCACAACTGCGCAGGCAGGTCGTCGCAAGTTCAAACTCAAACTTAATGTATATTTATTCAAAATTGGTACGTACACGTTACACCTGAACGTCACGTTTACAAAGTAAAAGATATGATGGTGATAATTAACCACGGCACCTTAAAACTAAAGCTACGAGGGTTCCAAACGCGCTCTGTTCTGAGAAGAGCCCACAACAAACTCAGCCGGGTTTTTTTTTTCACTAGACCATAGCCAGAACTGAGAAAATTCCCAAATTGACCCTGCCAGGATCGAACCTGGGACCACCCGCTTATGAGACAATGGCGTTTACAACTACGCCAGGAAGGTCCTGGGAAGTTGTAAAGCATGGTCACCCTCGCTATGCTGCTGCAAACGACAGTCTGCATTGTCCTTCAACCGTAGCCGTAGTTAAACGGTAACCAATGCCACATTGTACGAGACGTCACTTTGTATACAAAACGCGTCCTTTGCCAATTTATTGTATATTGCAGTATTGGCAAGGACGAATACGTTAGTTAAATACGCATAATCTATTCCATAATAAGACTAGACTACTACTACTACTACTACTAGTGACTAGAGGAGTAGACTAGAGGACGAGAGGGGAAGAGAGAGGATATATGGATGCTTCTGTTTCACTTTTAGATATGGGGTTTGAATCCGCTCTAAGAACCTCTTACTTTTGTAGGAGTTATGTGTATTTTAACTGAAATTTAAAAAAAAAAACGGGAAACCAGCATACTTCCGAATTCTCCATAATGTTCTTAAAGGCGTGTGAATTTTGCACTTGGCCAGCGTGTTGGACTATAGCCAAAACCCCCCTCAATCTGAGAGGAGACCCGTGATTAGTTCACGCGATGCAAATGCAATTCATACAATGCATCGAAAACCCAAATCAGCATTCAAAAATCACTCGATTTGCAGATGTTATCTCTATTAAACGCTAGAAAACTTTCGCAAAACTACAAAGAAGCTCAACTTAGATCCCCACGGTTCTGCCAATACAATGTTTCAAAGCACAGATGAACGGTAGATACTGTATTGATCCACTTCGCTGCCATTCGCCAGTCGTCTCAAGACACCACTTTATCTTACCCAAGGTTGCTCCCAAATGAAAATATATGGACGCGTTAATCTTCAGCTTGCATGTCTGTAGGAGCACAGCTAAAGCGACTTTAAAGATAAGCTATCTGTATTAATGGACTGGGACAAAGAGATCTGACCTCTTTGGCGAAGTGGTGAGTGCTGTGGTCTAATGAGTGGGAGGTCCCGGGTTTGATCCCCGATCAGAACAATTTGGGAATTTATTGTTTCTGAATTTTGTCTGGTCTGGTGTGGTGGGAGGCTTCGGCCGTAGCTCGGTAACACCTTAACGTCGAAGACGTGCCACCTAGCGCTTTATCGATCCGGTACGATGCTGTGTACAAACCGATTAGGGGTTTAATATAACTGCCATACCCCTACAGGTGAGCCCGCTACCATCTTAGACTGTATCATTATTCATTACAAGCTTGGTCATCACCACGACTTCGTCCGCGTGTATTTTTTTTTATTTCTCGGGGGTACATCTTAAAATCTTCCGGTATAAAAAACCCTATGTCAGTCTCCAGGTCCTCAACTATACCCATGCAAAAAAATAATGTCGACCCATGACTTACCACCAGGGAAAAAAAATGTATCTGTATTTCACATACCAGACTAGTTGTGCTGCTTTTGTGGCTCAGGGCCAGTCAAGGCTTTAACATTAACTGTCAATCCAACGAGTAAAGTCTGTGATAAAGTTAATCAGTAATATTCCTCAAGGACCCATGCTGTGTATCAGGACATCACCGCAGGGGCCCCTTGATTGTCCCTTTCCCGAGAAATGAAATAAAGCAGATATATCGAAAAATTCTATTAATAGCCTGCGCTCGGTAATGAACTTGAAACATGTTCGGATTGAATTAAATAGATATTGGATTCAAAAGGAAGGTGGGAAAAACTCGTATTTGACCTATCGTTTCACTACGAAATCCTAATATTACAAACTAACTGATGACCGCGACTACGTCTGCGTAGTTTATGTTTTTTTCATTCCCGCAGGAACTTCTTAATCTTGCGGAATAAAAGTAGCCTATGTCACTCTCCAGGTTCTATGAAAAAAATATTTCAGTCCGTTGCTCTGTTGCAGCCTGATTGAAGGAGAAACCAACAAACAAAAACACTTTCGCATTTAAAATATAAGTCTGATGAGAAAGTGTGCCTATCTATCCGTCTGTCTGTAACCTTTTCACGGGTCAACTACTGACCTTATATTGCTCATAACCTTACACTGATTTTGACGAAACTTGCTACGGATAGCATTCTACCCCTTAAAAATACAGGCTACTCTTAATCTTGGAAAGTCAAGGAATTCCCACGGGACTTTCCAAAAACCTAAATCTCCGCGGACGTAGACGCGGGCATTTTCTAGTCTAAAATAATTTTAGGATTTCAAATCCACAGTGTCTCGATATTGTCTCCAGAGCATTTCAGTAGGATTAGCATAAGATTTTTCATTTCACAAACATTGATAAAATTCAATATTCGAAATCGTTTAGCGTTAACGTATAATGGTTCTTCGTCTATATATCGACAGCCAGCGCTCCATGCGGAAAATGACATGTCCCAGTTCATTAGGGACGGTGGTTTTTTATTCTGAGTGTTAATGAACCAGAACCAAACTGCCATCACGTGAAAGAGAAAAAAATATAACATTAAACTCCATTTAAATAATAATTTTAGAAAACCCCGTTTTTTTAAAAATTAATTATGAAAAATATCGTTTGTAGAAAATATTTTTCGATGGATGGCAACACTAAAACTTTTTCTACAGTGCGTTCCACTAAGCGCCAACAACGATCAAAATGCTCTTTTAGTCGTTCCACATAGCGATCGCGGTCGTTGTGGTCGCGGCGAAAACGTCACTTATGACGTCATGACTTATACGCTCACGCGAAGCTCGCGACACCCCATCTAAAAAGGTAGGTCGTCGTGATCGTTGAGAAAATTAGCGGCATTTTCAAAACTCAAAGCATCAAAGATGGCAACTGTTAAACTTACGTTATTTCATGCGGAAAGAGATATTTTAGTAGAAGTGAATGTTTCAGCAGCTCATGCTCCACGTGCCTCCACAGGTATAATTGACTAGTACAAATATAATTAACTATGTAAAACAAGTTAAAAAAATTAATTGCAGTTTATAATTAATATGCATGTACTTATACATTTTTCCTTGATTGCCAATAATATAAACTAACTTTAGAAATGAAAATTAAGTTAGCCTTCTTTAAGTTAATATTCTTATTGAAAAAATTAAATTATAATTTTTTCAATATAAATCGATTTAAACAATAATTATTTCAGTTTATTTTCAAGGCTTATACAGATTATAACCTAACCTCTTAAATCTTTTGCTTTCTTTTTACTAACTCGCCGTTTGTATTATTTACCTCCACGCTCAAAACGCTCTATAATCCATACCACTTGAGTTTACGACAGTAACGTAAGAAGAACGGGAAAAATTGCGGTCGTGAGCGTGATCGTTGTGAACGCTTAGTGGAACGCACCTGTTATTGTCACTTTAATGTCATACATAACTACTGACATTGACATTTGACAATCATTCTATGACATACGTGACAAAGACAATGAAGTTTTTATTTTTACTGTTGATAAGATTCAGGCAAAGATCTAAAAAAGCCACAAAATAAAATAATATTTTTCTCCAAAATGGGGTCCTTTAAAAATGTGTAAATTATTCTTTATGCCATATTTTTGGATCTCTATTCACGTGTATTAAATTGATCTTGGTTCATGTTCAAGGTCCAATCTTGGACAAGTCCTTTGCTATATTAGAACAAGTGTGTTACTGAATTTTTGAGGAGGTAATGACAGTATCTAACAGTAGCTGACCCTTCACATGGCCTACGTTGTCATTTTCTATGCAGTCGTATACGTCGTTTTTGTAGCTCGCCTTGATTAACTAAGGGTCTGTAGCCCCACGAACCGATCCGGTGACAGCGTCGCTAGTAGGATATATTAAAAATAAAATAAAAACAAAAACTAAACAGGCATAAACATTGGTTCCAATTTTGACCACCGTGCCGACACGTTGTTGTGTTTTCGACTCTCGAATCCGATCAACGTTGGTGAGATTTAAAATCTCATACTGACCACAAAGGAGTGTCCCGCTGCGATGTAGTATTATCGCCGCAGGGCTTCGCCCTTGAACTTTATTGATCTAATTTATTGTCCTTCGCCTGTACTTTGTCTTTATCGACGCTGTTTTCATGTTTTCCTCGGAAGGAAAATATATGATTATCGTTCTTATTTACTTTGGTTGTTCCTATCGAATGTTGGTAAGTAAATATAAATACATACAAATAAAATATGATGACAAATAGGTATTTGATATTAAGTACTCATTATTATGTTTTATATTACTTCAAAACAGCCTAATATTATAAGCCTTAGACTGTTATCGATTTCTTCTACATTGTTAGAACTATGTGTTAAACTCTAACTAACTCAGTGTTAGAACTATGATCATGAAGTAAGTATTTCGCCCAGACGAAATACCATCGTTAACAATGTAGAGAGAACAGTATCAAAATACTTTAATTACAATCAAAACAAGACACCCCGAGGATTAATTTCATCTTTTAGTAACAAATTACAGAAGTTGATACGATACTGTAATTAAGTATCTCAAAGGAGTTTGCTTAAGTATAATTAAAGGTTGCATTTCTCTGGGATTTAAATGCCATCGCAGACATCAGACACGAAAAAAGATTGCTATCAAGACTTTGCAAAACGTTGCTTGCAAAAACTGCACTTGTAAAATTCCATCTGAATGAAGAAACATTGAACTTTAAAAATGTACCCTTATTGACGCCACAGTTATTATTGTTATACTGAGACCATTACCTAAGAAATACCTACTGTGTCTTTGTTTGTAAGCCCAAACAAATAAAATAAAATAGAATAAAGTTTGAAGGGTCCGACCACGTGTGGACTGTCAGAGTTCACAAACATTTGAGAACATCACGAAAAACTCTCGACCATGCAGGTTTCATCACGATGTTTTTCTTCACAGTTAAAAAACACATTATACATTACACATATACATTTGCTTACACTACAGCCCATTAACGTCCCACTGCTGGGCACAAGCTTCCACTCTCATAGAAGATAGGGAATTAGAGCTTAGACCCACCACGCTGCTCCAATACGGGTTGGCGGACTTGGTGCTAGCTTGGGCTACATTTGCTTAACTAATTCCAATTAGAAAATTATGCACTGAATTTTTCGCCTCTACATCTGTCTAGCTAAAGTTGCAAGTTTACGGTGACCCGAAGAAAAACGTGGATAAGGTTACCTCAGTTAATTTTGTTTCTATTAAAATTCAGTGTCTCATCGTCTCGGGTTTTACACCGGATTTTGTGTATTTTATTTATTTTAAATATTGTAAGCCGTAATGCTTCTTCGGAGGATTCCGGAGGATTATGGTCTGAGGTGAGAGACTTTTTTTATATTAGCCTCTTTTTGAAAAGCGACATTAAGGCGCTGTGAGCTCACGAGATGAAAAACACAGGCGCGGCCCGCGGGGGGGTGAAATCGAGCAAGCGTATGTCGCAAAAAATGCATGAAATCATTTGTAAAATAAAAAATATTAACTTTTCAATACAAATGAATCCGACAATGTGTTTGATATAGAAATATGAATTTTATCTTATATTTCTAGAGCTAATTATTGGTTTTATTAAGGAGAAAAATTGCTTTAAAAGGTAAATTTAGAGGTATGTTTAAAATAAATTTCAATGCAGAGATTTTTTATAATTGTGTTTTGAGATGCGTCAATGGCTGCTTAAAGGTCTTGAAAACAGCAAATTATTTTTATAAGCATACATTATGTCGCCGTTTGATGGATACACTGCTTCTAAAAATCCCCATTTTACGCTACACAGGGCCTTAATGCAGAGAATGACTTGGAAAAATGCCTCACAAGTTTCAGTACTCGATGAAAATTATTATGATTTTCTTTATTGAGTTCCTACTAGATGACCGGCACAACGTGTATTTAGGTTTTAAAATCTTTAGACGACTTTGTCTTTCGACTTTGAATTATGTTATTTATTAAGTCATTACCTATAATCATGCAAAATGTAGTTTTGGTTTAGGAATGGATGAAAGGTTGTTAGGATGTAAACTTTCTTGGCCAACAAGCAGTTCTTACTGCTCATACTTTGTCCTCAAGATTCACATAGTTCTATGAGTCATTGCTGTAACATAGGTACATACCAGGAAAAGATGATTATCAAAATTAAAAATATTACAAACCCCTTTTTTTTCTGATGCCTTCCAAAAGAAAACCAAGAAATTTTTAATTTAGTAAGATTTTAATAAACTTTTGTCTCTGCTCGCTAGTCTGTCGTCTTTGTAATTACAAAACTCGACTGAAGGCGGGCTCTGAGTTACAAAGGGAAAGATATTAAAACCTGCTTCTATCTGTGTTAAATACGAGCACTAGATACTTACTGCCTAGTACCTACATGTTGTTCTGGGCATATTTTTCCATTAGGTTTTAAGAGTTTATTTTCCCAAAAACAGAAGAAAAGTTTATGACACACAGAAACAGAAAAACAGATGAAAAACTAAAAATAACTTTACAATATTTAGTGCTTAGTTATCTATATAATATTTACTATATGATGCCCGCGACTTCGTCCGAGTGGATTGAGGTTTTTGATTTTTGCGGGAACTCTTTTTCCGGGATAAAAAGTAGTCTATGTCCTTCGCCAAGATGCAATCTATCCCTGTACCTTTCATCAAAATTGGTTGAAGAGATGGGCCATAAAAGCGTTGTAGACAGACAGATAGACATACTTTAGCATTCATAATATGCATTTAAGATAACCGGACTCCCCTATAGGCTGAAGACCACTATACCACTCCTATGTGCTCTGAATGTGGCTAGAGATATTCCAAATAGAAATTTCTAGATTTCTAGTACCACCATCTCATTATTATTTTTAAATACCGTCGCCACGGTTTTCCGTCGCTAGTGATGGGGAGGGGGGGGGGGGAGGAGTCAAATTATTTATTTAGGCAGACGAGGGGGCGTTAAGAAGATAGACTGTAATTTGAATCTTAATACTACTCCATTATTTATTTTAAGTAGAATAAAATGCATTGGATTGTTTTTGTGATGGTAATGATGTGATTTTTTATCTGCTCGAGTTTATTGAAATTCTAATGGTTTTGTCACCCTATTTTGTGTTGGAAATCTCCATCAGCGCCTTATCGCCAAATTGCTTTTTCAATTGCTCTTCCTTACGCGGTGGTAAGCGCTATAGTTTTGGAAGTGGGAGGTTTGATTTCTGCTTTTTTTATTCCACTACCCTGGTCCGTTTCTACAAGGCATCGTACCGGAACGCTAAATCGCATGGCGGCACGTCTTTGCCGGTAGGGTGGTAACTAGCCACGGCTGAAGCCTCCCACCAGGCCGGACTAGAGAAAATTCAGAAATAATAAATTCCCAAATTGACCCTGCCGGGAATCGAACCCGGGACCTCCCACGTTAAGAAAAAAACATCGTGGTGATGCCCGCAACTTAGTCCGCGTGGATTTAGTTTAAAGACCCGGGAATATCGTTGTTCTTCCGGGGTAAAAAGTTCGCTGTGCCCCTCTCCTGGATGAAACCTAAATTCGTACCAAATTACATCAAAATAGGTTGAACATATGGGCCGTGAAAGTGTATCATGGTTTTAATCACCTTAGCGGCGCTTTTGACCGTACCAGCACTGTGCCACGTAGAAACCAACTGATAGACCCATTCTATATTGCCTTCTAAGACTTTTTGTTCAGACTAGGGGCCATACTTTACATCAATACTTATGCAATATTACTCAAAACGACAGTTTGATGTCACGCTGACGTTCCTGAAATAAGGATTATAATTCTAAAACACGAAAGTCAACAATATTGAAACAATATAGCTTTAAACTTTATCAGTATTTCCCCAGTCAAGGGTTAATTTGCACCTGAATAAAAATAAAACATTAACATTTAAAGCATACGTACCTACATTTCATGCAATGAATAATAATATGTGTGTCCATTTAAATACACACGACGCGATGTCGTTAGGATGAAAACATACTATGCACAGAATATAGTGGACAAAAAGTCGGCGATGTATTTCAAACATGTTTCGTCCGGTCGCGCAAGTCTGTAAAGCTGCAATAAAGCCTGGCGACTACAGGCAAATCGCGTCGACTCGATATTGCGTAAATGTGACTCGATTCAGCGCACTCATCGACGCAGATCTATACTAAACACAATATAGGTCGCGAATTATTGCGATTCGATTAGAATCGGCTTGGCAAGCCTAGATCCTAACGTCAAATATGTGCCGCCAAGCAGATCCGCGATCCGCTACGATGCCATGTAGAAACCGATTAGGGGTATGGTTTAAATATAACTGTCATGCCCCTAACAGGTTAGTCCGCTACCATCTGAGATCGCATCATCTACCATCAGGTGGGATCGCAGTCAAAGGCTACCTTGTACCTAGTGGATTTGTCACCGTAAGATTGTAAAAACCGTTAGATTATAATATAACTCGCGAAATTGTAAACTGTCGAAAGATTACAATATAACGCATTATTTTTCGGTAGATTGTAATCTGTTATATATATTAACCCGATAGAACCTAGGTAACACCAGGTGATTATTTATGTCGAACCCTAACCTAACCTACAAGAAAGAGACAAGAAAAGTACATACAATGAATATTTCAAAAGTTGACATTCAGAACATTGAACGGTTCACAATCATTCGACTGTTTACAATCTATCGAAAAAAAGCGTTGGATTACAATCTAACGGTTTTTACAATCTTACGGTGACAGATACAAAAAAATATTGACAGCCATTTATTTTTTTGTTTGTAGTGTGTTTTCACCTTTACACTAAAACGGTCAGACTTCAGAGTGGCGAAGGTGGACTCTAGGGACTCTGTTTGCGCAGCGCGGTAAATACGGAACCCGGCGAAATATTTATTTACCGACAGAGTTTATATGCGACGCTGTTTGTGGAACGTGACAAGAAACATACGGATGGATTTTGGAGATCTCTGAAGATATTAGGTGCAGACGTCTCGATTGTTATTATTAACCTGAGTGTGAGTCTGTACTGAGACAAAGCACATTGACTCATTTTACTCCAATGGAGTAGAGTCTATGTTTGCTGGTTTGTTGGTTCGTCCTTGAATCACGCTGCAACAGAGCAACGGATTGACGTAAGTTTTTGCATGGGCATAGTTGAGAACCTGGAGAGTGACATAGGCAATAATATGCCATAAGAATAATAATAAAGGCAAAAGTGTGTCTGTCTGTCTGCTACGCTTTCCCAGGCTATCTTTTTAACCGATTTTGACGAAATTTGGTACAGAGGTAGGTAACATCCCGGGGAAGGACATAGACTTATTTATTCCGGAAAATTAAGGAGTTCCCGTGGCAATAAAAAACTTATTCCACACGGACGAAGTTGCGAGCATCAGCTAGTACGTCGTAAAATTTCAAATTGTTTTATTCAAATAAACCTATTTCAAGTGTTTTTATGAAATATAGCTTGATTACTCAGGTTCTTTCTTTCTCAGGTGTAGATGTTTCTTTCTCTTTCTGTCTCGGGCATGAAAACCGTAATCCACGCGGATGAAGTTTAGAGCATATTTTAGTAAGATATAATTTAATATAAAAAATTCTTTTTAAACAACCGACTTCAAACTCCCGCGCCAACTTTACAACAACAAGCACACGCTATACAAAGTACTTATTTTATTGTTGATATTTTAAAAACCGCTCGACCGATTTCGATAAAATTTCTATGGGACCACTTGGGAAGTATGCCCTTTCAAATAAAAAAAGAATCATCAAAATCAGTCTACCCAGTCAAAAGTTCTGAGGTAACAAACATTAAAAAAAAATACAGTCGAATTGAGAACCTCCTCCTTTTTTTGAAGTCGGTTGATAAAGCACATTCATCTGCACCCAATTTTCAAGCTAAACGCCTACGGTTAGACGCCAACCGTGAGATCAATCCCGATTCGAATCGCATAGCAATTGCTTATACAAGTCAATAAACTCAATTGGAAAACCATTAAGCACAAGGCGGCACGGGGGAGGAGATTCGTGTATGATTTGGTACACTGAGCGATATATCATATCTGGCTGGATATCAGCCAATCATCGACCTAACAGATGAGTATGCCACGTGAATATAATGAAAAAGGTTATTAAGGAAATTCATATCCTTATCTGAAAGAGAACAAAATCGCCATCACGATTTTTTCGATGGCTTACTAGTAAAGTATCAGTTGTAAAGTATATCTATCATATTATCTATGGGAATGGAGAAGTTTCATGATGTTGTGAATATCATATATAACACAACGGAAGTAACATATAGATTAAAACTAATGAATCAGTGTTTCTCTTTAAATCCATCTATAAATAACTGAGAAATGACGATTTAAAAGTTTAATTATTTAATGTACACCGATTGCTGTATCTTACTCGAGTGAGAAATTTTGTGAGCGAGTTTCTAATGCCTAGCCGAGAAAATTAGCCAAAATAGCCAAAATTATCTTCACACACAAATTAAGTGCTTTTAATTCAATTAATTCATGTTAGGTCCATTTATTTCTTTTATTCGGCTTTATAAAGCCGCTTGATAGGGAATTATGACGTCACGTCTCCCGTCTTGCAAGCGAAACTTTAAAGTTCCATAACATTTTCATTGAGAGTTCAGTTGAGATATTCTTCACTGAAATGATTCTTTCACTTTTTTGTTTTATTTTGTCTTACTTTGCATAATAAATTAAAAAATAATACAAGTGAACTACTCCATTTAGGGCGAAGCACTCAAAGGATAAAAAAAACATTTGTCATGTAATTTATTTTTAAATGGAATGCACACAATAGACGACAAGACAAAACGCTGTGATAGACAAAAAAACCGGCCAAGTGCGAGTCGGACTCGCGCACCGAGGGTTCCGTACAAACCTGTAGTAAGTTTTAAATTATTAAAAATATTTTTATTTTAAATATTTGAGTTGATTGTATGAAAGGTAAATTGCAGTTTAGGTAGTTATACCTAGGTACTGTTAAGATTCGTTCGTAATACTGTAGATGTAACACGACTAAAACTGTAACGACCAAAGATGTAAAACGGTAATAATTACCTTTGTTAATGAACCGCAAAACTAACTTTGTTTGTAGAGGTTTACTGTTAATATCAAAAAAACTATGCTAGTTAGAGCATTGGCTATAGTTTTCCTGTAAAGTATACATAAATTCCTATTGACCATAATTATTTCAGATTTTTCGATTGGTAAACTCCGGAGATAAGGGGGGGGGGGGGGGGGGAACGGTATTTTTTTAGACTTTTTCCCCAATAAATCAAAAACTATCATGAATAAAAATAATTAAAAATCTGTTTTAGAATGTACAAAGTAAACCCTTTCATATGATACCCCACACAGGACAGTTATCTCACTTTTAAATTTCAACCCTCAGATTTTCCCCCCTTTTTAAATAAGAACAAAAATAATTTCCAATTTTTTTTAATTCCAGTGTCTTTGGGGCACTAATATACACAACTATTCCTAATTTCATGTCGATACCTTCGGTAGTTACTGAAATAATCGAGTGTGACGGACGGACAGACGGACAGACGGACAGACAGACGGAGAAAGTCGCACCATAAGGGTTCCATTTTACCATTTTGGTACGGAACCCTAAAAATGGTGGACATCCCATGAATCTTTTATTTGTTACGTACTTAGTCCCCACTAATTCACAATTTACAGAAATTTTGTGCGAGTAATGCTAGGAAGGATCACTTAGCACAAAAATAATTTGGAAGTTAATTTTTATTGCATCCAAGGCCAACATAAATTAAAGTAAAGTAATGCTAATACGTCTGCCTTTACAATCTTTTTAAATTCTGTCCTCTATAACCTTATTTACCTACAATACCTACAACTTAACAATTGTAATGTTATACAATAAATAATTCAATGTCATAGCTAATAATTAAGATGTCAAAATTAAATATTAAAAATATAATGTAACAATGTGGTAACAATTAAAAATAAAGAATGTCATGTCGATAAAAGAATTTCATGTCATATCGACGATCCAAAAACAGTTGTTCAAAGTTTATTTGAAAGACATTTGAGTTTGAGTTTATCCTCTTGTCCACAGTTGTCGAGACCGGTGACGAGCCAGCAGCGTGCGGCAACCGGCGGACGCTGGTCCTGGCAAACCATCAGAGCACGGCCGACGTGCCGATGCTGATGGCAGCCTGGAACCCGCGGCCCGGCCTGCTGGCCAACCTCATGTGGATCATGGATAGGGTCTTCAAGTTCACCAATTTTGGCATCGTGAGCGTTTTGCACAAGGACTTCTTCATACAAGCGGTGAGTTTTAGCTAAGGGAACTAAATACTACCACAGAATAGGTAATAGCAGGTACGTTATTTTTTTATAAATGAAAAAACTAGAAGTTTAATTCGCTATAATCCGCCAAATATTTCGTTATTACACAAAATACAATCAACAAAACAACCAAAATTAAATACAATCAAAATTAAACACAATCGTGCATTGTAGAGTCAGTATCTCCTGAGGATGCTCCGGTTTTGGAGTGAAGCGTACGATGGATGTATTTTGGGGGATGTATATGGACGAAGTTGTGAATATCGCGTGCTGCAAGTTCAAGATACGCACTGTACCACATAGCTTTACCTTCTGTGGCGGAATATTATAGCGATTTAAACTTCTAGTTTTTTCATTGTCATGGGCTTCCGCAAAGAAACGCCTGCTTTTATCCAATTTTTTTTATTATTGGAAGATAGCCTTGCGCTTGACGACAATCATGCTTAGTGCTAAGCACTGATGAGGTCTAGGTTAGAACGCGCTTGCCTAGAAAATGCCTATTTTTAGATAAATAAATAATAATAAATAAGGCTTTTATTGTGTTAAAGCTTTCATCATAAAGCTTTCATCCAAGTGCTACAGGCTTGTTCTCAAATACCCCAGTACAAAGCTTAGTTTGCAACCAATGGAGAAGTTTACTATTTGTTTTTTTTTTAATTTATTATGAAAATTAAGACAAAAATATGAAAGAATCATTAAAATATCTCAACAAATGAAAAAGTTATGGAACTTTAAATTTGCGCTTGCAAGACGGGAGACGTGACGTCATAATTCCCTATCAACCGACTTTATAAAGCCGAATAAAAGAAATAAATGGACTTAACGTAACTTAATTGAATTAAAAACACTTAATTTGTGTGTGAAGATAATTTTGAAGTATTAAACCTCGGCTAGGTATTAAAACTCACTCACAAAATTTCTCACTCGAGTAAGATACAGCAATCGGTGTACATGCAGTTTACAAGAATTAATAATGCAAACCCAGGTGCACTCTATATTCCCTGATTCTCAACGGGAGATCAGGCTAAAATCGACTGTTTGAAGTGCATGGAATAGTATTTTTAAAAGAAACTAATAATGATATCAGTTTGTGCTATTTCCTAAGATTCATTTTGTAAGGATTTTTTCTATTTAGAATCTATAAAAACTTGGTTCGTTCAAGGCAAAGGCACATCACGACGACACGATATTTATCCGATATTTAAACATCGAAACATCGTATGTGATTTATAAATCGTAGTGTATTAAAGGAATGTTACATTTCTTTGTCGTCGCACGCTTTTTATCATTGCTGGTGCGTGTGTCAGATGGAGGGTCGATTATAATGCGTTTAGTTAGTATTTTCATACGCTCCAGTGTAACGGCCTACATTGAGATTTTAACCTTATGTATTTGTACCTATCATAATATCCATCTTCTTCTTAGACATTTATGTATGACTAGCTGATGCCCGCGACTTCGTCTGCCTGGTTTAAGTTATTTAATTCCCGTGGGAACTCTTTAATTTTCCGGGATAAAAAGTAGATGGCTATATGTGAGGTTTCGCGAATTTTAAGATATACTGATTTTTAACGTCACTAATTAAACATCTGGGAACTTCGTTATTCCTGTGCGATTGTGGGTGAATAAGATCACTGTTAAAAAGTAGGCAAAAGTAGCAAATTAAGTATGATACCGTCTTTATAATAAAACTTCATTCTTTGGTACAAAACATAATATTCGTGTAAATTCTGTCACTGTCGCATTTGTCATTCCGGAGACCTCGAAATAACGCGAAAGATTAGCGGGAGGGAAACGCCACGGTTAGAATCTCTTTAATAATTAACTCGCAAAATGTAAATCTTAATACCCTTGAACTGAAAGCAAGCCCTCCTCTGAAAAGGGAGGTGCCTTACTTAACGTAGGTACTCGTCTGTCAAAGTACTAGTTCTAGACCATAGGGTCAAAAATGAATGGTGGTGTAGAGTCCTAATTAGTATTTCTGTACAAAATTTAACACGTCCTTGTGCATGTTCTTACAATGTTAATGTTTTAGTTTTTAAGTTTCTGGTACAAAATAAAATAAATAAATAAAATGCAAAGTGAGTCGTATTAAGATTTCTGTATTTTCATTATTATAATTAATTGACTTCGGTACTGTAGATTAAACCTTTTCCGTACTATTGCTTTTGAGCACATCACACCTACATATATTTTTATCTAGCTGATGCCCGCAACTTCGTCAGCGTGGTTTTAGTTTTTGATTCCCGCGGGAACTCCTTAATTTCCCGGGATAAAAAGTAGCCTCAAAGATATCACACTCAAGGTCCTCAACTATATCCATGCCAAAAATCACGTCAATCCGTTACTCCGTTGCGGCGTGATTGCAGGACAAACCAACAAACAAACACACTTTCGCATTTATAATATTAGCATGAATTAATATGATTTTTCCTCACATGAAATGTCAAATAATTTCGATATCATAAGAGCTCTATCTTCTCACTACTGTGTAGTTCATTGCCCTTGAAACCGTTTTCGGGGAATCTCTTTGTGGAAATGCGAAATGCCAAAGAACCCGTTTTTTTTATTGGAAAATCTGGTTTTGCCAAAATCCTCTCAACGGAATTTTTGATTCGCTTTTCAGTACTATGCAGCTTTTGAATGGTCAAAGAGTACGCGTTCAGTTTTACATGATTTTATTGCAATTCAAACTTACGTTTACGCCTCGCGCTTACGTGTGCAGAATTTCGGTAGGAAAATTCAGTTTTTTTAAAATTTGCGATCTCACATTCTTCTTTTTAAAATATATAGGCTAGCTTTTGGCTACATTCAGACTTGCTTGCAAGTGGCGATGCATCCTAAGGCGGAGCATGATGTCTATTCACTCTTGATTTGAAGGTACCTATATTAAAAGAGGACGGGAAACCGGAAGCCGGAAGGGCATTCCATTCCCTGCTAGTAAATAATGATGCAGTCTAAGATTTTAGCGGGCTAACCTGTTAGGGGTATGTCTCTAATCGATTTTTACATGGCAGACTACCGGAACACTAATTCGCTTGGCGGTACGTCTTTGACGGTTGCATGGTTACCATGGTAACAGTTAACACGGCCTCCCACCATACCAGACCAGCTCCCCGATTGTGTAAGGAAATGGCAATCGAAATCGTTTGTCTAACGGATAATTCTATTAGTTTAAGGAGTTCATAGATGACTGCACGTCAAAAAGCATGTATGGACTCCATAAACAATTCGAGTAATACGTTTATCTACTCCAGCATCGAAAAGTTCCAATTTCGAATTTGACAACTATATCGAATTGAACCCTCTTTCGTGTTTGCTTCTCATAACGATACAGTTCGTTGTATGGGAGCTGTATCGTTATGAGTCGTAGCTGTATCGATATGGTTATCTTCATAAATAGGATACCTATAGCTTAGCGGCTCTGGGTTCTGGCACTTGACTTTTTTATTAATTTATAAAGTAAAAAATTATAAAGACGTCCTTGTCGTAGATAAAATCTTGTATGCAACTGTACGTAATTAGTCATTTTAATTCTCGTACTATCCTATTTTGATACTCGGCAAGCCTCGTATCAAAAAACAGCACTCGAATTAAAATGACCCTCATTACGATACAGTTGCATAAATAGCTATTTTAGCTGCCAAATGATTACGATTTGCCTAGACAATTGGGCCTCAGAGAAAAGACTCATGCTCAGTACAAGGCCATCGTTGGGTTAGAGATAATGATGGAGTCAGAAGTTAACTAAAATGTGAAGTAAATTATACGTTAACCATTAAGATATGAACTGTGCAGAAAGTACCTATCTTAAATCACCGGATGTAGCGTAGCGATAACAAAAATTTGGTGATTTATTAACAAAATATACACTGTACAGGAAACGATACAGTAGATACCTACAGCGTAGCGGCTACATTGTATTATCAGCTTTATGGCTGTGTTACAAATACCAATGTTATTTGTATTAATTGCGATAGACTGCAGGTCTGGAGCGGGATTGCGTGTGGTCCAAGTAATATGCTTTTTAGTATGTAGATTCTAAAATCAAATCCAATGGATTGAAAGTCTGCTTTTTGAATATAAACATAAAGAAAGTGTAACACGCATATATAATATGTACCTATATACCGTGCGACCGATTGATTACACATAGTACTTTCACAGCTTTCTGAGTCAGATTAATTCTGCTCAAACTTTGATACTAAGATTATTTACTATATCACAATAATATTATAGGTAAATTAATTAATTCATTCAGTTTTATATATATACAGATAAACTTGGTCAATTGGTCACTGTGGCGGACTATGGCAGAACCCTTCTGACAGACTCGTTCTCAGTAGTGAGCCGGTGACTTGAAATGATGACGATGATAGTGTAAAATAATAAGAATTCGTTTTTCTAAATTCTAATTAAGGCGGTCACCTATAACTTAAATCTAATTCACAGTATTAAAAACATTGTATGTCCCGTACGAAGCAGGTTTACGGCCCCTGGCCCGTTTATGGACGCTACTAATAAAGTCCAATCGCTTTACAACCTCTGGCGACGCGTAAGAAATGCACCGGTGGCACAGTGTCCATTCAGACATTGAAGATCTATTTCTATACAAGCAATTTTCTTCCCTATTTCTAATATAGTTTAAGTTGAAATTCCCATGTATGTTATTCGAGTTTAGGAAGTTACATAGATATAGGATGTTCCGGTAATGAGTAAACAACGGTGATATAGGTGTTCCGGTAGTATCGAGTAATATTTACTGGTTGAAAATTATCTGGGCGTTTGATGTTGTTATGCAGGTTTTGTTCACGATTAGGAGGAAAGAAATCTTGTACCTATCGATTTCTGATTGGCTTGGTAAGAAACTTCCCAGTGGAATTTGATTTCCGAATCGGTGACACAGCCCTGACTTGTGGAGTTATTCTGCATAAAAAAAGGTAAATCTTCGTAGTTCATTAACTGATAGTATGTTGTGTATCACCGGTGATGTAGTCTAAGTTGACAGCGGGCTGACCTGGTACGGGGTGGCAGTTATTTTAAGCCCATACCTCTGATCAATTTCCACACGGCAACATAGTTACCTGAACGTTAAATCACTTTGCTGTACGTCTTTGTCGGCAGGGTACGTACGTAACTACTTACTTAAGAAGCCACGGCTAAAGTCTCTAATTAGACCAGACCAGAGACAATTAAAAAAGTTCCCAAATTGCCCATACCCGGGTTCGAACCCAGAATATCTCACTTATACGACAACAGCGCTTACTACTGCGTCAGGGAGGTCGTCAAAAATTTATGAAATCCCCTAACGGAAGGTGTTTGGACCCTCAACAATGAGATATACGCAGATATAGATAGGCACAGATCTGTAACGAAGCAGAATATTTCCAATACAGCGAAATAACACGATATGATAAGGATTCCGAGAACAAACTAACAGAGCTCGATACCTCAGCCCAATTACAGGTTCAATATTGGATTAGCCTTTGTCCAGCCAGCCGTGATAGGCGACCGTCAAGTTACACGCCTTGGAGTAGACATAACTCTCGTTCGGCAATAACGATAATTTGTAATTGTCGGTTTTTCAGGAATTTGTTACTTAATCCGCCAGCAACACAACATCTCATAGGTATGCCTACATGATTTATACAAGACCCATAAGGTGTCTTATTTTCCTGTTAATCTCATAGAATAAATTTTGATTTCGGGCAAAGATTTTCTTTCCCTTCATTGGCAACATAAAGTAACTCGGCCTTTTGTCTTGATGGGGTCATAAGATAATCAAGCAATACGTATAGTAATATAGTATATTGAACGTAACCTATCGTTTCTTTCTGCCAGTATATAGGAACACAGACATAACTGGTAATAAAATTAACATGGTCTGGTTTATGATGCGCTTACCTAGGTCCTTTACCTAGGTTTCCTGTGCTCGTTTAAAAAAAGAATACCTATCAACTAAAGTTGATGTGCCATGTGCCAAGAAGGGACGAAGAGCGTTTAACAATTACGTGTTTCTTATAGGTATAGTAAAAGGCCGAGTTACTTTATGTTGCCAATGAAGGGAAAGAAAATCTTTGCTCGAAATCAAAATTTATTCTGTGAGATTAACAGGAAATAATAGCTGTAACTCTTTTCGCGTCACTACCATTTTCTATATTTTAATTCATTCTATTTCATATGTTCTCCATATGTTTGGTCATTTCATAGGTTTTCCTTATGTTCCTAACTTGTAGTGAGCATTGTTACCCATACTACACGTAACTGTCGATGATACTTTATAATACCATTTTAGACCGAGCGGTCTAGTACGTACATAGAACGTTGCTTATAACTTCTCTCTTCAAGGGTTGTGTTGCTTTTTTGTTGTCAACGAAGGACAAGGAAGGAATCCTTACCCGAAATAAAATCTGATCCTATTTTGTGAACGTATCGGGAAATAAAAGACATAATAATATGGTTCACATCACTGTGCTATATATACACGTGTATTTATAAGTATCAAAGGACGTTAGCTACTTTATTATGTCCGTAATATGAACATTGTACTTAATATATGCCTCGTTGCCTCTGCCTCGTTGGTCTAGTGTTTATCATGTTCGAGTGCGGCCGACGAGGTCCCGGGTTCTTCTGATTAGAAATTCTCAGTACCTACTAGCCCGGAGTTATAGGAAGTTGGCGGTGTGTCACCCCCGTGCCTCGGAGAGCACGTTATGTCCCGGTTTTTATCACTAACATGATAATATCCGTAGTTAATAGTCGTTAAAGCCCGCCAACTCGCATTGGAGCAGCGTGGTGGGTCTAAGCTTTAATTCCCTCTCTTCTATGAGAGTGGAGGTCTGTGCCCAGCAGTGGGATGTTAATAGGCTGTAGTGGTACATAATATAAAGATATGACAATTTGTAATTTTGTAATTTGAATTATAGTGTTTCTCACACTAGGCAAGTTTCTAAAGTTTTCTTAAATACACAACAAAAGTTGTGGAACCAGTAGGAATTGATATGTATAGAATAGTTTAGATATAACATGATTATGATGTACCTATAGGTCCTTATTGGTACCGTATAAGATTTTGGAAATTTGGCGTCCGGAGTTATCTGCGTAGACTTTTGAGTATTATTTTTCTTTTTCTTTAATAGCTCAGGTTTAAAAGTAAAAAAAAAGGAATAATTTAGAGTCCCGTAGTCATGTTGTCTGGTCAAAACGTTTTCCAAAAACTGACATACTACCTAATCTCATACACGTGATGTTTGAAAATATTTTAATGGTTCTTTATTTCACTTCGGAACCCAAGAAAGTTTTCAGTTTTAATTTTCGCCTGGAAACCTATTGCGTTCAAAATATTATTTACAAATCCAAAAAATACATTTTCTAAAATTAAAATGTTGAATCCTGGTAAAGGTATGTTTACACAGAATCAAATTAAGGAAAAGTCCAAAATAAGCCGGCCGAGTTTTTTTTTTGTGAATTCCATTCCGGCCGTAGATGAATTTCGCTTTTTGAGACGTCACGGGTAATTGAGTTTCAGAAGATAGCGGCAGCGGCTTCCGAATTAAAATTAACAATTTTCGCCAATTGGAATACCAATCCAAAGTTAAGAATACATATTTTATACTAGCTAATTCCCGCGACTTCGTCTGCGTGGGACCCGCGGGAAATCTTTAATTTTTCGGGATAAAACGTAGCCACACAACACACATTTCAACATACATATGCACACACACACACTTATACTACTTTTTATTCCAGAACACAATCTATTTCTGTGCCAAATTTTATCCAGATCCGTTCAGCCGTTCTGGCGTGATTGACTAACAAACATCCATTCATCCATCCATCCATCTAAACTTTACATAAATACTCGATATATTTAGGAGTAAAATGTTATAAGTTTCTACCCACGTTTCCCTATAGAAAAAGTTTTTTTTTAAAATCCTGTGGGTTCCGTCATAAATTTTTGTCTAATTATGTACACTACACAATTATTAACTTGTCAGTATCCTATCCATGCAACCCGTCAAGTGCGAGTGAGAATCGTGCACAAAGGGTTCCGTACCACCATACAATATATATTATTTTAGTAAATAACAAGAAAGATGCCATAACTGTCAACGACGGACAACAAACTGATCCAATACCATCCTTTAATCCTCTTGAGGTACGGAACCCTTAAACGAGTAATTTTTTTTCTCAACTACAAGTTAGCCCTTGACTGCGATCTCACCTGATGGTTAGTGATGATGCAGTCTAGGATGGTAGCGGGCTAACCTGTTAGGGGTATGGCAGATATTAAATCCAACCCTTAATCGGTTTCTACACGGCACCATACCGGAACGCTAAATCGCATGGGGCCATGTCTTTGCCGGTAGGGTGGTAACTAGCCACGGCCGAAGCCTCCCACCAGGCCAGAGCAGAGAAAATTCAGAAATTATAAATCCCTAAATTGACCCTGCCGGGGATCGAACCCGAGACCTCCCACGTAAAGGCCACAGCGATCAACACTGCGCCACGGAGGTCGACAAATTATAAAAAAAAACCACCAAGAAACCAAGTGTATCGCCGCGTCGCCTCAAGGCAGGTGTAAGGGAGGGCGGTAAAGGGAGGAGGTAATTTAACTGCTACCTGATTTTCGCGTAATTAAAGATGGGGGTTTTCAGGGAAGGGCGATACGGACAATTTATAGGATAGGGGGTGGCTGCTCAGTGCTCACTGACAGCCAGACGAAGGCGAGACGAGAAATTATTGTAGCTTTTATTCATGTTATAAATTGTATCTCTTTGTTATATATACTAAGCTCTTTTGGAAGCGGTGGCTTAGTGGTTTAAATAAATCTATACTAATATTATAAATGGCGAAAGTTTGGATGGATGGATGTATGTATGGATGGATGTTTGATACTCAAACACGCCTGAACGCGGATCTGAATGAAATTTGACACAGAAAAGTCTGAAATAAAACATAGTTAGGCTAGTTTTTATTCCGCGGGAATCAAAAAACCTCAATTCACGCGGACCAAGTCGCGGGGCATCAGCTAGTAAAATCATACTATCATACTAATATTATAAATGCGAAAGTGTGTTTGTTTGTTGGTTTGTCCTTCAATCACGCCGCAACGGAGTAACGGATTGACGTGATTTTTGTCGTGGATATAGTTGAGGACCTGGAGAGTGTCATAGGCTACTTTTTATCCCGGAAAATGAAGGAGTTCCCGCGGGAATAACAAGAAAATTGTGCCACGCGGACGAAGTCGCGGGCATCAGCTAGTAATAAATAATTAAATCCATTTATTTTCCAGAAAAAAATTCCAATTTACACCAGTCATACATTTTAAATAAATTACACAAATCATTTTAAACTTAACCAACTTTAAAGGTTTAGCGGGGTCGGTGTTAAAAAATACAAGTGTTTTAAGTTGGGTTTATCACTAAAGCGATCGTTTTAATGCAACCTGAGCGTATGCATCTACTTACTAGTAACACTCTGAATTGAAATGGTCCATTCAAGTAGATACAGAAACACAATACCCGTATGTTATACTTACTTATGTCGCCTTAATGCCTTACCAATAAAACTTTTCCCCATAAAACCTTACCACTTTCAAGTTCAAAACCTTATTTCCCTAGAGGTCGTGGTAACCTTGGTAGCCGCGACCAGGGAAAGAGGTCGAAAGTACGAAGCGAATATTTCTCATAGAGAAACACGAAGGTTCATATTATATATGAGTAATTTGTTTCAACAATTTGTTAGCTTGGATGCGAGCCAGTAAGGCTTGAAAAATACTCTGTGTGTTACCTTTTTTAACCGACTTCCAAAAGGAGGAGGTTCTCAATTCGGCGCGTATGTTTTTTTTAAAAATGTATGTCGAGTCGGGCTAGTGTAACAAAGACAGGCATATTTGATGCGTCAGGCTCGCCCGACTTCAACATAGTGTGTAGAAATCATAATTATTTTTTACTTTACAGTGCCTTTTGAAGTCGGTATTTTGGAAAGAATTTTTATATTAAAGTAGTTAGGTACTAGCCGCTACTTCGCCCGCGTGGATTTGAGTTTTTGATTCCCACTGGAACACTTAAATTTTTCGGGAGCTTATATGAAGGATATCCCGGGATACAAACTATCCCTGTACCAAATTTCATCAAAGTCGGTTTTAACAGATAATTTCCTTTGATTCCCCAGGGAGCTCTTGTATTTCCGGGATAGAAATGCCGAGATACAACCTATCCCTCTACTAAATTTCATCAAAATTGGTTGAACACATGGGCCGTGAAAGCGTAGCAGACACGCAGACAGACAGACATACTTTCGCATCTGTTTAATCTACGCCCTGGATTGTCGAAGGTGGCAACACTGGTCTATGGTACTCGGTAATGGCGATTGCCGGCGCGGCCGTATTAATGTCCTTCCGATCGAATTTCGGCCACCGCGGCCTATCTCTAGAGAGATTAGCCATCTGCGCGGGAGATATTATAGTGCACAAGTGTGTGCGCATACACAGGTGCACTCTGTGTTCCTTTACTCTCATAGCCCGATGGGACGGAAAATACTACACGACCGCAGAGAGATCAGGCGCAGGACCGACGGTTTAACGTGCTCTCCGAGGCAAGGCGGTGAAACACCGCCAACTTCCTCACTCCGGGCTAGTGCTGAAAATTTCTTGGCAGAAAAACCCAATATTTGTTATGGCCCGAACTCGGGACCTCGTCGGCCGCAGTCGAACATGATAACCACTAGACCAACGAGGCAGTCTTAGTCAGTGTTTCTGTACGGTTTGTCTGAATTGCTAAATTAAAGTATAATTAAATGAATAACCGAGTTTCCTTCTAATACTACGGAGCTGTCAAATGAATAATGAAAACTATAGTAGTAGTAATTTGTGAGACTGTTCTCAGTTTCATTAGTAAGTCTTTACGAGTGTACGGGCCCAAGGCTACCTACCAAGGTATCTGGAGCCGCTGAAATTTTCACAAGTCGCCACAATTTCGCCTGGCGTGGCGCCAAATAAGCCTTCATTGTACTATAAGTACTAGTACTGGTACAGACTTGGTTATGTTGTTTACCTACGATGTATTTACCTATCCACTCTATTTTTAGATTCACACTATAATTTTGGATCATAGTTCTTTGAGACAAAATGTCCATTTAACTTGCTTTTAGGGCATAAACACACTACTCACAAGACAGGATAATAGGTCTGCGCAACACGTAGGCAGTGCGACATTTTACATGAAGTCGCGCATACTAGCGCGACACGACGGAACATGGTTTCCCATACGACGAAAAGAAGTTTCGCGCGGACGTCTTATCCGTAGCGTATTTTCGCCTTACACACGTTTCCCGAGAGTTATTCTATGAATTGCTTACCTTTTAGTATTAATAAGATAACAAGTAAAATTACAAATTTAAAAAAACCCCCGACTAGAAAAAAGCTGATGACCTTCAGACGGATGAACAGATTTTCATGAAACATGGCTAAGAACACTCGGAATAAAATTATCTATGACACAAAAAATACTAAACGAAAATCGGTTCATCCGTTTGGGAGCTACGATACCACAGACAGATACACAGATACACAGATATACAGACAGACACGTTAAACTTATAATACCCCTCTCTTTTTGCGTCGGGGGTTAAATACACTTAACGTTCAACCAACCAGTTTATTTTTTTATAAAAAATACTTAGCAAAGTAGGTCTCCGTAAACAGAGAAAGATTCTATTAGTTAGTTCCTTTCAAATCCATAGGAGCGCTTAAGTACTAAGTAAAGACTGTATAGCAGCGCTTATGTCGCATGCTAAAAGCTATTTGAACAAAAAAAAACCAGTAACGAGCTCTTGAATTCCTTGCAATGGGAGTTTACTTACTCGCCTGCATTTATAGGTATTAAGACGGTATTTAGAGAGGGTGAATGCACTACTTACTTCTTAGAATCTGTGTCGTAGTTTTAAAGAAACAATTTATAAAAAAAAACATTTATTGAAAACAACACAATAAAACTTAAAGCTAGCTAGCCTAACCTAATTACTATATAATTCGTGCCTGCGGGTAGTGGTGGCAAGAATGCTGGCTGTATTTCCGCCCTGGACAGCCAGGTTGATCCTTTGCGCAAAAAATGAGCCAGCCCTTCTGTAACCAGATGAGGCAATTAACCGCGCTAAAATATCTCGCAATTATTTTTGGCTCCACGGCATACGGAACTAAGTAAATTTTTCTCAAGAAAAAAATCGATCCAGCCAGACCCTGTTTAGGTTTTTGGGAACTCCCAGCAAAGTGCTGAGCGTTGGTCTTTGGTCCCAGCATAGCATTAGCATATAGTATTATTCAAAGCTTTTCAATACATTCAGCGTTATGTTAATTTCAACTCTTTCACTTGAAGATAAAATAGTAGACCAAACCAGTTAACACAAGAAAGAAACAACGGAATCACACCCAAATAAATCAATACTCTGTTTAAATCGAGCTTTTGTGTAATTTGAAATTTAAACCCTTCACATGTGTTCGCAGATGGTTAGCAATAAGGACCCTTGTCGAGTCCAATGGGTAATGGGGGACTTTAAATCTGGCCCATTGTGAATTTTTAATCGCTCTTGAAATTCATTCGGTTAAGGAATAGAGCTTCAATGATTTTAAAAGCCCTTTCAGAAGTAGAAGGGGGTAAAGTACTAAAGTTGGGGTAAATCTTGTGGTAGAATTCGAAAGGTCTCATATATTATTATAAAAGGCTTACGTAGAAATTTGAAAGGTGTACTAAGGAAGGAATTTTCGAAATTCCACCCCCAAGGAGTGGGCGGTGCCCCAAACTAGACGGTTCAAGTTATATCCATGAAACTTAGTGTATTAGTTAGTAGTTATCCAGTATTTGTGGTTCCGGTGAAAAATGAAGAATTTTGTTTTTGGAAATTTCTTTTTTTAAGAACCTAATTCCACGAGGACGGAGTCGCAGACAAACGCTAGTTTCATTATGAAATTTTTGAAAAATGCGTAGATTTTTTTGCGTAGATTAGAAAAGATGCGTGTTTGATTTTAAATCACGCGATAGTAGCGAATGGAATTTAATCGTTTTTAGACCGCCCTAATATAATGCAGTTATTTACATAATCGTGATTGTAAGGCAAGGTTGCCTCGAGACCCAGTGCTACGAATTAAAGTCCGCATTCCACGACAGTGAAAAGTGGGACGCCATTTTTGTAGATTATTACCAAGTTTCCTTTTGTGGAAGTTTCCAACTTGTTACTAAGTAAGACAGGAAGTTTGTTATAAACTGGGCCAAGTAGCTTACGGTTTGCGGATATGCAGTGAAAAATTGATAGGTTTATTTTAATGTTTGATAACATTACCGCTTTAATGGGTTTCAATAATTTTTTTTTCTTTTTCAGGTAAGTATTGCTATCTACTCTCACAATAAAAGAAAGACGGCATTTGGTGAGTTAATTTTAAAATTCCTGTGACCTTTACTATCGGCTAACAGAAGAGAGAGACATAAATAATGACGACTACAAAGTAGCCAGTAGCAGATAGAACTAATAATTAAAGTCCCACCAACTTTTCTGGCCCGGTAGCCAAAATTGGAACTAATTTATATGCCACCGGGTCAGATAAGTTTGTGGGACAATAGACCATGTCATATTTGTTTGTTGATGTTGTAAACATGGTCTAACTACACTGTCCGTACGGTGGGTGGCTGACCACTCTTTTTCTCTTCCTGCGCTTCTCTTATATGAAGGTATATAAATTTTCACATTAGTTAGAGCTAATGTCCTACCGCTACAGCGTCGTTTGGCGCGGGAGGAATGTAACCACGTGTTGCGTTGTTAGGGTGGGTGTGATGTTTGCGTTCTACGGGACAAAACTTTCAGGACTTTATTGCCCATTAAGTGAAAAAAAAACCGAACTCGATGTGGAAACGCACCTCAGTGTTTCAAGCGCTGAACTTCTATTGAAAGGTTTATGACATCTCACACTTTGGTTAATGTTTTTTTACCAAAACTTTTATATAAAGAAAGCAAGTTATACTATATTCATACATATTAATAGGTAATGCCCGCGAATTCGTCCGCGTGGATTAAGGTTGATTTTCCAGGATAAACCTTGTCACAAAATTTCGTCACAATCAGTTGAACAGATGGGCCGTAAGCGTAGCAGACAAACGACAAGAAGAAACAGGGAAGTTGGAAAATTAAAGGGCTGTTACAGTTATTTTTGGAACGATGAAGGCTTAGATAGCTGTGTCGGTTCTGTCCCCTGTTATTTCGATCTCAGGGTCATCGTAGTTCATGGCAGCCATAGCCGGCTGTTCAATCCAGGTCGGGTTCGGAGGTCAGTGCAAGCTAGACCAATTTAATGCTCCTAGTACGGCGTAGGCTGATACGCTGCGATCTCGATAGCGCATGCGTTGATTAGTTTTATAGCCTTATGTGAAGCGTGAGACCACGACTTTAGGGAAGTGATTTGAAGTAATGGTTATTCGTCTGATAACAGACTTATTAAACAGACATAATATTATGATGGCGCAATGGTGAGGGCTGTGGTCGTGTATCTGGGAGGTTCTAGGCTCGATTAACAACAGGGATGTTTCGACAATTGCTTATTAAGGTTTGGACAGAAATTCCTGCCGCAGTGGTGAGCGTTTTGGTCTTATATCGGGAAGGTTCAGAGTTTGATTACCGACAGGAGAAATTTATGATTTTCTTATTGGATCTGGTATACCTAGTCTGGCACGAAGCAATGGCCGTTCTTAGTTTTATATCATTCCTAAAGTCTGGTGTTGTGGTTTTATTAGAGCTTAAAAACTAATTGAAGTGTCAGTTATTGAAAGTTTCTCTTGTTTCTATAAACCAACGATAAAGTGGTTATGATAAAGTAAACATGAGCTTACTCTAACTTAATAAAACTTATGTAAGAAATCGACCGGAAAAAAAAAACTCTGGTGTCTAAATTGGTTGGGTAGTGAAACATACAGACGAACGCATTTTTAATATTATAATTTTGGTTACGAACTCATTTCTACATGAATTCTGCTGGAAAATTGTTCAAAGGAATTATTTTCACCCGTTCCAATTGGCGCGGGCGTTCCGAAATTATACCCTTTTAAATAACAACAACGCGTTTACACACATTATTATACGGAACGAGGCTATAATCGTCATCGCACACCTATCGCATAATATCAGACTCAGTTGCTTAAGAGCACAGAATACATACTTACTAATATTAAAAATCGGGTATGTCTTTTGTTTACGCCACTACAAGTTAGTCCTTCACTGCAATCTCACCTGATGGTAAGTGATGATGCAGTCTAAAATGGTAGCGGCGGGCTAATCTGTTGAGGGCATGGCAGTATTAAGCCCATATCCCAAGGTTTCTACACGGTATCGTGCCGGAACGCTAAATCGCTTGGCGGCACGTCTTTGCCGGTACGGTAGTAACTAACCACGGCCGAAGCCTCCCACCAGGCCAACTCTGATTGCTAAGTGGTCTATTCTACACAACCTGTGATTTAAAACAATTACACTATTTACTGAGTTACCTACTTTATTTCCATCGCAGAGTGAAATGAATCTCTTATTTTAGATTAATTAGTTTTTTCATAAGAATAAAGTCTTTGTAAGGAAATCCGAAAGTTTTTAAGTTATGAAAATTGGTATCTACTTGGGCTTTCGGTTCGTCATCCTCATCATTTCAATTTTTACATTAAACTAGCTGATGCCCGCGACTACGTCCGCGTGGTTTGAGGTTTTTTGGTTCCCGCGGGAACTCCTTAATTTTCCGGGATAAAAAGTAGCCTACGTCCTTCCCCGGGATACAACCTATCCCTGTACCAAATTTTATCAAAATCAGCTGAACAGATACATTTGTTATATTCCCGCGGGAACTCTTAAATTTTCCGGGATAAAAAGTAGCCTATGTGCTATTCCAGACTATAATCTATCTCTGTGCCAAATTTCATCCAGATCCGTTCAGCCGTTCTGGCGTGATTGAGTAACAAACATCCATTTGAGGTATTTTGGTTCCCGCGGGAACTCCTTAATTTTCCGGGATAAAAAGTAGCCTATGTGCTATTCCAGACTATAATCTATCCCTGTGCCATATTTCAGCCAAATCCGTTCAGCCGTTGGCGCGTGATTGAGTAACAAACATCCATACATCCATACATCCATCCAGACATCCATCCAAACTTTCGCATTTATAATATTTATTATTATATATATTATATTATTATATTATTTGATATTTGATTGATGCGCGAGTCATATAAGCTGCAGATGACTTTTTATTTCAATTTTTTTGTGTTATACTCATCAAGGTATTAAAAAGGTGTAAAATTATATTGAAGGATACACGTGCTCATTGATACCTAAACGTGCCACGTAATATACTCACCTGCAGCTTGGGTGTTAAAGTTTGCACCACTAGCATAATTTTAATCATTCTGCACTGGTTACGTAACTAACTATTCTCACTTCTAATCCATCATTATAAACTACATTACAGACTAGCTGATGCCCGACTTCGTCCGCGTGGTTTTAGTTTTTTTTCCCGCGGGATCTTCTTCATTTTCCGGGATAAAAATCTCCAAGTCCTCAAGTATACCCATGCTAAAAACCACGTCGATCCGTTACTCCGTTGCGGCGTGATTGAAGAACAAACAAACACATTTTCGCATTTATAATAATACTAGCTGATGCCCGCGACTTCGTCCGCGTGGTTTAAGTTTTTTGTTATTCCCGCGGGAACTTCTTAATTTTCCGGGATAAAAAGTAGCCTATGTCACTCTCCAGGTCATCAACTATACCCATGCCAAAAATCACGTCAATCCGTTGCTCCGTTGCGGCGTGATTGAAGGACAAACCAACAAACCAACAAACCAACAAACCAACAAACAAAGTGACTTTCACATTTATAATATTACTATGATGACTAGCTGATGCCCGCGACTTCGTACGCGTGGATCGAGGTTTTGTGGATCCCGCGGGAACTCCTTAATTTTCCGGGATAAAAAGTAGCCTATGTGCTATTCCAGACTATAATCTATCTCTGTGCCAAATTTCAGCCAGATCCGTTAAGCTGTTTGGGCGTGATTGAGTAACAAACATTCATACATCCATCCATCCATCCATACATCCATATATCCATCCAAACTTTCGCATTTATAATATTAGTAAGATTAGTAGTATGTACTGTACTTTTTAAGTGTTTACTTTATTAAATCTTTATGTTTAAGTGGCAATTAATAATTTATCTATCGATCTGTCTATCTACATTACAGATTTATACTAGAGTCTCGGTACAATTTTGGTGACAAAGAGCATATCATTAGAACTGAGCACTTAGCATATAAGCAACAACATAGATAAATACACAAACATACGATTCCAACCACGTACCGCGTACACGGTGTAAAATATAAATGAGACGCCGTGGAATTGGCAAACACTTTTAAAGGCAAGTTTCTTAAGGTGTGTCCAAACACAAAATGGCAATCGCGACAGCGCCGAGTGCCGCGTTATTGGACTGCCTTGCTAGCGCGCAGCAGAATTTAGTCCTTATAACGGTCTAGACCCACTTGAAATACATGGAGCAGTAGATATTATTTGTATGGGTTAGTATGGGGCCGCGTCGCCCAGTGCACCTCCACGTCGCGTCGCTGAAGTAGGCCCAGCTCAATACAACCTCATAAGTGCCGCACCGCGCCACGCTTCTGTAGACCTTCTGTGTACGCCGCGTGTACCTGCCGCGCACTTGCCGCTCTATATTTGGACACACCTTAAATGAGGCGCTCCGAAATTGGCAAACACTTTCAAAGGCAAGTTTCTAAGCCTGAACCCACACGAGCCCGCAATTCTTATACCCTTCATAAAAGGTGTCGGTAAATCCGCGCAATACAAAGCCCAAAAGCCAAAGTTAGCGGAGAGGAAAAGCTCTCGGTGGGGTCGGCTCGCATTACAGGACCTCGGATTACGTGATGACGTCACTAATGCGCCGAGTAAAAGGTTAATTAAATACATTGAAACCCACCATTATCACTTCAACATGTTATTGGCTGATCAATATTGAGTATGAGAATGGTTTGGCCATCGCCCACCACGCTGGCCAAGTGCGGATTTGCAGTTGGATTACCTATAAATAATTCTCTGGCATGCAAGTTTCCGCATGATAACACCAAAAGTCCATACTAATGGATCCAGAATGAGAAAGAGGGTCTGTCTGTCGCTTTGTGTGTTTTTTTTTTCCAGGTCCATTTGTTTTATTAACCGATTTTGATGATTATTTGTACAAAGCTAGCTTGCAACCCGAAACACTTTCGCTTAAATTATGATGTTAGTGGGGGGGAAACATCGTCGGGGGGGGGGGGGATAACCCCCATTATGGAAACATGAATTTATCACAATGTAATTAGTAATAAGGAATTTTCGGTACTAAAGGTAGCTTGCACACATACCTGTTCATGGGTGTAACTTTAGTATACTACCGTGGTAATTGAGTACTAAAAAGTTGTACGCGAGATTCCACCCCATTTTATATGAAGCTTCCCTCAAAAGATTGGACTGTAACCAGAGGGTCGATGATAATGGAATTTCAATCAGGACTCAGCCATTGACAGTGTAAGATGTTTTGTGGACCCGCGACCACCCGCGGTAGATTGAGAGCCCCTTAAAAGGACACCTGAATAAATGGGGGGGTAGGTTTAGATGGGGTGGTAAATAAGGTGAGCGAGTAAAAGTGGATTTTTTACGTGCGTTATTGTATAATAGATTGGACGATATGGACCAAGATTGAAGCGGTGAAAGCCGAGTGGTTAAAACATCCGTCCTCCTGTACGGGATCGCGGGCTCGTTCCCCGGTCACGCACCTCCAACTTTCCGAAAATATGCGCGTTTTAAAAAACTAAGGCCCACTTACACAAGGCCTTTAAATATGTTTAAGTTAAATATTTTATACCTGTCCTTTTCATGTCAACTCCGGAATAAACTTATCAGAAAGTGACAGCATCACAAACTTTAACTAAATCAGTTCAGGCAGTGATGTGCAAGACGGCCTAAATATCATTTGCTTCAAACTTGTGGAATTTTCATGCAGTTTCCTACCTCTCTAAACCTAGGTAGAGTACCGTAGCTCTTGGAGCTACAAGTTAAAGCTGTCATGGTAGCCGGGGTCTGTCGTTTATATGGGCGTCGACCTACTGTATGAATAAATAGTTACTTCTTCTACCTGTCCTTATCCCACGCTATGTGGGATCGGCACAAATTGTCTTCTTTATCCGTCTTCTATCATCCGCCAACCCTATCCAATGTTCACCCTTTTTACACGCATATCCTCTTTCACACAATCCATGTCAAATGAATACTTACGCTGTGGCTTAACTCACTTTTCTATGGACCCGCACACGCTAGCGCGACAGTGTAAATCTTCCCGGTGTTTGGTCATCCCGGTGTTTCCACTCTTAAATATCTCTCAATGATCAAATGAATCATCATCATCATCATCTCAGCCTGCGGAGTCCACTGCTGAACATAGGCCTTTCCCAAAGAACGCCATCACACCCGGTCCTCAGCCTTCCTCATCCAGCCACTTCCCGCCACCCTCTTAATGTCGTCGGTCCATCGTGCTGAAGATTTATATATATACTAGCGGACGCCCGCGACTTCGTCCGCGTGACATAAGTTTTTTAATTCCCACAGGCACTCCTTACTTTTCCGGTATAAAAAGAAGCCTATGTCACTCTCCAGGTATTCAACTATACCCAATACCCATGCAAAAAATCACGCCGATCCGTTGCCCTGTTGCGGTGTGATTGAAAGACAAACTCCCTATTTGACTTTCTTGGGGATAGAAATTTTATAAATTGTGAAATCCGTATTTCATCCTTTTCAACCGGAAGCCCAAATACCAAGTTTCATAGCTATAGCTTGAAAAACGACGGAATTTCATAAAACTTTCAACCCCTATTTAATCCCTTTGGAGGTGGAATTTTTAAAAATTGTTACACACTTTTCCTTCTTATTTTTTTACAGAAAACCAAAATACCAAGTTTCGTAGATATAACTTGAAAAATAACTTGTAAAATAAAAGACTTTCATACAAACTTTCACCCCCTATTTCAGCCCTTTGGGGGTAGAATTTTCAAAAATGGCGAAACACTTATTTCTTCGTTTTGAACCGGTAGCTCAAATACCAAATTTCATGGATATAACGTGAAAAATGACGGACTTTCATACAAACTTTCAACCCCTATTTTACCCCTTTGGGGGTGGAATTTCGAAAAATCCTTTCTTAGTGGATACCTACTCTTTACAAAGAACACACACTCCAAATTTCATGTCTCTAGGACCAGCGGTTTAGGCTGTGCGTTGATATATAAGTCAGTCAGTCAGTCAGGACTTTGAATTTTATGTATATCGATTTTTGATTTAAAATGAAAAATATGTATATATATATATATATATATATATATATATATATAATATATTTTTCATTTTAAATCTATTCTAAATTTAAATATTGAATCTCACCGTAAATAATTCCACATGCCTGCATATTGGTTAGGTTAATCCAATAAGGAGCCGCAGAGATTCAAAGGCGAACTTCGCTGTTACAACATTATGAATACGGGCTTGGGATAACATTGCTATCATGGCATATTGAGGTGCGTTCACATAGAAATCCTTTCACAGAATTCATACAATTTCAGCGGCTACTAATTAAATTGTGAGTACTAAATAGAAGTACTAATAATATCTAATAGTGTACATTAGGTTTAGGGGGTTGAATTGAAATCTTTTTCACATATTCAAATTATTATACTTACCCGTAAAGCAAGTAACTACGACCTCCCTGGTGTAGTAGTGAAATGGGAGTTCCCGGTTTCGATATGCCCAGTTTCGATAAGAAATCATAATTTCTTAATTTCTGATTGGAAAAAATGTGTGGCCTAGTTGCGACAGCTCATAATCTATCGATTATGGTGGTCAAGCAATGTTGACCTATTATTGTAATTTAATAAAAGAGACTTCTAAATTAATAATTGTTTAACGCAATGTTTAACCTAAGCTTCTTCTTAGACTAGCACGCGTTTGGAACATTGGTAGCTTTAGTTTACGATACCGTTATTAATTTTTGCATGCACGTTTAGTTTGGATAACAATGCATGGTAGCTAAGTGACGTCAATCTAAATCCAATATGGCGGACTGCCAAATATGGCGGACTAGTTATTTTTTATGCATCCCCATGATTAGGGTATCAATTAAAGGGGTTTGCTGTGAAGAATACGAAAAATTAGAATGACGTCACACTAAATTCAACATGTCGGATAATAAAAGCTTGTTCTTTTATTTTATTTTTTAAATTATTTAAGACTTATATCTATTGATGTTGAAAAAGTGTTCTGTGGCAGCCAATTAAAATAAACGGCTTTTGTTAACAGCAGACAAAAGAAAAAAAAGATACACGCCGAATTGAGAACCTCCTCCTTTAAAAAAATAGATTAAATTCTCTGAATGTGATGCAGATTGGCTCCTCGTTGTCACTCATGTAATCGCTCGTAGGTGTATGTGTAGTACCATTCATGTACCATTAGTTTATCTCGCAGCCCACCATAAGCGGTGTCTGCACTTCCCCTAACATTGCTAATGTCAGTCTGGATATTCCATTAGAGACGCGACAAAGAGGCACAACTGAGAAATAGAATCAGTAGAACGGCTATTGCATACATTTAAAGAAAATATGCCATAAGTGTATATAATTCCTTACATATTATTATCATACTTCATACTTATATTATAAATGCGAAAGTGTGTTTGTTTGTTGGTTTATTGGTTTGTTGGTGTATTGGTTTGTCCTTCAATCATGCCGCAACTGTGTGTCCTTTTGGTATCGGTATAGTTGAGGACCTGGAGAGTGACATAGGTGACATAGTTAAACCACGCGGGCGAAGTTAAGGGCATCAGCTATTATAATAATTTATTATGATAATGTCTGTTTTGTTATTCTTACCAGGTGGGCAATAACAACAGGTTTCCGTAGGATGGCAGAGTCGCTACATTATTCTCTGAGAAACAACAGTGTCTTGTTTCTATTACAGTCGCTATGTGGCATCTCTGTTTTCCTAGGAAACTGAAAGAAAGAAAGAAAGAAAGAAAATGTTTTTTATTTGATCACAATCTAAGTCTAGTCTAAAACTATAAAATCAGATACAAAAACAAAGTTGTGTGACCAAATACAGGTCTCCATCTCAGCCTAATGCACCGCTGGGCACAGGCCTCCACTCTCATAGGAGAGCGGGAATTAGAGCTTAGACCTAAGTAGTAAGCACATATAAATATTACATTATTTAAAAAATATAATCTGAATCAAAGCAACTATATGAGAATTAAATATATACTTACCTATATATATTATACCTAGAAACTGTGGCTTTACTTGAGTAGATTATTTTAAATACTCAAGGGATGAAAGCGCAGGGTAGCCTAGGCTTACCCTGGCCTAAAGTAATAAATAGGAACAGCTTTAATATAAATAAAAAATATATTTTATGACGTCGGAATTTTAGTTGATGAATGAGATTCTACGAACAGAAGCCAAATGGCTTCTTTTTCTTGAGTCAATTGGTCTCCGCTTTGTCCTATCTATCACTAATACTGCGTTTGAATTTGTTCAACGATAAATAATTCTACCGAGTGGGAATTAGGTGAACGCCACTCTAGGGTGATTAAATACGGCGTGGAAAATTGTAACTTTTAAGCCGGATTTGCTTTTTGCGCTTTAAATTGTAACATCGTTTACATCTACGACGCTACGACTTTCTTTTCCTAATGGGGTTATCGTGAATTATTCCGTGTTCCAGTGTATGTTTCTTCTTAACATAGAAATTAAATGATTTAATGATTTATTTATTTTACGTAGGACAATTTGTGGCACCTATGATAAGTCCCGACTCTGCCGCCGCCTATAATTCTGATGTTTATAATTCTCCTCTCTCTTTCCCTCTTGGATTTTACCTATGTCATAATCATATTCATAATATTTATTTGCTGATTGTAGGTTTCTTAGGTTGTTACAATAAAGTCTTGTAGATTTTGTGTAAATTAAAAAAAACTGCATATTTAAGGAGGTGAGGAGAAGAAGCCCGCATCCTAGGAGTGGGGATTTTTGAAGAAATACTTCTAAGACCCTGGAATACTTGTGCCAAAAATCAGCTTTATGTAATTTTTGTGGAGGTTTATTAGTTTTACCTGACATCATTTATATTCGATATCGTTAAGATTAAAATGTGAACCATCTCCGACATCGTAAGGATGTGTTTTTAGAAGTTTTTGGGAGGTCTGATTAGTGGCTTTTGCGGGTATGTTGATTTTCACGAATGAAAGTCGGATATCCGATTTAGAACTCAGTTTTGGAGGATTAGTATGAGAATTTACGTCTCACCAACGTAGATTTAATTGGTTCGTGCAAATAACGTCTGAATATAATACGAAAAAACATTCATTGGTTGAACTCATTCAATATCTAAGATTTTTATTTCGCAAGATTTTCTACTGGAGCACAGACTTTAGATTTTTTTTGGGCACTTGACGATGGGCGCTTTGGCGATGAAAGTAAAAAGAAGAATAAGTCGATCTCGGCCTCCAACTATTTAGTATATCAGCTCTTGCTAAATATTTCGGCCTTATATTGGACTAATAACTGCACTAAGCGATGGTAGCCCCCAGGGGGCATACTTAATTTACTTAAGGGGGCATTACTTAAAGCAGTATTACTTAAAGTAACTGCCTCGTTGGTTTAGTGGTCAGTATGTTCAACTGCGGCCGACGAGGTCCCGGGTTCGAGTCTCGGGTTGGTCCATAACAAGTATTGGGTTTTTCTAACAATAAATTCTCAGTACTAGCCCGTAGTTTGGAAGTTGGCGGTGTTTCACCCCCGTGCCTCGGAGAGCACGTTAAACCGTCGGTCCTGCGCCTGATCTCTCTGCGGTCATGTCGGATTTTCCATTCCATCAGGCTAGAGAGTAAAGGAACAGAGAGTGCACCTGTGTACGCGCACACACTTGTGCACTATAATATCTTCCGCGCAGATGGCTAATCTCTCTGGGGATAGGCTGCCGTGGCCAAAATTCTGTCGGGAGGTCATTATTATCATTATTTTAAGTAGTAAACCTGACGGTTTATAATGATATACCGTGGCGATCCTTAAATAAGGATTATAATTCTGCCCCCCGATTGTGTAAGGAAATTGTAATCGTAATCGTTTGTCAAACATATAATTCGAACTCTTTAAGGAGTTCATAGATGCCTGCACGTCAAAAAGCATGTATGAACTTGGTACTTAAACAGTTCGAGTAATACGTTTTAAGCTGTCAAATGATTAGGATTTTCTTAGACAGTTGGGCCTCTGAACAATTACACAACTGAAACAAGAGCGTCTTAAAATAAAACTACATTAAGCGATGGTAGTATGCCCTCTGCCTACATTACGCCCCTTAACTCACTTAAGTGTCATAATGTGTAGTGGTCAAGCCATTTATACATAAGTTTGGGCACTCTGACCGTTTTAACTGGAAATAATACTGTGGCTGGGAATAGAAGCCTATAATGAAAATTACTCTCGTATTACTTTTGATAGCAATAAATAGTAATTATAAACAGTGTATGTGACGCCCCCCCTGGCACAATGAGCGCAGTGGTCTTACAAATTGGAGGGTCGAGTTCAATATCCAACAAGGTAAATTTGGGAATCTTTAATTTCTAAATTTTCTCTGGTATGATCTGGTTTTAGCTGTAACTAGTTACCACCCTATCGGCAAAGACGTACCTCCAAGCGATTAAGCGTTCCGATACTGTAACCAACCTGACCGGGGTCCCTAAACATCTACACCTCTCTCTACTTATAAAATTCAATATTTCTTTAAAATGGCACATGATACATCTAGCAGTAAGACCCTCACAACATTGCTGTGTCCATAATAAACCAAGATCTTTTAGAGTTTCGGAAGCCTCGAATTCAATCAACCCAATGACTTACTTTTACACCGATTTAGATGTAATTCAGTTTACTTAAAACAGGCATTAAGTGACGTGTTCGCGAAGAGATAAATCTCTTCGAGATATTTACGAACTCACCCTAGTGATAGCATCCTCCTTTTATAAACTTTTATAAAGAAAAGGAAGATGCTTTGAATGGCATCATTTATATTTCTAAAAAATAAATGATGGCTGGCTAGCTCCTCCCCGCCACCAGTGCGGCGGTAGGCTTCTTCCATCCCCTGGTACCCCAAGAGGCATATTAATACAGGGACTAATAAGTCTCAAAGAATACCAGAAGTCCTACTATTCAGATTTTTTTTATAATTTTCTGAATAGTAGGATTTTTTTTTTTTATCCACTACAAGTTAGCCCTTGACTGCGATCTCACGTATAGTTACAGTACGACTGCATTTAGTCACCTATTAGGGTGGGTTTCATATAACTGTCGTACCCGTAACAGGTTAGCCTGCTACCATCTTAGACAGCATCATCACTATACATCAATGCATGCAGTAAAGGGCTAACTTCTGTAGTAGACCATTAGATATACCTTAATGACCTTTGTTGGTTTTCATAATATTATAGTCAAAGAAGTTAGGTCGACCCGAAGCCAGGATCAGAATTTGTACGGGAGCTATTTATATCTTTTGATAATAAACAACTTGTAGGTGTCGTATTTATACTCATCATTTACCACCACGTGAGATTGTAACTAAGGGCTAACTTGTAGTGGAATAAAAAGAAAGGTACTCCCCAGACAACCACTCAACTCTAGGTACTTAATTATAAATTATATGCTTGTGCTGTCTACGAAACTCATTCATCTTGAAAATTTCTTCATCTCGTAACATTTACAAACTTGAAATGGATTTGCGTTTTGTGAAACTTTTGAATCAGAACAATGAAACAGGGGGGCTCTTTAATTGATTGATGCGAAGGGCGCCTTATTGGAAACGGCCGCGGTTACGATTCCACCTCTGGACGTGTCCCTTACCTTGATTTATGAGAAGCCTGCCGTGAACCGGCGTTAAGGTTTTCAGATAATGCTGCTAATTCGGTCGAACCGATGTTTTAAATGGAAATGATGGTGTCTAATGGCCATAAACTCATTTTTATCAATAGTGTTGCCAATTCTGGTTAATACAATCTCTTAACTAAAATGACAGCTTTAAATCTAGTGTTTAAATTTTAAACCTTTTGAGTTCTTACATTGTGATAAGTGACAGTATAGTGTAGGTGCTAAAAGAACACGTGAATAAGAAAGACTAAGTTGCGTCAGTGGACAATTTCTTAGTACATAAGATAAATTATAAGTTTAGGTTAAAATAAAACTACTCATTAGCCAATTAGTTGGGCTAGATCGTAGTTACAAGAGATCTCGAGGACGTAGCTCGATATAGTCCGACAATTTGACCCGGTGAAAGCGTCGCTAGTATCTATGAAAAATAATATAAAAAGGAAAACTAAACAGGTATAAATATTCGTTCCGATTTTGGCCACCTGACCAAGGTGTTGCCATGATCCTCACTGGTACGACGCACAAGGCAAAATGGGCCCTATTAATCTCCATTTCGCTGTCTGTCTGTCTGCCTGTCGGGATGATTCAAAAGATATCGTAACTTATTCCCAATCAGCCAACCACCAACTTATCAAAGTCAAAGAAACACAGGGCCCCCTTTAATTGATTGATGCGAGGGGCGCATTATTGGAAAAAGGCCCCGATTACAATTCCACCTCTACGCCAGTCCCCCGAGTTGATTTACGGGCTCGCCTCGACGGTACCTGGCTTGTTTATCCGCGTTTGAATTCAATTTATATGCGATTCATATCTTTAGACACTGCGCCTCTTGAAGACACGTTCTGAAAAAGCAAACGGGTAGTGAATGGGTGAGCAATATTTATTGCGGGCATTGCTGTATTTTTTTGAGAATTTTGAAGGTTTGAGTTGACTCCTTTTCAGTGCTAATATTATAAGCATGAAAGCGTGTTTGTCTGATGGCTTGTTGGTCTAGTGGTTGGCATTTTCTATTGCGGCCGACGAGGTCCCGGGATCAAGTCCCGGAGTGACGGAGAAAAAGTGCCTCGGAGAGCACGTTAAGCCGTCGGTCCAGCGCCTGACCTCTCACTGATCGTGTTGAATTTTCCGACCCATCAGGCTATGAGAGTGAAGTGATACTTTTTGTGTTCCCCGGGATTATAGTATTATAGACCTACTTGCGTATTGCGATGGATAGGGTTTTAAGATGCAAACTGATAATGTGTAATACAAATACTAGGTCATTTATTTAGGAAGCAACATAAGAACATATTAGGTATATTAAATTAATTGCAATGTAACAATATAACAACCATAATATAGATCCATAACCACTCGCAATAAAGGTAAAGATTACTTTTTAGACACATGCTACTCAAGGCAAATCTGAGTATCGAATGGTCAGAGATCCTGACGTCACGTCATTAAACATAGCTGCCACATGAGCGGAAGCTTCTCTGATTGGTGGAAACCTCGCGTAACGACTGCTTTGCCGCCTCACAGGTACAGCGCCACCTGTAGTCATCGAGCGGCGCTAACAATGGCTTCTTGTTAGTTAGACAAGGAACAACTTTACGAACGAGTTGTATTTACTTGTAAACACTAAATTATTTATTAACAATTAAAGTTTTGTACGGTTTAATTTTACTGTTTCTAGGGTTCCGTACCTCAAAAGGGAAAAACGGAACCCTTATAGGATCACTTTGTTGTCCGTCCGTATGTGTGTCAAGACCCTTTTTGTAAGGAACGCATAGAGATATTAAGCTGAAATTCATATCAAATTGGTACTCAGGTCTACTGTCCCTTGGAGCTGTAAAAAATCAAACTTCTAAGCCAACGCAATCAAAAGATACAGCCGTTTATGCTGCAAATTTTCGACACTCGTAAGGGAATCAAAACCTACAGGGCACTTCCCGTGAACTCAGAATCTTGAAATTTTGTACGAAGCAACGTCTTATAGCACAGATAAAGGAAAAATTGCGAAAAGCATAAATTTTTAGTTACATCATATAATAAAAATATTTTTAATAATTTTAAACTTACTACAAGTTTGTACGGAACCCTCGGTGCGCGAGTCCGACTCGCACTTGGCCGGTTTTTTTATTATCTCCTTTTATATTTACAACTTCAAAGTTACCGCGATATATCGAAGGCTAATAACTAATTTAACTTCAACCGAAACTTGTAAAGTAACTTGTAAGTTTAGGTTCACGGACAATATCTCTGTTGAATAAAACATTATTTGTTTTTAATTATTTGTTAAGGCAAAAACACACTATCGACAACAAAATTACAGGCGGAGACAAATCCCGCGTGACTTTTATAAGTATCAGCACACGCTAGTATGACAGGACAACGCAAGGACGAAATTTTTGTCCTATCAGACCTCTAATGTATTTCATCGCTATGAGTTACCAATTTATATCATACTAGCTGATGCCTGCGACTTCGCCCGCGTGAGATTTGTTTTTCATTCCCTCGGGGACTCCTTAATTTTCCGGGATAAAAGGCTATGTCTTTTCCCCAGATACAGCCTACCTCTATAAAAAGCTTAAACAACGTGGACGAAGTTACGGGCATCATCTAGTTTAGTATATTATTGACCGAGCGAAGCGAAGGTCTCTGAGTCTACTTGAGTGAATTTGCACTTGTCCGTCCGTCCATCCGTCCGTCCGTATGTCAGAGCCTTATAACTTCTGAATTACTGAACGTAATTACTTTAATTTAAATCATGTAAGCCGATGGCCTCCAGCCGAATATGGCTTAAAAAGTTATAAAAATCTTTATTTCAGGGGGGCTCTCATAGAAGCGAATGCGAAATAAAATATTTTTATAGCATTACATATAGGGTTGCGGTATATCATTTTAAAGATAATTAGGAATAGAGTCCCAAATATTTTTTTTAATTTTTCCCCTAAAATTAACGAAATGGGGGGCTTTCAAAGTGGAGATTTTCTAACGTCCAAAGTTGACCTTAAAACTCTCAATTTTGTGAAAGGCTGAACCTGAAACTTAATCATTTATTTTAATTATATCCTGTACTTGAACAACAAATACAAAAATTAGATAAATATTATAAGGAAACGAAATGATTTAATTTTTAATGAGCTTCAGTATTTTTAACAGAACTTCTCAATGATGTCAATAGATGGGTGCTACTGTATACTTGCTTTGTTAATTAGCTAAGTTACCCTTGTGGTGTAGAATAATAGTTATTTGTTATACAAGAGTGAAAAGTTGTTTTTTAACCGCGTGCTCAATTTTGATGCCCGAGCAAGCGAAGGATTCTAAAATTTAGAATCCTGAGCGTCAGCGAGGGAATCAAAAGAGCACGAGGTGAAAAATCTTTTCACTCGAGTGCAACACGTAATTTTTCATCCCACCTCAGCGAGGAAATGAAATACTCCTCGCGTGATTGTTGAGGGAGAAAGCTCATTTCCGCATTTTTAACCGTTTCAGTCAATTCTGTTGGCGTCAAATTAACTTCTTCGTCACTAGAACCACTCATTTTAGGTTTTTCACTTATTTTCAATCTTCTTGTTTTTAATCGAAGGGTTTAATTTTAAACAATATGACGTAAAAGAAAATGGTGCGCACAAAGCAAATTAAAAAAGTACACCAAGAAGGTTACGAGTGTGAGGTTTTAACAAATTAAAAACGGTTGTATGGAAATTCGGCACCATAGAGGTAGAAGTAAATAGGTTTTAATGATGTTTTGAATTCACAAACTTCATAGACGAGTGATATTTAACGTGCACACGATGTTCTAAATTTAATTTACTTTATCCTCAAGAGGATAATAACGGCTTTTGCATTCAGATATTGAAGCGTAAAAATACTCTTTCAGAGATGGTGGGATGAAAAATATATTTATTCATTCATTCATTCATTCATTCATTCATTCATGGCGCTCTGTAAAAGTTTATTCTTTTGAGCTTACAAATAATAAACTATGTTATGGATACCGCGAGGTCTCAGTTCGGGGCGAACCACTAGTTATTAGTAGTTATATCTATACATATATTCTGAGTAGGAAAGAACGTGTCTTCGTATTGTGCCATTACTAACTAACAAGAAATTAAAAAACTTTGCTTGTTTTGTTAAAGAAACGTTTTTTTATAAAACCAATTAATTCACCGCGCCACCTAAATTGTTAAAGGTCCTTCTAGAGCTAAATGAAAAAGTCTATAGTAACTTTTAATTAAAAATTAACAAATTATAACTCTCTCAAAATTGTAAACAATACAATTTGAAGTTAACAGCAATTCCTCAATTGTTATGGTAGGTTCCCATGATGATTGAACGGTCCATCTTTTCAACAGTTTATTTTTATCCAGCACACGTTAGCCCTTGACTGCGATCTCACCTAATGGTAAGTCGTGATGCAGTCTAAGGTGGTAGCGGGCTAATCTATAAGGGGCATGCCAGATATATTAAATCCATACCCCGTCGGCTTCTAAACGGGATCGCAGCGGAACGCTAAATCATCTTTGCCTTAACTAGCCACGGCCAGACTAGGGTAAATTTAGAAATCATAAATTCCCAAATTGACTCTGCCGGGACTCGAACCCGGGACCTTCGCACGTTAAGAAAACAGCGCTCAACACTCATGCGCCAGGGAGGTCGTCAGGTTTTGATGATTTTTGGTACAGACGTATAATTTATATTCAGGGAAAGGATAATTAATATTCCACAAAACCCTACAATCGTATTCTAAATGGAAAAAAGATTATGACCCTTAGCAGTGAGGAATACGATGCAGAGAGTCACAATCCCGTTTTGCTTGTGACATCTTACACCGTGGAAAGCTGCCTTAATAATCTTAACAAAGCCTGAGGCTGAATTTCTCAAGGAATATCAGCTCCAAGTCGAGATTTCATTTCGCGAATATAAATTTAAGATTTTCGAAATCATCACCCTCATCGGTGATTTAAAAGGGTCCGACTGAAACGACTGGCCACCGGTTTTCTTTTGTCCGTTGATGCGCTACGGCGTAGCCCCATCGAAGTAATCCATATTTTTTCTGTAAGATCTAGCCCCACTTGAGATGCACGTAGCGGCAAATAGGTATTATGAGTTTGTACGATTGTAGTGTTGTACTGTGTCGCGCAGTGCATCTCCGTGCCGCGTGGCTTAAGTGGGTCCATTTATATACAACCTCATACAAAGAACACTTGCCGCTACGTGCCGCGCTGCGCCTCTGTTGTGGGACTAGGCCTTTAAGTTCCAATCTGTATGCTGGTATATTATTATTATGGATTCAACAATGTATCAAAATTAGGATTGGTTTACAATTCCTGGGAAATGTATACTGCAAGGATTAGTCCATTCAAGAAATGTGTGCGAAGTTCTCTTTCTAGGGGATGTATAAATCTGAGAAAAGCATTTCAGTCAGGTTTTTTTTCAAAAGAGTAATCACAGAGTTTCTTGCTGGTTCTTTTCGGTAGGAACGGCATTCCGAACCAGTGGTAGATTCATTCGACTATTTATAAGCACTTGTAAAAAGTCTACTTGAATTAAAAATATTTGATTTTGATTTTTGTTTTATAAATACAAATACAAATGTTTTCTTATTCAAATATACTTTTTACAGATAAGTCTTGAGTCTTTATGCCCGTCCGATTTTTTATCCCTAGTGTGTTTTTGATCTTAAAAATACAGCGTTATGAGAGGATATAAAATGTTTTCTTAATTATTTTCAGGTTGAATATTCAAAGCAATATAAATTAAATGAATGTGAAATCTAGTTTATGTAAAATGTTATATTCAAATTTATAGTTTCAACGTATAAATAATTTCAGTTTCATTAAAACACTAGGTAACCTTTAGAACTCGAAATGAAATTAATTTCGTCGAGGGCGTAAAATGTTCATCGATCTTGAGTACAGTTTAGCAATCATACAGTGAAGAAGAGCTTTTGTTAAAAAATTCAAATCTTTTCTGAAGATCGACTGTACAAGGTTTTTAGCGAGAAAATACTGAGAAATGTAAATACTGAATGTACTGAGAAAATAAAGTATTTTCAAAGAATCTGTTTTCAGTACTTACGAGTCCTTTTTGATTTGACAAGTCATCTCGTAATAGGTTTCTTGACCCAGGTGTTAATTCAGCAAGTTCCACTCCTCGTCTTAATAATAACCCCCTGAAAAACGGCAAGTGCAAAATATTAAAGTAACGTTCTTAAGCCCCAGTGATAAGCTTTTTATATTTTATACACCCATGAGGCTTCAAACTAAACTGGATAGCCCATTCTCTAGAAGTGGCTAGCCTCAAGTAAATTTTAGCCTAACTGTAAAGTTGTTAAACAGTGATCTTAAATCTCGATGCCTTCCCCTCTTTTAATACATCACGACAGACCGAATTATTTTTGTTGCTCTAATGTAACTTTTTATTTCAATATGACCTTTATGCAAAAGCTGATACGGCGTTATAAGTGTTACTCAGGTGTACTTTAGTTTTTGTAAAAATACCTAAAATTGGTCTTTTGTTGGCAGGTGTAAAAAATACCGAATTTCGTGGTAACTTTAATGAAACGTGTTGTAAAAATCCATAGTCCATATACTAATATAAATGCGAAAGTGTGTCTGTCTGTCTGTCTGCTTCGCTTTCAAGTCCTAACTACTCAACCGATTTTGATGAAATTTGGTACAGGGGAATGAGGGGTATGAGGGTTGTACCCTGGGGAAGGACATAGGCTACTTTTTATCCCGGAAAATTGAAGAGTTCCCGCGGGATACAAAAAACACCAATCCACGCGGACGAAGTCGCGGGCATCATCTAGTAATATTATAAAATATACGAAGCTGTGTATGTCTCTCTGCTACTTTCACGACCCATCTGCTCAACCGATTTTGATGAAATTTGGCCCAGGGGTTGATTGTATTCCGGGGAAGGACATAGGCTATCCCGATTAAAGAGTTTCCGCGAAAATCAATCTAACGCGGACGAAGTCTTGGCAAAGACGTGTGCCACCTACCGATTTGGCGGTCAAGTACGATGCTGTATAGAATCCTATTAGGGGTATGGTACCAACAGGTTAGATATGGCAGTCAAGGGCCACATTGTAGTGGATTAAAAAAAAGTTGGCATTCATAGGAACTGCCGATAGAAGTAAAACCGAATATTTAGAATAATTAAAAAACAAATATAAACCTTTAAACTAAGGGATTAAAGTTTAATTACGAATGTAGTATATTTATATTTAAGGCCTTCTGTCCTTCGTAACAACGCGAGCATGTCGGTGACGCGAATCTACAAGTTTACCCCCTACCAAAAAGTGCTCAACGCGGCTAAAGAAGTTATCACTTCAAAAAGGCGGTGAAAGCGTAATAAGTATACTGTATCTAGTTTTTTATTTTCTAAAAACGGAAACAGAACTGAACCTAGGTAGGAACCTCTTAGTTTCACCTTCGCAAATAAATATTATTTCATGCAAATGCTATCTCAACCGAATAATATTTACGTGTATATTTATTTTATGCTCCTTTTTTACTTTGCTCCAATTTTCTGCGTGGATAAATAATATCAAATGCTGACAGGCGTCTGATGGACAGACCCCAAATGTATTTATGGAGGCTTTTCGTTTGTTTTCACGAATAATCTAGAATAATATTTTGCTACATTTGGATATTTCCACAGACCAGTTATAAAAGATCGCTTGATGTTTCATGATATTTTTTTCGACGAGCGATTAATCTGCCTTTACCTTTCACCTTTTTTCGTGATGAAGATGGACAAGATTGTTTTTAATACTACGAAAGAAGTCGATAATCGATATAGTTGCTTAGTTATATTACGTCTACTGCTAGACATTGATTGGTATGTAGATAAAGTTTTTTTTTATAGTTTCACCTAATTACATCTATTAAGTATAATATGTGATTCCATTTTAATATTATTATATTGGTTATAATTTTAATATGATTATGACTCTTTAAAGTTAAAATAACATTATTTAATGTCTGTATGATTTGGTACTTGGGTAACTTATTAATTTTTATGAATTACTAGCTGATGCCCGCGACTCCGTCCGCGTGGAGTTATGAAAAATAGATAGTAGCCGATTCTCAGACCTACTGAATATGCATATTAAATTTCATAAAAATCGGTCAAGCCGTTTCGGAGGAGTGTGGTACCTAACTAACATTGTGACACGAGAATTTTATATATATAGAAAAGATTACGTCCAGGGTTAAAGACATCCCTTGCGCATGGTCGGTCCCGAGTTCGATTCCCAGCAGGGTCAATTTGTGATTTAATAATTTCTTCATTTTAGCTGATCTGATCTGGTCGGAGGTTTCTGTCGTGGCTAGTTACTACCCTACCGGCAAAGGTGTGCCAACCGATTTAGCGTTCCGGAACGATGGCAAAACCGATTAGGGGTATGGGTTTAATATGACGATTTTCTGTGCCACACCGGAGTTCCAATATTGCTATACGAACTATATCTATTGACATTATATTTTAATTACTTATAAGAATAATTGTAAAATTGGAATGCTAAATAAATTAATATGAATATACTTAACTGCAGTACCCCTAACAGTTTAGCCGGCTACCATCTTAGACTGTATCATCACTGTCAGGTGACGCACTCTAGGGCTAACTTATATATATGGTATAAAAACCACCATCCTACCGTAGGCGTTCCAAAAAAAAAAGAAACGCATCTGTGAAACGTCGTTTACAAAGGGAAAATCGGCGAAAAAATGGCCGCACGTATTCAAAGGGGAGCTAAGAGAAACAAAAACGCCGAGCGTTTCGCAGGCATAACGGAACTGCGAAACCATGAATGCTTAATGCTAGCAGGGCCCGGGGATTAATTTGACGGTGTTTCCCCACCGGGCCCCGGAGACGGGCTGCATCGGCTTTGCCACTTATTGGGCTGGTCGTCCATCGCCCAGTGTTTTTGCTAGTTGAGAAGAATTGGAGCTTTAACTATAGCTTCTTGAGGGACGAGTGACCTAGTTACGAAAACGCGGATCAGCCGATTGCGGTTGTTAAACAACGTTGACCCAACTCTGTAAAAGTATGGGTGACCGAATTTGGTATTTTCGTTTTATTATTCAATAGGCATCTTCAAGGCCTAGAAGATGCCTGCATCATCACTTAAAACCAGGGCCAAGTTATACTTTAAATTAAAAAAAAGCATAGGTGCTACTTTTTATACTAACTTTTTTTTCATTTGATAAAATATACCTTTCTACAAAATGTAGAAAATTCAAAATAAATTGATTGTGATATTTTGATCTGGCGATGCAGCTAAGATAGGAAAGCTGGATAGCTGCACGCATGGCCTGGCCGGTAGATGTACACCTTAACTCAGCTTAATACTGGCAGCCAATCGAAATAGCTACTCGAAGATTCCCACTGGGAGATGGAACGCATCGATTTCATAACGTAATAGGCTTAAATGTCTTGCTTCGTGGCTTTCTTTGTTCCTGTATCATGGGTTAGATTTTTGCTCTTTCTCCTCTAATAGGGACGATTTTAATGTGCGACTTCGTCCGTATTTTTTAAACTCTTACCAAAGAATAGGAAATTTCTAACTCTAAAAAGTAGCATAATCTAAGTTACCTATCTCTATACTAAATTTCATAAAAATCGGTAGAAAAGATGGTCAGAAGTAATAAATGCCCGAATTGACCCTGCCGGGGATCAAACTCGGGTCTTCCCACTTTTAAGAATCCTGCGCTCACAACTGTGCCAGGTCGCCAAACGTAATTGCTAATGTACGCCCCATCCGTTAGTTGCGGAGATTATAGACAGTTTGCATCCCGGGGACGAACAAAAACTGTAGCCGTTACCACAGTGTAAACTAGATGGCGCTAATAGGCATGATGACAGTAACCAAGAATCAATGAAATTATGAATTTATTTAATGAAATAGGATTCATGGATTATAAAAAACTTATTTATTTCTCTATTTCGAGTGAGATTACTATTTATTTTGATTGAATAAAACTATAAAATACAGCAATCCGCCATATTGGATAAAACACCAAGAAGCGAATGACGTCACAATTGTTTGTTTTCGAGCTTTGACAATCACACTATTGTTTACTGCACACTGCACAGAGTACATTGGTAAAAACTATAGTGACGTCACAAACGACGCCATGACACCGCAGAACGTTTTGGCGTGAATTTTAAAATTTAAATTTCAAATGCCAATTTTATCTACTAAACCTTATTTTTCTGCTGAAATAAGATATTTTTTCGAAATAGTAGATACTTCCGAACATAATCTGACCATTTTTCAAAATCAGTCATCATGCCTATTGTATCTATATCACGGGATAGATAATCGACTGAAAACTTATAAGTTTTTACAAGCCTGAATCGCGGTATCGAAGTTTTCTGAGAATAGGGCTATATGTAGAGCGTTCAAACTTACAAGGGTCGGACCAGAAAGGTCCCCGGGCACAACACCAGCCCGGAGGAAGATCTTTCCTATTGGTGCGGACGAGTACATATCACTCACTCGTCCCATCCCAAGGCTTTTCGTCTCGGAAAAAACAAAGCGTTTCCAAGGGATTAAAAAAAAGCTAAATTCACGCGGATGAAGTTGCGGGTTTCATTTAATAACCAGAATGAAACAGGGTATGGGGTTTAATCAATGGATTATATCAGCTCCGATCGGCCTATTGAACGAATCAGCAATTAACTAATACTCATAATACCGCACTCGTGCTCCAACCCTTTTATATCTTGATGAATTGAATGGATTTTAATTGGATTTACTGAACTCTGTGTTCTTTGTTCTAGCGATTCACATAATATAATAAGGCTCAGGTGAATGTAATAATAAGTTGACTGAACCCATATCCATACTTATTTATACTTCATATACTAATATTATAAATGCGAACGTTTGGATGGATGGATGTTTGTTACTCAATCATGCCAGAACGGCTCTGCATGAAATTTGGCACATAGGCTACTTTTTATCCCGGAAACTTAAGGATTTCCCACGGGAACCAAAAAACCTCAATCCATGCGGACGCGGGTATCAGCTAGTAGGTATTATAAAATGCGAAACTGTGTCTGTTTTGTCTCTCTGCTACGATTTCACGGCCCTGTTCTAACTTTTTTTTGATAAAATTTAGTACAGAGATAGATTTTATCTCTATAAAAATTAAAGAGTTGCCGTGGGAATTAAAAAATCTAAATCCTAGTAAGCGAAGTCGCGGGCATTATCTAGTACCTACGTGTTGGATACATATAATGTCTACTTATAGGATAGATGTTGTGATGTGGCGTTTTAGACCTTTCTGCATGCAGTGTTATAAAGAATCTTATTTGAAAATGGTTAACATTTTCCGACCGCGACTGTATGTTCTTACCTTACATAAGTACTTTTTTTTTTATCCACTACAAGTAAGCCCTTGACTGCGATCTCACCTGATGGTAAGTGATGATGCAGTCTAAGATGGTAGCGGGCTAACCTGTTAGGGGCATGGCAGTTATATTAAACCCATACCCCTATTCGGTTTACCCCTACACGGCATCGTACCGGAACGCTAAATCGCTTGGCGGCACGTCTTTGCCGGCAGCGTGGTAACTAGCCACGGCCGAAGCCTCCCACCAGGCCAGACCAAGGAAAATTCAGAAATTATAAATTCCCAAATTGACCCCGCCGGGGATCGAACCCGGGACCTCCGCACTTTAAGGCAACAGCGCTACACACTGCGCCACGGAGGTCGTACTTGATAGTTAGGTATGTATAATGTTGTAGTAACTAATCTACCTGAAAGGTTTTGAAGCCTCGAGTGTAAGTTTGTTAAGTTAATAAAACTCGATCTCGGAGTTTCATAGTTCGCGCATATGTTAATTTAGTTGTGCGAGCGAAAGCTTCTAAAACACTGAACTGTAATATGATAAAGTTACTTCACTTTGCCATGTTTATCGGAACCAAAAAATTGTTTAAAATCTTACCTATCTATACCTACATAATGACAAACTGACTGACTGAATGTCGCCATACAGCCTACTATCACAGCGTACGTATATGTTCATATGGTAGTTTGACGCCGATACAAATAAAAAAAAAACCCGGCTCCTTTCCATGGCTAGAAACACACTTAAAACAGCCGGCAAGCTGTGGCGTTGCGTTGGGCCAGCTAGTATGTTTTAAGTGTGTTTTTGGCATATTCTATCCACTTCTAAGACTCAACGTCCCAACTCCCAAGGGTGCAATGTCTTTATACGGAACTGTCAATCGAGTTTCTATTTAAAGGGGTCCTTTTCCCCAAAGATGAATGCGTCACCTACCCACGCATTACGTAGGTACGCGTAGGTGTAGGCAATAAAGTGGGAATGAAAGAAAAATACGCACAGGACGTGCCTTCAAGGGAATAAAGGTAGGGAGACGAGCTTTGGAGGTGTTATGGGTAAAACGGATTATTGATTTTCGAATGAGTGTAATTCCAAGAGTTTTCGGTGCCTAAATTGAGGGTATTGGACGAAAATTGAGTCTCTATATTGCTCTAAAGCAAGTTTTTTTTATCACGCGCTAAAATAACTAAGAGAAGATACTATTCTGTGCTAAAAGTCTGCGCGTTGCGTAGGAACCTCGTTATGGCATGTCGCGGTAGTCAAATTCAATGCAGCATGCGTCGGCCATCTACGCGATCGTGCGCAAGCGTGCTGCGTCTATGATGTGCAGGCTAGTGAGCAGCACCAACACCCTCCTCAGTACGTTGGCTACTAAGCTGGACAGCCCTCTCTGGAGGCGCTGGAATGGTGCACACATTCTCATGAGGAGGCCTCAAAGAGACCTGTAAATGTGTCGAGGCTAAGTTAGTTAGGAGTAGGGTAGGTTAGTTTAGGTATTTTATGTTGTTTTTTTTTTTTTTACTAACATAGGTTAAGTTATTGTTACTAACAAGTTATGGGTGTTGAAGCCTGAAATAAAAAGTTATTATTATTATTATTATTATTATTAAAAGACTGCACGCGCTGACTTTTTGTTTGTAGTGTTTTTTTGCCCTCAGTTTTTTTGTATGTACCTATGAATATGACGGAATCTTTCAATTCAATTCTCACTCACTTCCAGACGCCCAAATTATTAGAAACTAGATGATGCGCGAGACTTCGTCCGCGTGTATTAGGTTTTTTGATTCCCGCGGGAATTCTTTAAATTTCCGGGATAAAAGTAGCCTATGTCCATCCCGGGATATAAACTATCATCATCATCATCAGCCATTATGCATCCACTGTTGGACATAGGCCTCTTTTAAGTAGCGCCAACGTGCTCTTTCCTCGGCTTTCCGGTATAACCTGGTATAACCTGGTATAAACTGGTACCAAATTTCATCAAAACTGGTTGAACAGATGGACAGACAGACAGACAGACAGACAGACAGACAGACAGACAGACACACTTTCGCGTTTATAATTTTAGTTTGGATAATATGGATTTTGCACAGATACAAAGAATCATTGACATGACAATAATTTTACGACTATGATCCTGTATTTCCATCATTACCCCAGAGACGAGAAAAAAAAATCTGAGAAAATTAAAAAAATCCAAAATTGACCCTGGCGAGGATCGAACTCAGGACCGCTCACTTGTGACGTTCACCACTGCGCCAGGGAGATCGTAAAAAGTCTATGAAAATCAAGGCGCGACGCGACATGAAGTAAAACGAAATAAGATAAAACTGAAGAACAACAAAGGCGTTCTAATTCAGTCGCTGAAATTCGCAAAGTACATAAATACAAGCGAATAATCTATCGGGTCGGAAATTAAATTTTTCCTTTTTCCCCCGAAGGAAAATCATTACCGCGTAATGCTTGAAAGTGTATGACCGAGGAGGAGTGAATGAATGAATGAAATAGGGCGAGACGAGCGTTTACGGTACTTGGTTCTGTAAGGTTTTTTTATATTATTTTTTTGTCTGTTTTACTCGGTTAATCGGGAATGTTGAATTCGTTTTGGGTTTTTATGCTTTTCAGAGTAGTGAGCTTTTTTAAGTAGTAATGTGAATATTATTGTTAAGCTTGTAAAGTTGTAACTCGACGACTTCGAAATAGTTGAATTAAGTATGACATGACAAAATACCGTAATCACAATTAATTTAAATTAAGTATGACAAAATACTATAATAAATAAAGAGAGTCTTGTTATAAATGCGCTAGCGCCTTTGATGTTAAAGATGACGCACGATATTGATGTAGGTCAATTAATATCCCTAGTGATTATGCGTCCTGTGCTATTGGACAAAACAGATGAAGAGATTAGGATAAAAATATGAAAACAGGAGCAGAATGATGGAGAGAGTTCGGCCAAAACACATACACAAGAAATTACGCCGCATCGAGACACGTAGGGGCGTCGTGTCGCGATGCGATGTCGTGTGGTATGTACCTGTGTTGTAGCCTTTAGACGTTTCTCAAAATAATGTAACTAATAACGAATTTCTAAACGCATAATTTCGAATGAAGATCACATAACGTTGAGCCCGATGTGAATGCAATTTCTCGCAAATTGATACAGAGGTGCCATAGATATCTTCTGTGACAGTAGGACTACTGTCAAGAAGAAACTTATTGCACATAAATTAAGCTTCTTAGGTTTAAGTAGCGTTTATTTTATTTTCTTTGTTTTGTGTTTTGTTAGGTTATGTGGTAATATATTATTGTTTGAGTATTTTGATGTTTTTGCTGTAGTTCAGTTGCTCTTTTGTGCATACTATGTCCACATCCAGTAGACTCAATTGCATATAATATTTTAATGTGTCATGTTTTTTTATTCATAAATAAAAACGTCATTGCGTTGATAGTATACGACCAGCGTTTATTACACGACTCTCATTTGCCGTGGGTTTTGAGTTTTTATTTTTTTTAGCGTCAAAGTATCCCTAAAAAGAGCAAGCAAGATCAACACAGTAAAGCCCGCGTCCCCGCAGCCTCGTTCATTATTTGTAAAGAATATTTTATGCAACGCAAACAGCGCGCACGTCTGCTCTCTACTTTGTTTCTTTATACAGCTACGACTCAAAGTGGATGTACATTACAGGAAATTACATGTAATTTGTATGTAACCTTACAATGCGAGCTCTACTCTTTTTAGCCCTTGACTGCGATATCACATGGTGGAAAGATATGAAACAGTCTATTACGGTCTATGGGAGTTTTATCGTTAACTGTAGTCTTGGGTGCTGATGAGGTAAAAACACGATTTGTGGCACAGTAATTTTATTTATAGATACTTAGGAAGCGAAACACATCTTTGCCCTGTGGCAGTTTTTGAGGTAAGAGGACAGTCGTTCTTTAGTACACAAAATGTGTCAGAACGTGAACGAACTGTACATCAATCAAATATCAAATAAATCCATACTTAATATTATAAATGCGAAAGTGTGTCTGTCTGTCTGTGTCTGTCTGTCTGCTACGCTTTCAAGGCCCAACTACTCAACCGATTTTGATGAAATTTGGTACACAGATAGGTTACATCCCGGGGAAGGGCATAGGGTTTTTTATACCGGAAAATTTAAGAGATCCCGCGGGAACCAAAAAAAACATCATCTAGTCTAGTCTAGTATTATATTTGCGAAAGTTTTAATGGATGGATGTATGGATGGATGTTTGTTACTCAATCACGCCCCAACGGCTGAATGGATCTGGATAAAATTTGGCACAGAGATAGATTATAGTCTGGAATAACACATAGGCTACTTTTTATCCCGGAAAATTAAAGAGTTCCCGCAGGAACCGAAAAACCTCAATCCACGCGGACGAAGTCGCGGGCATTAGCTGGTATAGACTATAAACATATTTTATGTTGTGTTTCTAACATGGTCGGGTAAGCGGATAGGTGTATGGTAGTCATATTAAACCCACACCCCTTATTGGTTTCTAAACAGAATCGTACCGGAACCCTGAATCGTGAAAGGCAGCACGTCTTTGCCGGTATAGGGTGGTACCTAGCCACGACCGAAGCTTTCCACCAAATAAAACTACTTGTTGGGCTTGAAGAACAATATGAATCTACCTATTATTATTATTATTACTTAGATAATGTGTGGGTCAATAAAGATTTATTTATTCTATTAACTATGCCCGCGACTTCGTCCGCGGTATCATCTTTACCAAATTTCATCAAAATCGGTTGAGTAGATGGCCCGTGAAAGCGTAGCAGACAGACAGACATACTTTCGCTTTTATAATACTAGACTAGACTAGGTGATGCTCGCCACTTTGGATGGATTAAGTTTTATCAATCCCCGCGAGAACTCTTTAGTTTTCCGGATAAAAAGTACCCTATGTGGGATACAACCACCGAGTAGTAATTGGTTGTATATTCTGTGGATACAACCTATCCCTGTACCAAATTTCATCAAAATCGGTTGAACAGGTGGGCCGTGAAAGCGTAGCAAACAGACACTTTGGCATTTATAATATTAGTATGGATTAGTACGTATATGGATTATTTAAAGAAACAAATTCGACAAAATTTATTTTTATTTATTCCCCTCACAGATTAGGTTCCAAACAAATTCGCCTTTGAAACTTTTTCCCCACGAAATCTTGAGGAATAAACTCATTTCACTGTTTTTGTGCTGCGTAAATATTTTTTTTAATTTGCAATCCTTTCAAAATAAATTGTGATGGAACAAGATTTGGGGATCAGCGGGTCTAAGCCGAAAGCTGATTGCCATGTTGTTTGTACAGAACCTCTGCCGCTTAATTGTATCGCAATTTATTTTCGGGATTCAAATTGTTATTACAATGTATTACGAATTGTTTTTTATTTTACACTACATTTGAATTTCGAATGTAATTTTTTGTCGAAATACGACGGCCGAATAAAAGTAAGACAGTTTTTTTTATTAATAAATGTTTATAATTCGGTTTATACAAAAGTGGGTGATGCCCGCGACTTCGTGGATTAAGAGCCTATGTCCTTCCCCGGGATGTTACCTACCTCTTTACCAAATATCGTCAAAATCGGTTAAATGATAGGCCGTGTAATCGAGCAGACATACCTGAGACAAACGCACTTTCACATTTATAATATTTAAATGGATGCGTAAGTGTGAATATTTTTTTCTACAGATCCCTGTGTCTGTGTCCATTGTGCACGTAATTAGAGCACGGCGATTTCATTATCGTGTCGCCGTCATAATGAACAAAGGACAAAGGGCACGTATTATGCTGATTATATAGGGCCCTTTGTGATATTAGCTAGTCTAACAGTATTCTTGATGTCGGAGTTATCGAATTATATTGTTTTAGGTCATACTAGCTGATACCCGCGACTTCGTCCAATTGTAACGAATTGTAACGTAGGTGATTTGGTGTATCTCGGTTAAGAACGTAGACTTTTAATCCCGGCAAATATCTATCATACACAACTGTGCACTATAATATCTCCCACGCACATGGCTTTTCTCCGAGGAGTTTGGGTGCCGTGTCCAAAATAATTTTTCATTATAATGAAATTATTAGTCCTGAAAAATGATTAGTGCCCGGTTTCTGAGGTACTTTTAACGAAGGTTTATCTATTCATTAGCGCTATTGGTCCGATAAATCATGAAAATGCGTTTCTGAACAACGCTATGCAAGTTAAACTCCGCTTAAACTTAGTTTATCTTAACTGACCAAAATGCGCCGTTTATCGGTTCCATAACTATATTTTACGTTTTTTCTGTGGTGATGTCTGTTGTACCTTGTATTTATTACCATTTTTGATAAGTAGGTATGTAGTAAGTACATATATAACAAAACGTACGAAACAATGACATAAAAGTAATAGTAATGAATAATGATGCCAAGCAAAACTTTAAACTTGCGCGCCAACCCAGCTAAACGTAAACAATAAAGTTTGACGTTTCACTGACAATTTTTTTTATTTTTTGTTGTCGTTCAATAATCATACATCCTCTGCTAAATAATTACGAATTTGTATATTTTATTTACAAAAATTGATATTTAGCCACTTATTTAACGTAGGAAAAAATACTATTGGTAATAAAACTTGTTTAAAAGACGCAATAAACGAAAATTATGCATTTTAAATTCGATCCCCAATACCAGACCCATCTAGTGACAGAATAAGGAACTGGTTACTGGTTCAATAGTTATTGAACGGGTCGCGGGGTACTCAGAAACGCATGGATAGTTATCTGACGTTTATCCTTTGGAAAACTTTAATGAATCAATAGCTATTGAGAACATAACTTGCGACCTCAGCAACCGGGCATAAGGCCGGATATAAGAAAAGTTAAAAAGTAACATCGTCTAATATTATTTATACCTGCCAACGACCTCAATTTACATAGACGGGCCCTGTCAAACAAAGCATGTGGACCTATTTTAGCCTGAAAAGCGGGACAGCGCTATGGCGGGGACAAGGACAGGCTTATACAGGTGTGGAGCGCGCTCTACAGGTCGGACGCCCAATTTTTTTCTATGAAAGGGCCCATCTAGTAGGTACCTACATATATATCGATGAAACCTGCAGAATTATAAAAATAAAACAAGATTCAATCAACTGTGCCCGTACAAAGCATGTTTGTGCCCCCTTTGTCACGGATCGGGATCACGAAATTAGCGCGATTTTATTACCGTGTCAGCGCCATTATTGAGCACAAAGGGCACCGATATTAGTGTTTTTGTGACATTTGCACGTCTAATTTTGATGTCAAAGGGATTGGGCTGTTGCCTTGATTGTATCTAACGAATTTTCAATCCTAACATAATATTATAAAAGCTAATGTGAGTTTATTTGTTTGTTACGTTTCACGGCTCATATTTTCAATAATTTTTGACGAAATTTGGTACCGACATTTAAATTGTGTCCCAAGGAAGGACATAGGCTTTATTCCAGAAAATTAAGGAGCTCAAGCGTGAATTAAAAAATATAACCCACGCGGACGACGCGCCGGGCATCTTCTAGTTAGATAAAAGACGTGGCGTCGCGCATTTTCAACATCAACATCAACACTTTAAATCATTACCAACTCACTACTGAGCATAAGTCTCTTCTCAGAATGATAAGGGTTTGGCCTACCATGCTGTACCACCTCGCCGGCCAAGTGCCGGGAACATTATGGAGAACTTTCGGGCGTGCATGCTTTCCTGACAATGTTTTCCTTCACCTTTATAAAGCAAGTGATATTTAATCCATATCCATACTAATATAATAAATGCGAAAGTGTGTCTGTCTGTCTGCTACGCTTTCACGGCCCATCTGTTCAACCGAATTAGATAAAATTTGGTATAGAGATAGTTTGTATCCCGGGGAAATTAAAGAGTTCCAGCGGGAATCAAGAAACCTTAATCCACTCGGACGAAGTCGCGGGCATCATCTACTCTATTATAACTCTAAAAGGAGGTTGTAAAGAAATCACTATAGGGCAGGCCATCGCCGCTTTTTTAACCGCCTAATATTACCTCTTAATAATAAAAAAAACTTGAGAGGTGTCAAGGGACATCCGAATGGAAAGAAGTACCAAATGTTGTAACGACACTTTGCTATAGTTGTAAGCCAGTAAGTTTTAAGAAAGGAACTAGCCTATGTAACTATTGAAAACATACCTAATTCTTTAAAATTATTTCGCCTTTTTATTTTCAACAACTTCAAGTCAACAACACAAGTAGTCATAGCAACCAAAAAGTGTAGTTACAACTTTTGGTCTTAATTTTTTCCGTCTAGCCCCCTTTCGTAACGCGCGATAAGGAACTTCGTTCCAATAAATAAAAAATATATTGCTTTTATTACTCCTCACATAATTTCCGTTAAGTATTACATTTTAAACTTACATTTACAATTTGTAATACGTATGTCTTGGTTTCGACCATTTAACAATTTTGGTATGCCCTATGAGACATCCATACAACCTAGTCGGTTGCCTCAGTGCTAAGTGAAATGCTGCAGTTATTAAGACAAACTATGTATTTTATGTAAGGACCGCTTCCATCTAGCCCGGTTTCTAGCTAATCTTGTCCACACTCTCTCTGTTACTTGGACGGAGGTTAGCAAATAGCAAACAGGTAGTAGTAGCAATATTACCTCTTAGTGGACTTTAATTATAGTATGGTATTAGGTACACACACAAAACGGTTCCCCAGCTCAGTTAGCTATTGGATATTAGATGTTTGTCCGTGTATCGCGCGGGTAATGTCGGCCCGGGCATTCGGGGCACGTAGCGCGGCTTACCCGGGCGCGCGGCATTGCCCCGGATCAACTTGCCCGCGCTCAGGTGCTGAGGATTTATTTTCTACAAAACTAGAGTTAGATGTTGTAATAACGGTCTTATAGTAAGACATTATTTAAAATCTTATTTTTAATGAGACTTTGTTCCAACACGGATACGCCAGCCTCATTACGTAAAATAACTTGACTCAATTGATTGTATCGGAGTAAAAAAATATAGTACTGTGCACCGGTAAATAAAGAATAGGTATTGATTAAATTCGAATCCGAATCGAATTTCAAATAAGAAGACAGGTTAAATCTATATTATGTGCATCGTATGTTTGTCTATCTGTTATGTTTTGAAGGCCCATATGATACAAAGACAGGTTGCATCATCGAGAAGATCGAGGGCTACTTTTATCTCAAAAACAAAAGAGTTCTCACAGGATTTTCAAAAAACCGGACAGGACAGAACACATCGAATGTGAAAATAATCCGTATGGGAGGACAATTTATATATCTATCTATTTATCTATCTTTGTTTCGTTCTGTGTCTTAAGTCTACGTTCTTTTAAGTACCTAGCATTATATATATTGTAAAGTTCGCCAAACATATTCCTGTCGCGTATCTAGAAATCAAGCCGGCAATTTGAAGTGGTCTAAACAAACGGCAACTTTTCCAACGCTTCAAAGAAAAATACCCGTTGTAAAGTACACCCCTTGTGGACCCACCCGTTGGTAGGGATGGGTTTCGTGATCTGAAAAATTTGTCCGAGACGTGCACTTACTTTTTAGGAAAAAAGTAGTGAGAGATTTAAGGATATTGTATGTTTCACTACCGTTTGCTCAATAGTGTCTGCTGTCTGGACTTTTTCTGGATCTCCATCGTATTTCTCCATTATAAAATAGGTGATGCCCGTAACTTCATCCCCGTGGATTACCTTGTTTTTTATTCCCCCAGGAACTGTTTTAATTTTAGTATTAAAAGTAGGTATCTAAAAAAATTCGCATAAGTCATTTCCCGACATGCAACCTATCTCTCTACCAAATTTCATAAATAACGATTGAATATAATATTACGAGCCGTGAAAGTGTTGCAGACAGACGAACATGTACATTTTCGCAAATAGGTATAATATTAAGTATGAAAGTATGGATGACTAATGGACGCACTAACTGACATCTATAAACAGCTTCAAATCATTGATATTTATGAAAATCATGAATTTTGCGTATGTACCTCAGTATGTTTTCTCTGTACGAAAGTATTGCCAGAAATTCCACGTAAGCAAAGCCATTTAACCGTAGCTTACGGTATGTATTTCGACTTACTAAAGATGAAACCTATGATCATTTGCACCATTGAGAGCATGAGTTAAATATACCCTATTGAACACAATGGAGCAGTAGCGCGACTCAAAATCGACCAGCGCCATCTATTGGTCGTGAACATATAACTTGTATTCTATCTCATTCTCTCGCAGGCTAAATACTATTTATTTATGAATATGGTTGTCTCTTTTTGGTGTCGCTTTTTCGTTTTACCTTTCGTTTCATCGAATTTTCAAATAACAACGATTCTAAAGAAGTTTCACTTCAAATAAATACTGACTGACTAAGTAATTTGACTTTGATTCAAAGTCAAAAGAATTATTTCAAAGAACGTTGTTTTAATGCAGATTCGTTCAATAATTGGCTTCACCCATAGACTTATTATATTACTAGCGTATGTTTCACCTTAAAAATATGCGACCTTTGCCTTGAGGCAAAATCCTTTTACTATATTCCCTCTGTTCTACTTAAAAAAGTAGAACAGAGGGATAGTATTCCCTTTTGCACTTTATTAAAACTGTGCAAAGTAAAATTAACCTTATTATTACTGTTATATTATGTAAAACTGTATTGCAACTTAATATATACCAATATAAAAAAAACGTCACGATTGATATTAAATTGCTATTATGCAATAAAATGTTCCCTGGTTACTAATTATATTTCGTTAATTTTTGAATTGTTCATTTATCATTGTATATTAACCGGTGTTTTTATTGTAATAACTTACTGTATTATTTTATGTGTCGTGGTACCAAAATGGAACATTATGATAAAAAACATGGTATTAACTTGCGACTTCTTGCTATTTGTTATTAACTTAATCACCTATCACTTATTATATGCCTCTAGTTTAATTTATAATTTATACAATCTTCTAATTACAATATTAAAATCGGAACACATATATATTGTATTGTATTTTTATATTTTTAAAAGGTAATAACAAAACTAACCAGTTATTAGTAGGATTACTAAATCCCGGCTCTTTAGGTACAGCACACGACGAGTTTATTGTTGCCATGCAGAGTCACGGAGTGGACATAATGGCTATCAATGAGACTTGGTTAAAGGAAGGAGAAGAAGGTCGCGCGCCAAAGGTTCCTGGTTACAAGCTGTGTCATATCCCGCGGCCGCTTGGCGTGCGCATGCGTGGAGGCGGAGTAGGCTTCTATGTGCGGCAAGGTTTGAATGTCATGATGTGTGCTCACCCAGAAAGCCCGCCAGTGGAACAAATGTGGCTGGCGTGCCAGTTTAAAGGGTTAAAGCTTGTCATCGGTACGGCATACCGTCCGCCATGGCTTGATGTGGCAATTTTCTTGGATGCCTTGACCGCGTCGGTAAGTTCGTTTTCAAACTTTGACCATACCATCCTTCTGGGCGATTTTAATATTGACATGTTACAGCCCGGCACCGCGAATTTCAAGAAGCTGAATGATTTTCTGAGGTGCATGAATCTAACACAGTATGTCGCGGATCCTACACACTTTACAGAGCACAGCTCAACTCTATTAGACCTCATTTGTGCAGACATTAATATCTCAAAAATTCACATTGATTCTATTCCTGAGCTGAGCAGGCATGCATTTATAACGTGTGAAGTTGATGTTATAAAGAAAAAATATACATCTAAGAAACTTACACTCCGATCTTTCAAACATATTGACAAGGACTTGTTTGAAGAACATCTCAACCAAATAGATTGGGGTCAAATTATTGACATGCATGATCTAAATGTGATGCTCGATACATTCAATTCATACATCTTATTGTTATTTGATGTGCATGCACCACTTAGGACTATTACTATTAAAGAAGAATCATACCCATGGATTACGCCTACAATCGTACAAATGATGAGATTACGTAATGAAGCGCATGCAAAGTCACGTTTGGAAGTCAGCTGTAACGCTAGCAAGATATATTATAAAGATCTTAAACATACAGTGAATACCGCTCTGTATAGAGAAAAAGAGGCCTTTCACAATTATTATATAAATAAGCACATTAATGATCCAAAATTATTATGGAAAAACCTTAAAAAATATGTTGTACCGAAAAGCAATACTTTTGATGAGGACATTTTAAATATATTCAAAGACCCAAATATTATCAATGATCATTTCCTAGATATACAAGTCAACAAGGAAGTCCAAAAAAGTGATATCCTTTATTATGAAACCAATAGCTTTGGTGATTGTAAGTTCCAGCTTCACTCTGTTACAGAAGATGAAGTAGGAAAAATTATTAAATCTCTGAGATCCAATGCTACTGGCATTGATGGGATATCATTAGATATGATTTTATTTACCTTACCCACTACTCTTAGCGTAATAACTGCAATTATAAATCGCTCAATTGAAAGCAGTGTCTTTCCGCAAGCTTGGAAAACAGCTATTGTCAGGCCAATCCCAAAAAAAAACAATGTCACTGCTCTTAAAGATTTACGTCCAATTAGTATTCTCCCTTGCCTTTCAAAGATTTTAGAAAAAGTTGCATGCGGGCAGCTGACCAAGTACGTTGAGAAGCATGACATTCTGCCTGAGAGACAATCTGGCTTCAGAAGAAATCGCGGGACTGCTACTGCACTGATTGATGTTGTTGATAATATCATCGAATCTCAAGATGCAGGTGAAGTGAGTCTGCTCGTGCTACTAGATTTCTCGCGCGCTTTTGACACCATCAATATAGCATTATTGCTTGCTAAGCTGTCGTACTACGGCTTAGACTCTAATTCCTTGCAATGGTTTGCAAGCTACCTCAGCAACCGCTCTCAGTTTGTGCAGCTACGAAATTCTAGTGGTGGTACTGTAGATTCCATACCAAAACCAGTGGCTAGTGGCGTCCCGCAAGGTTCTATTTTAGGACCTCTTCTCTTTATAATTTATACAGCTGACATCGTTAAGAGCATAAAAAACTGCAAATACCATATATACGCAGATGATACTCAAATTTATGCACCCTTTAAGTCAAGTAATATCTCTCACGTGGTATCTTTAATGAATGAAGATTTGGAAAGGATTGCGGACTGGTCCGATGCAAACCAGCTCGTCTTAAACCCTACTAAGACAAAATACATGTTTCTTGGGACTCGCCAAAGTATTAGCAAAATCAATTTCAATGCGCCCCCGGTGTGCATCAGAGGTGTAGTGTTAGAACGCACCACGGAAGCTAGAAATTTGGGAGTTTTGATGGACAGTGATCTTCGCTTCGAGAACCACATGCTTCAAGTAGCTCGAACCTGTTTCTATAAACTAAAAATTCTCTACCGTGTGCGTAATTTCCTTACCACTGAGACTCGCCTTAAGGTTTGCGAAACGTTAATTCTCTCCAAATTGAACTATGGTGATGCACTGTACGGTCCAAGGTTGTTGGGTCGCACCAAGCGACTAGTGCAGCGGATACAAAATGCCTGTATACGCTTCTGTTACAATATTCCCCCTAGATCCCATATCTCACCGTATATCAACAAAGGAAACCTGCTTAATATGGAATCTAGAAGAAAATTGCACTTGGCTTCATTATTGTTTGGCGTGATTCAGTCTCAAATGCCCCACTATCTTTTCACCAAATTAGAATGGGCAAAGAAGACTAACGCTCGATCAAATAGGGTTTGGACCTTGAGAACTCCTCACCATTCAACAGCAGCATTTCGTGGTAGCTTTAAATTTGCGGCTACGAAATGCTGGAACGACTTGCCCCCTCCCCTGCGTGATACGAGCAAGTCGAAAGGATTGTTTAAATCAAAATTAAGAAAGCTATTGTTATGTCAGCAAAAGGGTGAGGTTGTGGAGTAGGCGCTGCTCCTATTGTAATACTTACATATTTTACCATTATTATTATTTATTATTATTGTTGTATGTATATAATTATTACAATAAGTATATTATTATTTCAGTTTTACTTTTTCATACTCTGTTTACTTTATCTCGATAGTTTTTTTAACCTTCGTTACGTTACACTAATCGATTTTGAATTACCTAACATCTTCTTTGTAAGTATTTTATTTTTATAGTAATTCGTCCGAAACTTGTGGATCCACGGAAGACCAGCGCTGTGCCTGTGCTCGAACCACAGTCATAGCAAAATGCTGAGTGGAGTCCATTTTGGGATCACACAACTCATATTTCTGTCTCATTCTTTCTACTATATTTATTATTGTATTGTGGTTCCAAATAAACGCTTTTTCTTTCTTTCTTTCTTTCTATATTCAGCTCGGTTGGTGAGCTTAATGAAACAAGTTGTAGGTACGAGTATAAGAGTGCTTATTAAATTCATTTCGTTTCAATTAGAATATTCATGTTTGAACAGGGACCAACTCACAAAAGCGTTATGTTGAAATTTGGTGGTTCAGCCAAAAATAAACTTTTCTGAATCCATACTGATATTGCAAAAGCGGAAGTGTGTCTGTCTGCTGCTGTCTGTATTCACGGCTCATACGTTTACCTAACTGATTATGATGAAATTTTGAACATATTTCCATTCGGACATCTAAGGCTACTTTTCATCCCGGGAGATCGAACAGTTTAATGGGATTTAAAAAAATCTAAATCCACGCGGACGAAGTCGCCAAGTTCTCAACCACACGGGAGATATAAAATTATACAAGTGTGTAGATCACAGATCCTCTCTATTCCCTTTCTCTCATAGTCTGCTGGGATGCATGGGAATAAAAATAATGGTAGAGCCCTGACAATAAATCTATAAAATAGTGAATATTATATAGTGTACAAGTTTATTTTAAAGAGAATATCTCTTAAAATTAAGATTTATAAAAAGTTTATTTTCGATATTCTTGATTTTTTTATTACTTACCTAATATATTATATTTAAAAAATTAGGGACGAACATATCCGCAAAAAAATCTCTCTAGCGAAAAATAATACTCCCTTCCATAACTCTGTAACACTGTTTAATTAAAATCCCCAAAGAGGAAATGAAGGAAATGTAACGGAATGGAGATTACCTCCTTAGTAATTACAATTTTAATATGACTTGTTGCTTACCACAAAAATACAGAGACGATGCTAATGTTTTACGATGAACGAAATGGCGACCAACGTAGAAAACTCCTCAAGTTTGAACCATTTATTTACCATTCGAAATTGAACCGTATGACACTTTGAATGGAGTATATTTTGATATTGTGTGTAGGTTGTTGGATGTAGTTTATGAGATTCGTGGAATATAGCCTTTAATAGTCCGTCTGGGGCTTTTCTCGTAACTTCCACTCATAAAATGGCGCCCGCAGGTTTCTAATTCTTGGGGTCTGTCAAATGCGAGTCGGCAGTTTGGGGGATCTTTTCACACCTACCCGCAATTTGCGGCGGAACACAGAGTATCACCATTAAGGGACAGAGTCTTTGTTACCTCTAAAATGACTAACCATAGTGCACATCAATCAAAAAATCTACAGATACGGGTAATTTTGTTTATTTTATTGGTACCAAAAAAAAAAGAGGGTAATTTTTGGTCTTTTTTTTTGCTATTTTTCTGTGTAAACCATAAAGAAGAGCGATTAACTTTCAAACTTTAATCTATAGCTGTAGTTCGTAACGATTTGAATGACGTTCTTTGTTTACATAGCTTGTACAAGTAATACGAGTTGTTATTTTTTTAATGAGCGCGGCCGGCCGGCGAACGTGATTTTCGTCACCCGCCATTTTACCTTCCGCAGTTGACAGCTTAATTTTTAAAATGGCCGCGCCAGGTGAGGGGATAATAAACATTTGGCTTTGTTTTTCAAACCGCTATTATGACAGAAGCAAAAGACCCAAGAGCCAAATTGACCCGACACTATACCGAAGATATCCCGGACGTCAGCCTATACGAGATTAGTATGGCTCTCAAACAGCTTAAAAACAACAAAGCGCCAGGTGATGACGGAATCACTGCAGAACTCCTGAAAGCGGGTGGAAGACCAATACTTAAAGTCCTTCAGCGATTGTTCAATTCCGTCATTCACGAGGGTACAACGCCAGAAGCGTGGCACAGGAGCGTGGTGGTTATCTTCTTCAAGAGGGGAGATAACACCTTATTGAAGAATTACAGACCCATCTCGCTTCTGAGTCACGTCTATAAGTTGTTTTCGAGAGTCATAACGAATCGTCTCGCTCGCAGGTTCGACGACTTCCAGCCACCCGAACAAGCCGGGTTCCGTAAAGGTTTCAGTACCATAGACCACATACATACGCTGTGGCAGATTATACAGAAGACAGAAGAGTATAACCGGCCTCTTTGCTTGGCGTTTGTGGACTATGAGAAAGCCTTCGATTTGGTGGAAACTTGGGCAGTGTTGAGGTCTCTACAGAGATGCCAAATTGACCACCGGTACATACAGGTGTTAAAGTGCTTGTACGAAAACGCCACTATGTCAGTCCGTATACAAGACCAGACTACGAGACCTATCCGATTGCAGCGAGGAGTGCGTCAGGGAGATGTTATCTCTCCGAAGCTGTTTACCGCTGCGTTGGAAGACGTCTTTAAGCTTCTGGAGTGGAACGGACTCGGCATCAACATCAACGGCGAGTACATCACACACCTGCGGTTTGCCGACGATATAGTTGTTATGGCAGAAACTCTGGAAGACCTTAACACAATGCTCAATGACCTCAGCAGAGTTTCTCAACAGGTGGGCCTAAAAATGAACATGAGTAAGACGAAGATCATGTCCAATGCACATGTTCAGCCCCACCCAGTGTTAGTTGAGAACACTGCACTCGAAATTGTTAATGAGTACATATACCTGGGACATACAGTCCAGTTAGGTAGGTCCAATTTCGAGAAAGAGGTCAACCGCCGAATCCAACTCGGATGGGCAGCTTTCGGGAAACTCCGCGACATCTTCTCGTCCAAAATCCCTCAGTGCCTGAAGACGAAAGTTTTCGAACAGTGCGTGTTGCCAGTGATAACTTACGGCTCTGAAACATGGTCGCTAACTATGGGCCTCATAAGAAGGCTCAGGGTCACTCAGCGGGCGATGGAGAGAGCTATGCTCGGAGTATCCCAGCGTGATCAAATCAGAAATGAGGAGATCCGTAGGCGAACCAGAGTAACCGACATAGCTCGAAAAGTCGCCAAGCTTAAGTGGCAATGGGCGGGGCACATAGTTCGTAGAACAGATAGGCGTTGGGGTCCCAAAGTGCTCGAATGGCGGCCTCGCACCGGGAAACGCAGCGTTGGACGACCCCCCACTAGGTGGACGGATGCTCTCAAGCGTGCAGCTGGGAGCCGCTGGAAACAAGCGGCACAAGACCGTGCTCTGTGGCGATCCATGCAGGAGACCTTCGTCCAGCAGTGGACGTCTATAGGTTGAGACGACGATTATGACAGAAGCAGTTTTGACTACCTCTCTGATGCAGTGGATAGTGCCGTAGTTTTATAAAAGGAATGTCCCGGGTTCGATCCACCGCAGGGTCAATTTTGGCATTTATAATTTCTTAATTTTCTCTGGTCCGGTCTGGTGGGAGGCTTCGGCCATGGTGGCTATAGTTACCACCCTACCGGCAAACGATTAAGCGTTCCAATGTGATGACGTGGAGAAACCGATTAGGGTTGATGATAAGGGTTTAATATAACTGCCATACTCCTTACAGATTAGCTCGCTACCATCTTAGACTCACTTCTTACACCAGATGAGATCGCATTCTACCTTACTTGTAGTGGATAAACACCTTTGATTGTCATATTAAGTTGTATGGATTGCGTACTTATAGATGTTAAAATAGTAACGAACAATTTTCTTCAGCACGGACGTTCCGCGATTCTCCGTAACGGATCAAAGCGACAGGCTGACCAATTACGGTCATTTATCACATCGCCCGGACTGGCTGGCATCGCTGCAACACCGGTTCTCTTACCCGGCACGGATTTATTAGCGCTGTATAAAATATTGGGAGTTGGTTTGTCAAGTTGGCACCACCCTGACAAATTGTGTTGGGGGTTGTAGGTATCTGCATGAAATCTTAGGGGTCCATTGAAATTCAAATTCATTTATTTGCAGAAACATGTTTTATACAAAAGGTGGTAAGCAGAATGACGGACGGAATTAATATAATAATTATTGTAAATGAATTATTTAAAAAGAGCAACCACCGAGTTTCTTGCTGGTTCTTCTCGGTAGGAATGGCATTCCGAACCAGTGGTAGATTCACTTGACGTTTCAAAAGTACTTGTAAAAGTTTATTTGAATAAAAAAACATTTGATTTGATTTGATTTGATTTGGAGACAATGTTTCAATGGCATGCAAAAAAAATAATTATTAATGAGAAAGGTTTGGCCATAGTCCACCACACTGGCCAATTTCTTAAAACGCATCATAACTCAGAAATGTTAGATGTGCGTGCCGGAGGATAGAACTCGCGACCCAGTGTAACGTCGGGTGTTTCAACCACTAGGCTATCACCGCTTCACATATTGTTATAATGTGAAGGGGCAAATGGAAATACATACAATAAATTGTAATAGGACGCTTCATACATAATTCCACCTTAACTGTCACTACCCAAAATATCTTTACCCCCCGACGTGGACATTTGCGTCCGCTTGCGTACCTACTCATTGTTAACATACCTACCCATAGCCACATTGATTTATTTGGACTTCCGTGATCCACTCGGACACAGTCGCCGAAATTAATTGCTTGGTACGTACGAAAGCCATTTAAACTTTATGAATTTATTAATTTCAATATTTGTTTGATCCCCGCCTCGCGTTCTGGAGTCATTCAAGCCGCTTTCAATAAATTGATTGGCTCATCGAACTACAAAGGGCCCGTTTGGAATAATTGCGCCTGTTTCCGACCACGGACGGAAAGGATTGTTACCAGTTTTATTGATTTACTAGCTGATGCCCGCGACTTTGACTCTTTAATTTCACGGGATAAAAGTAGCCTTTGTGTTATTCCAGACTATAATCTATCTCTGTGCCAAATTTCATCCAGATCCGTTCAGCCGTTCTGCCGTGCTTGAGTAACAAACATCCATCCATCCATCCATCCAAACTTTCGCATTAATAATATTAGTTAAGAATTATAGATTGATAGACTAGATGAAAATAATAGTTGCGCCTCTTTCCGACCACTGACGGAAAGGATTTGTTACCAGTGTAAAAAAAAGGAGAAATTTGATCTCTATTCCTTAAGGGTATCTCTTCGTGTAAAAAACATACCTGTTGCATATTAATTTAGAATAAATAAAAAGTGGACTCTGGTTTAAAATCCGGAACCTGTTATACCGAAGAGAAAAGCCAAAAATACCGTCAACAAGAGATTTCCATTTAACCGAAAATATTTCGCGCCCGAAACGACTTTACAGGATTACCCCGAAGCAAATGAAAAATATAAACTTTTTGGCCTTTAAGTGCGAAATACAGCCAGTTGTGAAGTGTACTCGGGTCCTCAGTGGGTTTTTAGCACTAACGAGGCCTGTGCACTAGGCCATTGAATCGTAAACGAATTTAACTCTTAAGTTTATAGCCGTAAATTTTATATTGCAAATGTACGGAAATCTATAGTTTTCAGACACTGTTGACCTAAGAGGTTACAAGTAAAAGTACGAGGCTTTGGTCTATTTTTGAAATTTTGAAGCTATTTAGTGATTTCACAGTTTTGCCTCAGTGGTTAGAAGATCGCAGATTTAATTCCCGGGCAACTCTAAACTAGTTTTTTAAGACAAAAAAGTGCTAAAACGCCTGCGTCGTATGCTATACACGTTTTGTCCTGTCGCAGTAATCTGTGCAGCTCCATACATAAAAGTTCGCGTGCGTTAACAGGAGTCGTCCAATTATTTTAAGTATATATCTATGGCCCAGGGTGCCATATACGGAAGAATCTGGGCACCCACCGAATTATTATACCAAGAAAACCCCTGCCATTACTTAATTAATGGAAAGGGGTCACGACCCTCAGCAATGCGGAATACGACGCAGAGAGAGAGAGAGAGAAAGATATTATATGACCCAAGGGTTAAGGGACCTCCTTGAATTAACAGGGTCGGTGCCAGACACATAAACAACCTACTAAAGCTGATGAATATATTCAATTTAATATCACACATAGTCCGCCCCAGCCACCCCTATCATTAAAACAATGTCCATAAAACTATACAGATTACGAAGAGGACAGTCTCACCTCACAATAAATCTTAACCACCTGTGCCCTTAGTCTCAGTAACAATACGATTTATCGTATTCGAGCGTTCGTACACATAGGCGCCAAAGTAAAAGATACCTTAACTAACATTTTCTAAGAGCTCAATTTCTTGTAACCATTCACAGTCAGCGCTTCAAACGGAAACGTCTCGAAATTAAAAGATTTTTTTTATCAACTACAAGTTAGCCCTTGACTACGTTCTCACGTGATGGTAAGTGATGGTAGCGGGCTAACCTGTTAGGGGCATGGCAGTTGTGATTAGCCCATATCCCTAATCGGTTTCAACACGAAATCGTACCGGAACGCTAAATCGCTTGACGGCACGTCTTTGCCGCTAGGGTGGTAACTAGCCATGGCCGCAGCCTTCCCACCAGGCCTGACCAGGGCAAATTCTGAATTATAAATTCCTAAATTGACCCTGCCTGCCTTGAATGATCGAATCCGGGAACTCCGCACGCTGAGACAACAGCGCTCAACACTGCGCTAGGGAGGTCGTCGAGTTAAGCGGTTCAGAAGCGGTTGTGTTGCCTTCAAATCAAGAGTTCTTGGGTTCATTTTACTTTGACGCCAATGTATTAATACTCTCGAACTGTGGCTCGAATATGATAAATCAAAATGGCGAAGTTAAAACTTAGACTAAGCGTACTGAGCGTTCGACGTCCCTGGCGATTATGAATGAGTGTAGTCGCACCCCGGTCTACCCTTTGTGAGACAAGCTAATAAAGATCGTGTAATGTTGTCAACAAGTTTCAAATTGTGTTGTTATTGCTAGTACTGTATTTTGATTATAGTCATGTCACTACACATAAAGCTAAATCTAACTAATATTATAAATGTGAAAGTTTGGACGTTTGGTTGTTTGTTGGAAAAAACCCCGGCTGAGTTTGTTGTGCTTATAAACTAAATTAAAACATAGGGTACTTGTTATCCTGGAAAAATAAAATCTCAATTCCATGCGAATGACTGAACCAATTTGGCTGAAATTTGGAATGGAGATAGCTTATATAAACACTGAACTTGTTACCCTGGAAAACTAAAGAGTCTCCGCGGGAACAAAAACAACTCATTCCACGTGAATGAAGTCGCGGGCATCATCTAGTTAATAATAGACAATGCTATTCCTGTTAGAATTACAAAAACATCTGTCTGGGTGGGATGTAAGCTCGTTCGACGACCTGGTGATGGTGAATGAGCTATAATACGAACAAAATACACAAACTCAAAAACTTCGCGAAATACAGCAGCATTAGCGGTAACAACATTTGAGAGCTGTTTGTGAGCTATACGCTGGAACTACGCTAAGAATGTTATATTAGACACACAGACAAACATTGCTTTAATACCATTAGGTAGGTACGTACTCTGCCCTCTCTTACTGTGGATAACATCAGATTTACCTACTCGTAATTGTACTGTGAAAATTCTCCTTAAGCATAACCGAATTAGAAGCTTGAAAAGCAGACTGTTTTCTATATAGCTATAAAGCACTGATCGCTAATTCATATTGCTTGTCACACCCATTCAAATTACAATCTTATTACACAGCGTAAAGGGTCTTAATTCTATTTATCATTGAGAGAGAGTTTTCAGATTATGTTGGAGCTGTTATTGGAAAATAGATTTTAGTTTTAACAGAATAGAGTTGGCATTTGCGTGGTGAGTGTTATGGTGTGTTTACACCCTGACGCGACAGACTCGCCCGGGCAGAGCTCGTATCCTGGGCGACCGCCGATCCCCCTCCCCTTTCCCTGGGTTGCACTTGCACAAATGTACTCGACCTCAATAAAGGACACTGTAACCTTTATTTCGTAGGAGATAGAGGTTACTTTAAATGTATGATATTATGTAGAGAAATGGATTTCTAACCGGTTACGCTGCGGTTTGTTTTTGTTCGCCCTTTGATTGGTATGACATTTAATTTGGAGGTATAAAAGTTTTACCGCCTGCAGTTTTCTACAATTTTTATACGTATTCGATGTTTTTAGTCAGATTTACATAAAAATCTATACGACAGAAGTGCAGCATAGAAAAAGTATTCACTTGTGCATGTAGATTAACTCGACGATTCAAAATCACTTGTAAAAGATCATTTGAATTTAAAAAAAAAACATTTAAGTTTGGGTTTTATTCATGAAATGTTTAAGTACTAGTTTTATGTTAAGGCTCCAGTACACATTGGTTCGATGCGGTCAGTAAATGCCGACCAACCAAACGCTTCTCGAAAATTAACTCAAGATCTTTTGATGTTTGTACGAAAACCCACAAGAGTCGGCTAGCTAGTCGCCATCGGTCAAGTGCGTTTGGCCAATATATACTAGCACTTTAGGCTTCAGGCCAATCAAAATCGATAACTCGAATCTGTGTTGCTGTTTAATTTAAATAAGACGCGTCAACTTTGCCTATCTTTATTATAAACACCATCATATCCATTTTTAGATGTCGGTTAAAATCCAAGACACACTACATATTACTATATTTTATTTAGTAATTGGTAAAAAAATCTCCCAAAGGACCCAAAGCAATCTAGTCGAATGCTCATTGTTAGTTTGTGCATCTGTCTATGGGGTGTAACAGACTAGGGATGAACGATAAAGGGAGGCGTCTAATGTTATTATGAGAATTTGACAATTGTAAATTGAAATTTTACTACTGTTGATTACAGTTTATGAACGTTGTTTTACTGGTGAATTATGATATCGGAGCTTAGTTTTGGAATAGGGGAGCCACGAGCTATTCCTGAGAGGTACCTTTTCTGACGTAGAATATAGATTGCAACGATACCTATATTTGGAAGGCGAATTTTTTGTACATAATTTACAAAGTTAGGCTATATAGTTCTCTTTTTTGTAATTCAAAAATTTCAAAATTCAAATCTCTTTTATTCAATTTGACTTGACAAGTGCTTTTGAATAGTCGAGTGAATCAACGACTGGTTCGGAATGACATTCCTACCGAAAAAATATCTGGAAATTCACAATTCGAGAGGTTCTTATAATGTTCTCGTGTGTGAAGTCCGCAAATCCGCACTTGGCTAGCTTGATGGACTATGACCACACCTCAGTACCGAATTTGAATAATGATAAAATAATTTCGACATGTTAAGTCAATAGTTGGCTTTCATGTTTTTTTTTAAATTATGAATTTTGTCAGGATTTCAACTTATCTGTTTACAAGATTTCTTTTTTAATTTTCAGTTACACCTGAATGCTAACTTTTCGAGAACATTGCGCTTAATAAATTTCTAGTAAGTAAGATCTACTTCAAAATAAGGTGCTTTTGACCTTGATGTTTAAATTCATCAGTCATAGAAGAAATTGGCTTCGCATTCAGCAGCCCCTAAGTCAGTGTAATTCTTGTTCCGTTACGTAATGTATTGTGTATTAGCTGTATATTGTAACATTCTTTTTTCTTTTTAATAAGAACAACTGTTGATTTTCTTGCTGGTTCTTCTCAGTAGATGACATGATGATAATGATGATCATGACATTTCATAAGTAGCGCAAGTTGTCCTACGTGAAATAAACCATTTCAGTTCATTTAATTTTGTCAGAATTTTAACTTTCCTCTTTACAAGACTTCTTTTTCAGTTTTCAGTTACACACGAATGCTAACGAGGCGCAGTAACACTAGGTATACTCGAGAACATGACGCTTACAACTAAATGGTGAAGCGCGAAAAGGCTGACAAGGGGGTGCTTGGAACGCGCTTTATTTTTACAACTCACGTTAGCGCTCGCTTGCTGCGGGACGGGGAGAGGTTACGTTAAATAAGAGAGTGTATTTACTGAGGAAGTTAGGAAGAAAATTCATCATCTTTTTTTTTTCATCTCAACTCGCTGTCACTGGGCAATCTACCATCGCATAAAGCTGTATTGTTCAGATATTGTTGACTTTTGTGTTTTTGAATTATAATCCTTACTTTAGGGACGTCAAGGTACGTGACATAAAACTGTCATTTTGAAGTGATACTGCTTTAAGCGATGGTAGTAACCCCCCTGATATTCTTTCAGAATGAGAATAGGATTTAGATCACAGTCAACCACGCTGGACAAGTACGGATTGGTAGACTTCACAAAAAAACTCTCGGGCAGGTTTTCTCTTTGTAACTTCAATACCAGCAGCGAGCACATTAGCGCTACAGTATATCAAGTTTCGTTCCCTCTGACGCGGTTTTTTGCGCAGACGTTTTGTTTCAAAGTGTGTTTTAATTCCAAGAATTCCTACGTCGCTTGTCGCTTCGAGGTCTGGACTATGGACCAAAGATATTTGTCTGGTGCATAAAAAGTTCCACTAATATGCAGCGCAAACATAAGGAGGTATGACGAAACGTCGTTCCACTTTTCGATATTTCGCTCAGACGTTCAGAGGTTTTTGCCCTTCCTGGCCTATGTAACTCCAATAAAAGTGTGAGCGTGGACTTTTCATCCGCCAGACAAAAATCTTTTGTTCATAGTGTGTTTTTGTCCTCATATCAAACTACATCGCTTTTCGCTACCGTAACCGCCTACGCTCCATACATAACAGTGATCTAATGGGAACTCCCGACTGCACGATGGAGGATTTTGTGCAAATTTGATTTTCATTACTCGAAGCATGCGGGATATTCATTTTTAATATTCTGCAGAAAAGTGTGCTCAACGTGGAGATTATGATGTTGTGATGGAAAAGGAAGGGTTATTAAAGTATTAAATGAATTTTAACGTCCAGTGCATATTTTACGCTGGCCTCTTTGCAGGACATCCAAACATCGTTATTTCCAATATAAGACGCTCGCCCACGACTTCGTACACGTGGTTTAAGATTTTTGATTCCTGCGGGAACTCCATATTTGTTCAGGATAAAAAGGAGCCCTTCCGTGGGATTCAATCTATCTCTGTAGGAAATTTCATCAAAAACAATTGAAAAGATGGATGGATGAAAGCGTATCAGATAGACAGATAGACAGGCAGACACACTCTCTTATTTATAATATTCAGTGTTGAAATATGGATGGCATGATGTCGGCGACTCCGTCCGCATGCATAAAGGTTTTTGATTCCCGCGGGAACTCTTGAATTTTCCGGGATTAAAAGTGGCCTATGTGTTATTCCATCTCTATCTCTGTGCTAAATTTCATCTTGATTCGTTCAGCCGTTTTGGCTTGATTGATTAACAAACATCCATCCATCCATCTATTCATCCATCCATCCAAACTTTCACGTTTATAATGTTAGTATAGATATATAGGTACCATGGTACTATAGGTAAATGGCTTATAGAAAACCAGCTTAAAATGATTTTCATAAAGCTCACAGCATTATAATAATTTAGAAAAAAAAAGAAGTTTTGATCGATCATCGGACCGGCCCCGCGGGGTTTTCAGCTTAATATATCACAGCAAGTGATAAACGACCGGTGTTTATTATGTGCCGGTGAAAAATATCCACCAGCCCGTGATATAGCTTCAGAACGTGACGCGTTATGTGAACAAACACGGTCAAGTTACGTGGTGTTTAGCTACCGAGTTAGTTTACATTATCACATCCTAACTTTTTTAAATCCTTACTTATATTACAAGTGCGAAAATGTATCTGTCTGGCTGTCTGCTACGTTTTAATGGCCCGGCTTTTCAATCGTTTTTAATGAAATTTGGTACAGAGATTTTTTTTACATCCCGGGGATGGGAAAAGGCTACTTTTTATCCTAGAAAATGAAGGAGTTCCCCCGGAAATGAAAAAAAGCTTAACCCACACGGCCGTGGCCGCGGGCTTCAACTATTTGTGTATTTAAAATTATCAATCTCAAATAAATATTATAAATGCGAAAGTTTCGATGTATGGATGGAGGTTTGTTACTCAATCACGCCCGAACGGCTGAACGGATCTGGATGAAATTTGGCACAGAGATAGATTATAGTCTGGAATAGCACATAGGGTACTTTTTATCACGGAAAACTAAGGAGTTTAAAAGTAACAAAAAACCTCAATCCACGCGGACATAGTCGCGGGCATCAGCTAGTAAGTGCTAAATCGTCGGTATTTATTATAATTCAGTGTATAGTTTAGTACACAGTTAGGCTTTTTATCCCAGACAGTAACAGTATTCCCACGGGAATCACAAAACCTAAATCTACGCGGACGAAGTCGCGGGCATCAGCTAGTACTCACCAGAAAGCCCTTACTCATCAAATTAGTTGCCATTGCAAGTCGCAGTGACCGCCCCGGGCGTGTATACGCCGCTTAATTGAGTTTCAACTTGTACCATAGTATAGTTGTAAGATCACGCTGGCGGTATATTAGGTAGAACATCTTGATTTGTTATTGAGATTAAGACCGAAAACATACTAGGAAGAAAAAAAATTGCCTATGTATTGACTCAGAGCATATGACTGAGCTTCATGTGTGCCAAAATGCATTCAAATCCATTCAATAGTTTCAGCGAGATGCCCGAACACACAGACAGACAAAAATTGTTTTGGACTCTGTATCGATAGTCAAGCTTCCTCCGATTAAAATTAAAAGAAAAAAATGTTCAGAAATCGTCCAGTTAGTTTTATTATAGGCATCATACTGCATACTAATATAATATTTGTTGGTGTGTCCTTCATTCAAGTTGCAACAGAGCAATGGATCAACGTGATTTTTTGTATGGGTATAGTTTGCTAAGAAACCCATGCAAAAAATCACAATCAGCAATTTTATCTCAGATAATTGAGGAAAGTCGCGGACATCAGCTAGTAAATACATATTTATCCATATCCATACTAATATTATAAATGCGAAAGTGGGTCTGTCTGTCTGTCTGTCATTCTGTCTGTCTGTCTGCTACGCTTTCACGGCCCAACTACTCAACCGATTTTGATGAAATATGGTACAGAGATTGATGGTTACATCCCGGGGAAGGACATAGGCTACTTTTTATCCCGGAAAATTGAAGAGTTCCTGCGGAAATCAAAAAAATGTACCTGTTCAACCGATTTTGATGAAATTTGGTACAGGGATAGGTTGTATCCCGTGGAAGGACATAGGCTACTTTTTATCCCGATAAAATTGAAGAGTTCCCGCGGGATACATAAAACACCAATCCACGCTGACGAACTCGCGGGCATCATCTAGTACTTTATAATCTGAACCATGCCTTTGCGTGGAAATCGTGCCTTTTAACTTTTTTCCGTGTCTAAAATTTCTACAATTGCACAGGATTATTCGTCAAAATACATATGTAAAGCGCTTTCACATAAATATACCTGTACATAAAGCATATGAGAGGGAATACAGCACGTCCGAAATCCAAATAATTCCAGCTCCGAGCACCATGTTGTGATAGAGCACAGCGTAAGTATATCCATACAGTGAGTTCACGCCCATACAAATGACAGACCGGGCTGTCATGACAGTTGTAGCGCGTAGTACGGTACTCTCACTAATATGGATGAGAGAGGTAGGAAACTGCATACTTTGTCATTAGAGTGACAGAATTTTGCATTGAAAATTCTTCCAGTTTTCTCCGTTACGCTACAAAGTTCAATATTACAAGGTTGCATGGAAGAAATTGGCGTCACATTCGGCAGCCTACAAGACAGTGTAATTCTTGTTACATAGCGTATGTATTGTGAATTAGCTACATATTTTAAAATTCTTTTTTCTTATTAAAAAAAGCAACTGCCGAATTTCATACCGGTTCTTCTCAGTATCTAGTAGTAGAATCTTCTTTCCGAACCGGTGGTAGAATCATATTTAATAAATGGCACAAGTTGTCCTACCTATCATTTCATTTCATTTACACCTCTGTCGCCCTACAAAGTTGTTTTGTCTAGACTCTAGACGCTTGCCTTGAACGACTGGTAGGAAAGAACGTATCTCGTTAGACTGTGTACATAGTGCCCATTATTGTGGCGATATTTCGCAGTCTGCTAAACAATGCAGCCTAACGAACGCGTCCCACTGGGGGCAGTCTCTACGGATGTGGTGATAGTTTCTAACCACGCGATTTTTAGTCCAAATACTAGCTGATCCTTATTAATTGAAATTGTACTCGTGGTCGAGTCGGAGAAGAGAAGAAGATTTTAGAGCCCATTGCGTTATTAATTGTATTAGTTTGTTAAGTTATTTTATGAGAAAGGTATACTTAAAGAATACTTAAATAAAGGAAAGGATACTTAAAGAATATTTTAAACTTCAAACTTCAATGTTTTTTTTCATTAAAATTAAATTTAATTAAAGTCGAAGTAAGTCGATTCGAGCATAATAATTATTTCTAAAAGTGATTCTTGTTTAATGTTCACTCTTTGCAGATTTTTTAATGAATTAAGTGTTTCTTTCTGTAGACATTCTCGTGACATTACATAAAAACAAAACAGTAGTAGCTATTAAAACTCCTTTATATACCTATTATAACATTAAAGGGTAAAAATATAGAGGAATATAAAATTATTACAATATTTTATGTACATACAGTTCCTTCATCATATTTCTTTTGAACTACGATGAAAAATAAGAACGTTGCCGCTTGTTCGTTCACGTGAATTAGATGAAAAAGAATCATCTGAACACTATAAAGGAACCATTATCACGGCCGATTAGCCATGCCTCTTCCTTGTGTATTGCCCTGAAATATGATCAAAACGATCGCGTCCACGATAAAATGCTTAAATATACTTACATAATGTAAATAACTCTATGTAACCCTTTTTTAAGTACTTGGAGTTCCTACCCTATGAAAATGTACTTTTTGAATAATCAGTTCGTAATTATTAGAGTCGTAGACGTTAATAGAAGCAGACCCTAGAGTTGATCCCTGAAGGACACCAGTATTGATCGCCACTACATTAGGTGAGGAGCCATATAAATCTACCCGAAATGACCGCCTGGTTAAGAAATAGTTTGGTAGGTTTAAGATGATAAAAGACTTGGCTATCAAGTAACAAAAGCTAGAGGGTATCGTAGGCTGAAAGTTGTGCCATACTAGACCGAGTCGAAAGCCTTTGGACGTCAAGTGACAACAGCTGGTGTTTTTTACCCGACTGCGGAACGCACAGGGTTATGTGTTCATCAGTCTATATATGTATTTTTGTTCCTTGCAGGACAGCTACAGCCTAAACGCGTGGACCGATTTTGATGATTCTTGCACCAGTTTATGCCGAGTATATCAGTAAAGTATCACTGTGGAAGCCGAATTTGAGAAAAAACAAAATGGCGCCCTCTAGAAGCCATAATGTAACAAAATAAAAAATTAAAGTCGATAGACTATGACAAATGGGGTATCGATGAATAGGTCTTGCAAAATCATAGTTAGGTTCCATTGATCATTTTCTCATTTTATCGATCATTTAGGATTTACGAGGTTTCAAAGGTTCATTTTTAGTGTATTCCTTTGTGTCGCACTACAGACAAAACGGCTGAACCGATTTTGATAATACTTGCACCACTAGGTTTATCTTAATCTTCTGAGTGTCATAACGGAAGCCGAATTTGAGAAAAACAAAATGGCGGCCTCTAGAAGCCATAATGTAAAAAATTAAAAATTAAAAGTCGATAGACTATAGCAAGTGGGGTATCGATGAATAGGTCTTGCAAAACTATGAAGTTAGGTTCCCTTGACCATTTTCTCATTTTAACGATCATTTAGGATTTACGAGGTTTCAAAGGTCCATTTTTGTGTATTCCTTTGTGTCGCACTACAGACAAAACGGCTGAACCGATTTTGATAATACTTGCACCACTAGATTTATCTTAATCTTGTGAGTGTCACTACGGAGGCTGAATTTGAGAAAAACAAAATGGCGTCCACTAGAAGCCAATTAATAAATAAAAGTCGATAGGCTCTTATAGCCTATCAATAGTCGATAGGCTCTATAGCAAGTGGGGTATCGTTAGATAGGTCTTTTAAAATCACACCTAGGTTCCTTAAACCATTTTTCCGTTTAAATGATAATTTAGGATTTACGAGGTTTCAAAGGAAATGTTTTAAGTTCCTACTCATATCATCTATTTCTATCAAACTAGGTGGATTATCTCAAAAACCACTCGACCGATTTTAAAAATTATATTACTTATAGAAAGCTTCATTATTAACAAGTAAAATAGGCTATATTTTATTTCCAAAAAAATTAGAGATCCTTACGAAAATTGCAATAATGTGAGTTAAGTCGGAAAAACGATCTCATCTGAGAGCTTACGTGGCGTGCGCTGCCTAAATCGATAAAGTTACACGACAACAATGTATGGTGGAAACGTTCCTCTCAAAAAGTTCTAAAAAAAAGTCCGCGATAGCATATAACTATCTATTAAGGTTGACTCACAATAACCATTTTTATGATTTTCAAATTTGGTCACTGCTTTACTTGCGAAGGTCTTTTACCAACATAGTGTAACTATACGTATCTTACTATTCAGTGGAAAATAGGTAATAATTAAAATTAAAAAAAAAAAAAAAAATATATATATATATTATAATAATAAAATAATAGTAAAGTAATATTAAAACGATACTAGAATGGTAGTATAGTAAGGGTATATATGATCACGCGACTACAAGCTTACGGGGAAGTTTCCCGTCGTTGCGACCGCTCGCCAAGGGTGGGTATGGCGGTGGTGTAGGAGGAATCAAGCAGTCGCAATCGCAATGTTGTCAACTGCGTGTGGTAGTGTGTGCGCGTGGGGCGATACATAAAATTAATATATTGAGCAGGTATATTTGCAATAGATCGTTTGAACGCACTGTGTTGTTGGATGCTGTCTAATGTGAGGACCCTTAGCGGACCTAGCTTGAGAGCATCCGACGAAATCTTATCTGCCTCTGGTGGATTTATATACATATCATAACTACAACATATTTACACGTATATTACTAAAACAATTATTATCGCAGGTCGGGTCAGGCTGTGGGGCGTAACGGTGTCTCGCTTCAGCGATGCCTCAGCACGGCTGGTTCTGTCTGGATGTCTACGTGGTTGGACGTTCAGATGGGATTGGTTTGTTGTTGAATCAGAGAGCTTGCTTTCTGACCGCAGTGCAGTTCGAGTATACTTCTACGTTCCACAAAACGTCTGACTTTACCTTGCGATCTACTTATCTAAATTACGTACGTCGTTCGCAATACTTGAACGATAACTGACCATGGTTGGAAGGACGCTGTTTATTATTGCCGAAGGTTGGATTATGCGTACGTTGCGCCTGATATCTTACTACGTTTTGCACTACGCTTGTTCAGCCTCGACACTTCAGAGTTTCATGGATTCACAACCCATGTTACTTGTAAAAGCATAGCTTCACGACCTATGCAGCGGCACATTGGCTAAAAACCATGTTACGCACAAACGACATCCTATCACCCATGGTGGTTCCGCGCTGTATTTGATATAACATACTATTACTGAAGGGTGCATCACGCCTGTGGCTCTGTTACGTTGCGACGAACGACCCTGCAGTGCGTCCGGTGTATCCTTGAAACCTATTACAGGTATATGTGGGAGTGCACCACTCTAAAAATGCAATTATCCAGCTATACGCTGACATAAGTGGAACGCACCACTCTAAAGTATGCTCGTACATACGTTGCGCTGGCCTTCGCGATTGATGACCAAGTGGTTAAAGGGGGGGGGGCTGTTGACTTTTGGTATTCTTAGAGATGTATTAGTCCATGTATTGATGTGCCTCTAGGGGTACCAAGAGAGGGAAGAAGCCTACCGTTGGTGGCGGGGAGGAGCCAGCCAGCCATCATTTATTTTTTAGAAATATAAATGATGCCATACAAAGCATCTTCCTTTTCTTTATAAAAGGTTATAAAAGGAGGATGCTACCACTTGGGTTAGTTCGTAAATATCCCGAAGAGATTTATCTCTTCGCGATCACGTTACTTAATGCCTGTTTTAAGTTAACTGAATTACATCTAAAATCTGTATATAACTTAGTCGTTGGGTTGATTGAATTCGAGGCTTCCGAAACTCTAAAAGATCTTGGTTTATTATGGACACAGCAATGTTGTGAGGGTCGTACTGCTAAATGTATCACGTGCCATTTTAAAGAAATATTGAATATTATAAGTAGAGTGAGGTGTAGATGCTTAGGGACCCCGTCAGGTTGGTTACAATAGTTTTAATCGTTAATTACTTATCACAATAAATATCTTACTCATCTCAAGTATTTAATTTAGACAAAAATTGTCCTTTACACCATTCAATTTACATGAATATTATCTTATGAGATATAGAAATACAGTAACCTCATCAGAAAATGACGCGGAGCACAGCGGATAGGTAAAGGGTGAAGGTGAAGGTGGGGCGTACTCTCACAATATAATAAATATTACAGTAGTATAGTAACATACCATTGTATACCTAAGCTTAATGTGACGAAATAACAAGTCTCAAAAAACTTGATGATTTTTACTCCTTCTATCGATCAATCAATAAATTCATCAATGCCACATGCAGCGTTTATTCGACTATCATAACTTCCGACTAACATTTTTAATGTCTATTAAAATATAAGTTCCGAGTCCACTTAGTTATAAACTAAATAAGTACTAAATAAATAAATACGTCCACTACGTACTAAATACGTACAATTTGTGTTTTTGAAAATACTTAAAAATACCTACTTTTTCTGCATTGTCTACAGGCATTTTCGTAAGTGGCCGACGTTCATTGCCGAGGTCTCGTGACGTCGATGCGATAGGACTCTCGAAAATTAATAAGCACATTTTTAGGAAAAATAGCAGATTTACGAACTTTACCAAATTAATATTAGCATTATAATATATGCAAATTTGATGATGGTTATGGTGATCACCGCTCGTCATTACAAATAAATTAATCCGATGCTCATTACTACTTCTCATACAAAATACTTATTAGTACCTTTGGTGCTACCACAGAAAAGGTAATAGGTGCTACTTCGGGCAGATAAAACGTCGCCTGTTTCCGATAAATACTTAACAAAAAAATTTGAAATAAAAAAGTAATTTATAAAAAACAAAAAACCCGACTGCTTGGATACCAAAAAGTATAAAACAAGACGTGAATTGAAGTATTTCATTATTATCAATTTAAATCGTATAATATTAATAAAATTTATCAAGGCGCAGTCGCACGTTATGTTTAGCTATTGGACGTGCGACTGCGCCTTGATAAATTTTATTAATATTATACGATTTAAATTGATAATAATGAAATACTTCAATTCATGTCTTGTTTTATACTTTTTGGTATCCAAGCAGTCGGGTTTTTTGTTTTTTATAATTCACATGTCTCGATGACTCGCCCGAAAGGTTGACCGTTCAAACACCTTTGCGCCTTTTTCGTGTGAACTCCATGCTTAATTTGAAGTACGAATCTTTTTAGGCACTAACTATAGCGATTTATATCGATTTAATCCCTAATGTCTACATCAATTTTTGGAAAATCAAAAGTTTTTTACCTATTCAACTACAACAATCTTAAGCTGATGATTTTTTTTTTAATTAAAATTTAGACCTACGAAACCAAGCACTCACGGCGGTAACATTTTTAAAAATCAGCAAATATTACCTTATGAAAAAAGTTCACGAATTGTTCTCCAAACAATTACGATGCCGACTGTTGTCGTGTATCGCCCGCGGCGTGTAGACGGGGCCTAATTGCATGTGCGTATGTTTTCCGCTTACTGCAAAATTTTTACTAGTTATAATATTTTTCACAATATTTTTGTTTGCTTAGCTATAATTTTTAGCTGTCAATTAAAAAAAAATCAACTTGAGAGATAATCTTTGATACACCATGATTAAGATCTTTTAAGGAATGCCATTCCGAACCATTTTCCGAACCGATTCGAGATTCACTCGACGATTTAAAAGCACTTTATTTGAATTTAAGGCATAACATCTTGGTTTTCTACCCAAATTCGTTTTGTTCCTAATTTAATTCAACCATACTCAGCATATAAAAGTAATATATAATTTAACCACAATGTTTTAAAGCCGCTTGTATTAGCAACTATTCAGTCAAAGTTTTCGTATTCGTCGCCATTCTTGTCCATCTTTTGATAGTTACTATAAGTTTTACCTATTACTTACCTCAGATATGTTTAGTAACTTAGAGTAAATCGTTACTTTAAAATCATTTTCTTTTGTTTGCAGGTAAGTTATCTTTTGCGATGGGGCACCTGTTCCTTTAACTTGAACAGGTTGAATAAAACTTTAGACGAATACAACAAGACGTGTGGTAAGACATTTTTATCGTATTTCACTGATTCAGGTAAAATTCTTAAAGCAAAACTGAAATTTTCTTTTTTAAGAACCTTTAAGAGTGTACGATGTTTTCCTTTACAGTTTGAAGCAAGTGCCATTTAATTACTTAAAACGCCCATAGCTTCGAAAAGTTGGCGGTGCGCAGCCGTGGGTCAAACCCGCTACCCCATACAGAAGATCAGGTGTCTTAATCACTAGGCTATCATTACTTCACTAAGCTATCGCCGCTTAATGATCCATTCACTATTTAATTTCTTAAAACCATTTATGTAGAATTTTAGTACCTCTTAAAACGCACATAATTTGGAGGCCGATAGTCGCTGTCACCGCTTTCTTCAACAATAATATTCGTGTAAGTAGTTCTTATTAAACTCACCTGCAAGGTTAATGACAAGTCAACAACCCTTTACCGTTTCATTATAGGTATAATTACTGAACATAATGCAGGGGTGGGTGAATCTGTTTGTTATGACGCCACGTCTGCGTGTGGCAGATACATGTGACGGTGGGTGAGCGGTGGGTGAGGTTCTAATTAGGTACTCTGCTCTAATATAGACTCTAGACTCTAGAAGGTTCACTGTTTTATCTTGTTATTTCATTAATAAAAACAGATTGATGAAGTTATTTAATTTTCTTATGAAAATTGACTTGTTATCTATCTCTGTGCCTATAATTTTATCCAGATCCGTTCAGCCGTACGGGCGTGATTGAGTAACAAACATCCATCCATCCATACCTCCTTCCATCCATTCGCATTTAAATATTAGTATAGTTGTTACAATAGAACTCTGTGAATACCCTGTGAAAATTTTAACTGCCTAGTTTATACGGTTCATGAGATACAGCCCGCTAAAAGACAGACATATGGACCGACAGCGGAGGCTTAATTATTAGGTCCCGCAAAGGGTGCCTTTGGGTACAGACCCCTAAAAAGCCGAGTGGCACTGATTGTAATAAGTCTGATTCTCAACTGTGACAAAAAATTCAAAATAGGTACATAAATTTGCAACTATAATAGCCCTTATTGTAACACGCGTGTGGTGCCATATTAATATCTGGCTTCCGTCTCAAAACGAGAGACCGTGACGTAATCAAGGGCTGTCTCACATCGATGGGTTAATTTTCACGCGTTATTTGCAACGAGTCAAAGGCGCGAGTTAACGCCGACATCTGCATATAAATGGGTGTAATTTAACACTGTGACAACCCTTGTTATGTATAAAGAGTACTGTTCAACATATTTTGTTAAAATTTTAGGATACCTCAGTCCTTCAATGGTGGCTTTTATGGTGTTTTGTGCAAATATACATAAACTAGCTGATGCCCACGACTTCGTCCACGTTGAATAAGTTTTTTTAAATTTCCATGGGAACTCCTTAATTTTCCGGGATAGATCAGCCTATGGCACTCTCCAGGCCTTCAACTATACCCATGCAAAAAATTACGCTGATCCGTTGTTCTGTTGTGGCGTCATTCAATGACAAACTAACAAACAAACACACTTTCGCATTGATAATATGAGTATTATTCCGATTTTCTTAACAACGTTTAAGCTAGAAATAAATTTCAATTTTTTACAGAATTCCTACACAGCATATTCTGTCAAAACATCAAATTTATTCGGGTAAACGTTATTCGGAGTTGGTAAAATCGATACTTAAAAGTATACATAAATTATAACATCATATTATATGATTTCTTGAGTGGTAATTAGTCACTAGACAGGTTTAAGAATAGTTAAGTAATATGACACTATATTTTTTATATTATTATCGAATTGTTAAGTGTTTCTGGCTCAAAATGTCCTTTCTACCGAGATAAACCTACCAATAAATTAAAATGACACTTTAAGCCACGTGCACATAATTAATGTATTAATGTCATTAAAAAAGAAGACTTACTTTTTTTATTCCACTGCAGCCTATGGCTGCGATTTCATCTGGTGGTAAGTGACGATGCATTCTAAGATGGTAGCGGGCTATTTTTTTAGTAGTATAGCAGTTATATCTGTCACCGTAAGATTGTAAAAACCATAAGATTGTAATCTAACGCTTTTTTCGATAGATTGTAAACAGTCGGAAGATTGTGAACCGTTCAATGTTTTAAGTGTCAAGTTTTGAAATATTCATTGTATTTACGTTTTCTTGTCTCTTTCTTGTAGGTTAGGGTTCGATATAAATAATCAAGTAGTTAGGTTCTATCGGGTTAATAAACCTAACAGATTACAATCTACCGAATAATAATTCGTTATATTGTAATCATTCGACAGTTTACAATTTCGCGAGTTAGATTATAATCTAACGGTTCTTACAAACTTACGGTGACATATCCATTCCCCTAAACAGTTTCTACATGGCATCGTACCGAAACGCTTTACGGCACTTCCTTGCCCGTTTGGTTGTAACTGCCCACGGCCGAAGCCTCCCACCATACAAGACCAGAGAATATTCAGGAATTTTAAATTCCCGGATTGACTCGGCCGGGGCTCGAACCTAGGACTCCCAAGACAGCGCTCACTACTGCACCAGGGTGGTCGCCAAAACTTATTTAATCAAGGGCTGTCACACATAGATGGGTTAATTTAACACGCGTTATTTGCATCGAGTCAAAGACGGCGAGTTAACGCCGACATCTGCATACAAATGGGTGTAATCTGCCACTGTGACAACCATGAGGTGCTGCCAGCTAGACAAATGTTTACATAGGCTGCCTCTGTACATGCGACTTGCCTTCAATACAGCCACATAGAAATGTTCTACTAATGTATTTATCTCATCAGTAGATGATGCCTTCAACTTCGTCCGCGTGGATTGATGTTTTTTAATTCCCGCGGAAACCCTTCAATTTTCCGGGATAAAAAGCCTATGTCCTTCCCCGGGATACAACCTATCCCTGTACCAAATTTCATCAAAATCGGTTGAACAGGTGGGCCGTGAAAGCGTAGAGACAGACAGACAGACACACTTTCGCTTTTATAATATTATTAGTATGGATTTCAACCCATTACCAGCTCACTACTGAGCACAAGTTTTGAATAAGGGTTTGGCCATGGTCCACCACGTTGATCAAATGCGGATTGGAAGACTTCACACCTTTGAGAACATTATGGAGAACTCTTATATGGTTTCCTCACGATGTTTTCACCGTTAGTAAAGTAAAGTAAAGTGAATATTTATTTGGTAAAATATGGTACAGACAAGATGTTATTAGGTTAATAATTAGGTACAAACATATTTTGTCGTTACCGACGTCCAAATATTGAATTAATATTCTTATTTAAGAATTGAAGAATTCTTGTATCGAGTAAAAACAATGATCAAAAAAGATACTCGAAAAGTTATTTTTTAAATGATGGTAGATTGAGTTGTTTTAGTTTATTCGGTAATTTATTATAGATTTTTATGACCATACAATAACAGTTAAAGCAACTGTATTAAATCGGCTGAGGCGGGCCACCAAAAACGAAAACTGTGCCCACAGTTGTGCAGTTACCCTTAGTTTACATAGGGATGAGGACCCCTTGATTGAAGGTTCTTTCATATCAGCTGAGCCGAGTGTCGGGAAGTAATTTACTTGATAAAGCACACTGCGATTGTCTATTGTAGTACTAAATTAAATGCGTGACAGTTTGTGTGCAAACTACTTCATTTTGGTGATGCGTTGATAACTGTGCATATTTGATGAGACCTCTGAAATGCAAAGTGTTTTAATTTACACTTAAATTATAGAGTCAATGGTGATTAAGATTACAAGTAGATGATGCCCTACGACTTTGTTATCGTGGATTCAAAAATCCACGGATTAAATTTATTATAATCATCAGTATGGAATTGGGTACGTGTCAAAATGCATTAACTAAAATTGGTTTCAGTTAAAACAATTAGAATATACATTCACACCATGCACTTATAGAACATAGAAAGAAGTAGAGACACATTTTCCAGTTAATATGAAAAGCCGCCGTCAGACCCGAGGCAGTGACGTCGTATTATGTAGCTAACGAGGGCCAGCGCATCTTCATAAAGAGCATTGGCTAATTAGGGGTTGTTTTTATAAATAAAAATACAAAAACCGTCAAAGGCTTTCATAGAAACGTCGCATAAAGTGACTGGGGAGGTATGAATGATTTTTGTTCGCAAGACTTTCTAATGAGTTTCTCGCCTTTCAAAAGCTTTTTCGTGCTGTTTTGACATTTAATATTATAGGAATAGGATTTACATTAATTTGAAGTTGTATGTATGTAATACCTCTCTCACCCTTTTATTGTGCTGTAAATTTTGTTGAATTACTTGTGTAAAATTCAAAAAGTCTGCCATAATACGAGGTTTATTTGAATTCTTTAGTCTGTTTCTACTTTTTTTGTCTTTTTTTTAAAAACACCACCGTATACCTGTACTTATGTCAAGAATACCATGCTAACATTTATACTGGTATCTTCAAAGGAAGAGTGAGTAGGAATCTCCTAGGTAGGTGAGATTCTTCTAGGAATTGTCTAGCCTATTTCGCAGAAGATAATAGATAGATAGTTTAGGGCCTGTATCACCGATATCAGCTAAGCACAGGTTCTCAAGTATCGCTTCTAATAAAATGACTCTGATGCATCTCATCATCACTCATACTCATATCTCAGAGTAAAATATCGTTCAAAGGCTATATCCCTTACGCCTGATGAGTCAAAGATTACAAATTTTAATAGAGGAGTTAATAGGAACTTTACCAAGCAGCCTTAATAGATAAAATCGCGAGTATATTCCACGTAATCGTACGAGCATTAATTTAGGTATGCAGGTATGTATGTAGAAGACTAATTAAATATTTGCGTCTGCGAAGTTACGCGACTGCGGGCAGAAACTAATAACATGCCACTAACAGCACTTATCTTTCATATTATTATATACTTTATAATCTAGGACCCTACCTGATAATTGTGAGAAGTAAATAATAAAAGGATGTTTCAATAAAGAAAAAAAAGTAAAATTGGATAACAAGGCTGAGCCGTTGGCCATGGTCATCGGACAATAATCTTTTTATTTTCGTGACTCAAAATCAAAACAAAATCTCAAAATCGGCGACACGTGGCTTATGTATATTAGGATTCCTTATTTAGAGTTCTGTGTTTACCAGCTAATCGAAAATATTACTCCGGTTTGATTTTCATTTTCGATGGTACCTTTACCGAGTTACTTTCAAATAACACGTTATTTAATTTTAAAAATATACTTACTTATTAAACAAGTATAAATTACAAATTTAAAAAACCCCCGACTAGAAAAAAGCTGATGACCTTCAGACGGATGAACAGATTTTCATGAAACATGGTTAAAAACACTCGGGATAAAATTATCTATGACACAAAAAATACTAAACGAAAATCGGTTCATCCGTTTGGGAGCTACGATACCACAGACAGATACACAGATACACAGATACACAGATACACAGACAGACACGTTAAATATTATAACACCCCTCTCTTTTTGCGTCTGGGGTTAAACAGTGACCAATAAGGTAAGATTGAAGAGACTTTTAAGTTGTCCCCAGTCTTGCACAATTTATTCGATGACTCTTATACTATAAACTCTAGCCAAATACGCTGAAATAATCAGATGACTTTATAACCACACGAGCGACAGAGTATCAGCTTAGTTCATAACTCCATACAGGTAGTACTTTGTCTCATTAAATTGTTGGATAAACTTCGCATATGTATGGATGTGATCGTACAAATTTACTGCGATATGGTTCCATTTCCTTTGACTCGGCGGAAGATTTACAACCTTGTTTAAGCGTAATTGGATGAGTTTAAGAGTAGAGTTGCGTTGAGAAATACATAGTTCTATTTGAGTAGGATTTTACATCAAGGTGGAACTTTGTGGGAATTTGTGAAGCTTCCCGTAGCTTCCCGTAGTTTTATAATGCATTTTCTCATTATATTTTGATGTTTATTACTTACTGTTGTTTTTTTGATAATATATTAAGCTACACAAACATGTTCTTACTAGAACATACATTAAATGATTAAAAAAATTCAAATGTTCAAATAAACTTTTACAAGTGCTTTTGAATCGTCGATTGAATCTACCACTGGTTCGGAATGCCATTCCTACCGAGAAGAACCAGCAAGAAACTGCAAGTAACCAGATCATACTTGGACTGTGAAAGGGTTTATCAGAAAAGTTTTAAAAAAACCTTTAGCGTGGAGAGAGACAAAGCAACTAACTGTAGTAATTTTATTGTTAGTGTTGAACATTTTGAATACTTCTAACTAGATCTCAGTAGTTCCGAGGGAGTAGAGCTGCGTCTTTAACAAAATGTCGCAGGATCTAATCCCACTCACGAGCTAACAACTAAACTAGATGATGACAACTTCACCTGTGTGGATTAAGATTTTATTGATTCCCGCGGAAACTCCTTAATTTTCCGGGATCAAACGTAGCCTGCGTAAACTTCATCAAAATCGTTTGAAAACATGGACTGTTAAAGCATAGCAGAATACACACACTTTCACATACCTACTAATATTAGTATAGATGCCCCAATAAAACTTAGTACCTATAGCTCAGTAGGTAAAAAAAAAATTGTATCAACCCAGTTTCAAATCAACATGCTTTAATACAATTATGTCATTAAACATTTACATGTCGACGTCTCTAATGGACTGAAGCACTTTCCAAACGAAATTAACCTGATTTCCTGTCGCTATTGAAAGCCATTTCATTGTAGTTTTCCAGTTTAACTTTTATACTAATTCGATAAATTGCTTCACCCCTCCTTTTCTCCCTCTAATTCACAAGCTCGAAAGTGTATTAGTTCATTGGTTTGTCCTTCAATCACGCCGTAGTAGAGCAACGGATTGACGTGATTTTTGCATAGATATATTATAACTACATATTGCGAAAGGACCTGGGAATCCATCGCATTATTATCCCAAGAAAAACACTGCCATTATGTGGCTAATGGACAACGGTCACGACCCTCAGGAATGAGGAATACGACGCAGAGAGAGAGAGAGATATGTTATGCAGAGAGTGACTAAGGCTACTTTTTATCCTAAAATATCAAAGACTTCAAAAATCTAAATCCACGCGGATGAAGTCATATACAGTTTTTAATACCAAAGCAATTTTAGCTTATCCATTTTCTTGCCCAAAAATGCGATCTCGTTTGCTTAAGAAAAATAAAAGAAAAAAAGTCCCTAGAGCTTATTAAAGCTTCAAAAAACAACCATCGGAGCGAGAAATGCATGGAAAATAAAATAATCCCTAATTAAAAACTCGACCAAAAACAGCGGGCGTATTCGACCCCATACAGCCGTTCATTCGCCCGAGGGCCGAGGATTTTCATAATATTTGCATAATCTGACCTTGCAGCCACAATCAAACCTCTTCTTTGCCCCTTATTATTTTCTGCTTTGTATATAGCTATCAAAATCTAACTCATTTGTATTTTTTATGGATTTTTATGGATAACTACGGATGACAAATGCTACAGACCGGACAAGCGAATTATGGAACCAGCTTCCATCTTCTATTTTCCCTCAAGATTATAATATGCGGCTCTTCAAAGGGCGCATAAAGAAATATCTCAAAATTGAGATTGACGGTTCCTCTGGTGCTGCAAAATATGTTCATGGCCGGACATAATCACTTAACATCAACACTTAACACCCGCCTGCTCGTTTGCTCGTTTTTATAAAAAAAAGCATCTGCGTCACGCTACTATTTCAGTTGCAGTTATCAGAAGTTATCACCAAGATTTATGGAGTTCCGTACAGGAAGGGTGCCAACGGGACCCTATTACTAAGCCTCCGCTATTCGTCCGTCCGTCTGTCTGTCAGTGGGATGTATCTTATGTAATTTGTTACAGAGTGTGTATTTGTATTGCAGCTATAACAAACAATAATCTGGTGTGGCACTAATAAAAGCCATAAAAAAAAGAAGGACAAACAAAAATTAAAATCATACGGAAAACGTTATATTCTAGCGCCTCTCTAGTCTCTTGATTCTTTTACGAAAGTATTTAAAAAATAGGTCCATAGTGTTAAATCTTCTACGATAGTACGGAACCCTTCGTGAGAGAGTCCGACTCGCACTTGGCCAGTTTTTATGCAGCACAGTATTACCAAAATTTTAAGTTCCGACCATAGATTAATTATAAACCAAGTATAGATTGCTAACTACCATATAAAAAAATTTCTAGGTTAATACTATCGATAGGTGGCGCTACCAGGCTCACTCGACAAATGATTATAGTAAAATCGGTGAAATATCGTATTTTCTTGGTTCAGTTTGTATTAATTATTTATATAAAATTATCAAAATACAAAAATTTTATAAAATCACTTATGCAAATAGCAAATTTACATTCAATTAATTTTAACAAAATTAACTTGCAGAAGTAATTCGATTTGAAACAAGTTCTGTGTATTCTTATGTTATAATCAGCTAGTTGATAATGCAGTTATGCTGCATTCCTATAGAAGGCGTCACAAACTGACGATACACTAAAATAATTTTTTCCTCTTGTTTTGGTGTCAGGCCAAAGACGATATACTTATAAACCAGGTTGGTACTTGGTATTATAATTAACTAGCTGATGCCCGCGACTTCGTATGCGTGGATCGAGGTTTTGTTGTTCCCGCGGGAACTCTTTAATTTTCCGGGATTAAAAGTAGCCTATGTGCTACCTATTCAAGACTATAATCTATTTCTGTGCCAAATTTCAGCCAGATACGTTATCCTGTTGGGGCGTGATTGAGTAACAAACATCCATACATCCATACATCCATCCAAACTTTCGCATTTATAATATTAGTAAGAGTAAGATCTATGGTGCCGGCTCAGTGAATTGTGCGTTTCTTGTGTTTTTAGGGTTCCGTACCTCAAAAGGAAAAAACGGAACCCTTATAGGATCACTTCGTTGTCCGTCCGTCTGTGTGTCAAGACCCTTTTTCTCAGGAACGTATGGAGGTATCAAGCTGAAATTCATATCAATCAGGTCTACGGTCCCTTAGAGCTGTGAAAAAATCAAACTTAAAAGCCTACACAATCAAAAGATACAGCCGTTTATGCTGCAAATTTTCGATTTTTCTTGCACTCGCGAGGGAATCAAAACCTACAGGGTACTTCCCGTGAACTTAGAATCTTGAAACTTGGTACGAAGCAACGTCTTATAACACAGATATATAGGAAGAATTGCGAAAAGCATAAATTTTTAGTTATATCATTTAATTTAAATATTTTTAATAATTAGGGTTCCGTACCTCAAAAGGAAAAAAACTGAACCCTAGGATCACTTTGTTGTCCGTCCGTCTGTGTGTCCAGACCCTTTTTCTCAGGAACACATGGAGGTAGGTACCAAGCTGGAATTCATATCAAATACCTACTCAGGTCTACTGTCCCTTGGAGCTGTGAAAAAATCAAACTTCTAAGCTAACACAATCAAAAGATCTACAGCTGTTTTTGCTTTGCCGTCTTTCTACACGTGCAGTCTGTGTATAGACTATACGCAGCGGACCTACAATGCTCTGCATGTTCAATATAACAATGTGCTGAGGGCGGTGCTGAGGAGGCCTCGACACTGCAGCGCGTCGGCCATGTTCGCGGACGCTCGCGTGGATGATTTCTACGCGATCGTGCGCAAGCGTGCTGCGTCTATGATGTGCAGGCTAGTGAGCAGCACCAACACCCTCCTCAGTACGTTGGCTACTAAGCTGGACAGCCCTCTCTAGAGGCGCTGGAATGGGGCACACATTCTCATGAAGAGGCCTCAAAGAGACCTGTAAATGTGTCGAGGCTTAGGTTTGAGAGTAGGGTAGGTTAGTTGAGGTATTTTATGTTGTTTTTTTACTAACATAGGTTAAGTGATTGTTACTAACAAGTTATGGGTGTTGAAGCCTGAAATAAAAAGTTATTATTATTATTATTATTTGCTGCAAATTTCGACACTCGCAAGGGAATCAAATCCTACAGGGCACTTCACGTGAACCCAGAATCTTGAAATTTGGTACGAAGCAACGTCTTATAGCACATATAAAGGAAAAATTGCGAAAAGCATAAATTTTTAGTTACATCCATACTTCCATACTATATCCATACTCCATACTATAATATTATAGATGCGAAAGTGTGTCTGTCTGTCTGTCTGTCTATCTGTCTGTCTGTCTGCTACGTTTTCACGGCCCATCTGTTCAACCGATTTGGATGAAATTTGGTACAGAGATAGGTTACATCCCGGGGAAGGACATAGGCTTCCGCGTTCAAGAGTTCCCGCGGGATTAAAAAAAACATCAATCCACGCGGACGAAGTCGCGGGCATCATCTAGTCATATAAGAAAAAAAATATTTTTAATAATTTTAAACTTACTTCCCCTTTCCGCATGAACGCGGAGAGGTATTAAATTGAAATTAAAATATTAGATAAGTTGAATAAAAATACTATAACTTTTACTTATAGGATATACCTACATGTTTGTACGGAACCCTCGGTGCGCGAGTCCGACTCGCACTTAGCCGGTTTTTTTTTTGTTTGTGACCGTGATAAGACTAATGGACTCCGAGATCCTGCTACTTAACTGCTGACCTACGCTTGTTCTGGACTCAGAGATTCTGCTGCTATACGATTAATCTTTGAGGTTAAGTTTGGCAATTGTTAGGTATTCTTTAGCCATTTAGCTAATCATACTAATATTATAAATGCGAAAGTCACTTTGTTTGTTGGTTTGTTGGTTTGTCGGTTTGTTGGTTTGTCCTTCAATCACGCTGCAACGGAGCAACGGATCGACGTGATTTTTGGCATGGGTATAGTTGAGGACCTGGAAAGTGACACCCGGAAAGTTGAGGAGTTCCCGCGGGAATCAAAAAAACTTAAACCACGCGGACGAAGTCGCGGGCATCAGCTAGTAATAATATATTTATCGACATGCAGGGTTCCGAAATATGTAAATCCATATCCATACTAATATTATAAATGCGAAAGTGTGTCTGTCTGTCTGTCCGTCTGTCTGTCTGTGTGTCTGTCTGTCTGTCTGCTACGCTTTCACGGCCCATCTATTCAACCGATTTTGATGAAATTTGGTACAGGGATAGATTGTATCCCGCGGAAGGACATAGGCTACTTTTTATCCCGGAAAATTTAAGAGTTCCCGCGGGAATCGAAAAAATTTGGTCCACGCGGACGTAGGCGCGGAAATCATCTAGTAAATAAATATAATATAGATAATTATTTTATTTATAGCTAGCTAATTACAGTAGAAGTCTGGTTGATGGCGATATAATTTAGGTAGGTACTTAGGTAATAATCAAGAAAAAATATTTACAGTAGGTATTGTGCATTATTCAAGAAATACTTGATAAAAAAACTAAATTTACCATTACTCTAGAGTCTACCTACTTCAGAACTATAGGCACATGAGTTCTGATCTGCTTAGAGCCTTCGGTCATGGCTAGCTATAACCCTACCGGCGAAGCCAAGTGCTGCCAAGCGATTTAGCGTACCTAGAAATCGATTTGGGGTTTATTATAAGTACCAAGCCGTTATACCCCTTCTTATTAGCCCACTACTATCTTAGGCTACATCATCAAATACCATCAGGTTGAATCGCAGTCAAGGGCTGACTTGTGAAAGAATCAAAAAACAAGAATAACTAACATATATAAGAAATACTTAAAAAAAACACAAAAACAAGTGATCAAGATTGTTTATTTTAAAAAAATATAATTAGACACGTTTACGTGCTCTCCGAGGCACGGGGTTGAAACACCGCCAACTTCCTAACTCCGGGCTACTTAGTATTGAGAATTTCTTGCCAGAAAAACCCAATACTTGTTATGGCCCGACCCGGGACTCGAACCCGGGACCTCGTCGGTCGCAGTCAAAGACAATAATATATAAACCTGTATTATAATTAATCTATGGTCGCAGTCCAACATGCTAACCACTATACCAACGAGGCAGTCATGGATATATAACTATACGTTAGATGGCACTAGGTAAGTTTGATCGAGTTGATGATTCAACTACTACTCGTTAGATGGCAATAGCTATGTTCGTTATTAATTATTTTTCAGCTTGCACAGTTACGCCATCTCAAATAATGCGAAGAACTACAAGGTACCGGCGACTTTAATGCGCATTTAGCGAGCTTTGATTTAATGTATGAAGAGAACAGTCTTAAACTGGTTTATATATTGTCTTTGGTTCCGACGGAAAAAACAACGTCATGCTTTTAAAGCCTCTACAGGAGTCTACACAATATCGGTATATATTGTGTGTACACCAAGGAAAAAATATTTAAATATATTTATAATTCAATTCACATTTCTTTCTCTTGAACTAAATAGAGATACAAAAAAGCAAAAAAAACTTCTTTAATATTGCCTCCATATATATTTAAACTGTGCCATTTATCAAGAAAATGCAATCGTAACAAAGACATTAAACTCCGAAGCGGTAATATCTTTAAGTAATATTTATTACGCAACTGTGGGGTAATTATTTAGGAGTAACTTCTCCCCCCTTGGGGGTAGGAGGGGGGCAATGGGGGGTCTAATAGACCGCGCACGGATGAATAAACTTTCATACATATATTTTACGTGGGCTTTCAGGTAAGTGAATTATAAGGATGCTATTTTAAGATGTACTTTGAAGACGGTCTGTGTTAATACAAAGTTCGAACGATAATATTTGGACGGTTTATTTGAGCAGCCATTTCTGTTGCTTTATTGATAAATGATTTTAACGTTATCACGTTTTAACAGGCCTACAAGCAAAGCGGTGGTTATTCTCACGTCGCTAAGTCACCACCAAGGTGTTGTAGTTATGTTCTTGATTAGATGAATATTTAGAAAACATTTAACCACCACTACAGCCCACAGCTGGGCACAGGCTTCCACTCTCATACAAGAGAGGGATTTAGAGCTTATAGGTCCACCGCGCTGCTCCAATATGGGCTGGCAGGCTTTTAACGACTATAATATCATGTTAGTGATAATAACCGGGACCGACAGCTTAACGAGACACGGGGATGAAACACCGGCGACTTCCTAACTCCAGGCTAGTACTGAGATATCTATCTATATCTATTCAGAAAAACATTTACTTCCTCTTTAGTGCAATGATGAATGCTGTTGTCATAAGTGGGTGTTCCGCAGTTTGATTCCTGGCAGGGGCAGTTAAGGAATTTATAAATTCTAGATTGTCTAGTCTGGGGCGTAGTGCCAGTTGCTTTTTTTGCTAGTATATCATTAACTAACTATTAAGGTATACTACATTGACTTAATATTAAGTCAATGTAGTATACCTTAAAACATACTCCAAAAATCATACTTAATATTATAATTGCGAAAGTGTGTTTGTTTGTTGGTTTGTCCTTCAATCACGCCACTACGGAGCAACGGATCGTCGAGATTTTCAACCGACTTCAAAAAAGGAGGAGGTTCTCAATTCGACTGTTTTTTTTTTTTTAATGTTTGTTACCTCAGAACTTTTGACTGGGTGGACTGATTTGGATGATTCTTTTTTTATTTGAAAGGGCATACTTCCCGTGTGGTCCCATATAAATTTTATCGAAATCGGTCAAGCGGTTTTTAAAATATCAACAATAAAATAAGTACTTTGTACAACGTGTGCTTGTTGTTGTAAAGTTGGCGCGGGAGTTTGAAGTCGGTTGTTTAAAAAAAAAAAATTTATATTAAATTATTGGCATGGGTATAGTTGAGGTCCTGGAGAGTGACATAGGCTACTTTTTATCCTGGAAAATTAAGGAGTTCCCGGGGAATTAAAAAAAACAAACCACGCGGACGATGTCGCGGGCATCAGCTAGTACTAGATATTTCAACCAGTTGAAAGTGCCAGTCTATCAACTGGGCGGATGGGTTGTGAAATAAGCGCTAAAGCCGCATGAACGTCAGTTGCATCGAGCGTGCCACAAACATTTCACGTGATTTTGCCTTTCCTTTCCTTCACACAGAATTTGATCTCGTTTTTCATCGTATGTCGTGCAAAATATTTCAGACTGCATCGTCACTCACCACCAGGAGAGGCGCAATAAAGGACTTAAAAATAAAAGAAACGGGCCTCAATTTATTGTGGTGACTTTCTATGAACAATATAATTTATTATTCAATTCAAAATTGGCGTTATTTCAATTAAGCGGTATAAAAAGGCAATCTCTCAGACAAAAAGGCGAAATTTAGTCATTTTCCTGCCACTATTTACGCTCAGTTATCTACTGCGCGCACACTAACTGGCTAATTGATTTTCACGTCCAGGGAATAGGGTTGTCACACGCATAGAAACCGCGCGAATACCTGGTATTTTTATCATCATTGGCGCTACAGGTACAGCCCTTCGTGGGCAACGGCCTACTCCAGTTAATTTGTTTTGCATATTCGGATTGCAAATTTTTTTGCAAAATATATCTTTGTAGTAAAGTAAAATGTAATGTTTAGTTGTAAAATGGCTTTTGTAGTTTTGGCCAACCGATAGATCGCCGCCCATCAGGCTGTGACGTCATATGTGATGTGATATTTTTTTGGTGGCCGATGGTCGCCCATACGTTGTAAATGTCCAGCCCATTGAAGTTTTAGGTTTTTTATGACGTGTTGGACAATATCAGGCTCACCAAAGGCTGCCATGTATTTTAGACACTAACAAATAGTACTGAAAAGCATAAAACTAAATAAAAACTAAGCAAATTAAACAGAAACTGAAAAAATTGTTGAACCCGCTCAGTAATATTTTGATTAAAAGCTGACGTGAGTTTTTGTCCGATAGTGACCAACTTTAGTTGTAAGATGCAAATTACTATTTAATATTTTCTTCTGTTTCAGTGGATGTCATTAAATTTTCTTTTTTGTCATTTAATGTTCTGTGCTCCTAAACTCCCGATTGAGTTAGTGAGAGTTGATATATTTTTAAGCTTGCTCAGGTCAAATTTTTAGGGCTATTTTTTATGGGCCACCTTTTTTAAAGTGCACTTTTCCATCAGCTTACAATACCTACTTACTGTAGAATATGATATAGGTACGTTATAAGCTGACAAAATAATACACTAAACCTAAATCATAATATCATAAAAGATCGTCAGGCTGATGTTGGCAGCCCTAGATATGAATCTATTTCCATCAAACTGAAATTGAAGTTTATTTATCGAATTATTTTTGGGACTAAAAGTTCACTGAAATGTAAATATTATATTTGACTGCTAAAAATATTTTAACTTTGTGCATTGCAGCTGTATTCTAGATCACGTTTTATTTTAAATAAAATAATTTAGTTATTTAAAGGGTTTTCAATAACATAGTCATTTTTCCGATTCATATTTCATATTGTTATGTGTGAGCTCCGAACAGATTTTCAAACGTTTTGAAGCAACAGGGAATCAAATCAACCTAGAAAAAAAAATATTGCCACTACAACTGTCCGGCCTGCAATCTCATCGGAGTAGGGCTGAATAAATCCATAGAAATTTTATTTATTTCACGTAGGATAACTTGTGTCACTGATACTGACACATCAATACTCTACCACCGGTTCGGAAAGTTGTTATACTGAGAAGAGCCGTCAAGAAACTCAGCAGTTGCTCTTTTCTTAAAAATAAAAATGTTACAATAAGTAAACAATACAACACCTACGTTACGTTACAAGTATTACACTGACTTGTAGCTACTGGATGCGAGGCCGGTAACAAATAAATACATAAAACCGATTCCCCTAATCGGTTTCTACACCCTGGCATTGTACCTAAAAGCTTCCGTCACTTTTCAACACGTCTTTAGGTAGTAACCTGGCCACGACCGAACCAGACCAGACGAAAGAAAATTCAGAAATTATAAATTCTCACATTAACCCTGCCGGGGATCAAACTCCGGCCTCCCACTTATCCCATAGAGCTTACCACTGCACTAGAGCCGTCGTTTGCATAAATATTTTCAGTAACATTGTTTATTGTGTTGCTCGGACCCTTAAAACTCCGAACCAATAAAACCCTTTTCGCCCTCTAGATATCATAACTCTTTGATGGGATAACTTTGCTCTTGTAATGTTTTCGTTGCTGGCTTTAAATTTTTTTCTGTTTTATTTGGTTTTTCGTTTGAAGGGCTTGCGAAAAGTGTATCTACATCTGTAGGTCTACTTTTTATAGAACGTATTTTAAGCTCTTAATATAGAACACTAGGGACAATATATTTTTTACTTGCTGTTTTGGGATACATGATACGAGTAGGTCAACGCTAATCTTACGATAGATCCGAGTAAGCAACGTTGACCCAAGTCGGTAAATGAACTGGGGGGTTACTATGAGCTCTTAAAGCAGGACAGAAATTGAAATGCAGCACAGTTCATTGCAGTGTCTGCCTACCAGTACAGTGCCTTGAAGTTAAGTGCAGTTCAATATCTGTCCTGCTATATGAGCTCATAGTAACCCCCCAGAAGGTTTAAATTTTTACTGTCACTCGCAGTCTTTACACTCATTAACAGAGGCAGAGAGGTATGTGGCAGATTGGCGGCTGTAACAGTGTCAAGCCTCTATCAGAGGAGGCTAGGGCTCTGTTACGGCTGTACAAGGAAGCCCTACGGTGTGACGTATTCATTATGGAACAAACCCCATTAAAAATAACGATAAAAAAAACTTCTTAAAAATCTTAATTTATTATTATTTTAGTGATTGTCTTAATTTATGTCTGCGACAGTGGATTTTGGACATTAGTGAAAGAGTGCCAATCAGAGGTGATTGCGATCGTTCCAGTGAATCAATCATTAGTTTTACGTAGTAAAGCCCTGGGTGAAATTGAAATTTTAAATTTGACTTCTGAAAATTTGTAGTGGATATTGTATTAATTAAATAACGGACGTTTCATAAAGGTGGCAACATACTTTTTTTACGCAATCGCAATCCGATATCGACGACGATCCGCTATTAGTCTCTTTTTTTCATAAATCGGTATTGAACTCGCCTTGTTTCAAATCTGATTTGCATCGGCTTTGAACTACACATGTATCAGCGTTTTCATCCAAAAATCCATCCAACTTTCGCCCAAACCAAATAGTATTTCATCATATGGAAGTACAGTTTGCCACAGATACCTATGTTATGTACCTCCATACATAATATTCTTTTGAGTGATAGAGATTACATTTATTATGAGTTGACGACCTCCTCTGGCATCGCGGCAAAGACGTGCCGCCAAGCAATTTAGCGTTCCGGTATGATGCCGTTTAGAAAACGATTTTTCTAACTGATTTTATAACCCATTAAGATTTTGGAACGAAGTTCCTTATCGCACGTTACGAAAGGGGGCTAGACGAAAAAAATTAAGACCAAAAGTTGTAACGATACTTTTTATGTTGCTACGACTACTTGTGTTGTTGACTTCAAGTTGTTGAAAATAAAAAGGCGAAATAATTTTAAAGAATTATTATTTCAATAGTTACATAGGCTAGTTATTCGTCCAAGGGACACTCGGAACGAAGTTCCTTTCGATTAATTAGTGAAGGAATCGTAATAAAATTTACACAGAGAAACACGCGCACGCTGCACGGCTTACAGTTAAACCAAAATGTGTCGTTACAACTTTTGGTACTTCGTTCCAACGGGTGTTCCTTGACACTTCTCAAGTTTTTATGAGAGTGGAGGCCTGTACCCAGCAGTGGGACGTTAATGGGCTGTAGTGGTGGGGTGGTGGGTGGGGGTATGATTTTTAAGTATGTTTAACACAATATTACATTCAATCCATGCCAAGAATCCCAGTTTTAAAACTACTCGTATTATGAAAAAAACATTGGGCATAATAGACATAAATTAGAGTGTATTACACCAGTTCAACCTATCATCCTAAAACACTACATAACCCGAATAATTCTCTGAGACAGTAGGCGTATCAAACTCAAAGTTTGTTTAATGTATAGGCCCTACTTGATTCACTTTTGATACTAGGTACTTGCCTTGACTTAACAACATATTAGAAAACATATCGCTCCGTTTGTTATATGAGAACCCAGTCAATGCTAAAATGAAAAATCAATCTTTCTCTACAGTCGGTTGAAGAGATACCTGAAAATGCGTGAACAACTGTACAGTACAAAGGTTTGAGTAAAAAAAACATGCAAAGCAATATCGAGAAGCCCTCGGGCGGACCAATTGGACATCAGATTCCAAAGGCAAAATCTCAAGCGAAAACTAACTGTGTAACTGTCGTGCTAAAGTCCAAAATGTAATGATGTATTTTCAGATAAATTGTCAAAGGTTTTCGTCAACGTCGGACTAGAGGAATTTGGACTCTATCACAAAAGGACTTAGATTGATTAGCACAGTGGATGTTGAGCCTATAAGATCAGAGGTACGGATTTGTTGGTAGATAAATGTTTGACAGGATTTCTATGATGAAAATTACAAGTCATAGAATGGGCATAAAATAATAATATATTGTGGTATTTTACGACTGTCCAAAAAATGACTGTAACGTTTTCAGTGTTCATCTATGTATGTACTCGTATGTATATGAGTTTCTTTATTCCACCATGACTTCTTAAAACCAGAAATGATTTGGATTTGTCGTTAGAATCCTTAAATCGTCCCTTCTTCCATCACAAGTGTCTAGTTCATAATCTACCACGCTGGCCAAGCTCAGGAATTTCAATCTTTTATTTTGGGACCGATGCCTTAAAAAACCTGTTTGATCTTGATATTTTGGTAAAATATCTCGTGATTCGTACCCAAGTATTCTTTTATGTACACGTCATCTTAGACTTTTTATCCTACACTAGGATATAAACACTCTCTATTTTCTTTGCCTTAGAAATACGTGTGTAATATTTGTGTCAAAGTGTGAAACGTATCTTTTGTCTCTAAACATAATTAAAACTTTCGTAGAGGCAACGTAGCGGACGTGCTACGCTACGTGTTTGCTACACGTGGTGTTGCGTAGATATTTCGTAGACTTTGCTACGCCACCACTTCTCTTTTATATTTGCGAGTTCCTTTACGCTTACTCTGAGTTTTTACATTGCAAATTCGATTGAAGTAGTGAGCGTTCACTCACATTAGCGTTAAAGTAAAATGAACCTTAACTGCGTTGGTGTAGAGCTCATTTCATCGTTTCGTGTATTTATTCACAGCCAGCGCTCCAAACGCTGAATTTGTGACTCTAAAGCAAGAGCTTTTGGGTCCATTTTACTTTGATGCTAATGTGAGTGAACGCTTACTACGTCTATCGAATTTGCAATGTAAAAACTCAGAGTAAGCGTACTTATGAAAGGTACCTAACTTTTGCTAACTTTTGTTTCGTGGTCATAAAAGTTTGTTTTCCACACTTATCGTTACGGTGGAGAGCTATAGATTTTGTTATGAAACACGTTGATATATCTGCTTTATTTATTTGTTTTTACCTCAATATTATAAATATATGTGCAGAAGAGTGTTTATTTGTTGAGTTTTCCTCGCACAACTCTAACCACCAGACGAAATGGGCTGAAATTCGGCACAAAGACAGCTACTATGTCGTACGTATCCGCTAAAAAAGGACTTTTTTAGCAAATTTAACCCCCAAAAGGTTGAAATAGGGACTGTACTTATATTGTAAAATTAATTAGAAACTTTGCATGTTTAGATCTTCGTCCTGAAAAACTGAAAAGTTCCCGCGGGAATCAAAAAATCTGAATTAATGCAGACGAATTCGCGGGCACCTTCTAGTAATGAAATTAATTAAAAGAGCACGTCGACCTCAAAGCCACTATTCATCGCGTATTAAAATAACTTTTCAGTTCAGTTTGCATAACGAAAAGCCACTTTCTTCCCATTACTGGTCAGTTATTTGAAGAGCTTATGCTTTCAACACGTCCCTTTGTCACGCCATCATAATTTATTCCCCCAAAGAATGTCCCCACGCGATAAAATGAAAGTTCATGGGTTTTCAAAGGCTAGTCCCGATATTCCCCTTTTTACCCCATAATTATATGGTGGGACAAAACATTGTGTTGTGACAAAAGAATCGATATACATGAATGCTTTTATGGAATCGGTATTAATCATACCTTTTCTATGGCAATAGTGTGGACTATCAAACAGCCGAGTTTCTTGCTGGTTCTGCTCGGTAGGAATAGCATTCAAAACCAGTGGTAGATTTAAATGTCTATTCCAACGCACGCAAATATCAAAAAAATGTGAAAAACCTTTACTAAAACAAGCTTATATCGACCCCCATGTCTGTCCTGATATTATAAATGCGAATTTTTGAATGGATGGATGTATAGACGGATGGATGCCCGGATGTCTGTTGCTAGTCAATTATACCAGAACGGCTATACGGATCTGGATGAAATTTGGCACAGAGATAGATTATAGTCTGGAATAACCAAAAAACCAAAAACCTCAATCCACGCAGGGATTTTTTAACAAAACGTCAAAAAAAAATGACTCATCTAAAATATTTTCAGTGTATGAATAAAATATTCAGATTTCTTAAAAACGTCTGGGCACATTTGTAGAAATTATATTTATGTGATTTGATAAATACGCGTTTTCACAAGTTGATACTTTTAACTTTATGCGAACGCCTCAAAAGAAGTACAAAGAAATATGTCAAGCCATTCTTAAGACGCGTGGAAAATTTTCGCATTTTTTGCTTCCGTGCTACTAAATTTCAAGACTATCGTACCTTGTGCTATATCAACACACTATAAGAACTGTACGTTTTTTTCTTATTTATTTACTGTATTAGTAGAATCGTTCGTTTGTCTTATACATTTACTAGACGATGCCCGCGACTTCGTACGCGTGGATTATGAGTTTATATTGTGTTATTTCTCGACCTTTATATCGAGTCTGACTTGTACTTGACCGGCTTGTTTTATTGAATTCAGTTACCTACTTAACAAAGTACCTCCCTACTTACGTCCAAATATTTACGCAGGAAAGTAGGCTTTAATTTCATATAATTCTCAAGATGAAAGTAATTTCCAGACGAGGTAGCTGTAGCTTTACTTTAAACTAACCTTTTTAATTTGCGTTGCTATATTTCGTTGCGATCTCGCTGATAATTAAAAGAAAGGTGGGACCAGTGGTTCCAAGGATCAGCGGAACAAAACTTTTAATTTTCTCTTTATCTAATACTAATGCTATAAATGCGAAAGTGTGTGTGCCTGTCCTTCACCCTTCTACGGCCCATCTGCTTAGTCAATTTTGACAAAGTTCAGTACAGACATAGCTTGAATCCCTGGTACAGACATTTATCCCGTTTATTAAGTAAGGTATTTTATCCCGGAAAATCAAAGAATTCCCAATCAAATTCATAAGATGTAAGTCCACGCGAAAAAAGTCATGGGTATTATCTAGTATAAAATATGTGATATAGTAGCCTTTTTATTTATATTATGTTTTCAGGGCTCATATGCTTAACCTATTTTGACGAAATTTGGTAGTACTATTACTGCCAAATTTCGTCAAAATTGATCCGTTTCTTCCCCGGAACGGACATCGGAACAACCGGAAAATCCAAAAGCTCGCACAGGATGAAAAATATAATCGGGAACGAAATCGGGCGCATCATCTAGTATATAATATAATAAACTTAAAAGCTTTTTAAATAAAAATGTGGAAACTCTGAAACGTGTCGTTTTTCTCTCGGACGTGTGATCGCGTTTTTATTTGCAGGTGAGAAAAATGAGCTTTGCGCGAACGAACGCGGAGGCGGCGAGATTACAAGCATTTTTGTCAGCTTGTTTCACGAGTTAGGTGTTTAGGACTCGCGCCCAGCTGGAAGCGATAGATACTAGTATATTATAACGTAACGTAACATAAGAGACACCTGTATGTCCCACATGTTATAAATAAATTGAGTTTGTGCTTACCAGACGACGTCTACAACTTCATCCGTGTGGATTAACGATTTCCTAAAAAAGGAATCATGTACGGGGTACCAGCTATAGAGATACAGCTGGTACCAAAATCGTCAAAATCGCTCAAACAATTGGCTGTGGAAATTTTGAAAGGTATGGATTATCTTGATTATTTGATTATAGCCGTATTCGACTTGTACCGCATCACTCATGTCATGAAGTAGTGTTAACGATTATGATATTTAGTTGCATAATGGGGAAGGCAACCTAGGCTACTTTTTATCCCTGAAAATTAAGGTGTTCCTTTACACCTTAATTCGTGGGTAGTGAAAAGACTTATTCCACGAAAAATTCGTTTCGTTTGCATTTTTCTTTGCCATACTTTTTTGGCTTCCGTCTGCAGTGCCTGCAGTGCCTTTGTGATTTGTAGTTCTTTATAAAACATCGCTCTGATATTTCAATGTGCCGCATACCTTATACGAAAATTTCTTAGGCGCACGGGAAAAACTTTTAATACTCTAAAATGATTGATGGGCGCGCTGTAAAAAGGTATTACATCAGAATCCCACTAACCCCCGTCAAGGGGCCCGGATTTGATACCTGCTCAAAGTTAACGCGTAATATAATGGAAACATTGTGTACCTATACCTTTTTCCCGCTACTTCGTTCGGGTCTATTTTAAATACTGGAATGATTTTCGTGGAATGTTAGTGTAATTTTATGTTATTCTTTTTGTGGTTGATTATAGGATCGTTTATTCTTAGAAAGTAATATTAATTTCAGGAAACCACTACTCATCACTTCACTACGTGTTTGATCGTTTTGATTGAAGGACAAACCATTAACCAATGGAACAACGGATCGACGTACATTTTTGGACTAAAGTATTTAAAGACGAGTAGAATAACATAGGCTACTTTTCATTACGGAAAATGAATGAACTCCCACAAAATTAAATCCAGTCTATATTTAAAGTCAAACAAAAATATAAAAGCTTTTAACAAAGTTTCAAAACAATATAATTCGGCCTAATGACACCACGTACATTGATAGTCGTGCATCAATACAATTAAAACGCGATCATTGCAATCAGATATCGATAAAAGCATTGTTGTATTAAATGCCTCGATACTTAATCGTTATAGCATCGCCGAGCGGTTTATTTTAATCGATACAGCGCTAAATAATCGATTTTAAAAAAAAGTTGCAAATGAAAATTAAAATGAGCTAAAGCTATTCTACACTAGGTGAGGGACGCGACTTCGACCGCGTGGATTATGTATTTGGAAAATCATATTAATATCCATATCCATACTAATATTATAAATGCGAAAGTGTGTCTGTCTGTCTGTCCGTCTGTCTGTCTGTCTGCTACGCTTTCACGGCCCAACTACTCAACCGATTTTGATGAAATTTGGTACAGAGATAGGTTACATCCCGGAGAAGGACATAGGCTACATTTTATCCCGGAAAATTGAAGAGTTCCCGCGGGAATCAAAAAAATGTATCTGTTCAACCGATTTTGATTAAATTTGGTACAGGGAGAGGTTGTACCCCAGGGAAGGACATAGGTTGCTTTTTATCCCGGAAAATTGAAGAGTTCAATTCCGCGGGAATAAAAAAAACCGGCCAAGTGCGAGTCGGACTCGCGCACCGAGGGTTCCGTACTCAAGAAGTAGGTATAATTACCTTTGTTAATGAACCGCAAAACTAACTTTGTTTGTAGAGGTTTACTGTTAATATCAAAAAATTACGTTTGTTGTATGGGAGCCCCCCTTTAATATTTACTTTATTGATATTTAATTATTTATTTTGAAAGGTAATATACAAGTTAATATTCTGTGAAAATTTGAACCGTCTACCTGTTATCATTTTTAATATTGAGCAAAAAAATACGAAAAAAACACGTTTATTGTATGGGGACCCCCCTTAATATATATATATATATATATATTTTTAATTTTTAGTATTTGTTGTTATAGCGGCAACGGAAATACATCATTTGTGAAAATTTCAGCTTTCTAGCTATCACGGTCTATGAGATACAGCCTGGAGACAGACAGACAGACAGACAGACAGACAGCGGAGTCTTAGTAATAGGGTCCCGTTTTTACCCTTTGGGTACGGAACCCTAAAAACAATCCACGCGGACGAAGTCGCGGGTATCATCTAGTATTATATAAGCGCATATATGATAAATTTATCATATATGCGCTTCCACGAGATGCAACGTTTCTCTTATATTTGTACAAAATTTCCAAATTGGTTAGACAAATAGGGCGTTAAAATCATTCGTAAAGACATGGGGATTTTAATTAAATCTATACTAATACTGCTGATGCCCGCGACTTCGTACGCGTGAATCGAGGTTTTGTGGTTCCCGCTGGAACTCTTAAATTTTTCGTGATAAAAATTTGTATTAGGCCAGACTAAAATCTATCTCTGTGCCAAATTTCATTCAGACCCGTTAAGCCGTTGGGGCGTCACTGAGTAACAAACATCCATACATTCATACATCCATCCAAAATTCCAAACTTTCGCATTTATAATATTAGTAAGATTGTAAATGCGAAAGTTTTGATGGATGGATGGATGAATGAATGGATGTTTGATACACAACTACATCAGAACGGCAGAACAGATCTGGATGAAATTTGGCACACAGATAGATCATAGTCTGAAATAACACTTAGGCTTTATACCGGAAAACTGAAGAGTTCTCACGGGAAACAAAAAACCTCAAACCACGCGGGCGAAGTCGCGAGCATCAGCTAGTGGAATTTTAGTGAATCATAATTATAAGAAACAGGTTTGGAACTTAATACAGTCGACAAAATCGATATCTCAGGCCAGACGTTAATCGGAAAAACAAAGGAGTAATAAAATATCGATTAGTAGTCACTAGTCGTCCCTAATAAAAGTCTCGTTTGTCAAATTTTATGGAGGTCGGTCGCTAGCCTCAGCCCCGGTCGGGCTAACTCCTCGTTATTGATAGCTTCGAGATTATACCAGGATAATGCTAGGTATACCCAGGGAAATATTGGTTGACAAAATTATCCATACTAATCTCTAGTCTATTCTAATGTTTTAAATGCGAAAGTTTGGATGGATAGATGTTTGTTACTCAGTCTCGCCAGAAGTGACAAAATGACATTAAACTGTCCAAAATTCAAAATTCAAATTATTTTTTTATTCAAATAGACTTTTACAAGTACTTTTGAATCGTCGAGTGAATCTACCACTGGTTCGGAATGCCATTCCTACCGAGAAGAACCAGCAAGAAACTCGGCGGTTGCTCTTTTGAAAAAAATAATATACAATTTCATTAATTTGTAGAATACATTAAGTAACAGCTGTCCTTAGCATTGCTGGAGCGAGTCAAATCCATGCTCCTTTGTCATTTACGTAATCTTCAACAGTATAAGCTTTTTTCAGGAACATACCTTTAATGGACTTCTTAAACTTGTGTGAAGGCAAGTTTAAGATAGGTTGTGGAATTTTGTTATAATATAGAATGCTCATTCCCACGAACGGCCTTCGGACCTTCTTGAGGCGGAGCGATGGAGTCACGAGCTTATGGCGGCCTCTAGTTTGCCTATCATGCAGATCGCATATTTTTTTGTAATTGTGAATGTGCTGTTTTACGAAGATTAGATTACTATAAATATATTGCGAGGCTACTGTAAGAATACCTATTGTATTGTCCTTTTGAGTAATATAGCTTCTTTAAGCGTTGGCAGTATGGCCCCAGGTTTAACGAAGCAACTCTTATTACGAAAAAGAAAAGGAAAACCAAGCAAATAAAAATAGCGAAAGATACGCACATTCACCATCATCTTTAGCAAACGATAAACCGCTGGGAATTTTTGCTGATTGATAAATATTGGATCGTTAAGGTTCAACATTATAGCTGTAGCAATAATATTATAGCTGTAGCAATAATTCGAGAGCGGTTAAACGTTCTGCAAAATGATAGCCCGTCAATATAAACAGCATAAAAATGGACTGATTTAGCACCGAACATTATAAGTTACGACCGGCATAAAACTTAATAAATCTCTTATTTTAATGCCATCCGGATATTATTGCTGTGAAATATAGCTTAAGATATTTACATAAAGGTGTAATGGGTAGGTCTCTAGTTATTGTGTTGATATAATGAGCAGAGATATCCGCTTTGAACGGATCGAATTACTGAAAATTATTTCGTATGGAATATAGAAAACCTTAGGCCTCAGATACACGGACAGCTTGAAGCAGTCAAAATGGATTGCTTCAAACTGCATAGTGAACTACAGTCTTCTACGTACACACATACATGGAACCGCTCGAGCAGTTGCGCCTGCTTCGGGCGGTTGGCAGTTATCAATGGTAGCTTCAAGCTGTTGACTATGACTCCAAGAGCGGTCCGTGTATGTTGATCACTGATTAGCTGCTTGAGCAGTTCGTGTATGGCCGGCCTTAGATGCAGTCTCAAACCTGATGCCCCCTGAAGTTTTTATAAAATATCAACCCTTATTTACGCTCCCGCCATCTTAAATTTACGCAACCCCTATATTTTAAGCCCTATCGAGGCTCCTTAATCATAATTTTTATAAAATCCCCGCAAAAAGGTTTCGCCGGCGTGTCCATTTTCAAATTTAATTAATTTGGCATTTAATGTAATTTATCGTGCCGTAGACCCTTGAATTTTGGAGGGCCTTCTTAGTTAGAGTAAACGCCCAGATATTTATTTAACATAGACTCTTTTAGATATTAAAAGCTTTAATGTATAAAGTATTTCTACATTATATTAACTACTATAGGGCTCAGTAATTGGTTATTCGGAAAGGTCCTAAACTGTAAGTCGTAAAAACACGTTTTAAGGGCGATAACACACTATAGACAGGACAGGTCGAAACGTCCGCGCGGAACGCCCGCTTCTTATGCGAAACACGTTTCGTCGAGTTGCGGTAGTCTGTGCAGCTGAATATTAAAGTGCGAGTGCGGACTTTCAAAAACAGACAAAAAAAATTGGTCTTTTGGTTGGCATATTCTAAATTAATACTCTGTTATTCTTTGTTCCAGGTAAGTGAAACCATATTACAACGAATGTTTCTCCAGTAAAAAGGTAATTAGGTATTTTAACAAGAGGTAAAATAACTGTGAACGGACAGTAGTTCAGCACTATATAAAATTGCAACTTTTTGAACAAGTAACGGTCGATACTCCAACAGAAGGCGTGGAATCGCGAGCAAATATCGAAGCGGAACGGAATTAGATTTACGAGTTGGGAATTTTTCGGAACTCATCCCAAAGTTGGGGATCAGTACCCTTACCACTCGTTTTTGAATCACACCTACGTTGATTGTATTCGAGAGTTCGACCACATTGGCGTCAAAGTAAAATTAACTGAATAGTTTTAGAGCTCAATTTCGTGTATGCATTCGCAGCCAACGTTTTTAATGAAAATAATAACGTTTCGAAGTTAACATTGGTTGTACTTGAAAGGTTTTTAAATGGCTTTTGGGTCCATTTTACTTTGACGCCAATGTTATCGAACGCTCGAATACGATCAACGTAGATGTGATTTAAAAACTTGTGACACAGATTACTAGTACCACGAATAGAAGCGACATTCTTAGCGATGTCGAGGACTAAAATAAAAACTGAGTATATCTTTATAAATTTTGGTCTATTAGTATGCGTGAATGTGAGTGAAGCGAAACATGGCTATTCGTATTTATTGGATTACGAACTACTTAAGTTCAATTGTCAAGTGACACCTTTTATCTTTTAATTCTGTCAGTTTTTAAAACACCCTATTGCTGGTCAAACTGCACGTGATGTTTCGTAAACTTAATTTTGTCGCTTAATATTTGTTGCCTTGAAATGTGTGGTTGCTGAAAATCTCCCTTCTTGCTCCTAAAAATGGACTAGGAAAGTCCAAACTAGTGGCAAATTACATAGACAATCCTCTATCTATTCGTATTATTATTATATATCCATGTATTTTGAAAATGATTCCATTGATTCAAATTTGCATTTTAAACCGATTTCCAAAAAAGGAGGAGGTTCTCAATTCGGCGAGTATGTTTTTTGATTGACATGTCGTTTACCTGCGTCTGTAGTACGGGTAGATAGTGATACGTAATTTGTACGCTTACTCTGAGTTTTTACATTTTACTTTGACGCTAATGTGAGTGAACGCTCACTACGTCAATCGAATTTGCAATGTAAAAACTCAGAGTAAGCGTACTGGACTCTAGAGTGTCGATGGTGTGCTTGTAGTAAGGTTACCGAATGTCATCCGCGGCATTATCATATAAATGCGGCGTTGACGCGGAAATATGGCGACGACGGATCCACCTGAGTGTGGGCACGTGACCCAAATATCGTGATGTTTAATCCCGGGTAACGGATGAATGCTTAAGAAGCGTCCGTGATATGCTCTTACTTACCTACGAACATTTTAGTTGGCTAAGTTCTTGCGAAAGTAGTTCACGTGACGTAAAATTAGGTTGGGACAGATCTTGCGGAATTTCGTAAGCGGAAAAGTTGTATGTTATTCCGCTAAAATGTTTCGTTTTGTAATATAAGGGGAACGCCAAATTTTCTTTGACACAAAGCTTCGTTGGAAAGCGTTGGCAGACGTCCTACTATGGATGGCCAACATCAAGTGAGTCCGCCGAGTAGTTATTGTATGGTCTGTGAGTGAGTCGTAATGTGCCGTTGGATCCAGGCGGCGCAAGACAGTGACGACCTCCCTGGCGAAGTGGCGCTGTGATCTTATAAGTGGGAGGTCCCGAATTCGATCCGCGGCAGGATCAATTCGGGAATTTATAATTTCTGAATTTTCTCTGGTCTTGCCTGGTGGGAGGCTTCGGCCGTGGCTAGTAGGTATCCTACCGGTAAATACCGCCAAGCGATTAAGCGTGGGTTGAATATAACTGCCATACCCCCAACAGGTTAGCCCGCTACCATCTTGGATTGCAGTCAAGGGCTAACTTGTAATGGCATAAAAAAACCTTGGCGTGTGAAAGACCCTACAAGAGTCCTATGTCCAACAGTGGACGGTTCGGTTGACGTCAACGACGAGAACGACGTGTGGCATCAGGCATCAAATAATCCATACTTCCATACTAATATTATAAATGCGAAAGTGTTTCTGTCGGTCCATCCATCTGTATGTCTGCTACGCTTTCACGGCCCATCTGTTCAACCGATTTGGATAAAATTTGGTACAGGGATTTGGAACAGGTTGTATCCCAGGGAAGAACATAGCTTACTTTTTATCCCGGGAAATTAAGTAGGGTCCTCCACAAGCTACGTTCTTGCGCCGCCTGGATCCAGCGACTCCCAGCGACTCTCTTGATGTCGTCTGTCCACCGTGTGGGGGGTCTGCCGACGCTACGCCTACCAGTGCGAGGTCGCCATTCCAGCACTATGGGACCCCAACGTCCATCGGTTCTCCAAATCATGTGCCCCGCCCATTGCCACTTCAGCTTCGCAACTCTTCGGGCTATATCGGTGACTCTGGTTCTCCTACGGATCTCTTCATTTCTGATTTGATCACGTAGGGACACTCCCAACATAGCCCTCTCCATCGCCCGCTGAGAGACTCTGAGCCTTCTTATCAGGCCCATAGTCAGCGACCATGTCTCGGATCCGTAAGTCATCACTGGCAACACGCACTGTTCGAAGACTTTGGTCTTCAGACACTGAGGTATTTTGGATGAGAAGACATCTCGAAGCTTCCCGAACGCAGCCCAGCCGAGTTGGATTCGGCGGTTGACCTCCTTCTCGAAATTGGACCTACCCAGCTGCACTGAGTGTCCCAGGTACACGTACTCGTCAACAATCTCGAGTGCAGAGCTCTCAACGATCACTGGGTGGAGCGAAACATGAGCGTTAGACATAACTTTCGTCTTACTCATATTCATTTTTAGGCCCACCTGTTGAGATACTCTGCTGAGGTCATTGAGCATTGCATTGAGGTCTTCCAGAGTCTCTGCCATGATGACTATGTCATCGGCAAACCGAAGGTGAGTGATGTACTCGCCGTTTATGTTGATGCCAAGTCCGTTCCAATCCAGAAGCTTAAAGACGTCTTCCAATGCAGCGGTAAATAGCTTCGGGGAGATAACATCCCCCTGTCGCACTGCCCGCTGCAGTCGGATCGGCCTCGTAGTCTGGTCCTGTATACGGACTGACATGGTGGCGCTTTCATACAAACACTTCAGCACTTGGACATAGTCCGATAATCAATCCGGCATCTCTGCAAAGACCTCAATACCGCCCAAGTTTCCACCGAATCAAAGGCTTTTTCATAGTTCACAAACGCTAAGCAAAGTGGCCGGTTATACTTCTCAGTCTTCTGTATAACCTGCCGCAGCGTATGGATGTGATCTATGGTGCTAAAGCCCTTTCGGAATCCAGCTTGTTCGGGAGGCTGGAAGTCGTCAAACCTAGGAGCGAGACGATTCGTTATGACTCTTGAAAACAACTTATAGACATGACTCAACAGCGAGATGGGTCTATAATTCTTCAGCAAGGTATTATCACCCTTTTTGAAGAACAGAACCACCACGCTCCTGTGCCATGCCTCAGGCGTTGTGCCTTGATGAATGACGGAATTGAATAATCGCTGAAAGACTTTAAGTAACGGTTTTCCACCCGCTTTCAGGAGTTCTGCCGTGATTCCGTCCTCACCTGGCGCCTTGTTGTTCTTAAGCTGTTTAAGAGCCATACTAATCTCGTAAAGGCCAACGTCCGGGATATCTTCGGTATAGTGTCGGGTCAGTTTGGCTCTGGGATCTCTCACCAAATCTTCTACAGGCTTTTGTGTTGAGGTGTATAACTGTGCACAGAACTTCTCTACCTCCCCCAAGATCTCAGGTTTCGAAGAAATAAGACTACCATCATCAGTTTTAAGACGCGTCAGCTGGCTCTGTCCGATAGCCAGATCTCTCGCGAACACTTTGGAGCCCTTATTTCGCTCGATAGTATCTTTAATAAACTCTGTTTTCGCATTTCGCAAGTTGCGTGTTTGCGGTTTAGAGATCTGGCTATTAATCTGCCGGTAGGCAGACACGTCTGCTGAAGATTGCAGTCTCATCTCTTGTCTCTCCTCCATGAGCTTGAGAGCTTGGTTGCTTGGTTGGTTGGGTCTTAAAGAAGTCATCTAGTACGAAATAAATCCAATATTCGTTGACTACTCCCACTAGAGAAATGCGAATGCACGCCTCAATTCCTACCTAAATACGCCAGTAACAGATAATTTCCCCTCAAATAAAAATACCCTTACCTATCCCGCGCGAGGGATTAGCGCGGGATAGTTTCGGGCGGGATTGCCGGCGGAATTCCCGCGGGATCGGTAGAGGAAAGGGAGGGATCAGGGTACTTACAATTCCCGCACAAGGGATTATATTGCTGTTTGTTCTTAACGCGTTGTGTTGGTATTATTATTTAGAGTTGCGTTCTCCCAAAATGCGGAATTATTTTTCAAAGATGATGCCCGCGGTTTCCTCCGCGTGGATAAAGTAGCCTTTTATACGTCTCTTGGGTGCATGCAAAGTATTTTGTACCAAATTTGGTCAAAATCGTTTAAACACAAAAACATGAACCTCTCTTTGTTAGAGATTAAGTCTGTAGTTAAACAGATGGAACATCCGTGAAAAGGAAACAGACGGACACTTTCTCAATAATCCACTAGATGTATTTTACCTATGTATAGTTTTCAATTTCAATTCATTTAGTTTTCGATGTTGGCTTGTATAAAGCTCTTACGCATGCCAATAGATAAAATTACAAGTTAACAACGAAATCAATTTAAAATAAGATTATAAAATAAGTATCAATTTAAATAAGATTAGATATTAAAGTAAGCAGGATCAAAATAATTATTTAAAAATAAACAAAATGTCTTAAAATCAATAAATTTATAATTAATTAATAGTCTGAAAAACAATCGTCAATTTGTGTATACGAGATCATCCAAATTATTTAATTTAATCAAAGATTGTCTATCATCTACATGGTATTTTTGATCCCATGAAAAATCTTCAATTTTCTGGGATAAAAAGTAGCCTATGTCTGTCTCCAGAATAGTTACCTCTGAAAAGTTATTCTGTGTGTGACGAATGTCTTTTAACACACACAGATGCATGTGTCTGTGTGTGTATAAAACAACAGACAGGTTCCTTTTTATATTGAATTAAAAAACTACAGGATTTAAAAAAAAAAACATTAGGTACCTCAAACCAGTCGAAGTTGCGTTAATCGTTTAGTATATTATAATTTACCGATATTTCTCAGTATAAAATGAGACGAAAATTGTTTTGAAGTTAAACTTGAGCGAAACATAGGAGTAAGGCGGTCGAAGCAAATGCTATAAAAGCCATTACCCGATATTTCTCTCATGGGGCTGGGCTCAACAAATTGGATATACGCTCTTTGAAACTCATCGTAGGTACCCATTAACTTATTTATCTTACCTAAGGTGACTAAAAAAACAAGTTGCTGAGAATTATTCGGTAATAGATGATTCCCGCGACTTCGTCCGCGTGGATACAATACAATATATCCCTGTACCAAATTTCATCAAAATCGGTTGAGCAGATGGGCCGTGCAAACGTAGCAGACAGACAGACACACTTTCGCATTTATAATATTAGTATGGATTTATACGAGTATATGTTGCTGCGGAGTTGTCTACCACAAGAACTTCATTATAGAAGTTAAAAATACACACACACTGTAATCGTGTCACCGAATAGTTAATAACAATTAGAGCAAATGTTAACGAAATTGAAATGGTACAATTTCGAAAACATATTATGCTCTTTATTTGTGCACCACAACACTAAAATATAAAGAACACAAATAAAGAAAACAATAATATATTTACCTACTTATTGTTTTTTTTTTTTTTTAAAAAAAGGCCAACTGCTGAGTTTCTTGTCGGCTCTTCTCAGTAAAACTGTTTTCAAAACCAGTGGTAGGGTCAAAACATGACGTAACATGAGAGACACCCGTATGTCTTACATGTTGTATATAAATTGAATATTGAGTATTAAGACTCTACCAAAAAAAGAAGAACTGAGAAGAACCGCCAAGAAACTCAGCAGTTATTTTTTGTTCTCTGTATAGTAGCTTGACGACCTCCGTGGCGCAGTGTGTAGCGCTGTTGCCTTAAAGTGCGGAGGTCCCGGGTTCGATCCCCGGCGGGGTCAATTTGGGAATTTATAATTTCTGAATTTTCCTTGGTCTGGCCTGGTGGGAGGCTTCGGCCGTGGCTAGTTACCACCCTGCCGGCAAAGACGTGGCGCCAAGCGATTTAGCGTTCCGGTACGATGCCGTGTAGAAACCGAATAGGTTATGGGTTTAATATAACTGCCATGCCCCTAACAGGTTAGCCCGCTACCATCTTAGACTGCACATCACTTACCATCAGGTGAGATCGCAGTCAAGGGCTTACTTGTAGTGGATAAAAAAAAAAAAAAGACGTGTGGCACTCGGAGACTGCCGCGGTAAAGCTATTGCATAGCATTTTTTATCAACTTACCTAACACTTTAATGCTTTAAGAATTATGTTTTAAAAACATAATTCTTTAAAATTATTTCGCTTTTATATTTTCAACAATTTGAAGTCAACAACACAAGTAGTCATAGCAACCAAAATCATCTTTTCATAAAAATAGTCTTTTTATTTTCAGCAAATTGAAGTCAACAACACAAGTAGTCATAGCAACCAAAGCGTAAGGTTTTTTATCGTTACGGAATTTCTGGATTCGGTCTCCACGCTCAAGGCCCGCGATAGAAGCTATGCAATAGATTAAAATAGTAGCTACTTACCTATAGGAACTCGTAGTTACCACATTAAAAGCGTATTACGAAGTCCCATGTGAAAGTTTCGTAAGTACCAACTTCCAATTTACGCCGGATACCGGTATCGGCGCCGCCGTACATTCATAAACAACGAGTTGAGGCATACTTTGCGATGGTCTGAGCGAAGCTCTATTATTTTGTCTGCGGTCTGAGGCTCGTCTTATTAAACCAAACATCAGCTAAGAACACGTTCTCAAATTTCATTGTTAAGGTGCTCACTTATATTATGTAAGTCTTACGACCGACACTTAAGAACCTGTTCTTAGCTGATATAGTCGGTTAATTAATAATAATCAACTGTGATAAATTACGAAAATCAATAAAATTAAAATTTAATTTAATTTTCACACTTACATTTAATTTAATTTAATTCAGTAAAATCTTTTTCTAAAAAATGATATGAAATGTGCACATTTCATACCCTGTAAATGAGTTCGAAAGTTAAACTTCCCGGCCTAGGCCAGTAAAGAATGTATGTATTTTCAATACATATCTTAAGTATGAATTTGGAATCTTTCTTCCTGAATATCTTGTAACTTGTTATAATGTTCTTTGGCCTAAATAGTTTAAATTTGGAACTCTACCGTATTACGCGTTCAGCACTCACAGCGCAAAAAATTTTTTTAATTTTAATTTAATTTAATTTAATTTATTTAGTACCAGAAAGAAGAGAAATACGAAGAAAAACAGATAAATAGTGGACAAGGAAGCACTTATCTCTATAAGAGATCTCTACCAGTGACCCTTGGCAGTGAGAAAGGTTGCGGAGGAAGAATAGGTACAACAAGATATGAGATAGCATGAATATGATATTATATCATAAACTAACATAAACACACAAATATACATACTAATGATATAAATATATAAATATATAATATATTATATATATACATAAATAAATACATATCAACATACATATTATATAATATAATACTTAATGATATAACAGATACATATTATTATTTATGATTATGATAGAGAAGATAGATAATGATGTTTCAGACGAAGTTTAAATGTGTGAATAGATGGGTTATTCATAAAAATACTATCAGGTAGTGAGTTCCATAGGCGCGTTGCAGCTACCGTAAAAGATTTACCATAGTAAATGGTGTTATAATTTGGCACTGCAAGTGATTTTAATTTTACACACGATCGCACAGGCATCACACGAGGAGGAGCCTCGTGAAAGCGCTCACGTAAGTATGAAGGGGAGGATGTGTTTAAAATCCGAAAGAGTAACGTGAGAATATGAGTATTCCGGCGAAGTCGGATAGGGAGCCACTGTAACTTGTTTCGAAATTGAGATACGTGGTCGAATTTGCGCAATCCGTAAATAAAACGAATGCACAAGTTCTGAAGGCGATCTAGTTTGTCAAGCAGCTCTTCAGTCGCATCTAAATAGCAGACGTCGGCGTAATCTAGAAGTGGGAGCAGAAGGGATTGTGCAAGTAAGATTTTAGTTTTCAAAGGAAGGAAATTCTGCAAGCGTTTCAAAGAATGAATAGAGTAGTGCAAGCGCCTACTAACATTGTTAATGTGATTTGACCAGGATAAATTACCATCGAGTATCACCCCAAGGTTTTTTGCTTTTTCTGTAAGTTGTATCGGAACGCCATCGTAAGCTATGATAGGAAGATTTTTAAAATCAACACGACTTCGCAATTGCTTGCTCCCTATTATCATAGCCTGCGATTTGGTAGGATTTACTAGAAGACCGTGTTCATCAGCCCAGTCCTTTATTTTTGCTAGATCCGTGTTATTATCATTAACCGCAGAAGCAAGGTCAGTGACAGCGGCATGTCTATAAATCTGCAAATCATCTGCATAGAGATGGTAGTGAGAAGAAATGATTTTTGTGATTTCGTTTATAAAAACAGAGAAAAGCAGAGGTGACAATACGCCGCCTTGAGGTACACCAGCAGAAATATCAGCCCAGTCAGAGTAAACTCCGTCTGCACAGATTCTCTGACGGCGACCGAGAAGGTAGGACTTAAACCATTCAATTACGGACGGTGATAGATTAAGTGAACAGAGAATGCAGAGTAGCACGTCAAAGTCAACAGAGTTAAACGCATTGCTAAAGTCGAGAAGAACAAGCACTGTTAGTTTTTTATTGTCCATAGCATAGCGTATATCTTCAGTGACCTTGAGTAAAGCTGTAGAAGTGCTGTGTAAAGGACGGAAACCCGATTGGAATGGACTTAAAAGGTTATTTTGAATAAGGAAAAGGGAAAGTTGTTTAAAGACAACATTCTCTAAAATTTTAGAAATAATGGGGAGGATTGAGATAGGACGATAGTGAGAGAGTGAAGAAGGATTGGATATTTTGGGCAAAGGCAAAACGTGGGCTAGCTTCCAAACTGTTGGAAAAGATTTTGATGAAAGAGAAAAGTTGAGGATATGGGTAATGATAGGCGATACTACATCGATGATAAAAATAAGCATATCACGGCTTATGTCGTCATTACCAACAGCTTTGGATGAAATATTTTGAATCGATTTCTGAACCTCACCAACCGTAATTTCCTGGAAGTAAATATTAAAAGTATAATATTTATTTTTTATCTTTATAATATTGAAAGGCGGGAATTACTACATACCTAATCGTTATAATTTATTATTTAAAAGTGACGAAAAAATGAGTTCAAGGAGAGCGGAGGCCGAATTAGCTAAAAATAATTTGCTTCCGCCGAAATCCTAAGAAAGGTAGGTATATTCGTACTTACGAAAAATTTATCAAGTGGAAGGAGGAAAATCAAGCGACAGGCTGGTCAGAAAAACTAATTTAACTTTTAATATTTCTTAAGTAGGTTGCTTTTTTATTTACTTTCTTTTAATAACATAATATAATATATTAAAAAAAAAGTCACTTGTTTCATTTTTTAGAAAAGCACTATACACACCTCGACCGGGAGAGCATTTCTGGTCTCGTATATAGCCGTACTTCCCGGTCTCGCGATGTAATGTACTATTGATTGTTAGACAGTTGAAGATCTTACAATAGTAATAATTTTACATAGTAGGAACAGTCGACCTCTTACAGGTATACGATCTAGGAAGGCATTAAGTCATAATAATAATATTGGTGTACCAATTCCTAATTGGTTATATTGAGTCCATATTATAATATGTAGTCGTAGTAGTATAACTCTTTATTGCATTTTAGCACATAGCTACAAATTATGCACACAAAACAGAAGACAGGAAACTGTGTTAAATAATCTGTAGATTTGTAAGAACCATAGAGGTAAAATTTTGGTAGGTGGTAAGAAGAGATTATAGTTATTATTATAATGATAAAATTATCTAACTAAGTACTTACCTACAATTTATTTATTTATACTTTAAAATATTTATTTGACATTAAAATGAAAACGTACACATTATTGCACTTGCTGATATCAAAAATTAAGATTAAATGCATATGAGTAAAGTTTCACGCGATATTTCAGCCGCTTAACCAACTTCCAGCCAACTATATTCATAGTTTGTGAAATATCGTAGAAGTTGCAGCGCCCGCGGTAAGCGCTTATTAAATTATCTGCTCGCGCCGGTCATTGTGAGGAGTTTTAGTGAATGCCTTTCGGATGGGACAATGTTATGCAATGATTGGCTTGACTTATGTGAATAGAAGTTTAAAGGCGTGGTTTTCTATGTCAAGACTATAGAACATCAAGTTCAGCAGGCCGAGTTGGAATTTTTTTACGTATTCGCTGCTGAAAAGGTTAACTACCATATTTATATGGAACTAGATGATGCCCGCGACTTCGTCCGCGTGGATTAAGTTTTTTCAATTCCCGCGGCAACTCTAGCCTATGTCCTTCCCCGGGATACAACCTATCGCTTTACCAAATTTCGTCAAAGTCCGCTATCAACTTAGACTGCAACATAGCCAGGTGAGATCGCATTAGGTAAAGGCCTAACTTATAGTGGGCTAGAAAATATTTTGCTCGAAGAAAGAAGACGAAATATAGTCGCTCTTTTCAAAAATCTAGCGGATTTAAACTTTTGAAATAAGAATCAAGATGGCGTCCCCAAGGGATGATGGTCAGATATCCAGGAAAGAAAACTTAGTATATATAACTCCGACTTTGAAAAATACTCTAGGGTTTTATCTTTTCTCCAAGTATTTTATAAGTTTTTGCGATCCATTTTGGATTTGTCTCGAGAAAATCGCTACAAGAGACCTATATGCCCAGCAGTGGACATTCAACTACTCTACGTATACGTTTTGACGACCTCCCTGACGCAGTGGAGAGCGCTGTTGTCTTATGAGCGGGAGGTCCCGGGTTCGATCCCCGGCAGGGTCAATTTACAAATTCTGAATTTTCTCTGATCTGGTCTAGTGGGAGGCTACGGCCATGGCTAGTTACCACCCTACCGGCAAAGACGTATCCGGTACGATTCCGTGAAGAAACTGACTAGGGGTATGGGTTTTATAAAACAGCTGCCCCTAATAGGTCAACCCACTACCATCTTAGACTGCATTATCACTTACCATCAGGTGAGATCGCAGTCAAGGACTAACTTGTACTGGAATCATACCAATATTATAAATGGGAAAGTGTGTTTGTTTGTTGGTTTGTCCTTCAATCACGCCGCAACTGAGCAACAGATAAACGTGATTTTTGCATGGGTATAGTTGAGGACCTGGAGAGTGATATAGGCTTTTCATCCCGGCAAATTAAGGAGTTCCCGTGGGAATTAAAAAGTCTCGGGCATCAGCTAGTAAGAAATAAATAAACCCAGCTAGTTATTGTAACTAAAAATAAAAGTAAAATGTAATTGTTACATTAAAATTATGGTTCATATGAGTAAAGTTTTACATTGTAATATACCCGGCAGTTTTCGCGGTTGGTAAAATATCGCCCGAGCGAGTTGCACCGCCACCGGTGTTGGTTTATTGAATTATCCACTCTCACCGGTCATTGTGGGAAGTTTTAATTAATAGCTCTGCTTTTAAGGGATCGGCGTGCTTTGTCGTAACTTTTGTAGTCTGCAACAATCAAATAGCTGTGAAGTAGAATTTTAAAAAAAAGGCCATAGGGACTGACCATGGAGTGAAAACGAATATATACTTATATATTGATTTTTTAAATTTTTTTGTTTTAATTTTTTTTTATTAAAGAATAAATAATTAATAAAAACGCGAGCATGGGGCAGCGAGGTGTCGGTGTCGGTGTCGGTGACGCGGATCCACAAGTTTACCCCCAACCACAAAATGCTCAACGCGGCTAAAGAACTTTTCACTTCAAAAACCTCCAAAGATAAAACCCTCTTACCCGTTGTTCTAACTTCTACGTGACCCGTTGTCCTACGTGAGCGACAAACGCGGCTCGATACGACGCGATGCGACAGTATCAAACAGTTGCTGACCCTTCACGTGGCCTACGTTGTCGCGTAGACAAGTTTGTCATTTTCTATGACGTCGTATCGCGTTGCGTCGCGTCGTATTGCTTCACGTAGGATAACGCGTGAGTAACCTGTTCATTGAGACCATTCTAATGAGCCCAAAATATGATATCTCTGCTGTAAGGAGTCGGGTACCCTGCAGATTTCAAATTATGCTGCAGTGTCAGGTTACCATGTTCTTGTAATACCTATAATTGAAGTAGCAGACGGATATAAAATCGCTTATAGCAGTATCTATTATTATTTTTTATTGTATTTTATTGATTTATTGCATGTACTTATAGGAGTTATTTATGATCTAAGTAGGAAAATATTATTTTACTAATAATTTTAATTTTAATAGGAGCAGTTTTATATTAATTCCATCTCAAATGGAACTTTTACACTATTCACAAATAAATGAATGAATTTAATATTGTTGATTTATTGTTGTTTCAAAATTAGGTAATCCTTATTTAAGGGCGTCAAGGTACGTCATATAGAACTGACATGTTAAAATAATATTGCTCTAAGCGATGGTAGTAAGCACACAGACCTGTGTCGCGTCGCGTTTTCTAAGACAACGGTTTATTATCGATCTGTAGTAAACTAAAATTTCAGTCGAGCAACGCTGCGAGACTCGCCTAGTTCATACCACACTCGTCTAGAAATTAATATAGACGGCTTAATTAATCACCCGTTGGGTTGGAAAATTGTGCAGCTGCGTCCCGATAATGGCGTCTTCAGAAACCAATCAGACCAGATTGTAAACGATCTATTTGTCCCCCGGTCTAACATTCGACATGAATGAAGTTCGGGATCCACCAAGAATTCAATTTGAAACTATTAAATCGAGGAACTATATGTATTTAACCAAGGAACAAGAGGCTTTATTGCTTCACTCATTGAGTCACTTCTTAGAATGAGAAGGGCTTAGCTATAGTCGTCTACGCTGGCCACGTGTGAATTGGCAGACTTCACACACCTTTGAGAACATTCTGGAGAATTCTCAAGCATGCAGGTTTTCTCACGATATTTAATAAGAGAAATGCTATGAAAAGAAATGTTTTATTTCACCCGCGACAACTTGATGATCAAAATAACATGATCACTAAAAATATGTCAAAACTCTACCACCGGTTCAGAAAGCAGATTCTACTGAGACGAGCCGAACGAAACTCAGAAATTGCTCTTTTTTAAAAAGTGACTGGAATTGGGTATTTGACAACTATTCAAATAGGTGACCAATCATTTGGCAAAAAACAAATAACAAATTTTCATTTCACAAACAACGTTTCCCAAAATTATGAATCATATTAATCGTTATAAAACTTTTGGTCCTACAAATAATTCACTTGACAAAACAATTAACAGACAAATTATCATTTCATAAAATATAATTTGACAAACAATTGATTTATAAATCGTGTTATTTAATAAAACAACGTAAAGCATATTTCTTTTTTGATAAAATGAATTGTTTGATAAATACTGTGAGAGTCTTCTGGCATAGCCCGTTTTAAAAAGTTGACATTCTTGGGTCGAAATCTGAGCACTCAGACTCCACACAGTCTTGTCTGTCCTACCCCTAGAGTGTTTTTGTAAAGAGCGTAGCCAGAAGCTGGCGAAGGAGGTCCTGAACGAAGGTCGAATGGTTTTCCTAGCTTCTCCACTTCCTTTTTAGGCACCACTCCCGCTCATGCAAGAGCGAGCGAAGCGAGCTCGGGACTGGGGGCACTCCGACTCGGATAGTTTAGGTGACTAGGTGAGGTTATTTCCTTTTTATACCACTCAGAAATAAGGAGCCCCGCGAAGCGGGGCTCCGTCGACCGGGCCTTGGAGGTGGTGAGAGAGAAAGGGAGAGAACCCATATCCCTAACATTATCCAGCAAGAGTTCGGTAGACCTAGGTGCGTATGGGTAAATTCCGAATTAAAATTTATTTTACTTATTATTCGAACTTTACCCAAAACATTTGGGTAAACCCAAGCTAAACTATGGCTAATTGCAACATAAGCTATGGCTTAGTAAACCCGTGTAAACCTAGGTTTACTACATCTTCTAGCATTACCCGTAACATATATATTCAAATCATAAAAAATCTCATAATCTCATATGAAATCAGAGATTGTACGCGGACGAAGTTGCGGGCGATCTATATATTTCAAATAACAATTTATATTTTAATATTTTTTGAAAATACGAATTTGAAGAATGAATTATTTTATGAAATAATAAATTGGTAAATGACATTTTTACATTCAGCACGTTTGCAAAGTAAAGTATTTGTGAAATGAGTATTTGTCAAATCATTTTTTAATGAAATATATGTTTGCGGAATACGACGTTTGTGAAATGATTAGTTTTTGAAACGTTTTTTGTGAAATGATCTTTTGTTAAATGTTTTTTGCGAAACATTAGTGAACCATTCAAATAAATGATTTTTTAGTGATTACTAAATAAAGGATCTCCCAAAATTAAAACTATCGATTAAAGTAACTAACTAGATAACTCGGATATACGACCCAAAACGCTAGTAGCCGACATTGGCCTTGCAGCATCTTCGCTCAAGTGGAACTGGGCCGGTCGTGTGAGCCGTATGCCAGATGACTAGTGGGCTAAATCTGCTTCCTTATGAACCCCCTCAAAGTCATCAACGCCAGCGTGGTATACCGAGGTGACGATGGCGTGATGAATAAGACAAATTCAATGTTGAAAATAAATATAATTCCGAAAAATATAAAATCTAAAACCTCCAAAAGCGAAAAGTTCTCGTTAAGTACCGCCCAACCCACTTGCGTAGGTACAGATTTCAAAATCAAAAATCAGATTTCAAATTTCATCAAAATCGGTTGAGCAGATGGGCCGTGCAAACGTAGCAGACAGACAGACACACTTTCGCATTTATAATATTAGTATGGATTTATACGAGTAAGTATATGTTGCTGCGGAGTTGTCTACCACAAGAACTTCATTATAGAAGTCAAAAATACACACACTGTAATCGTGTCCCGAATAGTTAATAACAATTAGAGCAAATTTGTTAACGAAATAGAAATGGTACAATTTCGAAAACATATTATGCTCTTTATTTGTGCACCACAACACTAAAATATAAAGAACACAAATAAAGAAAACAATAATATATTTACCTACTTATTGTTTTTTTTTTTTTTTAAAAAAAAGGCCAACTGCTGAGTTTCTTGTCGGCTCTTCTCAGTAAAACTGTTTTCAAAACCAGTGGTAGGGTCAAAACATGACGTAACATGAGAGACACCCGTATGTCCTACATGTTGTATATAAATTTAGTATTGAGTATTAAGACTCTACCAAAGAAAGAAGAACTGAGAAGAACCGCCAAGAAACTCAGCAGTTTTTTTTTTGTTCTCTGTATAGTAGCTTGACGACCTCCGTGGCGCAGTGTGTAGCGCTGTTGCCTTAAAGTGCGGAGGTCCCTGGTTCGATCCCCGGCGGGGTTAATTTGGGAATTTATAATTTCTGAATTTTCCTTGGTCTGGCCTGGTGGGAGGCTTCGGCCGTGGCTAGTTACCACCCTGCCGGCAAACACGTGCCGCCAAGCGATTCAGCGTTCCGGTACGATGCCGTGTAGAAACCGAATAGGTTATGGGTTTAATATAACTGCCATGCCCCTAACAGGTTAGCCCGCTACCATCTTAGACTGCATCATCACTTACCATCAGGTGAGATCGCAGTCAAGGGCTTACTTGTAGTGGATAAAAAAAAAAAAGACGTATGGCACTCGGAGACTGCCGCGGTAAAGCTATTGCATAGCATTTTTTATCAACTTACCTAACTGCTTTAAGAATTATGTTTTAAAAACATAATTCTTTAAAATTATTTCGCTTTTATATTTTCAACAATTTGAAGTCAACAACACAAGTAGTCATAGCAACTAAAATCATCTTTTCATAAAAATAGTCTTTTTATTTTCAACAAATTGAAGTCAACAACACAAGTAGTCATAGCAACCAAAGCGTAAGGTTTTTTATCGTTACGGAATTTCTGGATTCGGTCTCCACGCTCAAGGCCCGCGATAGAAGCTATGCAATAGCTTAAAATAGTAGCTACTTACCTATAAGAACTCGTAGTTACCACATTAAAAGCGTATTACGAAGTCCCATGTGAAAGTTTCGTAAGTACCAACTTCCAATTTACGCCGGATACGGTACGTTACGGTATCGGCGCCGCCGTACATTCATAAACAACGAGTTGAGGCATAATTTGCGATGGTCTGAGCGAAGCTCTATTATTTTGTCTGCGGTCTGAGGCTCGTCTTATTAAACCAAACATCAGCTAAGAACACGTTCTCAAATTTCATTGTTAAGTAATGTAAGTAATGTAAGTCTTAAGACCGACACTTAAGAAACTGTTCTTAGCTGATATAGTCGGTTAATTAATAATAATCAACTGTGATAAATTACGAAAATCAATAAAAATAAAATTTAATTTAATTTTCACACTTACATTTAATTTAATTTAATTCAGTAAAATCTTTTTCTAAAAAATGATATTATGAAATGTGCACATTTCATACCCTGTAAATGAGTTCGAAAGTTAAACTTCCCGGCCTAGGCCAGTAAAGAATGTATGTATTTTCAATACATATCTTAAGTATGAATTTGGAATCTTTCTTCCTGAATATCTTGTAACTTGTTTTAATGTTCTTTGGCCTAAATAGTTTAAATTTGGAACTCTACCGTATTACGCGTTCAGCACTCACAGCGCAAAAAAAAAATTAAAAGTATAATATTTATTTTTTATCTTTATAATATTGAAAGGCGGGAATTAACTACATACCTAATCGTTATAATTTATTGTTTAAAAGTGACGAAAAAATGAGTTCGAATGAGGATATTTTGGATTTAGATTATACACCTCCTTTTCTGAGAGCGGAGGTCGAATTAGCTAAAAATAATTTGCTTCCGCCGAAATCCTAAGAAAGGTAGGTATATTCGTACTTACGAAAAATTTATCAAGTGGAAGGAGGAAAATCAAGCGACAGGCTGGTCAGAAAAACTAATTTAACTTTTAATATTTCTTAAGTAGGTTGCTTTTTTATTTACTTTCTTTTAATAACATAATATAATATATTAAAAAAAAAGTCACTTGTTTCATTTTTTAGAAAAGCACTATACACACCTCGACCGGGAGAGCATTTCTGGTCTCGTATATAGCCGGCCTCGCGTAGCTCGGCCGTCTAACTAACACTCGACCAGAAAACGCGTACTTCCCGGTCTCGCGATGTAATGTACTATTGATTGTTAGACAGTTAAAGATCTTACAATAGTAATAATTTTACATAGTAGGAACAGTCGACCTCTTACAGGTATACGATCTAGGAAGGCATTAAGTCATAATAATAATATTGGTGTACCAATTCCTAATTGGTTATATTGGGTCCATATTATAATATGTAGTCGTAGTAGTATAACTCTTTATTGCATTTTAACACATAGCTACAAATTATGCACGCAAAACAGAAGACAGGAAACTGTGGTAAATAATCTGTAGATTAGTAAGAACCATAGAGGTAAAATATTGGTAGGTGGTAAGAAGAGATTATAGTTATTATTATAATGATAAAATTATTTAACTAAGTACTTACCTACAATTTATTTATTTATACTTTAAAATATTTATTTGACATTAAAATGAAAACGTACACATTATTGCACTTGCTGATATCAAAAAAGCGGCCAAGTGCGAGTCGGACTCGCGCACCGAGGGTTCCGTACTCAAGAAGTAGGTATAATTACCTTTGTTAATGAACCGCAAAACTAACTTTGTTTGTAGAGGTTTACTGTTAATATCAAAAAATTACGTTTGTTGTATGGGAGCCTCCCTTTAATATTTACTTTATTGATATTTAATTATTTATTTTAAAAGTCATATACAAGTTAATATTCTGTGAAAATTTAAACCGTCTACAAATTACCGTTTTTAATATTGAGCAAAAAAATACGAAAAAAACACGTTTATTGTATGGGGACCCCCCTTAAATTATATATTTTTTTAATTTTTAGTATTTGTTGTTATAGCGGCAACGGAAATACATCATTTGTGAAAATTTCAGCTTTCTAGCTATCACGGTCTATGAGATACAGCCTGGAGACAGACAGACAGACAGACAGACAGACAGACAGACAGCGGAGTCTTAGTAATAGGGTCCCGTTTTTACCCTTTGGGTACGGAACCCTAAAAATTAAGATTAAATGCATATGAGTAAAGTTTCACGCGATATTTCAGCCCCTTAACCAACTTCCAGCCAACTATATTCATAGTTTGTGAAATATCGTAGAAGTTGCAGCGCCCGCGGTAAGCGCTTATTAAATTATCTGCTCGCGCCGGTCATTGTGAGGAGTTTTAGTGAATGCCTTTCGGATGGGACAATGTTATGCAATGATTGGCTTGACTTATGTGAATAGAAGTTTAAAGGCGTGGTTTTCTATGTCAAGACTATAGAACATCAAGTTCAGCAGGCCGAGTTGGAATTTTTTTACGTATTCGCTGCTGAAAAGGTTAACTACCATATTTATATGGAACTAGATGATGCCCGCGACTTCGTCCGCGTGGATTAAGTTTTTTCAATTCCCGCGGCAACTCTAGCCTATGTCCTTCCCCGGGATACAACCTATCGCTTTACCAAATTTCATCAAAGTCCGCTATCAACTTAGACTGCAACATAGCCAGGTGAGATCGCATTAGGTAAATGCCTAACTTATAGTGGGCAAGAAAATATTTTGCTCGAAGAAAGAAGAAGAAATGTAGTCGCTCTTTTCAAAAATCTAGCGGATTTCAACTTTTGAAATAAGAATCAAGATGCCGTCCCCAAGGGATGATGGTCAGATATCCAGGAAAGAAAACTTAGTATATATAACACCGACTTTGAAAAATACTCTAGGGTTTTATCTTTTCTCCAAGTATTTTATAAGTTTTTGCGATCCATTTTGGATTTGTCTCGAGAAAATCGCTACAAGAGACCTATATGCCCAGCAGTGGACATTCAACTACTCTACGTATACGTTTTGACGACCTCCCTGACGCAGTGGAGAGCGCTGTTGTCTTATGAGTGGGAGGTCCCGGGTTCGATTCGCGGCAGGGTCAATTTACAAATTCTGAATTTTCTCTGATCTGGTCTAGTGGGAGGCTACGGCCGTGGCTAGTTACCACCCTACCGGCAAAGACGTATCCGGTACGATTCCGTGAAGAAACTGACTAGGGGTATGGGTTTTATAAAACAGCTGCCCCTAATAGGTCAGCCCACTACCATCTTAGACTATTTATTATTATCACTTACCATCAGGTGAGATCGCAGTCAAGGACTAACTTGTACTGGAGTCATACTAATATTATAAATGGGAAAGTGTGTTTGTTTGTTGGTTTGTCCTTCAATCACGCCGCAACTGAGCAACAGATAAACGTGATTTTTGCATGGGTATAGTTGAGGACCTGGAGAGTGAAATAGGCTTTTCATCCCGGCAAATTAAGGAGTTCCCGTGGGAATTAAAAAGTCTCGGGCATCAGCTAGTAAGAAATAAATAAACCCATTCAAAATGAAGAAACACGTGTTTCGCCATTTTTGAAAATTCTACCCCCAAAGGGCTGAAATAGGGGGTGAAAGTTTGTTTAAAAGTCTTTTATTTTACAGGTTATTTTTCAAGTTATATCTACGAAACTTGGTATTTTGGTTTTCGGTAAAAAAATAAGAAGAACGTGTGTAAATTTTTTTTTTAATTCCACCCCCAAAGGGATTAAATAGGGGTTGAAAGTTTTATGAAATTCCGTCGTTTTTCAAGCTATAGCCATGAAACTTGATATTTGGGCTTCCGGTTAAAAAGGATGAAATACAGATTTCACAATTTATAAAATTTCTATCCCCACGAAAGTCAAATAGGGAGTTTGTCCGTCAATCACACCGCAACAGAGCAACGGATCGGCGTGATTTTTTGCATGGGTATTGGGTATAGTTGAATACCTGGAGAGTGACATAGACTTATTTTTATACCGGAAAAGTAAGGAGTGCCTGTGGGAATTAAAAAACTTATGTCACGCGGACGAAGTCGCGGGCGTCCGCTAGTTGTAACTAAAAATAAAAGTAAAATGTAATTGTAACATTAAAATTATGATTCATATGAGTAAAGTTTTACATTATAATATACCCGGCAGCTTTCGCGGTTGGTAAAATATCGCCCGAGCGAGTTGCACCGCCACCGGTGTTGGTTTATTGAATTATCCACTCTCACCGGTCATTGTGGGAAGTTTTAATGAATAGCTCTGCTTTTAAGGGATCGGTGTGCTTTGTCGTAACTTTTGTAGTCTGCAACAATCAAATAGCTGTGAAGTAGAATTTAAAAAAAAAGGCCATAGGGACTGACCATGGAGTGAAAACGAATATATACTTATATATTAATTTTTTTAAATTTTTTTGTTTTAATTTTTTTTTATTAAAGAATAAATAATTAATAAAAACGCGAGCATGGGGCAGCGAGGTGTCGGTGTCGGTGTCGGTGACGCGGATCCACAAGTTTACCCCCAACCACAAAATGCTCAACGCGGCTAAAGAAGTTTTCACTTCAAAAACCTCCAAAGATAAAACCCTCTTACCCGTTGTTCTAACTTCTACGTGACCCGTTGTCCTACGTGAGCGACAAACGCGACTCGATACGACGCGATGCGACAGTATCAAACAGTAGCTGACCCTTCACGTGGCCTACGTTGTCGCGTAGAAAAGTTTGTTATTTTCTATGACGTCGTATCGCGTTGCGTCGCGTCGTATTGCTTCACGCAGGATAACGCGTGAGTAACCTGTTCATTGAGACCATTCTAATGAGCCCAAAATATGATATCTCTGCTGTAAGGAGTCGGGTACCCTGCAGATTTCAAATTATGCTGCAGTGTCAGGTTACCATGTTCTTGTAATACCTATAATTGAAGTAGCAGACGGATATAAAATCGCTTATAGCAGTATCTATTATTATTTTTTATTGTATTTTATTGATTTATTGCATGTACTTATAGGAATTATTTATGATCTAAGTAGGAAAATATTATTTTACTAATAATTTTAATTTTAATAGGAGCAGTTTTATATTAATTCCATCTCAAATGGAACTTTTACACTATTCACAAATAAATGAATTTTAATATTGTTGATTTATTGTTGTTTCAAAATTAGGTAATCCTTATTTAAGGGACGTCAAGGTACGTCATATAGAACTGACATGTTAAAATAATATTGCTCTTAGCGATGGTAGTAAGCACACAGACCTGTGTCGCGTCGCGTTTTCTAAGACAACGGTTTGTCATCGATCTGTAAACTAAAATTTTAGTCGAGCAACGCTGCGAGACTCGCCTAGTTCATACCACACTCGTCTAGAAATTAATATAGACGGCTTAATTAATCACCCGTTGGGTTGGAAAATTGTGCAGCTGCGTCCCGATAATGGCGTCTTCAGAAACCAATCAGACCAGATTGTAAACGATCTATTTGTCCCCCGGTCTAACATTCGACATGAATGAAGTTCGGGATCCACCAAGAATTCAATTTGAAACTATTAAATCGAGGAACTATATGTATTTAACCAAGGAACAAGAGGCTTTATTGCTTCACTCATTGAGTCACTTCTTAGAATGAGAAGGGCTTAGCTATAGTCGTCTACGCTGGCCACGTGTGAATTGGCAGACTTCACACACCTTTGAGAACATTCTGGAGAATTCTCAAGCATGCAGGTTTTCTCACGATATTTAATAAGAGAAATGCTAAGAAAAGAAATATTTTATTTCACCCGCGACAACTTGATGATCAAAATAACATGATCACTAAAAATATGTCAAAACTCTACCACCGGTTCAGAAAGCAGATTCTACTGAGACGAGCCGAACGAAACTCAGAAATTGCTCTTTTTTAAAAAGTGACTGGAATTGGGTATTTGACAACTATTCAAATAGGTGACCAATCATTTGGCAAAAAACAAATAACAAATTTTCATTTCACAAACAACGTTTCCCAAAATTATGAATCATATTAATGGTTATAAAACTTTTGGTCCTACAAATAATTCACTTGACAAAACAATTAACAGACAAATTATCATTTCATAAAATATAATTAGACAAATAATTGATTTATAAATCGTGTTATTTAATAAAACAACGTAAAGCATATTTCTTTTTTGATAAAATGAATTGTTTGATAAATACTGTGAGAGTCTTCTGGTGTAGCCCGTTTTAAAAAGTTGACATTCTTGGGTCGAAATCTGAGCACTCAGACTCCACACAGTCTTGTCTGTCCTACCCCTAGAGTGTTTTTGTAAAGAGCGTAGCCAGAAGCTGGCGAAGGAGGTCCTGAACGAAGGTCGAATGGTTTTCCTAGCTTCTCCACTTCCTTTTTAGGCACCACTCCCGCTCATGCAAGAGCGAGCGAAGCGAGCTCGGGACTGGGGGCACTCCGACTCGGATAGTTTAGGTGACTAGGTGAGGTTATTTCCTTTTTATATCACCCAGAAATAAGGAGCCCCGCGAAGCGGGGCTCCGTCGACCGGGCCTTGGAGGTGGTGAGAGAGAGAGGGAGAGAACCCATATCCCTAACATTATCCAGCAAGAGTTCGGTAGACCTAGGTGCGTATGGGTAAAGTCCGAATTAAAATTTATTTTACTTATTATTCGAACTCTACCCAAAACATTTGGGTAAACCCAAGCTAAACTATGGCTAATGGCAACATAAGCTATGGCTAAGTAAACCCGTGTAAACCTAGGTTTACTACATCTTCTAGCATTACCCGTAAGATATATATTCAAATCATAAAAAATCTCATAATCTCATATGAAATCAGAGATTGTACGCGGACGAAGTTGCGGGCGATCTATATATTTCAAATAACAATTTATATTTTAATATTTTTTGAAAATACGAATTTGAAGAATGAATTATTTTATGAAATAATAAATTGGTAAATGTCATTTTTACATTCAGCACGTTTGCAAAGTAAAGTATTTGTGAAATGAGTATTTGTCAAATCATTTAATATTTAATGAAATATATGTTTGCGGAATACGACGTTTGTGAAATGATTAGTTTTTGAAACGTTTTTTGTGAAATGATCATTTGTTAAATGTTTTTTGCGAAACATTAGTGAACCATTCAAATAAATGATTTTTTAGTGATTACTAAATAAAGGATCTCCCAAAATTAAAACTATCGATTAAAGTAACTAACTAGATAACTCACTCGGATATACGACCCAAAACGCTAGTAGCCGACATTGGCCTTGCAGCATCTTCGCTCAAGTGGAACTGGGCCGGTCGTGTGAGCCGTATGCCAGATGACTAGTGGGCTAAATCTGCTTCCTTATGGACCCCCTCAAAATCATCAACGCCAGCGTGGTATACCGAGGTGACGATGGCGTGATGAATAAGACAAATTCAATGTTGAAAATAAATATAATTCCGAAAAATATAAAATCTAAAACCTCCAAAAGCGAAAAGTTCTCGTTAAGTACCGCCCAACCCACTTGCGTAGGTACAGATTTCAAAATCAACTGCGCATCGTTTTCATGCATTTTAATTGGATGGCTCGTCCAATTCCTAATTGGAATGTAAACATTGAAATGGTTTAACCATCAAAGCTGGCTGCGTAATGGGAACGAAATAGAATCTCGATAAAATTAATTGAAAAAATTTCTAGTGGTCCGCCCCGGAACCTGGCCTGCCTTAAATGGATGTAAATAAAATTATGAATATTAATATTTCATTATACTTCTTACGAAAGGATGCAATTGGGATGTCGGCTAGGTCAAAAAAAAATATTATTTAGCGATTATTAAATAGAGGGCCTGCCAAAAGACGTAACATTCACGTCCCCTGTTAATTTTATGGTTAACCATAGACCTATAAAAGAATTTTAAACTAATTTATGATAAAATCCCATGCTAGGCGCGCTGTTACGGTTTAAAATAGTTGCTGATTGGTCAAATACCCGATTCGTGCCATTTGTAATTTAACTGGAAACCTTAAAGCCTGTAACTATCAATAGTTTCACAGAATTTCGTTTCACGGACAGACCTCGGTTGCATCAATCGGTTTAGACAACTCGCTGACTGGTGGGATGCTGCGGCCAAAGAATAAACTCACAAGAAACAGATGGGTAACTAGAATTATTTTAATTATTTGGGATTTTGGGAAAACAAGAGGATTCTTCATCACGCGGGTGAAGGCGCGGGCATCCTCCATTATGATTTTAAAGTACTCAAGCAAAAATAAGAAGTGATCTATGTCCTTTCCCGGGATACAAATTTTATTATGTAGCAGAAACACCTTTGGCTACAGTCTCGAAACAAAAATATTCCAAAGAATGCTCCAAAATTTTGATTTTTATTGTACTAATTCGGAAACGGTCAAAAATTTTATAACGTGTGGAAGTTTATTTTTATAACCTTCTTTGAAAAGGTTTCCTCCCGTCACGGCCATAAATGCTTTTTTGCCAGTCCATAAATTATAACCTTTATCAAGCTGTTGCATCGTTTTGGGCGCTTAATGTATTCTTAGTCAAGACTTATAAGTCATTCTACCAAAACGGGTAAGATACAGTCCGTCAAACTTATTCTTCTTCACGCGGGTGAAGGCGCGGGCATCCTCCATTATGATTTTAAAGTACTCAAGCAAAAATAAGAAGTGATCTATGTCCTTCCCCAGGATACAAATTTTATTATGTAGCAGAAACACCATTGGCTACAGTCTCGAAACAAAAATATTCCAAAGAATGCTCCAAAATTTTGATTTTTATTGTACTAATTCGGAAACGGTCAAAAATTTTATAACGTGTGGAAGTTTATTTTTATAACCTTCTTTGAAAAGGTTTCCTCCCGTCACGGCCATAAATGCTTTTTTGCCAGTCCATAAATTATAATCTTTATCAAGCTGTATGCATCGTTTTGGGCGCTTAATGTATTCTAAGTCAAGACTTATAAGTCATTCTACCAAAACGGGTAAGATACAGTCCGTCAAACTTATCTAACCAAGTGACAGCGTCTTTAAATTAAAGCTAAAATAAAAACCAAAACTAAACAGGCATAAAAATTAGTTCCAATTTAGGCCACCGGATAGAATAAGTTTGACGGACTATTAATGGTATTATAGCAATGAAAAAAAAAATTGCTCACATAAGGTGTCACCTCTATTCCCATAGTCTTTGCCCAGTCCGAGGGGCGGGCGGCGCCGCGCGGCGTACCTGCGCGGGGCGGTATTGATTATTCGGGGGGCGGTTACTTTCGCCACTGTTTTAATGCTACCCATGAAATGTTTTTATTGCCGGCTTGGCAGCCCTGGCGCACTGAATAAACATTCCAATCAATATACATTTCTGTACAATTGCGTCTTTTCGACTATTACTATTATAATAATATCATTATAGGTTACGTGGCTATTGATTGTTGTATTATCCACAATATTTCTTGGTTTTCGTTGTCACTACGGACCGGACAGGATAAATTGTCTGCGTAAAACTTTCGCGTCGGAGGGGAACAACGTTTTATCCTATAGTGCGCGCGCTCCATATAAAAGTAAATGACGCGAACTTTTTGCACGTAGTGCCACAGTCTAAGAAAATAAGTTCTTGATACGAACGTTGAAAGGTACTATAACGACAGTTATATAGTCGAGACGACTAACATAGACAAAATATTTCATCCCTAAGTGACCCTATTTATTTTTTGATAAAATATTATAGTTTTGCTTAAAATACGCTAAGCTAGGTAGTAAAAATATTAGCTATAAGTATGTCAAGTAGCATTCAAATCCGTTCAGTAGTTCAAAAACAGAAAAACTAAAAAAAGAATTGTTTGGAGCCCTGTGTCTATGTCCCCTCCAATTAATTATTTTTTGATAGTAATCTTTGCAGTTTTATAAAGCCTTGGCACAACAACTTCCCAATAAGCTATCCTAATATAGTTGTAGCATGGGTAAAGGTATGTGAGTTTGGTACAAAGTATGATCTCTTTAACGCTTCGTTAACCCCGGGGGTGGAGTGCTTTCGAGTGGCCCTAGAGTCGAATTCCGGGTCGAGTGACGTGCGCTGTACTTTTGACCAGCTGGAGAGAACCTTAAAGCACTGCAAAATATTTTCATACATTACATGTATCGTAAGAGTACATGTAACGTGACTTTATGTAGGTTAGTATGTCGAGCCTTTTATATGACAACCTTATCACGACCCAACAGTTAAACCGATTTCGATTTAATTTTGTACAGAGATAGTTTATATCCTGGGGATGTATAAGTATACATACTTTCTATCCCGTAATATCAATTAGATTTTACGGGATTTGTAAAATGTCTCACCTAACCTCTTTTTCTATTCCTAAGTATACATCTATTAAATTATACGAAATACTCGATACTAAAGATCCAGTAAGATTCACGGGGTCTTTGGTCTTAACAGTTGTTTACTTTATTTAAAACTTGCATCAAAAGGACGTCATAGAAAAGAGGAAGCATCAATAAAAGCAAGAAAAATATTCTCAATTCATCACGATCCGAATAAAACAAGAAACCTCTTGGGAAGGAACAAGAAAATAATAAAAAAACAGCATGTACAAGAAACAAAGAGACGAGCAAATAGATGAGCTGATGAATAGAGCTTGATACAAACACGATACGCGACGAAAACGTGTTCCTTCAGGAGCAACGGCTCAATAATTCGCTCGCCGCCGCGCCGTTACCGTCATTACAATCATCACAGAGAAAGTGACGTACTTTAGCCGGCGCGCTAGAGTCTCACCAAATCTTTCGACGCGGAACCGCCTTGAGCCGATCAGAAAAGCTTTATGAATATGTAATTAAGAGTGAACAAGTGAATATAATCAAAATTATTAAAAAAAAATACGACTGCTTTTCCGGGGTCCGTGTATGTATGTGTGTCTAACACATACATAGACGGACCCTGAAAACATAAAACATTTTTTTTGGGCAGTCATGTAGTATAAATCCCCCTTGAATGGAAGTAAAGTTAAATGTTTTTTTTTTGTGAATCACTGGATATTGAACTATAGTTATATAGTTATATATTTTTGGAATCCACTCATCATTTTGTAGATGATGATTAAATAGTTAATCTTATTTTCGAATATTTTTTTTCAACTTTAGTCTTTAATGCGGAACTATGGTCACCCCATCAATTTTTTTTTTAATTTTACTAACCTATGTCACCCGGAATAAGCTAGGGATTCTAACGATACCTCATTTACCAAAATCGCTTCAGGCGTATAGAAGTTATGGTGGAATATACAAACTCACATACATACATACATACATACATACATACATACATACATACATACATACATACATACATACATACATACATACATACATACATACATACATACATACATACATACATACATACATACATACATACATACATGCATACATACATACATACATACATATATACATATATACATGAACCCTGAAAACAATATACTCCTTTTTTCGGGCAGTCGTATAAAAAGAAGTCGCCCGCCCCGGCTGACGCGACTCGATGGCCACCGACGGGGAAACGGGGTTTTGCCGCGTTTTCACGCTTATTGCATCATGCATAAAGCTTTTATTACTAACATAGTTTTAAGATATTTTGTTACTAACACTGTATGGATCCTAGATCTGAAATATAGGTTATTTATTATTTATTATTTATTATAAAGCTCACATAACGCTTTTCTGACTGGCTCAAGCCGGTTCCGCGTCGATAGACACTTGAACTCCCTAAATTTCAGTTATTCACTCGTATCTCTAAGATTTCATTTTTGTTCGCGATAAAAAATGTTTTAAAATCCGTGAATTATCCATTTTTTACGAGTTTCAGCGAGAAGCCAGCTAGCTTAACTTTTAAGTCAGTTAAAAAAGTAGATTGTAATTTGTGCGCCCGTAGTCGCCATCGCGCCGCGCTTCCGTCTCGCTTTCTCTTTGTTTCAGCCCTTAGAGCCGCTACAATCAAATTGTTCCGCCGTATTGTAAAATGTTTTAATTGTCGCGCTTTTAAGTGCTTTAATGAAAATCGTTCCAAGATTTCATAGGTAGGTACTTCTGTAAGTGGAAAATTAAAACAGGGAATAAAGGCAGGTAGGGTTGAAAGAAATTCTCTCTACAGTGTTATACCTTTATAGCTTTTAACGACGAAACGGCGTTAACTTTTAAGATTATTTAAACAAGTGTTATTATCCGTCATCTCACGGCAGCTAAAAAATGGATTTTTAAGATTTTCTAGTAAAACAAGTAACCCTTTTCCAAGTAACATTTTGTACTACCATTAAACTATATCTTATAATATTATAAATGCGAAAGTTTTGATGAATGGATGGATGTATGGATGGATGGATGTTAATAAGTCAATCACGCCAGAAAGTCTGGACGGATCTGGATTAAATTTGGCACAGAGATAGATTTATAGTCTGGAATAACACAAAGACTATTTATATCGGAAAACTAAAGAGTTCCCACGAGAACCGATGTACCTCAATCCACGCAGGCGAAGTCGCGGGCAAAAATCAGGTAATATTTTAAAAGATTTTTTTGACTCTTGTTTCAGAATTATAATCCTTACTTTAGGGACGTTAAGATGCGTCATATTATATTACGCTAATTTAAAAATAATACTGGTTTAAAAAATTAGGAGTCATAAAAAAAATCGTCTCGTGAGTTACCAACCCGCTCACTGATTGATTTCGCTTCAAATTTTCCCGAAACAAAGGTTACGCGACGCGACATTTTGTGACAAAGGATTTTAATGCCTATTTTCTCGAGCAAAAAAGAAGATTATTTTTAAGAGCATTGTTTTTGAGTTACGTTGTGGAAATAAAAAATTTCGTTGCCAATTTTTTTGATAAATTTTACCCTTTTTTAGGTATTCAAAATTCAAATATATTTATTTTTTGTTTGAAAGAGTTTTTTCTTTGATGGAACTGAGTTTGTCTTGAAATTAGATATGACCTATAGGCCACAAGTTTGCCAAAGTTAGGTTTTTTTTTGGAAAATCTAAATATTTCATTTTTATCAAGTTTTGTTTTATGTTCTTACGGCCCTGTGTAGCGTAAAAGGGGGTTTTTAAAAGCAGTGTATCCATCAAATGGTGACATAATGTATGATTGTAAAAATAATTTGCTGTTTTCAAAAACTTTAAGCAGCCATATTGACACAACTCAAAACACAATTTAAAAAATCTCTGCATTGAATTTTTTTTTAAATATATCTCTTAATTAACCTTTTAAAGCAATTTTTCTCCATAATGAAACTAATAATTTTCTCTAGAAATATATGATAAAATTCATATTTCTAAATCAAACACATTGTCGGATTCATTTGTATTGAAAAGTAAGTATTTATTTTTTTACAAATGATTTCTTGCATTTTTTGCGTCATGCGCTTGCTCGATTTCACCCCAGCGCGCCTGTGTTTTTCATCTCGTGGACTCACAGCGCCTTAAGCAATGTGGCCAATTCTGAATTACACAATCTTTAAACTAAACTAAAATGACAGCTTTAAGTCTAGTTCTGTCCCTTTCCGCGGGGGGTTATTCAGGAAGGTTTAGCAATATTTATAATGCTGTCATTTTAGTTAATAGATTGTGTACAAGAGAATCAGCCCTATAGTGTACCTACCTACCTACTCATTAGTGTTCTTTTCTTACTTTACTGTCCTATGTTAGTTATAGTGTTAGTCATAGATTATAGTGATCACGTGGAGGTCTCTGTGAGCTAATTAACTATAATTTGTTAGTACTACATTACCCTATTGAACATTTTGCGAAGGAGATCGCATTACATATCTTACCTTGTTGTATTATACGAGTATATCAAATTATTATGCCTAAGTTCAAAGGCCTATAATGACGCACCCTACTTTAGGCATTGATTGGTATAAGAGCCTTATTTATATGATGCGACAAGGCTCCGATACGACATCAATTTATCGTCACCATCTTCTACCCATTGCCGGCCCACTACTGGCAGATTCCATACATCTTTGAAATCATTATGGATACCGCTCATTAATTGAGGTATCCTTAAAATGTTTTGCTTCATAGTTACATCAAGTGATACAAAGTATTATAATTGACTAGATGATGACGTGGATTAAGGTTTTTTGATTTCCGCAGGATCTCATCAGTTTTCCGTGATAAAATGTGTTAATACAGGGTATAACCTACCTTCATTTCAAATTTCAGCCAAATCGGTTTTGTAGTTGTGGTGTGAATTTGTAACAAATATCCAAATATCCAAACTTTCACAGTGCACTGTACAAGACATAATAATGTCGTGTCGGGTAAATATTCATGTTAATGTCTTATCGTATCGTTCATTAGAAACACACCTACACAGGTAACATGATAGATAGGCTTCATAATGCTTTCTGAACTTATCTCGGGGAAACCATTAATATCCGGCGATGTAACGAGATCCTAAACTCTGTTACACCCACTTTTACCTGTTAGTGAAGGAGGTAAACTTAAAGTATGCATACTTTAATCAGGGGGCATACTATCATCGCCTAAAGTAGTATTATTGTAATATTGTTGACGCTCTTGTTTCATAAGTATAGTCCTTATTGTAGGGAAATTAAGGTATTTCTTAAAAACTGACATATAAAAAAATAGAACACCAAATCATATCAAATCAATATGCATTTACTCGAATTAGGTACACTGTACACTTATTGACGTTGATATAAATATAAAACATGATGGTGATAATCATTTACGGTATCTTAAAACTAAAGCTACGAGGGTTCCAAATGCGGTCGGTCTGAGAAGAGCCTCCAGAAAAAAGTTCAAGTGTGGATGAGTACTCGTTGAGTATATTGGAATTCTAGGTTTTACCCATAATCAACAGCCATTACATCCACTTTTGATCAGAGACCTATTTAAGGTAACTCTTCTATCGGTCTAGCCTGCAGTACCTATCTCCTTAACCCCGAGTGTTTCATAATATTGGTTTTTACGCACGACAGCGAGGCACCCTTAAATGGCCACTTTATTATTCGAGGAGTCATAATAGGCTCCCGTGCCAATAATAAGTTGAGGAAAACGCCCTCCTTACGTTCTAATATTGAGCTCGGGGAGGCCAGTCAAATGAGCGACGCGTGACTAGGGGCTTAATAGATAGTAGATACTATACTCTCTTACTTTTCTCCTTTATTCTTTACTAGCTGATACCCGTGACTTCGTCCGCCTGGATTGAGGTTTTTTGGTTCCCTGGAGAACTGGATAAAAAGTAGCCCATGTGTTATTCCAGACTATAATCTATTTCTGTACCAAATTTCATACAGATCCGTTCAGCCGTTCTGGCGTGATTGAGTTACAAAAATCCATCCATCCACCCGAACTTTCGTATATGGATGCGAAACTCAGTAGTACCCAGTTTAGTATAGGCTTATGGACTAATATTATAAATGCGAATGTGTGTCTGGCTGCTACGCTCATGTGTGTCTGGCCCATCTGTTCAACCGATTTTGCTAAAATTTGGTATATAGGTAGTATACATCTCGGAGAAGGACATAGGCTTTTTATCCCGGGCATCATCTAGTTTATAATATTAAAGTATTACTGGAAAACGCTGGCCTTCTCGTCTCGACAATACCTTTTGTGTAGTAGTCCCAAAGTTAAACAATAAACTTATGTCTTCTATTAACAGTGTATGAGGGGAAATCTATCATTACCAGCGTAATATAGAGGCAATTACCAGACATCGCAGTATGTTATAGTACGCAGCAATAATTGGGGGTCGGGGTGATCTTGAGAGCAGTTGGAGCGAGCTGGAGGTCTTAACGCGATTGTGAACCTATTAGTTCAACTTCGCCCGAAAGGTCGATGTTAGTTACCATAACATAATAACTACCATTTACATTATTATAAGTGCTTCTTATTCGAATTCAAATTGGGAATTAGGATTTTTTTTCTCGAAGACAAATTTTATTTTCCCTTGAGAGCGATTACATTTTTCACCTGGTGGAATATAATGATGTAGTGTAAGACTAGCTAATATCCGCGACTTCGTCCGCGTAGATTGAGGTTCCCGCAGGAACTCTTTAATTTTCCTGGATAATGTGTTATTCCAGACTATGATCTATCTCTGTGCCAAAATTCATCCAGATAAGTTTAGCCGTTCTGGCGTGATTGAGTAACTAACATCCATCCCTCCATCCAAACTTTCGCATTTATAATATTAGTAAAGTAGGTATAGATAGATTAGTATTATTATAATAACATCCTCTTAGTAAATTAATTGATAAGTTAATTATTTATTAATGTTTTCTAAATTCAAAACAGCCATATCGTTATTGGGAGTAAATCATCGCGTCATACGTAAAGCAAACCCGTAAGATGTTATCGCCCAATATTCCCTTTGATAGGATTACTTCCCTAACGATGCGTGGGACGTCAACTGCAGATTCGCGACTCTTAGTGATAAGGACGCGTCTACCACACTGAGAGGCAAAAGGAGATGATGAGAATCAGACTGTCTTAAGGGTGAAATCACACTATGAACTGATACAACGTCGGCGCTTTCTGAATTTCATCTATAAACGTTATCGAAATTATGTTAATACATAATTCTATTATACATACTTACTTATATTATATATTAGTTACTTATATTATAAACTAGCGGATGCCCGCGAGTTCGTCCGCGTGGATTGATGTTTTTTGGTTTTAACCACGCGGGAACTCTTAAATACGCGGGATAAAAAGTAGTATGTGTGTTATTCCAGACTATAATCTATCCCTGTGCCAAATTTCATCCAGATCCGTTCAGTTGTTCTAGAGTTATAAGTGTTCGAACAAACCCGACTTTGTTTTATATATTAAGCTGCGAAAATGTGTCTGTCTGTCTGACGTCTATCTGCTCGGCTTTTCCGGCCCTTTTTGACGCTAATCTCTTCGAATTCTTAAACGATCGATCGAATCGAAACTTAGGGTAAGGGTAGCTCTAAAATTCAGTTGCAATATTTGAACTACACTCACAAATATACATGTGAAGTTAAATAGAAGCTCATAAAAAAAGCTGACCGTCTTACATTTTTCTGTGCTCCGAGCCTAAAAATCTCTATTTAGTTTAATTAAATTGTTCGAGATTATCAAAAGGTTGAAAGGCTAATGCCCACTCATGCGCTGTTAACCTTATGCTAATGCCGCGTGGGGTCAGGACTCAGGACTAGTGAACCTGGGTTGGTGTGAACCTAGGTGTTAGACCTGGAATTGTCACCTAGGTACTTGCCATTCAAGCGTCTTTTGTTTTTGAACACTTCTATGTGTATATATAAATAACTATAGTTGATTCCCGCGACTTCATCTGTATTTTTTAGGGTTCCGTACCCAAAGGGTAAAAACGGGACCCTATTACTAAGACTCCGCTGTCTGTCTGTCTGTCTGTCTGTCTGTCTGTCTGTCTCCAGGCTGTATCTCATAGACCGTGATAGCTAGAAAGCTGAAATTTTCACAAATGATGTATTTCCGTTGCCGCTATAACAACAAATACTAAACATTAAAAAAATATATATATTAAGGGGGGTCCCCATACAATAAACGTGTTTTTTAATAATTTAAAACATACTACATGTTTGTACGGAACCCTCGGTGCGCGAGTCCGACTCGCACTTGGCCGGTTTTTTTAGGTAAATAAATATTATAGCTCTCGTTTTGATTTATCACTGTCGTGTAAAAACATTATAATATATGCTTACAATATAGTTATAATTTAAATTCTGAAATACGTGTATTGGATTATTGATTGGAAATGAAAAGGGGTTTAAAAGGGTGGTAGCCTCCCCAAAACGTGTACAGAAAAGCCATACTATCAAAATACATCGGTCTGTGTTTGCAGTCACCTTCAAAGGACTGTACCGTACCGGGAATTGAAACGGACCATTAAATCAAACGACTAGGGGGCTTACTACCATCGTATAAAGCGATATTATTTTCAAATGTCTGTTTTATTTGACGTTCCTTGATGTCCCTAAAATAAGGATTATAATTCTGAAACAGGAGCATCAACAATATTAAAATAATACTGCTCTATGCGATGGTGGTATTCCCCCTGGACGTAGTTTTGCGCACAATTTCAAAAGATTGCGTTTTTATTTCAAATATTTCAATTAACAACCGTTTATGATTTCAGAGCTGGTGAGAGGTTTGTGTGCATTTTTAAACAACAACGTTTGATACCATTCCATTTTTGAAAACACTTGATGATGCCTGCGACTGCGTCCGCATGGATTTGGGTTTGTGAAATTCTTGTGGGAAATCTTTGATTTTCAGGGATAAATAGTCCTTGCCTGTGATGGAAGCAGCTATCTCTGTTCCAAAGTTCACCAAAATCGGTACAAGAGACGGACCGAATGGGAGAATAATATAATTTTGACGTAACTTAGTAAGTAAATACTACAACAGCGAGCTCTTTTCTCTGAATCAAAGTCAAAATTTTTATTCTAAGTAAGTACAAATTGTACACATTGAACGTCATTTATGGGTAATACAATAATGAGTCTAGATAGTAGTAATATAATGTCAAGTAAAGAAATAAATAATTAAAAAAATCTTATATATAATATAAACATACCGGACAGAGACGCATATTATCTCGAAAAACCCAAAGAGTTTCTACTGGAAATCGCAGGCATCATTTAGCTAAATAATTATTATTGGTTGGGTTTGCATGCCTGGATTATTAAGGTGAAAAATTTTGGCTTTCAGAATTTGTAATAACTCAGTGTAGAAAAAAAAAACGTAAATAATTGATGAATAATGTTTTATTGTGAAATTCCGGGTGCTTTGATTTGATTTGTGTTAGCGCTGTATTAAACACTGTCGAAATTGGTTACGAGCTCTCAGATAATTCAATTGGTAAAACGATTTCGCGTCCAACACGGCGAAATTGTTAGCAACGGTGGGAAAAAAATCTCAATATTTCTCAGTATTTCTCATTTATTTCCAATTTCTCGCGTTTATGATCGCGTGGAATGCCGGGTATTTAACGTCCGCGTCCGTCTCCTTTATTGAGAAGGAAATATTTAATAAGAACGATTTTCTTTTAAACGCCCCGCGATTTTATCATTCTGCACAATACTTAAGGTGTTTTTCACTATACGCGATTTTCAACCTAAAGTTTATACTGATAAGCTTCCAATTGTAATGTAGACGTCGAAATGCTACGGAGTGAAGCAAACATGTTTAAAAGTTGAACACGGAGATCATAAGGGAAATGCGAAAAAATATAAGAGGTTCTCGCAAAGTCAAATAAAACTCGGGAAGGTGTGTAATTTCGTGTACAAAATTTGATGCTTTATGATGATTACAACGTTTGCCAAATTGCTAATTGAGTTTTGTAAATTGAAAAAGTTTTGATTCTTAGAGCTCATACACACTAGCAACAATAGGACTGGACAAAATGTCTTCGTTAAGGTGAGCTTAATTTAGTCCTGTCTTGCTAGTGTGTGAAGCTCCATTTTTTTACTACAACTCAGCCCGTGACTGCGATCTCACCTGGTGGTAAGTACCTAATTGTGCTATCTAAGATGGGAGCGGGCTAACCTGTTAGGGGTATTGCAGTTAAATTAAACACGGCATCGTACCGGAACGCTAAATCGCGTCTTTGCCAGCACGGTGATAACTAGCAACGGCCGAAGCCTTCTACTAGACACCAATACATATAAAGGGGAGTTATGCATATCTACTCAGTGTTCGACAGATGTTTTTGTCGCTAGTGTGTTTTCGCCCTTAGTTACTCACAAGGTACTAGGTAATACCCAAACTGGTCCGCATAGATTTAAATTTTTAAAATCAAAGAGGTTCCTCTTTGATTTTCCGGAATAAGAAGCTTAAGTTTATCTTCGGGATACAAACTTTATCTCTACTTACCTAATTTTGTCATAATCAATAAGACGGATGGGCCGTGGAAGACAGGCAGAGAGACAAGCGGTTGCAAATATAATATTATATGTGTAGGTATATATAATCATAAATATAATAATCCCTACTAATATATTTTTATTAAAAAAGCCCAATTCTCAATATTTTGAAAAGCTTTTTATCCAATCAGCATCAGATTTGTTGATCCCGCATTCTCAAGTATTTTCTGAAATAAGAAATATATTCAAATGGTTGTAATGATAAAAGGAGAATCCATGGCGACGTCGTCAGTCAATCAATCGACCGCAAGGAACAGATTCACTCCCCTATCCGCCGATTTTTGATTTTTTTTTGTCTTATTTCGAACGCTAATTTATAACTGGAAACTCCGGTACCGGTTTGTTTTGGCACAATTTATGAGTGACAGCGGGTTGGTTATTCCCATAAAAAGGTGGTTGACAGACGGACGGACAACGAAATGGGGATACCTACCTTTTTTCCTCTTGTGGCACCCCAAAAATCAAACACCTCAAGGCGAAAACACACAATATATTTTGTATGGAACGGCACGGACTGGCATGACAGGCAAAAACGTCGGTTCCTTCGGGACGACGTTTTGAGCTGACGTTTTGTCCTGACTGGTCCTTGTGTCCTGTTTTCGCTTTTCACTTTTTTTCTCAATTTTACAAAACTGATAGTTTTGCGCTTATTTCGGTTTTCTATCGTATGAAACATCAAACCGTGTTATTAATCAATCAATCCTATTTTTATCAGGTCCTTTGAATGACTGTGATTACGATTAGGTACTTTTGTAAAAAATATTCTATTGATTTCAATCTGTTACTGTGCCCATCGGTTATTATTTGTGTTTGTTTTTCAAACATTGAGTTTCATTTCATATAATACTCCTGTACAAAATTATAATATACTTGTAGACTCCATAGTAGGTATAAGCTATGCGTTACGGGGTTCAAATGTCAATCAGGGTTCTTTTACCCGCTTCACCTCTTCACTTGCACCACACTAAAGGGCTCCACGGGAAGACGGGAGGTGTCAGCCCTCACGCCTAGCCGCGGAGGGGAGGGGGGGGGGGGGGGGGGGGAGGCAAATGGGCTCCTTTGATAATTTATTATTGAAACGTCGCTTTCATTCTTTCCTTTTGTAATATTGTCTCCACTCGTAGCTTATTTGTTCCGGCGTAATTTGTTTGAAAATTTCCTATTTTTTTTTTATTTGGCAAGCCCTTTTTTTTTTTAGATAATACATACTGAACGTTTTTTTAACACGCTCGTAAAACAGTGTATAGAACTATAGATTGACTATAGAAGCGCCTTTACGCTTCTCTTGTATTAATAAAATAAAACAAAATTGCATTTTAAACGCAAGTATTAAAATATCTTACAAGGTTTCTCGACGGTCTTGAGCCGTCCAGAGGCTCGAGATAGCTATTTAACGCTGGGGAATATGATATTAATATAATAGTAAGTATAGATTTTTTTATTTAATCAAAATTTTCTTGTGCCTTCGCATCGTCAAGCGAGTCTACCCGCGAAGTATAGAATAAAGAGAAGAACCAGCAAGAAACTCGGCGGTTTGCTGATTATTTTTTGATCTACTTGTTTATCATACTCGTCAATTGCTTTATTGTTGAGATAATATAAATATCGGTTAAAAAACGGTTGCGTCCGCATTAAAAACGTCTGATCTGTTATGAGCCTTATTACGTTTGCGGTAATAAGCGATTTGAATTCGGTTTTTATTTAATAAAGGACTTTTAATTAAATATTTCTATTTTCGGATCTTATTACATTTTTTATGGAAATGTTAAGCAATAAGCGTGGATAAACGCGTGAGGAGCGTTATTTAAAAGAATAATATTTTGTTCACAGACAACTTTTTGTCTTTACCCCACTAACCTTTTTGTCCCAGTAAGTTTTAGTAGTTAAAAAAGGCTTTTCCCGTTAATTGCATTCAAAAAAAGTTGTAAAGGTATTCAAATTTATTCGTACCGAAACAAAGTCATCAAAAGTAACATGGTAAATTCTACTGACAATTAATAAGCCATATTGAACTTTAGAAAAGGGCAGAGGACTTTTTATTCCGGACGTTTCTAAAAAATTACATTACGTGTATTTAGGTTTTTTATGAGAAATACTTAAGAAACAGCATCTATAATAAACGGTCACGAAATTGTTCTTTCAAATCGTGATTAATTTTGTTCAAAGTGCAAATTTGTTTTTGGAAAGAAACAAGATTAGGAATGTGGAGGAAAATTTTAGAAAAACAAGTTGTAAAAATTATTAATACCTGCCATCCTTCCGTGAAAAAGTTTAATGAAAACATCACCTGCGCTCTTAACCTATGTTTATAGACTTTTAAATGTATAGTAGGGTGAAAGCCCTGGCTAAAGTATGCATGGGATTTTAATGCTAACGCCCTGGTTGTTAGGGTTAAAATCGCGTGAGGTGACAGGGTGCATTGGGGAGAAAAGGATACGCATCCAAACTCGCGAGGGGAGTTTAACAATAAGGCTCGTTTGATAAATTGCGATATTGTTGCTGCCCCGGATAGCCAGCCTTCAGAGACCTCTGAACTTTTTTCACCGACTTATATTGTTTAAATATTACTACCACACTCTAAGAATACGCTATTTCCTACCAGTCGTTCGACGAAGGCGTCTAGAGAGAGTAACGCTGCGGGGTGACAACGACTTATAGTCCGTCAAACTTATCTGAACCGGTGACAGCGTCGTTAGTATATATTTTAGTACTAGCTGATGCCCGCGACTTCGTCCGCGTAGTTTAAGTTTTTTTGATTCCCGCGGGAACTTCTTAATTTTCCGGGATAAAAAATAGCCTATGTCACTCTCCAAGTCCTCAACTATACCCATGCCAAAAATCACGTCGACCCGTTGCTCTGTTGCGGCGTGATTGAAGGACAAACCAACAAACAAACACTTTCGCATTTATAATATTAGTATGATTAAAAATAAGATATAAACAAAAACTTAACAGACATAAACATTAGTTCCAGTTATGGCCACCTGATAAGTTTGACGGACTATACAAAGGAAACTGGCAGAGCGTTCAATACAAAATTCTGTCTAATGTCAAATCTGAGGCCATGCTGGCAACGCTTAAAGCATATGGCTTTAAGCGTTTCATTATTGTTGACTTTCGTGTTTTAGAATTATATTCCTTATTTTAAGAACGTCAAGGTACGTCATCAATCTGATATTTTGAGTAATATTGCTTTATGCGTTGGCAGTATGGCCCTGTCAGTATGCAGTTTTCTTCCTCTCTGAACAATAGGTGTGAGTACCGTACCTGTATGCGCTGCAACCATCATGGTAGTCGGATCTGTCATTTGTATGAGCGTTGACCCACTGTATACGTACTGTACGTTGACAAGAGGTCGTGATAAACTGGTTTTTTTTCCTCACGTGGAATTTATTTTCATTGGCTGAACCATGTAGTTCTGGTTTGTTTGATATTGAATTGTTTGATGTTAAGTCGAGTGGAGATCTTTGTGTCAATTCTCTTTTGTTTTTACAGCTTCAATGTCGTAATACAGTATTATCATAAAGATAACAGTATTTTCGCATAAATGAACATTTTTAGGGATCCATATTAATAAATCATTTAAAATGTTTTTTTATTCACTACAAGTTTACCTTTGACTGCGTTCTCACCTCGTGGTAAGTGATAATGTAGTCTAAAATTATAGCGGGCTAACATGTTCCATGCGGTCCGGATCCTCTCACCAGCTAACGGTCCGCGATCACGGTGCCAAGCTGTTCCGCCTCTTGTGCCAATGGTGCGCGAACTCTCGTAGCTTGCCGAAGTTTTCCCCCGAAGCGGTAGCTTGCCGAAGTTTTCCCCCGAACCAAACCAGACCAGAGAAAATTCAGAAATGATAAATTCCCTAATTGACCCTGACGGGGATCGAACCTCCCGAGTTAAGACAACAGCGCTCACCACTGCGCCACAATATGCGCCACTGAGACCTCCCTGAAAAACACATAATAACCTATCATTATCACACAAAATTCTACCTCATTACCCGCCGATACTCTCGTAAATAGAGATTAGCGGACAAACAATGTGGTTTAATTCCATATTGATAGACATGATAGCAACTGTCGCAAACAACAAAGCTAACTCGGATCGGCAAAGTTTGATCTGTGCGCGAATTATTCGCGTAATTTCAATTCGGTGCGCGGTCGTTCCGACAAATACGGACATTGGAAGCGGTTTGCTGCATGAAGGTACCGTTAGCAAAAAAATTCACATTAGAAAAATAATGTGTAGGTTCAAGGTTGTATAATGAAATTCACCACCATCATATTTTATAAGTAACTGGACGCCTATAAGTGTACAGTGTACCTAAATTGAATATACTTTGACTTTGATATTGATAAATTAGCTGATATATGTAGATACTCGTATATTTGATTCCAGATTGCCACTATTCATTAAAAAATTGGGTAAAATAATTAATTAAGTATCTGTGGTAATGTATTGCTTTGCACGCTAATTATTATTTCCCTAAGAACCTTAATCATGTAGGTAATGCTTTATTGTAATCTGTTATGGTTGCTAAATAAATAAATAAAATAAAACAATTTGTTACAAAGCGTGCAAACACACTATGGACTGGACAGGGCAAAACATTTACACAATTTTTCACCTATTATAGGGATATATAAGAAAAAATATCATCCCCGCCTTGCGTGTAGGGGTTTGTTTTACCATTTTTTGGCGTTATTATAATCTGACCATACATTATAACCATGCAACTATACTCTCCAAGTTGTATGAGAATAAAAATCGATAATCGAATTGGTTTATACACTACCTCATCCCTACTTTGAGTTGTCATAATTATCATCCTAAATTATTCTCAAATATATAAATATAAACAAGTAGTTTTTGCTGTCGTTACAAGAAGGTCTATAAAGTCACACGCCGCACAGGCGTAATGTCCGCCGCGGTCAGTTTTATCGGCGCTCCCGTGTGCATCTCATTAAAATCATAAACTACCCTCGAATTAACCCACTGGGGATTATTCCAAGATGGCCGGCGGCTACTATGCGGAGTGACCTAGTCTAATTGTGTTAAGTAAATAATATATTTACAGCTCGCAAAAGATAAGGTAAGGTTAATTTAAGACACGAACTCAATTCTGTTTAACACAATCTCTAAACTAGAATGACAACTCTAAATCTATTGCTGCCCCTTTCCGCAGGGAGTATAATATTATGAAAGGGATAGCAATATAAATAGATCCGTCATTTTAGGTCACTTTAAAGACGGTGTACAACATAATTATTGGCCTAGTGGGGTTTATTTTGTTGTTATATTATCAGTTAAGGTCCTCAAAAACAATCGGGCGAAATGAGCCAATAATATCTCATTAAACGTAACTTCACTCCCTACTTTTGTTTAGAACAGTAATTGATCTGGCCACGGATATGAAATAAGCGATTTATAAAATCAGAAGCCGTCGGGACACGCGATACGGAAGCCCGACAATCTAAACTATACCCTCGTTATGGATCATTTGCGCCGTTTGTGCGGAGCGCTTATTCTAACTAATCCACACTTGTATTAACTAGTTTCCGCGTTTGCAAATTTGTAACCTTTGGCGTCCATTACACGTATTTTTCACTATAAGTTAGCCCTTGACTGCAATCTCATCTGACGGTAAGTTATGATGCAGTCTAAGATGGTAGCGGGTTAACCAATTGGGAGTATGGCAGTTATACCCCCAATCGGTTTATATACAGCATCGCACCGGAACGCTAAAATAGTTATACTCCTAAAAACTTATCTGACCCGGTGACAGACAGCGTCGCTATTAGTGGCCAAAATTTTATTTTATTTTTCATATCTAATAGCGACGATGTCACCGGGTCACATGAGTTTGTAGGACTAAACTTCTTTCTACAGTCCCGCTTGCAGGAAAAAAGTAGCAATCAGACCCCCGATTGTGTAAGGAAATCCTAATCGTAATCGTTTGGTCAAACGTATAATTCGACCTGTTTAAGGAGTTCATAGATACCTGCACGTCAAAAAGCATGTATGAACTCCTTAAGCGGTTCGAGTTATACGTTTTTACGATTTGCTTAGACAATTGGACCTCAGGTCATAGCAAGTCATAGCAACGTAACAGCAGTTGCGAAGCGAAAGTGGCAAACGGCAGGGCAGCCGTTCGAAGAACAGACAAACACCGGGGCCATTACTTCAAGTTTCGTTTTGGGTTGAAGTTATATCCCCTTAAAGGGCAAATACACCCCCACCACTTTGGCTGAAGAGTTTGATTAATACAAAGTTGTCCATTATTATAATTGAGGTATCCAACTTTGATGATTTGTTTTAAATTGATAATGCCGTTCTTTGTCTCGATCGATGGCACTTCGACGAATAATAGCGTGGATTTAAGGTAAGTTTGGTCTTTTGTCGAGTTCGGTTAAAACTTTGTTGGATTGTGTAAACATCCATTTCGGGAATTTGATTACCTACGGGAGATTGTTATAATAGGCTAGCCTTTAGCTACAAATTACTTATTCATTTAATAGAAACCGAATAGCTGTGTGAGTTTAATATAACTGCCTTCCCCTTAACAGGTTAGCCCGCTGCCATCTTCGGCTGCATCATCACTTACCATCAGATGAGATCGCAGTCAAGGCCTAACTTGAAGTGGATCAAAAACTCGTTGGTCTAGTGATTAGCAATTTTGACTGCTTCATAACGGGGTCTGAGTTTGATTTCCGAGTCGGGCTTCAAATGCGATGAATTGGATTTTGTTATCAGATTAGGTATTCAATATGTATAAATACATCATACCATAGGTATATCTTTACTATTATTATAAATGCGAAAGTTTGGATTGATGGATGTATAGATGTACTTATGGATGGATGTTTGTTACTCAATCACGCCCCAAAGGCTGAACGGATCTGGATGAAATTTGGCACACAGATATATTATAGTCTGAAATAACACATAGGCTCCCGAAAAATCAAAGAGTTCCCGCGGGAAACAAAAAACCTCAAACCACGCAGACGAAGTTGCGAGCATTCGCTAGTCACACTAATATTATAAATGCGACAGTGTGTTTGTTTGTTGGTTTGTTGGTTTGTTGGTTTGCTGGTTTATTGATTTGTTGGTTTGTCCTTCAATCACGCCGCAACGGAGCAACGGATCGACGTGAGTTTTCGCGTGGGTATAGTTGAGGACCTGGAGAGTGACATAAGCTACTTTTTATCCCGGAAAATTTAGGAGTTCCCGCGGGAATAAAAAAAAACTTAGACCACGCGGACGAAGTCGCGGGCATCAGCTAGTAATAATATATATATCAGAATCAACGATACGAAAAATTGGAACACTAACCCGGTGTACACAATAATGGGACGAGACAAACAAAACGATAAAACCTTTTGTGACCCAAATTAAATTATCACATGTTTATATCTTTTTTTCTGTATAAGACATGATTTATGGCTCATCTCTCACCCTCGCCCCCCCTCACTCCCCCTTGACCTGTTGTTTTAACAGGAAACGCGGATGGCTGTGCGCACGCGACGCGGGTTATCCATTGTTTTTTTCTTAGGGTTCCGTGCGGAACGTGATACTAATAAAAAGAGGTGGTGTAGTAAAAACGCTATAAATCGTAAAACTAGCTGATGCCCAGGACTCCGTCCAAAAAGCCGTAAAAAGCCGTACTAAATAGCCGATCTGAGTAAGTGGTATAATATAAACGCAATATATCGTAAAACTAGCTGATGTACGCGACTTCATCCGCGTGGATTATTTTATTTTTATAAGTTTATTATTCCAGTAAAAATAAGTTGAGTTAATGTTGGTCTGAAAAACGGAATGTCATTCCAAGCAAGAAGAACTATTTATATTATGATAATTGTAATCAAAACCTACGGAACTTTTCTAATGCAAGGCCGACTCGTCCTAAGTAGATAGTTTCTCTTGCTTTACATAATTAAACTGAACACGTGTCAGTTAGTTGAAAGGGTTCCTTGTAGCGTATTAATTAACGTGTGTGTAAACTAAGTTTTATACTCATTTTGTATTGTTAAGTTTACGACATAATTATACGGTACTTTTAATTAGTTACATACTCTTTAAAGTACTACACTGGCTTTTTAAATTTGAATTTGGTAAGTCAATGACTGTACTAGATAGATCCGCATAGATTTAGAATTTTTAAAATTTCCATCAAAAACTTTTGTCTTTTCGGCACAAAAAGAAGCCTATATTATCTGTTATAGATTTTTCCCGTAGGTTCGCTCACGTTAAGTTCGACTTTCATACAAATTGCAAACCCCTGTTTTACCCCCTCAGGGGGTAAATTTTCAAAAATATTTTCTTAGCGGATTCCTACGTCATAAAAGCTTTCTGCAAACCAAATTTTAGCCCGATCCCGACATTGATAGATCAATCAGTCAGTCACCAATTTATTTATTTATTTATAAAGATAACGATTGTTAAACTTGGTTGAACAAATTTGATACAAAGGTGGGTTGCATCCCGGGGATGGACAAAGAATTCCCACGAGATTTTTCAAAAACCTAATTTCCACACAGGCAAAGTCGCGAGCATTTTCTAGCAATCTATTTAACAAGTACCTACTCAGTAGTGGTGCTTCAAGAAAAGCCAATTATATAGTTACTTTGGAATTTCTACAAGTTTCTTAAATTACAAAATAACTGTGCACTCTACAAGAAGTGCTCAAATTAAACAGTTTCGGCAGCTTTTTAATACGATACGACGACTTCGCCAACAGTTAAAAGTTGTTGTTAATTAAAATTCTACAAGTTTAAGGTCCAAAGGAATCCTTGGCGGCCATTCGACGTTGCATAATCACTCGGTAAAGACGGAACAAGCTCAACTCTGTGAAAAACTATGTGATGACGGCTAAACGTCCCTTGGTAGCAATCACACTTGTACGCATCGCGCCGGATGAACAGAACAATGTCAATGTCTATATTATTTAGTAGCATATGGTTTCTTCGATTCTTGCGTGTTGTATTTATTGTCTTTGTCGTTCCAATCTATAGTTAGTTCACTGGCAAAACACAGGTTGCAAAGGTCACCTCGGAATACGACCTAGAGCCACTTGGATCCTTGGACAATTGGCGTGGGTCCTAACGAATATCAGTCTTGCATTGATTCGTTCTTATATCTTATATTCATATATTATCTGAAGCTATATCAGATTCAGATCATTTATTAGTCCATGTTAGTTTACGTAACAGAAAATAAATTTGTAATAGTTACAAAACATAATTACCATATTATTTTAGAACATAAAAATAATATGACACATATTATTTTTATGACCAAAATGGCTAAATTTTAAATCTGCAAAGAAGGTTCCAGTTTTCTAAAAAAACTAGCTACGTATTATTTGTAGTAGGAATTAAACGTATACCTTCAGATAAGTGTGATTCGTCCCCTAACCGCTGAGGTTTGAAATTCCCCGGATCGAAAAGGAAATGAAGAGAAGTTTGGCTCCAATTTGCTGGGGCCGCGAAACTTCGGCCCGGGGAAATTAACTGGCCGGAATACTTTCCAGGGATTATCTTTATTTATCTTAGCCTCGGTCGGTGCCTATCGTCGTAATTAGGTTTTTTGGGGCGATCGAATGCCGCTTATTGGATAAAAGTTTCAGCTAGGCGTGCCCTTTCACGTTTTTTGGGTAACCTGGGTTACGCAAATTTGATTATAGACGTCTCGTTTGATTTGCGTGATTCTTATTTCAATGATCGTCATTAAGGCTATTTAGGACTCAGATTATAAGGCCGACTTGCACAAAGGTTTTTATTATGCTGTCACTTTTTGATAAATAAACTTTTGATAAGTTTTTGATAAGCCGTATTTCGACATTTCGGTTGACATGAAAAGGACAGGTATAGAAAATAAATTTAACGCAAACACGTTAATTGACGGCCTAGTGCAAGAGGGCATAAATATTTTAAATTCGTACTAATATTATAAATGCGAAAATGTGTCTCTATGTCTGTTTGTGTAGCCCTTTTTGGCATTCATGGCCCCAGTTTTTCCTCATTCACCAGTTTCACCGATTTTGAAAAAACTTGGTACAGATCATATAGCTTGCATCCCTGAGAATTATTATACATACCTAAATATAGGCAACTTTTTAATTCCGGAAAATTTTGCTATTCAAAATCAGTAAGTAAAATTTATTTGAAAAGTAAGTACCACTGATAGAAAATAGTTGGCAGTTGCCTGGTGGGAGGCTTCGGCCGTGGCTAGTTACCACTCTACAGGCAAAGACGTGCCGCCAAGCGATTTAGCGTTCCGGTACGATGCCGTGTAGAAACCGAATAGGGGTATGGGTTTAATATAACTGCCATGCCCCTAACAGGTTAGCCCGCTACCATCTAAGACTGCATCATCACTTACCATCAGGTGAGATCGCAGTCAAGGGCTAACTTGAAGTGAATAAAAAAATTAAAAAAAAAAAAATTATACTTGCTAAGCAACTATTTTTTTAAAACCCTTTGAAATTAATTTCTTTATTCCCAACTTCAATAGAGTAGCTGAAACTGTATTTATATACAAAACGGTATAAAAGCTTAATTCAAGTATCGTGGCTCAATTTCTTAAAAAGTTCAATTTCTAAAAATTGTCGACTGAAGCGACGTTATTTTCGAAAATAAGTAAGTAGGTACATTCTGTCGTTGAAATTTTCTGTTACGCCCTAGATATTAAATATCTGGGTTGGTGCCAAACAAGTTATCTTAACTTTTTCTATTATTAATCACAAAGATAGATAAATGTGCCTATAGATCTTTACAACCGGACTGCGGATGTAAACTTTTCTATACACTTCAGACACCTGCAACTTCGTCCGCGTGGATTTAGGTTATTGTAAATATCCTCTGAGATGGAAGCGTAGTAGATAGTTAAAAAATTATTTCAAAAAACCGACTTCCATACCTGCCTGACGCTCCAACTTTGCCAATCTTTGTTATACTCGCCCGACTTCAACATAGTGTGTAGAAATCAAAATTATTTTTTACTTTACAGTGGCTTTGGAAGTCGGTTTTTTGGAAATAATTTTTATTTTTAACTTTTTACTGTACTCTTAATCCCCACGGCTTAGGAGTGCAGTACCCTGCAGCATCAGAGTTGAAGATTTGGGACTTGGGTTTAAGTATGAAGTCGTTGCTTTAAACCTACAATATTGATTCACCATAAAAATTTCCAATTTTACCCTGCAGCATCAGGGTTGAGAAGTTGGGACTCCGAGTTGGATCGTATACACGTGACTTGATACCTACTATATGAATTCACCATCAAAATTTCCTACCTCTCTAGTTTTGAGGATTCCATGTAGTAGGTACACCTACAGCATCAGGATCGAGGATTTTGAGTCAGATTTATTTATGGGACCACCTCGCGAGCTTCCTCTTACCACTGAAAATAGTTATTTGTTATACAAGAGTGAAAAGTTGTTTTTTAACCGCGTGCTCAATTTTGATGACCGAGCAAGCGAGTGGTTCAAAAATTGGAATCCTGAGCGTCAGCGAGGGAATCAAAAGAGCACGAGGTGAAAAATCTTTTCACTCGAGTGCAACACGTAACTTTACATCCCACCTCAGCGAGGAAATGACATGACGTGAAAGAAAATGGTGCGCGCAAAGCAAATTAAAAAAGTGCACCAAGAAGGTTACGAGTGTGAGTTTTCAACAAATTAAAAACGGTTGTATGGAAATTCGGCACCATAGAGGTAGAAGTAAACAGGTTTTAATGATGTTTTGAATTCACAAACTTCATAGACGAGTGATATTTACTAACGTGCACACGATGTTCTAAATTCAATTCACTTTATCCTCAAGATGATAATAACGGCTTTTGCATTCAGATATGGAAGATTAAAAATACTCTTTCGGAGATGGTGGGATGAAAAAATAATTTTCAAAACGGTTTAGAAACCACGGAGATATGCAGTAACATACATAAAAAAAAAACGCATTGAATTGAGAACCTTCTCCTTTTTTAGAAGTCGGAAGAAACATTAATATGGAAGCATGGATTCCAATTCATTGTTATGAAATATACCAATGTACAGTTTTATGGTATCCAAAAGATAGATCTATCTAAAATATAAAATAGTTTAGTATTACGTAAATATCATATTATTATAACAAAATATATCAATATTTATTAAGATTTTATTGTAATAAGGAAGATCGGTAAATTGAGCTTAATCGGTAATTTCTCGGTAATTAAGTTTATTTTTATTGTTATTCACTTACATCGTAAATGCAGGAACATAGATATATAAAAACACAAAAGTAAAAAAAAGGAAAAACGCACGTAACAACGTTTTTACAAGTTGCGAGGAAAACAATATAGGTACAACAGCAGTAAGGCTAAGGTAGAGTTGAGAATGAGTTTAAGATATTTATTATTTCTATTAATAATAATGTACAATTATTAGAATTAATTATAATGACACTAGATAACGCTCTTGACTTCGTCCGCGTGGACATTGGTTTCTGAAGAATCCCCTGGGAAAATTTTGATTTTCCAGGATTCTTGGAAGCTTCAGGAAGATTCAGGAGCTTTGCCAGGTCAGGCCAGGTAAAATGCCAGGTCTTTAACTATGCACAAAATTACGTCGATCCGTTGCCGCGTTACGGCTTGACTGCACAGGCCTCCAACCTCATAGGAGAGAGGGAATTAGAGCTTACACCTACCACACTGCTTCAATGCGGGTTGACGGGCTTTAACGATCATAATCATGCTAGTGATCATAGCAGGGACCGACGGCTTAACGTGCTCTTCGAGGCACGGGGGTGATACGCCACCAACTTATTAACCCCGGGCTAGTACTGAGAATTACTAGTCAGACAACTCAATACTTAATTATGGCCCGAACCGAGACTCGAACCCGGGACCTCGTCGGCCGCAGTCGAATATGCTTACCACTAGACCAACGAGGCAGTCAACTGAAGGTACGCCATATTACAATTAGCGTAGTCAGAGAAAGGACTAACAATTAGTTTCCTCTTATCTATCGCTCAACGGAAACGAGGCAAAAGTTCAACCAATGTCTACCCTCGTTAAGCGCTTGGACATTAGTTAGTAGTTTTTCTTAACGAATTGTGTTTATACTTATAATAGGTCAGTCGTGTGCGAAGACAAAAGTTTGTCTGACGTCTTTATTGTGGAAGTCCGATAAATTATATTAATTATCCTAGTTTTAGTTTAGGTTTGGTTTAGGTAGTTATTAGTTTTAGATTGTTATATCATACTGATATTATAATAAATGTGATGTGAGTTTGTTTGTTGAGCTTTCACGGCCCATCTTTTCTTAAACTAAACTTTTTGTTTGACGACCTCCCTGGCGCAGTGGTCAGCGCTGTTGTCTTAACGTGCGAAGGTCCCGGGTTCGTTCCCGGGCAGGGTCAATTTGGGAATTCATAATTTCTGAATTTTCCCTGGTCTGGCCTGGTGGAAGGCTTCAGCCGTGGCAAGTTACCGGCGGTAGTTAGTGGCCATGTAGAAACCGAATAGGGGTATGGGTTTAATATAGCTGCCATGCCCCTAACAGGTTCGCCCGCTATCATCTTATACTGCATCATCACTTACCATCAGGTGAAATCGCAGTAAAAAAACCCACGAAACTGTTACAGTATTATTTTGTTCAAACAAATCTACCTCCTTGAAGCAAGCGTATTTCCAATTTACTCGGTCTCACCGTTACTAAACGTTCCGTACCTAAATGCGAATCAATTTAAAACTAAAGGCTTGTGCTGTAAATCGTGTCGCATCTGGGGGTGAGCGCGTTCCCACGGGTGCAACGAACCGCTCCTAAACAGGAACCATCCTAACTCCAATCTGGACTCGGCGGGAGGACTTTTAAAAACGCTAACGATCGACATATTGGATGCTTTTGTCCAGTTGCGTCGACTATTGAAGGTAAGTAGGTATGTCAAAATCAGAGTCAAAAGTATATTTACTCAATTTAGGTACACTGTACACTTATTGACGTTCAGTTACTTATAAAATATGGTGGTGATAATCAGTTACGGTACCTTAAAATTAACGAGGGTTCCAAACGCGCCCTGGTCTGAGAAGAGCACACAACAAACTCAGCCGGGTTTTTTTTATTATCATCATCTCACAAATATTGTTAATTACTTAGTTAGATTTATAATTATAACAATATAGGTATTATATGATGTCGAAGCAAAGAAACTTGGTATAGGTGCTTTAAGCTTATCATTAGGAGCGAAATCACAATCGGACACGAAGGACGAAACTTCCGCGTGAAATGTGAAACACAATATTTCATCGGTCTTGGGGCCATACTGTTGATGTCACGTACCTTGACGTTCCTAAAATAAGGATTATAATAATTCAACAATAATGAAACAATTATTATCACGGTTATTATCGGTTATTATCACTAACATGATAATAATCGTTAAAGCCCGCCAACCCGCATTGGAGCAGCGTGGTGGGTCTAAGCTCTAATTCCCGCTCTCCTATGAGAGTGGAGGCCTGTGCCCAGCAGTGGGACGTTAATAGGCTGTAGTGATGGCTTCAAGTGTTGGCATTATGGCCCCTGTTTAAGACTGCGCCGCTCCTTAATATTAAAGTGCGCGCGTGGACTTTTCGCTAAATGTTGCTTTAAATGCGACATCCCTGTCACCACTGTAGGAGAATTTTAATATGAAATCAATTTAACTTTCTGTCAGTTTCCTTTCTGTCAAGTTTTTTTTTTGACTTCCTACTGATACTACTTTAACTAAATCTGTAAAACGTTACATATTTTGACAGTCTTTTGAGGGCTCGTTGATAATGCTAATATTATATATGAGAGCGTTTTACTGGATTGCTAATTATGATTTCCTTATTATTTGTCGTGAAATTATTTATATTACATAAATGAATAGCAAAAACGTGTCGGAGCCATTGGCAAAGCGCAAACTTCGTGAGCACTCGGTAAGCGGAGTGCAATTGGCCGACCGTCGAACCAGCGGAAACTGTTCGACACTTAGTTTTTACTACAATGTGGCTGCAATGTATTGTTGGCGTGAGCTTAAACGGAATGCCTATTTCCCTTATGTCGATTGCTTAACTAGACACTTTGGAGATCCTGTGTATTATCAAAGCTACGTTTTCTCCTGATTTGTTTCATAAAACCAACGATATCTTACGTACTAATTGATCAAGAACATAGCCCATATTATTATCAAATTACATAATAACAACACGGAGTGAAAAACACAACTAGTTTTCATTCATAATTTTTGGTATTTATGAATCAATACCAAGTGTATAACAAATTGTGAACGATAATATTGCTATCGCGCTTGCACGGGGCCGATGTATTATCAACCAAATAGAGATAGCAATATACCGGCCGATTTTTTCAAGCGCCTTGAATTGAAGTTGTTAGCGGCGTTCGCTGAAGTCCAACCATAGAGTTCCGCAAAGTAATGTCTATTCCTATCAATCTCATAATGTTATCGTAAAAGTACATGCATATTTATGGAGGATTAATGATTTGTATCCCCGTATATAAGGCGTGTATTACGCGCACAAAAGGTACAAAGCCTCAAAGGTCTTTTGTGATGTCGGGTGTATAGAAAAGTTCTTTTAACTGCCGGTTTTTGAGTGTATGAATTTATGTTCAGTATTCTTGCATGTAAATGCATGTCAGTCGAGGAATTATTTGCTATCGATCAGGTCATATTATGAATAGCAATATATTTTTTCATGCAATTGTATGGTGTCAAAACTGTTATATTTGTGTGTTGTTGAAGAAGTCTTAATCTTTTTTTTTTTATCAAGCTTTTATCGCAGCCATATTGAATGTAGTGTGACGTATTTTTTTCGTGAACTGAATAGTAGGTAATAGGAGACTTACAGACAGACAGACTTTCGCATTTATAATATTAGTATGGATGCGAAAGTGTGTATATCTGCCTGTCTGCTACGCTTTAACATCTACGGTTGCATCTTTTCAACCGATTTTGATGAAATTTGGTATAAAAATAGGTTACATGCTGGGAAAGCATAGGCTACTTTTATCCCGGAAAGTTAAAGAGTTCCCGTGGGAATAAAATAAACTTAATTGACCCGGACGAAGTCGCGGGCATCATCTAGTCTTACATACTTACAGAATAATAATCGATACCTATCATATGAATAATATGATTTAATATTATGTGGGTATAGATTTTATTTATTACCCGCACAAGGGGCCAATAATGAGCGGGCGGTGCAAAAAAATGCATTCTCATCCCCGTTTACCCACCGTGACCATTGATATTAGAAACACTCATATACCTAACAATAAAACGATATTAAGTATATTTTTAGTGTATTTCTCAAAAGTGTCATCATATCCTAGCCTAAAACTTAGAATTAACCTGGGGTGATATCATGCGCTGATAGCGTTCTTAGGCGAACGCCTGTTCTCATGGTTTCGAACCTCAGGCCAGCACTTCTAACTTTTCGAAGGTATACGTACATTTTAACCATTTAAAAATAATATATTTATGTATCACTTAACTTACCGCTGTAGGAAAGAAGGAATCAAAAGTGAAGATACATGTATGCCCGATTTCTGACGAAATTCTCAGTGCAATACCGGGAAGAAGTAGATGAAGATCGGAGCAGGTTTTTAGTCCGTAGGTCACGAATATCTAACTGGAGTGAAGTCGGGCATGCCAGTTCCTGGCATCCATGAGGATTTTCCTCCTCCACATGAAAAAAAAAACCAGTATGTCCGAGAGTTCCTCATAATTTTCTCAAATTTGTGTGAAGTTAAACCTGTAAAACGCATTAAAAACTTAAATATACAGGGGCCATACTGCCAACGCATAAAGCTATAGGTACTTAAGCAGTATTACTCAAACTGACTGTTTGTTGTCACGTGCCATGACGTCCCTAAAATAAGGATTACAATTCTAAAATACGAAAGCCAACATTAATGATACAATATTAATTTAAGCGTTAGCAGTTTGACAGTATGACCTCTGGTCAAAGCCAATCTTCTTTAAATTGTCTTGTCTTATTCTTATTTTATTGTTTCAATTACAACAAGGTATCAACACTTTGTCACACAATTATACCTATGCTATAGGAAAAGGATGGAGCGCTTACTCCTAAAACCTATTTGATAGCCGAAGTGAGTTAGCAATGAGCAGGTATTTGCTTCAAGTAGATAATATTATTATGAGTGCTTGCTCCATTCTTTACGTGTGCCACACTTAAAACTGTGTATCTTGGTTTAAGACTTCAGTGTGACATTGATCGTGATGTAAAAATAAAAAAAAAGAATTATTATTAGTCGACATATTGTGCTCGCCACTATGCCTACGATTTTGGGGTAATGTTTCGTGAGGGTGGAGTAATCAGTAAGAAACAGGAGGGCAAATGCGTAAATTAATTCTTCAAATATTTTCCATCAAATAAATGTTATTATAAAAATATTTCGCCTACCACGCGCTGGCTTATGATAACCTTTTGCCTTTTGAAGGGAAAAAATTACTAATATTTTATTCATTCAAGGGTACTTATATTTTCATAGTAATATGAAAATATAAGTACCCTTGGTACCTGGTGGGAGGCTTCGGCCGTGGCTAGTAACCACCCTACCGGCAAAGACGTGCCGCCAAGCGATTGAGCGTTCCGGTACGATGCCGTGTAGAAACCGAATAGGGGTATGGGTTTAATATAACTGCCATGCCCCTAACAGGTTAGCCCGCTACCATCTTAGACTGCATCATCACTTACCATCAGGTGAGATCGCAGTCAAGGGCTAACTTGTAGTGGATAAAAAAAAAAAAAAATAATTTGTAATTTTTATATGAAATTGTGAAGAAGCTAAGAAGTAAAAATATAAGTATGGGTTGGTATGACATAATAAATTATTATATATTGCAAGTTAAATAAAATGTGCTACTACCAACTAATATGTATTAATAATAGTTTTGACATTAGAGCGAAAGTCTATTGAAAAATTCTACCAGGGGCCATACTGCCAACGCTTAAAGCTATACTGTTACATTATTGTCTTTCGTGTTTTAGATAATCCTTATTTTAGGAACGTCAAGGTACGTGTCTTCAAACTGTCATTTTGAGTAATAGTGCATCAGTATGGCCCCAGAGTCCTTCGTCGCGTCTGTCACCCTGCAGGGTCGCGTTGCTTTGACTGATCGCCTCTGTCCAATGACTAGTAGGACCTACGACGTAGATACCAGTCTCCTTAGACTTTGTCTGTGATATTATCATGGACTTTCGCAAAATAACGCCTTCTTTAATTTATACAGCAGGGGAAAACCTCATGAACTAACGCCGGTAGTGCCGGACTCTTACCGACTAAAACCCCTACGTCTACCTGTTGTCCGAGTACCTGCCTTTCGGTCTACAGCACGGCAACACTTGCGACTTCTCTTTCACATCCCTTTTGGTCTCTGTTTTTATTTTTCCTCCTTTTCCCTGATTATTATTTCTACGTCCAATTTTACTTCTTTTCAAGTATTTTGTGCACTAATATTATCTACGCATATACCCGCAATCTTTTTTAAGAGTATTTGTCTCTCTCTATCCCATTTTTCACAAATAAAAATCATGTGCATAGCATAGTTTCGCTACGGTATATATGCCACCGTAAGATTGTAAAAACCTTTAGATTATAATCTAACTCGCGAAATTGTAAACTGTCGAATGATTACAATATAACGGATTATTTTTCGGTAGATTGTAATCTGTTAGGTTTATTAACCCGATATAACCTAAGTGCCCTACTTGATTATTTATGTCGAACCCTAACCTAACCTACAAGAAAAAGACAAGAAAACGTAAATACAATGAATGTTTCAAAAAAATGACACTTAAAACATTGAACGGTTCGCAATCTTTCGAATGTTTACAATCTATCGAAAAAAAAAAAGCGTTAGATTACAATCTTACGCTTTTTACAATCTTACGGTGACATATATACATCTAGCGTCATAAAAATAACGCCTGCTTCTATCAATTGCTATATGTTATCATAGTTGAACTAGGTATTTGTTTGTCCCCAGGGCAAGGCGAAACGAGAGCAGTCGCTTGCAGAGCTAAAGGAGCACATACACAAGTACTACATCCCGCTCGGCCGGCAGTTTATGGTGCTGTTCCCCGAGGGGGGGTTCCTGCACAAGCGGAGGGAGGTCAGCCAGAGGTCAGTAAGAGACCCATTACTCGTTGACCTACGTGAGCGACATTCGTGACACCGCGACGCCATATGACGCGACGCGATATCAAACAGTAGCTGACCCTGCACGTGACCTACGTTGTCGCGTAGACAAGTTTGTCAATTTCTATCGCATCGCTTCGCGTCGCGTCGCTTCTGTCGCTCACCTAGGACAACGTTGTACACCAATCCGGGGTCCTAATTCATGAGCCTGTCCTCGCGACTCGGCGGCTGAATGTTGACTGCGCGCTGCCTGAGGGGGTAGGGGTCTGGTGGCACTATTTCTTGGCGATGAGTCATCTTTTCAACCCATTGCCGGCTCACTACTGAGCAAGAGTCTCGTCCCAGAATGAAAAAGATTTGGACATAGTCTTCCACGCTGACCTAGTGCGGATTAGCTCTTCGCACACGTTGGAAAACATTATGAAGAACTCTTGGGGATGCAGGTTTCATCCCGATGAAGCAAGTGATACTTTAATATCTTAAAACGCATATAAAGCCGGGTACAGATTTACGAAATGTAACATACAATGTAGCACGCAATGAAAGAATTTGCCGTCCATATTGTCGCAATGTATCATGCAATGTAACAGAATTTCCATAGTGTGGACGCCTAGCGCGCACGAACCGTGCACACTACGCGCACGACCAGAGCATTTCAGCTGGTGCGCGCCGCGCGCTATTTGTCGGTTTTTTCGCCGAACACAAAGGGGCGCGCAGTGTGCACGGAGCGCACGTGTGGACGGGTTGTGTGTGTCTGTACTGCGGAACGTTGTTCACGGCAGACTGAGCTATGTTCGCCGCGTGCATGCCGGAAACAGATGCGAGTAGGTACATGCTCGGTTCGTGCGCGCGCTGTGTCCACACTTATGAAATGCGTCTTTCATGTTACATTGCATGTTACATTTCATAAGTCTGTACCCGGCTTAATATAGCTCCGAAAAGAAGTGCGTGCCCGGGGATCGAATCGATTAAAACTGTGGACCCCTTAAATAGAACGCTCAGATTCAAGATTATTTTAAAACTAGATAGTAGAAGTCTGTCTCTTTCATCGAAATTATACCATACTGTGCATATTACATATACTTATAAAATTTAACAGCATTATATTTATATAAGCTATAGCCAATATAAACTTTAATGGAAAACTGTGCTGCATATTATAAAACCAAACAATGTTAATTTATTTTTTAAATAAGCAGTAAATACTGGGAACGGGCAAGGCAGAACTAGAAATAAGAGCATAAAAATGAAACCTATAATGGAAGGCTTTAGTTGTTATCGATATTCCTTTCGAGCAATACCCGTAGACAAATCGTAGGCACTCTGCAATAACGAGCTCTGGCTTCCATTAAATTGGTCCTTGTAAATAATACGGGAAATAAAGTCGTCGGAACGCAGCTTACGCCTTTAAGGGGAGGTGATATGGTGAACTTTCATAATATCTGCTAAAGTAGCAGTCCACTGGGTCCAGCAAATATTTGAAATATTAGCAATTATTATGAAAATTGTTTTTGTTTATTAGATGCCAAGTGGAAATAAACTGAAAAGTATCACGTGACACTTCCTTCGGTTTTAAATCATAATATGATAATAATATGACTTTATCAGTAGAATTGTAACTAGCAAGCTAATAAACCAGCTAGCTAATAGAACAAATATATCTTGCTGGCATCACTACACTCCACAGTATTAAATCTAGTAGCTTTTTACTACGCGTTTGATATCATGAATTGTCACATCTCGTGCGAGGTCGCCTTCTAACACTGTGAGACTTCAACATTTATATTTCGTCAAAATTTATGTTTAAACCACAGACTGGCATGTATACCAATGTTCTACTGATGGTGAGAAATAGTTGTATGGCATCTTTGAACCGTGTTACTCTATGGACAGTGGGTATTCGATCCAAACCCGATATATGGTATCGGCCGTAGCTTTGTGTTGAATGAAAACATAATTGGTATTACGAATCCAACAATGTTAAAAAATGGAACTTCTTGGCAGCAAATAAAACTGAATCATAATATTTTTTGAGAGCATTCCATTCAATAGTCTGATCAATACTCCCTTGTATGTATGTAGGTACTCGACATTTTCGTTGAATCGTGAACTCGAAAAGTGAACCTCGAATAGTGAATTACTTTTCGACGCGAATGTATTTTTGGGAGTGTTACTTCTGTTATTTTTTTAAGATTTGTGAGTTAAAGATGTATTTACAATCATGGTTGTCCAACTAAGTACAGTCGCGATCTGAAATCGTTTATCAGTTTTCAAATTAGATTCTATATAAAACTGCGTGTAGTAAGGGCTAAAACGCTATATCAAGTAATTAATTTTTAAAGCATAGATTTTAATTAAAGGAGAGAGACGATCTTCTTTCGTTAATTTGAATGAGTTAATAATAGGTCGTTGATTTTTATATTTTTTGTTCAAGGTTTGCTGAGAAGAATAATCTACCAAAGCTAGAATACGTGTCGTTGCCTCGAGCTGGGGCCATGAAGATAATAATGGAAGAAGTGGGACCCCAGAACCCTACTGCCGGCACGTCGAAACAAGGAAATAAGAGGGGTAAGAAACCAAACACATGAAATGTTTCAAATCACTGCAGGGTACTGCACTCCTATGCTGTAAGGATGAGCATGATGATGATGGACGATAATAACTGGAACCGACGGCTTAGTGACGGTTAGGAAAAGCACTAATTCGGACTACCATATTGGGTCACCTATCCGGTTACCGACTTGGGTCAACATTGCTCAACAATCGTAACCGATTTAGGAACTGTTAATGTCGAATTAATGTTGTAGGCACCGAGCATAGACTTCGTCATTGAATTCACGAGTACGTACCTACACTGAAAAGTAAAATTCAGAATTCTATTAAAAACCGAACGAAAATTATTCTTTACTTTACAGTGGCTTTGAAAGTAGGCTTATAATAGTTATTTGTTATACAAGAGTGAAAAGTTGTTTTTTAACCGCGTGCTCAATTTTGATGACCGAGCAAGCGATGGATTCTAAAATTGAATCACGAGCGCAGCGAGTGGTTCAAAAATTAGAATCCTGAGCGTCAGCGAGGGAATCAAAAGAGCACGAGGTGAAAAATCTTTTCACTCGAGTGCAACACGTAACTTTTCATCCCACCTCAGCGAGGAAATGACATGACGTGAAAGAAAATGGTGCGCGCAAAGCAAATTAAAAAAGTACACCAAGAAGGTTACGAGTGTGAGTTTTTAACAAATTAAAAACGGTTGTATGGAAATTCGGCACCATAGAGGTAGAAGTAAATAGATTTTAATGATGTTTTGAATTCACAAACTTCATAGACGAGTGATATTTACTAACGTGTACACGATGTTCTAAATTCAATTTACTTTATCCTCAAGAGGATAATAACGGCTTTTGCATTCAGATATCGAAGATTAAAAATACTCTTTCCGAGATGGTGGGATGAAAAAATATATTTTTCCCACCAGATGACGTGAATCAGAACAACACTCGGATCATCGACACAAAAAGTGGTGACACCATAGAGTGGGTCCTAGATGTCACCATCGCTTACCCTGACCGGATCCCTCTCCACCTGCAGGACATCGTCTGCGGCACCAGACCCCCGTGCCGGACGCATCTACATTACAGGCTGTACCCTAGTAGTGAGGTTCGTTTAATTTCCATACATCTGTATAAAAGACGACATAAAAAGCGGTGACACCATTGGTGAGTGGGTCCTAGACGTCACCATTGCTTGAATCCTACCACCCCTCCGGAATAAAAATTTTCCTATGTATTATTCCAGACTATAATCTATCTCTGTGCCTTCGTCCGGCTCCGTTTAGCCGTTCTGGCGTGATTGAGTAACAAACATCCAACAATCCAAACTTTCGCATTTATTATATTAGTAAAAATACTTTTTATCCTGGAAAGTCAAAGAATTCCCACGGGATTACTTCCACGGAGGCTAAGTTGCGGTAACCCTTAGCTAAATAGACCTAGGACTCGTATGAAAGGATAATAAATAGGAATCAATACGCTCTAACTTTACCCGTAAAATATAAACTTTAATAATATTCTATCGGCCGAAGATTCCATAAAATATATCGATGACAGATTATCTAATCATTTTCCATGCAATAAGCCCTTGGCGCGCGTCCAAATAGAATCGCTGCCAAAATCTATATTGCCTCTTTTTAGACGTGGTACATTACAGGGTCCTTTTACGATACATTATACCTTTTACCTCATAAGATTTGTGCAGTGGTGAGCTCTCTGGTCTTGCCAGTGGGAGGTCCTGGGTTCGATGCCCGGTAGAGTCAATTTGGGCACTTATAATTTCTCTGGGCTGGTCTGGAGGCTTCGGTTGTGGCTACTTACCATCCTACCGGCAAAGGGGTACTGTCAAGCAATATAGCGTCCCAGTACGACGCTGTGTAGAAATCGAAGGTAAGGGTTAATTATTATAACTGCCACAGCCCTAACAGCTTAACCCGCTATCATTTTCTAAACAATATCAAACTAAGTCTTTTCTGCCACGTACCTGCAAATTATGGAACCAGCCCAAATCTTGGATCAATGGATCTTCTGTGTTCCCAAATGATGGTTCATGGTGATGATGGTGATATGGGGCTCTCCAAAGGGCGGATAAACAAATTTCTCAAAAGACGGCAATGCATTGGCGGTTCCTCTGGTGCTGCAAATGTTCATGGGCGCCGATAATCACTTAAACTCGCCCGCTTGTTTGCTCGTAACATATATACCTACATATTACATACATTTAAAAAAACAATCAGCTCTATCTGATTATATATATTATTGTTCTATCACCAGGACATAGATCATTTACTTACTATGATAATTAATCGTACTCAATATCCAAGTTTATCTGGGCTTAGTAACAGTTTGCATTTTTAACAACCATATTAAATTTGGATCTTCTGTTCCAGGTACCCACAGACTCAGAAGGAATGACTCAGTGGCTGTACGACAGGTTCATAGAGAAAGACAAAATGCTAGAAGAATTCTATCGCACGGGGCAGTTCCCCTCGAAGGACACCAGCCCCCAATTAGCTAGACAAGTGAGGCAAGACAACGTACGCTACCTGATCTTGCATCTATTTTTTATAGCGTCGACGTATTTACAGTATAGGATTTTGTGTGAATTATGGAGCTATCTCTGGTAACGAATTTAAATCTTTCCGTGTGGTTTCTGTGAGTTTTGAAAGCTCTTGAGGTCCAAATGTACTTGCGCTGCACAAAATATTATATTATGAGTTTATATGGAACAAGGCACATTTATAAAACGCGGTAGGCATAACGGCGCTGTAAAGTTATCCGTTGTCCTAGGTGAGCGACGGAAGCGACGCGACGCTATACGACGCCATAGAAAATGTCAAACTTATCCACGCGACAACGTAGGCCACGTGAAGGGTCAGTTACTGATTGATACTGTCGTGTCGCGTCGTATCGAGTCGCGGTGTCACGTTTGTCGCTCACGTAGGACAACGTGTTAGGTGACCAATAAAAGCGACGCGACGCAATACGCCTCTAAAGAAAATTACAATATTTTCAACGCAACAAGGAAGGACCAGCTACTGTTTGATACTGCAGTTGCGTTGCTTCCATCGAGTTGCGCAACGCTAGTGTGTTTGGACCTTAATGGTCCGACACACCGTAATGCGTAATGCGTAATCTTTTTAATAACTACCTAAGCTTTTTGTAATACGGTTTAAATTGGTTTGCTAAAAACAAAACACGGATGTAATGCGCTTGGGCGCACCTGAGATTGCGCGCCGTAGTTTAATAAAGCTTAGTTTGAGTTATTATCAAGACGCCGCGCCTCGGCTCTGTTGGTCAGCGTTGCGCCTTAGTGTCTGCGTAAAATATTAAAAGGACATTATTTACAGAATATTAAATCCAAGATAAAGATAAAGTTCAGTAAGTACAACTTTCATTTTTTTTAAAAATTACGCAAACACGAATGAAATCAAAGCTCACAGTAGCCGTTCAGGGCTTAGAGTGTAAGTTTCAAGTTAAAAAAAGTGACACTCGAGTTACGTTTATCTGCTTATTATTAATATGGGAATATCTAGTGCCGTGTGGGAGTTTTTTATTTACTCGATCCCGTTAAAGTTAACTACCATTTGTATGGAATTGATCAAACGCCAGATGTCATCTGTCATCACGAGCTTGACAACTCCATACAAATCGTAGTTAACGCAGGTGACGACGCGAGCGAATGGGAAGAAATTCTCTCACTAGGCACTATTAAATACTGAACGTTCAGACATACGTGTGTCACGTCAGTTAACTTGGAAAGTTACGCTTGGCCTTTAGTGTATTTGTGCAGCCAAAACTCGATGTATACAAATTGGGTATAGTTAAAGTGAAAAAAAATAGAATAGATAGTAAAAAAATTCATCACGTCATCCTGAAAACGAGTGAGTTTTTTTATGTGTGAATGTTTTATTTTTTAAATTTTGCACTGGTAGTAAATAAAATGATTTGTTACTTTATGTGTTTGGTCTAGAATTGATTGTAATTACTTTAAATATTATTCTTTATCTTCTTATTATTTTTCTGCTATACCAATGTGAATAGAGCTTAGTATGAGAACTAAAATTCTTCGCCTCGGGTCCACTCAACCCTGCAGGTAGGCTTTGTACCTTATAATTAAGTCAGATTTCGATGCAATACAATATTACGGTCTTTACAATCAGTAATAAACATAATTAGTGTGTTTGTGAGTGCAAAGTGTAAGTAGGTTGTTTTTGTCATTTTGTTTAGTTAATATAATTAGTATAATTCTTTTTCCTTTAGTTTTATATGCGTATCGTTACCTTTGCCAAGTATTGACATATCGAGTGGTCTTGGTGTAATGTGCCGTAGGTACAAGGTGAGTTAACAAAGTGTTACGAATTTTGGTCTAGGTATGCCTTGAAGATCCCGAAAAGTGTCAAGTTGGATATCCTTTAGAGCAAAACAAACAACTAAGAACGCGTCATAGAGTTAATATATAGTAGGTATGCGCGCTTACTTTTGTATGGAGCTTCACAGACTAGCGCGACAGGACGAACCGTGTTTTCCATATAATGTCCTCAGGTCGATTTTCTTCTATGAACTTTGTTTTTTTTTAAATTCTAATGACAGTTTTTATTTACGAAAATCAATTACGAGATAGGTATTTTAAGTAGTTTATTTTTCCGAACAAAATTCGTAGAACTTTGGAGACTTCCTTCATAATATAATTGGTTTCAAACGGAATGCACTTGGTGTTAGTGAGAGAAGCGAATTCACTGTTGTGTTGTAAGTAATCAAAGCGTGCTGTGACAAACAAGTCAATATGTAAGTTTTTCCTTAGCATTAGTACTTGCGCTTTATGCTGTACCAAATTTTCATTCGCTGACAATAAAACATATTAAGTTACATACATGTATATATAAAACATTCGCTAAAAATAAGGTTTCAATTGCTACTTGGGGAGCGCTGGCTTCGAAACTTTTGGTTTTTTCCCCCTGACACAGTGTTGAGCGCTATTGTCTTAATATGGGAGGGACCGGGTTCGATTCCCGGCAATTTGGGAATGTATAATTTCTGAGTTTTTTCAGGTCTGGTTTGGTGGGAGGCTTTAGCAGTGGCTAGTTACCACCGTACCGGCATAGACGTGGCTACTAGACGAAGGGCTAAGTTATAGTAGATTAAAAAAAGCTAAGTTAGCTAAGCTAATCTATCCGCCACGCGTCGGTCCATCTGTTACCGTCTGCCGACCGCTTAACTGATTTGAACAAAATTTGGCACACAGACACCTTGCATCCTTTATATGGATACAGGACGTTTAAAATCAGAAAAGCAAAAAGTCCCTGACTCTCAAATCATTTATACTTATACATATTATATGTAATACTGAAGTATTATGTAACTCATTAGATTTTTTTAAATTATGATGCAGTCTATCACCGCGATTACACATGTAAGCTATAAATAGTTTAAAATTCTGATATGTTGACAGAGCACGCAATAAAAACCTACGTGGTTTTTCGCAGTGCTACCCGCGAAAATTGCAACGATTTTTATTTTGATAATAATAAAAACGTAAGTAACGGACATAACCTATAAACCATACGATCGCGACTTACAAGACTGTTTACATCTCATTAAAGCGACTTACTTTTAATTTAGAGATTGTGTTATACAGAATTGGCCATAGTAGCGGGATAACCTGTTAGTAAAATTAAAAATCATATTATATACCTATTCTAATAATATATTCACGTATTTTATAAAATTTTGTTTATTTGAATTCTTGTTCCCAAAATTTTTTATACAATAAAATAAATTAGGCATTTACGGGCGTAAAACCACGCCGCATTTGTACCGAGTCAGCGCTCTGTCGAGGAGCAGTCGAAAATCACGTCTCACATTCTATTTAATCACGTTGGCGCTTCTAAAATAAAATCGAATTTTACAAAGGAAACTCTCGGGGCCTCGACGCGCCTCGAATACCAAATTAACATATTGGAGTGCCGCCTCTGAACAAATATAATAATCTGTATTCCCGTACTTGACAGACGTCACCTTTGGCACAGATTAAAAATGTTTTTTTCTTGTTGTGATATTGATCCTTTGATTATATAGTATAGTGATTTGAAAAACAGCGATAGCGTAGCAGCAAAAGTTAGGGATTCGGTCCCCTAGGGTTTGCGGTTCGAATCTAAGGCACGCATCTATATGAAGTGAACTTTTTAAGAAACGTTGTGATTTGAAAATTCGATGATGCAAAAACGCGACACTAAAAAGAGACAAACATATTCATAATAGGATTTAGCCTGTGAGAGAATGAAATAGAATACAAGTTATATTTAACTCATTCTCTCGTAGCCTACTTTTCTGAAGTTTCACTTTTGCCGTGTGTGAATTGCACACACACACAATTTTTAAATGTTATTTACACTGGCTTTAACGATGAAGGAAAATATCGTGATACAATCATGTCTGAAAGTTTTTGACAATGTCCTTAAAGGTGTGTGTAGTTAGCCAATTCGCACTTGGCCAGCGTAGTGGATTATGGCCTGAACTTTTATGTGTTTGAAAGGAGGTTCGTGCTCAGCTTTAGTAAACTGGTAATGGGTTGAGGCAATGATGAAGACGGAAGACCATTGGAAATAGGTACTCGAGAGTACCCATTTGGTACCATTTTTGGTTACATTTAAGTCAATGAGTCTAATTAGTAAAATTCATATTTAATTATAAATCTTATCTCGTTTAATCAAAGGATCAAGAATATTAGCTTAAGTCACGATGAAAAATTAAAATACTAAGATGTTCACGTCGAATTAGGTTTAAGTAACTTTTCGTTCTGTCAAATTCTGGAACGTTCCTTTTCACTCATGTGTTAGTTAAAGCTTAATATTTGTACTATAGTTTCAAATTGTCCTAGGTATTTGTGGTACAATGTCAGAGTAATGGTTAGTATTTGGAAGGAGTTTTTCGATAATAATTCGATTTAACCTTTCATTTGTAGAAGCAATCCTATGCACACTGTCCCGCTTATTGAAAACTCTTTGTACTACTTAATTAAAAATTCAAAAGCAATTTCATGAAAATAAGGTTAACACCAAACTTAATTTATTTTTATTTAGTAATTTCTATCAAACTGTAACTATCATCTTAATATCAAACAAAGAAAATTGTTAAGTTCTTACTTTTCTCAAAGCATAACCTAAAATTGTCTTTACTCTGAATGTACATTTTGGCCAAAATGCAAGGATGCACGCATTTTGCCTTACCTGCCTAGGCTAATCGATATTTTAACTAGCTTATTTGTTGGGGTTTTACTTTTGTATTACAAAGTACAATTCATACCTTATCATGGTTGTGTGAGCGTGATAGATAGATATCATTTCTTATCTCGCGATTTATTTTAATGAATGAACTTTTTAGAATCTTAGCGCGTATAGACAAAAACAGATTATGAAATAAAGCTTATATTCCATCACTTTTGAAGCATAACCTTGCTGGCATAAAGCTTTTTTTAGCTTTCTTTCGGGGAACTATGATGCTTGATATTCTAAAATTTAAATATAAAAATTATGGGGTTCCTTTTATCCTAACTATAATTTTATTTTATCGTACATTAGCCTTCTATATTAGGAAAGTACATATCAAGTCAAGGTAGTGCTACTTTTTGGGTTCTTTTAAGTCTAAATAATTAAATGGAACTTTATTTTTAAAATGGTTTTGACTATTATGCGCTAAGTCCTATTTTATTTTATTATGAAGTTGTCCACGCCATTATGAGCTATATTAGAAACATAAATGTATGGAAGCATATTATTTACATACAATATATTTAATGTATTAACAACCGTACTTAAAATGTGCATATAATTTTGTTTGTATGAAATATGCATATAATATACTTTTCATGTTGTTTTGTTTTTAATTTTAACAATCTTACAGGTAGGTTTCTGTTTTCTTTACGAAAATGTAGGTAGGTATCTTTACCGTGCAAGTTTCTTTTAAAAGTAATAAATAGGTAGTGCATAAGAAAATTACATATTAAATAAATGTCTACATTTTCTTACAATTTCACTTTTTCCTATCAATTTAGTTACTGTATCTCAATAGTATGAAGTAGAAAAAACAATAAGCTTATATCTCATGAAGTATAATGAAAATATTATTTATAAGTAATATTGTAACAAATATTTCGACATGTCCGACCAAGTTCCTTTATGTCCAAAAGCGTGCCTTGATAATAATAATTATCAATAATAATTATTAGTTGAAAACAGCGGGTCTACTATCAACTATGATGAAAATAAAAATCTTAAGGATGCTTTATATGTAACTACCTAAAACTACTATTAATAAAAATGAAGTTAAATGTGAATTAAGCAGTTACATTTCATAATACCTTTGAAGCAGTTTACTTATAAATTAAGCACAATGACGATTAAATGTTTATCTAGATGTTGATAGCAGGCCAACTGGGGTAGAAAGAAAATATTTACCACACAACGCAGACTTTAATAATTATGTTATCCCATCGCTAGTTTGATTAGATGCCATATAAAATATAATTATAAAACATTTAGTAAGGAAAACATGAATTTATTTTTGCAAGCGATGCGATACAGCAACATATATATCTTTGCGTTCTGACTGGATAACATCCCTGTAATTAATTGTATGTATAAAGGCAATCTGCTATATACCAAATATCTTCAAATAATTGTATTGGTTAAGATTTTTCGTTTTTTAGTTTGCTATGATATTAGTATTTGTATATGTCTATTATTTTAGTATCGCTTACTGTAAAGAAAACAGTCAAACAAGTGAAATGCACTTCATATAACTATAAAGCACTGCCGACCACAGTTTTGGAGGACAGAATTATCCAATCAGGTACATGGAAAATCGTTTTGTAAAATACGGTGAGATTCTTACGTAAAACCTAATCATTTCGATTATTGAATTTATAACAGTACTAGCTGATGCCCGCGACTCCGTCCGCGTCGTTTAAGTTTTTTGGTTCCCGCGGGAACTCCTTAATTTTCTAAGATAAAAAGTAGCCAATGTCACTCTCCATGTCCTTAGCTATGCCAAAAATCACGTCGATCCGTTGCTCCGTTGCGGCGTGATTGAAGGACAAACCAACAAACCAACAAACAAACACACTTTCGCATTTATAATATTAGTATGATGAATGATTATAGAATAGTATAGTTTATGTTATCTTTTTCCCTTTGTTTGTTGTAGTGAAATAATACAATAGTGATTATTCGTTTGTACACACATTTTTAAAATAAACTGAATTGACAGATGATCTTAACTATCAATTTATTTTTATTTAGAGATTTGGGTAAAACCGGATTGACACCTTTGAGTGTTTCGGAACAGGTCTGGAAAGTTAGATTATCGGAAATATTGTGGTCTAACCAAATATATTTTATTATTGGAGATAATTAATATATTCAATTCGTGCTTATTATGATACTTTAAATATAATATCTTGAGATTATAAAAGTTTCCAAATTCTAGTTTTCTAGATGTTTTCCGAAAAAAAAGTTTTTTTTTACATATTGATACCTATTCCATTGAATTTGTACCAATAAGCTAGTTAGTGAGCGAGAATTAAATATAAACGTGTGAGTCTAACTCATTGTACCAGAATATCGTAATTAAACTTGGACATTTTGCAATTCTGAACGAACTTCTGGTATGTTTTAATAATAATGTGTAAGTTTTTTTTTATTTTGGTATTGATGAGCTATGTGATGCTCTGTAATGTCATTGTTACTTTTTGTTCAGTTAAGTTTGTAATTTTGTAGATATTAGGTTGATTAAATATGTGTGTGTCATATTTTTTTCGTCGTATTATCTTGATGTCCTTTGAAACTGCCCATTCTTAAATTGGAGGTTGAACTATCGTATCGTATTGCTTTGGGTGGAACAATTCCTTAATTATCACCACACATCGCTCTTGTTATTTGTATGTCTAATGGTCACTGAATATACAAATTGATATTTTTTGATATTATTTATGAATTTTAATACTTTATATTATAACCTACTTTTAACGACCGAAAGTTTTTTGTGTGCTTCATAGAAGCGTAAAATTAATGTTGACTTAATTTTTTAATTTAGAAGACATGTCTAAGTCCTATTTTACTATACTTATTTAGAGACTCTTTTAATTTATCTATATTAAAAATATCGATTATCGAATCTTTATCATGTGAGTCATACATTATGAGAGCGATAGTTCAACGTTCCAAAAAATTCAATTGAGCATTGCCAAAAAGTCCACAAAATGTATGGTAAGAAAAATCAGGGAAAATAAATTAGTATGTAATTTAAAGTAGGTTTTGTACCGCACATAAAAATTGGTTTATCAAATATCTCACTATGCATTTCCATCAACTAAATATAATTCTTAAGACGAGATTTTTTATGTATTCCATAATGATATTAGAAATGTAATGCGAAATGAATTTTTGTATGATATTGTGGAAAAAACCCATTATTTTACGTGGACTAACATAAATTTACTGTTAGATGGATAAACTGTTTTTAAGTTACATTGTAAATTTAATATTTTTTTGTACTAAGTAACATGAGCTCGTGTAAAAAAATTATTGAAATGTAAAATATGAATTGTGAAATCACTGGTATGAATTTTGTAAAAAATAAAACTTAAACGAAATTGACAGAACTGTAACTTTTGTCTTTGTTTTGTAAAGAATATTTGGAATTAAGTGAACATAAGAAGACTGGCCCTAGTTTTAGTCCTGTCAATTTGTTTTATAGTTTTGCGCATCGGAGGATAATATTGTAATATCCTTGCGTCCGAGTTAATATCGGCAATTGACAATTGTTACAATAACCCTTATTGAAGTTATTGTGATACAAAAAACCTCAATTGAACCATTTTTGAGTGTACGTAATCTTAAGACCTAACCTAACCAAATAACAACGAACCTATAAGTTCCTATGTATTTTTAAGAACTTAACCCTTATAAACCCAATTCAATTTCATAACATAGGTATATAGTCACATAATGATATGACTACCTCGTCGCTTTAGTACTTAGCATGTTCGACTGCGGCCAACGGGGTTTGAGTCCCGGGTCGGACCATTACAAGTATTGGATTTTTCTGGCAAAAAATTCTCAGTACTAGCCCGGAGTTAGGGAGTTGGCGGTGTTTTACCCCCGTGCCTCGGAGAACACGTTAAGCCGTCGCGCGTCGGTCCTGCGCCTGACCTCTCACAAGTCCTGTCGGGTTTCACACTCCTGTGCACTATAATATCTCCCGCGCAGATGGCTAATCTCTCTGGAGATAGGCCGCCGTGGCCGAAATTCGGTCGGGAGGACATTATTATTATTATAACACTTATTATTCGCATAGAGGTAATTTTGTATTGGATAATGTCAATGGTCGATATGACTTGAAAAGCGAAGCTTGGCTGCTGTACGTAATATTAAGGGCAATGCTCGTCGGTTTATATCAATAAAGCACATTGTGGCACATGATTCATTCGTTTTATTTCATCTTGGAGTCTAATTGTAGTTTTTTAGTTATTGTAGAGCTAATGAAATTGGTCAATACAGCCAAGTATCAATAGATTAACGATTGAAACTAAAAATTTCAATGTGTTTGTTTCTTGATAATTATCCGAAATGTTACAAAAGCCCAATAACCGCAAGGTTTTTTTTTTACCTGATAATAAGTAATGATGTAGTCTAAGATGGTAGCGCGTATGGCCGTCTTTGGAATCCAAAGGCCGGCGTTTAGGTTAGCTGAGTCGAATCGGATCGAATCGCAGTAATTGAAAGTTGAAAATATCAAACTGCGTCGATTAGTGGCGCGCCCAAGTGCGCCGAGTCGAGTCTTTAGGTACCTACGCTGGAACAATTTGCGACTCGACTCCGACTGCGAGCCCTAGAATCAAACCCCCAACCACGAATAGGACTAGCCACAAGGCTATCACTTTTACATCCTATATCGCTAGGTCTCACTGAGTTTCTTGGTGGTTCTTCACGATAGGAATGACATTCCGAACCAGTGGTAGATTCACTCGACTATTCAAAAGCACTTGTCAAAGTCAACTTGAATAAAAAAAGTGTGTGTGTGAAATTCACAAACGGCAAGTGAAACTTCAGAAAAGTAGCCTACGAGAGAATGAAATAAATATAAATTATAGGTAACTCATGAATGAGTTAGAATGAGAATGAGATAAATATGTATTCTATCTCATTTTCTCGCAGGCTAAATCCTATTATGAATATGTTTGTCTTTCCTTAGTGTCGCTTTTTCGTTTCATCGAATTTTCAAATCACGATTCTAAAGAAGTTTCACTTCACAAATACTTGAATTTTAATCCTTTTCTTCGGATAAGATAAAGGTTAAAAAATACTATAGATATAAGTACCTACTTTCATATAGTTAAGCACCTATAGGTTATCCAAAATATCCAACTTTTTCGCTAGGCTTGAGGGAAAATAAGCCTGCGTCGTCTCTGCAAACACTGTTCCCTACATTCGGCGTCACGTCCCGATGTTTGTGGAAGGCAACGGGTTTTCTATGGAAATCCACAATAAATAGCCTGCCCCGGGAAATTTATTGGCGATCGGTATAGGGGTAGCATTGGTAGGTATTGATGTATTGGTTTAGGAATATTCATAGAACAATGATAAACTTAGAATAATCTTAATACCTATAAAATTTGCGAAAGGTACTTAGGTTGGAAGGTATACGTCTTAAATCCTGTTTTTTTATTCCAGTCAAAAGTTATTTAGGGTGAAAACACGAAGTGTATTTTCTAAAAAGTCTGAATCATTTACTTTTACATAGGTAAGCACATGGGTGCACAGCGCGCATTCTAGACGATAGGACGAACCGTATTTAGTACTCTGACGTGCAGGTTTTCTCCTCTCAGGTCTGTTGTGACAATGCACCGTACACTTGAACAATAAAATTAATGTCCGACAAACTTATCTGACGCGGTGGCTAATAGGTAGGTATATCTACTATTTCCCTTGGTCACGGCATCACGCGTGAACGGCTGGACTAATTTCGCTAATTCTTTTTTTGTTGTATAGGCGAGAACCTGGAGAGTGACATAGGCTACTTTTTATCCCGGAAAATTAAAGAGTTCCCGCGGGAATAACAAAAATCTTAAACCACGCAGACGAAGTCGCGGGCATCAGCTAGTTATATAAAAAAACAAAAACTAAACAGGCGTAAAAATTTGTTCCAATTTTGGCCACCGGGTCAATTAATAAGTTTGTGAGATTTTATATAATTATTGTTCCGTTTTATAATAACCAAATTCGGATTTGATGGTATAATTTTTTTACGGTTTAGTTATAACTAAATATACGAGGGTTCTAAACGCGCCCTGGTCTGAGAAGAGCTAACATCAAGCTCAGCCAGATTTTTTGGCTTTACTATGCTTTTCGACTTAGTCAGCACTTGATACAAACGGCCTACTATACTATACTATAGGTTTATATATCATGTAGTAGGTACATCATCCTGAATTCCATAATATCTTTGTTAATCTTCTCCTATGTGACGAGGGTGCGAACTAGGGATGTGCCTTTGTTAACTTGAACATTTTCATAATGTAATGGATTCTGTACTAAAATGTTCAAATTAATAACGTATTGACAACCTCCATGTCGTGTGAAAATTGCTGGCTGTGGAAATTTCGCTGGTCTGGCCTAGTGGGAGACTAGTTCCCACCCTACCAGCAAAAACGTACCGCCAAGCGATTTAGCGCTCCGGTTCGATGCCGTGTAGAAACCGATTAGTGGTGTGGATTTAGAATAACTGCCCCCCCCCCCCCCCCGTGGTTATTTTAAGGGGTTTAAAATAACCCCTAACAGGTTAGCCTGCTACCATCTTAAACTGCATCAACTCTTCAGGTGAGAATGCAGTCAAGGGCTAACTTGTAGTGGCGTAAAATAAACTTTAGGAATTACCTTATGTCCAGAAATCCACATTAATAATATACTTAATATTAAACTTGAGAAAATGAATTTCTGTCTGTTTCTTTCGTACCATTTCACCGCACGTGACTAAGTCCGCGTGATTTAGGTTTTTCTAAATTCCCGTAAAATCTCTTTCCCGGATAAAAATTAGTACTTGTCTGTGTCCGGGATGCAAGCTATGACCAAATTTCAAAATCAGTCAAACAGAAGGACCGTGAAAAGATATCAGATATGTACAGACACACAGATTTTTCAAAAATCTAAATCCATACGGACGAAGTAACGAGCTAATCTTCTAGTTTTTAAAATTTATATGTATGATTGTAAGTATGAATACTTATTTTTGACTTGAGTCATAAGTCCAATGCAATAATATGCTACATCACTAGTCCGCATTACTAAGACATAACCACCAGTTAACCTTGACCCGTCGCTCTTGTAACTTCATTGTCTTTGCCAAACAGAACCGGTGGCTGTATGACAAGTGGGGGTCAGAGTTAACTGGACGGTATAGAATCGTGAATTGTGAGAGGCCACCCTTATTTTACACCTCGTAATATTGCCGAATGTCATGCTTCAAGTTGCTTAGGATTGTTATGGGTTTAAATGATGCGTTATTTTGATGATGGGGCGGTAAATGGGGCTTAATAATCTAAGTATATCCATACTCATATTATAAATGCGAAAGTGTGTCTGTCTTTCTGTCTGTGTGCTACGCTTTCCCAGTCCATCTTTTCAACAGATTTTGATGCAATTTGGTACAGATATAGGTTGTATTCCGGGGAAGGACATAGGCTAGTACTATTTGTTAGCATTATTACTGTTTGTCCATTATATCTCATGAAACAGAAAGTATAATATCTGTCAATTTGAGTCGTTTCATGTAATTCGATTTAATCTGCAGATACGGACGCCATATTGAAAATAGTTAGTATAAATACGAGTGTTTGAACGATGATAATTCAGTCTCCTGCCGGCAGACTCAGCGATTATTGGATACTTTTGTATTTAGATCGCATTTTGATCGTGGCCGGATCAAATAAATATTACCTGTAAGTTTAGCCATCTTTTATCTAATTACATTAAATCTCTCGTGTTACTTCTACACGTTTAACAATTTATTCGTGCAAGTTCCAAATGAGTACAAAATATATATTAAAAGTGTCTCATAAATATCTACTTCTGTATTGTCTCTTACATATTTATCCCGGAAAATTAAGGAGTTCTCGCGGGAATCAAAAAACTTCAATCCACGAAGACGAATCTAGTCCATATTTAGTTAATACTATCTATATTATTTAGTCCCATATAGTCTTTATACGATAATCGATAATCCATATTCAATGAGCGTCTCTCTGGAGAGCCTAATCCCGTTTGACGACCTTCCTGGCGCTGCGGTCTTATAAGTGGGAGGTTAAGGGGTTCGATCCCCGGCTGGAATTCAGGAATTTACAATTTTCTTTGGTCTGGCCTGGTGGAAGGCTTCGGCCGCGGCTTGTTACCACTATATTGGCAAAGATGTACCGCCGAGCGATTAAGCGTTCCGGTACGTGCCGTGTCCATATACTATCACTTAAGTACTTATTATATACTAGATGATGCCCGCGACTTCGTCCGCGTGGATTGGTGTTTTTTGTTTCCCGCGGGAGCTCTTCAATTTTCCGGGATAAAAAGTAGCCTATGTCCTTCCCCGGAACGTAAACTATATCTGTACCAAATTTCATCAAAATCGGTTGAATAGTTAGGCCGTGAAACAGACGGACAGACAGACACACTTTCGCATTTATAATATTAGTATGGATACGATATTTCAAGACTGTTTACGATATCTCCACGTGTTCCCGAAAACCCGAAACCGAAGACGGACAGACAGACATATATAGACAGACAGACGTACAACGAAGGGGTCCTTAAGGGTTCCTTTTTCACGATAATCCACTGAACAAAAAATATAACATTATTGTTATTCTCGTCGCCGCAACAAGGTAAATTCGGCAGAAATGAATTCCCATCCCATTTGTATCGGGCGTCTAATCCAATATGAAAATACGTCCTAACCGTCTGCAGAATATTGCAGAATATTGGAGGGAACTGAAAATCACCTCTTTCAACCCGTAAATAACATTTTCAGTCGCCGTAAAAATATATAACGTCCTTCAAACACGTGTCGCGTCTGCGAGGTGCCACAGTTCTAATACAAAGATATAGCAACATTACATCTTCTGGAAATAACTTTGATTTCATATGTTTTGGTCGTCCTCTAATATCTTATGTCTGGGTAAGAGCCAAATGTGTTTTGGGTACAATAAAGTTTTGGATACAGAGGTCAACCTGGCATCCAAAACTTGTCTGAAAACCTTTAGAATGAAAGATAAGTACCTACTATCAGTACTTGCTTTTATATCATGAAAAAAAATTATTGTATCATGATTTTTCACTCACTCAATTCAATCCAATTCCGGCTCACGAATGAACATGGGTCTCCTCTTAGAGTGAAAAAGGTTTGGCCATAGTACACCACGCTCTCCAGGTGCTGTTTGACAGACTTCACAACACCTTTTAGAACATTGCCCTGTCGCCACTACCAAATGTTAACTGGAAGAAAGGAACTATAGGTATTAATTTGGCTTTTGCGCATTGTATTATAATATGTATTATGTGCAATAAATAATTTAACAAACAAAACAAACATTTTGAAGAACTCTCGGGCATGCAAGTTTCCTCACGATATATAATATTACATTAATAACGTACCTACAGTAATTTTTTTTTCTTACTATAAAGTTCCATTACAATATAATGGCAACTTTATTGTCAACTACCATCTAGCCTATAAGTACAATAAATTAAAAATAACTAGATGTAGGTAACATCTAGCTTCAATTTATCAATGATTCATACTTGGGATACTCGATCGGGAGTCGATTATGTGCCGACAAAAGAAAAGTGTACCAAAGTTTTTTTATGTTTACGTAAATGTTATTTTATTATGGCGTCTCTGTCATACTTTGCAGCAATCGAGTTTCAGAAGTACTTAACGGCAGGTGGAAATAAAGAGTAGAAAATTGTTTGTAACAATGTCGTTCAGAGCCTACATAGAATCGAACTAAATGTTGACACATTGGTGGACGTTTTCGCACTCACTATACGGGTAGGTAACCACGAAGACTAAACGAATGTGGAATTCCATTTTTGAAAATTATTTCGGAAAAGATTTTAGTAGTTTAGAAAATGTAGTAGAAAATGGCACTAATTTCGAAAGAAGATGGCGGCCTTCGAACAGTCGTTTGCTGGCCGTTTTGAATTGACTCATGAATTGATTTCATTCTGACTTTAATGATACCTACATGTTTCAGCGTTTTAATGAATAAAATAATTCATTATCATCACACACTTTTGCACATCGAGCTTTTCAATGACGCGCAGGAAATTAATATTATTTTCCCATAAAATGTTAATAATTTGCAACATATTTTTCATGCTTACGATTGAACGAGCAGTTCGCTTATGCTTAAATAATACCCTTTACTATAATAAAGGGATAACGCATTTAATTGTTTTTCCGCTTTTTGCTTGCAAGCGGAAAGCTGGCGGAAAAAAGTCCATTGCGCGCGTTCTACGCCCTAATGCATTCATTAAATAAATGTGGGGTAGGGTGTTATAATAATAATGATAAAGTAACTGCGCATCACTACGCTTTCCTACACTTTACAGCGACTGATTTTAGACATACATGTTCTAATATTAACTAGCTAATGCCCGCATCTTCGTCCGCGTGGTTGACTGATAGAGGTTTTTTGGTTCCCGCGGGGACTCTTTAATTTTCCAGGATAAAAAGTAGCCTAGTGTTAACATCACTCATAATATTAGTATAGATTATTATGCTTGAAAAGTCTATTCAGAGTACTTATAATATTAGGTACTACTAATTTCTGCTATTCGAAGAAATCGTTTTAAAGTATCTCTACGGGATAAAAACTACCCCCGAAATAGGCCTATTCAAAAAAAACACGGTAAAATAATTACCTCCACGATAAAATATTTCAAGGTCTGTCATTCTCGGATTACGTTCCCAATATAACACCGTAACAGCTGTTTCGGGATTAATGTACCACTATTATTTCTTGTCACACCGTTAACTTCATTATTCACGGCTCTCCATAATATGTCAGAGGGTTGGTTCGACCCTCACGTACAGTGGCCGGTGTATTGTTATACAAAATCTTGTTGTTTATATATTTTTCTAGCTAGACCGTTAAATCATTAGAGAGTAGAAGATTTTTTAGAATGAACTTCAAATGTAACTTTATTAATATCATAATTTTTCGATTTATTTTAGTTTTTGAATGTTATGTTTGTTAATGTAACTTAATAATCTGAATATATTATAAAAAAATAGAGAGAGATAGAGATAGATGGAAAATCTTCTAGGGCAGGCCCGGGCCCATAAAGGGCTGTAGCGCCGATGATGATGATTATAAAAAAATAGACGATGCCCTCGACTTCGTCCGTGTTGTTAAGTTTTTTTTATTTCCGCGGGAACTGCTTAATTTTACGGGATAAAAAGTAGCCTATGTCCTTCTCCGGGATGCAACCTATCTCTATACCAAACTTCATCAAAATCAGTTGAAAGAGGACCAATTAAAGCGTAGCAGAGGGACACACTTTCACATTCATATTATTAGTATGGATTAAAAAATATAACTAACCAATTTAGGGTTCGAATCGCGCATCGACTGTTTCGTACCTTGAGGCTTGAAAGGAAAAACTACTTTATTCTAATAAGCATGATTTGTAGTTGAGTACAGTTTTATTGTATAAATTACCTTTCTTACTGGATACCTACCGAAATACAATAAAGGTCTATATCCAGACGGGAAGGCAATCGTGAGATCACGGAAGCGTAAACCACCAGGTTAATAATGTCTTGAGGGCCTATTTGTCGTAGTCGAGAGCTAATAAATACGGACTTAAGAGCCGCTATATTAATATTAGGTACTACACTGTGCACTGACCTTATAAGTCAGAGGGAGTTAGATTTTCGAGTTTTTATTTGAAAATGTGATTTAAGTGATTTAGCTCAGAAACAAGACTGCGATTTTCCATTGTTATGACTATACATGTGTGAACTTCCACCACCACCACCACCACCACTACAGCCTATTAACATCCCACTGCTGGGCACAGGCCTCCACTCTCATACTGTTCAACCGAATTTTGACGACATTTGGTAAAGAGATTGGTACCTAGTTTTCCGGGGAAGGAAAGGATGCTTTTCATCCGGATAATTTTTGACGACCTCCCTGGCGCAGGGTTGAGCGCTGTTGTCTTAACGTGGGAGGTCCCGGGTTCGATTCCCTACAGGGGACGGCAATGACGTACCGCCAAGCGAGGGTGGTGGTAGGGGTATGGGATTAGAACCATACCCCATAACCGACTAGGGGTATGGGTTTGGTATAACTGTCATCCCCTAACAGGTTATCCCGCTACCATCTTATACGACATCATCACTTTACATCAAGTGAGATTGCAGTCAAGGGCTAACCTGTAAGTGGCGTAAAAAAACCTTAATCCACGCGGACGAAGCCACGGGAATCATCTTGTTTTATATTAACTTCGACGTGTTTTACAAAGGCTTTCAGTCTACTACTAATACTTCCACAGAACCTTACCTCTAGGATCGGCTAGTGAAGACTTTTCACTGCAAAGTATTCAGTTCCCAACCAATGTTGCTAAAAGTTTAAATTGAAAATTGCATACAGAAGAGTCAAATGCAGGTACAGTATTAACACAGTCAAGGCTACATTATTTCCTATCAGTCGTTCGACCACGTCCACAAAACTGGAAAATCTATTTTTTTGCGCAGGACCGACGGCTTTACGTGCTTTCCGAGGCATGGGGGTGAGATATCGCCAACTTCCTAACTCCGGTCTAGTACCACAGAATAGGTAATAGTATGATAAGTATTTCTTGTCAGAAAAACCCAAAACTTAACCCAACCAACCCTAATCTAATGGCCCAACCCGAGATTCGAACCCGTGACCTCGTCAGTCGCAGTCGAACATGTTAACAACTAGACCAACGAGGCAATCAAAACACATACAGTGAGAGAGACATACAGAGGTTTACTGCAACTAGTATATAGCTGTCACGCTACCTGGGTATGTCGTTTGAATGGGCGTCGACCTACTGTATGAATGAATTACGCTGTGGCACTATAGTGTACTAGAGGGTATATTGGACAGGCGCAGCAAAATTAAGGCACCGTCTCCCTGCAGGTAACTGAAACAATCACTTTGTTGTAGCGCCGTGCCGCGTTTGAATTAAGCTTTTGACAGTCGAGTTTTTATGTTACTTAAGTATTTTTACAGATTCCACCGCATGGAAAAAATTATTCCATGCTGATGAAGTCGCGGGCATCAGCTAGTAAATTATAATGTTGAAGTCGACGTTATTGGAATCACAAAGAACACACAGTTGTACTAAAGATTAAATATAACTGTTTCTGCATAAAGATACTATATTCGGTCCATCTCGATAGTAATTTTTCATCGCCGTTACCTGCAACGTACCAGTGCATCTAGTAGTAGGTATATCATCAGTAGTATACAGTATTAGTACAAACAGCTGTTGGCTTGTATGAACTTTCGGGGCTCTAACTTCACTACAGTCTTAGTCGCATAAGTAATTATTGTCAATTACTTTCCGGACGAGTGTGCAAGTACAGTGACAAGTGTAAACACTCCTTCAGTGTAGCTTGTATCTCATCCTCTCATAGTTATTTGCAACACTAAATACACAAAGTTGTACTTACGAAACTGTTACATTGTGGCCAATTCTGTATAACACAGTCTGTAAACTAAACTAAAATGACAGCTTTAAATCTAGTTCTGGCCCTTTCCGAAGGGAGTATTACGCTTTCATAATACTTTATAAAATGACATAGTTCAGAGATTGTGCACTACAGAATCAGCTCTATTGTTTAATTTACTTCTGCCTTAGACTAAAAAAATCTTCTACTTGCCAGGCAAGTGTGCAAGTACAATGGCAAGTGTAAACCCTCCTTCAGTGTAGCCGTTCTATCTCATCCTCTCATAGTTATTGGGAGCACAAAGAACACAAAGTTGTACTTTCCGCACTTAATACGAAACTGTTACATTGTCTAACGCAGCGCCCATTTTACTTTACTTGATTAAAAGGCTGCGACAGGACGGCTACAACTTTCTTTATATAAACTTGCTCTTTACCGTGGTTTTACTTGCTTTTCTTTTGTGCTTACTGTGTTACTTTTTTTGATTCAATAGCAATGGAAACTCATCTAATACAACAAACAAGCACAGTATATAAAACTACTAGATGATGCCCGCGACTTCGTCCGCGTGAATTGATGTTTTTTTAAGATTTAAACTATCCTATCTCTCAAGTTGGATCGAACTGCACATGGTGTGCGAATTTTATTATAATCGGTTAAGTGGTTTAGGAGTCCATTGAGGACAAACATTGTGACACGAGATTTATATATATTAATATATATATATATATATATATATATATATACTAATATTAAAAATGTTAAAGTCTGGATGGATGGATGACATGTTTGTCACTCAATCACGCCAGAACGGCTGAATGGAACTAAATAAAATTTGGCATTATAATTTACTAGCTGATACCCGCGACTTCGTCCGCGTGGATTGAGGAGTTTTACTTCCCGCGGGAACTCTTTAATTTTCCGGGATAAAAAGTACCCTATTATTTAATTCGGACTTCTAACTTTACGTCTGCAAAATTTCAAAGCAATCGGTTCAGTAGTTACGGCGTGAAAGCGGAACAAACATACAAACAAACTCACTTTCCCATTTATAATATTAGTAAGGATTAAATAGATTAATTTATAAGATATTAAAATATCATCATCACTCACATCTCTACAGCCTATTAACGTCCCACTGCTGGGCACAGGCCTCCACTCTCATAGGAGAGCGGTAATTAGAGCTTAGACCCACCACGCTGTTCCAATGCGGGTTGGCGGGCTTTAACGACTATTATCATGTTAGTGATAATAACCGGGACCGACGGCTTAACGTGCTCTCCGAGGCACGGGGGTGAAACACCGCCAACTTCCAACTCCGGGCTGGCACTGAGAATTTCTGAATTGAAAAACCCAATACCTACCTAACTTTTATGCCCGACCGGGAATCGAACCCAGGACCTCGTGATCCGCAGTCGACTATGCTAACCACTAGACCAACGAGGCAGTCCACTAGACCAACGAGGCAGTCACGAGTATTCAAATATAAGAGAAAGAAATTTGGCTCAGAGACAAATAGTTCGTTTCATTCACTTTTATATGGACACATTAGGCGACAGGACAAAACGTTATTTCCCTCCGACGCGGACGTCCTGTCCCGTTTCTAGTGTGCTATTGCTCTGACGTCGCGGGGACATACAGGCAACTAAACAGGCATAAAAATTTGTTCCAATTTTGGCTACCGGGCTAGATAATTTTGTGGGACTTTATATATATTTTTTTATATATATTATACCCTTTATATATTATACCCCCTATATAAAAACAATGTAGTGTATGTTCGAACACTTATAACTCTAGAACGGCTGAACCGATTTTCATGGTTTTTGATTTGTTGTATTTGTCTCCGTCCCGAATAGCAGAATAGGTAACTATTAAAAACATTGGGAAATTGACGAAAAAATAAAAGAAAAATCATTTTCCCTAGATTTTCCTTGATGTTCATGGGTTTCGTAACGTGATTTTTGGCATGGGTATAGTTGAGGACCAGGAGAGTGACATAGAGCACTTTTTAGCCCGGAAAATTACGGAGTTCCCGCGGGAATCACGAAAACTTAAACCACGCAGACGAACTCGCGGGCATTCGCTAGTATTAAATATAGTATAATGACGCAGCACATCGTATTCGCATCACGTCACGTTACATCCTCTTCACGTGCCAGCGAACACGTTATGGAAAATATCAAATAGGTACATTACATTTACTACTACCCGCTCTTATCTATCTCAGCTCAGCTCGGCTGAATTCACTCAACGAGCTAACTTGGGTATTCTTCTGAAGGAAAGAATCCGTAACGAGGAAATCGACGGAGAACTTTTATTTTATTTTATTATACCTGCTACAAGTTATAGTTCTTGACTGCGATCTCACCTAATGGTGAGTGATGATGCAGTCTAAGATGGTATCGGGTTAAGCAGTTAGGGGTATGGTAGTTTAACTCATACCCCGAATCGGTTTCTAAACGGCATCGTACCGGAACGCTAAATCGCTTGGCGGCACGTCTTTGCCTGTAGGGTGGTAACTGTTTATTCATTTATTATTTTATTTTCATATTTGCGTTCATATCTATACATTGGCATAAGGCCCTGTCAGGGAATTGCATTAAACTAGGTGTAACATAATATGAGTGCAATGTAATTAGCCACGGCCGAAGCCTCGCACCAGGCCAAACTAGAAAAAAATTCAGAAATTATAAATTCCCAAATCGACTGCCGGGCATCGAACCCGCGACCTCCCACGTTAAGACAACAGCGTTCAACACTGCGCCAGGGAGGTCGTCAAGCTGTGCTCGGGGTTTCTTTACGTGCTTAGATCAAAAATGAAGAGATCCTAAGGACCTAAAGTGACCGACATAATCTTTGCTTTAGCCTTGTCTAAAGCAAAGCTAACTGTGGACATATCCTCTGATTCAGTGGCTTTAATTTTTTGATAGCCACTGAATCCACAAACATATATTTTTAATCCATTGAAGGTTTGCTATGAAATAAAAGTAACAGTACTTTTTAGAAAATCTTCAATGGATAGTAAATATATGTCAGTGGCTTTCATTTTTTGATAGGCACTGAGTTATAGGATAGGGTTGCTGACAGACGTTGGGGTGCTGACGTGTGACGTGTGACGCGTGACGTGTCAAGACGTAAATACAGCCTCGCTGATACTTGTTCACTGGAACTAGTCATTAGCAGCCAATCTCGTAGGATAATATCTCGGGATACAGCTATCCCGGGGGGATACTACGGTAAAATGAATGCTAGCCAATCACCCTTGTGTGAATAGGGATGACGACAACCCAATCAAATCAGCAGCTCTTTATGAAACTCAAAAACGCGCTTCTATATGGGAATTTGTGTGACATACATAGTTGTGACGTCATCTTTCAAGTTACTTTCTTTAATTTAATCTATAGTTTAAAATAGGTCTTATATTGTACCTACTTATTTCTGTTCAATCATTTATTTTACTTTTGTCAGCTCAAGTTACATATTTATGTTCTAATCTAATGCGTTACTGATTCGATTTTTGATAACAATCGACTTTCTTTATGAAGAAGTTTTAATCGATTTGACACATTGTAAAAAAATATCTGCGTCTAAGTAGTACTATGCCCGCGACTTCGTCCGCGTGATTTGAGGTTTTTTGGTTTCCGCGGGATAGCCTATGTGCTATTCCAGACTATAATCTATCTCTGTGCCAAATTTCAGGCAGATCCGTTCAGCCGTTGGGGCGTGATTGAGTAACAAACATCCATGTACATCCATCCAAACTTTCGCATTTATAATATTAGTAAGATAGTAATATAGATAATTAGCAGGATAAGATTGCCTTTTTTGTCGATGGTTGCCTGTCAATGATTATGAAACTTCGTAGGCGTGCTTATTTCAAAAGTAGTATAAATGGTTGGACAGTGTATACGTTGTGATAATATACTAAGTTTCTACAGCCACAGTACATCGATCGAGTAAGTGTACATATTTGCGGTACCTGACCGCTAGTTACGTTGTCTTAATCAAAGCGATGGGCCCACACAATAGCTCCAACTACCCGCAGAGAACATTTATCAATTAGATCACATCCTAACCAAATAGTGAGACAATCGTTAACTAGGGACAAGGGTAACTTGAATCTATAGTTACTTATGTTTAGTTAGATCCTTATATCACGCTATTCAGTGGCTAGATCAATAATAATCATGTAGCATGCCTCGTTGGTCTAGTGATGAGAATATTTGACTCCGGGCGTGGAGGCCCCGGGCTCGATTCCCGCGTCGGGACGTAGTTAACTATTGGTTTTTTTTATAAGAAACTAAATTATAAAACTTGATTCGTTGGATTAGGGTTTTGGATTCACGCGAAGGCTCTTTACATTTTTGGGATAAAAAGTAGCCTATGTCCTTTCCTGGGATGTAACCTACCTCTATATCAAATTTAATTAAAATCGGTTGAACAGATGGGCCGTGAGATCGTAGCAGACAGACAGACACACTCTTGCATTTATAATTTTTTTTTTTTTCAGGTGTCCCCCTTTCATAAAAAGGGTCCTTTGTTGCCGTTTTTTGCGTGATTGTATTTGAATTAATATTATATACATTTATTTATAATATTAATATTAAACACCGTCTACTTCTTTAAGAGAGTAAAGAAGTAGACGGTGTTTCACCCCCGTGCCTCGGAGAGCACGTAAAGCCGTCGGTCAGAACAGAGAGTGCATCTGTGTTTGCGCACACACTTGTGCACTATATCTCCCGCGCAGTTGGCTAATCTCTCTGGAAATCGGCCGCCGTGGCCGAAATTTCGTCAGGAGGACATGGTTATTTATCGTTAAGGAGCTAAAAAAATGTTAAATAACCACCATCTATCTTCTGGCTAGATCACCGTCATGGTATCATGTGGGTCGTCACCTAAAGAAACTTCGAGAACCCTAAAGAACCCTAAGATATTACTCAAAAGCAAGCAAGTAAGAAAATCTATACATCCCAGCACCCTATTATATTCAATGACCCGTTACGACCAAGCAATACTAATTTCCACTATTTTCCTTTCAGTAGAGGTTTCAATAGTAACATATTAATAAAAAGATGGACGACAACATGAACTATAAGATAAATTTCTCTCAAACCATTTTCCTCCTTATGTCAATACGAATAAAGTTCCCAATTCCATGTATGTATTTTGATCCTTGGATTTTATTCTTACAGTGAACGCACCTATAAGCAATCACGAACATTCTTTGAGAGCAAAGATAAGTTATGCCAAGCGAAAATGGCGCTTAATTCAAAGGGGGAAGAGTATTCTTTATATAAAGTAAGGATGTATTCACATGGTCGTCATTTAATGATGTCGTAGACGGTATGCTTTGATCTTGTTTGTGGTGTGTGGTGCAAAATTTAAGGGGCTATAATTTTTCAAAATATTTAAAGTCTTCTAAATGCTAGGATTTTAAAGTTAAGGGTTCCTTAGGCCTTAAAGATTATAATGTCTAATATCCCACCATACAATGACCTACGTCCTACACGATTGCACCCATCTGATGACTAGATGAAATACCGTTTTTATGAACTTACTTATCTTGTACCTATATATGAATTTTCAGACTATAATCACAGAATAGGTAATCGTCGTCGTCGTCGTCGTCAACCGATGGACGTCCACTGCTGGACATAGGTCTCTTGTAGGGTCCTCCACAAGCCACGGTCTTGCGCCGCCTGGATCCAGCGACTCCCTGCGACTCTCTTGATGTCGTCCGTCCACCGTGTGGGGGGTCTGCCGACGCTACGCCTTCCAGTGCGGGGTCGCCATTCCAGCACTTTGGGACCCCAACGCCCATCGGTTCTCCGAACTATGTGCCCCGCCCATTGCCACTTCAGCTTCGCAACTCTTCGGGCTATATCGGTGACTCTGGTTCTCCTACGGATCTCTTCATTTCTGATTTGATCACGTAGGGACACTCCCAACATAGCCCTCTCCATCGCCCGCTGAGTGACCCTGAGCCTTCTTATCAGGCCCATAGTCAGCGACCATGTCTCAGATCCGTAAGTTATCACTGGCAACACGCACTGTTCGAAGACTTTGGTCTTCAGACACTGAGGGATTTTGGACGAGAAGATATCTCGAAGCTTCCCAAACGCAGCCCAGCCGAGTTGAATTCGGCGGTTGACCTCCTTCTCGAAATTGGACCTACCCAGCTGCACTGTGTGCCCCAGGTACACGTACTCGTCTACAATCTCGAGTGCAGAGCTCTCAACGATCACTGGGTGGAGCGGAACATGAGCGTTAGACATAACTTTCGTCTTACTCATATTCATTTTTAGGCCCACCTGTTGAGAAACTCTGCTGAGGTCATTGAGAATAGGTAATAGTACAGTAATAATTTGTAGTATAATATCCGCTGTACGCCGAAAAAAAAAACAAAAATGGTATGATTAGTATCGTCGCTCAGGCATCCTTTGACGTGTTTTTAAACACTGGCTGAAAGTGCACTAGTCGCGGAACACCAAGTGACATAATATTACACCATAAGGTATTATTATTTTAATGTAGTTGTAGATGTAGCTCTAATTTTTATTTTTACATCTTTTTCGGTACTATGAATGAATACCTACTTACTATTTACCTATTTGTTTTTGAAAAAAAAAGGTCTTATATTTAAAGCAGCAGATTTACTAAACCCGACAAAATCTCTCAAAAATCGCTTATAATTCTCGTGTTACACCAACCACCGCCAGTAAAACCCAACCGATAGTTGCGGGCTGTATCAAAGAACACAACTTCGCGATAGTTCGGCAACTCTCGGGCAACTTCGGGAGTAACGAGATTCCTCTTTGATGAGTTTTTCTTTTAATAATGAATACGTGTAATCAGGCCTTAAGTTTCCGGAGTAGTTTTTATTGTTGCTCAACGTTGATTAGGTTATTCGACTTCCTAAGAATACGTCTTGATTTTTATTTTACAACCTACCTGCCGAAGTTGTAATTAGGGACTTGCAAGATAATGTTTTTCTACTTATTTGGTCTAAAGTAAAACCAGTGACCTATCAAAGCTTAAAATGAAAACACACTAAGTGTCTATAAGTCTGACTCATTCACAATACTTATTACAGTTTTTTGATGACCTCTCTGGCGCAGTAGTGAGTGCTGTGTCTTATCAGCGATAGGTGCTAGGTCGATTCCCGGCAGATTTAATTTGGGAATTTATATTATAAATTTTCTCTGGTCTGGTGGCTTTGGCGTGGCTAGTTACTACACTACCGCTCGCCTGCTACGTATTGAATTCATGGAAAAAAAACAATCACAGGTTTACTCTGAATAGCAAAATTTACCAGTAAGACAGATTAAAAATAATTTATCTACTTATAACTGCTAGAAACTAAAGACAAATACATCGAGGGAACTACTCCATTTTGCAATCTCATTAATATGGATCACGCCACTTTGCAATGCTAACCACACTTGGCACCCAAAGAAATCTAGTTCCCGATTGAATGTAATCACGCCGATGCCTCCGGGGCGTCGGGGGCCGGCGCAATCTGTATGCTAATAAATATTCCCTTATATCTACTGAACTAGTAATGAGTATTAAAATTTCTGTGAATTTATTCATTTTCATTAAAATAATAGGTAGGTATGATTTGAATAATTTTTTCAGTCAGCACCCCTAGCAAATTTAGCATATTATTTTATCAAAAAAGATTATATTATAAATTAGCACTTTGAAATGCTAACCACGGGTGGAATGCAAAGAATCGAATCTCGGAGTGGATATAATACCGTCGGCACAAGGGGTGAAATGCAATCTGTATGCTAATGGCCGACTGAACCGGAGGTCACCAGACGACGGAGTTGTTTGAAGAGACACCTTAATATAAAGACTCGGGCAGACCACAGAATCCATACTTCTACATACCCACGTTGTCAATGCGAAAGTGTTTTTTTTCTTTGGTTTGGCCTTCAATCACGTCGCAAAGATTTTCCACGGGATAAGAAAAAAAAACATACGCGCCGAATTATAACCGAACATAGAACCTCCTCCTTTTTTGGAAGTCGGTTAAAAAATACTAAATTATACCTAATTGTGCCCGTCTGGTAACTTTTAGAGAATGAGTTCAAGTTAGTCATACAACCTAGAGTTACCTAGTTAGCTGTTGTTCAGTATTATGTACACAAGTTACCCAAAGAGGTTAAAAATTATTATTAGATAAGTACTACGTAAAATTAATATACTTACCATAAAGTCTCTCGACTCTCCTCGGAAGATAGTAGGTACCTACTTAAATTAAATAAATACATAAACGTTTATTGACCAACTTAAACATATTAATTACATATCCGACCTGTGTACCTACTGAAAGGTAGGTATGTACCCACCTAACATGATGCAAAGCTGATTTTCAGGAGGGGCCCAAGGGTCGAAAAGTACTAAGTACGTAAAGGGTACTTCATTTTCCTCGTTGTATAGAACTCTATGTTTATCGGTAGGTACCTGAAATTCAGCTAACAATAACATAATATTGCTGATCCCCCGTAATGGCTTCATTAGAAATCTATGCTGAAATAGGGTTCATTACAACTACATGCTGGCAATCCGATTACGAAGAATATCACTAGGGTTGCCACACGCCACCTATAGGCACATTGTTGTTTTAAATCTGATATAAGTTAGCCTTTAACTGTGATTTCACCCGAACTTCAATCTAAAATGGAAGCCGGGTACCTAGCCTGTAAGTGGTATTTTAATTTTTTTTATTTGATATTATTTTTTCGGTTTAAAGACATTTATTACTCAATAAGAACACAAGAAAATAGTTCACTTACATTGAGAACTAATTACAAATTAAAGTTTAGTAAGTACCTATATGTACATTATCTTGGTAAGTGTCACACGTTATAATTAAATGTTCAAGTTACAGGTAGTTACAGGTCAATTATGAAGGTAGTCAGAAAAACTTTAGTATAAGATGTTCTGCTTACAAAAACTGGTTATGTAGGAGCGAGGTTACACTAACATAAGCTGAGCGGATTTTAGTAAATGTTCAATAAGTTGTTTTTTAAAAATAGGAAAACTTTTGCTGTTTAGTATGGATTCAGGTAAGTTATTGTATAATGTCGCTCCTTCGAACAAAATATTTCGTTTTCCGTAGTTGGTTCTAATTTTAGGTAGTGACAGTTTATTACGTTTTCTAAGATAGTGTTTGTATGTTCTTCTTTGAAAGCATACTTGGGTATGTATATCATTTGTTATGATTTTTCTGATGAGGATACATATTTTAAGTGTATATAGCTGTCTTATATTTAGAATTTTCGTATCTTTATATAGTTTATTAGAGGGCGTTAAATGATCATATTTATACAGAGCTTTAATTAGTTTATTCTGAGTAATTTGTAATTTCTGTATATGTGTTTTTGCAGCTGTTCCCCAAATTTCAACAAGGTATTCAATATGGGGTTTGACTAGAGCGTTGTATATAATAGGACGTACTTTTTGTGGTATGCAAGATGATATTCGTCGTAGGGCTCCTATTAGAGGTGAAATTTTACTTTTAAGGTGGTCAATATGATTCTGCCATGTAAGTTTATTATCCAAAATGAGTCCTAAGTATTTTTCATTGTTAGATTTTTGTATTGGTTTATCAAATATTGTTAAGTTATCATAGTCACGGATTTTTTTGTTTTTGACTGCAAAGATCATGTAAGCCATTTTTTTGGTATTTACTGTAAGTAAATTTGAGAGAAACCATCTACTTAGCTTAGTTAGGTCACTTTGAGCTTCTTTTACTATGTCTGTTATATTGTTTCCAAAGTAGAATAGACAGGTATCGTCTGCATATAGTGTAATGTTACCAAATACGTTGACATTGCTAATGCTGTTTATATAAACTAAAAAGAGTAATGGTCCTAAAATGGAGCCTTGTGGTACGCCATAATTAAGTTTTGTGGGATTACTTTCAAAATTTCCTATTTTAACAATTTGTTTCCGGTCATCTAAGTATGATTTAAGAATGTTATATGCAGCACCCGATAAGCCAATTTTATGTAATTTATGCAATAAAATTGTGTGACTAACTGTATCAAATGCCTTTTTTAAATCGATGAAAACACCCAAAGCAATTTGTTTTTGATCAATAGCAGTTTTAATTTTTGAGACAAGATCCACAGTAGCTGTAGTGGTACTACGTTTTTTTATAAAAAAGAATAATTTAGTTTAGTTTTTGTAACCACTGTCTTAAATCTAACATGAAACACTGTACAATGTTTGTGGAGGGCGATAATCACTGCAACGCAGTTTTTAACTTTTGCAGGATTATCGTTCATATATGTTGTGCTTGGTTAATGTTTGCAAATAAAGTTTTGTTTTATTTATTTTTATTAATAACCGCCAAGTTTCGTGCTAGTACTTCTCGGTAGGAATTTCATTCCGAACTAGTAGATTAATTATCAGATTCCGAAACATCCCACCAGATCCCAGAAGCCCAGGACCACCTATTTCACACTCAAACTCAAAGATTTTTTCTATTTATATATTTTGTAATAAATTTTCTATTTACCTATATATTTTATTTTAAATTTTGCAATAATTGTTACTACTACTCTCACTACAATGGTCTCAACTTTAACAATTCGTTTTGGTGGATTTGGCAACCCTAAATATAACGAGCCTTCAATATAACTGGAACTGCTTAGACCGTAGGCGAGGAGAAAACGGTTGCTTTTCTATTATCACCTTTATATTTTTACTGATAAAGACTATCAAGATATTAGTAATATCTAATTTTGCTATTCAATTGCTTGAGCACCACAATTGTAATACATGTCATTTTGTTTCTATAATACATTGATGGTCTAGTGGTTAGAAGGCTTAAAAATCTTCCAGGTTCATTTCTCATAACTAGTTAGTACCTTGATTCTTACAACGCCATTTTTCCTGATTTAGATCCTAGCAAAAATACCTTTATGATGAACTGAAAGTGGGTGCACCAGATGAAAAAAATTGCGATATTATTTGAATGTGGGTTTACACTTTAAAGATGAATGTTATGCATATCCTGTAGTGATAATATCAAATAGTACTGCAGAATCATCTACTTGAACACGAAAAAGGGTCGATGATTTAGTTAAATTAAGCACAAATCGTTTAATTTTCCTGAATCAGGGATACGTGAAACCATGGGCATTAGGTTAGAATTTTTAATTCAATTTTAAGTCAGACTATAAACGGGGCTTTGCCTCGTTCGCTTCTTTATGATATGTCAAAGACTAGAATAATGTTGGTTTAAGACCAATCCAGCAGATCACATTAAACACTTACAATAGGTATAATATTATACAACCAGTATGTTTGTGCCAGGGCGCGTTCCGAACCCTCGTTTTGAGACATTGTTATTATTTATCACCGTCACGTTTTATATCTCTACTGCTCTCTCTAGTATACTTACTAGCTGATGCCCGCGGCTTCGTCCGCATGTTTTTGGTACCCGCGGGAACTCTTTAATTTACTTTATACATATTATTATTTAAAAAGTGTTTGTGTTATTCCAGACTATAATTTATCTCTGAGTCTGTGCCAAATTTCATCCAGATCCATTCAGCCATTCTCGCGTGATTATAAACGCGAAAGTTTGAATGGATTGATGGATGGATGTTTGTTACTCATAACAAACATCCATCCATCAATCCATTCAAACTTTCGCGTTTATAATATAAGTATAAAAATCACGTTCAAAAAGTGTTCACGGCTTTATCTTGATAGTAATAATAATATCATACTATAATATTATAAATGCGAAAGTGTGTTTGTTTGTTGGTTTGTTGGTTTGTCCTTCAATCACGCCGCAACGGAGCTACGGATCGACGTGGTTTTTGGCATGGGTATAGTTGAGGACCTGGAGAGTGACATAGGCTACTTTTTATCTCGGAAAATTAAGGAGTTCCCGCGGGAATCAAAAAAAACTTAAACCACGCGGACGAAGTCTCGGGCATCAGCTAGTTTTAGAATATATTGGTACCTAAATTATTATTAAACCGACCGTTTGTACTATACCTTATGTAACACAAAATGTCCTTGTATAGGTAGGTACTTGAACCGTTTTCCAAAGCAGTGGTTCATAAAAAGGTCCACATCTAATTAAGGCACGGGGTGCGTTTAGCAATATCTAAATCGGGGTAGAGGGTGGAGAGGGGCGGGGGTGGGTAGTTAATTACTTAATTTGTTCAAACAGCTGTTTTAGGGTTCTAATAACCCGTTTAACTATGTTACACGTAGGCCTGGATAATGAATTAAACTTTGAAAATTAAACGAGATTTTCACTTAAAAAATATTTTCCTGTCATTTTTGGGTTTTGTGACTATATTATAATAATATTATGTCCCGGGTTCGAGTTCCGGATCGAGCATAATTAAGTGATGGGTTTTTCTGGCTAGAAATTCTCAGTACTAGCCCGGAGTTAGGAAGTTGGCGGTGTTTCACCCCCGTGCCTCGGAGAGCACGTTAAGCTATCGGTCCCGGTTATGATAATAACTAACATGATAATAGTCGTTCAGGCCCGCCAACCCGCATTGGAGCAGCGTGGTGGGTCTAAGCTCTAAAAGCGTAGAAGGCAGCTAGACTGTCGCATTTAAAATATCAGCTCGGATAATTACTTAGTGAAGTCATTAATTTTCGACAACGAATAACGTTTATGTTTAAGCAAAGATTGATGGATGGATAGAATAAACGTCAAAGGCCAAAGGACCGTGCTGCTCGCAAAATAGCGGCCAATCGGTGTAGTTGGGACCTGCTGAGTCAGCACTAAGGCTGTTCAGCCGAGCTACGAGATAAATTGAATCAGTATTGATAGATGTGACGCGATGGTTTGCTACTGTGCTGTTAATCTTGTTTTGACCTCCCTGGCGCAGTGTTGAGCGCTGTTGCCTTAACGTGCGGAGATCCCGGATTCCGCGGTCCAGTACGATGCCGTGCCGATTATAGGTATGGGTTTAATATAACTGCCATACCCCTGACAGGTTATAAGCCCGCTACCAACCTAGACTGCATCATCACTTGCCATCTGGTGAGATCGCAGTCAAGGGACAACTTGTAGTGGATAGAAAAATAACATTTAAAAAAAACCGGCCAAGTGCGAGTCGGACTCGCGCACCGAGGGTTCCTTACTCAAGAAGTAGGTATAATTACCTTTGTTAATGAACCGCAAAACTAACTTTGTTTGTAGAGGTTTACTGATAATATCAAAAAATTACGTTTGTTGTATGGGAGCCCCCCTTTAATATTTACTTTATTGATATTTAATTATTTATTTTGAAAGGTAATATACAAGTTAATATTCTATGAAAATTTGAACCGTCTACCTGTTACCGTTTTTAATATTGAGCAAAAAAATACGAAAAAAACACGTTTATTGTATGGGGACCCCCCTTAATATATATATTTTTTTAATTTTTAGTATTTGTTGTTATAGCGGCAACGGAAATACATCATTTGTGAAAATTTCAGCTTTCTAGCTATCACGGTCTATGAGATACAGCCTGGAGACAGACAGACAGACAGACAGACAGACAGACAGACAGCGGAGTCTTAGTAATAGGGTCCCGTTTTTACCCTTTGGGTACGGAACCCTAAAAACCTCCGTGGTTAAGACCTCGGCATCCAATTTTTGGGTCCTGAGTTCGAATTCTAGGCCTTTTGGTCCACCACCCTGTGTGGGAGCTCGTGGGTTTAAAAAACAGCATTGTCAATATTTTGGTTTGTTTCGAAAAATCGTTATACCATGACTTTCATAAAATAAGGGTTATAATTCTGAAATCAACAATATTAAATATTGGATAGAAGCAGGTGTTACGTTACGGAAGTCCATGATTTAAATGAAGGAATGAAGGAACTAGCTAGAACAACAATACAATACATCAAACAATAAAAACACAATATTAAAATAATACTGCTTTAAACGATGGTAGTAAGCCCTCAGGCCTCAGTTCTATAATATCCATAATTCCATACTAATAATGTAAATGCGAAAGTGTGTTCGTCTGTCTGTCTGCTATGCTTTGATGGCCCTTATTTTCAACCGATCCATTTGGTATAGCAATCTGGCTGTTTCCATATTCCATTTCATTCCATTTATCCCGGAAAATTAAGGAGAGCCCAGGAAATTAAAAAGCGTTATCTTCGTGGATGAAGTCACGGACCTCACCTAGTCAATAATAAATCATTTTTCATATTTAAAAGTACCATAAAATTATTGACTCATATTTTAATTTCATAAAAGAAAAATATAATAAGAAATTTTGTAAAGACAAAAGTTTTAATGCAAAATGGCGGAGCCTCTTGCAAAGTAACTTTTATATTATTCCCATTCATTCCACGTTCAACTTCACCCTTCGGCCTTCAATATGCCATAGAAATACACCGTTATACAAAAGTTGTTTCACCCTTTTACACCCCCAAAACACTTAATAAAATTAAACAAAATGACTAAGAAACATTTATATAGAACTTTCAATTAACCGAAGTTGGCTTTTAAACATAAAAGGAGTAGTGATGCCCAATAACTGCTTATTGAAAGGAATGAGTGATCCTTTGATTCAAATTATTCAAAGAATCATATCACAACCTCTCTTTAGACTGCTCATGAGTAGGTATGTCGAGTGGTGCAGTCGATGTCAATATGGATATAATATTTATTTGATCATTTTACATGAATTTAGTTTTTACTAGCTTATGCCCGCGTCTACGTCCGCGTGGATTGAGGTTTTTTTGGTTCCCGCGGGAACTCCTTAATTTTCCGGGATAAAAATTAGCCTATGTGCTATTCCAGACTATATTCTATCTCTGTGCCAAATTTCAGCCAGATCCGTTGAGCCGTTGGCGCGTGATTGAGTAACAAACACCCATACATCCATCCATCCAAACTTTCGCATTTATAATATTTATTTGATTCTTTATCTTTAAATTAACTTATTTTTAATTTTGGTCAACCTTTTAGTAAAGTGCTACTTATTGAAGATTCAAGATTCTGATTTCTGCACAAAGCCGATTCATAGCGGGCGGGCATACGATTTTCTAGGATCTCACTACCATCGCAGTATTATTTTATTATCGTTTAGAAATAATATAATTCTCTAAGTAACCCTAGTAAATCTGCAAATTTTAAAATAAGCTATGTAAACCAGCTAGTAATAAGCCCACTGAAATTATTCTCTCTATTCTGTGATTTGGAGCCTTTGAATGAAAGTTCACTTTTATCTTTCATTCGCGAACAGCCCTATTAAAAAGGTGGCAAAAAGTTTTTAATTAAACCCGAATTGACTGAAAAGTTTGGGTAAGATTGATTCCAATCAAGGGAGGAAGTTGATCAGTATTGAACATCAATATAAATACTTTGCAATATCCATTAACAGAGTCGGACTTGTTTAAGTTTCGAGTGAACACCTACCTACCTTCGACCTTCAAGGCAAGAGCGTTCCAAGTTCCAACCTAGACCTCATCATTGCTTTGCACTAAGCATGAATTTCGTCAAGTACAAGCCTATCTCGCAAAAAAAGATTTTCATGGTTTTAGTTTTTAATACCAACCTGGCTGATGCGGTGGTAGGATCTGTGCTTCCATTGTAAGAGTCAATCCAGAAGTAGGTATTAATAAAACATAAAACACTTTTAATATATTTTACTTCAGAGATTTATTGATTTAATGTAATGAGAGATTTAATGTAATTGTAAATTATATTACTTGGTTAAAAGCATTACGACAATAATAATAAATTACTTGATTAGGCCCGATTGCTATCAGTGGCTCATAATCAAAATAACGATCTAAACACCAGAGGTATTCAATAATCGTTTGAGTCTCGGTGGAGACTGCCTTACCATCGTCAAAACACTCGCATTTATAACAACCATTTCAACATGGCGTCTGTAATGACATGAAACTAGTCAAATTGACAGTCACTATACTTCCTGTTTCATGAGATATAATCATAAATAGAAATAATGCTAACACCATTGATGAGTCATTCCAGGATGAGGTGTACTTCAGCCGTGGCTATAAGTAGTTACCAACCTACCGGAAAAGACGTGATTTAAAGTTCTAGTACGAAGCCACGTAGAACCCGGTTTAAATACCTAACTGCCGTACCCCTACACAGTTAGCCCGCAACCATCTTAGACTGCATCATCACTAACCGCGCAGAGGAGATCGCAGTCAATGGCTAACTTGCTTGTTGAAGATTATAAAAATGATAAAAGAGCATGGATTCGATTCGATTGAATGTAATTGTAAATATATTTTTTTTTTCAAAAGAGCAACCACCGAGTTTCATGCTGGTTCTTCCCGGTATTCCATAACAGTGGTAGCTTCATTCGACTATTCAAAAGCACTTGTAAAAAGTCTACATGAATAAAAAATTTTTTTTTTTTGCGGTATGAAAAAGACGTCAGTCGTTTACGTTTTACGTTAGATCTGGTATTTGAATCTGCCGCAAACGTGACATCGCGTGACAAACGCGACACTGCGACTCGACACAACGCGACGCAACAGTATCAAACAGTAGCTGACCCATCATGTTATTTACGTTGTCGCGTATTACGTTATCATTTGTCATAATCTATGAAGCCATATTGCGTCGCTTTTGCATCAAAACAGATCCGCCCTTAAAATCTTTTCTTATTCAAAAACATTTCATTTTAACACTAAACAATCTAGGAGCTAACACGAATTGTCCGGATTCCAGGATTCCAGGTGCGGGTGGGGGTGGTAATGAAGTTCCAGAAAGTTGTCGCTGTCACAGCCGTGTAATATAATTAATAGCGCTGCGTTCCATCACCCCCCAAACTCCCCTTGATTTGTTCCACACTGGACCAACTTTTTAGACTATACGTACTTTCGCACACACGGCAATTATACAATACTAGCGGGCGCCCGCGACTTCGTTCGCGTGGCATAAGTTTTTAAATTCCCACAGGCACTCCTCAATTTTCCGGGATGAAAAGAACCCTATGTCACTCCAGTTACTTAAAAAATCCCATGCAAAAAAATCACTTCGATCCGTTGCTTTGTGTCGGCATGATTGAAGGACAAACTCTCTATTTGACGTTCTTGGGGATATAAATTTCAAAAACGGTGAAATCCGTATTTCATCATTTTAAAACGGAAGCCCAAATACCAAGTTTCATGGCTATAGCTGGAAAACTACGGACTTTCATACCAACTTATTACCTCTATTTAACCCCTTTGGGGTCTTTCTTTATTTTTTACCAAAAGCCAAAATACCAAGATTCATCTAATTAGCTTGAAAAGTATCTTGAGAAATGAAGGACCTATAAACAAATTTTCATCCCCTATTTCACCCTTTGGGGGTAGAATTTTCAAAAACTATGAAACACGTACTTCTTCATTTTTAACTGTTAGCTCGTTTACCAAGTTTTATGGATATAACTTGAGAAATGACGGACTTTCAAACAAACTTTCACCCCCTATTTCACCCCCTTAGGGGTGGAATTTTGAAAAATCCTTCCTTAGTGAGCGCCTGCGTTACAAAAGAAACCTACTGTCTAACTTTCAAATTTCTAACGCTGGGCTGTGCGTTGATCCCTTAACGATTATATATATATATATATATTAGAAGATTAGATTAGACTAGATTAGATTAGATAGATTAGATAAGTGGGCCTATTACCATGCGCCGAATGCAGTGCGTTGAGCGAATGTGTAATTTTTCAGAAATACAATCTTAGTTTGATGGACCCACTAAAGGTCGTATTGTCGTTGTACTCAACGCATATACCTCCAAAGCTGGACTTAAGTTCCATAAAAATACGGTATTAGTAGTATACCATACTACTCATACCGTATTTTTGCGCCACCTATAGTCACAGTCAAAGTAGGTATATTTATTCAAACTTGGTACCTAAAGTACATTTTTTGAATGTCTTTTTTACGAAGTATAAGACGTGAAGGTTATAATTAACGACGATATCTTAAAACTAAAGCAACGCGCACTGGTCTGAGAAGAGTCCACAACAAACTAACGCGGGTTTTGCATAGTTTTATTAAACAGTAACTCGCTTGATGTCGTCCGTGCACTTAGCGGGGACGACATCAATTGCCAATAGGCATGATGACTGATTTTGAAAAATGGTCAGATTATGTTCAGAAGTATCTACTATTTCGAAAAAATATCTTATTTCAGCAGAAACATAAAGTTTGGTAGATAAAATTAGCATTTGAAATTTAAATTTTAAAATTCACGCTAAAACGTTCGGCGGTGTCATGGCGTCGTTTGTGACGTCACTATTGTTTTTACCAATGTACTCTGTGCAGTGTGCAGTAAGCAATAGTGTGATTGTCAAAGCTCGAAAACAAACAATTGTGACGTCATTCGCTTCTTTGTGTTTTATGCAATATGGCGGATTGCTGTATTTTATAGTTTTATTTTATCAAAATAAATAGCAATCTCACTCAAAATAGGAAAATAAATACGTTTTTTATAATTCATGAATCCTATTTCATTAGATAAATTCCTAATTTCATTGATTCTTGGTTACTGTCATCATGCCTATTCTTCCAAAGGTGTACATTTATGAGCGATTTATATGTATAGATTCAGGACAAAATAATCCTGATGTTCTGTATGAAAAGGTTCCAAGTGGAACCAACCTATCCACATATACAGGGAATGACAAACTTCCAAAGCGTCAGCAAATAGGTATTTGTTGACTAAATTCGGATCTACGCGATCAATCTGTCTACTGGTCGCCCGACCAGTTTGAACAATCTCGATAGTACGATTAATTGACATGAATTAATATTAATTTGACATAGGATTTAAATGTTCAATCATCAATGTATACCACACATGTAATTGTATTAATAGTTTCGTAATAATTGAAGGGAATGCTATGGAAACTAATCAGATCGTGTTCTTAATTAAACGAGATTATAATATTCATAGAATCTCAAATTCATAGGAATTATATACTAGAATAGGCATGATGACTGATTTTGATAGATGGTCAGATTATATTCGGGTATATTATCTACTATTTCGAAAAAATATCTTATTTCAGCAGAAAAATAAGGTTTGGTAGATGAAATTGGCATTTGAAATTTAAATTTTAAAATTCACGCCAAAACGTTCGGCGGTGTCATGGCGTCGTTTGTGACGTCACTATTGTTTTTACCTATGTAATCTGTGCAGTGTGCAGTAAACAATAGTGTGATTGTCAAAGTTCGAAAACAAACAATTGTGACGTCATTCGCTTCTGGTGTTTTATTAAATATGGCGGATTGCTGTATTTTATAGTTTTATTTTATCAAAATAAATAGCAATCTCACTCGAAATAGAAAAATAAATACGTTTTTTATAATCCATGAATCTTATTTCATTAGATAAATTCATAATTTCATTGATTCTTGGTTACTGTCATCATGCCTATTGTAAGTCTTAAATCGTTAATTAAAGAACATTTAAAATAAGCTTTTATCATCCGCAATATTGAATTTAGTGCGACGTCATTTTATTTTTCGTATTTCTTCTCAGGAAATCCTTTTAAGTGCAATGCTGATAATAATTACAATTAAAAATACTATTAACTAATAATTAATACTACTTAACTAATAATAAAAATTATTATTATTTTAATAAAACGCGTATGCCCTTCTCTGGAATGTAATCTAACTCTGTACCCGTCAAATACGGTTGAAAATATGGGTCATGAAAGCGTGTCAGACAAACAGACACACACTTTCGCATTTATAATATTAGTATGGATTGATTCAAGCATACTATTTAAACGAATTGGCAGACTTCAGCCTTGGAAACATTTTATTTTTATATGATGATTACAGAAATACTAGTAGATATTATAGTTTATTACACAGCGAACAGTTCAGAACTAAAGCGGCCTAACAAAACATATTTTAAATTACCCCAAGTGCTCTCGGGAGCAAGCGCGCTAATCCCCCGAAATAACTTCTCCAAAACCTCCCGAGTACAGCACGTTTCCATTGTATTGATACGTCCAATAAACCTTTGTACGTTATCTTTACGATTTAACGCCTCTCCAGATGAAGCCCGCGACTTCGTCCGCGTGGTTTAAGGATATTGGATTCCCGCGGGAACGCTTGAATTTTCCGGAATATAAACCTAGCCTATGTCCTTCCCCGAGGTAGAGCCTATCCCTGTACCAAATTACATCGAAAACGGTTGAGCAGATGAAAGCGTAAAGAGACAGACACACTTTCGCATATATGATATTAGTGTAGATTATGGTACCTGTAATAAATCTATAGGACTTAAAAGAATGTCAATAGTAGGTATAAGCATTGTTTTCCAAAAGTTATAACCTTAATTTCTTGTTACCACAAGTTTGGCCTGACAAATAGAAAGCACTTTTGTGACAACAGCACAATTTAAATACCTATTTAATAACTTAGTATTTACCTATTTAATAACAGTAAATAAAAAGCAAATCTTATTAGCTATTTTAGCATACCAAGTAAGATCCTGTGTTCCTGTGTCTGTCTTCCTGCTTACCTGAATTACGCATGGCATTCGAAACCAGCATAGATTTACTCGACGATTCAAAAGCACTTGTCAAAGTCCACCTGAATAAAAAGCATTTGAGTTTGAGTGAGTTATGCTTTCGTGACTCATACATTCAAAGTATTTTGACTAAATTTGGTTCTGACCTTCTTAAATTTAGTCTAAATACTCTGTTGAGCTATCTCCGTAGATAGCACAGGTAGATAGCTTGCATAACAGAGACGGATATCTACCTAAGTTCCTTTTTATTTTCAAGGAGTCGGTCTTTCAAGGAAAGTCAGTCTTTTAAGTCGGTGTTATTGACAATGGAAACGTAGTTCGAGTTTCAATTAAGCCTCCCCATTCGTCCTCGGCTCTATAAGCCTACGATTCTGTAAACGCCTTGTAGAAGCCTCCAACTAAATAGTGTTGTTATATTCAATTTTCGAGACTAAACTATTTGTTCTAATAGAATTAATTATTATTATTGGGTTTACAGTTGTTAATAATAAATATTATTATTTCATTAAATAGTATTTTTTATTCAATTTACGAGACTAAACTATTTGTTCTAACATTTATATTATTGTCACCAGACAAGACCAGAGAAAATACAAAAATTATTAATTCCCAAACTGACCCTGCCGGGGATCGAAACCCAGCCCGGCCACTGCCGGGCTGGGTTTCGATCCCCGGTCTTACATTTAAGACCACAGCGCTCACCACTGCGCCAGGGAGTTCGTCAAAACCTAACTCGCGGCCATCATGCAGCTAAGGGTAAGAACTGGAACTTTTATAGCGTAAGAACAAGGGCGCATCAACATTACATTAAGTACGTAGGTATATCACGGCAATCCAGCATCCATCAGGGGTCCCTTTCCGTTCCAGGTCATCACACTAACCAGATATATGTTCAGGAGTACTTTAGGCACTCAAGAAACAAAGACTTCTCTTAGCACGAGCTTTCACGTGTCGATAACCATAGACTTTGAGCATCACAGCAACGATAGACCGAAAATATCTTGTTCCAAAGCCCTACTTTTAGTACATTGTATTAGCTTTTATAATATGGTTCCAAACTAAATTTAAAAAAGCTGTAAAGGAACACGTGTTGAGTCGAGGCTCATAAACAATTGGCGAATTTCGTTGCACGGAAGCAATCGACTTTGGGTCCAACGCCCCACAGGATATTATAATTACTTACACTTCTGTATTGTAATATCTTGTTTGTTAAAAAGAGCAACTGCTGAGTTTCTTGCTGGCTCTTCTTAGTAAGACATCTTTCCGAACCGGTGGTAAAGTCAAAACGTGACGTAACATAAGAGACGCCTGTATGTCCTACAAATAAATTGAGTATTGAGTATTAAGTGACGGGTTCTTCCCCGATTATATATTTTGTTTAAGTAAATTGGGGATAAAGGCGATGTGACTGAGCCTGACTCCACAGGTAGCATTTATAAGGACTAGGGCTTTTGACTGTACCCACGAAGACAGCTTAACCGATGTGGTGTGTGGTGTGGTGTCCGATGTGGTGTGGTGTAAGAACTTTATAAAAGGTTAACGCTCAAGGTATTACAGGTATGATGATTCGGTACTTTATAAATAAATAAAGCCTTTCCTATCAACTCTATCGACATGTGAAAATTCATACTAACCCTATACCCGCGGGACCCGAATAAAGAACGTATGGTGCTATCTAAAGTTTGGCAGTTTGAATCACCGTAGTAGCCTCCGCGGGGTCTGAGGGATAAGACCTTTAGGTATTATTCTGACTTACTGTACAGTGGAGATAGGGAGTTTCTTTGTAGTTGGTAAATCCAGGTTATAATATTATCTTAGGTATGGGAACTTCATAATGGAAACCTTCCCTGCTAAAATCACAGTCTAAGACGATACGTTTTTTAACAAATTTGCCCGCTACCATCTAAGACAGCATTATCACTCAATAAGGTGATATCGCAGTCAAGGGCTAACATGTAATGGAATAAAAAAAGGTGGATTAAGGTTTTTTAAAATCCCATGACTCTTCGATTAAAACTCTTGATTATCCTATTTGAATGAGTTAAAACGTAGCCTAAGGCCGTTTTCGGTATGCATACTACCTGTACCACGTCAAAATCGGTAACAAGAAGGTCCACCGAGAGAAACATTTATGCTGCACACTGTCGCACACTAGTCGAACGGCACCTTAACAGATAAAACCTACTAAGACGCACTCTCGCGTTTATAATATTAGTAAAGGACGTTTTGTTCAAAGAACCTTATATGAGTAATGTATAAATATATAATACGTCTAGTATGTTTTATATTATTCGATAACCTTCTAAACATAACGTGTATTTCTATTGTGCCACACTACCCTACACATCTTGTTCTATCCTCTCACCAAAGGTTGCCTGGTAGAGATTGCTCAGTAAGCAATAAGGCCTCCTTTGCATACCTAGTTATAGTTAACTCCTTTTATTCTTATTATTTATATTCTTACTTGTAAAGTTACTTGTAAAGTATTTATCTATCTATCTTGTCCATATTTAGACGGGTAGATTTCAAGGTAGACATTTCGTAAGGTAAATGCGCCAATTACACGCAACCGGTGACTGACATTTGCCCGCAAAAAGCTTTACGCTGTCCGTGTTTTTTTTCCGCCGCTAACCCTTCATAACGTTGCCAAGAGAGCTGTATCTTAGAGAAATTTAAGACTTTATCTTTTGTATTTTACATATGCTGTGTACCTTGTATAGTGTGGTACTTATAGTCTGACCCTGAAAGCCCTGAGGCTAAAGTTCTAAATTAAAAATAAAACCAGATAAATAACAAACTTGGCAGCTGCAACCTCGCTATAAATCCTCCATAAACAAAATATATTAAATTGTGTAATTTATGTACTCTTCATATTCCTTTAGGCTTTAGGCTTCATATTCCTTAGGCATAGGGCTGGTCTTAGGAATCTGTTTTTATCAGCTGTGGTAGTCTTGACTTATCCATACTAATATAATAAACGTGAAAATGCATCTATCTGTTACGCTTGCAAGGCAAATCTGTCCTGCCAATTTACGCGGAATTTGGAACAGGTGGTTTTATTCCGGAAAAAGGTATAGACTACTTTCATCCCAGAAAACCAAAGAGTTGTAATGAACATTTTCAAAAACTCAAACCCACGTGGACGAAGTACAAGGGCGGGCATCATCTAGTTGTTAATTAGTTAGTGTAAAAAAATATATACATATTATATTATTAAACATTTTATCCATAGCATAGGATTATAAAAACGTAATTTCTACACTAAAATAATGTTGAATTTTATCATAACAATTTATATTTCTATGAATTTGGCGTACACTTTTTTCCTTTGCCTGACACATCTAAAAAAAAATATCCAGAGATACTTGACATTTTCTTGCAATATTCATATTGGGTTTCTCCTTACAATTCCTAAGGGATGCGAACTGAAAATCGAATACGCGAATATCGCTTACAACTGCCTCCCGGGTATATTGTACCGTTTGTATTGAGATTAAGATCAAGATAACGTTTGGGTGTCGTATTATATGGAAGAATCACCTTTGCTGCTTTGACGTATCTTCTTCCTAAAAATGAAGATTTTTACATTGCCACTTTTCGCAGACCCTACGCAATTATCATAAAACTAATAGTATTGGAAACTCGCTATGAATGCAATATTCTACGACTAATTATTATAAAGCGACTGGGGTGTATTAAAATTGTATGCCACAATAAGTCCTATATACCTTGAATGTGATCTCACAGGTAATGGCATTCCGTTCATTCTGAACCTCAAAAAAGATCTAAGACTGATATCCGATTTGAGAACTAACTGCCAACTAATCAAATTAGCAACTATTTATCAAACTTGTATAATTAATATACCAGCTCGTGACGTCATAAACACTCATACACACTTTTTAATTTATTCGATAGTTTCTAAAATCAAATTTCAAACTTACAGAGGATTCACGTCTTTTGGAAGACCTTTTGTTTAATAATAATCATTAAAAAAAATATTTTATGCATATACAACATATCTAATTAACCAATTTCTCTCTGAACACTGGCAAAAGGTATTTAGAAGCCATCTTATTGACAAGTCCATCAATTCAAATACGACTAAAACCAAAGCATTTGCGGAACTAATATCTTGCTATCTGAGCATGACTCAATGCGTGGTAGACTCAACAATATCGCAATACTGTGTAAGCGGCTTATGCAGCCAGACCGCCTATACCCTAGTGGATTACTAAAAGCCTTCAAATTTAATAAAATACTAAGTGAACCGCCCCAGCTTCACTTGGGCCAAGTTTCCATAAACTTATTCAGCAGGACTCTATACGAAAACCTGTAGTTTCTACTCTAAATCCTGAGATTTAAATGGTTCTTTACAGTAAAAAATATTTTAATGTATTTATTGACATATACCTACAGTGTACCTACAGTGTACCTATATTGAATAAATGATATTGACTATTAACTATACATATAGGTACAGGTTATAGGATACCATGGTATCAATACTCACTCTATAAAAAGTTGTCATAAGTATTATTATTATTATATAATAAGTAATTATATTAACATGTGAAAACACGTATTTAATTATTATATTTCTGGCAGAAAAATCTCAAAAAATTACTAATTATAACGGAGATAAACTCAACCAATACATTTAACATTCTTCTTATAATATTTTCCTTTAATAACCTTACCCTTGAGGTTGTTGTAAGAAGGGTTAGCATCGGAAAACATTTTTCCGGACAGCACAAAGCACTTTGCGGGCAAACGTCAATCACCGGGGGCGTGTAATTGGCGCTTTTACCCTACGCCTACGATTATACGTCAGATGTTCCTGACGGAAGCGTTATTAATGCCTACTTCCGTGGGGACCACCGGTGGGGACAGGAATCGCTAAATTGTTATTGTGTTTTTTGACGTTGTGTGCTTTGTTTTTGGTGAATGGTTTTGTCAAGGGCTTAGTAATTACCTTTCAGGTTCTTAGGGTTCGTTAGTAAAACAACAAATAACAATATTTTTTGTTATGTCATGTTTAAAATCAATTTGATTCAGATAATATTCGAAAATAAGCGTAAAAGTGGTAGAATCACGAGTTGAATTTCGTCTTGCCATTACCTACTAAAATACTATGTTTAAATTTCTCTATATCTGTTAAATGTCTGTATGTTCGTTTATCTGTATCTATGTGTAAATACATTGGTTCGAAGTGGTAAACACATAGGTTGCCTCTTGGGGAAGGGTTTAAGCTACTCATGTCCCAGGAAATTAGTGTTCATATTGGATTTTTCAAAAAATCTATACGAATTTATGGTCATCGTTTAGTAACCAAATAAGTCGTTAAAATTGTTGAATAACACCAACTCTCAAAAACAAAATAATAAACGAATATGAACAGTAAACAAACAGGTACAACATCAATACCCAAGCAAGTACAGCTAGTTAAAGTCCCCATTTCGTGTGGCTCAATAAGCCCGTGTAAGTCCGAAAATTGGAAAATAGATTTAACCGGACCCCCAGCGCCGCCGGAGGGGATCCGGAAGGGGACATGGTCGGACGGCCATGTCAAAGTGTAGCGTAAAAAATTAATCAAAGACTTCGCGTACATGGCACTGTGAACGGTAGTCCGGCAACATACCCTATGTTACCTACACACGACTTTTCGTATGGCTAGAGAATTTAAATTATTCATTTATTTCACGTAAGACAGCTTGTGTCACTTATGTTAAGTCAAGACTCTACCACCGGTCCGGAAAGTTAATTCTTACTGAGAAGAGCCGGCAAGAAACGCAGCTGTTGCTCTAAACAAAATTAAACATTAGTTAATACTAGATGGTGCCCGGAACCTTGTCCGCGTGGGTTTTCAAAAAATCCCTTGGGAACTCAATGACTATCTGGGACAAAATTATCCTTTATTCATCTCAGGGATGTAGGATCGGTTGACGACCTCCCTGGCGTAGTAGTTGTCTTAACGTGCGGAGGTCCTGGGTTCGATCCCCGGCACGGTCAATTTGGGAATATATAATTTCTGAATTTTCCCTGGTCTGGCCTGGTGGTTCTTTTTTCCTCTTGTGGTAAGGAACCCCAAAAAAAATTGCGGATCGTAAAGTGGTTAAAGAGATACATCAGAGTTTAGATAAACACGCAGACAAAATAAGAAGCGCGCATTAATATTCCGCGGCAGTTGCTCGCAGGTGCTTTCAAACTTACTCCGAATAACTTGGGATCACCGTCTTGATGCCACTGGCTCCCAGCCGGGCGGGCTTACTCTGGTGACGTACAAACGCAACAGAAACAATTTCAAAACGGCTGCATCCCCCACATACATACCTACATACCTACCTTTTGGTTCACTTTATCTACTTTGTATTCTTTCATGTGTGCAATAAAGTATTCATCTATCTATCTATTGACAACAGGGGAGTGGCATGGACCTAGGAAACACAGATGAAAAAATTGTAACTTTGTAACCATTGATGTAGAATTTTAGTACGTAGGTACTCTTCCTATTTCGATGTTTATAACAGACACTTCACTTCCTAAGAGAACGCGAAACAAAATACCAACACTTTAACTGTCTCCATCTGTCATGAATGACGTAGTGGCCGGTTTTTATTATTCGGCACGTCACTCGACAGAGATTATTCGAAAGTTACTTCACGGTTGTACACTATGAGAAAATAAATGAAGTGGGTTCGTACCAAATTATCTCCGGATCTTATTAAATATCTATCTAATGGACGAAAACATACTAGCAAAAGCTATGTCAAAGGCCAATTTAATTTTAAAGGCTTATTTATTAAACTGTTCTGACCAAATTTGTAATAATAACCTTAGGTTTGTGCGTAATAATAAACTGAAAAGAACTGAACATTGGTAAAATGTAACATCGCATCGAGATCCAGAATAAGTCGTCGAGATAATCGAGGCTCGTGCCAGCTTGTGTAATTTTGACAAGTTTAAAATTCGCCCTCCGTCTGTCACTCCGACACGTACAGTGCCTTGTTGTACTTATTAGGTGCCTTTTACTTGCCTTTGAGCCTCCGCCATCTTTCTAATCTATTCTTATGCCGAATATGCCGCGCATAGAGGTAATATAGTATTATTAGAGCTATATACTCTTTGTACCCGCGGGAATAAGAAAAAACATAATAAACGAGAACGAAGTCGCAGGCATCTTGGTGTAATATATATTTTTTTATATTGCAGGTAGGTATCTCTTAAACATATAGTAATTAGAATGACGCTGATATTAAAATGTCATGAAAATGATAATCAATGAAAATAATTCGTGAATCGGGAAAACATTGTTAAAATAATAATACAAAGTCGTCCCACATTCTAATCCCGCGAAAGCATTATATTAACACCAACAATGGCCATTGAAAATATTTCTTTTCGAAATATGCGGGACTGAACCGGGACGTTCCGGGACATTCCGGGACATTCTTGACGCCATCAAGGGGATGGGGAGGATTCTGAAAAGTTTTTGATTAATTACATTTCGCTTGGAGGAAATATAGCGCGTTCCAGGTGAATTCTATGCGAGATGCCACAGAGTTGGGGACGATTAGAAGAGGAAATTAATTGATATATCACATTTGGAAAAAAACATTATGTCAAAAACCAGTTTATGTATACCTAACAATAAAACACAGTGCTCTGAACTTTATTTAATTAAAAATCTATCGGATAAAAAGTTCGCTTTGTCCATCGTGGAAATCCAACCGATCACTGTACCAAATTTCTATGAAATCGGCTGATAAGATAGGTTGTTAAAGCGAAGCAGATAGAGACACTTTCGCATTTTAAATTCTTATATGGATTATTTAATTATTAGATGATGTCCGTGACTTCGTCCGCGTGGATTAAGTGGTTTACCACGGGAGCTCCTTAGTTTTCCGGGTTAAAAAGTATATATCCCTCCTCGGGATACAACCTATCGCTGCACCAAATTTCATCAAAATCGGTTGAACAGGTGGGCCGTGAAAGCGTAGCAGACAGACAGACAGGCAGATACACTTTCATATTTATAATATGGATTAGTATGGATTTTGTTAGCCCTGTCTATTTCTTCTGAGCTCTTCTTTTAAAGTGTGGCGCGAGACTTCAGAGTTTATTACCTGACATGTTTGAAATACCAGTTTTATTGCCAAAAGGGACTTTATGAAGTATTCCCTATCTGATGTATTATACATTTACGACCTCAGAATATACTTTACAGATGCCCGTAACTTTGTCTGCCAGACTGTTTTTGCAACCATTTGTAAGTGGTGCCTCCTGCAGGCTTAGCATGCGTACAACGAGATATCTCGCGACAAGATAGATGTTGTCGTTGCCGGCTACTTATTCGTTTACCCTAACATGCACAAAATGCGGAATACTACAAGAAAAAAATAGTCGGCGTGTAAGGGTTCGTAGAGAAATATACCACAGATATGAAATATTACTTTTATCTTTCCATTTGACGTAACGAGACAAGTAAGCATATAAGCTTCCGTTGACAAATAGATATAACGGGTAGACATAATTTCACTCGTTGTGCGCATGCTAGCCCTACTGAACTAGAAAAGTGGGAGTGTTTAGCATATATTGGATAAAAATGAGTTATTTACTAGATCATGTAGCAGGAGTTTTAATGTACCTCATCATCATCATCATCACTACAGCCTATTAACGTCCCACTGCTGGACACAGGCCTCCACTCTCATAGGAGAGCGGGAATTAGAGCTTAGACCCACCACGCTGCTCCAATGCGGGTTGGCGGGCTAATGTACCTACTTAGTGTTAAATATTTCTTGGTAGTAGTTATCCTTTGACACCAGAATTGCTTGTTTGAATTGTACCTACTCTTGTAATTTAAAGATGTTTCAAAAAAGTTAATTTTGTTTTGCAAATGTAATAAAGATTCTATCATCCCGAGAGATAATAAGAGAGGAAATTATTGACCATGTGAAGCGAAGTCTTCGAGTCTACATGTAGATAAATTTTGCATTGTTCTGTCTGTCCGTTCGTCTGTCAATGAGTGAACATATTTACTTAATTACTTCTAATTCACAAAATATAGTAGATAGGTAGATAGGTTCAATGGCTCCAAGACAAGCAAAGATTGTATACTGAAGAGATTATAATTTTTTGATTGGCCTGAGCATTTCTGAGTTTCTTGGCGGCTCTTCTTAGTAGAAACAATTTTCCGAACCGGTGGTAGAGTCTAAACGTTTCGTAAGTGACACAGGTTGTCCTACGTGAAATAAATAAATCATTTATCATTTCAAACACCAATTACGATGTGCCAGTACTTTGGCATTAGACTACAACACATACCTACCTATATTAATTAAAGCAAGAAATGATTATAATTATATACTAAAAAAATTAAAAATGGCTTCACATAAAGTCATTGTGGCTTATTTACTAAAAATAAAAGTTGATTAAAAGAAGCACTTCTTAGGAGACTTCCTTTAAAACAATGAAACAACGCAAACAAAAGCAGCAGAGCTGATTGATGTCGGCCATTTACAAGTTAGTGCCGAGATTAAAAGAAATCTCGCGAAGAGCTTTCTTCACTCTCCTTACATCTCTATATATCTTTATTTACTGTAATAAAGCATTTTCGTAATGGAAAATAGAGCTAAACATCTTAGGGTACCATACTTCATACTAATAAAATAAATGTGTGTGTTTGTTTGTTGGTTTGTTGTTTTTTTTTTTCAATTACGCCGCAACGGAGCAACGGTATAGTTGAGGACTTGGAGAGTGACATAGGCTACTTATTATCACGCAAAATTTAGGAGTTCCCGCGGGAATCAAAAAAACTTAAACGCGGTCATCAGCTACTCATAGTATAATAATGAAACAGTGAGTTATACCAACTCGAAAGTTTTAGGGCTCTAACAGACGGACTAAAAACTAAAAACCAAAAATTGAAATAATTTTTAATTCAGATATTAACTCATTTAAACTAATATTAAAAAGAGGTAAAGTTTGTAAGGTTGTAGGGGGTAACCTCTGGATCTACTGAACCGATTTTGAAAATTCTGGTACCAATAGAAAGCCACATTATTTGTGAGTGTCATAGGTACCCATATATTAACCCGAAAATTAGGGAGTTCCCGTGGGAATTTAAAAAACTTATTTCACGCGGACGAAGTCGCGGGCATCTGCTAGTTTCATATAAATTGAAATCTAAATTAAAAACTAAATCATTAATTTTAATTGGACTTACTGTAAATTTTGTAAATAAACACATTATAACAAACCCCGGGATAGACGTCCGGTATAACGTGCTACCATGATGTAATTATTTCGAACTCCATATATTATATACCTTTATTATGCAGAAAGTTCTCGCATACATTTCCATCGAAACCCTCATAGTTTTATTCCCAATTAAAATCGTTCCTGACCGATTTATGCAAAGAAAACATCATATTTTCTCTCGTAGCTTAACGAGCAGAGTTTAACCTAGTTTCCGCTTAACTAGATGCAATTTTTCGCAGTAATTCCTGCAGTTTTACAAACCTACACGTTTTCTCCTTTTTACTTTTCTAATTCATTAAAATACAAATCAATTTCTACGTGCTCGCCTTCTTGCGGTGTCTACGAGGGAATCAAGTTACTGGCTTCATGCTCTCCCGTCTAAGCATTTAGGCACTCTGTTGGACCACCTCACTCTGACGATTGCGGTTGGTCTTCGACTTGGCGCCAAGTTACAACAGCCACATCTTTGCCACTGTCGTGGGGCAGTGGACGCGTATGGCCATCACGGGCTTTCTTGTATTAAAAGTGCCGGTCGTCTTTCGCGACATGCTTCCCTGAATGACCTCATTCGTAGGTCTCTTGCCACCGCTAAAGTGGCTGCAGTGTTAGAGCATATTGGCTTGGCGCGCAGTATTAAGGATCTATCTTCTCGTCTCACAGAGTCCACTGGTGACCGGAGGGCTGGCAGTTACCTCGGCCAACATATAAGTTTGGCTATTCAGCGGGGTAACGCAGCCAGCGTTCTGGGCACACTGCCTGCCATTGCAGCGGGATTGATGATATTTTTAATGTATAATTTTTAGTTTTTGATTTAGTTTTTGATTTAGATTTAATTTAGATTTTAATGTGTATTAGTTTAAGTTTGTTTATAATTATAAAAGAAATATAATTAAATAAACTTTAAAAAAATAACCTACTGAAAATAGGGGAGGCTAACATAGGCGATAGCAGCGGGAACCAGTACATATATAGTTTAGGATTTCAGCCCCCAGATTGTGTAAAAAAGCCGTAATTGTAAAATTTACTTTGAGACCAACGTAATCGAACGCTCGACGAATACGATCAATCGAATTTGTAATGTAAAAACTTAGACTAAGCGTATAATTGTTATAGTCTAGCAAGCTTATTCGGCTACGATTCACAACTGAAATCTATTTAATTAAATGGTAAAATATTCGTAATTGTCCTGAATTTTAACCCTTTGGTAACAAAGGTCTAACAAAGTTTAACCACTATATAAAAGTTATTCCCAGAATAGGATGAGTTGAGGATGTGTTGTCCTATTAATTACTCATTCAATTACAGGCCCTTCGGGGACAGATCAAAGGCGAATTCAAATATAAATATGCACCCTTCGCCAATCAGTTGACCCTTTCGCGTAATTAATAGTAATCATTCCGATTTTGACAGCGTCGTCTACATTAGTTGAATGTCGATTAGGTAATTAAAATTTCTTTCGATTAGACGAAACCCTTACGAAACCCTGGTCTTCAAGCTTGCGTGATGCCCATGGGCCATGATAGGTCCAAAAATAAAATCTTTTGTTGATCTCATACCTATTTATTTTCCTTCCTCAGTTTGAGAGAGTTTCATCCTTCAGTATGAAACTCCAATTTGACCACTGGGAATCACTGGTCTGAGAAAGTTGCATCCGTAGGTACGTACTTGGTCGTAATTACAACACATACAACCATAACCAATATATTTTTAATATTTATATAGCTGCTTGTGCTGATTGACTCATTGATCACCTCTCCTGTAAAATTTTGTATGTAATTTTTTTTTACTTATCTATCGTTTCATATAGAAGACAAAAATTCATTCGGAGGAGAGCAGATGATTGAGGATTTCGAAGACGGATGAATAGCACAGTCAGGGTATTGAACATAGTTGGGGGGTGCTCGAACAAATGTCACTCAAAACTTCATCCAATTGACAGTGAGCTAAAAAGAATTTCAAAATGGTGGATTTAAGATGGTCGCTATACAAATTTCGTCGGTGTCTATCTTGGAGAATATACAAGATGGAAGAGTGGTTTCATGACAAAAGATGATCAGGACATGAAGGTCTACTTGATGAACATGAAAAAATTCAAGATGGCGGAATTTATTTTTCCATAGAAAATGTATGGCGAATATTGAAGAGACTACAATTTTGTATAGAATTATGCAAGACTTTGACGGGGTTCCTTTTCAAAATTTGTTCTTAAACAAGAACTCTCCATAATTTTTCGGAGAAAAAATATACTTATGGAGAGCGATGATGATCGAGGGTTTGAAAGATGGGTGAGGAGCACGGCCAAAATTTAATAGGTGTCTATTTCAGAAAGTATACTAGGTGGAAGAGTGGAAGTAGGAAATATGCATGACTTTGATATGGTTTTTTTTTCAAGATTTGTTCTGTATGGAAGATTCCGTAATGTAAATGTCGGTTTCCGTTAGGAAAGCCAAGATGGCGAAGTTCAATGGCACCCAAAGGTACCCGATCGTATGATATTGATATTAATCAACTGAGGAAGGTCACTGTATGCATGTCACATGCATACAGTGACATGCATACAGACCGATAAGTTGAAGATAAAACACAAAGAAACCTTCCTTAGTTGATTAATATCAATATCATACGATGTCTGGAAAGTTTTTTTACATTTAAAGGCCCTTTTAGATTCTTAGGGGGGTCTCTGTTTTATGTTTTCTTATGAGAATTTTGTTACGTCTGTCGGACGCTTGGTACGCTGGCGCTTCCACTGTGATCGCTAGCATTGCAGTGTGTTGTTTACTTCAGAACACGTAGGCAGTAAACACTAGGATAGGATGAGAGCAAGTAAGTAGACAGTGGGCCGCGCGGTCTACTACGTGATCCGCTTTAGCGGGCCACGCACCCACGCGCCCTACTAGTTTTCTATATGCTTACTTACTTACTCGTATCTACTAAAATTATAAATGCGAAAGTTTGGATGGATGGATGGATGTTTCCTCAACCACGCCAAAATAGCTGTACGGTTCTGGATGAAATATGCCACAGAGATAGATTATAGTCTGGAATAACACAAAGGCTACGTTTTATCCCGGAAAATCTAAAAGGAACCAAAAACCTCAATCCATGCGGACGAAGTCGCGGGCTACAGCTGGTGTTTTATAAATTATAACAAACTAAATATCATAAATTAAATAACTGTAGTAGTTTTAAAGTAAACACTTATAAACCACAATGTTTAAATAAAAATGAAACTAGTAGCTGGCTTTACCTTTAAAATTCATTTCGGGCAGTGAAATTTCGGGCCGTACTAACAAAATAATATCTTCCCCTATCGAGACAATACCACTTTTAAACAACTTGATTATGAACTGAATTTCAGTTTTATTTGCTCTGTGCCATAACATTTGAGTCCAATTATTCCACCCTTTCTTTCAGCGCACTTCAGTGGCCATCACGGGGGCTCGGGGTAGGGTGGGGATGGAACCCCAACACGGAAAGTTTTCCCTTGCGCGCTGTAAAACTACCCTGCTACTTACTACTCTTAGCAGAGCTCGATATTATGTAGGTAGATATTGGTACAATCCACCATTATATTCTAAGCTGATAGGTACTTTTGACGACCTCCCTGGCGAAGTAGTCTTAAGGTTAGGCCCACTTGAGATACACGGAGAGGCACGGCACGTATAGCGGCAAATATTCTTTGTATCAGTTAATTTATGGACGCGGCAAGTAGATGTACTGCGCGACGCGGCCCCGTACAAACTCATACAAATAATATTTGCCGCTACGTGCCGCGCCGCTCCGTGCATCTCAAGTTGAGTGGTACGCGTAGTGCTAGTGGTAGAGTTGCGAAATAATTTGCCAATTTCAAATTTGAAACGTAAAGTAGGGACTTAATAGATAATATTATGCTTTATCAACCCAGTGATCACGAGGTAATTGGGTAGGTACAGGAGAACGAAGCGTAAAGCGATTTTTATTCGATATTTTATTATCACCTGGTGAAAATTTGGGTAACACCTGTCGACAATGATGGCGGCGGTACGCATTGAACGTGTTTATGATATTTTGTTTATTGCAAACGTTTTATTGCTCGGTGGGATTGGTTTTTCTTTCTCAATTTTCCTCCTTCACACAACGAAATTTTTTGAGGCGGAATAAGACGGTAGATTGCTTAATAGCTTTTTATCTATACTAATATTATAAATGTGAAATTTTGGATGAGTTCTTCGAGAGTCAAACTATCTCTTCATCTGGTTTCATCATAATCGGTTTGAAACAGATGGGCCTCGGTGAAAAGGTAACAGTCTGACAGACAGACCAACACGCTTAAATTTTGGACGAATCAAACACACTTTAAAAACACCAAAACGAGTATTAAGTCCATAATAAGAATTAGTTTAGGTACCTATTTCAATTTAACAAAAATGGACAGAAGCGTATTCCATTTTTTAACCGACTTCCAAAAAAGGAGGAGGTTCTCAATTCGGCGCGTATCTTTTTTGATAATTGCTGTGCATTTTCGTAGCACATAATATTTTAATGGAATGCACGTTTAAAATAGAGCTTAATTTTTTTCGCGTTTTTCATGACGGTTGAAGTGATATCAAACATTGCAAAGCAAGGAGGATACTCGTATTGAAACTTTGTTGTTTTTCCATGCGCCATGGAGTTATCTCTTTTCAATGGAATGTGGGTACGCTCAACGCTGTTAAAGTTTTTTAAACTTTCTGTTGCGTTAACTGATGAGTGCCCAATTGAGACTGCTCAACTTCAATTGAAAAGACATGACCCCAAAACTGCCTCGTTGGTCTAGTGGTTAGCATGTTCGATTGTGGCCAACGAGGTCCTCGGTTCGAGTCCCGAGTAATTTAGTAAGTATAGGGGTTTTCTGACTAGAATTTCTCAGTACTAGCCCAGAGTTAGGAAGTTGGCGGTGTTTAAGCTCCGTGCCTCGGAGAGCACGTTAAGCCTTCGGTCCCGGTAACGTGTGAATTGTATTTATTTACATTTTTCTTTTTATGAAAAGAGCAACTGCTGAGTTTCTTGCCGGCTCTTCTCAGTAGAATGTTTTCCGAACCAGTGGTGGTGGTCTTGACTAATCATAAGTGACACAAGTTCTCCTACGTGAAGTAAGTAAATGATTGATCATTTAAGTTATATTCGAGAAGGTCTGCTTTTAATGTTCGACTGCAACACCAATTCACCACTTACCGTCAAATGAGGTCACATGCCAACTACTGAAATTCACAGCTCTGTGTAAGAGATGGTCCTTGGTAGGGATGTCGGAACGTGCTGTCGATAAAAAATAGTTTGTGATCGTCTTTTGAACCAAACGATAAAACAAACGACTTATTTAAATATGTACTTAAAAAGAGTTAGTGCATATTTCTACTTCTTTACAAGTTGATGTCGATGACTTCGTCCGTACAGTTCGTATTCCGTTTTCCCCGATTACGTCGAGTACCCTGAGTCAGCTTTTCAGAAATGCAGTTTCCTTGTTCATTAAAACAGCCTTGTGCTTCGATGATTTGGTCAAATAAATAAGTTAACTGGGTATTAATTTGAATCTGTATCATTTAATACAGAGATAGAGAAATCACATCGCAAGGGCTTTTTATATTTAAATGAAATAGGTTCTTACGTCAAACTTTCTACATTTTCGTGAAATTCGACTTTATTTCTAGCTTCCAACTCAAATGCAACCACTAAAGGAACATTACTAGTGGAGACTGAAGATAATTTCAATGACGTTCCGTACGTTGACGTATGTGTTTTTGAATTATTATCCTTATTTCAGAGACGTCAAGGTGTGATGACGTGGCTAGGCGTCCGATAATTAGAGGTGTATAAATAATACGCGTGTGTACTAGTCAAAGGTTCCTTTAATACTGAATATAGCATCTAACCCCACTACATCTTCGGGGTAAACTAAAAAAAAAAAATTTGTTGTTCACAAAATTTTTTTTTTTGAAATAAAAATATTGAACTACAAACAAAGTTGTTTCATTTCTTATTCTCTAAAACGCTCACAATCATAAGTAATAATGTAATATAATACGTTGGTACACGTGTATGTACCCGTAATGAAATATAAAACTATCGCTAAGGAACGCAAAGTTACATACTAGCAGATTAAAACAACAGCGAGGTACCTACGCTTATCGTATTATTAAAACAACATAAGCTAAACACTTACTACTAGGTTACGTATGGTTTTGTTCTATTTTTATGGACAGTCTCAACTTTTTTTCCCTTTTGCACTGTAACGTTAGGTTCACTTTCACTTATCACTGTATAGGGTCCGTTGTATAATTTATCGAGTTTCTTACCAGTTTCATTTTTGATTAAGATTAAATCACCCTTTTGATACTGAATAGGATTACACTTTTTGTCCCAAACATATTTCCTTTTTAGTTTGCTTAAAACTAAATTTTCATGCGCTTCCTTAGATGCTAACTGTAATCTATACTTAAGTTCGAGTGCATAATTATCTGGATTATATAGGGGTTCTACTACATTATTCCTTAAATTACTAGGCAAATTACAACTATTGCCAAATACGAGTTCGTATGGCGTATACTTAGTCTGTGTATGAACAGTAGTATTGAACGAGAAACACCAGAACTGAAGCCATTGACTCCACGTCTCTGTATGCCCGTCACATAAAGCTCGTAGATAGGCGGCGAGATGCTTATGGGTGTTTTCTAATGAGCCTATTGACTCATGGTGATAAGCTGTAGAGTTTACCTTTTCGATTTTAAGCAGCTTGCACACCTCTTTCATCGTTTCTGACTGAAATTCTGAACCCATGTCACTTGCCATAATTCTTGGCAAACCGTAACGTAATACGAAGTTATTAACAAAGGATCTTGCCACACTTACCGTATCCTTACGTTGCAAGGGATACGCTTCTACGTATTTACTTAGCTCGCATTGTAAGCTTAAAATATAAATGTTACCATCTATATCTTTGTCTAAAGGACCTATGATATCTAGATATATCTTTTCGAAGGCTTTTGATGCTGTCGTTGTCACGACCATTGGTTCTAATATATTTCTAGAATACTTACTAGTTTGACACTTTCCACATTTACTTACGTATCTCCGTACATCCGATTCTAGTCCCGGCCAGAAGTACTTACCTTTGATATTGTTGATCATGCGTTGTACACCCGCATGTCCGCTCGTAGGTAGTAAATGATAATCATGTAGGATGCATATCTTTTCTTCATCATTATAGACCCGTTTAACACCTTTTAATATATTTATCTGTGGTCCGTACCATTTTTCTCTGCTTTTTATTTCGTTAATTAATTGTTTTATGAATTCTATATTTCTTTCATCTTTTATAATGCATAATCTTTTAATATTCAATTCATTACAAAATTTACTCAATAAATTCACAAATTCGACTCGCGTAAAATGTGACATGTAATTGAGGTTTATGTAAATAGAATTAGTTGACTCTTCATATGCTAAACATTTTTTCTCATAAGTTATCTTTTTCTTACTCATTTTACTTCCTAGAATAAATTTCAATTATACATAATCACTTGGTTTCCTTAGTATCTCTGCGACTCTTGGTTGGCCAGACCTCGATTCGACAGGTATACAAGGATCCCTCGTGTCTGTGTCTTCCGTCTTACTTAACTCCTCTTTATCTAATCTAGCTTTCTGTGCTCTTGTCATTACTAAACTAACTTTACTATTCAATGATTTTAATTCTTCCGAACTTATGGTCACCCTACTTAGAGCATCTGCAACGTTGTCACTACCTTTTACGTACTCGATTTTAAAGTCGTATTCTTCCAACTGCAATCTAAATTTTAAAAGTCTAGTTGACGGATCTTTCATGCCAAATAGATAAATTAAAGGTTTGTGATCGGTTTTAATGATAAATTGCCTTCCGTATAAATATGGTCTAAAATGCTTTATACCCCAAACTATAGCCAGAAGCTCTTTCTGTATAATTGGGTAGTTCAATTCCGCCTTATTTAAGGGTCTACTACTATACGCTACGGGTTTTAAATCTTTGTTACACAAAATTGAAGAAATTGCCAAATTTGAAGCGTCACATTGGAGGATAAAGTTGTTATCTTCGGTAAAATCCGGGTATTGTAGAATGGGGGGCGAAATTAATTTTTCTTTCAACAATTCGAAGCTATTTTGACATTCCTGAGTCCATGAAAATATTGAATTTTTTCGACACAATTTATTTAATGGTAGAGTAATTTCGGCAAACTGTGGTATGAATTTTCTATAATAATTGCAAAACGCTACAAATCGCCTAACCTCGTCTGAATTTGTCGGTCCTGGGTAATGTTGTAATACTCTAATTTTTTCTGGATCTGGTAAAACACCGTCGGCTGACACCACATGTCCTAAATATAATAACTGTGTTTTCATAAATTCGCACTTATGTGGGTTTAGTTTAAGGTTCATTTTTCTAAAACGCTCGAATACATCCATTAAATTTTTATTGTGAGTTTCTCTATTCCTCCCAAATACTATCAAATCATCGCAGTAAATAAAACATTTTTCGTAAGTTAACCCTGACATCGCTATCGACATGACCCTGGAAAATGCACTAGGACTAATTTTTAAACCCATGGCTAAACGTTTCATTCTGTATTGACCGGTACTCGTGGCAAAGCTAGTAATATTCCTACTCTCAGGGCTTAAACTGACTTGGTAGAATCCTTGATATAAGTCCAAATGAGTGAAATAAATACTTCCTGACAATGAGTCTAGTATATCACTTATATTCGGTAACGGAAACTTATCATCCTGAATCAAATTATTAATTTTCCTATAATCTACCACTAAACGCCATTTTTTCCCGCTTTCTGATTTTTTAGGCACTAACAGTATTGGACTATTCCATTCGCTTTTAGATGGTTGTATTACATCATCATCGAGCATGCGTTGTACTTGCTTATTAATTTCTTGCTTATGCGCATGTGGCAACCGATAAGGGTTGGTGTACACGGGTTTCGTATCAGGTTTCACCGTTATTGACTGTTCTACAACGTTTGCGGTACCTAACCTATCGCCTTCCAAGAAAAATATGTCTGAGTACTTCGCACATATTATTTGAAGTGACTTTCTATCGGCGGAATCTAAATGATTTAATTTTAATTCTGTTAATATTTTTTAATACGATTAACATCCTTTTGAGACTCGCTAAATGAACATGAATCATAGTTTTCTAAATAGTCAATGTCCCCCGATTGAATAATATTGGATTTAAGACTTTTTATAGTTTTCTCATCCGTATTCATTATTTTTACTGGTATTTTGCCTCTATGCGGTTTTACGATGCAACCTGCCAAAAATATGTTTTCATGTAACTGCTTTGGATATATAACGCAATCTTTATATAAGTTTTTACTAATACTTAAATAATGAATTGATTCGCTACGTGATGGGATAGCTAAATACTCTTCCGATTCTACATTCTTATTGATACACTTACTTATTCTCAAGATACATGTTTCATAATAATTTAATTGTAGTGTAAGCCTGTTCGTAGGCAAGTCTATGTTTGCATTATAAGTTCTAAGAAAGTCTAACCCGATAATGCCGTCCGCTCCGCACGGTACGCTATCGAATAGGTATAACTTGTGGCGAAATATGAAACCGTTCGACTGTAGTGGAACATATGCGAAGCATTTCGACTGTATTTTTCCACCTATGCCTTTTATAACTGTATTACTCTGGTATTTTGTCACGTGATTTTGGATGATTTCAGTATCCAAGATAGATAACGATGCGCCTGTGTCTAATAGGAACTTACACTTCCGATTGCCGATAAACAAATAGATGTAATCTAACCCTTCACATACTAAAGCATAGTTAGGCTCGAAAAAATTCTGCTAAATTTATATCTTCCACCTTTTGCTCCGATTCTGTTACGTACGCATTACCCTGACGATGACTATTATTTGAGTTACCTCTATTAAATCTCGTGTTGTTCCTCGGGTATCTAGACTGATTGTAGTATTGCCTTGCCGGTGCAGTATTAGCACGATAATTATAATGATTATAATGATAGTAGCCTCTTCTTACCTGTGGTGTGGGTTGATACGTGCCTCGCCAAGGGGCACTCGCGCGGCGTAAATTTCCCCGTCCACGACTGTACCTAGGATAGCGAAATGATTGATTTCTGTTCCCTTGTGAATACGAGTACACCGTGTTGCTGTTGGGAGACGACCCGGAGGCCAGCTCCTCGTCCTCCGCTGCGCGCACGGCATCTTTTAGGGCGCTGTAGTTTCTGGCTGATATGATAGTGCTGAGTCGTCGGTTGCGAAGGCCATCTGCGAATCTTTTTATCGCTAGCTGCTCGTTTAAAGGTCTCAATATTTCACATGCCTTATCGTTTTGATCAGCTTGCGCTATAGTTAGGCTTATAAAGAGCTCCTCTAACTTTTCACCATACCTACTGATAGACATGTTGTTTTGATTTATGTTATTAATTTGGGAAAGCAAGGAATTGGCTGACTTCTTAGTTAGTAGAAATTTTTTCATGTCTGATAACAGGCTTTCTACAGTAGTATAGTCTGTATTTAATTTTAATTTTGCCGTTTTGGACAGCCTAGTTTTTAAGATTAAAGAAATCAACAACTTCTTGCTATCACCACCTTTTAAATAGGTATTATACATCTCGATGCCATCTATTATTTTTTCTATACTTTCCTGATGCCCGTCCATCACCGGGATCAAGGCGCTTGCAGTTTTTAGGTCGAAACTATCCATTTTTTCCCCTGTTACAGACTTATTATAATTTAATATTTGACGAAAAGTTTTCTCTATATTCCTACACAAATTGTCTATAATTAACCCTGAATATTCTGGAGTTACATCTTTTTTGCTTAAATTTTTAATATACCTTTTGTAATCTTCGTTTATTTTTATAGCTTTTATTACTTTGCTTACCCCTATCTCTTCTAATCTTCGTTTCGGACCTAGCTTCCTAAGGCTAATTCTTATATATTCTAATTCACTATATATTCTACTTAAATGTCTTTCCATTAATTTGTGTTACGTCTATGTATTGTCTCATTTCATTCACAGTTCATTTTCACATCTAACCCTACACTGTTACACTACACTACACTATTACACTCGCTCCTCTTCTCTTGCAGCTGGTCCCCTCGTTGACATCCGTTCCTGTAGTCGCCTAATAAAATCTGCACGCACTCCCTCATCGATCCAATTTCTGTGGCATTGTTTTTATTTGGTTATTACCATGTAAATCACGATGACTCCGGTTATGGCTACGATGGTACCCACTAGGATATTGTTAATGTATATTGGCTGTTGAATATTTGCGTCTCCGTTTTGCGATATAATCTCCTTTGTTTCACAAACGCATTTCGAGCATTCCTTTCCCATTTTTGCACTTTTTCTGTTCTGTATTGTATCGTATGTCGTTCGAGTTGCTCCCGCGTGTCCTTAGCTCGCTGCCAGCGCAGACTGTGTCGCGCGCGCTGGCAGGGTCGCCATGTGATGACGTGGCTAGGCGTCCGATAATTAGAGGTGTATAAATAATACGCGTGTGTACTAGTCAAAGGTTCCTTTAATACTGAATATAGCATCTAACCCCACTACAAAGGTACGTATCAACTGTCATTTTGAAATAATACTGTTTTATTCTATTTCAATGGTTTTATGCAATGGAAGTAAGCAGTAACCTTCGCAGCGCGAGAGCGTGTTAAACTACGTCGAACTATCAAGATTTTCATAAAAACTGACTCGATATCTAAATATCGACTCTCATATATTATGACCCGAGGAACATCACTAGTGCAGATAATTTCAATTAGGTACAGGACGCATCGCCGCAACGCAGTCATGCGAGAGCTTGTTAAATATTAAACTACGTCTAACTTTCAAGACAACCTAGGTATTCAGCTAATGTGAAGTCTTGGTCTTGGTTGTTATTTTAAAAGTAATCTTGCCTGAGGCTGCGTTTTAGGTTTTATTTTTAGCCATCTCTTACCGAGACTTTAAAAACCCAAATTTAATGAGTTCTTACATCGCATGACTGAACGTGGAAATGTCAAAAAAGCGTTGAATTCCGTCTTTCTCCCTCTAGTTTATTTGAAACTAACGATGCCCGCGACTTAGTCTGCGTTGTTTAAGTTTTTTTTCCCCGAGGGAACCCCTTAATTTTCCGGGATAAAAAGCCTATGTCACTCCCAAGGTCCTCAGCCATACCCATGCCACAAATCACGTTGGCTGTCGCTCCGTTGCGGCGTGATTGACGGACAAACAAACACACTTTCGCATTTATAATATTAGTATGATTTTTAATAGAATAGCGGAAGTAACTATGTTCGTGTTACTATGTTAATCCTGTCGCGCTAGTGTGTGCGCCTCTATGCAAACTTGATTTCCACAGACTTTTAGTCCACTAAACAAGCAGCACAATACCTACCGTATCCTGTGGACAACGAGGACGATACTACAATTAGATAGGTACGTAGAAGACGTACGTCCTATTATTTTATTATCATGTAGATTTCAAAAGATTTTTCCGAATTTTTTTTCTGGAAAGTAGCGGAATAATCAAATCAATTTATATTTTTTGCCTGAACAAACTACAAGGGAACTCACGTTAACTGAGAATTGAGATGCGAGTACAGTCACCGGCAAAAGGTTTAAATAAGATCATAAGAATTTTTCTCAAACATGTTTGGAAATTTGAGCATTATTTTGACAACCTTCTTCGAGATAAATCGAAATTTCTGTACTGACCAAATACATGCGAGCAGCGGCCGGTTAAAGTTGTAAGTTGTAAAATCCATATCTGTCGCGGTTTAGCGGCCAAATAAATTACATAGTTAATTCATATCTGTCGTATAATTTAAAAATGGAACGATCTTTTACTCCGAAACATGGCAACCAAGGAGATAACTTATCAAAGTTTTTATTTAAATTTCGAACTAGCTTGCAAATAGAAAGCTGTTTATTGAAAAAAAAAACAAATGAACACAAACGCGGGAAAAAATATTGTTGTTCGTTGTTCGCCAATGATTTTGAAATGTATTTGACAAAATGAGTTCAATGAGTGTGATGAACTTACTTAAACGCCATTTGAAATTTAAGAGGCGGCAAGAGCCGTAATAGAAAACTTGTTACCGCCAAAATCTAAAGAAAAATATTTGAAAACCTATGAAAATTTTGTTCAGTGGAAGAATGAAAGAAAATCGAAATAGAAGTTCTGTCTAGGTAGGAACTTAGTTTTAATTTCCGCGCATTATTTAGTATAACTGCCCTAAAAGTTTAGTAACAACAAGTGAGATCGCAGTCAAGTTAACTTGTAGTGGAATAAAAAAATAATTTATTAGTTTCAAGGTAACTGAGTTTATATACACAAGATCCATTTATATTTTGTTAAAAGATGATAATAACAAACCTGTCTTAATTAGGTTCATACACACCACAATTTTCATAAAATTTCAATTTTACCTGAGGTACCCATGCTCATAATTTTTTCGCCGACTGTACTATAGGGGAGGAGGCCAGACGTCAGGTATCGATTATTCGAGAGCGAATACAGACTCATTCGAGACGCGGCAATGCGTTTCCTTCCCTCAAAATTATACATCTTAAATTCTCCATGTTAAAGTCCAATTTGGCATATCAGATTCACAAATCACTCACGCTTCCCTATCTTATACACTCCAATGTAATTTCCACCCTAAACTTGGTATTGTAAGGTTGGAATTCAATTGTATAACGGTCGTATGTCACAGTGAATCGATGAATAGTTGTGTAGTTTTCAAAGGCTTTCAGTAAATGCAGTTTCCAAAGTTGAATTATGATGGTTTGTGCAAATATGCACGGCTTTTGTGTTAAAATTCTGTATGGATAGTTTCGATGTTACTAATTTTCATTGATTATTGTTCTAGCAGCTGTAATAGTAATAGGTTTCACTCACTCTTTGGGAAATTACATAATATTTAGTATACGTTATACCAACGGTTACTATCACTACCATGAACTAGTCGTTAAAGCAAGCAAACCCGCATTGGAGCAGCTTGGTGGGTCTAAGCTGTAATTCTCTGTCTCTTGAGAGAGTGGAGGCCTATGCCCATCAGTGGGACGTTAATGGACTGTAGTGGTTATACGTACGGTTCAAGGAATATAACAAAAAGCGCTGCAAAAACTACGTTTCTTGTTTGTTGACTTTGTGTTCCCTTTTAATATCTTGTCGTTGCCGGCTTTCTCGTTTGCCTCAAAATCCGGTACATTACGAGAAAAAAATAGTCGGCATGTAAGGGTTCTTAGAGAAAAATACCACACACAAAAAATATTACTCTTATCACTAGGTAGATACTTCTGACGTAACGACGTAACAAGTCATATGTTAGCTTCGGTAGACCTAGACATGTGCGTATGCTAGCCCTGCTGTTAAAAGTGAAACACTTGGCCTTTTTCTCATTGATACGTGTGTAGACCCACGCGTGCGGTGCGTGACCTATCTCTACATGATCTTCACTTCTTTCACACACACTGTGTGTGTTTATTCGTAAATCTATGCATTACTTAAGAAGAGAGTTCGAACTCTTTGGAGCAGTTGAAGGTACTAGTTACTACGATTCTATTAGCGCCTGATTTATCTCCAGTCTTGTCACCCTGTGTGTGTGTTTGTGTGGGTAGCATACCCTCATGGGTAAGGGCATGAGTGGCAGAATTAAAAAAAAAATTTTTCTTTCTTTATTTCTTGTCCCATTGGACTAGGTATGTGACTCGAAGTAAGAACTATGCCGTCCGCAATCGAAAATTCTCACCGCTTATAGATCAAAGAGAAACTTATATGTTAATCGTTAACAATTAAATAGAAAACGGCGCCCTACCCATATTTCACATAACATGTAAAACTAAAGTACCTACCTGCCGTTTAACTTTTGATGAGTTTGTTGATCAATATTAATTTCGTTAAAAGCCAGCTCTGATGGAAAAAGTTGATAACGTGAGTTTCAGCGGGCGCTCAATTAGTGAAATTGGCTGTCAACTCATCATTGTGCGAGTACTGAAAGCGTGGAAATATCGCCGGCGGATCTACATACGAGGCGATAAGACCTATTTGGATGATGTTTCTATCAGATAACCGGTGTAATTTGAAATGAAGTTGCTGGATTAACTGTCAATTACTTATCGCCAATTTATCAAGAGGAAAAAGGTACTTACCCTTACAGGATCACTTCGTTGTCTGTCTGTCTGTCAACACCCTTTTTCCCGGAAACGTGTGGAGTTAGGTACCAAGTTGAAATTAATATCAAATACTTCCCTGAAATACGTCTACGGTCCCTCGGAGCTTAAAAAATATCAAGTTGCCCATTTTAACCCGAGTATTGAACTCCCAACCGCCCGAATGAGAGTCCGAACGTCAAAACTAGGCAATCACTGCCAAGTAAAATAATTAGTCTTGCCAAATAGATGAAAGCAGGTTCTAATCCTTGGGGATGTTTTACCTAAGCCTCTGGTAGCTACCTACTTGTTTCGCGTGTTATCACCGTCTCAAAGGGTGTCGGCGCTTTGATACCTTCCTATTCTATAACAGGTCTATAGAGGCTTTGAAAATCCTACAGCCTATAGTGGCAGCTGTATAATTGCGTTATAGCAATTATCTATTCAATGCCACTAAGTAGATTCGAATAACTTAGCTTCCACAAACAAGTCAAATTAATTAGTGGCGTGGATGCCTTTTCCTAATCTCTTTTGCCTATAATTAAATAAATAAATTATACACGGCATCGTCCCAATTCCGGTAAATCGCTAAATCGCTCGTCTGCTCGTCTTTGACGATAGGGTGGTAACTAGCCGTGGCCGAAGCCTCCCACTAGGCCAGAAAAGGGACAATTCTGAAATTATAAATTCCCAAATTAAACCTGCTGAGGATCGAACCCGGGGCCTCCGCAGGTTAAGACATAAGCACTCAACACTGCACCAGGGAAGTCGTCAAAACTGGTAGGTACCTACTGACTATTATGATGAAAAATGAGCACTTAAATATTTCAACTAAGGTATCTAATATTGCCTGGGCAAAGACCTTACCCCGATTTCTCCACATCTCCCTAACTATTTGGTGCCTCTATGGGCCACTCAACTGTGTAATTCATCACGCCATTGTCTCCTCGGTATACCACGGCGTTGATGATATTGGGGGGTCCAGAAAGAAGCAGTTTTTGCCCACAAGTCATCTGGCATACGGCTCTTAATATGACCGGCCCAATCCCACTAGGGTAAGCGAGGTTGTTATACCTCTATGACCTATGAACTGCGCAAAGAAGTTAAATCCCCATACTAATATTATAAATGCAAAAGTGTGTTTGTCTGCAACGCTTTCACGGGCCGTCTGTTCAACCGATTTTGATGAAATTTGGTACAGGGGTAGGTTGTATCCCGGGGAAGGACATAGGCTTTTTATCCCGGAAAATTCAAGAGTTCCCGCGGGAATCGAAAAAACTTGGTCCACGCGGACGAGTCGTGGGAATCATCGGAAACCTGCATGTAACCTGAGAATTTTCCGTAATATGCTCATACGTGGTGAACCATGGCTAAACCCTTCTCATTTTGAGGGAATCGTGTTCAGTATTGAGCCGGCGCGGATGATGGATTGAAATGGTAGTGGTGATGAATAAAAGACGAAAGTAAAGCAACAATATTTTGATCGTATTTTTATTTTAATATAATAACACGACTTCAAAAATCACAGACTGAGCTTAAAACTTAACGACTCTATCATATTACTATGAAGTCCAGCTTTGACATCCGTAGACACCAGAATTTCATGAATTAATTCTAGAACCTTCCGTTTAAATGTTCTAACCTGATATAATTATTACTTTATTCTTTTATAATTCGAAAAATTAAATTTATTATCATACAACTATAAGGTTAATATTGAAGTTTTTAAAATACAATCTTAGGATTTAACCTCCTGTCATGCAATTGGATTTGAATAAAACTTAGTCAAGAAAACGTAAGTACCCACTGTAACATTGGTTCAGCTTTTACTTTAAATGGCGAATCAGTTACCAGAACTTCATCAATTAATTCTAGAACCTTCCGTTTGAATATCCTATTCTAACCTGTTGACTGGACATATCATTCAGATCTGGTAGTAAGCTCAAAAGAAACAGGGTGTTAGCTTCCCTTTGAGTGTCCATATTGTCTTGAACCCTTTTTGGAGTTTATTGGAGTTTACTCCTTAAGAATCGATTTTCATATATAAGGCGCCCGGTATGAGAAAAATATGAGAGGTAAAATCTACTGATGAATGACCTCGTTACTTTTTTGGTGCGCACCTATGGTGCGCACCTTTCTAATTTGGTTGTGACGTAAGAGTGAGACGTACATAGTGTATGCTGCAAGGCGACTATACCTATATGTTATTGGGCTTGTTTGTTTCTATCAGTGTCAATGTACTTATATTGCTGTTTTTGATAAACATATCAATATAGCTATTTATGCAACTGTATCGTAATGAAGGTCATTTTAATTCGAGTGCTGTTTTTTGATACGAGGCTTGCCGAGTATCAAAATAGGATAGTACGAGTAAACTCCAGTCGTGCGTCGGAACTCGGAGCTGACACACACTATTTATTATCTGTGTTTTTTGGTGATTGGATTCGGTTTGACGAGTTATCTTCGTCCTGAAACAAATCATGAATCATAATGATAATAATTATAATTATATTTATTTGACGTAGGACAACTTGTGTAGACTTAAGATAGTTACGTTCGGAAATTTCTACCGAGAAGAGCCGGCAATGAACTCAGTTGTTCTCATTAAGAGGCCGGCGAACGCCGCTCGCACTTCTATTCGAACCGCAATATTTTGAAGAAATAATTATCCAGGGAACTAGATAAATACAAGTTCAATCTTAATAATCGCATAATATGGTGGAAATATTCTCGAATTACAAATTATTTGGGTTTACCTTTGTATGGTCAATTCACCCTCCGCTGGCACCTTAAGACACGGGCACTGATTTCTTTTATGAGTTATCAAAACACAAGATTGCCGCCCGCGACCCCGCCCGCGACTTCGTCCGCGTGGATTAAGTGCTTTTAATTCCCGCGAGAACTCCATAATACTCCGGGATATAAACTAGCCTATGTCCTTTCCCGGGATACAACTTTTTTTTTCCAATGAGTTTTTGGTTGCGCAAGGTAGCGCTGCATTAGTTAGGTGGCGCTAGACGAAGATAAAACCAGTAACCTTATTATTATATCTTTTACTGGATAAAATAAATTATTTAGGACTAGATGGTCCGCGACTTCATCCGCGTGGATTGCTTTTAACTCCCGCCTTAATTTTCCGAACTCCGATTTTTAAGAACTCCTTAATTTTCCGGGACAAAAAGTATCTATCCTATGTCCTTCCCGGGGATGCAACCTACCTCTGCACCAAATTTGATCAAAATCGGTTCAAAATATGGGCCGGGAAAGCGTAGCAGGCAGACAGACAGAAACACTTATGCATTTATAATATTATACTAGATGATTCCCGCGACTTCGTCCGCGTGGATTTATGTTTTTTGATTCCCGCGGGAACTCTTCAATTTTCCGGGATAAAAAGTAGCATATGTCCTTCCTCGGGATACAACCTGTCCTTGTACCAAATTTTATCAAAATCGGTTGAACAGATACATTTTTTTGATTCCCGCGGGAACTCTTCAATTTTCGGGGATAAAAAGTAGCCTATGTCCTTCCCTGGGATGTAACCTACCTCTTTACCAAATTTCATCAAAATCGGTTGAGTAGTTGGGCCGTGAAGGCGTAGCAGACAGACAGACAGACACACTTTCGCATTTATAATATTAGTATGGATTACTAGCTGATGGATTGAGTTTTTTTAGTTCTCGCGGGAACTCCTTAATTTTCCGGGATAAAAAGTTGTAGCCTATGTGTTATTCCAGACTATAATCTATCTCTGTGCCAAATTTCATCCAGATCCGTTCAGCCGTTCGGGCGTGATTGAGTAACAAACATCCAACCACACATCCATACCTACATCTATACATCCTGCATCCATCCAAACTTTCGCATTTATAACCTTACTAGCTGATACCCGCGACTTCGTCCGCGTGGATTGAGGAGTTTTAGTTCCCGCGGGAACTCTTTAATTTTCCGGGATAAAAAGTACCCTATTATTTAATCCGGACTTCTAACTTTACGTCTGCAAAATTTCAAAGCAATCGGTTCAGTAGTTACGGCGTGAAAGCGGAACAAACATACAAACAAACTCACTTTCCCATTTAAAATATTAGTAAGGATAAGGATTAGTATAGAGTATAGAAGTATGGAAGTATGGATTATTACTTACGACCAGGTGAGATCGCAGTCAAGGGCTAACTTGTAATGGATTTTAAAAAAAGCTAGGTATCTGATCGTCATACACCACTTCGAAGGATGTTGAGGTATTCCCAGCTGGATGCGTTTAAGGTCTCGATAAACGGCAGTGTGAACTCCATCGCGTCTTCCAAGTACTGCGGCTCTCTGGTGGCCGTGCCGTTCAGAGCCTGTTTCTTGTGAAGGATGTAGACAGCTCGGAGGTTACATCGCTCTTTGCATTCACTAACTGGAACAGATATAAATACGAAAGTTTGGATGAGTAGATGGAGGGATGTTTGTTACTCAATCATTCCAAAACGGCTGAACGGATCTGGATAAAATTTGGCAATGAGTTAGATTATAGTCTGTAATATAACATGATCATAGGCTAGGTACTTTTTATCCCAAGAAAATTAAACAGTTCCTGCAGGAACCAAAAAACCTCAATCCACGCGGACGAAGTCCCGGCCATCAGCTAGTACCTAAATAAATAATTTATTCAAATAAACTTTTAAAGTGCTTTTGAATCTTTGAGTGAATCTACCACTGGTTCGGAATACAGTTCCTACCGAGAAGATTAGAACCTGCAATAAAAATAATTAAATGGGTTGAGATAGGAATATCAGTTTGGGATGAGTTAGGAATAATATACCAAATGGGGTGAGTCGTCGTGGGTTGAATAGGGAACAACCCAACTCGTTGGTTGCTCTTTAAAAAAAACAATTGAGTAAGTACCTACTTACATCAATGTGTAGACTATACTTAAGTATCATATAGTTAAGTGAGTAAATCATAACCTCAACCCATTGCCGACTCACAACATAACTAGCATGAATCTCTCCTCAAAATGGTAAGGGTTTGGCCATAGTCCACTACGCTGGCTATGTTGGCAGACTTAACACACCTATGAGAACATTTGAATTGAACATTTTGATTGAATGTTAGAGGTAGATTGTATGCATTTGCTAGGTACTTTATATCCCGGAAAATTTAGGAGTTCACGAGGGAATAAAATAAACGTAACGCGGACGATATCGCGGGAATAATCTTTTTTTCACACAGATCCAGAGACAAGTACTTAATATACCTATTATATTAACATGATTCCCGCGAGACGGGAGTCTCGCGGGAATCATGTTAATATAATAGGTATGTTCTGTATTTAAACCGTATGATACGGTTTAAATACAGAATATTATTAATTTTTTTATAAATCGATACCTCTGGGCTCAAAGGGCGTAAAGCACATTTTGGGGCATATGGAGTTAATAATACCATCGTATTCAGTTTTTCATTCTCTATCGATTGGTATATACGAAGTTGCCAAATTCGCACAAAAATGCTCTTTACGCCCCATCTATTTTGGGCTGCTAAACCAAAATGAAACAGGAAATCGGGCTGTAAATTACATTACTGCGCAAGTTAAAAATGTCCTATGTTGTATAGGAGTCCAATTATGAGTATTAAGGCGTATAGCACATTAATTATCATTATTGTTCTTTACAACCATTCAACATAACAGCACCTGTACTATACTACCTCAAAATAATTATAAATATTTCCTGAAGTTTAGGGTGTAAAGCACATTATTCTATTATTCCATACTCAAAAGGCGTAAAGCTAATTTTGGGGTTCATGGAGTTCATAATAATTGTAAACAATTTTTCATTCTTTATCGACTAGTAAGTATAAATACACAAAGTTTCAAAATTCGAACAAAAATGTTGTTTACATTCCATGTAGTTTGGACGGCTAAACCAAAATAAAACAGAAAATTGCATATGACGCCGTAATGATGCCTTTAACTCCTGAAACTTACAGAAAAATCTTTAATAATTCGGATATTAATACTTGCCTAAATCAAACTGAAATTCAAAATTAAAATAAAGGCAGAAAACGGCGTAAAACTGGAGTAAAATCTTATATGGATTTCCTGTCAGATGAGGACAAGGTAGATTATTCTTCAGGAAGCTCCAACAATTGGTCTAGAAAAGAATCAGAAAGTAGTAGTGAAGAAGAAATGGATATAAGGTAGAGAAAAGTTAAGAAAAACTCTCATGTAGAAATTAAAAAGAAAGGAAATAAGCGCAAGATCATCAAGAAATTAAAAGTAGAGGGAAAGTCTTACGAAAACAGGTGTGGGAAAATCGTTCCCGAAAAAGAAATTAAACATAAACCAATGTATAAACCGCAAATGCAGCAGAGGATGCTATGATATACCAGAAGAGAGACGTCGGTAGTTATTTGCACACTTCTGGAGTTTAGATTCTCAACGGAGGCGCGATTGGTTAGTACGATGTTGTCACACAGTTCCAATAAAAAGAAGGAAGAAAACCGATAGCCCTTCCTTGCGAAGAAATGCATCTTACGAATATTACATTAACAATGGCGAAGATCATCAAAAATTTGTCAAAAGTTTTTGTTAGATACCTTAAATATTACTCTAAAATACTTGACCTATACAATGTCACGTGCTATCGAGAATACGGCTCAAATAGATAAGCGCAAACCTAATGCCCCACAAAAATATACTGATGCTGCTAAGCTTAAAGTGAAGGAATTTATTGAATCGCTACCTGCAGTGCCATCCCATTACAATAGACAAAGATCAAACAGAGTGTATCTACCTCAAGAATTAAAGAACGTGTGACACTGTTAGTGAAAATATATTTAGAAACATTTTTAATGAATATAATATTAGTTTCCACATTCCCAAAAAAGACAAATATGTAACATGCACAAGAGCGGAACATAATATGGATACAATGAGTGAGAAAGTAAAAAAATTATTTGACTATCACATAAAAGAAAAAAGAGCAAGTTATAAGATTTAAAAAACATCAAAATTTGAAGTCTTTTGATAATGGAACTATTACATGTAGTTTTGATTTGCCAAAGGTTTTAGGCACGCTGCATGGTCAAAGTATGTTACTATACTATCCAAGAAAATATGCGGTGTATAATTTAACATTTTACGAAAGCGGCACACAGGAAGTATACTGCTATAACTGGGGAGAGAGCGACGGTAAACGAGGAAGCAATGAAATTGCCTCTTGTATTTTAAAGTACTTAGAAGAACTCGGAAAAAACCTAAGCCATACAAAGTAATTGTTATGGACTACACCGGTTTTCTGAATTTTGATCAATTAACTGCCAATACTTTCACACCAAACACATTGAAAAATATAAAACTAAAACAGATTAGAATTGCTACATTTAAAAGAAATACGAAAACCAAATATCTGTCAAATATTCCATGGCAGAGGAAGCTGAAACTCAAAATATAACGTTAATGGAAAAGTCATCGGTCAAAGGAAAAGGAAAACAAAAAGGAAAAGGAAAAGGCAAAGGAAAAAGTAAAGCAACGGACAAGTCAAGCGAAAACAAAAAGCAGGAAGCGGAAGAAGTTAAGCCACTATATATAACTAAATTAAACATAAACAAACAAAAATACATGGATTTGACACGTCTCTGTGACGACGGAACTATACCTAAGAGATTTCATGAAGAATATAGAAAGCTTCCATGGAGCTCTAATGTTTGTGATACATTAAATGAAATTGATGAAGAAGATAAAGAAGATGAAAATAATACTGAAAAAGAAAATAATTCTAAAGATGAATAACCCAAAAATTGGTTTAAACTTTCTTGTTTGCCCTTTTATTACGTATGATAAAAACTATTAACAATAACTCTTCAATTATTTAATTTTTAAAAAGCTTTTTGGTTAATAATAATAATAAGCATAATCCCCATTGGGATGGGGATTATAGGAATAATCCATAAGGACGGGATGGGGTACCCCCCACCCCGTTTAACCCTTCTTATTATGAAAGTTGTACAATTTTAAATGCAAACTTTGTCATTTACAACACAATAAAACATTGCTATTATCATTTACTACATAATATTATACAACTTTTTTACGCTTGGTTATATTTACTGCCTAAGTTAATAAAGTTATCTGTTTTTTAATGGGTTTAAAGGACATTTTGTAGTTTTTTTTAGGTAGTAAAGCAAAACTATTTTGGAAACTATTATATTTAGACTTCATTTAATAATATTTACTTAAAATATAGGAAAATGTAAGTATTTTTCTCATAGATTGTTTATAAATAATCATTGAGAAAAAAAAGTTATAACTAATTTTGTTTTATTTTTTAGGTTTTTTGGCTCTCCTGAACAGTACCTGTTTTGTGCTATACGCCCTTTGAGCCCAGAGGTATCGAAATGTTTTAGAATAAAGATATTTTATACGTATAGCGCCATCTAGATTAAATATACAAAACGAAATTTTAAACGTGTATATAGAGACACCTAGTGGTAAAGATTGAAACTGCGATGCAAACATTACTTTGGCTTGAACCTTTCACATCTTGAATTAGTGATGTGCTTCTAACATGTATTAATAGATGGCGCTATAAACAAACAAAATTTGGATGTTTAGACACCTAGTGGTTAAGATTGAAACAGCGATACATATTATTATATTACTTTGATTCAAACCTTTCTCGTCTTGAATAAGCTATGCGCTTCTTGTACATTTTAATAGATGGCGTTTTAAATATAAAATGTACTTATTAAAATAATAGATGTTTGTTCGACTGTAGATATTATTATATTAAACTAGATGATGCCCGCGACTTCGTCCGCGTGAATTGATGTTTTTTTAAGATTTAAACTATCCTATCTCTCAAGTTGGATCGAACTGCACATGGTGTGCGAATTTTATTATAATCGGTTAAGTGGTTTCGGAGTCCATTGAGGACAAACATTGTGACACGAGATTTATATATATTAAGACTAGTGGGGCACGTCAGACTTTGTCCTGCCCTGAACCTGGAACCCGATTGCAGCTATCGGGTCCATTTGTGAATATAAACCATCCCGGGGGTCCAAACCAACCAACCAACCGACTTCAAACTCCCGCGCCAACTTTACAACAACAAGCACACGCTATACAAAGTACTTATTTTATTGTTGATATATTAAAAACCGCTCGACCGATTTCGATAAAATTTATATGGGACCACATGGGAAGTATGCTCTTTCAAATAAAAAAAGAATCATCCAAATCGGTCCGCCCAGTCAAAAGTTCTGACCTAACAAACATAAAAAAAAAAAACAATACAGTCGAATTGAGAACCTCCTTTTTTTGAAGTTGGTTGAAAAAAGAATTTTAAAGTAACGAAATTGGTCCAGCCGTTCACGCGTGATGCCGTGACCAAGGGAAATAGGGATTCATTTTTATATAATAATTTAAAGATTATATCATTATTTATTTTCATCATCATTACCCAAATTCTCAATTTATCACTGGCTCACTACTTACACGGCCACAGAATAAAAAGTCTATAGGTACCTTAACCTACCTTACCTTTATATATAGCCTGTACCTATTCTATAGTTACTATAGAATAATAATAATAATTAATAATTAATAGTTAGTAGGTACTTTATTAGACATATAGGTACCTATTACTTTTTGTAGGTACCAAATTCTAAGCAATTTCCCTGAGGTCAGAAGTTTATCAGATTAAAATCAAATTGCGTTGCCACGATAACGAAAATGACTAGAAAGTTGAGTGGAAAATATTCTAAGCACGGACGTCCGAACAGTACCTAATGTCGATTTGTTGAATTACGAATCAAATCTATCAGGGGGGTTACTACAATCGTTTGAAGCAGTATTATTTCGAAATGACCATTTTATTTTACGTGCCTTGATGTCCCTAAATTAAGGATTATAATTCTGAAACACGAAAACAATACTGCTTTGAGCGATGGTAATATGCCCCCTGACCACAAACGTGACCGTCTGTCATTTCAGCATTGCTATCAGGAATAATATCAGGTGTTCGTTCAGTGATCCATAGCCTAGCATAGCCAATATAGGCATTTTTTTATAGGGTAAAACTGCCTGGTATCGATATGTTGCAGCAGTGCTTTCAGATCAAGTTCAGAATGTACATAAAGGTACTAACCAAAATATTATGGTAATAACTTAAAGAAACATTATATTTTTACCGGACGTCTGCGTGGATTAAGTTTTTTAAATTCCTAAGGTAACTAATTAAGTTCTTCAGCAAAAAAAAACCGGCCTAGTGCGAGTCGGATTCGCGCACCGAGGGTTCCGTACAAACCGTATATTAGTAAACCTTATAGTATTTTTATTGCACTTATCTATTTTAATTTCAATTTAATACCTCTACGCGTTCATGCGGAAAGGGATAGTAAGTTTAAAATTATTAAAAATATTTTTATTATAATGATGTAACTAAAGATTTATGCTTTTCGCATTTTTCCTTTATCTGTGTTATAAGACGTTGCTTCATTCGCCATACTTGTCGCGTCATTTTCTGTGGAAAAATATATTCCGCCATCTTGAATTTTTTTTCTGTTCATCAAGAAGACCTTCAGGTCCTGATCATCTTTTGCCAAGAAACCACTCTTCCATCTTTTATGTTCACCGAGACAGACACTGACGAAATTTTTATGGCGGCCATCTTGAATCTGCCATTTTGGAGTTTTTTGTCAACTTACCGCCAATTTGAAAAAAAAAATCATACAAAATTTTACAGGAGAGGTGATCAGTGAGTCAGTCAGTCAGCACGAGCAGCTATAGCATATAATATTAATAAACCGCCCAAGTGCGAGTCGGACTCGCGCACTGAGGGTTCCGTACAAACCTGTAGTAAGTTTTAAATTAAATGTTTTTTTAAAATATTTGAGTTGATTGAATGAAAGGTAAATTGCGGTTTACGATTTATGACGTATTAAAAAAAAACTACTTACTAGATCTCGTTCAAACCAATTTTCGGTGGAAGTTTGCATGGTAATGTACAACATATATTTTTTTTAGTTTTATCATTCTCTTATTTTAGAAGTTACGGGGGGGGGGACACACATTTTACCACTTTGGAAGTGTCTCTCGCGCAAACTATTCAGTTTAGAAAAAAATGATATTACAAACCTCAATATCATTTTTGGAGACCTATCCATAGATACCCCACAACTATGGGTTAGATGAAAAAAAAATTTTTGAGTTTCAGTTCTAAGTATGGGGAACCCCCAAAATTTATTGTTTTTTTTCTATTTTTGTAAGAAAATCTTAATGCGGTTTACAGAATACATCTACTAACCCAGTTTCAACAGTATAGCTCTTATAGTTTCGGAAAAAAGTGGCTGTGACATACGGACGGACAGACAGACAGACAGACAGACAGACAGACAGACAGACATGACGAATCTATAAGGGTTCCGTTTTTGCCAAATTTGGCTACGGAACCCTAAAAATACCGACACATTCTCGAAAGTTAAACTTTAATTCAACTAAGCGTAACCGTGGTTTTTCACACAGTTATTGTTTTACTCACAAAGGCTCAATGTAATGTATTATGATCAAAACATTTAAATATAATATTAAATAGTACCTATATCATGACTTGTAATGAAAGTTAACAGTGATAAACGGTTATACGTTTGAAGATTTAAAGCGGTGTAACATTTGCATAGGCAATAAAATTAGCAAACAATTAATAAGTTTCGCACGTCCCAGCCTTTACTTTCTCACCTCGTTTAGTAATGCTAACACAGTGCTAACAATGGCGCATGGAAGATATAAAGGTATCATCACGTTTATTTGTAGATCCGATACCATATCTAATTGAAATTTCTCGCATGCAAGACTTTTCCAGCGAAAGGGCAGTCTATTTATGCTTGTTTTAGGGGCGATAGTCATTGGCATCCCGCATCAAGATGTTCTAGATTTTTAGACCGTAGTAGAGACCGTAGGGTACCCTCCAGCACGATGGACTGAGGTTACAAAGAGGGTGGCAGAAGTGCATAGTTGGATGAGGAAGGTCCTAGTTTCAAACCTCGTGCACATACCTCTAACTTTTAGTTAGTTTGATTTTTAAAGCTGAAGGAAAACATCGTGAGTAAACGTTTATGCCTGATATATATCTCCACAATGTTCTCATAGAGGCGTTTAGTTTACCTTGTGGTAGACTATGGGAAGATCCATGCTCATTACTGATCCGGTAACATGCCTCGTTGGTCTAGTGGTTAGCGTAGTCGACTGCGGATCACGAGGTCCTGGGTTCGATTCCCGGTCGGGCATAAAAATTGTTAGGTATTGGGTTTTTCAATTAAGAAATTCTCAGTGCCAGCCCGGAGTTGGAAGTCGGCGGTGTTTCACCCCCGTGCCTCGGAGAGCACGTTAAGCCGTCGGTCCCGGTTATTATCACTAACATGATAATAGTCGTTAAAGCCCGCCAACCCGCATTGGAGCAGCGTGGTGGGTCTAAGCTCTAATTCCCTCTCTCCTATGAGAGTGGAGGCCTGTGCCCAGCAGTGGGACGTTAATAGGCTGTAGTGGTGGGTGGTGGTGGTCCTTTGCATTCATTAGGATTTGAATTGGCGACTTCTAAATAGAATTTGACACCACTGTACCTTCAGATAGTCTTTAGTTTTAAAACAAGAGATTTCTTTCTTTCAAGAGATTTTTGAAAAAGAGAGAGAAAACAAGTAAGTATTTTTTTTAATACCGGTAGTTAGTCTTCAAAATGCGTAACAACCATAAAATTGTACCACCAAAACAAGTAATGATTCTAAATGACCACGTTTACCATAAAGTTTAACATTAGCTCTAATTCAATGTAGTAGAGATGAATTTCACGTATCATTTTCTTAAATGCAACCTTTTTGAAATTGGTAGGTATACCTTATGGTTAAGGGATTGAGTTTAATATCGTATAAAAAGTCTCAATATAAAATCATTCAGTATAAATGCAATTTAGTTGAGCAAAGAGTTGTTCATTTTGTCAAAGCAACAGAGTTCAATTTCGTATGAACAAATTGTTGTTGCTGCTGTAATTTCTGTTGTGAATTTTGTTGATACTGTGTTCTTGTATGCGTTGGGCATAAGACGTTCGGTGGCAACCACATCTTTTGTTTATTTTCTGAAAAACCGAGTACTTACGAATAGTTGTGCAGTGTATATAGTGATTGAAAATAGTGGATTTGTTTTCCTATAACTCACTAGATAGATGTAAGTATATTTTACTTAAGTTTTCGTCTCCAAAAAAGGTGATTTTGCCTGAATTTCTAAATAGAATTTATTTCAATTTGTAGAGGTCATTCTCAGTCAATGAAATATACTATATCTAAGTCTGGCTTTAATTACCTATTTAGTCCGTATAAAATGCAAAAATTGAGCGCATGGGTTTTCCCTTGGTTTTTCCCAAAACTTTTTTGAAGACCGTAACAAAGTGAATATAAATTATGATGGGGGATTTATTTATGTTTGAGAACTAGGTAGAAGGTACTATTCGGGTAGGTATGTTAGGTATATGTATTATGTATAGGTATTTATGTTTAGGTATACTTAAATAATTTATTATTAATTAATCCAAAAATCCACACATATAATATGATAAATATTCTTAAATATAGCACCTGGTGCATTAATCTCAAAATAATAATAAAATTAAGAAATAATGAAATTATTTAGTTTTAGTTTATTATCTTTATTAATTATCTGCACAGGATTCCATATTTCTAAATACATATATCATAGCTTTCCCCTTAAAAAACCCCGGCTGAGTTTTTTATGAGCTCTTCTCAGACCAAGGCGCGTTTGGGGCCCTCGTAGCTTTAGTTTTAAGATACCGTGCTTAATTATCACCATCACGTCTTATACTTTGTCAGAAGGTGTACCAATTTTGGGTACATTGTATACTTTGTGTTTGAAGTCAAACTTTACCTTCGGTAAGTACTATTCGGTAGGTAGGTATTATTTTCAAAAAGAAAGTTAGTTTTTTTAAGAAAATTAAAATAAATGTTAAAAATAATAAAAAAGCATGTTCCAACCCAGCGCCTTAGATTGTAATCATAATGGGTACAATTGAGATCATACACATGTACACACGACATATCACTTAGCCGACCCGGTTTACATAAACAACTGAGAATAACGTCGATGGCACCATATTATGGTTACCATTACCCTATGACCGCTCTGGCGCAGTGTTAGGCGCTGTTGTCTTAACGTGTGGAGGTCCCGGGTTCGATGCCCGGCAGGTTCAATTTAGGAATTTATTATTTCTGGTCTGGCCTGGTGGGAGGCTTCGGCCGTGATAGCTACCACCCTACCGGCAAACACGTGCCACCAAACGATTTAGCGTTCCGGCACGATGCCGTGTAGAAATCAATTAGGGGTATGGGTTAATTTTAACTGCAATGTCCCTTGCAGGTTAGCCCGCTTCCATCTTAGACTGCATCATCACTTACCATCAGGTGAGATCGCAGTCAATCGCTAAACAGGATTTATACAAAAAACCCAGTAAATTCAGGTCCAAAAAGACACGCAAACCGTTGATCTTAAATATGGACCATTTAATCTTATTTTGTCCAGTTGCAGCTTCTGATGCAATAAAACAAGCATGCTTAACTGTAATTTAACGCCAAATGATCGATTATAATTATTTTTTTGGGTCCCGTGCATCCAAAAAAGAGCTTACCAACTAAGTAATCGTAAATTTAAAGTAGGTTCGTTTTTTACTTCAAAACTTTTCACCACCTGTATATACTATTTCTCGTATACACGAACATTTAGCGGGGAGTTTTTTTAATAATAAACACTCATAAAAATTTACTATGTGTGACAACTAATATAACTTCTAAACTTACAAATGAGTAGGTACCTAAGCCTATCCGTGCAAAGCCAAGGTAGTTCGGCTAGTTTCAATAGTGAAGTTTATTATGAAGAAGGCAATAGTGAAGTTTATTATTTAATGATGGTTCGCTTTTATCAATTTTTGTTAATTAGTATAGACAGTAATGGGTACCTTACGTTCCATGCCTGCACTTTATTCTATTTAAAATTAGCTAATGCCCGCGACTTCGTCCGCGTGGATTGAGGTTTTCCGATTCCCGCACGAACTGTTGAATTTTCCGGGATAAAAAGCCTATGTGTTATTCCAGACTATAATCTATCTCCGTGCCAAATTTCATTCAGATCCGTTTAGCCGTTCTGGTGTGATTGATTAACAAACATCCATCCATCCATCCATCTATCCATCCAAACTTTCGCATTTTTTTTTAATAATAATAATAATAATTTATATTTATTAATCAAATAATTTTACATTTTACATTGCATTGTTGCAAGATCAAGAACTGGCTATCCTAGCTAGATTTTTTAGACCTGTGTTAAGGATAACCAGCCCATATATTATTATTAGTATAGAGATATAAAAAATGGTTTCTATTAGTACAGTAATGGGTACTACTACCCTACACTATTTTATTAACCCCCGACGCAAAAAGAGAGGGGTGTGAAAGTTTAACGTGTCTGTCTGTGTATCTGTCTGTGGTATCGTAGCTCCCAAACGGATGAACCGATTTTCGTTCAGTATTTTTTGTGTCATAGATAATTTTATCCCGAGTGTTCTTAGCCATGTTTCATGAAAATCTGTTCAGCCGTTTGAAGATCTGAGATCATCAGCTCTTTTCTAGTTGATGAGTTCTTATTGTTATATGTTAATTCCATATAATTATGTCGGGGGTTGTTTTAAATTTGTAATTTATACTTGTTTAAAGAGTGAAATCATATTTATCTTTCAAATCGTATAGCTATACATTAAAAGTTATATTATCCTTATACTATTCAATATAATTATTGATAAATGTGAAAGTTTGGATGTTTGTAAGTTTATAAGTTTTGATATTAATTGTTACTCCTTCCCGCCGCAACGATTGAACCGATTTGGTTTAAGTTTGGAAAGGGGATAGCATAAATACCTACTGACTTTTTTTAAAAATTTATTTATCAATGTACAAATTTTCAAAACACACATAGTTAAAAGTATCTATACATTGAAAAAACCACAGAGGTTTGCCCTCAATGTTAACATAGGCTAATATAAGGCTTAACATAGGCTATGTTTTATCTCGGAAAATTTAAGTTTCCACGGGAACCAAAAAAACTCAATTCACGCGAACGAAGTCGCGGCATCATCTAGTTCACAATAAATATTTATTATTTAACTTGTAAAGGATCCAAGTCACAATCTCATTTGACCGGATTTTGATTCAATTGAATCTAAATGATTAGGTATAAAAAGTAAAGGTCCAACCATTGGACGGATCGGGCTGAAATTGGGCAGATAGCCTTTATGACGTAGGCATACCTACGCTAAAAAAGGAATTCTGAAAATTTAACCCCTAAGATAGAGGTTTGGAATTTGTATGAAAACCAAACTTAACATGAGCGAAGCTGCGGGCAAAAGCTAGTTTCAAATAATGCTCAGTTTAATTTAAATTTAAATGGGAAGTGACTTAAGAGTCGATTGTGACAAGTGGACAGTAGATAAAGTGGAAACGATTTCGCTTGTGCCTTTTTAAGGGCATAATCTAGTTCGGTTACCGCGCCCACCGACACCGAGTACCTACCAACATCCCTTGCATTGAGAAATGCAACAATGTTACTATTTAACTTACTAGATCTATACCTATACCTATATTTTATGAAATCCAAAAGTTTATTATGCTGTTGAAGATTATTTAAATGACTAGCAGATGCCCGCGACTTCGTCCCCGTGAAATAAGTTTTTTAAATTCCCACGGGAACTCCCTAATATTTCGGGTTAATATATAGCCTATGACACTCACAAATAATGTGGCTTTCTATTGGCACCTGATTTTCAAAATCGGTTCACTAATAGGTAGCCTGACGCGTCAACTTTGCCTATCTTTGTTATACTTGCCTGACTTCAACATAGTGTGTAGAAATCAAAATTATTTTTTACTTTACAGTGGCTTTGGAAGTCGGTTTTTTGGAAAGAATTTTTATTTTTAACTTTTTAGTGTACTTCATACTCTTAATACCCACGGCTTAGGAGTGCAGTACCTACCTACCCTGCAGCATCAGTGTTGAGGAGTTAGGACTTGGGCCTAGGTATGAAGTAGTTGCTTGACACCTACAATATGAATTCACCATAAAAAATCCTAAATCGCAATTTTTAAGGAGTTCTGTACCCTGCAGCATCAGGGGAGGAGGGCCTCAAAGTTGAATCGTATACACGTGACTTGATACCTACTATATGAATTCACCATCAATTTCCTAACTCCCTAGTTTTGAGTCGTAGGTTTACCTACAGCATCAGGATTGAGGATTTGGAGTCAGAATTTTTTATGGGACCACCTCGCGAGCTTCCTTTAACCACTGAAAAAAAAATTCAAATCGGCTTGGAAACCACGGAGATAATATGCGGTAACATCATAAAAAAAAAAATACGCGCTGAATGATTGAGAACCTTTTTTGGAAGGCGGTTAAAAATCCCGTATAAAAAGTCTACTACTTACCCGCTCCTTTTTATAGTTCCTTTAGAAATGGGTTGTCTGGAGGAGATCACGTTTAGTGATATTAAGACCGCCCTTGCGCACGTGTTATTCTCTGTTTTTGTTTATTTTTAAGTTATTTATTTGTTATGTGAGGCAATAAAGAATTTATCTATATATCAACTTGAATAAAAAATATTTCATTTGATTTGATTTGATTACTTTTGTTAATCTACTATAGGTACCTACTAGATGATGCCCGCGACTTCGTCCGCGTGGATTAAGTATTTTTGATTGCTCCCATCCCGTCCCGTCCCGTTCCAGTCCCGGGTCGGGCCATAATTAAGTGTTGGGTTCTAAGGTGTTGGGTTTTTCTGACTAGAAATTCTCAGTACTAGCACAGAATAGGTACAGCTACTAGCCCGGACTTAGGAAGTTGGCGGTCACCCCCGTGTCTCGGAGAACACGGCTATAATCACTAACATGATAATATACCTAGTCGTTAAAGCCCGCCAACCCGCATTGGAGCTATGAGAGCCTGTGCCCAGCTGTGGGACGTTAATAGGCTGTATTGGTAGTGACTGGTGGCTTGTAAGTAGGTATTTTCTAAGTGGAGTAGCAAAGAAAGTAAAATTATAATATCACCATTAGGTAAGTTGGTACATTACACTCACGCTGTCTCTGAGAACTCGAGATGACAGACAAGAAACGTAAGTGGTCCCTGAATCTCGCATGCAAATTGTCGCGGACTTTCGTTTGTTTTCAACCGACTTCAAAAAAAGGAAGAGGTTCTCAATTCGACTGTTTTTTTTTTAAATATTTATTACATCAGAACTTTTGACTGGGTGGACCGATTTGGATGATTCTTTTTTTATTTGAAAGGGCATACTTCCCAAGTGGTCCCATATTTTTATCGATTTTAAAATATCATCAATAAAATAAGTACTTTGTATAGCGTGTGCTTGTTGTTGTACCTAAAGTTGGCGCGGGAGTTTGAATTGAAGTCGGTTGTTTAAAAATATTTTTTTATATTAAATTATCACTTTACACTGCTATCATGTGGACATCGGATCCCATGAAAAACGTTGCCAATACAGTCGGTGTCAGAAAATGTCTATTCATAATTGCATGGACCCATCTGTATCAGAAGGTCGTAAATATAGACGGAGAGCTGGCGAAGAATTTCGGGAAGTTCCTTTTGGCAAGCTGAAATTGTGAAAAAAATAAAATATAATTTCGTCAATTGGCGAATCCAGTACTGCCGGTCTAGTATAGAGCTTTTGCGGAACGGACCTTCGGAATCAGTAAGGACTATGGAACTATAAAAAAACATAGCGGGAACATCCCATGATATAATAACTATAATAATAGACTCTCTACCGATAACCTTGTTACCCCATGAACTTTTATTGTGTTAAGATTTACACTTTTAAGTATGGTTTCCACTATAGAAGCTAAGCTGTAACTGCCATCTGCTATAAATCTGGGCGTAGAAAGGATCCTATTAAAAATCGCTATTCATGTTATTATTGCTATTTAAACACTTCTATGGCAACATTTAATACTAGCTGATGCCCGCGACTTCGTCCGCGTGGTTTAAGTTTTTTGTTATTCCCGCGGGAACTCCTTAATTTTCCGGGATAAAAATTAGCCTATGTCACTCTCCAGGTCCTCAACTATACCCATGCCAAAAATCACGCCAATCTGTTGCTCCGTTGCGGCGTGATTGAAGGACAAACCAACAAACCAACAAACCAACAAACCAACAAACAAAGTGACTTTCGCATTTATAATATTAGTATGATGATGGTGATAATCAGTTACGGTATCTTAAAACGAAAGCTATGAGGGTTCCAAACACGCCCTGGTCTAAGCAGACAACTGAGCCCACAACAAACTCAGCTATGTACGTGACCTTACCATAAAGTTGGTTTCACATCATTTCATTAGAGAACACACGACACAGATTCACGTGGCAAGCGCCAGCAACCGTAATATGAAAATTATAGCTTGTCTCATTATGTATGGAAAACTGGCTTTATATCTACATCGATATTGCTCTATTGCTGCTTGCATACATCGTACTCGCAGCGACTTGAAAATAGGTTAACTTTCTAAGGATTGGTAAATGCCATCTGAAAGTTTGTTTTGCCATTCCTTTTGCATACAATAGGTATAAGTGCATATTATTTTGAATAAAACAACAAGCGGAAGTTTGGACGGAAGCACATACTTAATTTTTTTATAAAATGATGAAATGAATAAATAAATGAAATGATTGAATGAAAATAAAAAATATATATATTAAAAATGATTCTTCTAAGATGGCTCGCGACGCGGTCGGCGGACCACTTTTAGCTCGACCACTACCTTTTCATTAGTGGTTCGCCCCGAACAGAGACCTCGCGGCACCATCTATTGACATAATTCGATTCATCCGATGACATTCGTTGGGCAATGGACAATAAACAGCTCACAATTTTAACGTTGCTTGATTTTAGCAATGCATTTAATACTGTGGATTACGATATTTTGCTGAGTATGTTGCGTTCTTCTTTTAACATGGCCCCGTCGGTGATTGATTGGTTTCGGAGTTACCTCAATGGTCGTCGTCAGCGCATTCGAATCGACGAGACCTTTTCGTCGTGGTGTGATGTGACGGCCAGGGTACCTCAGGGTGGCGTGTTGTCTCCTTTATTATTTGCTATTTTCATTAATTCTATCACTCCATATATCTCTTCTCTCTATCACATGTATGCAGATGATATCCAAATTTATCGGTCTGCACCTCTGGAGGAACTTGGTTCGGCCATTTCCGCCATAAATAGTGACCTTGCTGCCATTTCTGGGTGGAGTAAACAATATGGGCTTTGCGTGAATCCTGCCAAATCCCAGGCCGTTATTATTGGCAGTCCAGGGTTCATTTCCAGAGTTGATTTGCAAGGCCTCCCACCGATTGTGTTTAATGGTGTTTCTATACCTTACTGCGCCTCTGTTAAAGATCTCGGTATACATTTAGATTCTGAACTATCCTGGTCTGTACAGGTTAAGGAAATTAGCAGAAAAACATTTGCTGTCATGAGCTCGCTGCGCCGATTGCGCAATATTTTGCCAATTCCAACCAAAGTTATGTTAGCACAATCTCTCCTTCTCTCTATTCTCGATTATGGTGATGCAAGCTGTCTTAATTTGACCCAGGACCAACTTAACAAACTTGAGCGACTTCAAAATCTCGCTATTCGGTTCATATTTGGCTTACGCAAATATGACCACGTATCTGAATTTCGCCAAAAGCTCAAGTGGCTCCCTATTCGCCGTCGCCGGGATATGCATGTTCTCTCTCTTCTGTACTGTGTTTTATTTCACCTAAAAACTCCTTCTTATCTTAAAGAGAAGTTTCAATTTATTGGGGTGCAGTCAGACATGAGAACTTGTCAAACGCTTACTCTGAAAATGCCTTCACATAAAACCAAATTTTTTGGAAATTCATTCACTGTGCAGGCAATTGAACTGTGGAATGCACTCCCACTGAATATAAGACAGTCTAAATCGCTGGGCGTGTTCAAAAATGCTCTTAGGACGTATTTCCTTGCAAATTGAAGACGACTTCAGTTTATATTTAATTTTATTGTATGTATATGTATGTAATTGTATATTTAAGTTCATATTATGGTATTTATATGTATAATAATATTTGTTAGTTTATAATATATGTATGCATTGTATGTATTAAGATATTTGTGTATTTTTGTCTACGTATTGTTATGTAATTTTTTTTTTTTTTGTATGTTGTATTAGTATAATTTTGCGCCACCTGCAGTCTTGTTTCTTTGTGTTCTCCTATTAAGGTTGCCTGGAAGAAATTGCTACTTAGCAATAAGGCCGCCCTTTGTACTTCTTTGTTTTATTTTATGTTTTCTGTATTTTACTTTGTTATGTGTGGTACAAATAAAGAGTTTAATAATAATAATAATAATTGTGAAGTTCTGTTGTAAATACTAAAAATTATTAAAAATTAAATAATTTCGTTTCCTTATAATATTTATCTAATTTTAGTATTTGTTGTTCAAGTACAGGATATAATTCAAATAATTGATCAAGTTTCAGGGTCAGCATTTCAGAAAATTTTGAGTTCTGAGGTCAACTTTTGACGTTAGAAAATCTCCACTTTAAAAGCCCCTCATTTGGTCAATATAAGGGGAAAAATTAAAAAATATATATTTTTGGACTCTATTCCTAATTATCTTTAAAATGATATACGGCAACCCTATGTAACGCTATAAAAAATATTTTCGTTCGCATTCGCTTCTATGAGAGCCCCCCTGAAATAATGATTTTTATGACTTTTTAAGCCATATTCGGCTGAAGGCCATCGGTTTATATCCATAATATTTAAATTTGAAGTAATTACGTTCAGTAATTCAGAAGTTATAAGGCTCTGACAGACGGACGGACAAGTGCAAATTCACTCAAGTAAACTCAGAGACCTTTGCTTCGCTCGGTCAATAAAACACAGGGCTTAAGATGACCACTGAGAGACTCACGTTTTTTTGTGGTGATAGTTCAAAAGTTTTTCAGTGTTAACACAGTCGCATTATTAGTAGTTTTACTTATGTATTATGAGTAGAGAAGTTGCCCTTTTAAGAGGTTCAATTATTTCAATTAATTAATTAAGAGGTTATAAGCACAATTTTTTAAATTAACTTTCTTTTTCAAAGTTTAGTAATCACTATAAAATCAGTAGGTGAACTGTAAGGTATTTTTGTACCTACAAAATCAGGCTTCAAAAATTTTATGAGTTGTAATCTTTCGTCGCAAGCTTCGCGAGAAAGTACAACGATATTATACGTTATTATTTTGAGTATGCAAGTAATGAATGAAAATAACTGAGAAGAGCCTTTATTTTGTTGACCTTCCGATCTCTGACCCGAGGTACCTAACTACTAAACAGCCTTTTCCCACAATTATTGCCTCTTTGACACAACAGTAAGACAGCAGAAGACAGTCAATATAAACGATGAAATAGATCTTTTCTAAGAAGAATTTATGGCATCATGCTTACCGTTGCCAAACTCTAACTCCATACATACCTATCTCGTATGCATAATGACAAATCGAAGTAGGTAGGTACCGAAGGTTCAGAAAGTCGTTATTTAAAAGTGAATCCAAAGGAACATTTCAAGATTACTATTGTGATTTTTGAAGGTGATGGTGATGCGTTGCACAATTAAGCACGCAGTCGTGACTGAAAGCATAAGCTTGATACGATAGGACACTTCGTGACGATCGTCTGAATTAGTCAGAAGTCGTGCGTATAATGCCCCCGATGCAAAAGTACTGAGAGATGAACGACATTTAATATCTCAATGAAAGTAAGAGAGAAAAGTGACAAAGACCACCAACGGAAACATACAATAATTTCGTTTACCATTGAAAGTAAATTTTAATGTTTTGTTTAACCGACTATATTATTAGGTAATAGTGCATTAATATTAAGTAAGTATAAAAAACTAAATTGGTGGAATGTTTATGTAGTGACTAGTGATTCTCTTGGTCTTATTGACTCTAAAATCGTAGCGAAATAAACTTTAATATACTTATTATGAACTATCGATAGATATGATGAAATGAAATAAAAGTTAAATAATAATATGTACCCACCTATTAAATATCAGTTAGCTTTTATATCATATTTTGTGACACAAAATTCCAGTGTTTTCTCCGTCATCCGGTATTGGGCTTCCTCATCAACAAATTCAGTTTCTCAGCAAGCTATGAGGCATAAGATTTGAAATGAGATCCGTATGAGACTCAATGTCACTGACATAGCCCAAGCAGTATTTTGTAAGTTGTGGGAAGGCCAGGGAAGCGTAGGGAGTTAGGGACGCTGGCCGTTGGAGCTAAAAAGTTATAGAGCGTAGATCACGTACAAGTAAGTGTACGATGGTCTGTCTCGTCCTACACCATGTCTGGTATGGCTCGTTTGATGTCATCCGTCAACCACATTTAACTTTTTCCGATCCCGATGTCTAACGGTTCTTTGAACTATGTTAAACGAGCGTCCTTCCTTATTACATAACATTATTGGGCATGACAAGTATTATCTTATAGAATTATCTTCAGTATTCACAGATCATTGACAATAATTGGCATGTTACTGGATGATGAGATAATAAATAGTTATCTATCGACTCTATCGTTACAAACGACCAATTCAAATAGACACTCCAATCTAATCACCGTGAGACATCATATTTCATAATAACTTCTGTTTCGCTTTATACATGGTGTTTTAGAATAAAATTGTCAAAAATATTGAAGTAAGGGAGAAAACTGTCTTTACGTACCTATTATTTTTCAAGCGATAACTAACAAGTTGAGCAAAAGAAAAGGAGTATGAAATTTAAAATAAATATAGAGATTATTTCTACTTACTGAGATTACCAAATGCATGATACTTACAAATTTAAAGTTAAAATGTTTTGTTTCAAATAAACTTTTTTAAGTGTTAAACCGTCAAGTGAATATATACCTACCAATTTGCTTGAAAAATTTAGCTGCACGAATGGTCTAAGTTGTATACACAACTTGAGCAATTTATTATTTAAAACCTGACATCCAAAAGTTTTAATTTATTAGTTATTACCATAACTTTTTCAGTTAGTTTTGCACATTATCTGTCTCAAAGATAATAGAAAAAATCCTCGTCCGTTATATCAACTGGTATTGGTATTGGTACTGGTAACTCTGTAGCACCCTGTATCGTATGTAGTAATAGGATGAAAGTAAAACTCAATGATCACGTATATAATTCTTTTATTACAGGCCACATGCTGGGGTCGTTAAGAAAAGCGTAAACCAAGAGCAAATTGTGGAAGAAATCACAGAGTTTCTACCGTTTTTACCGACTTTCATTGTATCGGATTGGACAAGCTTCATCTAGATTGACAAGATAAAGAAAGATGGAACAGGTGAACCAGTGATTTTATAAGATCATGGATATTACTTCATAATTACTGAAGAAACTGTGACAAATGAGAACAGAAGCACACTTAATAATTTTAACAATGTTAATGAATATAATTATTTAATTTAACCAATATTGGATGCACGAGATTAAAGATTTTTGCTTTGGATATTATGGACCAAAACTTTTGTAAGAAGCTGGATTATTGTAAAATGTAACGATAGTAAAACTACGAAAAAGATAATATGTATTAAATCTTGAAGACCATCAATAATGAATCTAAACCCATGTAAGTTAAAGCTATACCTACTTCTGACTTGAACTGAAAAGTTTTAAAACGAAAATCTTAACATTTGAATGGAAGGTGGAAAAACATTCAAACGAACAACACAACACAAATCTTTTAGAACTGAGATAAAAAGCAGACAGTTCAATAAAAAATTGAACTGTATTTAACTGTATAAAAATTAAATATAAAAAAGATATATATAAACAAACATGATGTTGATACCTGTGAATTAAAATTGAAAGTTTTGTTATATAATAAACAAACAATGATATTTGATATATATCAAACAAACAATGATATGTGAATGAATGTTGATACTTCAATTGTATTTTTTATTGAAGAAAAAGTGGAACAAACCAACAAAGAATATCAAAAAGAAACATAATCACGACAAAGGTAACAGAGTTTGAAGATGATATCGTATACAATGGTTATAAAAACTAAATTTCTGTGCCTAAGTTCCTCGGCAATAGCAATGATAAAAATGTAATAGACCTTTTTGTGGATAGTGGATAGGTTGAAGGCTGACTTAACAAAGAATTTGAGAAATTTCCAGTTACATCTTATTCAATGGTGATAAGAATGACATTGATGTAACGATTGCTTTAGTGATAGCAAAGAAAACTTTGTGATTGAACTTTTTACGGATAGACCGCATGTTTGAAAAGGTTAAATAGGCAATTTAGATATTACGTATATTGTGTAAAAGGAAATTGAAAAAAAAGATCTGTTATGTGAAGTTGGTATATACCATGAAGATGTAATCTAAAATCTAATATCTGATAATGAAGATGGAAATTGCTGTTTGGAGCCGTACGTGACGCAAGATTGATTGAAGGGAATGTGGACAGAATTATGTTACTAGGTAAGTCATTATAATATTATTTTTATAAAGATAAATTATAAACGATCCTCACATAAGTAGGTACTATTGATTAGGTACTACAAATACGGGAACTTCAACATAATATAATAATTATTATCTAGTATTGTTACATAATAATTAATGTGAAACACACTAGCGACAAAATCAAATTGTCTGACGGGAGCGACAAAAATTCTGTGTGACAGTCTTATTAGGTATGAATAGGTACTCACTAGTTTCATCCCCGTGCTTCGGAGAGCACGAAAAGCCGTCGGTCCTACGCCTGATCTCTCTCCGGTCGTGTCGGATTTTCCGTCCCATCGGGCTATGAGCGTAAAGGAACAGAGAGCGCACCAGCTGTCTAAGCGCATACATTTGTGTGCACACACTAATATTCCGCGCAGATGGCTACCTAATCTCTCTGGAGATAGGCCGCCGCGCCGTGGCCGAAATTCAGTCAAGATAGGTTATTTCGTAGGTGCAAAAACACTAACACTAAAAACACACACAATTTCAAACTGCAACAGGCACTAGCCGTATATACTAATAAATCCGAACTTGTGTCTGTCTGTCTGTCTGTCTGCTACGCTTTCACGGTCCAACCGTTCAACCGATTTTAATGAAATTTGGTACAGGGGTAGGTTGTATCCCGGGGAAGGACACAGGCTACTTTTATCCTGAAAAATCAAAGAGTTCCCGCGGGAATCAAAAAAACACATTATCCACGCGGAAGAAGTCGCAGGCATTATCTAGTGCTTTATTATTTACTAGATGATGCCCGCGACTTCGTCCGCGTGGATTAAGGTTTTGTGATTCCCGCGGGAACTCTATTTTCCGGGATAAAAAGTAGCCTATGTCCTTCCCCGGGCTACAACCTACCCCTGTACCAAGTTTTATCAAAATCCGTTGAACAGATGGGCTGTGAAAGCGTAGCAGACAGACAGACACACTTTCGCATTTATAATATTAGTATGGACGGGCATTGAAGTTTCACAGGCAACTTAAATCCCGAAAAATCAAAGAGTTCCCTCGGGAATCAAAAAACACATACTTAATCCAATCTATCCACGCGGATGAAGTCACGGGCATTATCTAGTGCTTTATAATTTATGGGGATTGAAGTTCAATTTTAGGGTCATATTAATTCTAGGTAAGCCTTCGTTGCGGGAAACATCCCCTGTCGTGCCGTGCCGTCTATGGGTGCAAGGGCACGTTTAGAACTGCTTTACCTACTCCTACGGTTAGATAACGTGCTCCTGTAAAAGTAAAATAATAATATGCAAAAGTTGTATCCCTTTCAAAGTAGATGCAAGATTGCCTAAAAGTTTTGCAAAAGTCCCTGCGGGAACCAAAAACCTCAATCCACGTGATCGAAGTAACTATAAAATAAACTTAAATCTTAATTTATACATTAAAAACTATTCAGTGAGGAACACGGTTATATAAATAGGTAAGTAAATGTATACCACAGAATATAATTCTATAGAAGATTTTTTTTTTTATTAATGTTTTAAAAAGAGTTATTTTATACTTAATCTCATCCCATAAGTAACGCCATCTAGATTAAATATACAAAACGAAATTTTAAACGTGTATGTAGAGACACCTAGTGATAAAGATTGAAACTGCGATGCAAACATTACTTTGGCGTGAACCTTTCTCATCTTGAATTAGCGATGTGCTTCTAACATATATTAGTAGATGGCGCTATAAACAAGCTTTAGACACCTAGTGGTAATAATTGAAACTGCGATGCAAATGTTACTTTGATTCAAACCTTTCTCATCTTGAATATGCTATGCGCTTCTAAGATATTTTAATAGATGGCGTTTTAAGTATAAAGTTTATTAATTAAAATAATATTATGCCGTTGATTGATGATTCGACTGTCTACACTCATCATCATTATCACCCAAATTCTCAACTTGTCACCAGCCCACTACTTATCAAGACCACTGAATAAAAAGGCTATAGACCGTACCTTGTGCAGGATGTCAAACTTCTCACGACAATTTAAAACTTAAATTACGACAATTACGGCTATGCAGGTTTTCTCGCAATGTTTTTCCTTCACCGTAAATGTTAGTTACGTTTAAAACTTTTTAACTATGATAAGACGTAAGAGATGCGTGCTTCGACACACATCTTTTACCAGTCCTGGGCATGGAACCTAGGACCCCACGTCCAGAGTTCGTTATCCGGTTACGGTCTACGAGGCCGAAGTCATCACTAGTTTATCATTGCTTAAGAAGGTATAGGTCATCGACGTCTCTAATAATAGTCGTCCATGGCTGGACGAAAATCTCCTGCATGGATCTCCACAGAACACGGTCTTGTGCCGTTTGCTTCCAGCGGCTCCCAAGCCCTACACGCTTGCGGTCCGTCCACCTGGTAGGGGGGTTTTCCAACGCTGTGCTTTTCGGTGCGAGGCCATTTAAGCACCTTGGAACTCCAACGCCTATGCGCTATGATATTTTGATCATGCTACACAATGTCAGGGACATAGCCCTCTCCATCGCCCGCTGAGTGCCAGTGAGCCTTCTTATCAGGCTCATGCCTCATAGTAAGCGATCAAGTTTCGGATCTCTGGCAACACGCTATAAAGGTACATAATCATATTAAGAGGGATCTCAAACACACCCGGTTATTATAAGGAAAATAAATAAAAAGGATGTTATAGGTATTAAATAAAACAAAAATAAAAAGCCTTTTTATTTCTTGCTACATTCTCACATTTTGGATAAAATATCAATAATAACAACTTTCAAATACCTATTACAATACTCACATATTAAAAAGTTAAAAACTAAATAGGTACACAAGTTGAAGCAAGAAACCCTCTAGTTGAGGGTAAAGACCTCCTCCAGAGAGTCATGCCTCTGTTTTTAGGGTTCCGTACCCAAGAATAAAAACGGGACCCTATTACTAAGACTCCGCTGGCTGTCTGTCTGTCTGTCTGTCTGTCTGTTTGTCTCCAGGCTGTATCTCATAGACCGTGATAGCTAGAAAGCTGAAATTTTCACAAATGATGTATTTCCGTTGCCGCTATAACAACAAATACTAAAAATTAAAAATATATATATATTAAGGGGGTCCCCATACAATAAAAGTGTTTTTTTCGTATTTTTTTGCTCAATATTAAAAACGGTAACAGGTAGACGGTTCAAATTTTCACAGAATATTAACTTGTATATTACCTTTCAAAATAAATAATTAAATATCAATAAAGTAAATATTAAAGGGGGGCTCCCATACAACAAACGTAATTTTTTGATATTAACAGTAAACCTCTACAAACAAAGTTAGTTTTGCGGTTCATTAACAAAGGTAATTATACCTACTTCTTGAGTACGGAACCCTCGGTGCGCGAGTCCGACTGGCCGGTTTTTTTGCTTTTTAGGGCCAGCTTTTAACAGCGAATTTCACTAGCTCATCTGTCGATCTGACCACCTTGCGAATATAATTATTCATTAAACTAATACCTGTACTAAATCCTGGAATCCTAGAATCCCTCGAATAGGAGGCCAAAGTTAACCACTAGAATCCAGAATCCAGATTTATCACCCTTACTGTTATTCATGAAATCGGTTTGTATAAAATCGTACGTCCATCGTTGCGTATACAGTAAAAAACGAAGAAACCGCGGAAGTAGACCAATATACCGTTGTCCGTACGTCCCATCAGTTGCTTCTTATACCTTGTGTGAAACGCGTGTGTGGCCAGACTGGTTATACCTAACGGTAAGCGTCCGTTTTTTATATACAATCTCGCAGGTTTTTTATCATGTCCCAATCTCCCAATCGTACATCGTGAAGGTATTTTTCAGGTGCACTCTGTTTACATTTTTTTTTGTTGATAGTGGAAAAGCTTTTGAGTGCTTTTTATTATGTAAAAATCATTTTGAGCTTTTTATGGTTGACTTTTTAATCATTATTGTTAAGTTTTCCAAGTAGGTTAAAAAAAAACTTTCTCTATGTTATCATTTATCATAGTTATCTCGAGTAACATTTTATTACAAAAAAAAAAAACAAATTATATGAAGCCACGATAAATTATGCGATCAGATTTAGACTAGAATTTTGGTCATTAATACCAAAAATAACTAAAACAAAAACGGGAAACAATCCAAGTACTTAGGAATGTTTAAGGAAAATCTTTATAGAAAGTTCCAGATAAAACTGAACATTCTTAGAATGTTAACCCAGCGGATAAAAACATTAAGCTGCACATCTAATGATAATATTATTTAATTACTTTTTTTGACGGATAATATAACTTTTTTATACAAATAACGAAATATACCGGTCTGAGTGCGCGCACGCATCCAAGATTCTTGACATTGTAAACTAGAAAGAATAACAGAGCTTTGAATTTTATAGACATGTTCATGTCTTTTATTATGAAATTAAACAATAATGGTTAAATTATTACGTCCTTTGCTCTATTTTATGACATTAGGTAATGACTAAAATGTGAAAAGTATATTAACTAATTAGAAATTATAAACATTCAGATTAGTCTGCAAAAGTCGATTTGCGCTCTAGTTTCTTTAAAAAGCATCCTGTCTTTTTGGGGGAGGGCGGTTCCGGGGGGAGGGTCTGGTGGGAAATAATGATAAAGACGACAGTAAACACAAAATTAACAAACCCTTACATGAACGAAATCGGAATACACATTAGGTACGGATTACGGATGTGCTATCACTTTTTATACGATGACTTCCAAATTATATCACATATTATGACCTTGATAATGATTATTTATTTATTCAATACTCTTTTTTTAAAAAAACTAAAAGAGCAAACGCCGCCTTTCTTGGTCCTTTTCGTTAGGAACAGCGTTCTATAGGTACCAGTGGTGGATTCAGTGGTGACGATTCAAAAGCTATCATAAAATTTGATTTGAATAAAAAATGCTTTATTTTCAAGTCTAACTTACCGTGTTTAAAAAATTGTTAAAATTCGCAGGTTATTAATATTTATGCTCCATTTATGAAGGTCGAGGAATGCAAGGTTTGAATGAAATGTGAAAGTGCCCGCTCTAGTCAGTTGTTGAGGCTATGGCTAGTGTTATGTTTCCCGATATTAAGGTTACTTTCGCTCTGACTGTACTTAGGGCTTGGTTTAGGTATTAGGCATTTCTTAGTCTCAGGAATATTAGGTTTTAGCAAAGCACCATGGTTCACAAAACAATCCGAAGTACATGAATAGGTACACAGAAGTCCCCACAGTTAAAGAAGAAATAGACTTGAGGCCTACAAACAAAGACTTGAGTGTCACAAAAACAGCCTAATAGTCATCAGCAGCATCCTAGATGCCAGTGACAGCACATTCCGCCTGAAACGGACAAGACTGGCCAACATATAGTATTTTTTTATCCACTACAAGTTAGCCCAAGTTAGCCACCTGATGGTAAGTGATTATGCAGTCTAAGAAGGTAGCCGGCTAACCTGTTAGAGGAATGACAGTTATTCGGTTTCTATACGTCATCGTACCGGAACGCTTAATCGCTTGGCGGCACGTCTTTGCCGGTTGGGTGGTATCTAGCCACGGCCAAAGCCTCCCACCAGGCCAGACCCGGTAAAATTCAGAAATACTAAATTCCGAAGTTGACCCTACCGGGGTTCGAACCCGGGACCTCCGCACATTAAGTCAACAGCGCTCAACACTGCACAACGGAGGTCGTCAAGTGTGTTATACTTCACCTTAAACGGATGTCACTGGATGCCACATTGTTGGACGTGCAAAGCCTTAACTTCAAAATACAAGAAACACAGATCTGTTTATAGTCGAAGGACTGATCGCAGATGGAGAATGGAGAAAAAAAAAGAAAGAAAGGAATATTAGGATTTTCCAGATTGAAAAGCTGCGATAGCCGAGTGGTGAAGACTTCCTCCTCCTATTAGAGGAATGCGGGTTTGAATACCAGGCATGCACCTCTAACTTTTCGGTGTTACCTATATGCAATTTACCACTTGTTTTAATGGTGGAGGAAACCATCGTGAGTAAACTTGTATGCCTGAGCGTTCTCTATAATGTTCTCAAAGATGTTTTAATCTGCCAATCCGCACTGGGGCAGCGTGGTGGAGCCGCACTGGAGCAAATCCTTCATTCTGAAGGGAGTCTCGTGCTCAGTAGTGGGCCGCGGTATGTTAATAATGATGATGAAATTGGATATTTTTCTGGGAGGTCATAAGAGCTTAGCTTGGAAAACTAGCCACCGCCGAAGTATTCAGGAAAATAAAACCGATTTTGATGAAATTTGGTATAGCCCGCCAACCCGCATTAGAGCAGCGTGGTGGATCTAAGCTATGAGAGTGGAAGCCTGTGCCCATCAGTGGGACGTTAATGGGCTGTAGTGGTGGTGGTGGTGGTGGTATAGAGATAGGTTGTATACTTTTTATCCCGGAAAAGTGAAGAGTTTCAGCGGGAATCAGAAACCTTAAACCGAGCGGACGAAGTCGCGGGCATCATCTTGTTATCGATAAATTCTCCTACAATTTTATTTTGATGCCATAATATAAAAATGAGGTCTATTTTCTGGGTTATAGAACAAAGGCATCTAGTTAAGGCGATGTGTGCCAAATAACGCTTAATTCGAGCAACGGGACCTTAATGTGTTGATCACGATTGGTCTTTCAAATGAAACAATCGAAATTGCTATTGTTGAGCTAAATGAATGAAGGATTGAATGATCATTATGATTGAAAATAAATCAATGTAATGGACTTGTTGATCAACGATTATACTCAATACTCAATTTATAACATATAGGACACGTCTTATTTTGACTCTACCACCGGTTCGGAAAACAGTCATATATGTTAAGTCAAAACTCCATTATTTATTATTTTGAAAATGGCGAAATGTTTTTCCTATGCGGTTTCTTTTCTTGACCTGTCCGTAGTGTGTTCATGCTCTTAAGTTAAGGTAGGTGTAAACAACAATGATGGATTTTCACTATACTCATAACATTAGTGACCTCGTTTTGATGTGATATTTCTCACATGGAGATATAACAACTTTTCTATGGAAATTCCTTTTTTAAAGTCCGTTATTATTGTAATATACCTCATTGGTATAACTATAGTGGTTCGCTTATTTTGGGTGCGGATCTTGATTCGTTAGGTCTTGAGTTCTATACTGGGTCGAAGCAAAACTATCCCTTAGAGACCCATCGTTGTCATGTTGTTGTTTTGTTGGCTTTTTGGCTAATCTTCCTCCGGTCATAACTAATATCCACTAACCGTCTCAATGGAGTGTGAGAGTGAGGGAATAGAGTATACACCTGTGTGTAAGCACCCACGTCTTCTCCTTCTCCTGAGTAGATCGCTAAAGTTTTCGCTGAGTTGATACAGTACTTTGGAGTAGCATTTGAGGTCAGTTTTTAAATTAATAGTCTAGTTGTGCCGGATATAAAGCAATCCTTATGATATTATGTTCCAATAATACATAGCATACAATTCAATAGGCTATACCGAGCAATAAGCAATAGATAGGCGTTTCCCATAGTGTGCATGACCATACAATGACATTATTAAATAGGAAAGTTTTTCCGTGAACTGCAACCTCTTATTATGTTATGTTGACTTGTAATATGTCAGTTGCCTCCTAAGTGTTAAGGTGCATTTATATTGAGACAGTTACTGACGACAGCGTTGCATGGCACGCCAGCGCTGGACTCTATTCTGCTTGGAAGCGACTGGCGCCCTTCCCCGTGGCATTGGGAACCACGTCTTGGAGCGAAAACACATATCAGTGTGAAGACAAAACGTTGTACTTTTGTTTGTCTCGTACTGTAACGTTGTTCGCCTGCTGTGGACGATTCGCACGTGTACCTCGCTCCCTCCCTTGAATGTTAACGCATAGTGCCGGTTGCTGACGTGAAGATAATAAATAAAATTCGACAAGTGACTTTGTATATATAAACAACTAGATGATGCCCATGACTTCGTCCGCGTATATTAAGAATTTTGATTCCCGCGGGAACTCCTTAATTTTCCGGGATAAAAATCTGATGTTATATACCAAATTTAATCAAAATTTGTTGAATAGATGGGCAGAGAAAGCGTAGCAGACAGACAGACAGACACTTTCGCATTTATAATATTAGTATTGATTGCACGGTCCATTGACGCCATTTGATGGAACTAAAACAGTGAATGTCTCAATATAAACCTGCCTTTATGCTTACAAGTGTTATGTTCAAAATTATTTGAGTAAACACCTGATGTTTGTAAAAGGTAACTATGCAACTGCATAGTTAAGCTGTTACCTAACTTAGAAAGGTCAAAGCTTTTTGTAACTACATACTGACTGGCTGAAAACTTCCTCAGATAATAATCGTTACCAGAATAGTTTTTATATCTACCTATCATATTGAAAACCAGGTAGGTAGGTATTTATAAGATATTTTTTTTCAAAGCTTGTTCATGCACTGCTCTAAATTGCACATAATTGCGAAGGATTTTGATGATAAAAATGACGATGATGATAATAATATGATGATGATAGGTAAAGACCGAGTGTTTATTTCTTGAACTTTGATTTAATTTGATTGAGGTACGAGTGGCCTTTTTGTGACAACGCAGATTAGTCGATTGCTATTGTATACAACGTTGACCCAAGTCGGTAACTGGATGGGTGATGAATTTGGAGATTCAGATTTGGTTTGTTTCCTTCGTGCCTCGGAGAGCACGTCACGAGCCGTCGGTCCTGGTTATTATCACTAACATCTGATAAAAATCGTTACAAAAACCTAAGAGTCTAATACTCTTAGTCGAGTCGTATGCGGAAGGACCTGGGAACACACCGCATTACTATCCCAAGACACCAAGACAACTCCTACCATTATGTGATTAATGGCAAGGGGTCACGACCTTAATACGACGCAAAGAGAGATTTTATTAGCTAGTAGGTACTAAAACGCATCTCTAACTAAAAGCTTACGTAATCCTTAAACCCTTAAATTAATTTAAAGTAGCCAATGTTTAGTCCTCACCAGACCATAAAACAGGTGTCTGTGGTAACAATACGACATCCATGGTAAATATACAGTGCCTGTTAAGTGGACCAAATCGTGTTAGGTAACACTCGATAAATGTCTCCGCAATCGAATTACACATACCTACGCTAGCTGAACCACCCCTTCTTCGCAAGTTCGCACGGGTGATATTTCTGACAACGATTAGACTTGTTTCCAAAAATTTCAAGAATAAATACCAAAATACCAATTAACATGGATAGGGTACACCTTGAAACATGACGCAAATTCGGAAAGACTTAATCCCCAATTCATTTAGAATAATATGTACTGTATCTGTTAGGTCATAATGCTGATCTTTCGTGAAGCCAGTATGCTTGGACGGTGTCAAAAATAAATATAAAATAAGTATACTATACCATGAATAAAGGCAAAAATATATTCGTTGATACAGTGGCATGCACAGTATTCGGAGCCAAGGTAGGCATTGGTTAGTTAGATACTCGTACCTATTTTCAGTACAGGGCATGTTGAAAAATAGGCATTGAGCTTTTTTAACTAGGGTAAGCAACGCTTTTATACCTTTACGCCACTGCGTTGATAGACAGTCAGTCAGTCAGAAAACTAGTAATTTTGGATTTAAATTTTCAGCACATTTTTTAAACTTACTAATCGTTTAACTTACCAGATAAATTCAAGAATTTGGAATTCTTGGAATAATAACATAGCAAAGGATTCTTCTTTACCATTTTTATATGAAACCAAAATTGGTTGGGTCAGCTAGTCAACCAGTAAATATAGTCCCACCAACTTATCTGGCCCGGTGGCCAAAATTCGAACTATTTGTTTTACCTGTTTAGTTTTTGTTTTTATTTTATTTTTCATACATACTAGCGACGCAGTCACCGAGTCAGGGGCAATACTGCCAACGCTTAAAACCATAATATTGTTTCATTATTGTTGACATTCGTGTTTTAGAATTATAATCCTTATTTTAGGAACGTCAAGGTACGTGACATCAAACTGTCATTTTGAGCAATATTGCTTAAGTATTGCTTTATTGACTGCCTCGTTGGTCTAGTGGTTAGCATAGTCGACTGCGGATCATCGAGGTCCTGGGTTCGATTCCCGGTCGGGCATAAAAGTTAGGTATTGGGTTTTTCAATTAAGAAATTCTCAGTGCCAGCCCGGAGTTGGAAGTTGGCGGTGTCTCACCCCCGTGCCTCGGAGAGCACGTTAAGCCGTCGGTCCCGGTTATTATCACTAACATGATAATAATCGATAAAGCCCGCCAACCCGCATTGGAGCAGCGTGGTGGGTCTAAGCTCTAATTCCCGCTCTCCTATGAGAGTGGAGGCCTGTGCCCAGCAGTGGGACGTTAATAGGCTGTAGTGATGATTGCTTTATGCGTTAGTCTGGGGCCACCCAGATAAGTTTGTGGGACTATAAACATTGACAAAGCAACTGTGATGCACAGTCGTCAACCGCAGTTGGAGTTGGAAAACCGGCGCGGTAGAAACGTGAGCGCATTCCGATACGCGCCTAGCCAGTTATACGATTACCATAATAGTCATGGTTAGGTTGTTCTGTCACAAGCGAAGGGCGGAAGCGATCTGGAAAATTGTGTAGTACTTATTTAATTATAGTATCTTTGTACGTAGCTGAGCTCTAAGATCTACGTGTTCATGAAAACGTGATCGACTGATTATTTTGAATGCCCTCTAATGGTAGACTTCTATGTTATTCTGATTATGCCCGAGACTTCTGCGCTGGGCGGGAGCGTTCTGTGTGTTGTTGTGACCATTTAAATACAAGGAACTAAACGCGCCCGCGGCGTAATCCCGTTCCGACTCTCACTCGTCCTCTATGCGTGCTCTTTGTAATAGTCATAGGCGCCAATTCGAGCGCGCGCTGTCCGACTCTATTTCAGTTAAAAACGTCCTTTAAAAACGTCTCAACTGTCCAGCAATTTATATTACTGTCGTGTTGGAAATTGCCGGCTTGCGGACAAAAAAAAAGTCACGTAGCCAATTGTTGTTTTTTAACTAATGAACCTGTTTCCGAGCAAGTGGCAAAAAATGAATTTAAAACTTATTCTCTAAAGTTGATAACTTATACCATCGTATAATTGCAACTCATACGTTATTAATTAATAGTGAAATGTTTCGGTTAACTGCGGTTCAAAATTAATTAATCCGTTATCTTAGCCTTTATGTAACAACATAGCAGTCTATCTGTTGCACTCAGAGTCACCTAATCATTACTTAAGGAACTCCTGAGTATATATAATATACAGAATATATCTTAAGGAGTTCCTTAAGTAATGATTGACCGACTCTGAGTGCGACATTTAGTCTTGGATTATTTAGTCATCAGTATGTGGGATCCACTTGTTATAAACTTAAAATACTGTTTGCAACTTGCTTTTGTTTATACACATTAATGTTTATTTTGTTTAACTGCCTCGTTGGTCTAGTGGTTAGCATGTTCGACTGAGGTCGACGAGGTCCCGAGTTGGAGTCCCGGGTCGGGCCATAATTAAGGTTAGGGTTTCTCTGACCAGAAATTCACAGTACTAGGATGGAGTTAGGAAGTTGGTGGTGTTTCACCCCCGTGCCTCGGAGAGCACGTAAAGCCGTCGGTCCAGCTGATCTCTCTCCGGTCGTGTCGGATTTTCCGTCCCATCGGGCTATGAGAGTAAAGGGACAAAGAGTGCACCTGTGTTTGCGCACACACTTGTGCATTAAAATATCTCCCGCGCAGATGGCTAATCAATACAACAATACAATATTATTATTATATTTGTTTATAATTCGATGGTAAGCGCGCGAGAACAACCCACGTGTACACTGTACAGTTCAGATTAGAATCATATTTTAGAATCGAGCAACGAATAATTTGATAAGATTCGATGAGACACAAAACATTAAAATAATCATGTAAGATACTGGATAAACCTAGATTGGACCACTCATTATGACGTATTTAAAAGTAAAAGTAGGTGAATTGGTAAACTCAAAAGGAGATTTTCGACTTGCAGCATCATGATATTACGTTGAAACCTTTCGCCGAATACCACGAAATCATAATATTTTTTTGTGTGACCAATAACTTAATATTAATACCTACCGTATTTTGACATAGATTATAATAGGTCATCTCTAAGCGTGAAAAAAATAATATTATTTTATCTTCAATAACAACTTTCAATAGATGCTTTATCCTATTGGCTCTTATTTTTTCAGCATTAGGACTGAAGAGTGGGAACCCCGAGTTTAATGACGAAGTCTTTAATGGGAAATACATGCCAGTACCTACTACATTATCAAAAGATCCTAGTCTTCGCTGTCTATGAGGGTAGTGTCCAGTGCAGTATCTACAAAGAGGCATAGGGTCCTAGATTCTTACTTATTCTAGATAGTTCACTTTGTGGTGTTGCCATGGAGTTAAAAATGTCGTGATAAATAAAAGTAAAAAAAAACATGTATGTAATCCATAAGTTAATATTATAAGTGTGAAAGTGTGTTTGTCTGTTGAAAAGATGGTCTGTTAAAGCGTAGCAATCTTTTCAACCGATCTTGATGAAATTTGGTAGTGAGCTAGATTACATCCCAGGGGTTTAACCCGGAAAAATAGTAGGTATATACGTCCACACATAAACTATTATTTTGACTCCTTATTGCAGTCACTAACCTTAATCATACCAGTACTGTTTTTCTCTGTAAAATATTCCATGCTATGTTTTTTGAATATGAAAAAGAATGTAACACATTACAGACCTATTATTTAATAACAAAAAGTTTTTTTGCCTGTCAAACACAAGTGTCAAATAGGCAAACTACAGTTTTTTTGCTACGTGACTTTTGCATCACACCTACTGCGTTCGTAGCGCTGCACACAAAGAGCTCAGTACAAAAGACTTCAACGGTACACTACACTGTTTATAAGTTAAAATTATTTAGTTAGAGAAAGTGAAATAAAAGTGGTTGTTTTTACGACAAAATCTAATTAATAAGCACAATGTTATACTTGATATTATAAATGCGAAAGTGTGTCTGTCTGCCATGTTCCACGGCCTATCTGTTTCCCTGATTTCGACGTTTGGTACGGAGATCTATACTTACTAGCTATTATTATAAATGTGAAAGTTAGGATGGATGGATCGATATTTATTACTCAATCACGCCAGAACGGCTGAACGGACCATAGAGAGAATAAGCACAATACCGATGTCGTCAGTTGCTTTGCTAGACACGTGCTAACTCCGTGCTAGAAATGGGAATTTCCGGACCCTATTTTGGTGTGAACCGGGAATCAAACCCAGGACCTAGTCAAATTAACCATGCTAACCACTAGAGCAACTATGCTGTCATCTTATCACACTAGTGAATTTGTTAGTTGGTTTGTCCTTCAATCACGCAGCAACAGAGCAATGGATCGACTTGATTTTTAGCATCGATATATGCGAATAAAAACTGAAGTATACCACGCGGACGAATTCGCGGGCATCAGCTAGTAAATAAATAAAAAGGACTTCTAAAACGGTGTCGGTCAGATTCGGTTATAGAGGTCAGTGTGCAAGCATTCCGGTTTCGGTCAGGGCCGCGAGGGGTCATTCAACTTTTGAAATCGAGATTGTTAGGTCACTAATACAACACGTCATATAAAAATATACGCTTGCCTGATGCGCATTAGTGGGAATGAGTTTCGAAAATGAAAGACCCCGAGTTTGACTGTTGGTAGAGTAATAATAATTAGAATTATGAGATTAATATAATTAAAAAAAACTCTATCAGCAAACGAACTCTGGACCTGGAGATAATGATGACCACGAAGCATGGATTCTACATGGATTTAGGTATTTCATAATTCCCGTGGGAACCTATCAACCTAATTGATTACCTAATCAACCTAAATCCTAATATCACAACATGGACCTTCATGTGGTGATATTAGGATTCAGGTTTTTCATAACTCCTAATGGGAACCTATATTATGTGAATGCCCATTTTTTTGTTAGAAGTAAGCATGTTAAAAATAATAATGGGAATAGGCATGATGACAGTAACCAAGAATCAATGAAATTATGAATTTATCTAATGAAATAGGATTCATGGATTATAAAAAACGTATTTATTTTTCTATTTCGAGTGAGATTGCTATTTATTTTGATAAAATAAAACTATAAAATACAGCAATCCGACATATTGCATAAAACACAAAGAAGCGAATGACGTCACAATTGTTTGTTTTCGAGCTTTGAAAATCACACTATTGCTTACTGCACACTGCACAGAGTACATTGGTAATAACAATAGTGACGTTACAACGACGCCATGACACCGCCGAACGTTTTGGCGTGAATTTTAAAATTTAAATTTCAAATGCTAATTTTATCTACCAAACTTTATTTTTCTGCTGAAATAAGATATTTTTTCGAAATAGTAGATACTTCCGAACATAATCTGACCATTTTTCAAAATCAGTCATCATGCCTATTGTGATATTTTAAAATACTACTATATATTCTATTATTATAAATGCGAATGTGTACTTGTTTGTCGGTTCGTCTTTCAATCACGCCGCAAAAGAGCAACGGATTGACGTGATTTTTTGCATGGGTATGTAGTTGAGGACCTGGAGGTTGACATAAGCTACTATTTATCCCGGAAAATCATAGCGTTCCCCCGGGATTTTTAAATCTAAATAGGTGAAGTCGCAGACATCATCTAGTTTCAAATAAATTATCTTATGTACCGATGTAGGTCTTAAAGTAGGTACTTACTTCTTTCATGAATTCTAATACTATAATACATAGAATGGTGTGCAAATTATTAGTTTTTCAAATGAGATTTCTGTTTTCAATATTATATTCTTTTTTATTTATTACTTAAGTACGTGGCATTAAGGCATCTGGCAAGAAATTGTTTAGTTACCTTAACCGGCCAGCAAACATTTTATTTCCGTGGTCAAACGTAGGTTTATGTGTTCAATACCAGAAAAGAATATAATTATTCATCAAAACCACAACAAAAAGAAAGTCGTTGCCTAAGTGGTATCCCCTACTGGCAATTTATCATTATGCTAATTGTTGTAACCTCAAGCATTACTCATAGGTTAAACATACCTCAGTGATTTTGTATATTTTACCTATCTTGAACCCAAGAGATTTCATTGAAATTCTTAATAACCAGCCCTCTTTGTATGAAATTTGTGGTTGTCATATTGCTAATATTCAATAGCTAACCTCAAGTGATAGCCTGGTGGTTATAATTTTAGTCTTCTTATTAAAATAAAAAACTAAAACTAATTAACAATTAATATTGGCCTAGTGCTACTCGATGTAAATAGAATTTAACTAAATTTAGAATGATCTTAAATTAATTACAGTATTGAAGGAAAACGGTTTCGAAATAGCTGACTCTAGTACTCGTGTCTTGGTTGCATCGTAGAGTCAGCGTTATACATAGAGCTATGTGTTATAATTCATCCCTATACATTACCCATTGACATTACCCATTAATTAACCATTAATGTTAGTAAAGCAATATAGCCTTAGATCATGACATAATCAAGGATGTTTTCCGTAACGGTCTCTTCTGCCTCGTAGGCTAACGATAGATTAACGGATCAACTTCCCTCTTCGGAACCGGTTTTACCTTTGTTTTCATACATTTACACCGTTTACCGTTTGAGTTAACGGTATGGGAGACTAGATTTTAATAATTAACATTTTTAACAACTAACTTTTACTTTAATTAAAATTTCCTATTCACCATAAGTGGTAATAGCCCTGTGGTAATTAAGGCTAGGTTAAATCAACATATTTTGACGGGCATGTAACCTTTTAATACGAGTATGATTTGACTCACCATTTTTAAAAGCTTTTTGAAAAATTTGTGTGTTCGTTTAGGTCAAGTCTTACAACTGAATTTAAAAACAGTTATCCCAAACCGATTGAACTGAAATTTTACACACATGTTCAGTTTTATAATGACAATAATACTATTCATTGTTAACTAAGTGACGTCATTCTAAATTTAATATGGCTGACTCCCAAATATGGCGTACTATATAGTTTTTTTTATGGACGGCCCCTTTTTACGGAGTTTTAATAGTCATTTTTTATCTTTCCAGGTACATATCGAGTGCACCGCGATGGCGCGACTAAAAAGTGACAGTGTAAAGTGGACTGTAGCTTTAGTGTTAGTTGTTTTTAATAATATAGTGTATTCGCGACCTCAAGTTGAAGTGTCTTCAACTACCCTAAGTGTAGCAAGTATTTCAACCAATAACCCCACAGAGACTACAATAAGGTATGGTTCTAGTAGAGATAATATTCCTAGATATAAGTTATCTTTACAAAAAAATATTAGTGATAGCTTAGTTAATAATATATTTAGTTTAAGTAATAGTTTCGATGTATTTAATCCTAAAGTTTTTACCTCAAATCGTACAAGTCGTTTAATACGAAGAAAAACTATAATAAGACCTATAAATCAAGCACAAAAGAAAAATAACGAGAAAAATGAGAACTATAATCCGTTTAGAGAGCCTATAGGAAACCGTAATCTTAATTCTTATAGGAGTACTAACATTAAAAAAGTTATCACAAAATGGGTGGATAACGTACAAGCTGAGGATTTAGATAATATTTCCCACGAAAGTAGTGTTTCAAGTGAAACAGACTCTATACATTTTGCTAACTCATTAAATGTTAATGTTAACCATGAAACTAATCCAGATACAATCGATGATCTAGATGAAAGTATTAAAAATCAACAGTATTTTGACTCAAACGATAAAAAGGTCACATACTCCTATGATAGGCCTAGACCACATTATTCTGAGGAAACAGAGGTTTATTCAGATGGTTTCCATTTAATGAATAACCCATATGCAACTAGACCTACTTACATATTTACAACACCCACACCTACACCAATAATTACTAACGTAGGCTATCCAAAACCATGGCCACAATATATTCGTCCTCAAATAAAACCTACTACTCGTAGACCTATAAAATCTACAACGGTGAAATATCCCCATAATTATCATAATACTGCAAACAACTATCCTCCTTATCCTGGTAGTAATTTTGACGTTACAACATTTCCACCTGCAGGAACCTTTACTGATAGAATAGTTATAAGACCAGAAGAATATAGTGCTGATCCTAATGAATGCCCAACAATCTTTCTTACCCTTAACAATACATTTCAAGGTCAAGCTAAAGAAGCCTGTCCAGATTTGAACATCGCAGTAAATACAAATGTAATAAACAAAAATGTAGTAATCGAATCTGATGAAGATACAGACACAACTCTGACAGATGTATTTGGGCTACCAATAGATGATGAATCCGAAAGTGATGAGGTTCCGAATGATTATGCTGAGTCACAGGAAAATGATGATGAGGAAACTGATAGTGCTGATGAAGAAAGTGATAGTGCATCAGTTGAAGGCTTAGGTTATAATGCAGCAAATAGTGTTGATGTAGAATCTTCTGAAGCGGGTAGTTTTGCATCACCTAGTTCAGCTCTATCAACTTATTCTAGACCGATTCGGCCAAGTAATGACGATGATGATGGCTTCAGTTTTTTATCTTTAATAGATTTCTTTAGACCTGCTGTAGGTGCATTCAGCTGGCTAGCAGCAATAAATCCTTTCAGCTTTGGTGCGATATCTTTCTTCATAACCCCGATTATATTACTTTTTGTTGGTGCTTCGGGATTAGCTTCTTTATTTGCACCCTTTGCTTTGTCTGGAAGAGAAGCACCAGAAACATTTATCTATAGACCCAAGTGGCAATGGGATGATAACTATAAAACATGGCATCTTGAATCTTTTCCTGTTAATAGAAAATGGGTAGATCAATCCAGAAAGAGTGCAACCAATCAAAAATATTTTTCAGAAAGATCTACATGGTTTGTAAGAGTTAAAGATTTATTAAAAAAATTGTCTGAAAACTTAAGGAGGAATAAACGTAAAATTAAACGAAAAAAAAGATAAAAATTTGAATTTTGTTAGATTCATGGAGATCAACATGACGACTCTACTAAAAGTTGACTTTGGTTCATTACGAAGATTATAATAGCATTCCGTAAAACTTTTAGTATGATAACAGATTGTAAGGTAGGTAACGGCAGTACAAAAATATGAACACACAACTTAAATTAAAAAAAAGAACGTAAAACAGATCATTTAAGTCAAAGGTGAATTATGAATTATACTTATTCAAAAAGCTATGAAAATAATCTAAATAAAATAAGAAGATAAACGCAATTTGAGAAAGTCTGCGATTCATGTAATTTTGTAACGGAATGAAATTATATGTGGGATATATTTAAGTTTCTGTAAATAAACTCTTCTTCTTGATTTTTGTAGGACTTTATTGTAAGATATTTTTTGACATTGTGATATTATCGAAATAATATTTTGTAGTTAGAAATAAAGATAATTACTTTAGTAGTAAATTTATTTATTACTTTCAAGATTAAGTATTATTTAATGATAAATGAAAATCAAAGTACCTTTATTGCTGTTATGTCCTTGTTATAATAATAAGTATAAAAGGGTGTATGATAAATAATAAAAGGAAATTAAAATATTTGTTTAGTTTTATTTAATTTCTATCCCTAAAAGTAGTGAGTATTGTAGTTAAATTATGAAAGTCAAAATAAAAACGATAGTTTCACTTATTTTCAGGGTAACGAGTGAATCACTTTCCAATGAAGATAAGAAGAATAATGGAGCATTGGATCTGTCAAATACCTCAAGGGAAGTCAAAGTTAAATCGCCACCTATAGGAGAGTCAATTAAAAAGGTGACAATACAGCTACTTGATAAACCTAACAAGACAATTGAATCGGCAGTTGTGCCTGATACGAGGATACCACCAAAACTAAAAACACAAATTTCACAAAAACAGAAACTAAAAACTAGAAAGGAAGATGAACAATCAATTGAAAATTCTCATGTAGGAATCGCTGTTCCCGTAACCATGGAAGAATTAGAGTTGGAAAATAAAGAATTAGTACACGAGTCTTCTACTACAAATGAAGGTTTATCGACTTGGATCTTACTAAGCAATCCTCCTAATAAAGAAAATACCTCAATTTCAACTGAACCAACTAAAACTGAAGACGTTCAAAAGAAACAAAAACCCGTTCTAAATAAAAATAAGAATAAAAAGCCCCAAAATAAGGTACCAGGTTCAAAACGTCCAATAATTGGAAGTACAAATAAATCAGATTTAGTAGCTGGTGGATCTGCAATAAATGAAAATGTTTATAACAAAATCAAAGATACAGTATTATCAAATGTACAGAAAAATAAAAATATCACACCACGTTCTACTACTTTAAGTACCACTACCGTAACACCTTCAACTGAGGCACTTACGACAAAGGCTTCAACAGTCAAAGTAACTGCAAAACCCGTGAAAAAGAATAATAGAAATAAGCAAAAAACTTCTGTGACCACAACTACTACTACCACCTTTCTTCCAATTATGAGTGAATCTGCAAAACTACCAATGGAACCTAAAGAACAGGAAATTGAATTGGAAGTAAGTACACCTGCAACAACAACGAAGAAACCAAAACGATCATCTACTAGAAAGAAAACAAAAACCAAGAAACGTAAAACAACGAAACCAAAGCCTGAAGCTTCAACAGCTGCGTCAATTGAATTGAAGACTGTAAACAAAACAAAGGTAACAAAAACTTCCAAAAAGCCAACTAGTGTTGCTGGTCCCATTACATCTCAAATTTACAATTATTTCTCTCGGGAAGTAATGCCGTCAGTTGGAGTTGGTGTTTTAAGTTTAGCTGGACTAGTGGGACTCGCTAGTTACTTTTTGTATCCCTTTGCTGCACCAGTGAGACGTACAATTGACGTTGATAAAAAAGATGATATTTATCGACACAACGCTGAAGAATACGGCAGTGAAGGCAATGGCCAACCTGAAGAAGAAATGCTCGGGACTGTTCTCGCTGGAATGCCAATACATTCAAAACAAAAGTTTAACCCATATGCTTCTCAAACGGCGTACATTAATAGGTATCCTACTAAAAAAGACCAGGATTTAAGATATCGTCACGTAGCTACGCCTAGCTATCCAAACCATAGCGTTCATTATCCGCAACAAAAAACAGGAATAGCTCATGGAGCTGTGTATCCTGAACCGTATAATATTTATAATCGCTATCAATATGAAACAAGGCATGCCTATACAGCAGCAGAAAAGAAAAATGACAAAGCTCAAACGTATAGCCCGTATCAAGTAGCAGCTGTCGAGCCAATATATGCGGCTCCCCAAGCAGGATCTCCTGAAGTTTCAGCATATGGCAGTGACGTGTCAAGTTCTGTTGTGTACGGAGTAAAACCAGCAGAGGAGACAGATTTTAAACCTGTCTATCCATATGAGAGTCAGTTTTATTCTGAAACGACAAGTAGTTCCGTAACTTATTCTCCCACTTCTATGTATTTAGGTTCTAATAATGAGGCAGAAGATACAGACAATGACAATTATGCTGAAGATAATAATGAAGAAATGGAAACAGCAGACAATAAATTTGTAGTTGGTAATGTACCAAAAGAATTGACTGAATCTGCTACACCAGCGGTTGTACCCGAACATGGACCTAGGAAATTAGAAAGAAGGAGAAGAAATATGCGTCGCAAACGTAATGTTGTAGGATCTATTGAGGAAATATTGAAAGCAACCCGAGAAAAGAATGAGATATTCCTTAGTAACGAAATTTATGACGGGCTTGAAGTACCCGCAAAAACGTCTTCACCTGTCCAGTCTCTGCCAGTAAAGAATGAAGTAACAATCACACCAGAAAATAAAGACGTATTTACCGTTTATGCAGTATCCGCTGACCCAGCTAAAGAATTCACGCAAACAGAAGAAGTAAGTACAATTAGTAATAACGAAATAGAAAGTGTATCTACCATACCAGTCGATGAGAAAAAAGTAACTGAAACAGAAATATCAAATGAAGTAGACATGACTACGAAAACTTTCAAAGTATACGAAGTCTTTACAAGTAAACCTGAAGTTATTACAGAAAAGAGTACTATAGTGAATGAAAACAGTAACACAAAAGCAGATTTAACTACACAGATTAAAAACATGAATACGGAAACTACTACCGAAATTAAGTCAGAGACTACATCAACTTTGCCTCCCTCTCTACCACCAGTGACCATTTTTACTAGCAGAAGACCATACAGACCATCGTACTATGGACCAACATACAGACCAGAGGTTATTACATATCCCCCTTTACCATCAAGTGGCGGGGGATTCTTTGATTTCTTGAAAAGGGTAGTTGATTTTAAATATAGACTTGGAATGAGTATTTTGCAAAATACATCTGAATCTCTCAATAGATATTTAAGGAGTATGGAAGAATCGGTAAAACGGGCTGCGAAAGCATAATTTTTAGGGTTCCGTAGCCAAATTTGGCAAAAACGGAACCCTTATAGATTCGTCATGTCTGTCTGTCTGTCCGTCCGTATGTCACAGCCACTTTTTTCCGAAACTATAAGAGCTATACTGTTGAAACTTGGTAAGTAGATGTATTCTGTAAACCGCATTAAGATTTTCTTACAAAAATAGAAAAAAAACAATAAATTTTGGGGTTCCCCATACTTAGAACTGAAACTCAAAATTTTTTTTTTCATCTAACCCATAGGTGTGGGGTATCTATGGATAGGTCTTCAAAAATGGTATTGAGGTTTGTAATATCATTTTTTTCTAAACTGAATAGTTTGCGCGAGAGACACTTCCAAAGTGGTAAAATGTGTGTCCCCCCCCCCGTAACTTCTAAAATAAGAGAATGATAAAACTAAAAAAAATATAAATGTTGTACAGTACCATGCAAACTACCACCGAAAATTGGTTTGAACGAGATCAAGTAAGTAGTTTTTTTTTAATACGTCATTAATCGTAAATCGCAATTTACCTTTCATTCAATCAACTCAAATATTTAAAAAAAACATTTAATTTAAAACTTACTACAGGTTTGTACGGAACCCTCGGTGCGCGAGTCCGACTCGCACTTGGCCGGTTTTTTTTAAATATGAGCAATGCTGCTTATAATATCATCTTTATTATAATTAGTACTTTGCATTGCATTCAACGAAGAAATAATCTATCTATATAAATTACTCCCTATTTCCCTTGGTCACGGCATCACGCGTGAACGGCTGGACCAATTTCGCTAATTCATTTTTCTTGTGTTTGTTTGGACCCCGGGATGGTTTATATTCGCAATTGGACCCGGTAGGGGGCACTGCGATCGGGTTCGAGGTTCAGGGCAGGACAAAGTCTGCCGGTCCACTAGTAAAGTATAAAACTATACGTTTGAAAGACCTTGACTTGTACTAAATTCAAGCAGCAAAGTATTTCGGTTGCTTTAACGTAATTTACTGTTTTTATTTATAAGAAATCTAAGAATAATAAAAAGAAAATTATTTGAAGATATTATAAATTAAAATAATTCTTACATTGCAATTTCTTGTATTTCTATGACTGCATAGTATTCATTCTCATGTATTATAAGACTACATAGAATTGTCTATTAAATTTCCGTGAGATATTTTCTAAGCTCTTATCTTAGATTTTTTGTGCATTTATTAATTTAAAGTTATTAATATAAAGACTCGCGCACATCACGATCAAAATATTGTATTTTAGTAGCACTCTAGGTAGATTTTTGCTTTGTTAAGTCGATTTTTGTATATTTTTTGACTTTTTAATAGTAGGTATATTTTCAGAATGTTATCCTCGATCTAATTCTTGAGGGAAGCCTACTGAATATATATTGTGATATCGAATTTATTATTAAGGATTTTTACGAATAATTTTAGTTTTTTAAATTACCTATATAGGTATTTCAAAGCTATTAAAGTTGTATTTTTGTAAATCACTATTTAGGCAGATTGCATCAAGTATTACAATATTTTATTATTTTTGCCAACGCACACAAAGTTCAGAAATCAATACGAAATTTAGTTTCAAAGGTAGAATTAAATATAAAATTTGTAAGTAAGTACCTACTAATTTTACTAAAGATTTTCTCAAAAACTTGAATATTCGAAATTTTGGATTATAACTCCACACTTTTTTTTGGAATTATGAGGCGTAAATAAAATAAGATACATAAATAAATACAATTCTTGATTACAAAAATATTGTTTTTTATTAAAATATCTTAGCTCACAAACTAACAACGGTTTTACTTTCAAGAAATTCTACTAAGATAGCCACCTATTAGCATCACTGCGAACTACAAGTACCGAAGACATGCGGTTGGGTAGTTTTACTAGTAGCGAATAGATGGCGTTACTAAAGAAAATAAAAATGTGAGTTGGTTCGCATTTTATTCGATCAAAGTTTAATTATTATATTGTAACTAGCTGATGACCGCGATTTCGTCCGCGTGGTTTGTCTTTTTTATTCCCGCGGGAACACCTTAGTTTTCCGAGATGAAAAGTAGCCCTAATGTCGCTTTCTAGGTCCTCAACTGACCCATGCCAAAAATCCCGTAGATCCGTTGCTCCATTGCGGCGTGATTGAAGGACAAACCAACAACAAACACACTTTCGCATTTATATTAATAATATTAGTATGATCTACCATTTTTTGTCTGTTTAAAAATAATCATAGAAAAGTTTTGACAACATCATAACCTTTTGCTATGTTGTTAAACAAAGGGTTGGATACAGAATGCAGCACTGCTGTAATACTTGAAACGGCGCCAATCGAGAGGAGGTTCTCTCTTGAGCACCGCGCCGCACATAGTACATATTACAATAAATATCCTAGTACATCACATATACTAATATATTCAGGTATAGAGATGTCAGCTAATATTTTACAGTGGCGCCGGAAATATTTCTGTTTCCGACATGCTAGGTGCGCTCCGTTACATGGAAAAATAATATTAATTGCATATTTGAAAAAAAACTATGATCTTAATCTTTGGCTTTATTCTGAGGATTGGATGCATGGTTGCAATAAAAAAGAGCGTTTACTGCGTAACACGAAATGCAGCTCAAAGGGTTGAAGTGACTGAAACTTTTTAAAGTCGTTGTGATACCGGACTAACTAAATTTTTGTTTTGATAAAAACGCCATCTATTTCTGATTGTACAAACTAAAATTCAAAAATATTTAGGCCCTTGTCGACACAAGGCTAAAGAGACGACACCGGAGAAGTGTACTTCCCCGCGCCACACCCGGGCAAGGAGGCTACGCCTCGAGGCCCGTACCCCGTTTTGGCCAAGGCCAAACGGAGAAGACCCCTGCTGCTGACGACCTAGGGGCCCGTAGCCTACAAGGCAGGCCCTAGCCGGTTCTTGACTTCAAAATATTCACCGGGGCACACGTATCCGACCCAGGTAAGGAGGCTCTGCCTCGAAGCCCGTACCCCCGCTTGGCCCTCACGGGCCCAACGGAGAAGACTCTCAACGACGATTTGTTACAACAGGCTGCTTGGGACTTAGGTCACAGAATATACTCGTGTGCTTAGGTCCTTCCCCTCAGCTAGTGGGATGGCATCTTTTCAATAAATTTTGATGAAATTTGGTACTGAGATAGGAATTGGTATCCCGGAGAGGGATATAGGCATTTTTATACTGGGAAATTAAAGAGTTCCCGCTGGAGTCCAAAACCCTAATCTACGCGGACGAAGTCGCTGGCGCCTGGCATCATCTAGTATTATAATTATTCTACAAAATGGAGAAGTTTACCATTTAAAAAAAAAATTATTATGAAAATTAAGACAAAATAAAACAAAAATATGAAAGAAGCATTAACATATCTCAACAAATGAAAAAGTTATGGAACTTTAAAGTTGTGCTTGCGAGACGGGAGACGTGACGTCATGATTGCTTATCAACCGACTTTATAAATACGAATAAAAGAAATAAATGGACTTAACGTGACTTAATTGAATTAAAAGCACTTAATTTGTGTGAAGATAATTTTAAAGTATTAAATCTCGGCTAGGTAAATTTGTCACTCGAGTAAGATACAGCAATCGGTGTACATTAAATAAGTAAACTTTTAAATCGTCATTTCTCAGTCATTTATTGACGGAATTAAAAAAAAAACCACTGATTTATTAGTTTTGATCTATATTTTACTTTCGTTGTGTTAAATATGACATCATGAAACTTCTCCATTGAGGACATCTAATCATCTTTTAATCTATATTAATATTATAAATGTGAAAGTGTGGCTGTTTGTCTGCTAGTCTTTCACGGCCCATTTTTATCCCGGAAAATTTAGAAGTTCCCTCGGGAATAAAAAAACTAAATCCACGCGGAAGAAGTCTAGTATATAAGATATATTTTTTGTATCTCGCCTGATTGAACATGGCAGTTCCGACGAAGATTGCGACATTTTTAAGGAAAATCCTTCGGGAAATATTTCTTTGAAGGTGTCTTTTATTCGTTACTTCCGTGTATACTAAATAGATTATCCCCGTCATCAATTTTCATTTGGTGTGTGACAGTAGGTATAATTATCTAGTTTATGAAAATACGACAAAAAAATGTTTTTAGAGCGAAAACACTACGGACCCGACAGGACAAAATAAATGCGCGAAACGCGAACGAAGGGGAACAAAACAATCGCCGTGATTGGTGAATCCTAGTGGACTCCAGAGTGCTATTCGATCCACAGGTGGGTCCACTTGACCACATGACTTCCGGGATAAAAAGTAGCCTATGTCCTTCCCCGGGATACAACCTATCCCTGTACCAAATTTCATTCAAATCTGTTGAACAGATGGGCCGTGAAAGCGTAGCAGACAGACAGATAGATACACTTTCGCATTTATAATATTAAGTATGGAATTATGTATACTGTGGTATACTGTATCTCATAGTAATATGTCATAATTATCAGCTACCTGCGGGATCGCTTGGCTAGCCGCAGGGCATTATCGTCTGCACATCGCTTCTGGTTTACCACAGAATGGCGAAATATATCATACTAGATGATTCCCGCGACTTCGTCGCGTGGACCAAGTTTTTTACGATTCCCGCGGGAACTCTTGAATATTCCGGGATAAAAAGTAGCCTATGTCCTTCCCCGGGATACAACCTACCCCTGTACCATATATCATTAAAATTGGTTGAACAGATAAATTTTTTGATTCCCGCGGGAACCATTAAATTTTACGGGATAAAAAGTAGCTTATGTGCTTCCCCGGGATACAAATTTCACCTTCCCCTAAATACCAAATTTCATCAAAATCGGTTGAACGGTTGGGCCGTGAAAGCGTAGCAGACAGACAGACAGACACACTTTCGCATTTATAATATTAGTAAGGATTAATATCTTAATGTATCAAACTAAAAATACTTAGCAAACTAGATATAATAAGGTACTACATAGAGGGCATGATAAGATCAACACTACCATTAATAGATGTGAAAGTTTGTTTCTGTGTTGGTTTGTTCTTCAATCACGCCGCAACGCGACGGAGAAATGGATCGATTACTCGATGTGCCCCCCGATTGTGTAAGGTTGGTTGTGTAAGGATTTGACCTGTTTAAGGAGTTCATTGATGCCTGCACGTCAAAAAGCATGTTATTCCTTACAGTTCAAGAAATACGTTTTAAGCTGTCAAATGATTACGTTTTGTTTACACAATTAGGCATCAGCTTTAGCATTAATGACGAGAGTAATAACATAGGCTACTTTTATCCCTAAAAAAGGAAGAGTTTCCACTGGATTAAAAAAAAACTAAACCACTCGTGTGCAGATCATCATTGAATGTTGGCTTGAATAAAATGTCACAAATTCCGTAAAACCATTTTTTTTACATTTTGAAATGTTTCCGTTTGGAGCGCTAGCTGTGAATGCATATACGAAATCGAGCTCTAAAACAATTGGGTTAAGGTTCATTTTACTTTTACATCAATGTGATCGAACGCTCGAATAAGATCAACGTAGATGTGAAACTTGTGATAGGGTACTCATGTCTGTAGTGTAGTTTTCTATATAAGTATCAAGTTTTGAAACTCTACGCAAACTTCGCCACATCTTTTATCCGTAAAGGATACTGAGTAAGGTAAGAAAACTAGGACAGTGAGGGACCTACTCTAAGTAAAGTAGTTAAGAAAACCGCAAGTGATTAGGGAAAGGGAAACAAAAGCAGTTAGAGGGTAATGATAATGGCTGCGTGCGATTATAGCTATCATGGTCATGTGATAAGGATGATCAAGCTCCCTAAGCATCGGAATTTGTTCGACACTACATACTCTCTTTTATTCCACTACAAGTTACCCGTTGTCCTAGGTGAGCGACGCGATACGACGCTAGAAAATAACAAACTTGTCTACGCGACAACGTAGGCCACGTGAAGGGTCAGCTACTGTTTGATATTGTCGCGTCGCGTTTTATCGAGTCGCGGTGTCGCGTTTGTCGCTCATTTAGGACAACGGGCTACCTCTTGTCTGCGATCTCACCTGGTGGTAAGATGGTGATAATGCAGTCTAAGATGGTAGAGGGCCTTTAAGTGGTATGGTAAACATTCCTATGTTCCCAATCGGCGACTACACGGCATGGTACTACCGGTAAGGCATGGTAACGATAAATCGCTTGGAGGTAATCCAATCGTTGCCGGTAGGGTAATAGTAGTAGGTAGGCAGCTAGGTAGCTGCCTCGCTGAAGCCTACCACCAGACTAGACCAGAGACTCCGACTCCGAGACCAGAGACCAGAGACCAGAGAGTATACTAGCCCGGAATCGAAGATATTGGCGGTGTTTAATCCCCTTCCCTCGAAGAGCACATAAAGTTGGCTTCGCACCTGATCTCTCTCCAGTCGTGTAGGATTTTCCGTCTCATTAGGCTATGAGAGTAAAAGAATAGAGAGTGCAAAGTTTTTTTGCGCACACACTTCGAGTGCACTATTATATATACGGCGCAGATGGTTAATCTCTCTGGAGATTGGCTGCCGAGACAGAAATTCAGTTGGGAGGACATTACACTAAATAACCTTGTGCTCCGGGTAAAAAAAACACAAAGATTCACTGCCACTGCAATAATAATTAATAGACAACAGACCAAAGCTAGCTACTATAAACACTCGTACACGTGATATGTACCTAAACCAAACGAGTTTGAAAGAGAGCGCAAAGCTTTGTTAGAATTTAAACCCTTTTGTATTTAAATCATTCGGCAGCGTTCGAACAATAGGCTTTCATTTAAACAGGGGTTAATTTCGTATACAATTTTGTTTCCGCCTCAGTACGCGATCGCGTTGTATCCTTACTACAAGCTTTTAAACCACATTATCGTTTTCGAGCGTCGAATACTTCGGCGTCAGTGTAAAATGGGCCCAAACGCTTTTGATTTTGAAGTCACAAATTCAGTACCATCGATTATAATTTCGAAACCTTTTTTGCTGTGATGTAGGTACGTAACCGGAAGGACCTGAGAGCCCGCCGCATTATTATCCCAAGAAAACCCCTGCCATTATTTTATTAATGGAAAAAAGGCACGATCGACGCAGAGATAGAGCATGGATGAATAAAATAAAATAAAAATGCCTTTATTTGTACTACCAGAATTTTATGACATATTTCATAAGTCACAGTCATAACCATTAGTCAAATACATATTAGTGCTTATCTGGGCGAACTTGAGCTGTAAAACAAGGTTTTTAAGTTTTATTACTTCAACACCAAAGTGTTTCGACTCTCGAATTCGGTCCACAACGTCGATGTAATTTAAAATATTGTGGTAAGGGTACTCAGTTTACATCGGGGGTTAATTAAGGGTGAGTGCAGACTGTGTAAGCCAGACTTTTGACTAAGCTTTTGTGTAACCAGGCTTCTGAAAAAGAAAATGTAATGTTTTAGAAACTAGCGAATAGCAACTCGTCAGGGTTAAGGGTGGGGCCAGACGAGCATAATTTTTTGAGTTGTGAATCACCCAATTTCGGTCGCGTCATTTCTGCCGCATTCTGATTAATTTATAGGCCGAAACTGCCACATGATGACTCAAAATAAGTTCGATTCACAACATGACCGAATTTCAGTCGGAGACCGGGTTGTTTAGAGGGAGGAGCATCAGTAACAGTTCGTTACTGAATGAGCGCGTATTTTCTGTCTAGAATTGCCTCATTGTTCTAGTGATTAGCATGTTCGACTGCAGCTGACGAGATTCTGGGTTCGAGTCCTGGGTCCACAATTAAGTACTGGGGTTTTCTGACTAGAAATTTTCAGTACCAGCCCGGAGTTAAGAAATTGTCAGTGTATCACCCCCGTGCCTCGAAGAGCACGTAAAGCCGTCGTTCCTGCGCCTGATCTCTCTCCGGTCATGTCAGATTTTCCGTCCCATCGGGTATGAGAGAAAGGAACACCTCCGATGGGTGGGTTTGACACACATTCGTACTTCGTAGCTCAGCAACGTAGCACATCTCTGGTGGAAACACACCCTAAAGTAAACCTTCTATGGCAGTATTGTCTCAAGTCTGCACAAACCCAAGGCGGCAGTGGTTAAATGACCCAAGAACATAATGTTGAGAGTCAAAATTTTGAACAATATTTTCCAATCTATTTAGTCAAGGCTTTTAAGATTAGATGGCATGCGGGCCTTGCGTCAATTTGAATAAGCGATTTAAATAATTATGAAATATTTGGAATTTCATTTAACTTAATTATTTTGAACTCAATTTAGCGCTTTTGACTGGAGTCTATGATTATTATGATAAGCATTTTTTTAATCTTATTTTGTTACTCATGATTATGATAAAAAGTCTGTTATATTGGGGTTTATATTAAGGTACTAGAAAGGGCAAAATGACGGGAAATTTTCCGTGTTGCCCTAGTATCATAAAGGTCTAGCTGTAGCCCCACTACAGAGGAGCGGCGTAGCGCGGCACGTAGTGGCATGTATTCTTTGTATGAGGTTCTATCACAGAATAGGTAATAGAATAGTATCTTAAGTTCTATGGAGTTGGGCCCTAGCTTAAGCGACGTATCTGGGAGATGCACTGCGTGACGCGGCCCCGTACAATAATATTTTCCGCCAAGTGCCGCGCCGCTCCGTGCATCTTTAGTGGAGCTAGACCTTAAATCCTAAAATAAAGTCCATCCCTTAACAGGCTCAAGTAAAATATTTCACATGTAATCTTTGTCTATAGTAATTAATATAGACTCATCAAGAAGTTACGATACTCTTTAAAGACGGACAAACAGGCAATGCAAATTCACGTAGACTCTAAGACTTTGCATCGCTCGTTCAGTAATAGTTAAGTAAATAGATAAGCTTAAACCTCAACCCAGCCAAGGAAAGCCACTATGAAGCCATTAACGGTCTTCATATTTATTGGCAAAAGACCCGCAAACGTGTTATTCCAAGAGGTCCACAACACTGCACGTTTATGTGGTCAATTGAATTTTAAGACCCTTTGGGAATATCGAACTAATATTTGCCGGCTAATAGCTTCAGCGGTAGGTTCTATGAATAAAATAACAAGTAACAACAATATGATGAATGCTGCCATACACTTAGTTGCACGAAACAAAAATTTAATCGATTGTTAAATTAGTATAATCACTAATTAAATTTTTAACAAGACTCCAGATAAGAATAGTATTTTTAGGCCCACTCGCACAAGGTCGTCAAATAAAGTTAAATCATACTTCATACTAATATTATAAAATATGCGAAAGTGTGTTTGTTTGTTTGTTGTCCTTCAATCAATCCGCAACGGAGCAAAGGATCGACGTGATTTTTGGCATGGATATAGTTGTGGACCTGGAGAGTGACATAGGGTACTTTTTATCCCGGAAAATTAAGGAAATCCCGCGGCAATAAAAAAAACTTAAATCTCGCGGACGAAGTTGCGGGCATCAGCTAGTTTTCTATAATAAGCTACCCTTTTTCATAATTTGGAAACGAGGAGCTTTTATAGAAAATTTAACTCCTCCTCAACCTTTGGACAATCTCACCAAAAATCCTAAATCTATGTTTCAAGGTTGATATGAAAAGGACAAAATATAGGCAAAGAAAATTATTTAATACTAGTACTTGTATTAAAAATATATGTTATCTTAATTTGTATGAGTTAACTAAAGCTCGGACTAGTTGTTTTAAAAAAGGCTTATTTTGAAACTAATCAACTCAATTAACCAGTCGCTAAAACCGCTGTTTTCTTTTAAGTCCAGCCGTCTGGGTAAAGAATTATTTTCTTTTAATTAAAAGTACAGCTGATCTCTACAAATTATTTTTTAACTTTATCGAGGCCCCACATAAAAGTCTAAAAAATAAAAATAAATAGACGAAGATGAGGTATGTATCCAGCTCCGTATAAGGTTATTTATTTATTTATTTGTAAATAAATAATGTTTGGAAAACCTAATAAAAATAATAATAATAATAATGGAAAAACCTTATTTTACAAAAGACTGAGGCCAAGGTACACTAGCAGTTCGGCTATAAAGCCCCATACAAAGGAACACAATTCAATAACGATTGTACCACAATGACTTCGAGTAGTGGAGACAATGAAATCCGCATTGACGGATGCGGATTTATAGACGCAACATTAGATTTTTCTCTAACAAGGAATGTGTGGAGTCGTTAGCATTTTCTTTTTATATGGAGTTGTCACCATATTTGTACACGTATACTTTGTAAACGTGACAATCAGAAGGTGTGTAGGTTCCAATTTGAATAAATATACTTTGAGTTTGAGTTATTTAGAGGTAACTAGCAGATTGAATGGAAAGTTTAACTTTTCATTTGATAATATTTTAGTCCCTAATTTGTTTTGTATCGCAATATATTTATAGGTTGTCAGTCTTCTTCCCTTTAAAGTACTTTGGCTTTGAAGACCATTTTGACCATAAATCAAATATTTTAGCCTCGGATAACTTCAGTGAAATGTTTTTTTACCGTAGCAAAGTGATAATTTAATAAAAATGTTATTTGCACTATATTTGGTGTAAACATTTTCTATCTAGCTGGTATCCGAATACGTTCGAATCAAAAATATTAAAGATTCGTCGCTATTTCTGCAAAGGTATAGTTGAGGACTTTTCATCAATTATTTTTTTCCCGGAAAAAGTTCCCCTGGGATTTCTTAGGGCTAAATCGTCGCGGATGAAGTCACAAGCATCATGTTATACAAACATTTAGGTATAATGTATACAGTAGTACATAATATTACTTCAATGTGTACAAAATACAATAAACAATAAAAATAATTAAGTACAATATAGTGCTCTCCACGGATTTCGTGTTCCAAGCTACTCACGGAACATTACTCTCGACGGGCACCATTCGATAATATTCCCATTTTATTTTATTAAAACCCGACCCTCCTTTCGGGCCACTGGAGCCCTTTCAAGCCCTTTTGAGGATTTTGACACGTTATTTGTTGACTTGGCGATATCTATCGGCTCATGGGATTTTTAATGGGTATTTTTGACTCGTTAAAACAAATTGCAAATTATGCGTTAAGCGACTCTATGTATCTTTAAGTATCCACTAATGGGTTTATCAGTCAGTGGTTTCTTTATAAACTGACTACCGAATTGAGGATTTTTGGTTCCCGCGGGAACTCTTACATTTTCCGGGATAAATGGTAACCTTTGTGTTATTTCTGATTATAATCTATCTTTATGCCAAATATCATCTTGATCCGTTCATCTGTTCTGGATTGATTGAGTAACAAACATTCATTCATGCATTCAAACTTTCACATCCATACTAATAAATATGAATGCAAGTGTGTCTGTCTACTGTCTGCTACGCTTTCACGGCTCATCTGTTTATCCGATTTTGATGAAATTTGGTACAGGGGTAGGTTGTATCCTAGGGAAGGACATAGGCTTTTTATCCCGGAATTAAAGTCGCGGGCATCATCTAGTTTATAATATTAGTATCAAAGTATAGATTCTATACTGGCGAAATCAAATATTATAGTTATATGAGGTACAAATAACAAAGATTTAACAACTGCAACTGTCTGCGTAGTTTTTAGGGTTCCGTAGCCAAATTTGGCAAAAACGGAACCCTTATAGATTCGTCATGTCTGTCTGTCTGTCTGTCCGTCCGTATGTCACAGCCACTTTTTTCCGAAACTATAAGAGCTATACTGTTGAAACTTGGTAAATAGATGTATTCTGTAAACCGCATTAAGATTTTCTTACAAAAATAGAAAAAAAACAATAAATTTTGGGGTTCCCCATACTTAGAACTGAAACTCAAAAATTTTTTTTTCATCTAACCCATAGGTGTGGGGTATCTATGGATAGGTCTTCAAAAATGGTATTGAGGTTTGTAATATCATTTTTTTCTAAACTGAATAGTTTGCGCGAAAGACACTTCCAAAGTGGTAAAATGTGTGTCTTACACGTTTTTACCCGTAACTTCTAAAATAAGAGAATGATAAAACTAAAAAAAATATATGTTGTACAGTACCATGCAAACTACCACCGAAAATTGGTTTGAACGAGATCAAGTAAGTAGTTTTTTTTTAATACGTCATTAATCGTAAATCGCAATTTACCTTTCATTCAATCAACTCAAATATTTAAAAAAAACATTTAATTTAAAACTTACTACAGGTTTGTACGGAACCCTCGGTGCGCGAGTCCGACTCGCACTTGGCCGGTTTTTAAACATTATATTGGATGGAATTTCTCGAAAACGTTCAGCTATTTGTGTTTCAGTTTTTCATACATATGTTCATAAAGGTGTTGCTACGCAGTTACATACGAGAAATATATAAAGTCAAGTTGCACAGATGTGTTTGTCTTTCCCAGTGTACGGTGTCTCCGTAAACACTGACTTCAAGCTTGACTTCAAGTTAAACCAGAATCTATTTACCTGACGGTCCTTTAGTGACTGCATTTAATGCTAGCTCGAGACATGGCGAAGAAAAGCGAGTGCGAGAGCGAGGATAATTAATGTTTCTGTCTGTCTATGATGTGTTAAATTGTTCCAGCACATCCATCAAACTGATTTTGACGAAATCACACAGCATATAATATCCGAAATTCACGTAAAGGAATTGGTGGTTAAAAATAAAAGAGAGCTCTCATCCTGGGAACGAACGTAACACGTAGCATGCTGTTTATCCCAAATTGGTTAGAACTATCACGGGATAAAAATAAAATATCCATGTCCCGGCGAAGTAGCGGTCAAATTAAAATCAACGTTATATAAAACCAACATTAGATTTGTCCGCGTAATTGATTTCTCACCGCGGGGCATTTGTAAAGCGGCGTACAAATAATAGCAAATAATGGCAACGATGACTTTGTTATATGGCCGTCGTTAAGCGAATTAGTTTGCGGCTCATAAAACGCCGTGTGAGCACGCGCTAACATGGTGCTCATACCATTATTAGCTATCGGTTACTGTAGACAAACGCTTGACGGTCGTTTGGCCGAGTGGCGATCACTTACAGTACATTCTAGACATATTTATTTTGTAAACTTTTAGTCTACGTATTTTGCTAGATTTTTTCTAAAGGCTTTAGAAAATATGTAGATAGATAGATAGATAAATACTTTATTGCACACATGAAAGAAGAATAAAGTTAACTCTAACTAGGTATGCAAAGGCGGCCTTATTGTCTGAGCAATCTCTACCGGGCAACCTTTGGTGAGAGGATATAACAAGATATGTAGGGTAGTGTATGTACCTAATGTTCTCATGGTTATTTTATGGTAACTGATAAATTTTTCGGAGATGGATCGTTAAAGAGTAACAGCAAATCAATTGCGATTATGGGCTATCTTCTTCTTCTTCTTCTCGGTGATGTGGCTCTGCAGGGCTCTGTTATGAGGCCCAGTATCACTTTGACCGTTTCCGATCTATTGTGATCGCCACCATCTAAAGTTCCTGACCAATACTGCTTGCTGATAAGAACAGCAGCAGCTTTTTGGCCGGGATGTTCTTTGCCTCCTCAGGGTCTAACGTGTGTTTCCCCAGAATGAGGCTGCGTTTGTGCATTAAAGCGGGGCAGAAGCAGATGAGGTGTAGAGGCGTTTCCTCCGCCTCACAGCAGAGCCTGCACTCATCTGCCTCACGGAGCTTTAGGTTGAACATGTGTCTGTTCAGACCGCAATGCCCCGTCAGTGCCCGCACTAATATGCACAAGTTTTTCCTGCTAAGCGCTAGTGCCGCAGAGGCGGCCTTCTTATTGAAGGATTTTACTAGCGCTTTGGAATGTTTCATTCCTGGTAGATCTCGCCAGCGAATCAGTGTTTCGTAGTAACAATAGGTCAACAGGGTAAGGTTGGCTAGGCTCCTAGGTATGCCGCACCCGGCTCAGGTCCAGTTTGCCGCTCCCTAGCTCCTAGCTTTGCGAGTTCGTCGGCCCTTTCGTTGCCGCCAATACCCGCATGCCCTGGAACCCAACGGAGGATCACCTTATTTACGTTGGCTAAGGTGTTCAGTAGTTGCCAGCAGTTTTCAACCAGCCTCGAGCTGAAGACCACTGAGGACAGGGCTGACAGAGCTGCTTGGCTATCCGAATGGATATAAATTGTTTTGTTGACCGTGTTGCTTTGCAGTAGGGTTTCCACACATTCAATTATGGCATACACCTCTGCTTGGAATATAGAGGCATATTTCCCAAGGTTCCGATGCAATCGCACCTTGGGTCGTTCGCCAAAAATTCCACAGCCCACGTCACTGCCTGACTTGGATCCATCGGTATACCACTTTTGGCTGCCCTGTTTCCAAGTCAGTTGGTCATTCAACCATTTGTCCCTTTCGGGAATTTCCACAGAGTAATTCCTCTGGAAGTGATATTTTGGGGTCATGCTATCTGAAGGCATCCCCAAAACTGGTATCTCAAGCACTGAGTCATGGAGAGTTCTCAGTGCTTGTGATAGCCAGATCACCTCCCTCTGGCTGACGATCCTGTACATACTAGCCTTCGCCTCCTTTTCCAAATAAATGTGAAGTGGCGGCAGGTTCAGTAATGCATCCAGGGCAGCTCCCGGGGAGGTGCTCATGGCTCCTGTGATAAGCAGACCAGCAGTTCTTTGAATGCTGCTTAGCTTGCTTTGTGTAGTTTTCTGAGTCGCTTTCCTACTCCAGACCACGGAGGCGTACGATAACGTCGGCCTCACAATGGCGGTGTAAAGCCAGAGGGCTATTTTGGGTTTGATTCCCCATCTAGTCCCCGCTAGCCGACTGCAGATACCTAAGGCTTGTTTTGCCTTACTGGTAATACCCTTTACGTGAGGATTCCATGTGAGTTTTTGATCCAGAGTTACCCCCAGATATTTAACCTCAGATGAGAAAGGTATTTCTATACCATTCAACCGGGGCGGCACAAGTTTGTCGAGTTTACGCCTCTTGGTGAATGGAATCAATACGGTCTTACCCGCATTGACGTTCAGCTCGTTTTCTTTGCACCATTTTTCAATGGTGCAGAGTGCTTCCTGCATGCGGTACGAGATGGTGTCCTGGCAGCTACCTCTCACAGTGATTACCAGGTCATCGGCATAGCCCTGGGCGTCAAAGTGGAGATCAGCCAGTCTGTTCAGAAGTTCATCGACCGCGAGGGTCCATAAGAGAGGCGAAAGAACTCCCCCCTGAGGACAGCCTCTGGTAGTAAGCACTTCTGACGAGGAGTCGTTTAGCTCAATTTTGGCTATGCGATTAGAGAGCATCGCTTCTACCCATCTTATGGTGGTGGGGTCAGCCTTTTTCCTGGCTAGGCCCTCCACCAATGTGTGGATGGGAGTATTATCGAAGGCGCCCTCAATATCTAGGAAAGCCGAGAGGGCAATTTCCCTATCTTCCAGTGCCTTTTCGACCTTATCAACAAGGTTTAGCAGGGCAGTTTCCGTAGAGCGACCTCTGCAGTAGGCATGCTGGGTGCTGTGGATGGGTCTCTGAATGAGAAGCACATTCCTGATATACCTATCCAGCACTTTTTCCATTGTCTTTAGCAAGAACGAGGAGAGGCTGATGGGTCTGAAGGCTTTTGGCAGAGCATAGTCCTTCTTCCCTGCTTTAGGTATGAAAATGACTTTTACCTTAGTCCAGAGTTCTGGTATGTATCCCCAGGCATAGCTCGCCCTGAAGATTTTCACCAGATGCGGAGTTAGCAGCGCTGCACCTCTCTGTAGTAGGAGAGACCCAACACCGTCAGCTCCGCACGCTTTATTTGGTTTGAAGGAGCTTATTGCCCAGTTTACTGCCCCGGGTCTGAATATTATGGCGGCTCTCTTCCAATCCTCTGGATGAGGCTTGTAAGGTATGCACACCGGGGTTTCGTTCGCGTTGCAAACGACCCCACCAGGAAAGTGTGTTAGCGCCAATAGCTCCAACGTCTCCCTCTCATTAGAAGTGAAGGAACCGTCTGGCCTCTTGAGAAGCCCGAGTTGGTTAGGTTTGGCTTTTGCGAGCACCTTATGGAGTCTTGCACTTTGGGGAAGTTTATTTATTTCCTCGCAGAACTTCCTCCATGATGCCCTTTTAGCCTTCCTAATTTCTTTGCTGTATTCGGTAAGGGCCCTCCTATACACTTCCCATTCTTTGGTCTTTTTGGCCCTATTGAATAGTTTCCGTGTCTTGTCTCTCAAGCGTTTAAGCTTTGAGCTCCACCACGGTACTCTTTGCTTCGATGTCCTGGTTTTGGGGGCACAGCTCTCTTCAAAGGCTTGCACAGTGCCGCTTGATAGAGCCTCCACCGCTAAGTCCAGGACTACGGGCGTTCTTATACTTTTAGGTATTTGCTCCAAGTATCTCTCCAGGTTACATTGAAAATCCCCCCAAGAGGTGCACTTTGGGTCCCTAAAAGTAACTGTTTCACTGATGGAAGTTGTTGTCAGATTAAAGCAGATATGCCTGTGATCCGACATTGAGCTTTCATTACTTACCCGCCAGCTCTCGATATGACTAGCAAGCCTTGTAGTGGCGAAAGTGATGTCTAGAACCTCTTGTCTTGCACTCGTTACGAAAGTTGGAGTGCAGCCTTTGTTCAGTATTTGTAGGCAGTTGGCTAGGAGGAAGTCATAAAGGTACTCACCTCGTTCATTGGTGTCGCTGCTGCCCCATGCTTCATGGTGGGCGTTTGCGTCGCAACCCACCAACAGTTCCACGTTGTGCTTCCGGGCGAAGTCAACCACTGGATATAGGTCCACAACGGGATTCTTAACCTCGCCAGGCAGGTAGGCCGAGCATACAAGTATCCTCGACCCCTCCCACCCTTTGAGGTTAACAAATGCCGTCGCCAGGTCGTCAGTACACAGTTCTGGAACAGGCAAAAAATTAGTGTGCTTGTCGAAGACAATGCAGGCTCTGGGCCTGATGCTACCGGTGTGATAAAGTAACTTACCCCCGGTGTTCAGGCCCCGAATATTTGAGTTAGTTACCCAAGGTTCTTGTATTAGGGCGAGGTTACTTTTTCCTTCAACAAGGCAGCACTCCACCACCGCAGCAGCAGCTGCTGCGTGATGGAGGTTCGCTTGGAGGAACCTCACCGAAGTGCCCTGGGTAGCCATTATTTCGCCCTTTTGGCGAACGACTGGGGCGAAGGTTTGCCTATCGCCGGCCCAGGCGCTGAGTTGCCTTGGGCGGGATGGGTCTCCTTCGCTCGCCTGCCCTTTTTCCTTTTCCCGCGAGAGCCCTGACCCCGCGTGGCGTGCGCCTGACCAGACGAACCCTGCCCACGCCAGCTGGGTCCGGGTATGCCGGCACGACTGTTGGAGGAACCTCCAGCCTGCCTGCTTCCCGTACCAGCCGGCGTTCTCCCTGGTCCCGTAGGTCGAGGGGCAGAGGAGCTCGTCGAGGGACGAGCATCTCCGCCCCCAGGTCCGCCGGGGCCCGGGGCGTTGGGCACGGAACCGGTGCTGGCACTCGCCTCTGCACCACCAGCCGTCGGAGGGTTTGACTCCCCTTTCAGCTTGAAGAGCAGACTGCGGAAGCCAGCGTCCACTCGGAAATTGTTCGCTCGGAGGGTCTCAACGGAAGGCTCATCCAAGGAGAACGTGACAAAGCTGCCATTGGCTTCCTCCTTCACATTGAGTACCTTCCAGAACTCTGGGTTGAGGCCGGCGTTCTGATACCAGATCATATTCAGGACCCGAGGTATGGAAGACGCCTCAACTGGCGGGATGAAGGTCACCGCTGTCCATGGCTTTGGCAGTTCACTCTCCAACATGATGGAGAGTTTCGCCTCCGGCCACGGTCTCAGCTTTGGGACCTCCCTCCTCAGCCAGTCCTGTCCTGCCTGATTCCTGCAGGTGATCAGAATCCACCCGGCCTTCTTTGTCAGTCCCAGATACTTAGGGCCGCTCCCTTTGTTGTCCGTACAACTCCGTTTGCCGCCCAATATATCTAGGAGAGCATGATGGAGTGTATCCATCTGCTCCGGCGTCATGGGTTCCGAATTACGGATGCCCACTCGAGCCGCACCCACGACGTCCCTGAAGCTAGGAGGCGGATTGGTGTGTCCTCCAGGCGTCGTTGACGTCTTGGGTGTTTTGGCCGGTTTCTCCCTGGGAGACACTTCCTCAGAGCGGTCACGCTTGCGCGTTTCACTCGGAGGTATGGGTCTCTCCGTTGGAGTCCGCGACCTCTGTTGGCGACATAGAGCCCTGGCCTCCTTCACATCCATGCCGGCATTTACCATGCGCCACATGCGCTTACGCGCCGCACCACAAAGCTTTTTGGCTCTGGGTGGTTGATTCCCACTCGCAGAGGAAGATCCCAAGGGCGTGTCAGAGGTATGGTTTCCTCCTCCATCCACAAGTTCACAATCCATTGCGAGAGGGCTGGTTCCAGGAACTTCAGAGTCCTGTGCAGGCCTCTGCATCCCGGAGGAAGATCCGGGAACATCCGAGTCCCGTGCAGGTCTCTGCATCCCAGAAGAAGTTCCGGGAACTTCAGAGTCCTGTACAGGCCCCTGCATCCTGGAGGAAGTTCCAGGTACTGCAGAGACCATTTCTGGTCCCTGCACTCCTGGAGAGGGTCCACGCGAGGTGGAAGAGAGTTGGTGGTAAAATTCTTTTAGATTTTCCATACAAGTCCCACGATTAGCTAGGGAAAAAACGGTCACGGACGGCAGAGCCCCGCATGCCGCCCGAAGGGCAAATTACTACCTCGAGGCGCCCTGTTATCGAGGAGACACCGTTTACGACTGGACCCCCCTCCAGCCATGCATCCATCGGCACGGTTCGTGTCACACCTTGGATTGGGTGGGGAAACAAATGGTAACACTTCCCCAAGGTGCTACCCGCAGTCTTTTTGGAGGGGTATTTAATTCCTCCCGGCTTCTGCTAGCCGGCGCAGTAAGGGTTAGTGTCCACCGCCCATGTTCGGTGTTGAGGTGTTACTGTCTGTTGTGTGTATTGTGCGTGTCTGTATGAGTGGGTGTGTAATGTAAGTGTAGAGAAGTGTTTGTACAGTGTGCGGGTAGGGAAAAACACTCGTAGTACTTCCCCAAGGTACTACTGCCACGACTGTTTTGAGAGGATTTAGTCCCTCAGGGCTTGTGGGAACCCGGGTACAGGATACTTAACCGCCGCCTGTTGTTCGGCGTTGTCTCCCGTTTTGCACCACCCGAGGGGCACGTGTAGGGCAGGCCTAATGGTAAAATTAGGTGGTTACTCCTACGGACGCGGGAAACGATCACCCCTCAATTATTATTATGGGCTATACCACTATTACATATTCTGTGGCCATACTGCCAATGCTTAAAGTAATATTGTTTCATTATCATTGACATTCGTGTTATAAAATTATAATCCTTATTTTATGAACGTCAAAGTATGCTATATCAAACTGTCATTTTGAGTAATATTGCTTAAATATTGCTATAAGAGTTGGCAGTATGGCCCCAAGGTAAGTAATACGTAGATTTTTAACCATACTGTAGGTATAATACACTGTTAAATGATTATTACACCGGTGCAAAGCTGTGGCGGGTCAGCTAGCCTAATAATACAATTAAATCACAAAAAGCCATTAATGCACGTGTTAGTACCTAAATAGTTCTTGAATTAATTTCAGGTGTCATACACTACCGTCCCTTAAAGCAGTATTACTTTAAAATGACAAGATTTATACGGTGTACCTTGACGTCTTTAAAATAAGGAATATATTTCTGAAACAAAAGCGAACAAAATATTGAAATAATACTGCTTTAACCGATGGTAGTAAGCCACCAGGCGTGAAGTTAGGCTAATGTACGGTACATTAGCCTAACTTAAAACAGTCAAACTAGCGCTCACTAAAATTCCCATTTGATATTGATTTACCTGTAAAGTTTCCGGACCAATCTACCCGCAGTCTAGTAACTAACTACGGTAACTGTAGGTACTCTTTAAACGAAAAGTAAGCATTTAACGTAGTAACGTAACGGCTTCTGTGCGACTTTCCTAAATGTTTTAGAATTTTGGTGCTAAATTTCTCATACAAAACGCGGGTCTTGAAATAGATAAGTAAGATGAAAATGATTCCCGCTACTCGTCGCGTATTTAGGAACTATTTAATTTCTTCAAAATTATTGTCAAGTTGGGCCGTAAAATGGTATAAAGCAGATAGAAAGACAGACAGCCAGATTTTCGCATTTATTATCCAAACTAATCAAATACTAGATGATGTTAGCGACTTCGTCGGCGTGAATTAAGATTTTTTATTCCCGCGGGAATAAAAATTTTATTTTCCGGGATAAAAAGTAGCTTATGTCCTTCCCCGGGATACAACTGATCCCTGTGCCAAATTTCATCAAAATCGGTTCAATAGATGGGCCGTGAAAGCGTAGCAGACAGACAGACAAATTTTCATATTTGTAATATTAGTATGGATTATAAATGCGAAAGTGTTTCTGTCTGTCTGCTACGCTTTAACGGCTCATCTTTTCATCCGATTTTAATGAAATTTAGAGTAAAGATAGTATGCAGCCTGGGGAAGGACATATGCTACTTTTTATTCCGGAATATTAAGGAGTACTTACCCGAAATACCGTAATCTACACAGACGAAGTCGCGGGCATCATCTAGTGGACTTAAATAGCGTCACCTGAAATAATTCGAGCGAACTTCACGCATGAAATCCGGTTCATTCTTCCGACGTATTCAAAGAAAGAAATGTTCGTCTAAAATACACGGCTAAGTTCCCCTCCGTGCTTTTATGAATTTTCAGCATACATCGCGGAATGGGAGGTGAATATTTTTGCCACGCGAAAATTTTACGCCCACGTGTGTGATATTTTATCAAGGGATATCGCAGACGACCCATAATCACCCATCCGACAAAACACTGTAAAATAGAGCATATGCCATTTTCTACTTCGGTGCTTAGGTATGTATTAAGGCTTATTTTACTTTGAAGCTAAAATGATCGACCGCCTATACCATCAATCGAATTTGCAATGTAAATAAATACTTTGACTAAGCATGCAGTAAGATCACGCTTTTTAACACTACTGCCCAAAAAAAATATAAAAATAAGGTGTAATGACGTTTTTCAGACTTCATATAAGTATAAATGAATGTTTGTGAGTTTCGTATTCATTTATTTTGCGTTCCAATACAATTCAATAAGTAATTGCTGTCTTATTTATCTTCAAAATAGTCATTTAATTTGTAATAGGCTTGAGCAATTCGATTTTTTTGAGACAACTGACAAACGCTGTATTACTCTCCAAAGCTGTATTACTATTTACTAGTTAGTACTTCGTTTCTTTATTCCACCATAATTTCTAAATGCCTGAACAGATTTAGATGTATAGTATGGTCTGAGTGACACTGGCTAGCTATTCATTGCAAATAATAAAATCCTTTTGATTTAAAATACGAAGTTTACTCACTAGTGTTAGCATTATACTGTTTGTCATTATATATCATGAAACTGAAAGTATAATATCTGTCAATTTGACTCGTTTCATGTCATTCGATTTAATCTGCGGATGCGGACGCCATGTTGGAAATAGTTAGTATAAATGCGAGTGTTTTGAAGATGGTAAATCAGTCTCCTGCCGGCAGACTCAGCGATTATTGAATACTTTTGTGTTTAGATCGCAATTTGGTTTAGAACTTAACGATAGCAATCGTGGCCGGATCAAATGAATATTGTTTTTGAGTATAGCTAACTTTTATCTAATAACATTTAAATCTCTCGTGGAACGTTTCTCTCTACACGTTTAACCATTTACTAGTACAAATATATTAAAAGGGTCTCATAAATACCTACTTCTAGATTGTCTCCTAAACTAGGTAGGTACTTTTATAATCCTTCGCCATTGCAATCACAAAACAATGCGACTTTCGTATTCCAATGAATCCATTTTGTATTTGAGTCTATTATTCCATAGCGTTTGTGGGCCATCAAATTAAAATCTTAAATAAATTATCGCGCTCCGCTGAGTGGAATGGGGGCAATGAGGCAGCCTCTTCGATGGAATAACGAGTGATGAGCTATTTAACACTAAATTTATTCAAATCGTGCTGCTATACAGACGAGTGGGTGCAAACTTGTCGCTTTTTATTGGCACTGTATATAGTTTTGATAGTTTTATCCATCCATTAATGAGACTTCTCTCTCTCTGCGTCGTATTCCTCATTTCTGTGGGTGTGTCCCATTAATCCCATAATGGCTGGGGCTTTTCTTCGGATACGACTCGTATAAGAGTACTATTTCAACTATTTGGTTACAAAGGATTATTATCAGATGTTAGTGTAAATAATCAGGACCGATGGCTTAAAATGTGCTCTCCGAGACATGGAGGAAACGAAAAGGCCAAATCCAGACTAACAAATTCCGTCACCCATCCAGTTACCGACTTGGGTTAATGTTGATTAACAATCGCAATCGACTTAATAATATATATGAGTTGTCTCAACTAGGCCACTCGTCCCTCACACTACATCAGACAACAAGCGAACTTTAAAATGGAATAGTTGTTTTGGAGTCCACATGCATTAATTTGTATATTGTGTCCGTAAGTCTATATGTCCATTCGACAGATACAAATATAAATAATAAATAAAATAAATAAAATGTTTGTTGATCAAACGAAACATAAAAATACACATACGAAATGAAACAAATATAACTACTTAAAATTCACAAATAAACTAAGTCAATAGACAATTATTATTTGTCATTTTTAACTTAAACCTTTACAGACGTGTTCTTTTAATAATAAAACTACTCGTAAATTTATTTTTAATACCAAAATTAATAAATTTTACGCATGCTTGGCAGTAAGGTTTTGGCACAGGTTTTACCGCAGATGTGGTAATAAACTGAGGCCGAAATATTTATCGGTCAACCAGACCAGACCCAGAGATTTATAACTAGTTCTATACATAGTATTATAAATGCGAAAGTGTGTCTTCTCTCAACCTGTCTGTTTGTCTGCTTGCTACGCTTTCTTGGTTCATCTGTTCAACTTGTTAAATTCATTTTGATGAAATTGGGTACAGAGATAGACTGCATCTCGGGGTAGGACATTGGCTACTGTTTAACCCAGAAAATCATAGAGTTCCCACGGAATCACAAAAACCTAAATCAACGCGGCCGAAGTCTATTTCAACAGCTAGTACTTAATCTATTTTCAAAATTAGACTAGGTAGGAATCGAATCCATCATGCTCAATCCTCATAAAAAACCTCAATCCACGCGAACGAAGTCGCGGGCATTAGCTAATGTTCTAAATTTTATGAGGCAAAACGCCATTACTAAGCTACTCCAAGGATCTCATTAATAAGATTAAAACAATCACACAAAGGCGATTTAAATTAAGGCAGCATAAGGGTCCGTATAAGGGCTCACACTCAACGTCCTCAACGGTCATCCCCCAAAAGGGCAATTGAGGGGCCACTTTGGGACACGTCAGTCAAGATAAGGGTTTGACCGACGGCGCGTATTACGGTCGAATTTGTACGAGAGTTCCACGATTGGAAAACGATAAGGAACTTTTTATGAAAATGATATTAGAATGTTTTTATACTTTTTCGGTTTTCTGTGCTACGAAAAGTTTGCTTGAAGCCTATTCGCAATAAACAGAAAATTGGTAAACTTTAACAATTTTGTACAACTTTCAAATTGAACTTATTTCCAAATCTAATTTAGCCGTTTGTAAAAAGTTGCTGATTTGACTTGTTGTCATATATACCCAATTCCATACCAATTAGTCGTGGCCGTGGCTAGTTACAACTCTATCGAAAACACGTGCGTATCGGTACGATGTCGTATTAATTTAACTGCCATACCTTATCTTATGGTCCTACAGCCGGATATACCTCGACCTGTGTGGACTATGGTAACTTACCAACTTACCATAGTCCATAGGTAACTTCACGGATCGGAACAGCTTGAGTGATAAGTATATCAAAATATAGGTAATTTTATAACAAACGCGGTAATATAGCATTGGCTACAATAAACTTGTCAATTTTTTAAAACAATAAAATTAAATAATTTAAAAATAGCCTGGTCAGGATTTTGATAGGCAACCTATTTAAGACGTATTTATCTATCCATACTAATACTTAATATTATAAATGCGAAAGTGTGTCTGTCTGTCTGTCCGTCTGTCTGTCTGTCTGTCTGTCTGTCTGCTACGCTTTCACGGCCCAACTACTCCACCGATTTTGATGAAATTTGGTACAGAGATAGGTTACATCCCGGGGAAGGACGTAGGCTACATTTTATCCTGGAAAATTGAAGAGTTCCCGCGGGAATCAAAAAAATGTGTCTGTTCAACCGATTTTGATGAAATTTGGTACAGGGAGAGGTTGTACCCCGGGGAAGAACATAGGTTGCTTTTTATCCCGGAAAATTGAAGAGTTCCCGCAAGAATAAAAAAAAACAATCCACGCGGACGAAGTCGCGGGCATCATCTAGTTATAAAATAAAAATAAAAGGTAGTTTTCATCTGGTAAACAGATCGGTGAAGGTCGAGGTATATCCGGATCTCAGACTATTAGCCTGCATCATCACTTATCAGGTGAGATAGCAGTCAACGGCTTACTTGTAGTGGAATAAAAAAAATAGGTTCAATGGCAACTGCTTGTAACTACAATAAATACTTAAACAACAAGTAAATAAATGGGTGAAACATTAAAGACACGTGCTTCAGTTCGTGAGGTAATTTAGAAGTTGGTATCAGTTCCAAGATGAATCGGGCTCATTTGTTAGGCCGTAAAGCTTCACAACTCATATTTTCTTAGCTTACGACGCACAACAAAAAATAACAAGCAGAAAAAAAATTAAATGACTAATATTCATCATCATCATCATCATGATGAACAAAAACAAAATATAACAATACAACAAAAAATAACAAGCAGAAAAAAAAATTAAATGACTAATATTAATAAACTATAATCCGACTACGAAAAAACATTTTTTTTTTATCCACTACAAGTTAGCCCTTGACTGCGATCTCACCTGATGGTAAATGATGATGCAGTCTAAGATGGTAGCGGGCTAACCTTTTAGGGGCATGGCAGTTATATTAAACCCATACCCCTATTCGGTTTCTATACGGCATCGTACCGGAACGCTAAATCGCTTGGCGGCACGTCTTTGCAGGTTGGGTGGTAACTAGCCACGGCCGAAGCCTCCCACCAGGCCAGACCAGGGAAAATTCAGAAATTATAAATTCCCAAATTGACCTTGCCGGGGATCGAACCCGGGACCTCCGCACGTTAAGGCAACAGCGCTAGACACTGCGCCACGGAGGTCGTCAAAACATTCAGAGGAGACCCCTACTTTTCGGATATAACATCTGTCGCATCGATCTTGTTCTTGAAAAATTTAGCCTTTGCCACCCGGACTAGAATCACAAATCGATTGACGTCTCATTCATCGAAATCGGTTTATAGTTTAGGCGCTACGGTGGAACATACATAAACACAAACAAATACGCTGTTAAAATCGTAGCCTTACCTTTTTTGGATTCTCTATAGCTCAGAATAATAAAGCTCTATTATAAAGCTAAAATATTTTTTTGACTTATACTTATGTTTTAAAGTTGTAATACTTAATGTATATTTTTTCGTAACAGATCTTGCTCCCTTGAAAGATCGCGTTTCTCTTCGTTCTTATCACTAAAACTACGTGACTTCGAATGAGATACAACATATTTATATAGTTCATACATTGAGTCTTTTATTGCAACTTCATACGATCAATTTTCCTTTAGCGGGAGTGTAAGGAAAATCTTTGTTTTAAAACAAACTTAGCATGCGGTATCTAAGTTCATACTAGTGTGTAATAAGGTTGACGATTGAATTACTTGCAGATAAATAAACTTGGTAAGACTGCTTGGCCAACCGTTGACAGATGGTGACATTGCGAAGCTCTTTCTTGCCTTGTTTCCTTCGTCCTTAACTAGATTTAGCTAAATGAAAGCTGTGACTCCGTTTATTGTGAGTGAAAGAAATGAACGACGGGTATGTATGGTGGTGAGTGAGATAGTATGTTCCACGTAAAAGCATATAATCTTGCAAAAAGCCTCGTATTCACAAAATTCCCGTGACACATGTCCCTAGAGCTGATGACAGGCGACCTTGTTCTATGTCGAAGGTCATCTTGTCACGCAAAAATTTGCCCTTTGTTGCCTGTTGTCACAATTGTCGTGCGATTTCGGACGAAATCGTGCGATGTCGCCAAACATCTCTAGCGACTCATGTCGCGGTAAACTTGTACCCTAGTGAATAGCTTTCGGTTTTACTTAAACGTACCGTCCCCAAGGTTGGAAATATAGCTTTTCCATTTCTACATAAAACTATAAAGCTAAACTATGTAGCCACCACCTAATTTGTAGAAGCACGACGTATCTAAAGCACTTGCAAAAGGGCAGTTGATTCCTTAGGATTTTCACAGGTCAGAGGTTGACGATGTCCGCAGTTACTGGGACCGGTCAAAGTTCTATTGGAACTATGTAAGTAACTTCCTTGTTAAAACAAGGAACTCGTAATATTATGCTACTGCTGGCCTTAGAACTTCCTCCAATTTTTTGAAGGCCATAATAAAAGTAGGTATCACGTAGCGCCGTAGCAGTCTTATATCCCTTTTCTTATCCGCCACTATGACATATGGTGTTATTCAGATATTTTATGGGACGACGGAGGCCATCGCATATCACGGCCCATCGAGTTATGAGATTATAAATCATGCCACGTATTTATGTGCCCGAATATACGTGACTATCACTTTCCCAAGCGTATTGTCAGCACGGTTAAAGTGGTGTAATTTATGGAGGGATTTAGTTAGTAGGCATTTTCATATGCAGGGCTTAATGTACATAATATTAAGTGAGTGAGGCATGAAATAAAAATTGCTAGCAAGCGTAAAAGGTGATTGTTTGCATGAACGCGCTAGCCTATGTAACTAGCCAGGGTAAGTAACTACCCACGATAAACTCATCGAACCCATTATAAACGCAAATCATACTTATTAAATAGCTTGCCAGCCTATATAAGACTCTCTCTCGCCTATAATATGAGCATAAAACTTCAAGATTTAAAATATTATTGATAAAATAAGTTTGTTTATAAAACTTATTGAAATAATGTTTTAAGCTATCTCTTGAAATGGAGGCTATCAACGCATTCTGAATTTCACTTTGACAAAGCCCGATATAGCTTAAGCTAGGCAAACTATCTGTGCGTGTGGCGAAATTCGGAACTAACAGAATCTACTCTGTGTTGATCCCAAAATGTTGATCATTTAACATACAGTGGCGCCTTCACCGCAGGCACAGATAACTTTGCCAAGCTGTAGCTTGACATACAAATATTTTACATACCGATATTATATTTATTCTAGCGAGTAAATAAACCAGCCCAATGGCAGTTGAATTCCTAAAGCTTAGATACTGGCTTTGGCCAGGGATGCCAAGTATCTATGTATTTGTGGCAAACGTCGTTGGAACGTAGTATTTCATAGAATTATTTATCGTTGAAACTTCGTTGAAAGCAAAGTCTTACGTAATTTCCAGTACTTACTTGTAAGAAAATATCACGGTACCTACAGGGTAACTGAAAGCAGGAATTAATAAAAGCATTTTCTTTCTATGTTCTTTTCAAAGAGTTTTCATCTTACTTTTATTTAAAAGACTAGTTTATTTAATTAAAAGCGGTCTAAATATAGTACCTTTGGCTTTTGTGGAGCCATGAAATAAGCGGTTGCGCTGTGAAGGTTTACTGTTCATAGTTATGAACAGTATTTCACTGATTATTTATTTATTCGTAAAGCTGAATTTTATCTTAAAGGCTGCTAGTGAGACCTACCTATCTTCTGTCGAAAAATATTTTATCAGTGAAATACCAGAAAAATAATTAAAAAAGGCTATATTATAATATAAATATATTATATTATTATAATATTATATTATAATATTTTGTATACAAAATATTATATTGTTAACGAAATGTATGTTATATACACTTTACTTTCTTTAAATATACAGTTGATGGTTTTAATTAATAAGTAAAATCATTATACTCCTAAAATCCTATAACCCCCTCGTTTTGTTTTCTTGGCGACAAGTAGGTGTAATCATTATTACACCTATTCTTTAGGTTTTCTCAGTGTGGCAAACGTCAAGACCGGATTCTAAAAAGGCATCATACAGATAAAATATTGTGTATATCGCTTATCACGCATAACTGCTACCTCTTATCACTTAAACCGCTAGTCATTATCACGAGAAACTTTCCCAAGGAAAAGGCAAAGTCCTCACTATTGATACTTAATGATAAATGATTGTCCAACCTTGGAATGGGATGAAAACAAATTAGTTACGACGAGGGGGAAAATTTTAAGTCACTAACCCTCTTTTGGTCCATTATTTATATAAATTTCGATTTCAGTAATCCTTACATCTAATTCTGTCTGTCTGCAACGTTTTACGACCCACGTGTTGAAACAATTTAGTCAAAATTTGGTACAGCGGGTATATTGCATCTCGTGGAAGGATATAGTTTGCTTTTTTCAAATTATAGCTTTTCAGAAAACGTAAATTCAAAGATTAAATATATATTTTTACGGTTAAATAAATAAATAAATATTTGTAGAATGCTGCATTGTCGCATATTGTTGCTTTGACGTAAATCTGCCTTATTTAGGCCGAGTATTGTTGAAACACCCTGCGAACTTGGCTTGTGGCTACCCAGCCAACCAGCCAGCCACTACAGCCCATAAACGTCCCACTGCTGGGCATAGGCCTCCACTATCATAGGAGAGAGGGAATTAGAGCTTAGACCCACCACGCTGCTCCAATGCGGGTTGGCGGGCTTTAACGACTATTATCATGTTAGTGATAATAACCGGAACCGACGGCTTAACGTGCTCTCCGAGGCACGGGGGTGGAACACCGCCAACTTCTTAACTCCGGGCTAGTACTGAGAATTTCTTAACTGAAAATCACAATACCTATCAATTTTTTATGCCCGACCGGGAATCGAACGTATTTATCTATCCATACTAATACTTAATATTATAAATGCGAAAGTGTGTCTGTCTGTCTGTCCGTCTGTCTGTCTGTCTGTCTGTCTGTCTGCTACGCTTTCACGGCCCAACTACTCCACCGATTTTGATGAAATTTGGTACAGAGATAGGTTACATCCCGGGGAAGGACGTAGGCTACATTTTATCCTGGAAAATTGAAGAGTTCCCGCGGGAATCAAAAAATGTGTCTGTTCAACCGATTTTGATGAAATTTGGTACAGGGAGAGGTTGTACCCCGGGGAAGAACATAGGTTGCTTTTTATCCCGGAAAATTGAAGAGTTCCCGCAAGAATAAAAAAAAACAATCCACGCGGACGAAGTCGCGGGCATCATCTAGTTATAAAATAAAAATAAAAGGTAGTTTTCATCTGGTAAACAGATCGGTGAAGGTCGAGGTATATCCGGATCTCAGACTATTAGCCTGCATCATCACTTATCAGGTGAGATAGCAGTCAACGGCTTACTTGTAGTGGAATAAAAAAAATAGGTTCAATGGCAACTGCTTGTAACTACAATAAATACTTAAACAACAAGTAAATAAATGGGTGAAACATTAAAGACACGTGCTTCAGTTCGTGAGGTAATTTAGAAGTTGGTATCAGTTCCAAGATGAATCGGGCTCATTTGTTAGGCCGTAAAGCTTCACAACTCATATTTTCTTAGCTTACGACGCACAACAAAAAATAACAAGCAGAAAAAAAATTAAATGACTAATATTCATCATCATCATCATCATGATGAACAAAAACAAAATATAACAATACAACAAAAAATAACAAGCAGAAAAAAAAATTAAATGACTAATATTAATAAACTATAATCCGACTACGAAAAAACATTTTTTTTTTATCCACTACAAGTTAGCCCTTGACTGCGATCTCACCTGATGGTAAATGATGATGCAGTCTAAGATGGTAGCGGGCTAACCTTTTAGGGGCATGGCAGTTATATTAAACCCATACCCCTATTCGGTTTCTATACGGCATCGTACCGGAACGCTAAATCGCTTGGCGGCACGTCTTTGCAGGTTGGGTGGTAACTAGCCACGGCCGAAGCCTCCCACCAGGCCAGACCAGGGAAAATTCAGAAATTATAAATTCCCAAATTGACCTTGCCGGGGATCGAACCCGGGACCTCCGCACGTTAAGGCAACAGCGCTAGACACTGCGCCACGGAGGTCGTCAAAACATTCAGAGGAGACCCCTACTTTTCGGATATAACATCTGTCGCATCGATCTTGTTCTTGAAAAATTTAGCCTTTGCCACCCGGACTAGAATCACAAATCGATTGACGTCTCATTCATCGAAATCGGTTTATAGTTTAGGCGCTACGGTGGAACATACATAAACACAAACAAATACGCTGTTAAAATCGTAGCCTTACCTTTTTTGGATTCTCTATAGCTCAGAATAATAAAGCTCTATTATAAAGCTAAAATATTTTTTTGACTTATACTTATGTTTTAAAGTTGTAATACTTAATGTATATTTTTTCGTAACAGATCTTGCTCCCTTGAAAGATCGCGTTTCTCTTCGTTCTTATCACTAAAACTACGTGACTTCGAATGAGATACAACATATTTATATAGTTCATACATTGAGTCTTTTATTGCAACTTCATACGATCAATTTTCCTTTAGCGGGAGTGTAAGGAAAATCTTTGTTTTAAAACAAACTTAGCATGCGGTATCTAAGTTCATACTAGTGTGTAATAAGGTTGACGATTGAATTACTTGCAGATAAATAAACTTGGTAAGACTGCTTGGCCAACCGTTGACAGATGGTGACATTGCGAAGCTCTTTCTTGCCTTGTTTCCTTCGTCCTTAACTAGATTTAGCTAAATGAAAGCTGTGACTCCGTTTATTGTGAGTGAAAGAAATGAACGACGGGTATGTATGGTGGTGAGTGAGATAGTATGTTCCACGTAAAAGCATATAATCTTGCAAAAAGCCTCGTATTCACAAAATTCCCGTGACACATGTCCCTAGAGCTGATGACAGGCGACCTTGTTCTATGTCGAAGGTCATCTTGTCACGCAAAAATTTGCCCTTTGTTGCCTGTTGTCACAATTGTCGTGCGATTTCGGACGAAATCGTGCGATGTCGCCAAACATCTCTAGCGACTCATGTCGCGGTAAACTTGTACCCTAGTGAATAGCTTTCGGTTTTACTTAAACGTACCGTCCCCAAGGTTGGAAATATAGCTTTTCCATTTCTACATAAAACTATAAAGCTAAACTATGTAGCCACCACCTAATTTGTAGAAGCACGACGTATCTAAAGCACTTGCAAAAGGGCAGTTGATTCCTTAGGATTTTCACAGGTCAGAGGTTGACGATGTCCGCAGTTACTGGGACCGGTCAAAGTTCTATTGGAACTATGTAAGTAACTTCCTTGTTAAAACAAGGAACTCGTAATATTATGCTACTGCTGGCCTTAGAACTTCCTCCAATTTTTTGAAGGCCATAATAAAAGTAGGTATCACGTAGCGCCGTAGCAGTCTTATATCCCTTTTCTTATCCGCCACTATGACATATGGTGTTATTCAGATATTTTATGGGACGACGGAGGCCATCGCATATCACGGCCCATCGAGTTATGAGATTATAAATCATGCCACGTATTTATGTGCCCGAATATACGTGACTATCACTTTCCCAAGCGTATTGTCAGCACGGTTAAAGTGGTGTAATTTATGGAGGGATTTAGTTAGTAGGCATTTTCATATGCAGGGCTTAATGTACATAATATTAAGTGAGTGAGGCATGAAATAAAAATTGCTAGCAAGCGTAAAAGGTGATTGTTTGCATGAACGCGCTAGCCTATGTAACTAGCCAGGGTAAGTAACTACCCACGATAAACTCATCGAACCCATTATAAACGCAAATCATACTTATTAAATAGCTTGCCAGCCTATATAAGACTCTCTCTCGCCTATAATATGAGCATAAAACTTCAAGACTTAAAATATTATTGATAAAATAAGTTTGTTTATAAAACTTATTGAAATAATGTTTTAAGCTATCTCTTGAAATGCAGGCTATCAACGCATTCTGAATTTCACTTTGACAAAGCCCGATATAGCTTAAGCTAGGCAAACTATCTGTGCGTGTGGCGAAATTCGGAACTAACAGAATCTACTCTGTGTTGATCCCAAAATGTTGATCATTTAACATACAGTGGCGCCTTCACCGCAGGCACAGATAACTTTGCCAAGCTGTAGCTTGACATACAAATATTTTACATACCGATATTATATTTATTCTAGCGAGTAAATAAACCAGCCCAATGGCAGTTGAATTCCTAAAGCTTAGATACTGGCTTTGGCCAGGGATGCCAAGTATCTATGTATTTGTGGCAAACGTCGTTGGAACGTAGTATTTCATAGAATTATTTATCGTTGAAACTTCGTTGAAAGCAAAGTCTTACGTAATTTCCAGTACTTACTTGTAAGAAAATATCACGGTACCTACAGGGTAACTGAAAGCAGGAATTAATAAAAGCATTTTCTTTCTATGTTCTTTTCAAAGAGTTTTCATCTTACTTTTATTTAAAAGACTAGTTTATTTAATTAAAAGCGGTCTAAATATAGTACCTTTGGCTTTTGTGGAGCCATGAAATAAGCGGTTGCGCTGTGAAGGTTTACTGTTCATAGTTATGAACAGTATTTCACTGATTATTTATTTATTCGTAAAGCTGAATTTTATCTTAAAGGCTGCTAGTGAGACCTACCTATCTTCTGTCGAAAAATATTTTATCAGTGAAATACCAGAAAAATAATTAAAAAAGGCTATATTATAATATAAATATATTATATTATTATAATATTATATTATAATATTTTGTATACAAAATATTATATTGTTAACGAAATGTATGTTATATACACTTTACTTTCTTTAAATATACAGTTGATGGTTTTAATTAATAAGTAAAATCATTATACTCCTAAAATCCTATAACCCCCTCGTTTTGTTTTCTTGGCGACAAGTAGGTGTAATCATTATTACACCTATTCTTTAGGTTTTCTCAGTGTGGCAAACGTCAAGACCGGATTCTAAAAAGGCATCATACAGATAAAATATTGTGTATATCGCTTATCACGCATAACTGCTACCTCTTATCACTTAAACCGCTAGTCATTATCACGAGAAACTTTCCCAAGGAAAAGGCAAAGTCCTCACTATTGATACTTAATGATAAATGATTGTCCAACCTTGGAATGGGATGAAAACAAATTAGTTACGACGAGGGGGAAAATTTTATGTCACTAACCCTCTTTTGGTCCATTATTTATATAAATTTCGATTTCAGTAATCCTTACATCTAATTCTGTCTGTCTGCAACGTTTTACGACCCACGTGTTGAAACAATTTAGTCAAAATTTGGTACAGCGGGTATATTGCATCTCGTGGAAGGATATAGTTTGCTTTTTTCAAATTATAGCTTTTCAGAAAACGTAAATTCAAAGATTAAATATATATTTTTACGGTTAAATAAATAAATAAATATTTGTAGAATGCTGCATTGTCGCATATTGTTGCTTTGACGTAAATCTGCCTTATTTAGGCCGAGTATTGTTGAAACACCCTGCGAACTTGGCTTGTGGCTACCCAGCCAACCAGCCAGCCACTACAGCCCATAAACGTCCCACTGCTGGGCATAGGCCTCCACTATCATAGGAGAGAGGGAATTAGAGCTTAGACCCACCACGCTGCTCCAATGCGGGTTGGCGGGCTTTAACGACTATTATCATGTTAGTGATAATAACCGGAACCGACGGCTTAACGTGCTCTCCGAGGCACGGGGGTGGAACACCGCCAACTTCTTAACTCCGGGCTAGTACTGAGAATTTCTTAACTGAAAATCACAATACCTATCAATTTTTTATGCCCGACCGGGAATCGAACCCTCATGATCGGCAGTCGGCCATACTAACCACTAGACCAACGAGGCAGTCGCAGTTGTGGCTACCGCATGCTGCTAATTATTGCGTCGATATGTAGCATGTCGCATTGATGCATTGCTCGGACTTAAAGTAACCTTAGGCAGAGTGTACATATCCTGCAAACATGGCCTGCGTGTAAAATACCTCAAAATATTTTACATAATATCTCCCTCATAAAGTGTGAAAAAATATGAGCACGATATTTACCGTAGCCGCTCGCCTCCCTGCGAAATTAAATTTCGTGTATTGATGTTCGTTGTAATGAAGAAATTCTATCAAAGTATACCGTAGTATAGTAAATACTGAAGAGTCGGTACTCTAGGCTTTTGTGGGGATAAAATATGAAAAATGTTTAACAAATAATAATGGATTTTTTGCTGGGAAAGATTCTTTGTATCGAGATTGCGAGTCCCGCACCAAATTTTTTTAAATTAAGTTAGGCCTTTTAATTTTGTATAGAATATTAATTCTTTGATTTAATATACTATTGGTGTAATAGCTAGGTTATTACTTATGCCTTCTCAAATTTTTATTTGGTTTTGAAAGAAGTAAGGTGCTTACTTATTCATTAAATGTAATTTCTATGTTCTAAAAAGAGCAAGCTTCTTTTTAAATTATAAATGTCCATCCTAGTTAAGTAGGAGTTTAAAGCTCTACACACAAGGAGTCGACTCTTTACCGAAAGTTAAGACATCGACACACACTAATTTATTCATCATATTCAGTTAAAATAAGCAAATTTAACCTCTAAGCCTTGCGGATAAAGCTTACGTTTACACATACCCAAGTCATGTACATAAGTTTGCATTTCTAATTCCAATACAAAGTTACAAGTTCGCTCGCTAAACTGAATGTGTTTGCTAATTTGTGTTCTATGTTTGTGCTAATAGTGTTAATTGTTTATTTTGCGGGGTGTAGTTTTGTCGTAGAGTAGTGTTAACTAACGTTCGAATCCGTTCGAAACCCAATTTACATGTAAATCGTTGAAGTCGCTTCAGATCAAGTTTGTTGTTGAAGAGTTGGACGTGTGTACAGTCAATGCTTTGATCGATTACGTCTAGTTGAAAAATAACAAGGTTCTTTCAGGATAGGGGATGAAAATTTTTGCCTCTGTTACTCCAATAGGTTAAGAACTTAAGTCGAATCTTCTATACTATTTAGTGGTTCAGTGGTTAGTGGTTAATTCAGAAGTTATAAGGCTCTGACAGACGGACGGACGGACGGACGGTCGGACGGACGGACAAGTGCAAATTCACTCAAGTAGACTCAGAGACCTTCGCTTCGCTCGGTCAACTATAATATACTATAATATTATTAATGAGAATGTTTGGATGTATGGATGGATGGATGTTTGTTACTCAATCACGCCAGAACAGCTGAACGGATCTTGATGAAATTTGTCTCAGAAATAGATTATAGGCTGGAATAACTTTTTATACTGGAAAATAAAAGAGTTCATGCGGGAACCAAAAACTTCAATCCACGCGGACGAAGTTGCGGGTATCAGCTAATAACAGAATATGAAGAAAGAAAGAAAATTACGTGAAATCGTAATTTGGTCAGTCAGTTTGCTCGTCAGTTAGGACAAGTATTTTTTATTATTAATGAAGGTCTATGAAAGTTTAATAAAAAACTCTCGGATATATGCAGGTTTCCTCGCAATGTTTTCCTTTACATTTAGAGCAAGTGCCATATTAATAGCTTAACTCTGAAAAATATAATTTAAATTTAACGGTTATTATTTAATATTAGACTTAAATTTTTATTGTTAAGTAAAAGGAAAATTTACATAAATGTAGCACTGATACTTATCCTATTACAAAATCGGTTTTCGGAATCAAAGCAAGTCTTTAATATTTTAGCAGTATTTCCTAAAGCGTTCTGCCGTTTCATCCCCGGGGCATACTGAGTGGATCTGATGGAAACTGATGCATTGATCAAAATTAGTCGATAACGTAATATACTTGTAGTATATAGATAGATACATGTTAGATAGTAACATATTAGTATAAATATTAAAAATGAACATAGGGAAGACCAAATTCATGTGTCAGAACGTGGACATTGACCACATTGCTATCCAGGGCCAGCGAATTGAAAGGGTGGACGAGTATGTTTACTTGGGCCAGGTGCTGACCTTGAATAAACAAAGCCAAATGAGAGAAGTGGAACGCCGAATTCAACTCGGATGGGCTGCCTTCAGCAAACTATCCGATGTCCTGAAGAACAAGAAGATCCCCATCTATCTCAAGCGGCGCTTGTTCGAGCAGTGTGTGCTGCCAGTCATGACCTACGGTTCGGAAACATGGACTCTGACAAAACAAATTACAACTAAGCTGCAAGTGGCACAACGAGCAATGGAGCGGGCCATGCTCGGTATATCGCTCATTGACCGTGTGCCAAACACCACATTGCGCCAAAGAACGGGAATAACCGATATTGTTTTGAAAGTGTCCAGATCAAAGTGGAGGTGGGCAGGGCATGTCTGTAGGACCAAAGATGATCGATGGACCCGTTTGCTACTAGAATGGAGACCACGTACCGGCAGACGAAGCGTAGGACGACAACCATCTCGCTGGTCTGACGACATCACCAAGCTTGCGGGGAAAACATGGAGGAGGCTTGCCCAACATCGGGAAGAGTGGCGTGCACATGAGGAGGCCTATGTCCAACAATGGATGAAGAAAGGCTCATAAAGAAGAAGAAGATAAATATTAAATACCTATCATTGGATTATAAATAGGACATACAGGGGCCATAATGCCAACGCGTTAAAGCAATAGATAAGCAATATTACTCAAAATGACAGTTCGATGCCACGTACTCATGTATATACCTTATACCTTGAAGTTCTTAAAATAAGGATTATAATTCTAAAGCACGAAAGTCAATTATATTCCATACGAATATTATAGATGCGTAAGTGTGTCTGTCTGTCTACCTGACTGCTATGCGTTAACTCGATCTTTTTAACCGGTTTTGATGAAATTTGGCACAGATATAGGTTGCATCCCGTGGAATGACATAGGCTACTTTTCATCCCGGAAAATTTCAACAAACTCGTTTTCACAACTAAACTAGCCGGCATATTTAGCGGATCATAAAAAAAAGGTCCATAATTATAAAAATATGGTTTTATTTTAAAATCTATTTACTACACTTCTTTTGTTATTTAAAGTTTCATTTGTTTTACTTAAAATGAGATCACATTAAGAACAGATTTTGCGAGTAAAGGCTATTTGTGAAAAATGGTACATTTTTGAACTTTTCATGTAACCGGGAAAAGTGAAATTTAATATTAAAATAACAATTAATTAAATTATAAAAATGGTGATTAATATCGCGTATTTCCTCCGTGCTCTTATACAAAGTTTCTACCCGTCTAGGCATACTGAGAATGATCTTATCGATGGTGTCCTGGGATAGTCTCCGCCATTCCTCAACTACGGCGATTCGCAGTTCACCCACGTTGGCAGGAGCTGGAATTCTGGACTTAACTTTTCTTTTCAGCAAGTCCCAAACGTGCTCTATTGGGTTTATATCCGGTGATCTCGCCGGCCACTCCATAACAGTGATATTCATATCATTAAGATAAGCTTGAGTTACCCGAGCGGTATGCGGCCGAGCATTATCCTGCATAAAAACAAAATCGTCACCGATATATGGGGCAAACGGTACGACATTTTCTTCTAAAACTTCTCTGACATAGCGGTCTGCAGTCAGACTCCCTCTGTCAATCACTACCAAGTCTGTGCGAGCTCCCAAACAAATGCCCGCCCAAACCATTATCGATCCACCACCGTATGCAAATGTAGTTTCAAAATTTGTCTGAATGTATCGTTCTCCTTTGCGTCTGTATATTCTTTGCCTGCCGTCAATTTTATTTAAGAGAATTCTGCACTCATCACTAAACAATACCTTACTCCATTGGTCCGCGTTCCAAAGTCGATGTTCCTGAGCAAAAGTTAACCTGTTTCTACGATGATTTACCTCGAGCCTTGGAGCCTTGGCGGGCACAAACGAACCCAAACCAGCTTCTTCGAGCCTTCTTCGTACCGTACGCTCACTTACGGTTACACCCTGCACTGCTTCTAACTCATGTCGGGCTTGGACGGCCGTCAAACGGGGGTTCCTACGTACACGAAGCCGAATGAAACGATCATCCCTACTCGAAGTGCGTCTTTTTCTGCCTTGTCCTGCTCTTCTCACATAAGTATCGGTCTCCCTGAACCGTTGGATACTGCGATGGATCGTTGAAACTGGTTGACGAAGATCTCTGGATATCACTCTGTGGGTTTGACCATTTCTTCGCATTTCGAGTGCCCTGGCAATCTCCGTTGGGGCTAAGTCAGGCATAATTCAGTCATCAACTCCAGAAAGATATGCGATTAAAAAAAACTAACAAAAAACAGTATTTCAATGAAATTTTAAATCAAACTCAGAAGGAAGAAATACTCGAAGTTCGCTCCAGATATATTCCAGGTGTATTTGAATAAAATTAAAACAATTGCATAAAATGTGATGTTCAGTTGTTTTCTTAATATGAAAATATTTCTTTTTAAATTAAATGACGTATAAACCAGCCAGCAACCTGATGATACTGATACTGATATCAAACCTTTTTTTTATGTTCCGCTAAATATGCCGGCGAGTATATAATATTAGTATATATGTCAAAATGCTTTCAATATTTTATAATATCAATATCTTTTGAATTTCCCAACCAAAGTTTATTTACACGCACCCTATATTGCTTTAGACTTCAAAGCTAACCAAACATTTGCGTTAAGTTCCAAATATTTGTCAACCCTGTATATTTTAGATGTAACTACCCCACGCTTTGAGCAAGACATCAAAGTGGCTTGGACCTCTCCTACTGCAGATATTTCAAAGTAATTTTGATAAGCACTGCTGCCCTATTCTCTAACTCAGTGGCATTATAGCTATTTATGCAACTGTATCGTAATGACTAATTACGTACAGTTGCATACAAGATTTTATCTACGACAAGGACGTCTTTATAATTTTTTACTTTATAAATTAATAAAAACCAAAAGTGCCAGAACCCAGAGCCGCTAAGATATAGGTATCCTATTTATGAAGATAACCATATCGATACAGCTACGACTCATAACGATACAGCTCCCATACAACGAACTGTATCGTTATGAGAAGCAAACACGAAAGAGGGTTCAATTCGATATAGTTGTCAAATTCGAAATTGGAACTTTTCGATGCTGGAGTAGATAAAAAAATTAAAGCCACTGATATTATTTATCCATTGAAGGTTTGCTATTCATTATTCATAATATATTTCATAGCAAACCTTCAATGGATTAAAATATGTTATATGTATTCACGGTGGTCAATCACCAAAGAAATTATAAATCTGACTACACGGAAAATTAGTGCGCAATTGTGTCTACAAACGCAGGGGCTTACTTTATTCCCTTACTCTCATATTCTGATGGGTTGGCAAACAAACATTACCGGATAGAGATTAGGCGCAGGATGGGCAGTTTCACGTACTATCCGAGGCTGAAACTTCAACTTACTAAGCTCCAAGTTAGCACTAAGAATTTTGGGTCAAAAAAACCCAATAAGTACCTACTTAATAACTTTTAGCCCGACCCGAGCATCGAATCTAGAACCTCGTAATCACTACACCAACGAGGATATCACCAAATGATAGCATGGAGCGGTAACAAATTCCTTCAGGAGATGAACACGTTTAACTTTTTTAATCTCAAACTTTCGTTTAACACACTTCCCGAAGTTTGAATTCGTTAGACAAAGTAGATTTTCCAGACATTTATAAGATTAGGTGAAACACCGTGACTTTGTACGTTACACTTTGTACTGATAAACCTACTTCAAGAGACCCTAAATTTAATCCAAACTTAAAATGCGACAGTGTATCTGTCTGTCTATCCGTCTGTCTGTCTACTAGGCCTTAACGGTTCATATTTCTACCGATTTTGATGAAATTTTGTATAGAGGTGGATTAAAAACAGAAGAAGGACATAGGCTACTACTTTATCCCAGAAAATTAAGGAGTTCCCCTGAGAAAAAACGGGTCTGAAACGCACATTTTATCATTTCCGGTTTCTGAGCGGTGGTTTTGGTCTTAAAATAAAAACATGGATATGTAATTATGTTGGGACTCTGTCACTAAATTAACCATGTTACGAGTATATGTACACATATACTATGCAAATAATGTATCAGAATCTGAATATTGACTTGTACGGCTTATGCAATTCACTTTGCTTTGTATTAGTGGCTGTTATTAAACTGCATAGTAGACAGTAATAGTACATTACTGCCCAGGCCGGAAATGATTTAAAAAAAGTCCTTTTTTAGTCCTTCGGAAGTTTTTTCGAGTCCTTTTTTAGTAAACAAGGCCGTGAATTGCAATTTCGGCCGAGACTTCGAGCAAGTAGGAGTAAAGTTATTTGACAGTTATGTCATTTATATAACTGCCTACTATGCAAATGACCCTAAGACAAGAAGTAATTAAGTAAAATAAATTCCACTGGAATATGATTAATCTTTACTCAAGCAATTACAATTACAACAGACGTTCAAAGTCGACTTGCTTATCCTGAGGATTTACTTTTCCACGTTATGCAAATTATATTTGATCTCGAAACGAAATTCGAATAACCCTGGCAAGGAGCGATTCAGTCGCAAATTAAATCTTTTGCCGAATAAAGAAATGACACTTCTCAGGAAAATTGTCTCTTTTTTTCGGCTTTCGAGTAAACATGAATTAAGTGCTTCGGAGAATTGGTAAAAAATTCCTACTTGGCAACTTATAAAAGTTGAAGCCTATACAGAAGAAAATGATCATCCCACGCGTTTTTATGTTGAAAACACACGACGGACGGGACATGGCAAACCGCCCAGCGCAGCGCCCACGTCGGAGAGGAAACAGCGTTTCATCGTGTCGCGCAAGTCTGTGCAGTTCAATATAAATAGTGTGCATTGAGATTTGGAACTGACGTTTTGTACTGTACCGTATAGTATGTTTTCGCCTCTGCAAATTCCAAAGAGAACTCTTCAATTTTCAGTGATAAAAAATAGCTTGTGCGGGACGTGAAAAGTTGGTAAAAATCAGCCAAATGGATGGATCGTGAAAAGTTTACAGACAAATAAACTTTCGCATATATATAGATATTGGGATGACCTTGATAATGAGAGCAGTCTACGAAGGTTCTACCAGTCATTCGAAGGAGTAACGCCGCTGGAGAGATTTCAATACAAATTCAGTCATTCTAGCACACAGTTAGTTTTATTTATTGCTCCCGATAAACATACAAAGACCATAACATATATCATTACAAAAATATACACTAGCCATCCTCTAGAAACTTAAACGATTAGAGGTTTAGTGTATACAAAGGTTGGACACTCCAATTATTGTGGGTGACGATCTACACGATCCTGTAAGAGTACATACCTTACTTACTGTAAGATACCTACTTACGTAAATAATAATACACTAGCTGATGCCCGCGACTTCGTCCGCGTGAATTTAGGTTATTTGGTTCCCGCGGGAACTCTTTAATTTTCCGGGATAAAAAGTAGCCTATGTGTTATTCCAGACTATAATCTATCTGTGTGCCAAATTTCATCCAGATCCGTTCAGGCGTGATTGAGCAACAAACATTCATCCATCCATTCAATTCTATACTAATACTAGCAGATGCCCGCGACTACGTCCGCGTGGATTGAGGTTTTTTGGTTCCCGCGGGAACTCCTTAATTTTCCGGGATACAAAGTAGCCTTCGTGCCATTCCAGACTGTAATCTATCTCTTTGCCAAATTTCAGCCAGATCCGTTCTACCGTTGGCGCGATGATTGAGTAACAAACATCCATACATCCATCCAAACTTTCGCATTTATAATATTAGTCATATTATAAATTAATATAGAAGTACAGAACCTTAATCGACGAAGTCGCGGGCATTAGGTAGTTTATATGCACAAGCACACTTGCACAGCACAGCTGTCCCAAGCACAGCTGGGGCGAGTCAAATCCAATCCAAACAGTAATTTACCAAGTAGCGGTTGTATTTTTCAGGATTAATCTAGATAACCTACGTAATCCTAAAACGCAACCTAAGGGAACAAACTAATCAGCCTCTCAACCGCACGCCTCCCAGACCTCTCCACTTGTTAGGTTTGCTGTTTACGTTTTAGGATACTTTAAATTGAGAATTTCTGTGTCATTCCATGTAGGTATATTATGTTAGTGGAATACTGTTTTTTTTAAATTCACTTAATCCCCCCGATATTTATCTTTCAGGGTCCTTGTATTGTATAACTGTTTGAAAATTTATTATACTACCGAATCAAACAAAAACAAAGAAAAACAAAAGAAAAAAAACATTTCGTACTAATTTTATAAATGCGAAAGTGTGTTTGTTTGTCCTTCAATCACCTCCAACGAAGCAACGGATCGACGTGGTTATAATTTTTTTTAGATCAACGTCAAAAGTCATCTTAACCACTGGTTATACTACAATATAATTAATTATTTCATTGAAGTTATCGTAAACATCATTAAGTAAGTAAAACATCATTGGTATAATTTAGGCGCGTTTAAACTCAAGGGACCTCTTTTATTCCATTTGTAAAAAATAATTATTGAAACTTGACGGATGGATGGATAGACGCTCTAAAGACTAAGCGAAACTATAAAGGTGATACTTGGTTTACAATTCGTTGTATAAAAAAGTTCGTTCCCTAAAAAGTAGCGCTTATACGGAAACATCGTATGAAGCTAACTCGATAAAAAAGTTAACCCGAAATCCAATTTACTTTATCTCGAGGATTAAGGCCATAAGATTAAAGTATAAGAATGTACGTATATCACACGCTGCAGCAACCGAAACGCTATTTAAAGTTCACTAGGAATATATTTTTCGGCTCAGTGAGAACTTTTAATGATGTTCACTTTGAATGCAGGTTTTTATTTAACAACTAGTGCTTAAATGTCTTAATAGGTCAGGATTGCTGAAAAAAAAAATGAGATTGTACTTTGTTTTACCGATAGGCGTTGGGGTCCCAAAGTGTTTGAATGATGGCCTCGCACTGGCAAGCATAGCGTTGAACGACCCCTCACTAGATGGACGGACGATCTCAAGCGTGTAGCTGGGAGTCGCTGGAAACAAGCGGCACAAGACCGTGCTCTGCGGCGATCCATGCAGGACAACTTCTTTGTTTTATCACGGGCGTTGGAACTCTGTTAAAATTTCACTAGGAATATTTTATTTAGTAAGATAAAATGAATATAAAATAGACCAAAACGAAGTCCTATAACTTGTCATATTTTGATAAAAATAAAGGAAAATAGCGGTAAACATAAAATAATTGATATTTTCCTAAAGTGCCGCCAAAATCGACGGCCAATTCCCAATCGATTACCTACACCTTCCATACAGAAAGGCTTGATTAGTTACGGAGCGGACAAAGCCTCCCATATATCGCCATGGTTACCAATTTTATGTTATGACATTCTTTCCTTTAATCATAAGGTACTGACTACAGAGATATTTTTCTATTGACTGCCTCGTTGGTCTAGTGGTTAGTATGTTCGACTGCGGCCGACGAGGTCCCGGGTTCGATTCCCGGGTCGGGCCATAGCAAGTATTGGGTTTTTGTGACAAGAAATTCTCAGTACTAGCCCGGAGTAAGGAAGTTGGCGGTGTTTCACCCCCGTGCCTCGGAGAGCACGTAAAGCCGTCGGTCCTGCGCCTGATCTCTCTCCGGTCGTGTCGGATTTTCCGTCCCATCAGGCTATGAGAGTAAAGGAACAGAGAGTGCACCTGTGTATGCGCACACACTTGCGTACTATAATATCTCCCGCGCAGATGGCTAATTTCTCTGGAGATAGGCCGCCGTGGCCGAAATTCGGTCGGGAGGACATTATTATTATTATTATTATTCTAAAAGCTAAAACACGCTTCGGACAGGACAGGGCACATCTGCGCGAAACGGCAGCGTATAGTAAACACGTTTCATCCTGTCGCACTAGTCTGTGTAGCTCCATATAAAAGTGCGCGCGTGGAGTTTATGCCAGCTATTTAAAAACAGTCCACAACGTGCTTTCGCCCTTAGATACGGACATAATACTATTCATGAGCGATAACACACTATGGAGTATGGACAGGACAAAACGTCAAACAAACTACAAACTTGTGCAGCAGTAATGTCAGATGTGCATCAATCAAACTTATAGTCGTAGTTCTTTTGTGTGATATACTAGCGAAGGCCCGCGACTTCGTCTGCGTGGTTTGAGGTTTTTTAGTTCCCGCGGGAACTCTTTAATTTTCCGGGATAAAAAGCCTATGTGCTATTCCAGACTATAATTTATCTCTGTGCCAAATTTCAGCTAGATCCGTTCAGCCGTTGGGGCGTGATTGAGTAACAAACATCCATACATCTATACATCCATTCAAACTTTCGCATTCATAATATTAGTTAGTGATAATATATCACATAATTATATATTATTTATTTCAAAGTCCTGACTGACTGACTGACTTATATATCAACGCACAGCCTAAACCGCTAGGGTTAGAGACTTGAAATTTTGACAGTAGCTTCTCTTTGTAACGTAGGCGCTCGCTAAGGAAGGATTTTTCAAAATTCCACCCCTAAGGTGGTGAAATAGGGGTTGAAAGTTTGTATGAAAGTCCGTCATTTCTCAAGTTATATCCATGAAACTTAGTATATGAGTTACCGGTAAAAAATAAAGAAATACGTGTTTCACAGTTTTTCAAAATTCCACCCTTAAAGGGGTAAAATAGGGGTTGAAAGTTTGTATGAAAGTGATGAAACTTAGCATTTGGGCTTTCAGTTAGATATGCAGACGTACGTGTTTCACCATTTTTGAAAATTCGACCCCCAAAGGGGTGAAATAGGGGATAAATGTCCTTCATTTATCAACATATTTTTCAAGTTATAACAACGAAACTTGGTATTTTGGCTTTCGGTATAATATAAAGAAGTACGTGTGTAACAGTTTTTCAAAATTCCACCCCCAAAGGGGTGAAATGCGAGTTGTAAGTTGGTGTAAAAGGCCGACGTTTTTCAAGTTAAATAGCCGTGAAACTTGATATTTGGGCTACCGGTTTAAATTATGAAATACATAATCCACAGTTTTTATAAATTCTATCCCAAAGGACGTTAAATAGTCCTTTAATCACGCAGCAACAGAGCAACGGATCGACGGGTTTTTTTTCATGGGTTCTTTTTATCCCGGAAATTAAGGAATGCTGGGAATTAAAAAACTTATGCCACGCGAACGAAGTCGCGGGCGTCCGCTAGTCTATATATATAAAATTCAAAGTCCTGACTGACTGACTGACTTATATATCAACGCACAGCCTAAACCGCTGGTCCTAGAGACATGAAAGGACATTGACCAAATTCGCCTAAGAATCAACATACGTTTGAAATATACAGTAATTCTTAGCTTATTTTATAACCTTTATTCCAAATATTAGAATTCAACGGACACTTCAAATTAATTAAAAAATAAATAAATGGGTATTCAATTGATTACTATACGTTTCCGTCTCTCGATTATTAACCACGGATCAATAACTTACAGGTTAAAATAATATCCAATACAACCGCTTGAGCGCTAGATCTGTATCGTAAGCAACAAGGTAAAAGCACCTTAAAGTGCTAAGTGCGCTAGTATTCTGAATCTCGCAACGCCATCTATTGAAAGTACCATAATTTAATATTTCTATCGCCATCTGTGAAGTTCTCGATGAACTATGACGATACCTGCATCCTTAATAATAACGCCATCTGTAATGTTTTTGATGAACTACGGCGAATCTTGTCTTATCTACATACTGTTTGCAGCTCTATTACAATTGGATAAAGATGACATTTATTTGTTCAAGCAGATTGATTGTGAAAGCTGAAATATCCTCAAAATTGAAAATATTTTTGGTAATAAGTAATTTCTTAGCAAGTGTCCGTTGTTTTAATCTGCTCTCAAGTATAAAAAGGTATTAATTTGGACCCAGTAATCAATGTTTTATGATGGTTGGTTCTTAGGCGAACTTTGTATGGGGACGGAACAATGTCCTTTGGAGGGTGTGTTCTTTTTAAAGAGTAGGTATCCACTAAGAAAGGATTTTTCGAAATTTCACCCCCAAAGGGGTAAAATAGGGGTTGAAAGTTTGTATGAAAGTCTGTCATTTTTCAAGTTATATCAATGAAATTTGGTATTTGAGCTACCGGTTCAAAATGAAGAAATACGTGTGTCGCCATTTTTGAAAATTCTACCCCCAAAGGGCTGAAATAGGGGGTGAAAGTTTGTATGAAAGTCTTTTATTTTACAAGTTATTTTTCAAGTTATATCTACGAAACTTGGTATTTTGGTTTTCGGTAAAAAAATAAGAAGGACGTGTGTAACAATTTTTAAAAATTCCACCCCCAAAGGGATTAAATAGGTGTTGAAAGTTTTATGAAATTCCGTCGTTTTTCAAGCTATTGCCATGAAACTTGGTATTTGGGCTTCCGGTTAAAAAGGATGAAATACGGATTTCACAATTTATAAAATTTCTATCCCCAAGAAAGTCAAATAGGGAGTTTGTCCGTCAACACCGCAACAGAGCAACGGATCGGCGTGATTTTTTTCATGGGTTCTTTTTATCCCGGAAATTAAGGAATGCTGGGAATTAAAAAACTTATGCCACGCGAACGAAGTCGCGGGCGTCCGCTAGTCTATATATATAAAATTCAAAGTCCTGACTGACTGACTGACTTATATATCAACGCACAGCCTAAACCGCTGGTCCTAGAGACATGAAATTTGGAGGGTGTGTTCTTTTTAAAGAGTAGGTATCCACTAAGAAAGGATTTTTCGAAATTTCACCCCCAAAGGGGTAAAATAGGGGTTGAAAGTTTGTATGAAAGTCTGTCATTTTTCAAGTTATATCAATGAAATTTGGTATTTGAGCTACCGGTTCAAAATGAAGAAATACGTGTTTCGCCATTTTTGAAAATTCTACCCCCAAAGGGCTGAAATAGGGGGTGAAAGTTTGTATGAAAGTCTTTTATTTTACAAGTTATTTTTCAAGTTATATCTACGAAACTTGGTATTTTGGTTTTCGGTAAAAAAATAAGAAGGACGTGTGTAACAATTTTTAAAAATTCCACCCCCAAAGGGATTAAATAGGTGTTGAAAGTTTTATGAAATTCCGTCGTTTTTCAAGCTATTGCCATGAAACTTGGTATTTGGGCTTCCGGTTAAAAAGGATGAAATACGGATTTCACAATTTATAAAATTTCTATCCCCAAGAAAGTCAAATAGGGAGTTTGTCCGTCAACACCGCAACAGAGCAACGGATCGGCGTGATTTTTTGCATGGGTATTGGGTATAGTTGAATACCTGGAGAGTAACATAGGCTTCTTTTTATGCCGGAAAAGTAAGGAGTGCCTGTGGGAATTAAAAAACTTATATCACGCGGACGAAGTCGCGGGCGTCCGCTAGTAATTGGGATGTTGCCCATGTCAAAAATAAATTATATTTTAGTGATCATTAAATAGATGGTCCACCATTTTATTTTATTATTTTATAAGTAAAAAGTCATCAAAAAGTTAAAATAATCCCATACTAAAAGTGCGTTTCGCTTTCGACATACGAATAGAAAATTGCTGATATGAGAAGTTGTCATAATACGGCCCCAGTAACCAGTTGTTTGGTTGTGGTAGGTGAAAGATGCACGATGCAATAGGTAACAAACACACAGACATTAATTTTAATAACGTATAGGAAGATTTGTAACAAAGTAATAAGTAGATTCCTTTTTCTGTGGATTGTAAGATTTAACGAATCAGAAGGGCTCTCAATTTGCGAGAGCATCACGGTTCCCCAAGAGGGTGCAGATCGGAATTGCAAATCCGCCACTAAATTTGCAAAGAATACACGGAAATTATGCAGGACCGCTCCAAGAGACACCTTTATGTCCGCGGGACGTACCGTGGCCTAGATCACGGTTCTATTAATTAAGAAGCTGTATAATTCTTGCAAGCAAATTCTTTGAGAAGAATTGCCAAAGTCAGAGAAAAATGGCATGAACTGGCGGAGGCCTATACCCAAAAAGGGGTCCTTGTCAAAAATATAGATACTAGTGACTGTAATTAAAATTATTAAAAAATACGACTACTTTGCCGTAGACACACATATCTACATACACGGACCCTGAAAACATAACACTCCTTTTTTCAACAGTCGTGTAGTAAAAATCCCCTCGAATGGAAGTACGGCTACCACTGCTACTACGTAACGATACCACAGTCATTAATTAATTATCTTTGGAATCGTATTTACTATTTTAATAAATATAATTTTTTTTTGTGAATCACTGGTATATATTTTTGGAATCTACTCATCATTTTCTAGATGATGATTATATAGTTAATCTTAATTTCGAATTTTTTTTTCAACTCTAGCCTTCAATGCGGAACCATCAATTTTTTAAAAATTTAACAAGCCTATGTCACCCGGAATAAGCTAGAGATTCTAACGATACCTAATTTATCAAAATCTGTTCAGGCGTAGGTATAAAAATTATGGTGCAATATACAAACTCACATAATACATACATACATACATGAACCCTGAAAACAATATACCTACTCCTTTTTTCGGGCATTCGTATAAAAATCAAGAAAGATAACATACGTATTTAAAAACTTATCAATTAATATTGTAACTAACACAGAACAAAACAACTCTTACTTCTTACACACATACACTCACACACATGCACACACATACACACACACCCACACACACACACACACATACTAACCAACTAACGATTAGAATAGATATCATAGCATATTACAAAATATATTACAATTAAAAATAATATACACTGTTAATTTATTATCAATATGCTTGATTGAGTCTATCTATTGAAAGTTGAGAGAGAGTGAAAAGATAAATAATTTATAAGGTATAGGATAAGGATGGCAATTTTTTTTAATTATCCCGCAATTTTTTCCAGCTTTCCCTACACAGATTTTTTGTTTGGCAGTCAGTTTATCTATTTGTTCGTATTGATTAGTTAAACTATATAGTAATCCAATATGCACACTATTCACAGTTTAACTTGAAAGAAAGAGGGTGAATATCTTAATATATATAAATCTCGTGTCACAATGTTTGTCCTCAATGGACAAACATTGTGACACGAGATTGTCCTAAACCACTTAACCGATTATAATAAAATTCGCACACCATGTGCAGTTCGATCCAACTTGAGAGATAGGATAGTTTAAATCTTAAAAAAACATCAATTCACGCGGACTAAGTCGCGGGCATCATCTAGTAATATTATAATCTTGAAAATGTAAATTGCTCATATTTTGCATCAGACAACGATTTAGAAGGGCCAGACGGTTAGTTTCGCTTGATCAAGAAATTGCCAGCCATAAAATTGCCACAAAACGATGACAAAATGTCACCGTAAGATATGGAAATTCTAACCATATTGACTCCCCCAGATTCCACCTTCGAGATCTAGTTCCTTTTAAAATATACGACAGCAAATATAATATCGTAGTCGTAGTCGACTCCTACATACCGCGGTGCTACACCCCCTAGATCCGTGTCTCCATGCAGCTCGTCCAATGTCGTCAGACCACCTAGCCGGAGGACTGCCAACTGTCTGTTCTTCTTCGAATGTACTAATTTTTGAATGATGAGTCCACGATTTTTTTTCGAATGTCTTTTAAATTAATTTTTGTCAACTGTTATGAAGTTGTGTAGCATTAAAAGTACCACAAATTTGTCTACATGAGTTTTCATCTGTCGTCTCATGTAAAGGTGCCCGTGAGTAAATCTTGATAAACCAATATAAATTGTTCGAAGGTTTGCCGATCACCCTCACATTTGCTAAAACGAGCAGCGTAGACAGCGTATTATTATTTAGGAGGTGTTTATCTTGTAATCCATACTAATATAAAAAATGCAAAAGTGCGTCTGTTCGTCTGTCTGTCTGCTATGCTTTAATGGCCCATCTTTCCAACCGATTTTGATGAAATTTATTACAAAGATAGGTTGTATCTTAGTTGTTAGTATCCCGGAGAAGGACATATGTTACTTTTTATCCCGAAAAATTAAGGACTTCACGCGAGAATTAGCAAATACTTGATCCACGCCGACGAAGTCGCGTGTAAGTATACATATTTATATTTTATAGTCTCTTAAAAATGACACTAATTAAGTTATTGCAAGTGCTATAGGGCATGTTCAGTGTGGGGGATTCTTCTTCCGGCAGGTAGAGCTTAGAAATTTATAATGATTTAGTTGAATCTGGTCTAGTCTACGGAGAAACTTTAGTTGGGGTATTTACAATTCTACCAATATACTGACAAAATAATTTGACAGCGCCGCATTGACCCCGTTGGGATTAAAAAAAACTATAACTATACACCCTCTACCCTGCTTCTATTTAGATCTCACCATCACCTCGAATCGAGATCGGAGTAAAAGGTCATCGCTGTTATCGCATAAAAAAAGATAAATCTTAAATTTATCATATGCCACATTCTTAGGTATTAAGTACCTAAATATTTTTGACTAGTCAAATAGGTATTACTAATAAGATCATAATATCAAAGGTCAGGTTAGCTGTTGTCGATAATGGTTCACGGGTCGCGGACTTCAAATGGGCTAGCATTGTGGCAGAAAGTGTTAGTTTCTCATTGAGTTAGATTATATAGAGTAGCAAATGTCATACTGCATACATCGACGATGAAAAAAGCGTCCCTGCCTAAGGGAAGCAATAATACCGAAACGTAAACTGGAACTACACTCGCCGGCATATTTAGCGGAACATAAAAAAAAGGTTTGATATCAGTATCATATAAGGTTGCTGGCTGGTTTTATTACCAAATTGCTAAAAAGTTGACATTTAAACTCAAAAGGCTTCAAACTCAAATTGGACAGGATTGTAAAGGTCTGATTTCAAGCTAATATTAGATCAAAGCAAAGGGGCTACGCCCACGCCAGACTTTTTGTAGGTCCGATAATCGGGCCGACTTTGTGACCGACTCAACGCACACACCCGTCATTTGTCAGTGACTCAATTTTTAGTCTTCACAGATTAAAGATTGAGTATCTATGAGCTATCTTGCTTAATATGATTCTTGAATGGCGGCCTCGCACTGGGAAAAGCAGCGTTGGACGACCCCCACTAGGTGGACGGACGATCTCAAGCGTGAATCTGAGGCCGCTGGATACAAGCGGCACAAGACCGTGCTCTGTGGCGATCCATGCAGGAGATCTTCTTCATAACACGTGAGTTTATCCGGTAGTTATGTATAATTAAAATGAATATCATTCACGATGGTTTAAACGTTGAAATATTATAAAATGTATGTTTTAGACAGACCGGTCTTAAGAATAGTACTTTTATTTTTACAATATTTCAATGAATTTAAAAGGCAAGGTTTCACATCAATCAATCAAGTTTCGAAATTGCAGTCTACCGAATAACCATAATCGCTGCTCTAGTACAAAGTCACAACTCTTTGTAGTTTTTTAGTAAAAGTAGCTATAAATTTCACCACTCTGAAGTCGGATTTCATATTGCCTAAAAGGCTCCGAGTTTTACATATTAAAGCTTTAAATAGAAGGATTTATTTCATGTAGTGCGTTGCATAAATTTTAATCTGTAGAAACTTATACTTTACTTGTTATACAGAAGTTTTAGAAAGTTGTACATATATTACATATTAAGTTTTTAAACGTTTTTGGAGGGAGGATTCGGTTGGATCACTACCCTAACGGCGAAGACGTGACGCCAAGCGATTTAGCATTCCGGTATGATACCGTGTAGAAACTTATCATACCTCTAATAGGTTAGCCTTCTACTACCGATGATGGAGATTTGTATTGTTTAAAAAAACTAATAACCGTTAAACTTTTATAATATTAGGTATCACATAAATATAAATAAAAGAAAGTTTGCAAAATGATTTTTCTTCTGCAAATAAGTGTGTAAAACTGAGTTATTATGAAAATGCTCGCGGTCATAATTAATTATAGAAGGAAAAGCAATCGCTCTTCATTCAAAAATTCAATTATAATTTAACGACGACGCTTAAAATAATATGCGAACGTTATTTTTGCCTTCGGTAAATGTTTTAAGGTAGGTACCATTCATGGCGACAATATTATTTTGTATTAAATACTTAAATGTTTTTTGAAAATTAGTTTTCCCATTTAACCTTTTGAGCTTTTAAGGTGGCGGGATAACCAGACTTTGCCTCTCGCCCGCACATTTTAAAATTTTCAATGATTGTTTGACAAATGTTCACTTTCTTGACAATCTCTCTCTGCGTCGTATTCCTCATTACTGAGGGCCGTGACCCCTTTCCATTAATCAAATACTGGTAGGAGTTTTCTTGGGATAGTAATGCGGTGGGTTCCCTCGTCCTTCCGCATACGACTCAACTAAGAGTATTGATAACTCATAGGTTTTTGTAACGGTTATTATTGGATGTTTGTGATAACAACCGGGACCAACGGCTTAACGTAGTCTCCGAGGCATGGAGGACAAGTAAAGGCCAAAATTTGAACCTCCAATTCGGTCACTCATCCAGTTACCGACTTGGGTCAACATTACTTAACCTTCGCAATCGACTGATAAGCGATGTCACAACTAGGCCACTCGTCCCTCACGTTCTTGACAATAATATCAAGAATAAAATATGTTAGTAGGAAAGCATAGGCCTCATTTAAATGACTTTGGAGCACATGTTTACCAATAAACATAAGTAGTAAAGGAAACAACTGAATTAACCTAAACCTTTGATAGAAAGTAAACGTCCTATATAAACACTTGCTCACACATCTGTATAGTTGGGAACTCGGGTCCAAGACAGCAAGGCCTTGCCAAAAGTTAAGACTTATTGACTTACAAACTAATTAATTCACCATATTGGTTGAACTCAAACCAATTTGATCCTTAAATCTTAAGCATACAGTTTACGGACACACATCTAAATGAATAAACATAGGTTTGCATTACTAACTATAGCACAAAGTCACACTTTCACTCGTTAAACTAAAGTGATTACTAATTTGCTCTCTATATCCGTAAATATAGAGTTTATTGTTAAGTTTACAAGATGTAGTTGTCGTAGGTAGTGTTAACTAACGTTCGAATCCGTTCGAAACCCAATTTACATGTAAATCGTTGAAGTCTTCGGATCAAGTTTGTTGTTGAGGAGTTGGACGTGTTCAGTCAATGCTTTGATAGATCGCTGCTGGTTGGCGTGTGCTAAACTATATACAATGAGTCATGCTTAAGTTGCCTTTTTTTGATTTCGTACAACAATTTTTATCCCACTATGTCTGTCCGTTTATCTAATCTATCTGCCACACTTGCATAATGTTTCAGTAACTTTAAATTCATAGAATTGTTTTGAAAGTTTAAAATAGTGTTGAAATTTAAAAAAGAAAACTAAAAATTGGTCGCAAATAGATAAAGCGTGGTATATTATGAAACGACTTCACCTAAATAGTACCGTTAGATTTTAATTTACTTCTATGACCCTTGGTTTTTGACTAACGATGAAAAATCTCAAAAAAAGTCATTCTTTTCGTAACAGATCACAAATCTCATTTTCTTGCACACAAAATTAAATCGAATATGAACCGACTCATATATTGAGGCTAGAATATCTAAGAAGCTTGAAAGTTCTAGCATGTTTAGAAGTACCTAATACTGGCGTAGCACGGTACTGAAAGGAAGTAAACTTAAAACCAGGCAGCTCTGCGCAACATCACTTTACAAGAGAACATATTCTACCATAAGCTTTGTTATTTTTCAAGTTAAAGCTTACGATATCTTTTAATAGAATAAATGAAATGTATTCAATCATGCCGCAACGGAGCAACGGAGCAACAAAACAAAAGCTGTAACAAAACAAAATTAACTTAATGAATAACAAAGTAGAAACGAGGTCGAGTGTTCCTTTGTAGTGAATTCTGATTTTTCAATGTTAATTTGGTTACATGTTGCGTTATATTCTAAAGCAATTTTCCCAATATGTTGTCATTTCTGTATCCCCTAGTGTGTCAAGATTCCTCCACTCGCAATTACCGATCAGCAAAGCGTTAAAAGAAATAATGCCATATAATTGTCAAGTCAGCCATGTCGGCACAATTGCCGATATTAGGGTCTTTTTCCGCACGGTGGATAATCAAGCCTTTCAAGAAAGACGTAATCACTCGAAAATTCTATATTGAATTAGAACGTTTAGGGGATCAAAATGATGTCTCTTTTCTGTATCGCCGAGTCGTGTGTAAATATTACTATATTATTGACTAGCGTTTGCCCGCGTCGGGGCTATCATGTATGTTTTAAGAAATTAATATCACTTGCTTCTAACGGTGAAGGGAAACATCGTGAGGAAACCTGTATGCCCGGGAGTTCTTCATGGTGTTCGCGGAGGTGTGTCCCAGTCTCCCATTTCACACTTGACCAGCGTGGTAGACTACGGCCAAACCCTTCTCATTCTGAGAGGAGACTCGGTCTCAGGTAGTGAGCCGACAATGAGTTTTAGCTATTTCCTGTAACTTCGTTAGCGCTTTGGGTTATTTTAGTGAAGAAGATTGAGTTGGAAATTTCTGAAAATCCTATACATATAATTATCAAGTACTAGCTGATGCCCGCGACTTCGTACGCGTGGATCGAGGTTTTGTTGTTCCCGCGGGAACTCTTGAATTTTCCGGGATAAAAAGTAGCTTATGTGTTAGTCCAGACTATAATCTATCTCTGTGCCAAATTTCATCCAGATCCGTTCAGCTGTTCTGGCGTGATTGAGTAACAAACATCCATTTGAGGTTTTTTGGTTCCCGCGGGAACTCTTTAATTTTCCGGGATAAAAAGTAGCCTATGTACTATTCCAGACTATAATCTATCTCTATGCCAAATTTCAGCCAGATCCGTTCAGTCGTTGGGGCGTGATTGAGTAACAAACATTCATACATCCATCCAGACATCCATCCAAACTTTCGCATTTATAATATTTGTTTGATTTGATGATTGACTTTAAGTGTAGAACTTAAGACTATAGGTTTTAAGTTCTCTACTTACTATGAGATTTTACCTAGTCTAGAAAATAGGCTAAATTTTATAACAACAAAGTTCCCACGGGATTTATAAACCTAAATCCAAGCAGACTGTCAAGGGCTTCATCATTCTAGTGTTTAACATAAAATCTGAATCCAGTTTCCGTATTGGAATTCCACGTTGTTTACACTGTCCAGTTTACATGACAGTTTGTTTAGGACGTCAGTCGACTCCGCGAGTCGTCCAAAACCAAGGCACCTCTGTACCCTTACCATAAGATTTTAATCGAGGCGTACGCTACTAAGCGAATAGGGTGATGCCTATGTCAAAATTACTTATTGATAATTAAATAGAGGGTCTTCCAGAATACCTAAAATTCACATCCTCGGATAGTTTTAAGTTTCATAACAATTTTAAACTTTAAATTAAAGAATTAGCGTTGAGATTTGATGACGTCACAACTATGTATTCCATACAAACTTCCATACTAGACCGCGTTTTTAAGTTTGATAAAGAGTTGCTGATTTGATTGAGTTGTCTATATCCCTATTCGAGCGTTATTATCAAACGACAACTACCATTTATAATATTACTAGCTGATCACAGCGACTATACGTCCGCGTGGATTGAGGTTTTTTGATCCCGCGGGAACTCCTTAATTTTCTGGGATAAAAAGTAGCCTAGTTGTATTCCAGACTATAATCTATCTCTGTGCCAAATTTCATCCAAATACGTTCAGCCGTTCGGGCGTGATTGAGTAACAAACATCCATACATCCATACAAACTTTCGCATTTATAATATTAGTATAGATGGAATTGATAGGGTGCCAGCTGTCATTATTACTATTTAAAATTTCAGCTTAACAACTATCCAATCGTGCATTGTCGAGTCAACATCTCCTGAAGATGCTCCGGTGTCGGAGTGAAACGTACGTTGAAAGTGATTTGGATTATTTATGTGGTGTGATAACTATCGCATGCTAAAAGTGTAAGATACACACTGTACCACATAGATTTACCTATTTTGGCAGTTTAAAGCGAATTAAACTTAGTTATTTCGTAATTAATGTTGTTGCGATCGAATGGGGAGAAAATCTCCCACTAGGCACACGGACTTGTTTCAGGTTCCGTATTTTTTATTACACCCGGAGCTGTTTTAACAAGCCTCGAGATTGAGTTCGTGTTTACTATCTGCTTAGGAAGATTTCCTTTTTTTTAGCGTAGCTGTGCTATGTCCCTCGTCTGAATATAAATTAGATTTTGAAGAATTTCTTAGAACAGTGATCTTATAACTAATTACTTACTTATAATATAATTCTAGGTAGGGTCAATTTGGAGATCTATAATATCTAGTTTTACTCTGGTCTGGTCTATTGGGAAGCTTCAGCCGTGGCTTGTTACCACCCTACAACAGCCATAAGGCTTAAGCGTTCCTGTATCATGCCGCTTAGAAATCGGTTAGAGGTATCGGTTAAATAAGCTTTGATGTCCCAGGTTAGCCCGCCGCCTTTTCTAACTCTCATCATCATATTTTCTTACCACTAGATTCAGGTACTCTTCAAATCAAGAATAGTGAATAGGCATCTAGGTAAGCGCACTCCACATTAGACCGTATCACCACTTGCAAGCAAGTCTAATTGCAGCCAGGCGCTAGCCAATATATATATATAAAAAAAATGAGATCGCAATCATAAATTAATTAACTTGTACAGTTCTTGCAGTTCACGAGTGCGCGTGGCTCATGGTGGTGTTAAAGTCCTATATGTATACGTGTGAATGTGTGCCTGTATGTGATTGCGCGTACGACTGACTGCTTCGAGAGGCACGCACACTTACGCAATATGCATAACTACAAGTAAAGTCCACGCGCGCTCGTGAATTGCACGAACTTTTTTTATAATACACCTTAGCCCTTGACTGCGATCTCACCTGATGGTAAGTGATGATGCAGTCTAAGATGTCAGCGGGCTAATTTGTAAGTAATATTAAACCCATACCCCTAATCGGTTTCTACACGGCATCGTGCCGGAACGCTAAATTGCTTGGCGGCAAATCTTTGCTAGAAGGGTGGTAACTAGCCACGGCCGAAGCCTCCCACCAGGCCAGACCAGAGAAAATTAACAAATTATAAATTCCCAAATTTACTCTGCCGGGGATCGAACCCGGGACCTCCCACGTTAAGACAACAGCGCTAAACACTGTGCCAGGGAGGTCGTCTACTATATTTTGAATAAAGAAAGAAATTCACAGTGAATCTACATATTGTAATGCATCTACCGAATCCGAATATACCGGATAGAACCCACTCAACCAAACACAAGGGTCCAGCTCCACTAGTCGGATAAATTGGAGGAATAATTCATTTTTCCAGTCGATGGATCACAACCAGCGGGATGCGTTTGAACCGACATCTAGTGAAAACACACGCTAGGAAAACATGCTCACAAACCGTCATATTATTATCATTCTAATATTATAAATGCGAAGGTGTGTTTGTTTATTGGTTTGTCCTTCAATCACGCCGCCACAGAGCAATGGATCGACGTGATTTTTTGCATGGATATATTGAGGTCCTGGAGAGTCACATATGCTACTTTTTATCCAGAAAAATTATGGAGTTACAGCGGGAATTGAGGTGAGGTGAGTCTGCATAATGTTTTAAAGTTTTCTAAAGGGTAACAAAGTCTGCCAATGAAATATTACCTGTCAACCTATTTTAAGGTTTTACAACAGCGAGAACTCTTGAATTTTTCGGGATAAAAAGTAGCCTATATCTTTCCCCAGGATACAACCGTACAGGAATACCTGTACCAAATTTCATTGAAATAATTTGAACAGATGGGCCGTGAAAGCGTTACAGATAGACAGACACGCTTTCGCATTTATACAGCGGCGTTTTGCAAATATTTTCTCGAACCTGAGTATATTCCGTATTTGAGTGAAGTTGATGAAGTTTAAATCACAATACGCAATTGAGTTTTAAAGAGTTTTGAATCAACTCACTCAATAACATGTATGCTTATTAACGAAGTTATTTGATTTTTCCAAATAAAAAGTTAAATTTAATCATAAAAGAACCTTTTAACTCTGTGAACGAGGTACTTTTTCGGAGAAACACTATCTATTGGTTTAAAAATTTAAATTCTGTTCAGAACTTTTGAGATTTAGGCCCGCTTGCACAAGGATATTTAAACTGATTTAGTTACATTTTGTAATGCTGTCCTTTTTGGCAAATGCATATTTTAGTACCGAAAAGCATTATAATATTTTACTAAATCAATTTAAGAGTCCTTGTGCAAGTGGGCCTAAGTTTTGTTCTATCACCTCATTTGGCAAACTAGCCAATATATGCACGAAACACGGTTATTTCTTAACGTGAACCCTACTGCGTTTACAATAAAGCATCAATACTGTTTCTCAAAGAATTCTGATTTGTCTAAAATAGTGCAGGAATAATTTTGTCGTGTATAATCGATTATGTTATATTATAATATCTCGTTATTGGGATCTGACGCTATATGAATGGTATCTATATGTATATAATAGGTATCTGCGCCATACCTCTAATAATATATAGCTTTTCTCGTAGTTTTCGGTTACAGGAATGCACACTAAGAAATACTAACAAATAATGCCGAATGAAGTCCACTAAATAAATGGAATCACATATAAATGTAATGTACTCGGGTCAGTGGTCCTCTCTCATTATGCTATTGAAAGACGCTGCGGAAATCCCTTACGTAGATTGAATAAAATACACACATGTCACAGTATAGCAACCGTACAGTAGCGCGCAATTCCCTTGAGTATGGTCCGTTATTAATGTTTATAATAATACAAGATGACGTCTGCGACTTCATCTAAGTGCACTAAGCATTTTAATTCCCGGGGGAACTCCTTTATTTTCCGGGATAAAAAGTAGCCTATATGTCCTTCCCCAGTAACTAACCATACCTATACAAAATTTCATCAAAATCGGTTGAACAGATGGGCCATGAAAGAGTAGCAGGCAGACAGACAGACGGACAGACAGTCATGCACACTTTGGCATTTATAATATTAGTATGTCTGGATTATGTTTGCTTGTCGAACAGACTTAGTTCTAAGATTCGCCATGGTAACTGTATACAAAACATTTCTTTCAGTGCAGTTCACAGACATAGACACCGAGGTTTGAATATTTTGGTTACTTTCGTAGCATTATCAACAAAATCTCAGCCCGCGGACGTCGCCAAAGAACGCAACCACACCCGGTCCTCGGCCTTCATCCAGCCACTTCCCGCCATCCAGCCCCACATTGCGCTTAATTGTACGCGGTCTCCAATTTTAAACTTTCTGGCTCCAACGTATCATAATTTTAATTTTAGGGTAATGCTTTAATGGATTCTATTTCCATGCTGCAGAAAAGGACTGTTCGAGAATCGAGCCATATATAGTACCAAGAGAGTTCGTTAGAACTTTTACAGAAATTAAAAGAACAGTTCCCGTTGGTCAAAACTGTAGGTATGATTGCTACGTTGCGTTTCTATTGAATATGAATGAAATGGTATCTGGATCCATTACAATATAGTACATGTAATAATATTATCGACATGTAATATCTATTGAAATAAACTAAAACTGTTACTGGGCCCGCCAACCCGCATAGGAGTAGCGTGGTTGGTCTGAGCTCGAAATCCGTCTCTCCTAAGAGACATTAGACATATGCCCAGCAGTGGGACGTTAATGGGCTGTTGTAAGCTTATTATAGATGCAATAGAGGCTATATTATTATTAAAACGTTATACCTATATTTTTATTTTTATTCCCCTTTTGAAAAATCCCATAAAAGTATTTGGTACAGTCTTTCAATCTTATCTGGCCCGGTGGCCAAAATTGGAACTAGGTTTTATGCCTGCTTAGTTTTTGTTTTATTTTTCATATCTACTAGCGACGCTGCTACCAGGTCAGGGGCCATACTACCAACGCTTCGAGCAATACTTAAGCAATATTGCTCAAAATAACATGTCGTGTACCTTGACGATCCTAAAATAAGGATAAATCCTAAAATAAGGATAATTCTAAAACACGAATGTCAACAATAACAAAACAATATGGCTTTAAGCGTTGGTAGTATGACTATAGATAAGTTTGTGGGGCTATAGAACCCTTTGACAGAGCTCTGCGAATAAATTACAGAAGTCAGATGAAGAATCGGAATTTAAAAAAAAACTACTCCCGAACATCAAACGGAACGAAATTAAAAATCGATTTTCGGCAATCGTTCAGAAAATATAACTGCGTTATCTTCAGAATCGAAGAGTGGATTCCAATTTGCATTGCAGATGCCTTCCATTTCCAATTAACAATCAAGTGAATAAAATAATGTTCGATAAGCTATGGCGGTTGACTTTTTCAAACAAGACGAAACTCTAAATATATAAAAGGAAAAGTTGATTGACTGATCTATCAACGCATAGCTCAAACTATGACGGATTGGGCTTATATTCGGCATACGTTTAAATTGTTTTCATAATTGCGTTTAAAAAGAAAAAAATATACATAAAATACTAGCTGATGCCCGCGACTACGTCCGCGTGGATTGAGGTTTTTTTGGTTCCCGTGGCAAATCCTTAGTTTTCCGGGATAAGTAGCCATCATCTTTGTGCCAAATTTAATCCAAATCCGTTCAGCCGTTCGGGTATACATAATGTAATTATAATATATCTATTAATCATTATCGATTCATCCGTTTGGAAGCTATGATGCCATAGACAGATACACAGATACGCACGTTAAACTTATAACCCCCTATTTTTGCGACACGGGTTAAAAAACCCTGTCACATATTCGAAATTCATACAGAGTAGCAAAATTTCAGAGCTCAGATAGACTGAGACGTCAACACTTCAGTCTGTGGTAATTACATTGTTCTGTACCCATTCGGCATACGTAATTTTGGTCCAGAATTTCGGTTCCTACCAATGAATTTTTTTATTTACCGTCTTACTTAACTTTTTTGATCTCAAGTTGCTGATCGTTGAATTTCATCAAGTTAGCCCTTGAGGCATCACTTATCATCCGGTGAGGTTGCAATCAAGGGCTAACTTGTAGTGAGTAAAAATATGCGTGATTGAAGGAAAAATACACTTTCACATAAATAATATTGATACGCACGGATAACCACGGATTTCCGATTGACTTCGTTGAAAATAACTGACATGGAATTAATTATTGATATTATTATGTAACGTTACAAATTATAACGTTATAATGTATACCGTTACTATGTAACGATATCATTGTCACTGATTACTGTTATTTCTTACAACAACTGCGAACGTCGATGATTGGTTTGTTTTTAGGAGCGTCTTTCCAAACTTTGTTGTTTTTGCGTCTCAAAAGGTCCCCGTGGCTTTGTTTCATCGGGCCCCTTGAATTTATGATATTAATTCCTTTTGATTTTGTTGCCGTTGCGAACGATAATTTATTCTTAGATGCTCTGAAAGACAGTGTAGGTATTGTTTTAATGTAATTTTGGCGAACTTCGTATGAATTTTGAAAGTCTCATCATACTTAATATTATGGTGGATGGTTTTTCATTCAATCATGCTGCAACAGAGCAACGGATAGACGTGAATTTTTGCATGGTTATAGTTGAGGACCTGGAGAGTGACTTGGGCTACTTTATATCCCGAAATTTCGCGGGAATTAAAAAAAACTTATTCCACGCGGACGAAGTTGCGGTAGTCAGCTAGTCCTTAATTATTTTTTTAAGTTTAGTTCCATAGTGATTACGACTAAATGAATTTGCATTTATTAACTCAATGGCACTGCAGTAAAGTTTCATTACCGATTACTTTTGTTAATATTATAGTTCAGACGTCAAGTTTCCACTAGCAATACAACGTGCAGAAGTCAGTTTTTTTATTCGCTGGGAAACAACATTTACGCATCCCACCCTAAGATGGCAAGTTAACTTAAGTAACTTGCAAAGGAAGCCGGCTTTTACAAGTTTGCGTGAATACATGAATATTAAAGCTGACTTTTACAAGTAGTGATGCTTGCATCTTTAAGATTTAATTGACCAAACCACACTATCCACACCAATATTATTAACTATAAGTAGCTGATAGACTGCCTCGTTGGTCTAGTGGTTAGCATAGTCGACTGCGGATCACGAGGTCCTGGGTTCGATTCCCGGTCGGGCATAAAAGTTAGGTATTGGGTTTTTCAATTAAGAAATTCTCAGTGCCAGCCCGGAGTTGGAGGTTGGTGGTGTTTCACCCCCGTGCCTCGGAGAGCACGTTAAGCCGTCGGTCCCGGTTATTATCACTAACATGATAATAGTCGTTAAAGCCCGCCAACCCGCATTGGAGCAGCGTGGTAGGTCTAAGCTCTAATTCCCGCTCTCCTATGAGAGTGGAGGCCTGTGCCCAGCAGTGGGACGTTAATGGGCTGTAGTGATGATAGCTGATGCCCGCGACTTCGTCCGCGTGGATTGAGGTCCTTAGTTCCCGCGGGAACTCTTTAATTTCAGACTATAATCTATCTCTGTGCTTACTTAATATTATAAATGTGAAAGTTTGGATGGATGGATGTATGGATATTTGTTACTCAATCAAGCCAGAGTGGCTGAATGGATCTGGATGAAATTTGGCACAAATATACATTAGGTGTAGTCTGGAATAACACATGGGCTACTTTTTATACTGGAAAATTAAAAAGTTCCCGCGGGAACCAAAACACCTCAATCCACGCGGACGAAGTTGCAGGCATCAGCTAGTTAATAACTATAGCTATGCTAACCGCCAAATAGATTGTTATCATTATTAGGTACGCATACAATATTACGCAAACGATGTATATCATCGCCAGTTAGCTCATCTCATAGGTTCAGTGAGGACTTAAAGCTATAAATCCGCGAATCAATCATGATTCACAATAATTACACGGATAATAATATGCATATTAATTACTTATTGTATTTGATTTTGTAGGATTTGCTTAAACCGATTCAATTATTTCGATATAGTTACAATTAGTTCTGCAAAAGTTGATCTTCATTATTATGGCACTTTATGACAAAATTACGCAAAAAATGAATTATTAAAACCGGTTCCAATTTTCAGACTGAGTTAGGAAATATAACCGACCATAATTTAATCCACTATCCCGAACTAACCCTTTGGTTTTTGAGGTATATGTTAACCCGGTTAGTTAGCTAAAAGTGTGCCTATAGTTGCATTCTAATCAATCCTGTAGTTTCAGCGTGGTGTCGTAATAGACAGACAGAGAAAAAATTAAAAAAAAAATCGACGGCGGGGCGACGGCGACGGAATCAAATGTATGACTTTGTATGGGACCGGGACCTGCTAGAGAATTTTTTTTTTTTTTTTTAAAAATTCAGAAATTATAAATTCCCAAATTGACCCTGCCGGGGATCGAACCCGGGACCTCCGCACGTTAAGGCAACAGCGCTACACACTGCGCCACGGAGGTCGTCAAACTGAGATAGAATACATGTTATATTTATCTCATTCTCTCGTAGGCTACTTTTCTGAAGTTTCATTTCTGCCGTGTGATAAGATAAGATAAGATAAGATAAGATAAAAGCAAAATCAACGCGGTCGAATGTCATCTAGTATTTACATAAGGAAATATATTTCTGAGTATTTTATATAAGAGAGCCTCGTTGACTTGTAAACTTTGTAAAACATTCTTTTAATGAAATATAAATACGTATTTGCTTTTTCAGGTTCCCTCCTACGAATAATAGTCCTACGCGTGTCTCTGAGATTAGAGAGATATTATTATTACCAAGATTTTTTTAAAAGTTATCTACAGTAAATAATTTATTGGATCTTAGAAAAGAAAAGCATTTGATTTATCCCTAAAGGAGTTGTTTTTTTGTCGTATTCATTGAAAATTCGGAAAATGTAAACTTTTTTTAATGTCAACATAATTTGGAACTACACTCGCCGGCATATTTAGCGGAACATAAAAAAAAGGTCCATAATTTAAAAAATATGGTTTTATTATAAAATCTACTTACTACACTTCTTTTGTTATTTAAAGTTTCATTTGTTTTACTTCAAATGAGATCACATTAAGAACAGATTTTGCGAGTAAAGGCTATTTGTGAAAAATGGTACATTTTTGAACTTTTCATGTAACCGGGAAAAGTGAAATTTAATATTAAAATAACAATTAATTAAATTAGAAAAATGGTGATTAATATCGCGTATTTCCTCCACGTGCTCTTATTAAAGTTTCTACCCGTCTAGGCATACTGAGAATGATGTTATCGATGGTCTCCTGGGATAGTCTCCGCCATTCCTCAACTACGGCGATTCGCAGTTCACCCACGTTGGCAGGAGCTGGAATTCTGGGCTTCACTTTTATTTTCAGCAAGTCCCAAATATATTTTTCGATCCCTGGTTTACTAGAAGTTATTTTCCTTCACCGTCAAAGCAAATGATGGACAGGACAAAGCGTTCGCGCCGTAAGGGAATCACATTTCGTAGAGTCGCGGCAGTCTGTATGACCTGACCGTATTATATTAGGATAGGCTTATTAGTACTAAGCACGTTCCTTTTTATTAACCGACTTCAAAAAAGGAGGAGGTTCTCAATTCGTCGGAATCTTTTTATTTATTTTTTATTTTTTATGTATGTTCTCCGATTACTCGAAGACGCCTGGACCGATTTTGAAAATTCTTTTTTTGTTTGAAAGGGTATACTTCAAAGGTGGCCCCATATAAATTTTATCGAAATCAGTCGAGCGATTTTTAAAATATCAACAATAAAATAAGTACTTTGTATAGCGTGCGCTTGTTGTTGTAAAGTTGGCGCGGGAGTTTGAAGTCGGTTGTTTAAAAATAATTTTTTATATAAAATTATTCTGTGGCTATAATTCCTAACACTGATTTTCTAACACAAATACTACAAAGCCTCAAAGGCACTGTTCCAAAATTAATTGTCTTGTTTTCTTCGTAAGCAACCATTTGCAACGCAAATGGCGGCCGCATCTTGTCCAAACTTGTCATTGATTCATGAGCTTTCAACCATCTCACTCAACTGATCAGGGGGGTTACTACCATCGCTTAGAACAGTATTATTTCAAAACTAGCGGATGCCCGCGACTTCGTTCGCGTGGCATAAGTTTTTTTAATTCCCATAGGCATTCCTTAATTTCCGGAATAAAAAGAACCCATGAAAAAAATCCCGTCGATCCGTTGCTCTGTTGCGGCGTGATTGAAGGACGTCCTTTGGGATAGAATTCATAAAAACTGTGGATTATGTATTTCATAATTTAAACCGGTAGCCCAAATATCAAGTTTCACGGCTATTTAACTTGAAAAACGTTGGCCTTTCATACAAACTTTCAACCCCTATTTTACCCCTTTAGAGGTGGAATTTTGAAAAACTGTGAAACACGTATTTCTTTATTTTTTACCGATAACCCATATACTAAGTTTCATGGATATAACTTGAGAAATGACGGACTTTCATACAAACTTTCAACCCCTATTTCACCCCCTTAGGGGTGGAATTTTGAAAAATCCTTCCTTAGTGAGCGCCTACGTTACAAAAGGAAGCTACTGTCAAAATTTCGTGTTAGGCTGTGCGTTGATATATAAGTCAGTCAGTCAGGACTTTGAATTATACATATATAGATGATAGTTTCATGTCACGTGTCTTGACGTCTCTAACAATAAGGATTATAATACTGAAACACGAACTTAACAATATTAAAATATCCAGAAAATAATAGACTCAACCTATTTATGAGACACTTCATGTAATCGGTCTTAAAAGGAATTCCTTCAATATTCAAATTTAAATGTTTTTATTAAAATAAAAGTTTATTCATTTGCTTTTGAATCGTCGAGTACCGCTGCTTCTGAATGCCATACCTACCGAGAAGAGCCAGCAAGAAATTGGGTGGTTGCTCTAGGTTCTATATAATTTGACTCTAGAGGTTGCACTGATTTTTAGTGCAACTGGTATAAGAAAATTGCACTGTTTAAGGAGTTGGGATGGAAAACTTTCGACGAACAGCTAGCCTTTTGAAAAATGGAACTATGTATTACTTTATTATTACTCTGTGGTCATAAGTTTTAAGCTCGATTGCGTAATTAAGCCTCTATCAAAGTTAGATATATATTTCATACGATTGGTTGACACACAGTGGCGTGCAATGGAATTGAAGCAAGGGTAGGCATTAGTTAGTCAGAATACCTATTCACTGACTGTCAGGATGAAAAACAAGCATTGACTATTTCCATGTGGGTAAGCAGTGCTTTTATGCCTCTATGAAATGCACGCCACTGTTGACACACTTGTACTAAGACATCGGTAGGTTCTTGGATTGTGTTGGATAGAAGCAGGCGTTACTTTGCGGAAGTATTTGCGGATAATAAAGGAACTAAAAATTTAATTGAATTCGCTATAATCCGCCACAGTAGGTAAATCTATGTGGTACAGTGTGTATCTTGCACTTTTAGCTTGCGATATTCACCACACCACACAAATCTTTCAAATTATTCTCAACTAGCGATCCGCCCCGGCTTCGCACGGGTAGCGCTAATAAACCTAATAGTCTATACCCAATGTAGCCAGGGGGCAGTGGGCAGTGGGCAGGGGGCAGGTTTTACATTTTAATATTACATTGTAAGAGTGCGTCCGTCCCCGTCCTCACCACATCTGCCACATTGTTTTTGTGTAACTTTACCTATTTAGTCAGCGCACGCATCGTAAGCTCTCAGAAGAGACGATTTTTTCCGACTTCGTTGACATTATTGCAATTTTCGTAAGGATCTCTAACTTTTTTCAAAATAAAATTTAGCCTATGTCACTCGATGATAATGTAGCTTTTTAAAGGTGAAAGAATTTTTAAAATCGGTTGAGTAGTTTTTGAGTTTATCCATTACAAACAAACAAATCTTTCCTCTTTATAATATTAGTACCTATAGAAGACGTAGGTACGTTTCACCTATCATCTATTCTGTGGTTTCACTCATACACCGGAGCATCTTCAGAAGATGTTGACTTGACAATGCTGCTTCAATCTTGCATTATTACATCATAGTGCAATCGTAAATTAAATTTCTAGTTCCTTCATGATTGTAGATTGGATTCATGCACAACTTTCCTTAAAGGCCAGACATAAATAAAAAGCGAAAAAAAAGCAAATAAGCTTGCAAAAATGAAATCTTAGCAGCGGAGCATATTTTTCTTTGCTAATTAAAAAATAATAACGCTGTTTCGAAATTAATTATGTAGTTTTCTTTGTGGCCGGTCATTTGCAATGCAAATGTTAGCGCCATCTTGACCGAAGTTGTAAAGCTTACTCCACTGATCAGATTTACTTTCCAAACCCTTTTGATGACCTCCCTGGCGCAGTGGTGAGCGCTGTGGACAACGCGCTGTGTGTTACAAGTGGGAGGTCTTGGGTTCGATCCCTGGCAGGCTCAATTGTGAATTTATAAATACCGAATTTTCCCTGGTCTGGTCTAGTGTCAAGGACGTGCCGACAAGCGATTTAGCGTTGCGTTACAATGCCGTGTAGACTAGAAACTGAGAAGGGAAATGGGTTAATGATATCTGCCATACCCCTGACAGGTTAGCCCGCTATCATCTTGGACTACATCATCACCTACCACCAGGTGATATTATCGCAGTCAAGGGCTAATTTGTAGTAGAATAAAAAAAAACTCTCGACGCAGAAACATGCACAACAACCTTCGAAACTAAAGTCACAGAAATAATTAATATCTAAGTACCTTCGAAGCGGTGATAGGCTATAAGTGCTTAAGACACCCGACCTCCTCTACGGGGTCGCGGGTTCGATCCCCGGGCACGCACCTCCAACTTATGTGCGTTTTAAGAAATTAAATATCACTTGCCCCAATCGGTGAAGAAAAACATCATGAGGAAACCTGCAAGCTCGAGAGTTCTTCGTAAAGATCTCAAAGTTGTGTAGAGTCTGCCAATCCGCACTTGACTAGCATGGACTATGACCAGCAATGATAAGAGAGAGAAATAATTATTACCTACTTCTTTCTCTTCGTATAAAATCGAATAAAAACCGTTGAAAAACACTAACAAGAAGTTGCAATCCAGTAAGCATAAGTCACTTAACAGATGAAGCATCCACGTTATTCCTAAATTAATTGTCTTGTTTTCTTCGAGAGCGCCCATTTGCAATTCAGATACCTACCAGCATCTTGTCCAAACTTGAGATATCTTGTTCATTCATGAGATAGCCTGGCCGTACAAAGACAGGACTACGCTTACGTCTCTTTATCGAACTACCTCATTATCTTAATCAAGTAAGTTCATCGATAAGTTTCTCATTTTCAAAAATAAAACATCATAGAAACTCTTTTTATCTTTGTTATTTCTATTTTTATTATTAGTATCTTACTTACATTGAAAATGTTAGGGTTTGGATGTTTGTTAAAGTTTCACGCCACAATGAAAACCGATGGTTTGGGATTGAGATAGCGTGTAGCTACCCACCTTAAATTAGCATATAAGCTACATTTTAATTCAGAAAATCAATGCGTTGTTGCAGGAATCACAAACTTTTATCCACGTGTAAGAAGACGCGGGTATCATATAGTTTTTTTACTAACTTGGTTGACAATTATTGCCACACTGGCTGTTTACAAAAATAAATTTGGAACTACTACGATAGGCCTTCGGTACCTATAATATAATTTGAGACATATTACCTTCACGACATTGACTGCTGAAACATCTCAAAACTTGTTAGGAACTTACACCTCTAACATAATAACTAACTACTTTAACGAGTTAGGAGTTCGTCATCAAAATCAAACACCGACATTTGATCGGTGACGGGAGCTTACGAAACAAGACAACTTGGGACAAGATGTCGTCACATTTGAATTGCAAATGGCCACCCGCGAAGAAACAGGATAATTTTGGTCCCTTCAAACACTGTCTATGTTTAACCGGAGATGAAAGAATTTGTGTTATAAGGAACAATAGGTTTATTTGACGGTTTTGATTTTTGTTTTTTACGCCAAATAAAGAGCTTTCTTAGATTTCTTCATAATTTATACCTAAAATAAATGGGACCATGGAGTTTTAGTGCCAAAAAAATTTGTAATAGATAAGCGAGATATTTAATTTCCTCATCTGGTGACAGAAGGGCTTGCTCATGATTTGCGCTAAGGATCAGCCTGGCTTTCCAGCGCAGAAATGCAGCCAGCATTCTTGCCACCATTCCACGCGGGCATGATTTCTATAGTAATTAGGTTAGGCTAGCTGGCTTTAATTTCTATAGTACTATTTTCAATAAAGGTTAAAAAAATAATAATTTAATTAGAGGAAGTTTTATAATCGATATAAAGCCCAAAACAGTTATTTTTTTAATTCTTGGGTATGCGTGGGTTTGTTTTAAATCCACGCGGGAAAAGTTGCGTGGATCAAAGTTTTGAAAATCAGGCATCCTCTAGTATTCTAGATGTTTGTTATGAATATAAACTAAATTAATTCTAACATTATGATAATTTTGTCATACAGGCCAAAGTCTAGACATAAATAAGTCTGATACGACAGATAAAGTCTAGACGAGTTTTTGTGGCTCAATTCTGAATAGCTGACGATGGTAGATTACTTATTATTATTATACTATTTGTATCAAAGAATCGTCAAAGGGTGACATCCCTTGAGAATACAAACAAGTTCAAAGAGATACAACTAAAAACCGAACGCACAAAGATAAATATGAAAATAAAGATAACTAGATGATGCCCGCGACTTCACCCGCGTTAGATTTTTTATTCCCGTGGAAATTCCTGAGATAAAAAGTAGCCTATGTCCTTCCCAGAGATACAACGTGTGTTTAATTCGTCCAAGGATGCAATATATCTCTATACCAAATTTTCTAGTATTTTTAGGGTTCCGTACCAAAATGGTAAAATGGAACCCTTATGGTGCGACTTTCTCCGTCTGTCTGTCCGTCTGTCCGTCCGTCACACTCGATTATTTCAGTAACTACCGAAGCTATCGACATGAAATTTGGAATAGTTGTGTATATTAGTGGCCCAAAGACACTGGAATTAAAAAAATTAGAAATTATTTTTTTTCTTATTTAAAAAGGGGGGAAAATCTGAGGGTTGAAATTTAAAAGTGAGATAACTGTACTGTGTGGGGTATCATATGAAAGGGTTTACTTTGTACATTCTAAAACAGATTTTTCATTATTTTTAGTTATGATAGTTTTTGATTTATCGGGGAAAATGTCTAAAAAAATACCGTCCCCCCCCTTATCTCCGGAGTTTACCAATCGAAAAATTTGAAATAATTATGGTCAATAGGAATTTACGTATATTTTACAGGAAAACTATAGCCAATGCTCTAACTAGCATAGTTTTTTTGATATTAACAATAAACCTCTACAAACAAAGTTAGTCTTGCGGTTCATTAATAATGGTACGGAACCCTTCGTGCGCGAGTCCGACTCGCACTTGCCCGGTTTTTTTTTTAATGTGTTCCTTTCTTTTATTCCTCCGACATGGCGATCGGAGACGGTTCTAGGTCAGTTCTCTGAATGGCTTTTTTTTCTGGCCTTTCTTTTTGCTCAAAATGAATCGGTGCTGCTACAACATGCTAACTATTCATAACATGGCTAACTATTTCACTAACGACTTATTTTACTTTCGAAACCTTAAAAAGGGATACTTATGTTAAACTTTTTCTAGCCCGACGATTATAGAGTGAATTTCTCAGGCGAAAAATTTACGCGTCTAGGCTGAAAACGCAGTGCTGCTTTAGAGATAATGCAACGATTTTTTTTCTCGGAATTTTAGAGACGTGAAACTAAATAAAGCCAATTAAATTATATTTTTAAGACTATTACTGTTTAAGAAAAACATCAGTAAATAACGAATTATCAATTTCTGTGTCTTGTCCACAATGACTTTCATACACAGCATTTACCTCTCAGGAAGATAATCTCCAACATATATAGGAAAAAGTATTCTGATTGCGATAAGTAATAATTGACCTACAAGAAGCTAATTATTTTTGAATATTTAGACTCATAGTAAATGAGTACATGTCAACGGTAGTTTTGTCCGAGCGAAATTACTAATTTCTGTGTTCATTTTGTTTCGCCGTCCTGAGCTTCCACCAATGAGTTTAAACGAACGATAAATCCCTGCCCGGCAAGAGACAGTCGTGCGCTGACGCGCAGTGAGAACGGTAGTGCACCATATCGCCACGTCTTCCCGCTAAAAATGTAAGTACGTGATTTCAGTTTACTCGGAACGAAATTTAGCAATTTCGGTGATCAGGTTTTAAAAGGTTTTTTTCAAGAAATAAAGGTATCACTTTTATGCATGCTACGTAGCCTTTGGTACACATTTAAGATTTTGGAAATCAATAGTCATAGCCTTGGTAGTTTCTTGTAATTTAAAAAAACTAGACACATTTCCAATTTCTGTGGGCCAATTTCTGTGTTTCCGTGGCATCTGGGTGTCCACGGAAATTACACGACTCCACAGAAATTGTATCTATCAATTATATATCGTATTAATGTTAATGAAAGTTTTGGAAAAGAAACAATATTTGTTATATATGTATGTCGAAATTACTTTGACAGAACTCATTCAACATACCTAGTTACAGATTACACAGAGATAGCATCATCCAATCCATTACAGTCTGTTATATCCCATTATTTTGCTCATGCCTCCTTTCATAATCAAATGTGAGCGTTTAAATTGACTCAACAGCATTTCAAATATCCTTTTTATTTTAGGAATCCAAAAAAGAAAAAAGATAGCCAAGAAAGGTTAAAAAAGAAGAGGATTGCAGAGCAAAAAAGAAGAGAAAAAATTAAAAGCGACCCTGTCAAAGCTGAGGAGTTGCGGAGGAAAGATCGAGAACGTTATCATCGGAAAAAAGCAGAAGGCAAAATTTTACCTCTAAGTGAGATGCCAGCTCGAGCTCGTAGACTTAAACAAAAAAGAAACAAAATTAATTATAGAAATTACTATAAAAGACAACAACAAAAAAAGGAATTACTCAAACTACAGGAAAATGAGGATAGTGGAGATACAGATATATCACCTTCAATATTGATGCAACCTAAAAGCCCTTTACCATGTTCATCTCAAGCTAAGTCACAAGATATTACTCCTCATGAACAGGTTCCAAGACACCCTTTTAAAAATCTACGTTCAAGAAAATTATGTTTACAAGAAAACCATGGTGACAGCGTTGAAGAGACGCAAGCAGAGCTCCAAAGTATTTTTTCAATTCAGCAAACCAGTAGTCCACTCCCCTGCACATCACCTGTTCCACTTATATCTCCTAGTGTCAGTAGCATAAATTCTCCTATTTCAACCAAAGCACCATGTAGTCCCAAATCTGATGTATCCATTAACTCCATAATATTAAAACGAGAAGTAAATACACAACTAAAAAAATATCAGAAAAAAAAGTCCGCTGAAATTTGCATGTTCAAAAAAGCTATTTTAAAACTTAAGAAGGAAAAAGAAGTATACAGAAAGAGATTACAAAGACTAGAGCAGACGCTTAAAATAAGTCCTAAATGTAAGACGATCAGCAATAAAAATAAACCCAAGAAGATACTAAGCCCTCAGGCTAAAATTGTTCGAAATTTAGTAAAAAACTTCTACGAGGATGATGAAAATACGCGTTTGACTCCAGGTAAACAAGACTGCATCACTAGACATGGTCTAAAAAAGCAAAAAAGGTATTTACTGGACAATTTGAAAAACCTTCACAGCAAATATCTGGAATCTGGATTCCCGCCCATAAGTTATGTCACATTCACGAGACTAAAACCTTTTTGGATCGTACAACCGAAAGTAGACAGCCGAGACACTTGCTTATGCAAACCACACGCCAATATGGATTTATTGATTAACTCTTTGAAAAAGAATAAGATTATCAGTGAGAATTCCACAACAGAAGTTTTGCATAGCTTCACCTGTAAAAATGCTAAGGTTGAATGTTTACAACGTAAATGTCAAGAATGCAAAAATAAATGGATTCTGTACAATGAATTTGACAATTCTCATAGTATTTCTTATTACTCATGGAATAAAAATCATAAAACCTACGTAAAAAATAACATTGAAAAAATATCAACCATTGTGGAAAAAGTTAGAAAAGACGAAAAACCTCTAGAAGTTATAAAGCATTTTGAAAAGGAAATAATTCCTTTTATGAGCCATTGTGCAAACATTAAAAATCAATACGACAGTATTAAAAAAATTAAAGCAGAAATCACTAAAAATGAGTGCATCGTTCACATGGACTTTAGCGAAAACTACAGTACGAAATATAGCTCAGAAATCCAAGCAGTCCATTTCGGTGCTAGCCGGTCTCAACTGACATTACACACAGCAGTAATTTATTATCACGTAAATGATGAACTCAAATCACAGTCATTCTGTACTGTGAGTGAATCTTTGCGTCACGATGCGTCTGCAGTATGGGCCCATTTAATACCAATTTTGCAAGAAATTGAAGCTGTTGCACCTCATATATCGGCTCTCCACCTCATATCCGATTCTCCGTCAGGACAATACAGAAACAAAAAAATTTTCTATATTATATCGCAGCTTCAACTATACTTGCCAGATTTGTCTCGAGTGATATGGCATTACTGCGAATGTGGGCATGGAAAAGGAGCACCTGACGGTGTAGGCGGTGTTCTTAAGAGATCTGCAGATCGTCTGGTTGCCTTTGGCAAAGATATCAACGATATTAACGCTTTAGTGGAAGGTCTTCAAACAACCGTCACAGGTGTGAAAATAAAGATTGTTAACGACTCTGAAGTGAATGAAAAGGATTCGCTTTTGCCAAAAGTCCTAAAATGTTTCCCAGGGTCTATGAAGATCCATCAGATCGTTTGGGCAAAAACATCCAAAGCTCTTGCAATGCGATCACTGTCATGCACTGATGAAAACTGTCTTTACAATCCTATAAAATGCATTCACGGAAAACATTTAGGTTTCTATGAATTGCCTATTGAAATCATGGATAATGCAACGGTCGTTCCACCTGCATCACAGTCAGATTCCAGTTTACATCCATCAACAATTCACAGATTTAAAGGATCTGAATTATTTTACTTTAAAACCAAGAACATACCTCGAGATAAGACCATCAAATCAGCTGACACTTCTCACGACTTGGACAATATAGACTATGACAATCTAGTTCCATCAGCCTCATTTTTCCAAAATATTAACAGTGATATAATGACGAAGTTTGAAAAAACCATTGAGACTGATAATGACGCTCACATTGAATATTCCAAAAACATTGTTAAAAGAAATTATTTAAATATTTTTGATAGTGATGATGAAAATATTTTCTGAAGATATTCGCCATTTTAGTGATTATATGCTTAAAGAATATTTCTTAATATCTTAGTTACCTAAAAGTTTATTGATGTCTAACATCATTATTTTTTTTATAGTTTATCTTCAGATCGATGGCTTTTATTGAGCTGCTCTGATGATTAATAAAAATAGTTGTTAATTTGTCATTTTGATACGTACTAGGTATCAAAATTAATGCTAAGTGATTGACTGTGAATAGCAATAATTACTTATTTAGTTTTAACATTCTGACAATAAGAAAGTATAAAAAGTGTTGTTTGATTTTGAGAAGTAAACTGTATTATGTAAATATATAAGTAATTTGTTTAAGATTTTTTTATTAGTTTCAAATTAACCATATGCTAATCAGAATTTGTTATTTCATTCCTAGGATTTGACATTATTTCTGTTATTAATATTATTAAGTTAAAACTGTACTGTTTTTGCAGTGATAATAATTTATTTTTTTAGTTTGGTTACAATTTGTGTAGGTTGTTAATATAAATTTGATAAATAATAATTATAAGTAAATTTTACCCCATCATAGGAATAAAAAACGTAATCAGTTCCTTGATTGCTAATTTTGTAAGACTGATTTAAGCAATAGTAGGTACACCACGTTGTATTTTTATAAATGATTATTAAAATGATTCGTACTTATATCATTTTTTTATTATACCTTATCTTTATTGACATATTATTACTAAAAATATTTTTTTAGTTTAAATTCACAATTTCAGTGCACACGTACAATTTCTGTGTCACCAATACAATTTCGGTGGCAATAATAAAATTTCTGTGGCTCGCCAATTTCGGTGACCCAAATAACTCTCTTATTTATATAAAAATATATAATCCCCTTTTAGATAATGTATATAAAATTTGGATGTGTTGCGCTTTATTATTAAAGTTTTTTACAAAACCTGAAAATGAAAATGTCCATGGAAATTAGGTAAAAAATCGAGTTGTTGAAATTGACTCTATAGGTCGCTCATCGTAAAAATATTTAAAGGGAGGAAAACGCCAGGAGGCGACAATAACGTTCGCCAAAGTTGGCGGCGTTTGACGGGCGCCTATTAAAAGTTTCGGCAACTTAGTCCGTTTGCGCACTTTTCGCTAAATCACATACTCGTATGCAGTAGCTTTAGCACGAGTTGACAGAATTATCATTTCTCATCTATCAAAAATGATGATATACTACGAGTGACTAAAAACAGAGAAAAATGGAACTAAAATTTCTTGTTTTTTAGTTTGGTTCCGTACGTCTTTTAGATTTATAAAACAAGTGAACATAATTAAAATTATTAAAAAATACGACTGCTCTGCCGTAGACACACATACATACAACGAACCCTGAAAACATAACACTCCTTTTTTGAGCAGTCGTGTAATAAAAATCCCCCTTGAATGGATACCACAGTCATTAATTACCTTTGGAATCTTATTCACATTTTTATTAAATTATATTTTTTTGGGAATCACTGGGTATTGAACTATAGTATTATATATTTTTGCAATCTACTAATGATTTTATAGATGATGATTATATAGTTAATCTTAATTTCGAATTATTTTTTTCAACTTTAGTCTTTAATGCGGAACCATGGTCATGGAACCGTGGTTTTTTCTTAAATTTTACTAGCCTTTGTCACCCGGAATAAGCTAGGGATTCTAACGATACCTCATTTATCAAAATCGGTTCAGGCGTATAGAAGTTATGGTGGAATATACAAACTCACATACATACATACATACATACATACATACATACATACATATATATGTACATACATACATACATAGTACATACATACATACAAACATGAACCCTGAAAACAATATACTTACTCTTATTTCAGGCAGTCGTTTAATAAGCCCCATTCCGAAAAGAAAATCTGTAAGTGTTAAACCACAGAACTGAACTAAAGAAAGAATAATAGAACGGGTCTACAGAACAGTCATAAAGTGGAACTCGCCAGCGAAACAGCAACTAGAAGAAGCATACTAATATTATAAATGCGAAAGTCACTTTGTTTGTTGGTTTGTTGGTGTGTTGGTTTGTCCTTCAATCACGCCACAACAGAGCAACGGATTGACGTAATTTTTGGCATGGGTATAGTTGAGGACCTGGAGAGTGACGTAGGCTACTTTTTATCCCGGAAAATTAAGGAGTTCCCGCGGGAATAATAAAAAACTTAAACCACGCGGACGAAGTCGCGGGCATCAGCTAGTTCAACATAAAACCATAAGGTTGATAGATTAGATCGATTTAGCTCTGACGAGATTTTTGCTGAGACCCTGCAAAATCTATCAACGTTTTCGATATGTGCAACACGTACTAAGTACTTATACAGGTATATGATCGGATAAGTTGCGAATGGATAATGTAGCGAAAAGCTAAAACTTTTAACGAAAAAATGTGGGTAGGTATTCCGAAATTCCGTGGGAAAGTTATTCCACGTGGACGAAATCACGGGCTACTATTGTAATAAAAAATAATTGAAGGAGCAATTTCTCAACACAATGTTCAAAATTCGTGCTCTTTAATACTGAAAAAAACTTTTTTCTCGTTTCATTTAAACACTCTTGTGCAAAGTTCGTAATAGTTAAACGAGGGTTCCGTGCCTATTTTAAAATAAACTTTCCGATTGCAGTTATTGGAGCACCACTTATTACTGGAAATTCTAAAAATTCACTATTCTGTTGCTGTTTTTTTTAATTGACTGATGGACGTGCAAATTCGTATTTTTTTATCAGCTAACCTTTTATATTCAAATCGTTATCTGCATAGAGTAGGTATCGTAAGATAGAGTGCGTTACTCAAATATATAATTTCTATAGACCAAAACGAATAAAATTGAAGTGTAAGGTTATTGCTTGGTTCAAAAGAGACTTTAACAGTCACGTTGTAACAAATAAAATCCATACTAATAATATTATAAATAGGAAAGTGTGTCTGTCTGTCTGTCTGCTACGCTTTCATGGCCCACCTTTTCAACCGGTTTTGATGAGTTTGGTGATTGAAGGGAAATTAAAGAGTATCTGCGAGGATAAAAAAAATCACTCCTAATAAAACGAAAGTAATATCTGTCTAACGAGTAGGTATGTCTTTTACCTATTTGAAGCTTTATTCGATAATGAACCTATATTGACGAAATTAGGTAAGAAGACTACCAAATTTCCTGCGAATAGGCCGTCAAAAGGTATTCAGAAAGACAGACCAACTTTCGCATTCATAGTTAATTAGTATGGACTAAATCACAGTTGGTAGATTACTTTTTAATGAATGAAAGAATATTCTTATGTCGTATACCAGATAAATCAAAACAACTGATAGAAGTTTAGGTAGTGAAAAATAAAATCTTAACTAATATAATAAATGCGAATGGAAGTTTGTTTATTTATTAGTTACGCCCATTTTTTCATTGTGTCCCAGCAAAGGACATAGGCAGCCTCGTTGGTCTAGTGGTTAGCATAGTAGACTGCGGATCACGAGGTCCTGGGTTCGATTCCCGGTCGGGCATAAAAGTTAGGTATTGGGTTTTTCAATTAAGAAATTCTCAGTGCCAGCCCGGAGTTGGAAGTTGGCGGTGTTTCACCCCCGTGCCTCGGAGAGCACGTTAAGCCGTCGGTCCCGGTTATTATCACTAACATGATAATAGTCGTTAAAGCCCGCCAACCCGCATTGGAGCAGCGTGGTGGGTCTAAGCTCTAATTCCCGCTCTCCTATGAGAGTGGAGGCCTGTGCCCAGCAGTGGGACGTTAATAGGCTGTAGTGATGATGTGATGAAAGGACATAGGCTAGTTTTTATTCCGGAAAATTAAGGACTCTGAGTGTGAGATCTATAGAGTGAACTTTGACTTTGCTTAGACTTAAGACGTGGTTAAAACGAGACAGATTTATGTTACTCACATAAGTCCATCTCATTTTAACTCTAAGTAAAGTCTGAGCAAAGTCAAAGTACGCTCTATAGATCTCAGCATGAGAGATGAGAAGATATGTCCTTAAAAAGGATCTAGCATCTTCGCCCCACGAACCCAGCGTTTCTACAAAAAATAATCAAATAAATATTTTATCAAATAAATATTATAAATGCGAAAGTTTGGATGGATGGATGTATCCCGGAAAATGAAAGAGTTCCCGCGGGAACCAAAAAAACTCAATCCACGCGGACGAAGTCGCTGGCAATAGCTAGAGTTTAATAAGTGTTCTAGTTTCACAAGCGAATAAAATATTTTTATTATTCAAAAGCGCCAGCCCCTAAAGTTAGTTTAAACAGTTGTTCAAGTCACTTTAGTGCGCGAAGTTTGACAGTCAGAACTACACGCGAGGCGACGCATAATATATACGCATCAAAAATTCTACACCGAGTTTTAGACTAAATATTATTCTTGGAATAAATATTATCAAGGTGCTTACCGAGGTATGCCCTTGGTAAGTGCCTCGTTGGTCTAGTGGTTAGCATGTTCGACTGCGGCCGACGAGGTCCCGGGATCGAGTCCCGGGTCGGGCCATAACAAGCCCGGAGTTAGGAAGTTGGTGGTTTTTCACCCCCGTGCTTCGGAGAGCGCGCTAAAATTCAAAAGTATTTTTTCAAATAGACTTTTTTGAAGTGCTTATGAATAGTCGAATGAATTTACCACGTTAAGGGGCTCCCTTCAAACTTTGATCTAAAATATCTGTAATTCAACTTGATTCAGCTGGTTCAAATTACTTCATAAAATTCAGAAAAAAATATATGTGCTACTTTCGTTCATCATCTTCAATTTGCTACAATTATTTTTTCAAAATATTATTTATTGAATTAAATACAAACCGTACCAAAAAGCGTTTTTTCACTAATAATGCCTTATAACTTTTATAGCTTTGCAGGTATTAAAACAAAATTTACATGAGTTTATTGAGAAAATATTTGTCCTCAATTCTGTGGAAGCACTTTATTTAATTTCGATATCCCAACAAAGTTATTGTGTATTTAGTTGTTTTTGTGAAATTATAGTGCAATGCAACAAATTGCAACAAATTTAGTATTGTTGTAGGACTTTGGTTTCAATGTACTCTGTCGTTATTGTATATCGTCGCTTACATTCTATAAACATTGGTGTGATTTAAAATTTCATACTAACTCCTAACAGTATTAGCACAGTTAATGTTCCGTAAACGCAACTACGTAATTTAAAAACACTTTCACCATCCCCTTCTAGCTTCCATAAACGAAGATAAAGATTAAGAAAGATTACGGCAATAAAAACCAGGGATAGCATTACTCATTCCGCCCATCGCGAAAATAAACAAACAAATCAGAATTACCTTTGAGGAAACATTGTAATAGTCAACGTATTTTAGGGCTAACTCATATTTGCGTGGGCTCATGGATATTATAACAAAATATGATCGAGAGTTTTACTCAGGGACGGAATTGAATTAAAGTTTTATCAAAATCCGTGCAAATTTGATGGACGTGCCCGCGACGCCTGCGGTAAGAAAGTTTTTTCAATTCCGGGAATTCCTTTATTTTCTGGGATTAAAAGTAGCCTATGTCACTCTCCAGGTCCTCGACTATACCCATAAAAAAAAACAAACACACTTTTGCATTTATAATATTAGTAATATGAAACTATGCGTTATTTTTAGCTGTTAACTATAGCGATTATTAAATTAAATCGTCAGAACAAGCAGAAAAGAGACAACATCTAGTTTTATCACAATTCGAGTGGATAATTCAATTTATCACTAAAATCAAATAAATGTCAAGGCGTAGACTCTGAAAACGTCTAGAATGAATTTGTAATAATTGTATATCTATGAGAGATTTCTCAATCAATTACCGTGAATTCAATGCTCGTCTCCGGATCGAGCCAAAGAAGAACAAGGCTCTATTTTATTAATACCCATCAAATTTCCTCTAATCTTCATTCGCAAAAAAGTCTTTTGAAAGTCGAGCTGTAGAATTTCGGTTTGTCCGGAAAAGCCGCAAAATTGCTCCTTTAAATTGGGACAAGATGATTTACGGAGGAATTTTAAAAGGAAAACAACTTTACGAGCGCACGGCGAAATATTTTCGTGTGGTTTTGTAATACTAACACGGTTGTAAATGAAAAACGCCTTGCGATTGTCTTTCGGTACAATGGCGTGTAGAAACTGACGTCAATAAAGATCTAGCCCCACTATAGATGCACGAGTAGCGGCATGAGTTTGTATTGAGCTGGGCCTATTTAATCGACGCGACAAGCAGATGCATTGCGCAACGCTACGTGCCGCTCCCGTGCATCCCAAGTGGGGCTAGATCTTAAATCTGATATAGAAATTAGGCATATTCAAGTAGAAACCACGCAGTGTCTACTCAAAACAGCTAAAATACGGCTTTACGTCAAAGCTTGGAGCCTAGCTACTCTATAACTGGACCACCAGTACTTCAAGTACCATCTAGTACTTGAAGCTCACCATTTTACAAGACCATGGTGTTATAATCTCAAGATACCTCTATGTTATAGCAGCGGCCTTTTATCGGTTGACGAAAAAGAATTATTGCAGTTAAAAAATAATTTTAAAACGTGCTTTTCCACCACGGATGGCATCAATTCAAGAATAAAGTCTAAAGCTCACACAGTCCGTTGCTCTAGCGGGGCGATTAGTCTCGCGGGACCGATTCCGGATACGCTAAGCGGGTTTTAAAAGTAATTGACTCTGAGCGCTTAAGTCATTTACTTTTATATAGTTTCCTTTATAATATGTCAGGGTCGTTACTGAGTTAGGCCAGCGCCAGACCGAGTGCGGTGACACCAGTTAAGAACAGGTTCTGAATTATCGGTCAATACTTAAAGATTAAAATTCTTTTCTTTCACGGATGGCATCAATATACTCGTAAGAATAAAGTCTAAAGCTCACACAGTCCGTTGCTCTAGCGGGGGGAACAGGTCTCGCGGGACCGATTCCGGATGCGCTAAGCGGGTTTTAAATGTAATTGACTATACTTTTATATGAGTAACTATAGTAATTTCCTATATATGTCAGGCTCGCTACTGAGTTAGGGCCAGGGAGTAGAGACAAGACGCGATAAGTGTAGGAGAGTACACAAAGTGTGCCACCGAGATCATATTACTAAGCTTGCGCTGTCCGTCCATCTGTCCTTCCGTCCGTCTGTCTGTCAGCAGACTGTTTCTATTCCAGTTGAAATTTACACACAGTATGTATTTCTATTGCCGCTATAACAACAAATTATAAAAATTCAAATTTACAAACATCCAAACTTTCACATTTATAATATGAGAATAAGTATAGCATTATTTGTTTTTGATAGGCGATGCCCATGACTTTGTACATGTAGAATTAGGTTTTTGAAATTCTCGCCGGAACTCTTGATTTGTTCGGCATAAAAAGTAGCCTATGTCCTTCTAGAGGCAAAGTAACTCTGTACCCGTCTAAATATATTGCACTGATGGGCCGTGAAGGCGTAGCAGATATGTAAATAGACAGACAGACGTAAATACTTTCGCATTTACAATATAAATAACATTTTCACTTCAACAAATTACAAATATGAAACCGTATAATAATTTTTTGAATTGTGCTACTGTGCCAAATGAATGAACGAATGAATGAATTAATGAATCACAGAGGAAATTATGCATTAATAAAATACCTACATTAAACATAGCTAAAACAAAGTAAGTATACAATTTGGTATATAATTTGGGTTTATATTATTTTTTTATAGATTTCCGCAAATTTTGTGAATCGGTAAAAAGCAATGACGCTTTTTAAGGTATTACTGTTGTAATCCAATAATCATACTAATATTATAAATGCGAAAGTAACTTTGTTTGTTGGTTTGTTGGTTTGTTGGTTTGTTGGTTTGTCCTTCAATCACGCCGCAACGGAGCAACGGATTGACGTGATTTTTGGTATGGGTATAGTTGAGGACCTGGAGAGTGACATAGGCTACTTTTTATCCCGGAAAATTAAGGAGTTCCCGCGGGATTAACAAATAACTTAAACCACGCGGACGAAGTCGCGGGCATCAGCTAGTGAATTATGAATTCTGCGACATGATAAGTTTAAGCGTTCAAAAGTCAATTACTTGCGAAGCGTATCCGAAATTGTTCTTCGGGGAATAATGCCAGTCTCTGTACGTACTCCATACAATAATATTATAATTGTTCGTATACCAGATTAATATTATTATGATGAACCTTATTAGAATTAGCTTGCTCCTTTTTAGTGTATATTTCTCTAATATTGTTTTAGACGTTGTATAGAGTTTACTTGGTGTATGTTTCTATACTAATAAATTGATAAACAACTTTGAGTACTTGTACTCATCCACATGATGATGCCTATGTCAAAAAAAAGACGTGCGGCACTCGGAAACTGCCGCGGTAAAGCTATTGCATAGCATTTTTTATCAACTTGCTATGACTACTTGTGTTGTTGACTTCAAGTTGTTGAAAATATAAAGGCGAAATAATTTCAACAACTTGAAGTCAACAACACAAGTAGTCATAGCAACCAAAATCATCTTTTCATAAAAATAGTCTTTTTATTTTCAACAACTTGAAGTCAACAACACAAGTAGTCATAGCAACCAAAGTGTTAGGTTTTTTTTCGTTACGGAATTTCTGGATTCGGTCTCCACGCTCAAGGCCCGCGATAGAAGCTATGCAATAGCTTAAAAATAATTATTATAAAAATACCGTGGCTGGCTCGGCGATGGCTAGTACCGACCTATCGGCAAAGGCGTGCCGCCATGCGATTTAGCGTTTCAGTACGATGCTGTGTTTATGGGTTTAATATAACTGCAATAATCTATGGCTTTAATATAACATATAATTCCGCTCTCATCTTAGACGTGCAGTCTACAACTAGCATCACTTACCACCAGGTGAGATCACAGTCAAGGGCTAGCTTGCAGTGGATAAAAAAACGTTACTTGTTTTCAACGTGGACCATTATTTGCAAAGGATGCTACTCATTAGGCAGGTGTGAAAGTAAGATGGAGCTAGTTAAGCGCTATACCCAACACTTTCCTATTATCCGGGGAACAAGTAATGGAGTACACACAGAGGCGCGGATTGGTCCCGGGGGAACGATCCCGGAACGCAACGAAAGGGTTATTTCGATGTAATTAACTATTATAACCATTTCTTTATTTAATCGCTAGCTTGGGTTCGCCATTTCAAACATCCGCCGGTCTACTACTGGAATGAAACCCCTCTTAAGATGAGAAAGGTTTGACCATAGTCCACCACGCTGGCCATGCGCGGATTGACAGATTTTACAAACCTTAAAGAACATTATGAATACCTCTCGGTGGTATAATAACATGAAGGTTTCCTCAGGATGTTTTTCTTCATCGCTAAAGCAAGAGATATTTAATGACTTGAAAAGACCACCCGAACAGAGAGCTGGACGACTTAACCACTAAGCTCCACTAGACATAATATCAGACTGCTCGGTGTTGCTGTAAATTTTTAATGTACGCTGGTATATTATTTATGTAGAGATTTAAATAAGTTTTACATATACGAGTATATATTAATACTACATATTACTACTACATTTTGAGACACTGGGACATGGTCATCGGACACGAAGAATTTTATAAATATTTTGTCCTAAAAATTGATCCACGCCTCAGGTGACCCAAGAGCTGGCGCTTATTTAGCCCAAAGGCTTAGCCTTGAGATTCAACGAGGTAATAACGCCAGTGTCTTGGGCAGCATGCCCATTAACGATTACTTGGACGGCGTGTATTTTTTGTAAATATAATGAGAAGTAGTTTTACATAATGATAATATTAAAATAAAATACAAGTAAAACTTGCTTTAGGCAAAACTCTGGTGGATAATTTTCAATGGAAACATCTAAAAACTTCGCACAAACAAGGACGTTAACTTTTCTTTCCCCACGAAAGTTTCTAAACACTTTAAACATTGTCTCTTCAAAAACTCTCTAAGGAATATTTTCTACCTTTTCAGTAAATAGGTTATACCTCCCTGGCACACTGGTTTTATGATAATGTTTTAATTATTGTGGATAATATAATAATATTATATACTTACTTACAAAATAAAAGCTGATATCTAGTGCACTTTTTTTAATCCACTACAAGTTATCCCTTGACTGCGATCTCATCTGATGGTAAGTGAAGATGCAGTCTAAGATGGTAGCGGGATAACCTGGTAGGGGCATGATAGTTATATTAAACCAATACACTAATCGGTTTAAACGCTAAATCGCTTGGCGGCACGTCTTTGCCGGTAGGGTGGTATCTAGTTACGGCCGAAGCCTACCACCAGGCCAGACCAAGGTAAATTCAGAATATATAAATTCTTAAATTGATCGATCGGTGATCGAACCCGGGACCTCCGCACGTTTAGACAACAGCGCTCAACATTGCACTAGTGTGGCTTTGAATGCGCTGTCCTTTCTGTCAGCTACCTTCAGAATAATGTTGGAACTGTTCTTTACTTCGATCCGAGGCGACAATTCCTCCTCCTCCTACAATCCTCTTCCTACAATTGCGACAAAACCATCCACACCATTTTCCGCATACATACCGGACAGTACCTAGGCGTTATTATGCCAAGGAAAAATTCAAAATAATAATTGAGAAAATAATATTGACGTAAAGAAAAAACAAACAACAAAAACAAAATTTAAATGTTCATCGAATAACATCCTAATATTATTGAAACAGACTAAGTTAAGCGTTTTCAACGAGGAATAATAATAATTTGTATTTATTTAAGTAAACTTAACTCAGATTCTTGGAAAGTTACTAAATGGAAATTCACAGAACCCAATCTCAATTATTCATTCATTCATTAATTTACAAAATCATTTATATGGTTGAGATTTTACACAATTTTCAGTGACTTTCTTAATGCTCAAATATACAAGTGCCTAGTTAATTCAACTTTACTGAATAATAAGTAGATATACCCTTGGCAACGCTACCGCTTCTAAAATTTAAGATTTTATAATGTAAAAATGTAAATATGCATTAGGAATTTTGCCAGAAAAGGCATGGAATAACACAACTACGTAGTTGTATGCAAAAATGTCGTTTCAACAAGTTTGTTTAATTTTTTTTCCATTAGCGGTTTCCACTGAAGTACGAAGACAAATTTGTAGTTGTAAATCCGATTTTCTATTGTTCGAATTCAGTGCTGAAACTTTTGCTTCAGAGTTTAATCCACAAGTTTTGGCTCAGCAGATGGCGTAGACCAGTGCTCTTTGGGGGTGACTACGCCGATATATCTCTCGGAGTACGCTTGAATTTTCCTCAGTCAGGCTTCAACCGCTGAGGGGATTGCGTCCCGGCGCGTCGGAAAAATCGAGTTGGTTTTTTACGTAAAATTTTCATCGGATTTTCATTTAAGCGGTATGTTTTGTGCAAGTGTGTTTATGCGTGGACATAACTTTGGGATGCCTTAACCGAGCGGATGTTTTGAGGTAAAATTGTTTTGTAATTTTTTTGTGTCGTAATTATTTTCGGGAAGTTTTTTAATTATCAACAATGTTTTAGGTGTGCAGATAATTAATAAAGCTAGCGTAAGGCTCGCATAAAGTAAGGATGACGCTTATACATTGTACTTAATTTTCTAACGTAATCTATTATTCAGATTCTGACGCGTAATTGTGAAAATTTTAGAGATTTTAGAGATTATTGTATATTTACAAAATTTATATCTATATAGAATAAAATGTATCTATAGAAAAATAGGTTATTTATGAAATATGTATTTTCCTTGCTTAATCTTTAAGAATTTCTAAAATTGTATATTCTCAGAAATTCTAAACTCCCTGAGCTTATGTAAGTATTGTGACGAAATTCCTGAGCTCTACGGAGAATAGCCAAAAGGAATAACAGAGATATCTTAAATATGCTTTGTACCAAGTTCCTTGCTAGTGAGGTAATGTACTTAAATCTCTAGATACCTAAAGACAGATATAACGTAAACCTACTATTGGACTATTGGACTGTCAATTTAATTTCTTAACAAATATAGTTCTGCCGGTAACTCTTGTGTAGACCCACAACATACTTAAGGGTGAAAACACTACGATTATTATTTGTCTGGAGGCCAATATGACCGCGCGTTTTTTATAGAGCTGCACAAACTACTGAAACACGATGAAACGTATTTCCCTTACAGCGTAGGCGTTTCGCGCGGGATTTATATCCAGCCCTGTTCGTAACGTGATTCGCCCTTATTGGGTAATCTTCGACATGTTCCAGTAAGTTTCATATTTTAAACTATATATCATACTAGAGGTTGCCCGCGACTTCGTCCGCGTACAATTATTGATTCCCTATGAGATTATGTAATTTTCATGTCTATACTAAAGTCATTAAATTTGTATGTAACCTTTCACCCCCATTTCACCCCTTTTGGGGTGGATGTTCGTAAAATTGCTTATACAGGTTATTATTATTTAAAGCTAATAACCTAAATCCCGATTTTCAAGTCTCTAACTTCAGAAACATAGGACTTTCATACAAATTTACAACCTCCATTATACCCTCTGTGGGGTAGATTTTCATAAAATTGCTTATGCAGTTTATTATAACTTAAAACTAATAACCTAAATTCCGATTTTCAAGTCTCTTACTGCAAAAAATTGGAACCCTTATGCAAGCTTCCAACCCCCATTTCACCCCTATTGGGGTACATTTTCGTAAAATTGCTTACACAGGTTTTTATTATTTATAACTAATAACTTAATTACCAATTTTCATGCGTCTAACTTCAACAACAAAGGACTTTCATACAAACTTCCAACCCCTATTTTAGCCCCTTAGGGGTAGATTTTCTCAAAACCCGTTCTTAGCTGGCGTCTACACCGTAGAAGGAATCTACCTTCCAAATTTCAAGTCTGTACGCTTTATAGTTCCTGAGATATCGTGATTAGTCAGTGAGTGAGTGAGTGAGTGAGTGGTATTTCGCTTTTATATATCATATATATATATATATATATTTCATATTTGCGTTTATGTCTACATTGGCATGAGGCCCTCTAGTCTACTGCGAATTAGCCCTTGACTGCGTGATGATGCAGTTTAAGATCATTTAGGGTAACTCGGTAGATGTATACTTAGCTACTTTATAGCAGTTTTCGGTTTCCACGCTGCATTTTTCCGTGACGCTCAATTTGTTTCCTTGTTGATTTAAGCTTATTAAGATACGATTTACTTATTCAGATGAAAAGTATGATTTTCCTTTGCCCTTCCCCGGGATGTAACCTATCTCTGTACCAAATTTCATCAAAATCGGTTGAATATTTGGGCCGTGAAAGCGTAACAGACAGACAGACAGAAAGACACACTTTCGCATTTATAATATTAGTATGGATGAACCAATTTTGGTGATTTTGCACTTAAGTTAGAGGAATTTCAGTAATATATTTGGTCTCGTATGTACGCCGATTCCGGGATCGCTAGACAGATTTGCGTGATATTTTTATAATGTAGGGGAAGTTCGCGAAATGGTCCTCTATTATTTTTTGCTTTCGGCTCCTTAATCCTGATATTGTAAGGGGTTATCAACTATATCATTATAAGTTAAAATATTGTAATAAGCAAAATGTAAGGCTGAAACAGCAATCATGACAACAGTTCAAAAAATAACCTGTTTCATGACAAATAATAGAGAATAAGGTTAAAAAAAGCCATTGTAAACTATACAAAGTTTCGGATAACCATGTCGGAGTATTGCCATCAAAACATATACACAAACTAGCTGATGCCCGCAACTTCGTCCACGTGGATTGAGGTTGTTTGGTTCACGCGGGAACTCTTTAATTTTCAGAGATGAAAAGTAGTAGCCTACTTTTCTTTTTTGTTTTATTCCAGATTATAATCTATCTCTGAGCCAAATTTCATATAGGTCCATTCAGCCGTTCTGGCGTGATTGAGTACCTAACAAAAATCCATCCATCCATCCATCCAAACTTTCGCATTTATAATATTAGTATAGATGGGGTCCAACCAAATCAACCACCTAAGTTATGAAGATTCATGTAAATATTGATGGATGAATTGTTACTAACATGCAACGACTTAGTGAATGAATTCCAAGTCTCATCGTGTTTTTTGGGTTGTCCTTCAATCACGGAGCGACGGATCGACGTGATTTTTGGCACGAGCATCGTTGAGGAGGAGTATCGCGGGAATAAAAAAAACTGAAACCACAAGGACGAAGTCGCGGGCATCAGCTAACAACATATTATAAACGTAACAAGTTTTGAACTAATAACTTTTAGTCAACTAGATGATGATGTTGAGCCTTTGAGCTTTAAAATAATTGATTACACCTCATAAAGTTAGAAGTTATTAATTGCTGGTAGAACTTTTCTAAAGACCTTCTCGCTGTGTTTCCTTGGTGGCGAAAACAATTTCCCCAACCATCTCGGTAGATTCATTAATAAAAGACAGGTCTTTGAAGTCTTAAAACTGTTTGTGAGGATTTGTTTGAATAGAATATTATTTTGAGTTTGACTTTTCAAATTTCTAGCCCTTTTGTCTCTTTTTAAAATTCTAGCGAGTGGTCTTAAAAATTATCTGACCCGGAGACAGCGTCGCAATATGAAAAAAAAAAAACTTAATTACTTAGTTCAAATTTTGGCCACCGGGTCAGATATGTTTGATACCTATTTTCTTCACATCGTTGCGAATGTCCTAATAACGGTTAAATGAGGGTCCTGGGGTCCCCCCAGAGGGAAAAGTAGCGGTTTGAAATTTTTGTAGACCGCGGGGCGCGTACCGCCAAGTGATTTAGCGTTCCGGTACGATGCCGTGTAGAAACTGACTAGGGGTATGGGTTAAATGTAATTGCAACACCCCTACCAGGTTAGCCTGCTACCATCTTATACTACACCGTCGCTTACTATGAGGTGAGATCACAGTCAAGGGCTAACTTGTAGAGGAATAAAAAAAAGAAAACGAAGTCGCGGGCAAAGGCTAGTCTAGCAATAGAGTAGCTACAACTGAAACGTATCCAATAAGTAGCAACCGCACGGACATTATCGGGAAAGTGCAGACTGACCGCAGCACTCATATTCGACACTCAGTACTTGCAAGACAGTTTTTTAACGCTACGTCGATTTTATTGAATTATAGCGGTACATTTGTTTGTATTTCATGTATAACCGTTGGTTTTATGGCAAGACTAGCAAGTACTTTCTTTATTTAACTACAAGTTAGCCTTTGAATGCGATCTCACCTGATCATAAGTGATGATGTAGTCTAGGATGGTAATCTGTTAGGAGTATGCCAGTTATAATCCCTATTCGGTTTCTACACGGCATCATACCGGAACGATAAATCGCTTGGCGGTAATTCTTTGCCGGTAGGGAAGTAACTCGCCACGGCCGAAGCCTTCCACCAGACCAGACCACAGAAAATTCAGAAATTTTAATTTCCCAAATCAAATCATTCATCGATTCCCGGGAATCAAAAATTCTCGGGAATCGAACCCGAGACCTCCCACGTTTTAAGGCAATAAATAAATAAATAAATAAATAAATAAATAAAATAGGACCTTGCAGCAAAAAGGGGGCAGATCCAAATTTTAGCCGTTAATGTTTTTTTCGCCTACAATAAAAAAAAAAAAGGGCTATCGTTTGATGCAAGAACGAGGCACATCCGATGAAAGATAAGCGCGCTGTAACGAAATTTGGATCTGCCTCCCTGTTACGTTTGGTGTAAACAGGAAGCAGGTCAGGACCTGCCTCTCTTTTGCGACATATGAAAGTATTGCATCATTCGTGGCAAGTCAGTGCACGTTTTGAGCTCGGCATTGGATAGCGATGAAACCAAACAAATACAGCTAGAAAATAATCTCCACCAAGCCAAAGCTGACAATTATTTTGTTGATCTAAAAGGGAAGAGTAAACTTGCTATTTCTAATAATGAGTGCGAAGTATTAACTGTTGATTTTCAGCAGAATATGCCATTGCCTAAAATTCCAGCAGGTGAAGCATTTTATAAACGTCAACTTTGGGCATATAATTTTTGTATCCACTCAGCGAAGACAGGAATCGCTCACTTTTATTTATATGACGAAACCATTGCTCGAAAATCACCTAACGAAGTCATATCTTTTATAAATCACTACATAAATAACATCTTACCAAGCACAGTTAAAACGCTGTATTTATTTTCCGATAATGCAGCAGCACAAAATAAGAACTCGACTTTTCTTCAGTATCTGTATACTCTCATGAGGTGTTCATCTATTGACAAGATTGTTCATCGATTTCCTGAACCAGGACACAGCTTCTTACCTTGTGATCGGTGTTTCGGCGTGATAGAGAAGTTCAATAGAAAGAAAGATTACGTTTTTACTACTTCTGAATATTCTGATTGTATCAAGCAATCATCTAAAAACTTTAAAGTTGTGAATGTGGATAAAAATATGATTCTTGACTTTAGTCAACATTATGAAAGTCATTTCAAAAAAGTTATAACAAATACAGAGAAGATAAGATTCAAAATATCTCAACATCGCATTTTTGAGTATAGTAAAGACCACATTGAAACTATTGCAGTTAGTGTTACAACGGGAACGCCTGTATTTGATTATTTTACCATAATGAGAAATGTTCAAGCCAGCCTTTCCATCCTGCCTCAGAAACCGATGTACGATCATGCATTACCGTTGAAAAAGGCTAAATATAAAGATATTATGCAGCTGGTAAAGAACTATGTTCCACCAAATAAACTGTATTTCTACAAGGCCATTAAAAGTTAAACAGTTGGTCCGACACAGGACACTTCTTTCGAAGACGATGATGATCAAGCTGAAGTTGACATCTAAATTTAGTAGTTTTTTTTAAACATTCGTTTGGTTTTGTTTTTATTTTGATTGTTTAATCTTTTACGTGCTGATTAATAGTGTTTAAAATAAATAAATACTTATATTTCTGTGTTTTATTACTCTTTATCACAAAATGGGGTAGTATTTTTCTTCAATTTTGGTGCAAAACGGAGGCAGATCCAAACTTTAAAACCTAATAGTAACTCTAAAACTAAGTAATTTACCTTGAAAACTTTAGTAAAATATTGATTTTAGTTTATATTATAATAAACCATAATATAACTTTAAGACATTAGTGTAACAGTTAATTTTTAAAAGCTTTTTTTCTTAATACCCGTAAGTTTTAAAATTTGGACCTGCTCCCCTTTTGCTGCAAGGTCCTCTCAGCGCTCAACACTCGTCAGCGCCAGGGAGGTCGTCAGATAGCTAGACTAGCTGATGCCCGCGACTTTTTCCCGCGTTTTTGGTTCCCGCGGGAACTCTTTAATTTTCCGGGATAAAAAATAGTCTGTCTTCCAAACTATAATCTATCCCCGTGCCAAATTTCATCAAGATCTGTTTAGCCATTCTAAAAATATTGAGTTACAACCATCATTTATGTATTTAAGTTCACCAGAATTTGTACGTCATTTTATTTTTCGAAATTTCCACGGAAGCGAGTCGTTTAAAAGTGATAAATATTAAGGTGGCTTTAAAATTTCAAAAAACAGTCTTGAGAGTAGTCCGTGGTGAGTATGAGAGCTCTGCGGTTACTCTACACTGTACCGATAATGTTCGTGCGGTGGCTACTTATTGGAAACATTTTAGTGCTATCTATTTTATTTAAGAGGCGGTTACTTTGCTATTTATTTCTGTTTAAACTTTTAGTGAACTCTAAAGGCGTTTTTGTAACATGATCATATTATTATACGCTGAGGTTGGTCGGAGGTTAATTTTATTCTATCAAAGACTTGTGAACTATTCGTTCACTTGGGGAGGTTTCGGACTAGCGTATTTTATTGCGCGTATACTATTACCTATTCTGTGGTATGAGCTCGTATCGGTTTACGCGCTGACACAGGAGTATGGGTTTAATATAACTGCCACGTCTCTGAGACTCCCGTCCGCTACCATCTTAGACTTGCAGTGGAATAAAAAAAGAAATAATTTAAAAAAAAACATCCAAAATTACTACCCTAACTACATGCTAGTAATATTAATGCTAGTAGTAGGATAATAGTTAGCCTTCTATCTTTTTCTCTCGAATGACTGTAGTCATCAGAGGTAAAGAGATGAAACTATTTTCTTACAGCATCTGGATATTAAAGTAGTAGTCATTACGCGTAATAGCGTTAAGGAGATATTATACGCATATAAACTTTCACATTGCCAATATTAATTGAAAAATACATATTAATATTATTAATGCGAAAGTGTGTCTGTCTGTCTGCTACGGCCCATCTATTCAACCGATTTTGATGAACTTTGGAACAGGGGTCGGTTGTGTCTAGGCTACTTTTTATACCGGAACATTAAAGACTGCCAAATTAAAAAATAATCTAGCCTATAATAAGTGGATCAACGGGAGACTCTCGTTGATTCATTTATTATAGACTGTTGGGAGTATAGGGAGAAACTATAGACTTCCGGGTAGGTATAGAGCTCAGTAGCCATGCTAACATGCGGCTGCATCAATTGCTATGGTAATGCGCTCACTGAGCACTGCATTAAGGTGTTGATATATAATTGCACGCGGTATAACAAACGCGAATAATGTGTTCAGACGTTGAATACATCATGTATGGTGATGAGGATCGGCTGTTGATGTAAGCTATGGAAATACATGGAATCATTCATGAGTTGATGTGTTTGTCGGAATAACCGGCAAACTGAAACGCTTCGTATGCTTCTTGAGTTAGTTTGATCGTTATTTCATTTGTGACTCGACTGATAGCCAGACTTTAAGGCGCATTTGTGAGAGGTCATTCAAAGTGTTTATTACCCATTTTCTGTATACGGGTCCTTTTCATGTCAACCCAACAATCTCAGATTATAATTTAATAAAAAGATATAAACTTAGGATTACCTATGTAGTTTGTCACTAGTTTGAATCGTCCTAGTTCATTTCCTAGTAATAGGTGGCAGCAAGATGGGAGATTTTCATGAACCTAAAATTTTAATTTTCAAAGCAATAAATATTATTCAAGATTTCGTAACGTCACGTGCAGTTTGACTAGCAATAGAGCATTTTCAAAATTGAGAGTATTATAAATCATATATGATCTACCAAACTCAAACTCATATTAACAAAGATATCATTTAACAAACTCAAACTCATAATATTTTTTTATTCTAATAAACTTATTAAAAGTGCTTTAGTGAATCTACCACTGATCCAAATTAGTGACAAACTATATAGACAACTAGATGATTCCCGCGACTTTGTCCGCGTGGATTAAGTGTTTTTGATTCCCGCGGGAACAATTGAATTTTCCGGGATGAAAGTAGCCTATGTCCTTCCCCGGGATACAACCTATCCCTGTACCCAATCTCATCAAAATCGGTTGAGCAGATAGGCTGTGAAAGCGTAGCAGACAGACAGACAGAGAGGCACACTTTCGCATTTATAATATTACTAGATGATTCCCGCGACTTTGTCCGCGTGGATTAAGAGTTTTTGATTCCCGCGGGAACAATTGAATTTTCCGGGATAAAAGTAGCCTATGTCCTTCCCCGGGATACAACCTATCCCTGTACCAAATTTCATCAAAATCGGTTGAGCAGATGGGCCGTGAAAGCGTAGCAGACAGACAGACACACTTTCGCATTCATAATATTAGTATGGATATTCTTTCCATTTTACTTATTGTTCCTAGACTAAGGAGGTCGTGAAATGTGTCATTGATGCCTCTATACTGTGGTCTAAGCTCGTCTTACTATGTCACAGAGAACTAAAGCGTAAGATACCCAATTCGCAACACCTAACACTGCTGTGTAAGTGCTTCAACGAAATTTATGTTAAGTGAACCCCACAGTTTGTGAGTGGACCTCTATTAATGCCGAAGCTACAGAATTTAGGAACAACCTAGGATGTTATGGTACCTACACAAATTCATAAAGTTACAAGTTTAATATTAATAATACCTGCTTAGAATGTATCTTTCAGTTACAGACTAGTTTAGGTACAACCACGAAATCCATATTGAGTAATATGATAAGTCCTGACTGATCGCTGAAAAAGTTTAAAAAAAATTGTCAATTTTGTTAACTTTTCCAGCGATCAGTGAGCCCTATCTAGTTTCATAACAATTTTTATAAAATAGTTTTGAATAAACGATAAGTATCTATAAACTTAATTTAATAGCGCAGGGAAAACTGCATTAAAAAAGTAAGTAAAAACTTTTGATAGTTAGAAGAGAAATGAGGAAGGCCCCTGCCTGCAACAAGGCTGTTGCAGGCAGGGGCATTGAGATGTGAGCATAGAAGAGCCAATTTCGTACAACCACGGTAAGTTTTAAATGTAGTTTTTATATTATTATCCACTACACCCCGACGATGCATTCTAAGACGGTAATGGTACCTGTCGGGGGTATGGTAGTTACGTAAAAAAAATTCAACGTACTAATGTACGTACTGTAGGTACGTTCTAACCTAACCTAACCTAACTTACCCTACCAGAAAAAAACAAACCGCTACAGCGATTTAGTACGCCGTGTAGCGGTAGCCCATATACCTTCCAATATCTACCACAATTTCTTCTCAGGGGCAATATTATTACTTTTCACCAGGTCTTGATCTTGTCATTGATAAAACAAAATACTAAATTGGCAACAAAAGAGAGTTCATACCTTATTGCTACAACTATGTCAGTGAGGAGATATAAATAAGACACAGATAAGTTGGTGCAGCACCTGTTTACTGAATGACAATTAGTAGTTCGTCTGGTTTATTTTGACACAAGGTATAGTCCACTTTGCGCGATAATGCACGTTCTACGGTTCTAGCAGATATACCTCACTGGGCAGGGGTGGGTTTTAATTTTCTTAGAGTTGGAATTTGCGGGGTGTAAGAATCTATGTTGAGGACTGTGAGTAATTGCTTGGCATGGAGTCAATAGGTCATTGACTTCAAGTGGCTTCGGCTTTCATCAAATCTATCTAACCGTGTAATATTGACCGGGTTTTGGCACCATTTTGGCTGACGTAAAAATGATTATCCAAGCGCTAAATCATTCATTATTATTATTTATTTTGCCTTGTTATTTATTATGTTATAAGCAAAAAAGAAATTGGCCAGTGTTGCCAACTTTAAGTTTTTATTTTCGAATTCGATTAAAAATGTCTCGATCACGAGCTAGGTACTTTTTAAGCCCAGTACCTAAGAAATCCACGCCTAGGCGTCCCAGAGGCTATACTGCCAACGCTTAAGACCATATTGTTTCACTAGCGGACGCCCGCGACTTCATTCGCGTGGCATAAGTTTTTTAATTCCCAGCATTCCTTAATTTTCCGGGATAAAAAGAACCCATGAAAAAAATCCCGTCGATCCGATGCTCTGTTGCGGCGTGATTGAAGGACCAAGCTTCGTTGTTATAACTTGAAAAATATGTTTATAAATGAAGGACATTCATCCCTTATTTCACCCCTTTGGTTGTTGAATTTTCAAAAATGGGGAAACGTACTTCTGCATATCTAACTGAAAGCTCAAATGCTAAGCTTCATCACTATAACTTGAGAAATGAAGGACTTTCATACAAACTTTCAACCCCTATTTTACCCCTTTAGGGGTGGAATTTTGAATAACTGTGCCACATGTACTTCTTTATTTATAACATAAAGAAAAAATATCAAGTTTCGTTGATACAACTTGAGAAATATCTTGAGAAATGAAGGACTTTCATATAAACTTTCATCCCCTATTTCACCCCTTCGGGGGTAGAATTTTCAAAAACTGTGAAACACGTATTTCTTTATTTTTTACCGTTAACTCATATACTAAGTTTCATGGATATAACTTGAGAAATGACGGACTTTCATACAAAGTTTCAACCCCTGTTTCACCCCCTTAGGGGTGGAATTTTGAAAAATCCTTCCTTATTGAGCGCCTACGTTACAAAAGGAAGCTACTGTCAAAATTTCAAGTCTCTAACCCTAGCGGTTTAGGCTGTGTGTTGATATATAAGTCAGTCAGTCAGGACTTTGAATTTTATATATATAGATTATTGTTGACTTTCGTGTTGTAGAATTATAATCCTTATTTATGGCACGTCAAGGTACGTGACATCAAACTGTCATTTCGTGTAATATTGCCTATGTATTGTTTTATGCGTTGGTACGGCCTGTTTACGGTATGTTTCTACTAGCCATACAGTCTGATCGCACTGCGACAGCGGAGAGGTCGTAAAACTAGAGCCGGCAGGCGTATTCCAATTTCAATAAAAAGCAATAAGGATTTAGGAGATTAGCAAAGTGCCGACATCTGTCGCAGGGGTGCTCAGATGTCGGTCTCCTTTATCACATTTTCCTTATTGATAAATTTGAAAATTGGATCCTAAGTGAAATGATGGATTAGATAGAGCCTCCCTAATGTACTTACCAGTGCTTTAGTTTTAAGAAGTGTTTGTTGGGACCCAATAAGTTTTTTTAATTCACTACAAGTTGGTCCTCACCTCCTAGCTTCCTAGCCCTTATCCTCAGATCGCAGTCAGATATCACCTGATGGTAACTGATAATGCAGTACAAGGTGCTAGCGGACTGACCAGTTAGGGGTATGGCTATTATATTGAACCCATACCCATAATCGGTTTCTCCACAGCATCGTACCGGAACGCTAAATCACTTGACGGCACATCTTGCCAGTAGGGTGGTAACTAGCAACGGCCGAAGCCTCCCACCAGGCCTGAGAAAATTCAGAAATTAAAAATTCTCAAATTGACTCTGCAAAAAAATATTTGCCGCTACGTGCTACGCATCTCCGTGCATCTCAAATGGCGCTGACCTTAATGGTGGCAAGCGAATGGGTGATAGCCACTGCTGAAGCGTACAAAAGGAACTCGATCGATGGGAATTGATGAGATGATCTTAAGTTACTACTTTTATGCTTTAAAAATAATATAATCGTAAAGCAGCATAATGCAAAATTTATTATTACAAAAAAAACAATATTTGACTAATGTAGGCTCAAGTATTGCTTTTTTTGTTTGCTTGAAGCAAACTTTTAGTCATGTGTTTTCAGCACAGAACACCCAAAATTATCTTGTTAACAATGCGAACAAATAAAATAACACGAAAAAATTACCGGATATTATATTTTTGATAAAATCTCTCCCCGGGCAGTGTTTCGTATATTTTATTAGTCACAATCATGTAATAAAATATATTAATGGTCACATTTTCGACCGTTGCCTGTATTTTGGCTGTATTACGCCTGTATTACACACGGGCTTGGATGGGCGTAAATTAATTTCGTACGGGACATTTATAATTAGAAAGGCAATGCCAAATTAATTTTTGACCGGTGGAAACGTTTTATTTCAATATTTGCCGTTGTGATTTGGCTGCGAACATAGTTTTGTGGTTTTAAACAATACATTAGAGTTATTATCATTAATGGGCTGTATTGGTGGTGAGTGTAAGGTGTAAACAAAAGATTAATAATTTAGCAGTTATTGCTTCGCAGTGTAAGTTCATACAGTGGGTCGACGCCCATACCAATAACAGACCTGGCTACCATGACGGTTGTAGCACCTTGAGGAACGGTAATCTCGCCAATGGTAGAGAGAGGTAGAAAACTGCGTACAAATTTGACATTACAGTGACAGAATTTTGTATAAAAACTGCCAGTTTTCTCAGTATCCAGTGAGTCGGTCAGAACTTCTCATTTTATTTCATGGGACTCAAGAAGCAAAGATAATTTTCTAATGTGAATGTCCAAAAGTAAGCATTTTTATTTAATTTGTGCTCTTGCGGAACACCGCCTTAATACGCTTGTGCGAGGACGTAAGTCCAACACGTAGAAGCTTCACGAGGGGATTTATCTAATTAATTCATTATTACACTCGGCTAAGTCTAATGAGAATTTTTATTTATTATATTATTATTATTAATACTTACCTAATTCCCGCGACTTTGTCCACTTGGAATCAGTTTTATTAATTCCCACGGGAACTCCATAATTATTATTGTAATTTTTGATCATCACGTGTGCGAAAAATCATCCATGCGGAGTCACCACAAGTATATTCTAGTGACTAAAATAAACAATCAGTTTTAAAAAGACTCCAATAGACAATTTAGTCAGTCAGTTCAACCTATAAAATAGAGTTAGGTATAGATTAATTATTTACGATGGAAAGAGTACTAGATAAGTATTATCATACTTCATACTTAATGATTAAACGAACTTACCTGTAAGTGAAGTTCTATCATAATTATATGAGTCGCTTCATTCGAAGATATAACCATAGACAACGTAGTAGTTTCCTTTACTTATAGCAACCAATCGCACAGACTTCAGAGGAGTTATAAAAAAGAACCCCCACTACCCGCCTCTGTGTCGGACGACAGAGGAGCGGTTTCGATCGTCATTTAGTTTAGAGATATACTTATACTTAAAGCTCTTGCGAAAATATGTTTCGGGATGGGTGGGTTGGGAGCTTAATATTATATCTTCGAATGAAGCGACTCATATAATTATGATAGAACTTCACTTACAGGTAAGTTCGTTTAATCATTAATTATACTTCGTCGCTTCATTCTTCAGATATAACCATAGACAACGTAGATGTTAAGAGATAGGTATATATTTTTGCAAGAACTATATCTACGCTAAATAGATACTAATTATTGTTATCAATAATTTTATTTATTCTTCTTATCTCTTATTTGAGCTGTAATGTTTTAAACAGTTTATGTTTAAGGTTGGAATCATGTACCGATTTCCCGAGATGTTTATCTACGTACATTTAATATGACTTTAAAATTTCTCATAAGTATTTATTGTACTTAAGTTTCAATTTAAATAACTTTCAATTTACCAATAATACAATCTTGCGCTTTTTTGCTTTAGTTGCTAGTAACAAGCATAAACGTATTATAGTTTCGATGCAAGCGAATGGAACTAGTTATTGATGTCAATACTGCAAGATTTATAATCTACTACAAAGTAAATTTAATTTATTTTAGCAGGGACAATACTTTATTTTATTTGCACAATTAGCCCAACAGACGTCCAATGGGACGCTTAAGTGCGAAATCCTGCCCAGTAGCAGAAGAAGGCATATTTTGTTTTTTGGAAGTGCGGCGGGAAAAGAACAGGTATATTCTGGTCCTGTTGTGAAGGTATTTCGGGTATTGCTTAGTAAAATTTTATATTAAAATACCGTTTTAAGTTTTTTGTCGAACAATTATATCGTCATTAAGGTTATGGAATTTAATAAATTCCTATCCGCGTAAAAGTTAGCCCTAAATTATAGGTGAAGAATGAATATTCGGTCGATATTGTGACAAACTACTAATATCGACTTTGAAGGGTTAATCAATTGGTTTGAACTTTTTAGCCCCACTGACGTTAGGTGCTTTGAAGTAAGTTATTTAAGGAGTCTTTCTATACTTTTCAACGATGGATAACCTAGCTGTGCAGGTCATTGAATGTAGAATGTTTGTGAAAAATTTTTTTTTTTTTTTTTTTTTTAAACATCATTATAAGCTATTCAATTCATAATAATTTTTGAATGGATGCATTAATTCCCTGATATTTTATGACACGGCTGATCTATGTGAGGTAAGCGTGATCCAAATGTTACATTTGCGGCCGCTGCTCCATGCCGATTTTTGTTTTTCATTAATGTCTTAATTGGTTACTCTCATTCAAGGTCTGAATCGATTAAACAAGAATTTTAATTTTGCTCTAGGCAAGTGTTGCGGGAGCATATTATTGTTTACGCGAGTAAATTGTACTACCTACCATGTTTGCCACGAGTGATTACGATGCCTACATCGTACGTATTATTATAACGAAAGTTTTATAACGGTTTTTCGAAGATTGTTTCTAATATGTAGATAATGAATATAATTATATGAATGGATCTTAAACTTAAGATTCTTTTTATTTTATTTTGTACCAAAAACTTATAAAATACTTAGAAAAACAGAAACATAGTGGACAAGGAAGCACTAATCTCTATACGAGATCGCTACCAGTGACCCTTGGCACCCTGCTTGGATTCCCGTTTCGGGTAAGACAACCTGCGCGTTTTACTGTGTTTGCAGAAACAAATGCCCACGAAATATCTTTAAAGAAGAAAACAATAATTACGGTGGAGATTTTACACTATTACTTTATGTTATATTATAATCTACATCCGGTCATCAAAATACTCGCCGTTAGGTTCTCTTTATTTAAAAACCAACTTCCAAAAAGCAGAAGGTTCTTTGTTAGTTTTTGGTTTTTCGAACTGTTTTAAGCATAATCAACCGTATTACACGTCAGCGGGTGTATGGTATATGCTTCCCGGGCACTATTAAGTTGTAAAACTCGAGAGTACCTACGTTGTTAGGGACAAAACATAAAACTTGTGGGTAATTTTTGCAATCTTACCACACATTTCCTTCGTAAATGTTCTTTGCATACCCCTGCCACGCTGAGGGTAGAATACTAGCAGGTATTTTATTTCAAATTTGACGTATCTGTATGTACAGTATTTGCAAACAAATTGATATATTGCTGAAGTAGCTGCTAAAAAAAAATTAAGATATTTATTACCTCAGAATTCTCTGAACTTTCGTTACCACTCCGCAGGTGTATGTAAGTTTGATACCGAGAGGCCTTGCAAACAATTACATATTCTGAACATTTTGAACCCCAGATCTTGAGTCTGCATACACTGAATGAAACATTTATGTTTCTTTTAGGTACCTATATAGTGCAGTCGCTATAGACTGAAAGGCGCTGAAATCTGTAAAAGCTGAAAACTTAAGAAGCGGTGTTACGCTGTATATATATATATTATATGTATATTTTTTACCAAGTAGGTAATAGTGCTTCAATATTACTATTGTTACACGAAGGCAGGAAACTCGTGTAAATAATACACACAGATGATGCTTCATATAGTATAATTCCACGTTCGGTTATTTCATGTGTTAAATACATAATATAATGCGATTTAGTTAACCCGAAACACCAATCACAATTATTGGTGACAATAATAATTACACTTTCACTTAATTCACTTTCACTAACAGATAAAGAATGACTCAAGTACCGCCAAGCGATCTTATTTATAGAAGACACATTTAGTATAATGACGTTTTTGTCATGATATTATATTTCTTGATTCAATTCAAAGTCAAATGAGCTCTTATTATTCATAAACGCTAACAGCTCGGCCGTCCTGTTTAGACGAGTCCTCGCGTGAATCTACCACCGGTTCGGAACCTATACTCTACAGAGAAGAACCGGCAAGAAACTCTGCAGAATGGAAAAAAAAATAGTTATTTTATCGGTAAATGATAATTGTTCCGGCCATCTGATCATTTAATTGGTCCTCCAATTGCTATTGACATGATATCTTTATTAATTTTTTGGAAATCGAAGTGTATTATAGTATGCATAATTTCGATCCAAAAATCTATTGTAATTTAGTTTGATTTCATCACTCAACAATAAGTGACTAAGAACAATTTTTTTTAATTAAAATTCGTCATCATAATTTTAGTTTCACTATTGATATTTTGCACTAATGGTATAAATAATTATGATTTTTCTCAAATTACATAATTATTTTCCAAGCTTTCTCAAAGCTTTCTAAGCACATAACATAAAATCAGAAATACCTTTAAGCTAATTTGCTCATCACTCATACTGATTATCCCCCAAACTTATCTCCAAAATATCAAGACACTGCAAGATCAGCTGCTCATCACGCATACTGCTTATCTACAAATTTAATTCCAAAATCTCAAGACAGTGCAAGATCAGCTGCTCATCACACATACTGCTTATCTTCAAAACTTTACTCCAAAATTTCGAAGACTTAAGGATACACCTTAGACTGGACTCCAAGATCACGAAAACTCTAAAATCACAAAACTTTTCTCATCAACTCTAACCATCATAAAACTTCGGGTCATCTATAAGACTCGAATCACTCAATCATCACAAATACCACAAAACTTAAGAGTCATTTTAAGACTCAAATCACTCAATCGTCATAAAACTTTACTGTTTAACTCTAACTATCACAAAACTTATTTCTATTTAACTCTAGACATCACAAAACTTAGGAGTCATCTCAAGACTCAAATCACTCAATCGTCATAAAGCTTTTCTCTTTAAATCTAACTTTCACAAAACTTATTTCTATTTAACTCTAATCATCACAAAACTTAGGAGTCATCTCAGGACTCAAATCACTCAATCGTCAAAGAGCTTTTCTCTTTAAATCTAACTTTCACAAAACTTATTTCTATTTAACTCTAATCATCACAAAACTTAGGAGTCATCTCAAGACTCAAATCACTCAATCGTCATAAAGCTTTTCTCTTTAAATCTAACTTTCACAAAACTTATTTCTATTTAACTCTAATCATCACAAAACTTAGGAGTCATCTCAGGACTCAAATCACTCAATCGTCATAAAGCTTTTCTCTTTAAATCTAACTTTCACAAAACTTATTTCTATTTAACTCTAATCATCACAAAACTTAGAAGCTATCTCTAAGGCTAATTTACCGATCCGCTTACGTATAAACATAATACGTTCTCCTTCGCTTCGTTTTATTTTTTTGAAGTGAAATCTTCTTCAGCCGCGTTGAGCACTTTTTGGTCGGGAGTAAACTTGTGGATTCGCGTCGCCGAAACCGCGTTGTTACGAATTTCAAACGGGTGCTAATTAAACAAACCTCCACTCTCAATAGCACAACTCGCCTCCAAAAACTCACGCCGCCGTCCTCCAAATCACTAAGTCAGACACTATCAAAGTAAGTCTGAAAAATACTATCGTATCCGCTATATTTCTTCGAATTTTTTTTCGGTGACATTTAACATTTTTTTAAATGTTTTTAGTAATTTTAAATGAGTAAGTTAGTGCTATTTTTATCAAATATAATGTAATTTAATCGTAAATTTAAAAAAAAAAAAAAATATTTATTATTTTATTGTATGATTATTTGACTTATTATTTAACTGGTTATTTGACAATTTGCTCAATTACTCGTAATAGAATATACTCATAGACGTAATAGAATTAGTTCCATGGACATAATATGACTTTTAAATACGATTAAAATGACTTTTAAAAATATCATATTATACTATGCGCCATGACATGCCATGTTTAAATTCAATTTACCAAAACCGTTACAGTTTCTTAGTATGTTAATTAAGTTTTATGTTAAGGGTGAAAGTCTAATATTATGTACCTATAAATTTATTGAATTAATTCTTGATTTGAAATTTTTATAAATTAAGTTGACATTTTTATTATGTATGTTTAATTAATTGATTGTTTAAAATATTCGATATTGCAATACCCTGACGGGGCCTCATGTCTCTGTGATTGTATTATGAACATTGTACACGAAAGCAATAATAAATAATAAATGGAATGAAGGTATATTAGCCCAAAATAGCATAACTACTTTTGAATATTTATGTTGAATCCTAACCTAAGATTTTAATACTTAAATAACTTTAAAAAATCGATTTAACTGCATAAATTCGAATGGTGCTCTTCCTTTAAATGAGGAACATTATATTATGATGAAGCTTTAAAACGTGAAATATTGGTGAATTGTAAACACTGTGGCTGAGTTTGTAAATTTGATGGCGATATATTATATCAGTAGGACAAGTAGTTTGTTGTTCTTTACTTGACGCTTTCTTTGAAATATTTAGTGATTGTTGCAAAAAAAATCTCATTTTCCCGTTGCTTAGTTAATAACACCAGAAATTAGGTTCCGTAGCAAAAAGTAATAATTCTGCAGCTTGAGTTAAAATTTCCTTTTTCAAACCCCTATCTTATCCACGCTAAGTGGATTCTCTTTCTTCTAGACTTTTTCCATTATTTGGAGTCAGTTCTTCTCATTTGCTTGCGCCAATATATTCTGTCTTGGGTTGTCTGCTGCTGAAACTGCTTCGCGCTCCATATCAGGTTACAGTTGTCCACCACGTGGCTGCAGGGTACCCTCTCCGCCTCGCGTTCTGCCAATACTCTCCACACAACATGATCCTCTTCTCGCCGCATAATGTGTACTAACGTAAACGACCCTCTACCATTTTGTCCGTTATTGGGGCAACCTTAAAACTTCTTCTGATCTGCCCATTCCGCGCTTTATCGAGTCTAGTTTCATTGGGCACCCATCTAAGCATCTTCATTTCGTTAACACGCAATTTCTATTCGCGAGTCTTTTTGGTTGCCCAGCACTCTGTGCCGTACAAGCATTGCAGGTCAGACTGCCGTTTTCTATACCTTGCCTTCGATCTTTATGGGCATCCGGTTATCCCCTATTAGGGTTTGTACTTTCTAAAATCCTTTCCTAGCTATCTACAGATGTCCACGTCATAATAGCTATCTTTAAATTTCAGCCCAATTCGTCCAGCTGTGCATTGTTAGAACAGTCAGTCAGAATACCAAATTGTAACTACAATATATTTAAAAGAATGTTAAACGAATAGCCCACATAAAATTGATTTTACAGTGAAAAAATTATGTTTTCTTTTTTTTAAGCAAATATACCTTTTTATAATAGTTTAGATAAACTAGTTTATTGGGTGTTTTGATCATAAAAGGAATACTATGCAATCGGATATTTGTGAAGCAGCCAGGTAACCTTCACATTATTGAACTGAGATTACAACAAACGAGTGAAGACTTCACGTTTACAATCAGTAATCCTAATACTTAACTCTAACTTTCACAATGTCGGTCACAACAACTAAAATCATACATAACTTTCACAATAACATTTGTGAACTACCTTCGTCCATCACAACTAATATCATACATATCTCTCTCATTATCAATTGAGTGACCACCTTCATTCACAACACTAAAATCATATATATCTTTCACAATACCAGTTGCATAACCACCTTCGTTCACGATCTAGCGACAAGAAACCAGTAAGAAACTCGGTGGCGACTAAAATAACTTTGTCAACTAACAGCCAGTTATTCATTTCAACCTTGATATTGTCCATTATATTCACAACATTGTCGACATCAGTATTCAATCATCATTCAATTCGATCGATCAATTTCGTAATATAATCAAACATAAAATTTACCTACAAAAGCATGTTATAAAATCACGTTATTCCTCAGACAATACGAAAAAAAATGTTTTTTCAATGGAATTGATTTCTTTCTCTTTAGATAACAAAAGCTAAGACAAATATTAATTAATCTCTTCATCATCTATTACACAGACAACGTAAATACTAGATAATTCTATTTCAAAACCAATCATGAAATTGTTAAAAATCAGTCCTAACGATTTTTTTAAATTTACAGTTTAGGTTGGTTTGCATCAACACATTTTGACGGATCGTAACCTCCCAATATGGCGCCCACAAGCGTTAGTCAAAGAAGGCGTCGATCATTATTTTTACCATGAAGCAACACTAGTAAATTAACAGAAGTCAACGTAAGCTACGATAACCATTGATTTGAATCAACCGGCCCTTATTCCATTAAAAACATTCTTATTCGACCGAGCAATAAGTACATGATTCTATATCAACCCATAATTAAATAGATAAATTAATGAATGATTTCACCATATTCGTAGTCCAGTATTTTCCCATCGCAGCAATGTGGCCTCCAACACCGCAAGTATACACGCGCCTCCATGTTATCCACAGTCCAGCACTCGCCCAACGCAGCAATGTGGCCTCCGACACCGCAAGTATACGCGCGCCTCCATGTCATCCACAGTCCAGCACTCGCCCATCGCAGCAATGTGGCCTCCGACACCGCAAGCATACACGCGCCTCCATGTCATCCACAGTCCAGCACTCGCCCATCGCAGCTTTGTGGCCTCCGACACCGCAAGTACACACGCGCCTCCATATCAGTATTCACGTCATCAAGTTCGCAGCGTCAGAGCACCATCATCACACCCTGACGCGCCTCCATGTCAGCATTCACGCCATCAAGTTCACAGCGTCAGAGCACCATCATCACACCCTGCCCACACCGCAGGCACTCATTGAAGTAATTGATATCCACATGGAAAAAAAAAACAGAAACACGTTAATTTTCGGCTCGCCACTACTATGAATCGTGCAGAAGAAATACACGAAAATATTTCATCGGTAGTAAACTTGGGAAATAATAAATTAATGTAAAATGTGTGTGAATTATTTTTCAGCTTACTAATAATGACATCTACATAATATTATGTTTGAATTTTTTTTTTTTAAATTATAAATTGATATGAAATTGTGTGTTAATATATAGGAAAGACATAATTATTATAACTAAAGAAATAAACATGCGACTAACTTAAAAATTAAGTGGGTAATCTACAAAAATTTTAGCTTAGCGCTTATCAACATCGCGTCGCTGCCAGCGAAACCGGTTTCAGATTGCAGTTTATGCGTGATTACTATTTACTATAGAGGTTGCTCCAAAAATGTTTTTTTTTTATGTTTGTGTTTGAAATTCTTTTCGTTCATGCTTTCTTTTAAAATTTCACGAAACAAAACAATTTACTACTTTTGATATGTTGGCACTACTCAGTACTAGGTATGGCAAGGTACAGCTACTGCCTGATAGGTACTTAAACCAACACAGAAAAGGAATACATCATGGTACATAAGTATCGAAAATCGAAGTAGCTATTCGAAACGAAAATCATGTGAACCCATTAAAAAAAAACTAAATCGAATGTATGCAGGCTGCTAATAGAATTATTTTATGCAATTGCCATCAAGGCGTATAAAAATTTAGAAACATAATCATATATATATTTTATAACATACATATTTTTTTTTTACACTCAGATACTATTTTAAAGTTTCTATTTTTATTATTTTTTTACAATTTTAGCTACTTCCAAAATAAGACTATTTCTATTCTTCAAAAATTTATAACATTTTATTAGCAAGTTGTAATAAAAACAACTATCACATTTTTGTTAAACTCAATATATACCATTGCTTGGTTAACACTCGAATCTGATTTGAATTGAGATACTATTTACTATAAAAATAATAATCGATTCACACGTACCTTTAATTTTAGCCGAAGACGAGGTTCATTAACACTTCTGAGCTGTTACACGAAGGCAGGAAACTCGTGTAAATAATACACACAGATGATGCTTCATATAGTATAATTCCACGTTCGGTTATTTCATGTGTTAAATACATAATATAATGCGATTTAGTTAACCCGAAACACCAATCACAATTATTGGTGACAATAATAATTACACTTTCACTTAATTCACTTTCACTAACAGATAAAGAATGACTCAAGTACCGCCAAGCGATCTTATTTATAGAAGACACATTTAGTATAATGACGTTTTTGTCATGATATTATATTTCTTGATTCAATTCAAAGTCAAATGAGCTCTTATTATTCATAAACGCTAACACTATATTGCAGTCTCAAAAATAAAAATCTGAAATGCTAGATCTTTTCATGTTATATCCGGGCAGATATGTAAGTCACGTTTGCAGAAATAACTAGAACCACCACAAATGTTTCATTGAAAGTAAAAACACTGGTATAGAATTTTACTAGTCTTCTTTATAGTCGATTAGACATACCTTTTTTATAAGACGGTACTCCAGAGATTATATCATGGAATCTGTTCCATAGGTTTACATTTTAAAATAAGGCTTTGTGGTAACGGTATTAGATTAATAATTGCATTTACTTGCTAAAAGAAATTAAATACATACATTTAGGTAACCAGAAGTGGAGTAAAGTGAAACTAAGCAAATATAACAAACCACAATTTATTCTACTAAATGATTTTAACATATCACAATTAAAATAATCAAAAAGGAACACACTTAAATCTGAACACAATTATGACTCATTAAGAGTTTCACAATAACGCAGTTTACAGCTCGGAAGGTGACAAAAGAATGACCACGCGGTAATACAGAGAGCGCTTTTTATACACGTTCCTGCCCGCTTTTATAGGTTTTAGTCGGGTACCTACACTACTCACAATAATTTTGCTAACTCGGCCTATCCTGATTGTGCGCCGCCCTCGGCTGCACCGGAAACAATTTCATCAGAAGCAGGAAGAGCTGGTGTGCGTATGCCATCTTCATAAGCTCCCCCTCTTGCGGTGTCTCCTGAACTAGTGAGGGCACCCAAAGATTCACCCGCATCGTCACAGTTACTGTCATCAGAACCTGCATAAGACACAAATGGTTGATTATTCATGACGATGCACGCTATTGCCTATTCTGACAATCATCACGCATACGAGGCCCTCATTCAAAATAACAACTTTCGCTACACAAAATAAAACGCTTCACATTCAAAAGTATGCATACTTCTCCAGACATTACATCTCAGTTAATCTCATACCTGAACTTGCAAGTTCACACACACACCACGTTAAAAACGTGCCAGGACAGAGCCTGATGCGCATTCAGAGAACGCGACTTCCCAGGACAAAACCTGCCAGGACACAGCCTGATGCGCATTCAGAGAACGCGACTTTCCAGGACAAAACCTGCCAGGACACAGCCTGATGCGCATTCAGAGAACGCGACTTTCCAGGACACAGCCTGCCAGGACACAGCCTGATGCGCATCTAAGAGATGCGACTTTCCAGGACACAGCCTGCCAGGACACAGCCTGATGCGCATCTAAGAGATGCGACTTTCCAGGACACAGCCTGCCAGGACACAGCCTGATGCGCATCTAAGAGATGCGACTTTCCAGGACACAGCCTGCCGACATAACCTTCTTCTCAATCTGCCCACTACATACAACGCTGTCCGCTGTCATCCACTAGCCTAACAGAGCCTAAAGTAACCTAACCTAACATGTAAGCTTACATTTTGACCTAACAACTGAACTAATAAGTAGCCTAACGTTTGACCTAACAACTGACCTAACGTCTGATTTACGACTAACCTAACTTTACTAGAGAAAGCATGTAACTAAATTGGATGACAACAAGCAGAGCCATAGGCAATGTTTATGCAAATTAAGTTGAAAGTGTCTGTCACCGAAGAACGTGCCGCGTAGTCCGAAGCACGACTTCGAGGTACCACTCCAAGGCACCGCTCCAGGACCCCGCTCCAAGGCACCACTCCAGGGTACACCTCCAGGGCCCCGATCCAGGGCACCACTCCATGGCGCCAAACATGTAACAGAAATTAAAACCAAATCGTTATCACGAAACGACGTGATCATCGTGGCTATCCATACATAGCAGGTAGTCAACGCATAGTCAATTATCTTCACAAGCTCTCTGACTTAAAAGTTCATTACCAGTACAGTTACCAGTACCAGCACAGGTACCAACAAAATTATTTGACTGCTTCAGCAGAGCTCATACATACAAAGCCGATAGAACTCACAGAACCTGTGGAGATCACAAAGGTATAAACCTGGTAGAGCACAAAGAGTCAGTAGAGCTCATAGAGCAACAAGAGTCGGTAGAGCTGGTAGAGCACAAAGAGTCAGTAGAGCTCATAGAGCAACAAGAGTCGGTAGGGCTGGTAGACCCCTCACTAAAGGTCGCTCAACCATAGTACAGACTCACAGTTGTACCATGTCGAAACAACTTTGAACATTCAAAACATCAAACATCATCATCGATGAACACAGAAAATGAAGAAAGTTTACTCATACCAGTTATGTTCAACCATATCGAGTAGGCTAACGAGCAGCCTCGCGCACTATACAAGCACGCAGCCCTGCGCGACCAGTAGACGCGCAGTGTCACGCCTCACAGCGTGGCATGCGAGCGCGCAGCATCGCACCCTAGGCGAGCGCACAGCCATGCGCAACCAGGAGCGCGCAGCATCGCGCACCAGGTGGGCGCGCATCCCTGCGCAACCAGTGGACACTCAGTGTCACGCCTTAAGCGCGGCAGGCGAGTGCGCAGCAACGCGCACTAGACAAGCGCACAGCCCTGCGCGACCAGCAGACGCGCAGTGACGCGCTTCACACACGCGGCATGCGGGCGCGCGACCAGAACGCCTCACACGTGGTGAGCGCCGAAGACGAAATTAACATAGAACACACAGAAAATTAAACTTAACGAGCAATTTAACTTCACAGAAACCCCGTAACGGTTTCATATTATCAGGACAGGTAGGTATGTAGACTCGTAATCGATCCACCCAAAACTTGACCGCAGGTAAAACGAAAACAAACTTTCTATCCATGAGAGCAGAAAAACAACTTCTCTAATCAAAATAGAATGCAACATTCCTGTCATCCAAATTACGTAACCTGGTTCGGTAATATTAAAGAAAATAACCTGTAAAACTCAAGTTAATTTTAACGTTTATCAGAACTATAAATATGTTTGCTCGTCCATACCTGACCTCAACAATTTTTATTAAAATCGAGAAGGTATTCGCAAAATGTATTCACGTTAACTATTTAAAAACGCATTGATATCTCAGGAACACACAACCAACTTACTTTGAGACTCTTTTTCTATGTAACAAGTCATGTTAAATAAAACAATGAAATCGTAAAGTAGGTACTTAGGTAACAATTTTTACGTATCGTAGTTCAATTAAATTCCCAGATGTTGGCTTTTAGCTATGTTTGCGTATGAAACTTTAGAATTGCGGTTGGTTTGTGTCCGATCGTAACTAGGTCATGAATTTTAAATAACAACCCGCATTTTAAAAACAAAAAACTAAATTACGCAATTTAAATAATTTATCCGTACAGCATGTTTTAGTAAAACATTACTTTATGACTCGAAACTCAGCAAACTTAGAGGTTTCAAGTTATGTATTCAAACTTAGGGTATGAGTCACCTCTTTTTCACAAAAATATTTTTGTACCCGGTCGGTACCCACAAAGGTTCTACTTTTGAACAAGATGTTTCGGCTAGACCCTTTATACTGTTCACAAACTAGCATTCAGGGCGGTTTAGGGACTCAAATGTATGCGTTATGCCAATAACAACCACTGAGCCAACACAGCTTGCTAATTTAGTGGGAAATTATCATAAAATGGAAATCGCGTAAATACAATTGGGGTCTAAACCTTTTCTTAACACAATTAACAGTCAATTCAGTAACATGAATTACTGTTCATTTACTTAGTTCATTTGCTTACGCTTGGTGGGTATTACATCCTTAAGCAAATAAATTAAACAGACTTACCGATGTCGCATATTACGTCATATCACCAGAGGCTCGATGGTGTCATCACCTCACCACCATTCCAGGCAAATGCCAGGCATAACACGGGAAAGCGCGCAGCACCGCGGCTCCGAGGCACGGCACGACAGCGTGTCGCGCAGACTGAATCGCCCTCGTGAACGCCCAGAGCGCCCACGTGGCATGCACAGTTGCACACCCAAGCGCACTCGTGAGGCGCCTCAAGCACACGAGCTGTGCAACTCCACAGCTCGGCCACACTCCGCGAGCCAGCAATAACAATCACATGAAAACAAAACACAACTTTAGCACACAAATAAACACTGCACATTACGCGAGTCACCCTTCGAGAGATATCTTGATCGGTCACGTGATCAACTTTAAGCACTTTAAATTTGGGTATGTTCCCTTTTGATTCATCTCGTATGTGGGCCTATTTAGCGGTCCTTTATCCCACTTCTGAATTTAGGTAACCAGAAGTGGAGTAAAGTGAAACTAAGCAAATATAACAAACCACAATTTATTCTACTAAATGATTTTAACATATCACAATTAAAATAATCAAAAAGGAACACACTTAAATCTGAACACAATTATGACTCATTAAGAGTTTCACAATAACGCAGTTTACAGCTCGGAAGGTGACAAAAGAATGACCACGCGGTAATACAGAGAGCGCTTTTTATACACGTTCCTGCCCGCTTTTATAGGTTTTAGTCGGGTACCTACACTACTCACAATAATTTTGCTAACTATACATATTTCTAAGTATTCTGTTTATCTGTCACCGTAAATAATAAACACTTTTATTGTGCCCCCATGCTAATAGATTTATTCTTGAAAACAGAACCTCATTAGTATAAGGTTTCTTGGCCTTATCGGTGATAGTGTATGAACTATGAAGACAAAGCAAAAAGGGTAGGCGATGCAAACACTAATAATATAATATATTATATTACATGATAGGTACTTGTGATTGAATAAATCATGTCCACTATTTTGATATAACTAGCGGTAACACCTAGGTACGAAAGATCTTTTAAAGCTTTAGCTTTGATTTCGAATTAAGTAAGTATCCATACAATCTTTGATCCAGTAAATACTGAAGATTGTTAATAATTTACAGTAGAGGATAAATAAAGTAGAAGGTAACCTTCTTTATGGTAAGTACATAGTATTTACCTGAGTCCCGGTTACTTCTCAAGTATTGGTCGAAATCAATTTGTGTTAGGCTTACTAAGCTGGGCCTTGGCGACGTATCCGATCGTTGGTCCACTTTGACCCTCAACGCCTTCCCCCTTGTTCAGAGAACGGTGAACAGCTTGCTAAATGCCAGCTATCTTGATTTGGTGGACAAATAATTCTTCATCGCCGGACTGCTAATTGAGCAGATGCCATCGCCAGGCGCGTCTAGCTGAAAGGTTTGATTTCCGTCGTGCTACTTCGCGGGTGACCTCGCAGTGTACCATTGTCGTACCTTAGCACTTCTTCGTCTAAGTGCCTATTTTACTCAAGTGAATCATGCTGAAACGCTTAACCTTCGTGTTACATTTTAGGAAACCCGCCGGAAAGACCTTTAGTGCAATTAAACACTACATGGACGAGTAATTTCTTAAGTGCGTTCCATGCTGAAAAACGTTTATATTCTTTCGTGTTACCTCTCAGGTAACCTCCCAGAAATCCTTTAGTGCAATTTAACATTGCATGAAAGTATAATTCCTGTAGGTAATGAGCGCGTATAGATGATTCAATACTAACTTTTATTTTAAGTACCCTCTTTAGGAAATCATACATTTTACATAGTAATAGTATTGTACCACAATTCCTCAGGCGCGTCGTACTGAATGGTTTATTCTCTATCGCAGTGACTCTCGGGCAACCTCCAGGAAAAAACTTTAGTGTAAATAAACACTGTATGAAAATATAATTGATTAGGCGCGCCATGCTAAAAAGTTTATTCTACTTCATGTTGACTCTCCGGCAATTATAATTGATTAAGTGCATCATGCTGGAAGGTTTATTCTCCTTCGTGTTGACCCTCGGACAACCGCCAGGAAAACCTTTAGTGTAAACAAACACTGCATGAAAGTAAGGCGCGTCATGCTGAAAGGTTTATTCTCCTTCGTGTTGACCCTCAGACAACCGCCAGGAAAACCTTTAGTGTAAACAAACTGTGCATGAAAGTATGCTTGATTAGGCGCGTCATACTGAAAGGTTTATTCTCCTTCGTGTTGACCCTCGGACAACCGCCAGGAAAACCTTTAGTGTAAACAAACTGTGCATGAAAGTATGCTTGATTAGGCGCGTCATGCTGAAAGGTTTATTCTCCTTCGTGTTGACCCTCGGACAACCGCCAGGAAAACCTTTAGTGTAAACAAACTGTGCATGAAAGTATGCTTGATTAGGCGCGTCATGCTGAAAGGTTTATTCTCCTTCGTGTTGACCCTCGGACAACCGCCAGGAAAAACCTTTAGTGTAAACAAACACTGCATGAAAGTATAATTTATTAGGCGCGTCATGCTGAAAGGTTTATTCTCCTTCGTGTTGACCCTCGGACAACCGCCAGGAAAACCTTTAGTGTAAAATATAAACACTGCATGAAATAATGATTACTCAAACACGTGGTGCTGAAATAAATTGCTGAAAATGAAAGATTAAAGAGTCACCTGCAAAAAGCACTTTTTTTTTTTTTTTTTTAAATATTATTAAATATGTAAGTATTTAAAGAGAAAATTATCTTTAATCTATAAGTGTGTAGAAAGTAGGAACGTGAGATCGTTGCTACGCACGAAAAAGGAATGACGATCGAAACCGCTCCTCTGTCGTCCGACACAGAGGCGGGTAGTGGGGGTTCTTTTTTATAACTCCTCTGAAGTCTGTGCGATTGGTTGCTATAAGTAAAGGAAACTACTACGTTGTCTATGGTTATATCTGAAGAATGAAGCGACGAAGTATAATAGTAATATATATGCGAAGGTGTGTTTTTTTGTTGGTTGGTTGGTTTATTGGTTTGTTGGTTTGTCCTTCAATCACGCCGCAACGGAGCAACGGATCGACGTGATTTTTGGCATGGGTGTAGATGAGGACCTGGAAAATCAAAAAGAATCAAAAACTTAAAGCACGCGGATGAAGTCGCGGGCATCAGCTACTAATTAATAATTACAAACTTGATTTTCTTATAACAATGAATATTGTTCGTGAACTCAGGTATTGTATTATTCTCACTAAACAATTTCCTTTCCATAACAACAAAACAAATAATTATGTAAAGCCTTAGAAGGTTTTAGAATTCAGTAAGAAAATTCTGAAACAATGGGCGAATTAGTTCTAATAGATAGCCCCGGCGGCGAGGAAAATCGACCAACTCTTTTCATCTTTAAACAAAAGGGGCTAATTTGTCGGCGCCGAACAAAAAATACTGATGACGAAGGGATAATTATTATTGAGGGAACAAATAATTCTCTCATTAACGTTAGTGTAAGACTCCGGCCTGAGGGAGAAGCGGTCTGATAGACTTTCGACTTGTATTCTGTAACACTAGCAAAAGTGCGTGTACGCTGTGGTTTATGTGTACCTGTACTATTACCACTTACTACAATAAGTACTAAAACAACCGACATAGCTTAAGGGTTGCAGAGATAAACTAGCAATAGATAGGACATATTATTTAAAGTACCTACCTACTTAGTTTAAAGAACTGCTAGACGTTGGGACCTTGGCATGTGGAAGTTCTAACATGTCCATGTCCAGTGAAAAATAATATAATTTTTTTTTTCGCATTTATAATATTAGTATATAAATAATAAAAAGAAAAAGGTCCAGCTTCAATCACTCACAACTAACTCATCAGCCATAACCCTCGGACCAGTGCCGGATTTACCATAGAAGCTGAAAAAGCTGAAGCTTAGGGCGGCAAAATTAGGGGGCGGCAAAATTGGCCCAAAAGCAAATTTGGTACAGAAAAAAAAGTTGTAAAAATACTGATTATTCCTGAAAAGGAATTAACTTTATTGTGAACAGTGTATTTTAGAAATCAGTAGGAGCGGCAAAAAATTTATAGTTTAGGGGCGGCAAAGGTGTAAATCCAGCACTGCCTCGGACCCAGAAAGCTGTTGCATACCGTAGCTGCCATACGGCAGTAGGCTCCTCTTAGGATAAGGCTTCCTATTCTCTAACTCAGTGGCTATAAAAAAATTAAAGCCACTGCCAATAAATACTTTTTATCCATTGAAGGTGTACTATGAAATAAAAATAACGTTACATCATAGAAAACCCCCAATGGATTAAAAATATGTGTCAGTGGCTTTCTTTTCTTTGATAGCCACTGAGTTGGAGAGTAGGGGGAGGACGCATATTATGCATGAACTAATGTTCGAGACTATCGCCTCACGCCCCATTCCGCCAAACGCTAAATTATGAGTACTTATTATTACCTATTCTGTAATTATAGCAAGCACTCAGGTGCTAACTCATTGAAGTGAAAGGTACAGTGGCAGAATTCCGGCACTCTTTTGTTTGGAACATTTCTGATCAATTCGTCTCTGTTAGAAAAACTGTGAAGCTCGTACTAATTTAATTACTGAAACGGATTTCGGTAGCGAAGTTCGTGTTCTGTGTGGAAAAACTTAAGAAAATAGTTCCGAGATAATGGTATTGGAATTAGACTTAGTACCTACTTAGAAAAATAAACATTGTTTTACTAAAACATACTACGAACCAGAAAGGAGCAAATAACCGCGAGTATCGTCTCTTTTATGTGGAGCTGCACATACTTGTGCTACGGGGCAAAACGTAGTTCTTCTCTAACACTGACTTTTTTGTGGAAGGCATTCATTGGTAACAACATAAGGTTATAAATGAGAACACTTTATGTTGACCATTGTATTGTTTAATTTGTGTATCCATACTTCCATACTCCATACTAATCTTACATCTTACTAATATTATAAATGCGAATGTTGGGATGGATGTATGGATGTATGGGTGTATGGATGCATGGATGTTTGTTACTCAATCACGCCCCAACGGCTGAACGGATCTGGCTGAAATTTGGCACAGAGATAGATTATAGTTAGCACATAGGCTACCTTTTTATTCCGGAAAATTAAAGAGTTCCCGCGGGAACCAAAAAATCTCAAACCACGCAGACGAAGTCGCGGGCATTCGCTAGTATTAAAAATGTGAAAGCGTGTTTGTCTATCTGTCCGTCTGTATGACTGTTTGTCTGTCTGCTACGCTATCACGGCCTATCTCTTCAACCGATTTTTATGAAATTAGATTCAAGGATATGTTGTAACCCGGGGAAGGACCATAATTAGGCTACTTTTTATCCTTGTAAATTAAAGAGTTCTATCGGCAATCAAATAACGAATGAAGTCGCGGGAATTAACTTGTTTTAGATAAGTATACACAGGTATTAAATTTAAGATTGCGTACACCTAAATTACGAGCAATATAATGTACATTGTACATACTACATAGTATGTATTCGCAGATAGACCATACAATTTTAAAGTTTAATAATTATAATCCACCTCGCACAAATGAGACAATAACAAGGACGCTTGTCCCGAAATGAGGACAGACCGCCATCATCTCTCACCCTTTATTTAACTAGGGCCATAAATTATAAATTATATCGCTTCCCTTTGTCTAGTGGTATGATTTTCTTTCATTTGACGCGTGTTACTTCAAAAAGATGGCAAGGGCGGCTTATTCAACGATGCCAGAGGTTGAATATTAATAAAAAGTTCTAGGAGTTTGTTTTTGGAGCTCCTTTCATGTTCTTTAAAAGGGTTAAGTATATGTAATATTTTGGTTCGCCTCACAAGGGAAGGGTTTTGGCTAATTTTAGTACTAGTATAGTTATAGTTCGTGCAATTCACGAGTGCGCTCGGATCATGGCTGTATTAAATTGCTATCTGTATAGATTTGCATACGTGTAAATGTGTGCGTTGTGTGTGTGACCGCTCCGAGAGGCACGCACACTTATGAAACATGCATAACCACAAGAAAAGTTCATGCGCGCTCGTGAATTGCAAGAACTATATCAAACTTAAATTTTATGTAAATGTCACCGTAAGATTGCAAAAACGGTTAGATTGTAATCCAATTAGCGATATTGTAAACTGTCGACGGATTGTGAACCGTTCAATGTTCCGAGTGTCAATTTTTGAAATATTCATTGTATTTACGTTTTCTTGTTTCTTTCTTGTAGGTTAGGTTAGGGTTCGACATAAATGACCAGGTAGTGCCCGTAGTTTGTATACCTAACAGATTACAATCTACCGAATAATAATGCGTTAAATTGTAATCTGTCGACAGTTTACAATATCGCTAGTTAGATTACAATCCAACGGCGTTTACAATCTTACGGTGACATAAACATAGCGTAAGCTTTCTCTATTTGTGACTATGTCCGTGAATCATCGGTATTTATAGCATAAAAAGACAAAATAATTTTCTAAGTGATAACAAAGTGCACTTTTACTTAGAGCTGCACAGACTACCGCATCAGGACAAAACGTGATTCCTTTGAAATGCGGATGATTAATCTAGGCTTTTTGTTTAGCTCTGTCCATAGTGTGTTCTCGCCTTAACGAAGAAAGGTGTGTAGAACTTAGGGAGGTAAGTACTTGAATAACTTGGTAGTAGTAAGTCTAAGTCTAAGTTCATAAACTATAAGCGATATTAAGCTGCAAAATTGAGGAGCTCTTCCAAAACAGCTCAGTAGCGAGAACCGTATTAATAAAGAGATCAGAATGTAGTAATGGCGAACTTAGCGCACGAGTGTAGCATGATGGTGTTTGCAGCACTGACGTCAAACAGTTACGAGCGGGCATTATCGTTCTCTCTAATGTGTTTACCTCTTCTATGCGGAGTGATAAAATTTGGATTATGTCAGTTTTATTATGAACATTTTTATGAATAGGGGTGATATTTTAGTGTGGTTTTATTTTCTTAGAATAATAATGGAAAACTGGGTGTCTAGCCCCTAATTCGCTTAGGTGGCATTACTGATTATTTAATTTTTAATTATTAGATTTTATAGGGACAGTAAGGTATAGATTCTTAGGGTCCCGTCAGGTTAGTTACAAGGTCAAATCATGCAAATTGAATTTTTAAAAAGTTATCCCCAACCGATTTGAATAAAAAAAAACAAAAGGTTCTCAGGGGGTTTTAAAAAATCTTATACCTCAAAGTCGCGGGTGTGTTTATTCGTTGGTTTGTCAATCACACCGCAACAGATCGATGTGATTTTTTACATGAGTATAGTTGAGGATCTGGAGATTGACATAGGTTACGTTTTATCCGGGAAAATCCGTGGGAATTTAAAATAACTTATTCCACGCGGACGTAGTCGCGGGCATCAGATTGAAATGTAATGTATCCCCAATTCCTAATTAAAGAAGTTTAAAAGCAAAAGGCAGTTTTACCTAATAAAGATATCTGAATGCACGAATTGTGTATATAATACGGCAGTGCAAGAACGTGTGAAAGCAACATTAGCGCCACTTTATGCTGACTTTACACAGTTAGAGACGGCATTATCGCGTTTCCTAATGTGTATTTCGTGTATAATACAGTGATTAAATTTTGATTATTTTCTCTCGACCTTCTCTTTACTTTATAATTAATACATAAGGGTCAAATTGCCAAATGAGGAAGGAGTATTTACAGTCTGAACTTGAATAATAATAATTCATTTATTGTCCAGAACATGGTACATTATAATTTAGTTACATATTACAGATGTTACATTTAAAACATAGTAAAGTCTGCATGTTCTACCGTAACCGGTGTACAATTTTAAAGTTAACAATTTAACTATTATGATTAATTGTAAGCACACATTCATGATTAATTATTAATCCTTCATCGTCGTTAACGTTCTCGTCTAGAATCAGAGGCCCAATTGTCTAAGCAAACCGTAATCATTTGACAGCTCAAACGTATTACTCGACCAGTATAAGAAGCTACGAAGACACGGCTCGTTAGAACGCTTGTTTTCCCCATATTTTTATACGCTGCGGAGACGTGGATTTTGCGACAAGTCGAGAAGGAAAAGATTGATGCTCTGGAGATGTGGTGCTGGAGGCGAATGTTAGGTGTCTCATGGACCGAATTCCGCACCAACGTTTCTATCCTCCAAGAACTCGGCATTAAGCAACGGCTTTCATCGCTAGTACAGAGTCGCATACTAAATTTTTTTGGTCACGTTTCCCGTCGTGAGAATGACTCCATCGAGCGCCTCGTCGTTCAGGGCAAGGTGGAGGGCACCAGAGGGCGAGGAAGGACACCCATGCGATGGACCGACCAAATTAAGTCCGCTGTTGGCGGTTCATTGCACGAGTGTAACAGGCTGTCGGCCAGTAGGGAGAAATGGCGGATGCTCGTGAGGCGCATAACATCTGCCACTAAAGCCGACACTTCGTGATGACCACGACCACTCTGGCAAGAGTGTTACGACGAAGAAGAAGATAAGAATTTCATACATGCTTTTTTACGTGCAGGCTTTTATGAACTCCATAAACAGGTCGATTTATCCGCTTGATAAACGATTACGATTCTCTTACACAATCGGGGAGTAGATTAAGCAATTATTAATAGTCAGTTGTTCATTGACAAAATACTCATAAAACCAGTACAGTAGGATATAACACGACCACCCTACACATTAATAAAAGAAAATAAAAAGAGGGGAGGAAGGGATGCCGGGATTCCCTGTAATGGCAGATTAGGACACGCGTTAGTTGATGCGACGTCTTAACTAAATTCTTTTGTATGGCTTTTGTATGGGGCTCCGGTAATGGAATAGCTGAGATTGTGTTTAGGGGAGGTTCCAATTCGCCTGACAAATGCAGCGTTGATGTTATTAATTGACTTAGTTTTGTTGATGGCATGATTCTGATAGGGTGCGTGCGAAATCTCACTTTTAGGAATAGTACCAACTATATTTTTCTTAATCTTAGGTATCGCTTAATCAGTGGCTTAAAATTATTATGAAAAGCATTTTATAATCATCCCTACTTACATATTATATTAATATTTTCAACTAGCAGGCGTCCGCGACTTTTTTCGCGTCTTCCCGAAGGCTTTTGTTTCCCGCAGTTTGATAAAAAGTTGCCTATGTGTTATTCTAGACTACAATAGATTATAGTCTGGAATAACTATGGATGAAATTTGGCACAAAGATATAGATCTCTGGCGTGATTGAGAATAAACATCCATCCATCCGCCCTTCCACTCATCCATCCATCAATCCATCCAAACTTTCGCATTTATAATATTAGGATAGATAATTATAAAAAATAAATAATTGTTATAGTATATTAATACAAATATTTTGAAAAGTACTATTTAATTCACTGAAGTATAGTTTGCATTCTGTGGATGAAAATTGAATACTTTTCTCGAACAGTTCCGGAGCTCCCACGTGATTTTTGAAGATCTATCTAGTAAATCCAAATTCATTATGACGATTACATGGTGCCTAGGAATTAAGTACACCTAAAAAACACAATCGACCTCAAAACTTTGGCCATTTTAATATAATGTTGTACTGCTAAATTTCCCCATCTTGGCCAGTTTATTGCTCAATTTTGCAGTTTTATTTATTTATACAATGTTAATTTATTAAGGGAAAGTGAATATATTAAAGAGAAAGAATATTAATTCTCAGAGTTTCGTTATTAAGAGAGCTTATTGTTTTATTAAAGGAGTTTCAGGCTGCGTAATTTTGGGTCTGTGGCAGATAAAGTACTGTTGTATCCCGAAAGTTATAATTTAGACTTTTTAATAAACTGAGCGATGCTAGTACTGTAGCCTATTGGCGAGGCCTGGGAGCGGCGCTCGCAACTTCTATTCGAACCGCAAATATAAATTTGCCGGTATATTGCTATCTCTATTTGGCTGATGACACAAGATCGCGTGCAAGCGCGATAGCAATATGAGCGTACAGAGCGTCTTGTTCCGTGAATACCAAAAACCGGCCAAGTGCGAGTCGGACTCGCGCACCGAGGGTTCCGTACTCAAGAAGTAGGTATAATTACCTTTGTTAATGAACCGCAAAACTAACTTTGTTTGTAGAGGTTTACTGTTAATATCAAAAAATTACGTTTGTTGTATGGGAGAACCCACCTTAATATTTACTTTATTGATATTTAATTATTTATTTTGAAAGGTAATATACAATTTAATATTCTGTGAAACTTTGAACCGTCTACCTGTTACCGTTTTTAATATTGAGCAAAAAAATACGAAAAAAACACGTTTATTGTATGGGGACCCCCTTAATATATATATTTTTTTAATTTTTAGTATTTGTTGTTATAGCGGCAACGGAAATACATCATTTGTGAAAATTTCAGCTTTCTAGCTATCACGGTCTATGAGATACAGCCTGGAGACAGACAGACAGACAGACAGACAGACAGCGGAGTCTTAGTAATAGGGTCCCGTTTTTACCCTTTGGGTACGGAACCCTAAAAATGATGAATGAAAAATTGTTGTGTTTTGAACTTCGTGTTGTTATTCTGTAACTTGACAATATAGGCTATGTTCCTGATCAATTAGTACGTGAGATATCGTTGGTTTTAATATGAAACAAATAAGGAGAAAACGTCATTTATGTCGTAAAAACATGCGAAACACAATGTGCTTACATTTAATTTTGGGAAAGTATTTTGAAAAGATAATTATCCAGGGACCTAGATAAATACAAGTTCAATCTTAATAATCGCATAATATGGTGGAAATATTCTCGAATTACAAATTATTTTGGTATTACGTTTGTATGGGCAATTCGCCCTCCGCCGGCCCGTTAAGGCCGTCTTGCACAACATTGCTTAAACTGACATAGTTAAAGGAAAACATCGTGAGGAAACCTGAACGTCAAGAGTTCTCCATAATATTCTAAAAGGTTTATGAAGTTGCTCATTCGATATCGCTGTGGATCACGGCTGTGTTCTATAAAATTCTCATTCCGTTATAAGATCCATAGTCAGTAGAGGCGTATTGATGATGATAATTATATTATACTTTATACTAATATTAAAAATGCGAATGTGTGTTTGTTTGTTGGTTTGTCCTTCAATCACGTCTCAACGGAGCAACGTATCAACGTGATTTTTGGCATAGGTATAGTTGAGGACCTAGAAAGTGACATAGGCTACTTTTTATCCCGGAAAATTAAGGAGTTCCCGCGGGAATCAAAAAAATTGAAGAAGTCGCGGCCATCAGCTAGTATTTGATAAATAATGTAACTGTAACTTAAAGAACAGTACTTATTGACATAATTTAATTATCTACATTCAAGAAATTGCCTGCAATAATATTCCCTATTCTGTGATAATATAACTATAATATAATTGAGGCAACTAATAACTACAATTAGTGGACTCTATAGAGGAAGGATGCTCTTGTTAAATGATAAGTGGCGGGATAGTCGCGCAACGCAATTGCTATTAATATAGCATAGACTAGCTGATACCCGCGACTTCATCCACGTCGTTTAAGTTTTTTTGATTCCCGCAGGAACTCCTTAATTTTCTGGGATAAAAAGTAGCCTATGTCACTCTCCAGGTCCTCAACTATACCCGTACCAAAAATCACGTCGATCCGTTGCTCCGTTGCGGCGTGATTGAAGGACAAACCAACAAACCAACAAACAAACACACTTTCGCATTTATAATAATGAGTAAGTATGATAATAGCAGTTGGTAAGTGGCGTTTCAATGCAACCAAAGCTGGAATGCACTAATGTCTTAGATCTTATAAACAAATATTGATTATAATAATAGAAGGTTAATTCAAAAGTTAGAAAAAATGCTAAACGAACTATTGGATGAGAGTAAGAAAGTTGGCCTTGACATGAATATACAAAAAACAAAGGCAATGACGAACGGAAAACAGGATCCCATTAAAGTAAACAATAGAGAAATAGAATATGTCGATGAATACATATACCTTGGTGAAATCGTCTCAATGAAAGATTCGATAACAAAAAAGATAGAACGTCGAACTACAATGGCATGGAACAGATATTGGATGCTAAAAGAAGTAATGAAGTCAAAAGAAATGCCAATAAAATGCAAACAAAAGGTATTCGATAGCTGCATACTCCCTATCTTAACATATGGTGCTCAAACCTGGGCCCTAACACAAAAATTAGAGAATAAACTCGCAATTTGCCAGCGTGCAATGGAACGCAGCATGCTACATGTTAGACGAAAAGATAGAATAGCAAATGATTCATTAAGAAAAGAAACTAACATAGTAGATGTGAAAGGAAAAATAAGGAAACTTAAATGAAAGTGGGCTGGACATGTTGGCAGACAAAACCAAGATAGGTGGGCTAAAAGAGTCACAGAGTGGTACCCAAGAGATGGTAAAAGATCAAGAGGGAGGCAAAGAATTAGGTGGAGTGACGACTTTGTTAAAAGAATGGGAGCAACATGGCAACGGCTGACACAAGACAGAGAAGTATGGAAACGACTGGAGGAGGCCTTCGCCCAAAGGGTGTACTGAAAATAAGAGAAAATCGTAAATAAAATGTTAAATGTATGTATAGAGTGATAAGTAAAATAAGTAGGTTAAGTTATTTTAACACTTAAATTAAGTTTTTGTATGTAAAATAGTTTATAAGTATCGTATTTTTTCAGTAATAAAGACTTTATTATTATTATTATTATAATTCAAAAGTAGAATGGAGCGCAAAGTGCGGATCCCTTGAATAAGCAGGCCGAAGTTTTAAACCACTCTAGGCTATTACCGCACCTAGATATTGTTTATTTGTGACCTTTTCCAATTATACCGCTAATCAAACTAAGGGATGTCGATTTCCCTAAACAAATAAAATCGTCAGCAAAGTAATTCACCGTGACTAATCCAACCCTTTTCCTTTCTAGGTCACTGGCGTCGCTGCGCTCAAAGGTGAGGTTACACCTAATTTAACTCTAAAATAACGAGAACTTCTATGCTCGTGTGTATTCGTTACTTATACCACCAATACTAGTTCCTATTCGTAACGTTACGAGCGTAACGTTACTCGTTACTTTCAGTACTCGTTATAATTTTACCACGTCATCTTTTATTATTCCATTTGGTATGCTGAACGCATCCCCGCTCAGGATATTGGACAGACACTGTAAAGATGACAATGAAAAGTCCTATAGTGCTTAAACTATCGAGAGTGATATCCATACTAATATTATAATCTAGATGATGCCCGCACCTACGTCCGCGTGGATTAAGTTTTTTTGATACCCGCGGGAACTCTTTAACGCGGGATAAAAAGTAACCTTTATCCTTTTCCGGGATACAACCTAATCCTGTACCAAATTTCATAAAAATCGGTTGAACAGATGGGCCGTGAAAGCGTATCAGACAGACAGAAAGACGGACACACTTTCGCATTTCTAACATTAGTATGGATGTGTCTGTCTGCCTATCTGTCTGCTACGCTTTCCCGGCCCTTCTTTTTTACCGATTTTGACGAAATTCGAATAAAAAATCTGAATCAACATTCAACGCGGAAGAAGTCGGGGGGTAACATCGAATTTGTTTCAAAGTTATCTTTTTAAATCGGCTATCTACGTCTATCTACTATTTTCAGCTCTAGATTTCGATTTATTTTATCAAAAGGGCATCGCAAATGGCTCTACCTAAATGTATTTCGAAAATTAGACATCCGACAAGCAAGGGGAATCTGTGAAATTAACGTTCAGATATAGAAACGTGCGCACACTTCATGCTTTTGATTTGCCAGTAATTTAGTTACTTGTGTATAAATAACTTACCGCCAAAATGCAAAAGAGAATCGCTAACCGAGGGGTTGCTACCATCGCTTACTTAAGCGGTATTATTTCAAAATGACAGTTTCGTGACACGTACACTGACGTCTCTAAAATAAGGATTATAATTCTAAGACAAAAACGTCAGCAATATTAAAATAAAAAATACAGCTTTAAGCGTTCGAAGTATGCCCCCTGGCACATTTTCAAGAATGAAATCTCGCTTAGTTTGCATGTTGTGACTTGTGATGGTTGTTTGTTTACTCACAAATGTAGTAAAACGCATTCAAAAATTTAACTCTCGGTGCTATTTTATACCATCACTTCGCTCAAATAGAATGTAAGCTTGCGCCTCGATCGTAATTTTCATCATTTTTCAATTTCAATTTCAATTTATTTATTTCCAAAAAATATACACGTTATACTCCTTAGAAAACTGGACATGATTCATCACATCGTGTACAAAGGAGAGCTTAGACACTCGCACTAAGGTAACTTGTGTTACGAGTGTCGTCACCTTCCTCCGAACCTTTTACAATCTTGTGAATTTGTATTTTCTAGTCATAAAAATTTACCAAGAATTTTTTAATGTACTAACAGAAATAAATTATTATATAATTTTGAATATTATTAATAACTAGATGATTCCCGCGACTTCGTCCGCGTGGACTAAATTTTTTCGATTCCCGCGGGAACTCTTAAATTTTCCGGGATAAAAAGTAGCCTATGTCCTTCCCCGGGATACAACCTATCCCTGGTACCAAATTTCATCTAAATCGGTAGAACAGATGGGCCGTGAAAGCGTAGCAGACAGACAGAAAGACAGACAGACAGACAGACAGACAGAGAGACAGACACACTTTCGCATTTATAATATTATAGTATGGATAATTTAAAAATATATCAACATTATTATTACCTTACATATCAATATTTCCAACATAACATTCTTATTTTTATTATTAAGATAATTTACTTTCATTACATAAACCTAATAATAGATAATACTATTATTGGATGTGTGTGGGTTTGTATGTGTATGTGTATTGTGTGTGTTTGTTTGTATGTATGTATGAGTATGTGTGTGCATGTGTGTGTATGTGTGTTTTATGCGTGTGAATGTTTGTGGAATACCATACAAATTACTTTACTATTTTTAAATATTAAACGCACGCATTATGCACCTATTTACTATTATTTCACACGGATAAAAGAATTAAGAAGAATGTAATACTCTTCTTACCATCTAAATGTACACTGGTCTATTTTATTGCACTTGTGCTTACGCACACTACTATTGTGATCTTCTGTGTAAAAAATCTGCTAAATTACCGACCGGTCGAAAGTCTGTAGTCTGAGGGGACCCGAAGTGAAACTTGGACTAGTAAGCGTTAATGGATAAGGCAACTAGAATTCAAATAACGCGCCTCAATTATAAGAGGTAGATTCGGCAGGGCCTAATGACGCCGCGGTATTTTGGGTAGGGTTTGACACCTTAATAAGACTAGCAGGCCATTTTGGCCCTTATTATTTTGGAAAATAGGCCATTATTGCGTGTAAAACAAAATATCCCATTAAGGATATAGCTGAGTGCACTATACCTAGTATATAAAGATTAGTTGTTATATATCTGATGATATTAATAATTAGAAAGGACAATTAGGGATATTGCTTGTGTCATGAATGACTATCCAATATCTATTTATTATAGAGTCGGTACTTCTGATATTAAGCTGTGATAGCCTAGTGTAGTAGATAGTGGTTAAGAACTCATTCTTCGATTCAGGGATCCAGGGTCTGATCCATGGGCATGCACCTCATATTTTTCGAAGTTATGTGCATTACTACCTGATGCCCGCGATCTTGACCGCATGGATTGAGGTATTTTGGTTACCGCAGGAACTCTTAAGTTTTCTGGGAAAGAAAATAGCATATGTGTTTGTCCAAACTATAATCTATCTCATCCAGATCTGTTCTGCCGTTCTGACGTGATTGAGTAACAAATAAATATTAGTAAGATAAAATACAATGCACAAAGGCGAACTTAATACCTAGAGGTATTCTCTTCCAGTTAACCTATGGTAGTGGGGACAGGGTTGAAAGATAGTGTGTATAATATAGACAGAAAAGTTGGGGAAAGAACAAACATATTTAGATAATAGGAAATATAGCGAAGTATGATAATAGTATGCGATTCAGTAATGTAAATTTCGAACTCGAATCGAAATTTCGCATTCGAGGTGACGAATTTCTCGAGAGTTCTATAATATGACTGTTTTTACAGTAAAAGTCTCACTGTAACGACGGGAGCGAGATGAGGGTAGGCGCAACCCTCTTATCGCTTTTCGCCCGTAGGTAGGGGAGGAGCTTAGGTTACATAGGACACAAGCCCACAGTCTCACTTGGTTTTCATCCACCCTAGCGAGGGGTCTTTCAAAGGTGGGGTTTCTAGTATGGAATTGGCATTATAGCAAATTATAGGAACGCAGAGATTTATTGATTTTCCGAGATATCTCCAACCGTTACTTCCTCGGCTTCGAGATATCTTGAGTTATGTCGGTTACTCTGATTCTTTCTTTAGGAATTTATTTCTAAAACTATCTCTTACTAGCTGATGCTCGTGACTTTATCTGCGTGTTATAAGTTTTTTGACTGATCAGATCCTCAACTATGCCCATGCAGAAAATCACGTAAGTAAATCAAAGAACAAATTAAAAAACAAACCAACACACACTTAAGAATATTCTTGGCAGATTATGTATGTTATATTGACTATTCTGGGTGTTGATGCCCGCGACGTCGTCCACTTGGATTGAAGTCTTTTGTTTCCCGCGAGAACTCCTTAATCATTCAGGATAAAAAGCCTAAGTGTTATTCCAGACTATAATCTATCCCTGTGCCAAATTTCATCTAGATCCGTTCAGCCGTTCTGACGTGATTGAGTAAAAAGCATCCATCCAAACTTTCACATTGAGGCAAAGATATTATTCTAATTTCACAGTAATAAAATCCAGTCCCTATATAAGTCTATATCCATACTAACTCGATTCGGGGTGCGAATGCTTTCCCGTGAGGTGAAAGTCAATTTAGGAAATGATATTTTCTAAATTCACTTGCTTGAGGTTATTCTGAGGGGAGACATCACAGCTTTGCCTGTATGATATCAGCTCTAGCTACTTAGGACTTACTTGACTGGAAAAGATCGATTTTGCCTATTGACATGATGTACCGTATATATTTGATAGGTATAACGTGGCACCTTCTTTATAAATACATTTGATCTCGAACATTTTTGAAGCCAGATTACGGTAGTTGTGTATAATTATGTCTATAATGTAACATTTATAACTAGCATACTAATATTATATTATAAACTATATGATTCCGGCGACTTCGTCCGCGTGGATTGATGTTTTCCGGGATAGCCTATGTCCTTCCCCGGGATACAACCTAACCCTGCACCAAATTTCATCAAAATCGGTTGAGTAGTTGGGCCGTGAAAGCGTAGCAGACAGACAGACAGACAGACAGACAGACAGACAGACAGACAGACAGACAGACAGACAGACAGACAGACAGACAGACAGACAGACAGACAGACAGACAGACAGACAGGCACACTTTCGCATTTATAATATTAGTATGGATGCGTGTGTCAGTATGTCCGTCTGTAGCTGTCTGTCTGCTACGCTATCACGGCCCATCTGCTCAAACGATTTTGATGAAATTTGGTGCAGGGTTAGATTGTATCCCGGGGAAGGACATAGGCTAATATATTGTATCCCAGAAAAATAATGAGTCCCCGCGGGAATCTTACCACAAGCGGATGAAGACGCGGGCATCATCTATTAATTATATGTGTCCTATCGAATTTTCATACTACGTCTTAATAGCTGCATGACAAATATCAGACTATAATCTATCCCTGTCCCAAATTTCATCCAGATCCGTCTAGCCATTCTGGCGTGATTGAGTAACAAACATCCATCCATTCATCCAAACTTTCGCATTAATAATATCAGTATAGATTACGCATTTTTTTGTCCGGCAAATATATTTTTTATCCGTAGTATATTAAACATTTTTTTCCTACAAATAAAATTTTGAGGTTCATCAAAGAATATCAATCAATCAAATTAAATCAAAGAATCAAAGATATTATGAACATTGTTTAAGTATCAAATTCGTCATTTTGAGCCAATATTACCCAGCATCAACTAGTCAAGAAATAAAATCGTTTTGAAACATCTATGAAATTGTCTAGACCACAGAAGGAATCTGCTAGAACGCGTTATCAACTACAATCTGGGTATCTTAAGTGAAGTCGAAGTCTGGTCAAGACAGGCGGCATCCTCGTAAATTGGATGCGAAGATTGAACGGACATCGGATGTGAGTTACAGTAATTGCACTTCATCACTGGTTTACCAGGAACAGTTTAGTGCGAATTTATCTACAGGCTATGGGTTTGGTTGTGGGTTAAGTTATGATAGTATGGCGTTTCTCAAAGATCCTATAGTTATTATACAGTCCGTCAAACTTATCTGACCCGGTGGCCAAAATTGGAACAAACTTTTGTTTGTTAAGTTTTTTTTTAATTTTATTTTTATATCTACTAGTCCAATGGTTTGACCTGTACTACCCTGAACTTTGTAAGATCAGTCAGTTAGTCACCTTTTCCATTTTAATAATTTATTCAATTTACTAGCTAATGCCCGCGACTTCGTCTGCGTAGTTTGAGGTTTTTTGGTTCCCGCGGGAACTCTTTAATTTTCCGGGATAAAAAGTAGCCTATGTGCTATTCCAGACTATTATCTATCTCTGTGACAAATTTCAGCCAGATCCGTTCATTCGTTGGGGCGTGATTGAGTAACAAACATCCATACATCCATACATCCATCCAAACTTTCGCATTTATAATATTAGTAAGATATATATTCTAAGATCTCTATAACAGTTGAGTGATAATAATAATCTTTATAGGTCAGAACAAAATTTGATCAAACATTCAGCTTAAACCATCTCGCTGTCTTTAAAAACAAAATACTTACACATATACAGATACGCAGACATATAGACAGACAAAGCATTCAAATTTGAAATAAACCTTTTTTTTGCGTCGAGTCGTAAAACGTAATACTTTTGTATTTTGTACCATCGATATCTGCCCAGTCTAAGCTTAGGCACATTTCATACACGTATCTATTGCTCCTACGGTGATAACACCTCGTAATTGCAGTTCGATTTAACCACTCCATTACTGGTTCACCAGTAGCATTTCAGAGAGTATTACTGACCAAATAACTGACAGACAGTGGCGTGCACTATTTCATGCAGATACTTACCCTGAACATTGTCGCTGGGAACACAAAACTTTTTTATTCAAGTAGACTTTGACAAGTAGAAATACCATGATATGGATATGAAAAGTGATGATTATCATTAAATTATTAACAGTCATCATTTCTCCGAATTGAAACGGATAGGATTTCATAAAGCATGGATTTCCTAACTGGATTTTCGAAAACTAACTAAAAATAATATTATGTTATGTTCATAACACATAATATCATCTTAGTTTATAACAAAAAATAAAAGTAGTGTTGACTAAGCGTGTCCATTATAGTGCTGAAAGAAAGTTTCTTACATGCAGAAAGTTTGATGTGAGTCACCTTAAACGCCTGCTGGAGACATTTGACGTAAATTGGATGTGTTGAGCTGAAAATTGGATACGTAGGCCAGAGCTTTCGAAGGCAAACAGAATTCTGTATACGAAGGAATTTTCACTACACGTTCCTGTAATATAATTTATTATGATTTATCGTAGTTGCTATCTGTTTAGAGCTGTTTTCTAGTTGATAAAGGGATGTACTACTTCCACGGGTCTTGATCGAATCGAAGTTGGTATCTAGATACTTCAATATTATGTCGGGGGGTTATTTTAAATTTGTAAATAAATAAACTTTTGCATCGTCACGCTTGTTTTGTGAGATAGTGACAGTAAAATAAAAAAAAATCCCGGCTGATTTAGTTGTGGGCTCTTCTCAGACCAAGGCACGTTTGGAACTATTATTGCTTTAGTTATAAGATACCGTCGTTAATTATCACCATCACGTCTTATACTTTGTATACTTGACGTTAAAAATGTGTACTGTGTAGGTACCGATTTTGAATTAACATACTTTGACTTTGACTAAGTGAATCTACCACTGGTTCGGAACGAAATACCTACCGATAGTTTTCATGTCGCCCTTGTTAGGTAATTAGAAAATGAAAATCTTTTAAATTGCCCTTTCAGGGAAGTGAACCCGGCATTTTTAATATTAAAGACCATAGATCTCACAAGGGAGGTCGTCAAAAGGCTCTAATGGACATGACATTAGTTAGGGTATTGTGTATGTAGGATGATAGCACGTGATAATTACAGGGTGGTTTAGCCTCCGCTCCTACATAACGGGTTAACCAGTAATTTTGTAGTGACAGTAAACATTGTGAGTAGACTCCTCAATAGTTAATGAGTAATGACTCCAAGTGAGTAGAAAGGGTGAAAATAAGGTGATACACACTACTGGGGGGGCTACATCCATCGCTTATGCAGTATTGTTTGAAAATTACAGTTTTCTGTCACGTACCTTGACGTCCCTAAAATAATTATCATACTTATTACTAATATTATAAATGCGAAAGTGTGTTTGTTTGTTGGGTTGTCCTTCAATCACGCTGCAGCGGAGCAACGGGTCGACGTGGTTTTTGACATAGGTATAGTTGAGGACCTGGAGAGTGACATAGGCTACTTTTTATCCCGGAAAATTAAGGAATTCCCGTGAGAATCAAAAAAACATATTCCACGCGGATGAAGTCGCGGGCATCAGCTAGTAAGGATAATTATTCTTAAACTCGAACGTCAACAATATTTTAAAAAAAGTACAGTTTTGTCATAGTCTTACAAACTTATATGACCCCCATGACTGCCATGCCCAAAACATGTTAGCCCGCTACCAACGTAGACTACGTCATCATTTACCATTAGGTGAGATCGCAGTTAAGGGCTAACTTGTAGTGGTTAAAAGACCCCGGTGACAGCGTCGCTAGTAGATATGAAAAATAAAATTAAAAAAAAAAACACAGGCCTAAAAGTTAGTAAATGTGATAACAGCAACGCCATAGTTATTATGGCTTACGCAAATACAAAATTATAATATGGTATGGTATATAAATTGTACTGCTAATCAACTCAATTTTGTAAGCAATACAACTGATATACGTTTTATCAAGTACTCTTTGTCTATTTACCCAAAACTATTTCGGTTGAGTATCCTCTTAGCCATTCCCCCTTTATCCTCATTCGCTCTGAAGTACTGGCCAGTAGTCGAAAGTTAAGTACTTGGCCCATGATTAAAAAAGTATTGAATTCGGAAACAGCTGTTGAAGTGTTGAGTATCTCTTAGCTCAACTTTGGAATTTCCAAATGAGTTTTCTCTCTGTACGCTTAGTCCCAGTTTTAACATTAGTATTTCGATTGTTCGAATGTTTGTATTCGAGTCGAATACATTGGCGTCAAAGTAAAATTAATCTTAATTGCATTGTTTTAGAGCTTAATTTCTTGTATACATTCACAGACAACGCTCCAAACGGAAACGTTTCGCGACTAAAACTGGTTGTACAGAATTAGTGACTTTAAACTAAAGTTTTTTGGTTCCATTGTCGGTTTCAATTCAATTTATTTCAACAAAAATATGCACTGATACTTCATACTCCTTAAAAAATAGATTGTGATTCAGTAATTCTTTTTTTTTTGTTTTTTTTTTTTGTACTGTACTTTGACGCCAATGTGTTCGAAATGTTAAAACTGATACTAAGGGCAATGAGCTCAAATTGTGATAGAGTCACTATCACTAACTATAGATCTTAAATTACTTCAGCTGGTTTATGATCAGATATGTTCCGTTTGATTATACAGATAGCATTGATTCTCATCTCATAATATGTATCACATAGAATAACTTTGTTCGATATTTTTGTGAAGGTTTAATATTGTTACGTAAGTGTTACGTACATGGGTATGAATCCTACTAATATAAATCCACAATTCATACTAATAAGATTATGAATGTGAAAGTGTGCCTGTTTGTCTGTTACTTTTTCATGGCCCGTTTAATTGGTATTTATGTCACCGTAAGATTGTAAAAACCGTTAGATTATAATCTAACTCGCGAAATTGTAAACTGTCGAATGATTACAATATACCGGATTATTTTTCGGTAGATTGTAATCTGTTAGGTTTATTAACCCGATAGAACCTAAGTGCCCGGCCTGCGGCCGGGCACTACTTGATTATTTATGTCGAACCCTAACCTAACCTGCAAGAAAGAGACAAGAAAACGTGAATACAATGAATATTTCAAAAATTGACACTTAAAACATTGAACGGTTCACAATCTTTCGAATGTTTACAATCTATCGAAAAAAAAAGCGTGAGATTACAATCTTACGGTTTTTACAATCTTACGGTGACATTTATGCTGAGATAGTGAGGGGAAGATCACGGAGAAGATTTATTTTTGTTCAAAAACCTAAATAGACGCGCGATGAAGTCGCGAGCATTATCTAATTACAAATTTCCGTATATTAGACCCACAATTTTATTTCAAAACGTCTATTTGAATAAAAAATAATTCAAAATTCATTTAAATAGAGCACGCAAAGGCCTGGCTTCATTTCCACAAATTATGAAATCAGCAAAACACATAATTTTCGCCCAAAGGAGATTGATCAAGAGAATTTTAAAGCCAATTCCTTTGCACAAAATTAAACTTTCTCGATTATCTACCGGCGGAGGGTTATTTAAACAAGAATTCTATTTTAAAGCTACGTTGTAAAACAAGAAAACCTTTATAGTTTCGCCTAGTCTCTGGTACAAACTATCACTGAATATAGTGCAAACTATTGACGTTAATTATGTGTACAGTGCTACCCAGTTTTAATTATTACAGTTTGAGTTTGAGTTTTTTTATTCATTATAGGCATACGCTTGACCATAATCACGCCTGTTGAAGAAGTGACTGATGATGCGGCCCAAGATGGGACGCGCTTGCCTGGAAGATGCCTATTCACTCTTGATTTGAAGATCCCCGGATTTAAATTGGTGGGAAACACAGTTTTTGGTAGAGCGTTCCAGATCCTAGACATGCGAATGAGGAATGAAGACGCAAAGCGTTTCGTGCGTGTGGATGGAACGTTGATGACATAGGGGTGGAAACTCACACGGCATCTTGCGGTGCGATGGGAGAAAATTCTAAAAAGTGGAGGTGTTTAAATACACAGGAGATGTTTAGCTTTCAACGAGATTTACAAAAATTCACGGGGGTAAATTCGAAAGAAAAATCGATGTATTTCTTGTAAAAATGAAGCAAAAATAATTAAGTTTTTGTAATAAATGAAACCAAAAAAATATTGTTGTAATTAAAATTATTAAAAGCTTGTAAGAATACAAACAGTAAATTGGATTTCCCGATTGAAGGTATACAAACCAATTGTTACAACAAGCCACAATCTGCCATACAATGGCATGCAAATTGAAATCACTGAACATTGGACGGTTCCCAGAATAGTTCTCTTTACTTTGTCATAAATTAATATTTTACCAAGCTACGGAAGGATTATTTTAGCAGTCTATCAACGAAATACTGAAATGTCACTACTATCTAAGAGTTTTTGTTACACGAAATAAATCATTCTATAGAACTAGCTTTACTACACGGACCGATTCTGATGGGTCAATAATTGATCAAACGGTCAATTAAATATCCCAACTAAAAATATAAATGTGATTTTGTTCGTTATTTTATTTTTCTCGACGTAATTTTGGGTATCAACTCAAGCTCAACTGAGGAACTGGATATAAATGCCCCAGAGAAAAAGTTTCTTAAAGATGGCCCGCCAGTTTGCTTTTAACTTATACCTAGACAGAGCAAGGCAACAAAAAAGACATGAAGCCATGTCAGCTATCAAAGGTCTCCGATCATCATGTCGGAGGACAAATAGAGGTCAAACAAACAAAAAAAAACGTATACCTAAAGCCACGCTACGCATAAAAGAAAACAGAAAATTAATTTTAAAAATTTAATGAAAAGTACTAAATTGTGTATCTTGTTACGAATCTCGACGAAATTAAATCTAATAATAAAGATCCCCCTCATACTTAATAATATTTATGAACACCTTAGAACAAAGTGCGTAATTTTTGTGTCAACTTAAAACAGCTTAGAACAAATCCTCCCTAAAAGCCGACTCCCCTACCGAAACGTTTATTCATAACGACACCGAAATGAAAAACTTTCGGTCCCCAAATTAAATTGAGAGATTCTCGCTACCGACTGACATACGACTCTTTTCCTCTTCAAATGCCAAATTTTATTACCCTTAGGCGTAGCGCACACCGCTAGTTGCGTATAGCCGATGCTAATGGCTAGATTTCACTTTGTGAAGTAAAAAGTGGAGGTGCGAAGTGATGAGTTTACATAATAGTTATATTGCGGTGTGAACACCATAAAAGTGTTAAGTGTAAAGTAAATGTTAAAGTGATCATATCATTATGAAAGAGATAAAATCACTTTACTCGCATTCGCACTTATACTCGCACTTTTTACTTTACACGTTGATTTTTCTAATCATAATATAATACCTGCAGTTTTCACTCACACTGTGTAAACCAACCCTTAGGATTTTTTTAATGACACTCAACTCAAACGAAGCCTTAAGCTTTATTAAATATATAATAATAATAATTTAATTTGGCTTTAAGTTTTATTAGTTGTAAATAAAGCTCAGGTTATTTTTTTATCACACTGACTGTCCTCGACCCTTCTGTAAGTGCTGGCCCTTATGACCTCATAGTTCAATAGAGAGTCAATAATGGTCAATCATGAAATTTATATGACTGGTAGGACAGGGGCCATACTACCAACGCTTAAAGCCATATTGTTTCATTATTGTTGACTTTCGTGTTTTAGAATTATAATCCTTATTATTTTAGGAACGTGAAGGTCGTGACAACCTGTCATTTTGATTAATATTGCATCAAAAGTAGTTTGTTTTGTTTTTGGAGAGGTGGCTATGCAGGGCTCTGAAAGATCGCCTACGTCTATCTAGCATCTTCTTTGCCGGGATATTTCTCGTCTCTTCTGTATGCACTATGAACTTCCTTATATAATTTTGGAGACAGCGTTAACGCATTAGTTTAGTAGCGGGGTTAGATTATTTAAGTATGGAGCTTAGCCTCCCCGGCATTTTTTTCTAAATAATGCCCATTCATAAAATCTGTTTCAATTAAATGCTGGTATCAATACAAGTGAGGATTATATAAGACTTAAGTCTTCGTCGAGTAGATTATAAATTTGATAACTTATATCTCGGAAACCTGCCGCTTTAGAAGATTTTGTTTCATACAATACAGGTTTTGCTTATATTTAATACAGGTTTTACGAGTTGCTGCTATTTAAAAAAAATTGCTGAACGGTAGGTAGGCCGAAATATTCAAATTCCTTTGATGTGTAGAACGTAGCTTAAGCCACAATAAGAGTCGGTGAAATCAGCCGTGACTGGGGCAAATTGATAGCCATATCCAGCAAAATTTTAATTCTACATCATCACTTTTCGTCCTGATCTTACTGATCTGTTATGGCCGGGATACATGAGGCTAGTTTTTCAAGCTAGGATAGCAAGCCAGTGTTAGTAAGCTAGTAAGTTAGTAACCCTGGCTTTGTGTATATAGAACTAGCTTCATTTCTAGGCTAGTGAGAAAGCTAACAAGCTAGCGTCTCAAGCTTGATAGGATTGGGCTCTATTTTTCGAGCTAGTAGCATCCCTCACTACTGATTTCACTATTCTGGCTTGTGTACTAGGTTCATATGTGGCGTTTTTGGCGTCACAAGACTCCACAGAATATCAAACATATTATCAGGCGTCATTGGCAAAATACTATTGTAGTCGCCTAGATCTTTATTGCGAAGTTCTAAAAACAAAGCAGAGGGTCCATGTTTATTCCTTATTCAAATCCATAGTCTTGTCCATGCACATTGCTCTAACACATCTAGTTGAATTGTGTTTTTTTTACAAATGCAGCTCATTTTACTTCAGTGACGTGTTGTTACCTTAGTCACTGCAATAGTGCTGGCTTTAAATTATCTGGCATCGTGTAAACAGCACTAGCATGTTTCAAGCCAGGACAGTAAGCCAGGACAGTATGTACCTTTCTAGCTTGCTATCTTAGCTCTTAAAAAACTAGCCTTGTGTATCCCGGGCACATTATTTGAAAATGTATATTATTATAATTACATAAAGTTTTGTTAAAACCGTTCGCTTAAAATGATGTTTTATAACGTACCATTTATTTTATGAATATTTATTAATTTTAAAATATATAAATTCAAATTAAAATATAGTGAATATGTCATGCATTTTAAAAGGAGCTAAGTGATTTATTCAATAGCTTCCAGAGGATTCCATTCGACGTACATTTTATTTATGATCATCCGAGAATTGGGGTTCAAAAATATCGCTTCCAAGTGACACGGACAGATACGCGAATAAAAGCCTAATAAGCACTTTGTTATTGTAATTTTGTAAAATTGATTTTAGTTTCTGTTTTAAAAGAAATTGTTTAGGAACTTGAAATTGTGTTTGTAATTTTTTTATAATATTATACTAGTTGACACGATCCGGTTTTGCACGGGTAGGCTTAATAATTTATGTCCTAACTGCCCGTAGCGTGGCTCACATTAAGTTCGATTTGTACACACATTTCAAACCCCTACCCCCTTAGGGGTCGAATTTTCAAAAATCCTTTCTCGGATGCCTATGTCATAAAAGCTATCTATTTGGCAAATATAAATCCGATCAGTCCAGTGACGTAATCTGTGCGTTGATAGATTAGTCAGTCAGTCAGTCACCTTTTCATTTCATGAAAATTGATATGTATTATGAATGCCTTTAATCAAGCTTTATTATGCAAGTATAATTTTTATACAGAAAAAATAATTGTATGCAGTGTCAAGTCAATACAGAAAACCTATTTAATCTAATATTTAATCTAAATTTATGTAAATACTAGCTGATGCCCGCGACTTCGTACGCGTGGATCAACGTTTTGTGGTTCCCGCGGGAACTCTTTAGTTTTCCGGGATTAAAAGTAACCTATGTGCTATTCCAGACTATAATCTATCTCTGTGCCAAATTTCAGACAGATCCGTTAAGCTGTTGGGGCGTGATTGTGTAACAAACATCCATACATCCATCCAAACTTTCGCATTTATAATATTAGTAAGACAATACTAATAATAATAATATTATACATTACTAGAATAATATTAGCACTGGATACTTTATAGAAGGTACCTTTCAGCTATTAGTTCCGTCATCGAATCAGTGGTTCAGAGAACATAATACATTACCTTGATTATTTTATCTCTTTGATATGCATCGATAGGAGTTACAACATACATAATTGAGCAATTTGAAGCATATAGAGAGAATACCTACAAAACTAATTTCATTTATAAAGATCAATGTTATTAACCAACACAATATCAATAAGGATCGCTAAAGACATACTCAAATAAAGCGCTATTGTCTGACGCAAGGAGTCCCAACGGATCCAGGATAATTACCTAGTTCCGAAGGAACCATTATGAAAATAGCAAGATAGTGGACACAGTTTAGCAAATCTTCAGTTCACACTGTTACGTCACTTACCACCAGGTAAGATCGTTATCATGTTGATGGTTAGTATTTTAATCAAATCTATACTTATCTGTACTTCTATACTTATATTATAAATGCAAAAGTATGGATGGATGGATGTTAGTTACCCAATCACGCCTGAACGGCTGAACGGATCTGCATGAAATTTGGCACAGAGATAGATTATAGTCTGGAATAACACAAAGGCTGCTTTTGTCATAGGAAATTAAAAAGTCCCCGTGGGAACCAAAAAACCTTAATTTACGCGAACGAAGTCGTGGGCATCAGCTAGTATTATTATAAATGCAAATGTGACTAGACCATAAAAATCCGTGCCAAGTTGTACCTACGCCACACTACTATTGTGCTACGCTTACGCTACGCCAATGCTACACCTGCGGTACGCAATCGCTAGTTACGGATGCCGAGGCGAGGGACACAGAAACCACGGAGACTTACTAATTTTCTTTATTAAATTATTGAATGTAGTGATTATATTCCTTATATCTAGATTTTTACACTAGGGGTATGCGACTCCGCTCGACGTACGGAACTGTATCTAATCCTAACTTACAACCTATAATGTAGCCACCTCGCCCGGTGCTAGGTACGGAGTAGCGTGGGAAGGTAAGTCTTCGGGAGTCCGGGCTGGTGACGTAAGCGCAGGGATGCCTTCGAAGGTGGTCTCGTGTTAGCAGAACGCTGCGTTATAACTTTTTGTAGGGCTCTCCAAAGTCGCTAGGGCTGGCACATAACACGCTGCTGATCACGTGTCAACCCGCTAAGACAAAATGTTGACGTGAAATTTCCGCGGTGTAGGGGAATGACATTGCTTTTGCTTGATAGAAAAATGATTTACGCCAACTTTTTGACCGTGAGACAAAACTGCTTTGTCCCTAGTAGGTATATTCTGTGTACTTAGTTTCCGTACTACAAGATTAGCTAAACAGTGGTAGAGCCATCCTCTCAAGGGGTTTCGTGGTTGTTCATTTAATTATTGATCATTACGTGCGAACAATCGCATCAATAGCAACACCATTTCTATTCTTCGAGTGTTAATGAAGCGGTTTCTATAATCATTAGACTAATATGGTCTATCATGAAATAAAATAATCATCACTATTATCCTAACAGCAATAGGTAAATATATCGGTTACTAACTGATGACTGCGAGTACGTCGTCCGCGTGGAATAAGTTTTTTTAATTCCCACGGGAACTCCCGCCAGAAAATTATACCCATGCGAAAAATCACGTCGATCCTTTGCTCTGTTCTGGCATGATTGAAGGACAAACCAAATAATTGGTTTTCACAATATCTTGTATCACTTTTCATTGTTACTTTAATCGTTGTAAGATGGACCTGTGTATTTCAGGTACATTTCAAGTTGCATAATATATTAGTTTTACATTATCTGACTTTTGAATTCGTGATGAAAATGATTATTTTACTCGGATATAGTGGACAGCTGCAAAGTAATGCCTTAAATAATTAATTATTCAGCCAAGTTTCTTTACTCAATACCTACTTATGGCAAAATTGAGGAGTTGGGAAACAAAGCCTGATTAGTCCGTGAAAATTTGACAGGACGCGAAAAAACTAATATTACTGTGTGAAGAAGAACATCTTTTGTGTAGGACTAATCCGATTTTGTTTGAAAACGCACTTTTAAAGTAATTATTGTAAGTCCAAAAAGAAAAGTCCTCTTAAATCTTTCTTTAAAAGCGGTGGCCGCTAAGTCGTGTGCAAATGTGAAAAGCTTGTTTGAAATCGCTCGGGACCCAAACGAATGAATAAGAGAATGATGGTAATGCTTAAAGGAGCATTGTTTTCACTCAATCTACATTTGAACAGGATATTGTCACATGGCGCAGTGGTGAATACTTTTTACTAAAAGTGGGAGGTCCCGTGGTCAATTCCGGGCATGGGCAATTTGGAAATTTATAATTTCTTAACAGTCTCTGGACTGGTCGAACTTTTTTTTTTTTTTTTCATTCTCTCGCAGGCTAAATCCTATGAATATGTTTGTCTCTTTTTTTGTGTCGCTTATTCGTTTCGTCGAATTTTCAAATTACAACGATTGTAAAGAAACTTCTTTACAATCGTTGTGATTGATTTCAAAACAAAAAAATATATTATAATACGGTAGAGCTATTAATCTGGCAGTAACCTTTTTTGTTAATGAGGGTTTGGGGTCATCTGACCCTGCGTTGATCCATTGTGGGCGATCTCGAAAGATAATAATTAATCTTACACTTTTTGTTCATTATAACATTCTCTTTTGTTTCCATTGTCTTTAGGTTACTTTGTAATTTACTATTTGTTTTCGGTATCACTAATTAAAAAACGTGCATAACTCAAATATAACTATAATATATCATACAGAGAACAGAAGTTGACAAATGTGCGTGCAACAAAATTGGACTCTATTCCCTCACTCTCAGTTTGAGGAAATTGGACTTATAAGAGAAAGGTTTAAAACCCATGATGTAATAGTCTCTTAATTATTATGAGTGGTAAGACTCCGTCTCTAACAATAAAAATGACCGTTATAGTAAAAACTTTATCAAAATTGCCAATCAGACAGATACACATTATACACACATACATACACATCCGTTATACATATTATAACATATACATACGTTAAACTTAATATAAAGTTTTCTTGAAATAAGAATACTATTTTTTTTACTTACAGGTTTTTTGAGGAAATAGATGATTCCCGCGACTTCGTTCGCGTGGATTAAGATTTTTTTAATTCCCGCGGGAACTCTTTAATTTTCCTGGATGAAAAGTAGCCTATGTCCTCCCCCGGGATGCAACCGATCCCTATACCAAATTTCATCAAAATCGGTTCGCATTTATAATATGTATTAAGTATATAGTTTAAGTAATGGGTATGGATTTATTTAAGCACAAAAAGGACGTAATGGCACGAGAGGTCAGAATTTTCTATCAAAGGACCCTACCTAGTTGTGTGAAGATTTTCGTCGAATTTGAGCCAACGCTTTCAATTAGACGCCCCTATAATTCGCTATATTTGAGTTTTCGTAGACAACATAGCTGCAAAGGCCGGTGGGAACTTCCAAATGATGTACATTTCCCAAATTAAGGATTTACAAGTGAGCGTGCCTTGTAGGACCCTTATTCCCTTTGACGTATAAATCGCAACTCTCTGTTATATTATATAAGATGATTTAATATGATAATGTATTTATGCGGAACCGGACCTGAGAACCCGCATTATTATGCCTAGAAAACCCCTGCCATTATGTGTTTAATGGAAAGGGGTCACGACCCTCAGCAATGAGGAATACGACACAGTGAGAAAAAAAAATCTGCCAGATCGGTTCAATAGTTATGGCGTGAAAAATATACAACCTTATAAGATTGAGCCTGAAAGTAAACATCGTGAGGATACTTGGGGGCATGCTATCTTTGCTTAAAGCCATATTGTTTTACCTTAGTGTAGGGACATCAAAATACGTGACAAAAAACTGTCATTTTGAAATAACACTGCTTTAAACCGATGGCAGTAACCCCCCTGTATGCTTTTCCCTAACGTTTAGGTCTGTCTCCACACTTGACTAGCTTGGCTTGGTAGACCATATTGACCAGCAACTACTCATTCTCGGCCGAAATCGTAAGCACTCAGCTACCACCGGCTGTTTTTCCAACTTCAATTCTATGTCAAAGAAGCATAAAGCTGAGTTTAAGTTTGTTATTAAAAGAACAGGTTTTGGTTACGTTTAATACTCTAAAGCTATGCAAGAATAGATTGATAAAAACTGAAATGTTAATTAGCTTTCATTGCATTTTAATTATATCGATAAGAACAAAATAAAACGAGATACAGAGAATCTATGTTATCATACTGGATGCTGAGCCAAATTGTCGGAAGCGAAGTGACTCTGAGCCGCACTAATTACAGAATTATCTTGATTTCAGAATTTGCAATTATCTCGATTTTATTTCTCGAACAACATTTTTGATATTTTTTTCCAAGAATTATATTCATAGGCTTGATCTCGAAAATGGTATGATGTCACCTACTAACAATCGATCAGTATTTATTTATGCTACAAATGATGTATTCAAGCGGATTGGTGTATAATTTTGTCCTCGTACTTTAATTTAGATTAAGTGTTTCATTAATATATTTTTTTAACTTATCATTTGGAGCACGAACAACGACACACGTTATTTCTCGCTACGTCTCACGTTTAACTCAACCTTTTTCATGACATTAGCGGCTCGCTTCGCTCACCATCCTTCCGTCCAATCGATCCTGTAAACTCCTTTTATTCTTGAACTCCTACGCGAGCTACTAACTTCGCGTTTTACAAAATACGAAAAAATAATTGAATAAGAATGAGGATCCAAAAGCGTAATTGTGCGCATTGGAAAGTCCCGCTAAAGGCTAATTTATTCTATCTAGAAATTACAATGCTTAGACCTAGTTTAGTAGGAGGCTTCGGTCGTGCCTAGTTGCAAATCTATCTGCAAAGCCTTGTTCGAGTAATTTTTTTGTTTCGCTGGGATGTTAAAACTGCCGTTATATCAATTTTATTTTTCGGTGAGTTTAATTCCATTTTTGTCCTCACCTAAACTTCTCAAATAACTAAGAAAAAATCTCGAAAACAAGTAAACATAATTAAAAGAATTAAAAAACACGACTGCCCTGCCATATTGATTTCTTTAAAAAAATGTAATCTATAGGAGTTGTAAAGTTGAAATCTGGCATATAAATACCTGATAAAAAATCCCCCTGGAATGGAAGTACGGCTTCCACTGGTACTACGTAACGATACCATAGTAATTGGAAGTACCTTTGGAATCTTATTCACATTTTTATTAAATGATATTTTTTGTGAATAACTGGATATTGATCTATAGTGTTATATATTTTTGGACTCTACTCATTATTTTCTAGATGATGATTATATATTTAATCTTATTTTAGATTTTTTTTTTCAACTATAGTCTTTAATGCGGGACCATGGTCACCTTATCATTTTTTTTTTAAATTTTGCTAGCCTATGTTACCCGGAATAAGCTAGGGACTCTAACGGTACCATTATCCATCATTTATTAAAATCGGTTCAGGCGTATAGAAGTTATGGTGGAATATACAAACTCACATACATACATACGAGTAAGTACATACATAGATGAACTCTGAAAACAATATACTCCTTTTTTCAGGAAGTCGTATAAAAATTGTGTGTCAGCTCCAACGCACGACTGGAGTTTACTCCATACGAACGAAAAGTGTTACCATGGAAACATAAAGTAAATAACGTAACGAAGAAAGCTTGATTTTACACCCCCTAAATTTTCATATCCCGGGCTTATATATGAAAATAGGTAAACTCCAAAAATGTAAGTATAGGTAGATTTGAAAAAAGCACGTGAGCAACGTGAAAAGTGCTTAGGGTTTTCTTCCAGCCGACTTTCGGATTCTCTTATTGTAACAGAAAAGTTCGAGTAAGTTATTTAAAGTTGAGATAGCGTTATGCATGGCTTGGACAAGGGGTAAATGGAATTCATTGTCTTTTGTATTAGTTTTACGTAGTTTTTACACTTTCGCGGGATTGCGTTCTGTTTTTAGGGTTCCGTAATAAAGCAAAGAACCCTCAAATATTCAAAGTCAAAGGCCACTTAATCAAAATAGACAGCACTTTAAATAAAAGTGCGCACATAATGGAGGTTATTATTATTATCGGTATTTAAAAACTTAAGTTACGAGGGTTCCAAACTCACATTGGTTAGAGAAAAGCTCACAACAAATTCCATAGGGCTTATAAAGCTCTGGGTATATGTTCAAGGTCCGTATGTCCAGTGGTCTGTGTATCACAACTAATTTAAGATCAACTGTTAGAGCGATCTACTGCCTCGTTGGTGTAGTAGGTAATTAACATGTTCGACTGCTGATAAAGAGGTTCCGCGTTCCACTCCCGAGTCGGACCACAACTAATTAAGAGATCCTCAGTACTAGCCCGGAGTTAGGAAGCTGGTGATGTTTTCACCCCCTTTCTGTTAAAAGCTCGTTAAATCGGTCCTGCGCCTGATCTCTCTCTGGTTGTGTCAGATTTCCGGTTCCATCGGGCTATGAGAGTAAGGGAATAAAGTTTTAGTGCACTACCATATCATACTAATATTATAAATGCGAAAGTGTGTTTGTTGGTTTGTTGGTTTATTGGTTTGTCCTTCAATCACGCCGTAACAAAGCAACAGATCGAAGTGATTTTTTGCATGGGTATAATGGAGGACCTGCAGAGTGGCATAGCCTTCTTTTTATCCGGGAAAATTAAGGAGTTCCCGTGGGAATTGAAAACGTGGGAAAAACTTATTCCACGCGGTTGACGTCGCGGGCATCATCTAGTAATTAATATATCTGTCGCAGATAATATCTAAATTCATGAAAAATGTCGCAAAAATATTTCTCTCATAAAACAGCTTAAAAAGATAAATCTTCGCATAAAAACGGAAACAATGTATCACCAATCGTAAAAAGATACCTTACTTTATTCATACCGTTTGCTACTTTCCTCCGTTTCGTAGGAAATTCGCAATTACATTTGAATGAAAACATACCTTTATAGTGAGGGTGTTTTAAGACGCGTTTAGAGGTATTGATTTTACCTTTCTTTTGTTATTTTCTCATTTGCAATATCTTTTTACCCACGATGCAAAACAGAGAGGTGTTATGAGTTAAATGTGTGTATCTGTCTGTGTAATCGTAACTCCCAATCGTATGAACCAATTTTTTTTAATGTGACTTAGTCGTAAATAGCTATGATTGAAGAATATCTGCTCATCCGTTTGCAGTTGAACTTTTCTAGTTGATGAAGGAATATGAGCAACTTCCACAGCTCTGCAGCCCGAGTGGGAGTTTTTTTACGTATTCGATTGCGACAACTTTAACTACTATTTATTTGGAATTGATCGAGCGCCAGCTGTCAAGCTTTTGAAAATACCATATCGTAGATAACGTAGTCGCGAACGAATGGGAAGAAATCTCCCACTGGGCACTCAGATTGATGCGAAATTTGGTATCCTCGTAAGTCAAATTATAATCCTCTTAAATTGTAATAATATAGTATTGGAAATAATATTTTTAGTATAGCATATGCCCTTCTCCGGGATGTAACCTAGCTCTATAAGTACCAAATGTCATCAAAATTGGTTGAAAATATGGGCCGTTATAGCGTAGCAGTCAGAAAGACAGACAGATAGACATACTAATTATTCAGTTGTAGTAGTTAAACCACTCTAGCAACGAAGTAAGGCCTGTTGTACATTAAAATAAAAGCTAGGAGTTAATCTAAACTAATTAGGTTTGCCCTTGACAAGTCACGGATAGAATGTCCATAGTTTGGTATCACTGCCAGTCGGTCGGCTGCCAACACCAGTCTTAGGTTAATGAGCTTAGCTTGAAATACATAATTACATACCTAATACCAGTGGGAGTGTTTTTACGTATTCGATAGCAACGACGTTAACTACTATTTATTTTATTTGGAATTGATCGAGCGACAGCTGTCAAGCGTTTGACAATTCCATATAAATCGTTGCCAACGTTATCGTGATCGAATGGGAAGAATATCTCCCACTACTGGGCACAGGCCTCCACTCTTATAGGAGAGAGGGAATTAGAGGTTAGACCCTCCATGCTGCTCCAATGCGGGCTAGCGGGCTTTAACGACTACTATCATGTTAGTGATAACAACCGGGAGTGAAGGCTTTACGCGCTCTCCGAGGTAAGGGGGCGAAACACCGCCACCACTCCTGGCTTGCACTGAGTATTTCTAGCCAGAAAAACCCAATATTTAATTATGGCCCAACCCAGGACTCGAACCCGGGACCTCGTCGGCCGCAGTCGAACATGCTAACCACTAGAGCTAGACCAACGAGGACTTGCACTAGGCACTTAGTAGGTAATAAGGATAGGTATTAATATTTTTCAGACTACATAAAGACCTCAATTGAAGACTAAGTTCATGGGAAAAAATAGGAATGTCAGTTAAAATCCTAGTTTGAGTTAACAGTGCCATCAGTATTTGAGTACCAATACATTTGATCTGCAGGTAAGGTATGTATTGTCAATAACTGTCGCGGTCAGAGGCTAAGATGGTTTCATTTTTTAATCCGAAGAAAATTACATTTTAAAATGAGTTTAAGATGTTCAACACTATAATTACAGTCTCTCTCCATTAAATACTTGAGAAAGAGAGACAGAGCATAACGCTTTTTTATCACATACGATTTTTCTAGCCTAGGTCCCCACGTTTTATTCTGCCAAAAATAACTATCTTGTAATATATCTTGACAAAAAGAAGCATTGCTTCTATCATATTGTATGGAAATCGTAAGCAATGTCAGTTTGCAAGCATTCCGATAGGAACTAACCTAGTGTTACGAATCGTTAAACAGCGCGTGTCTAATGCTGGAGAATCCCTCCGGGACGTGTGTGGACTCTTACAAGCATAATTATAACGTTTTGGATAAATTCCTCGTTGAATTTGACTGCCTCGTTGGTCTAGTGGTTAGCATAGTCGACTGCGGATCACGAGGTCCTGGGTTCGATTCCCGGTCGGGCATAGAAGTTTACTTATTGGGTTTTTCAATTAAGAAATTCCCAGTGCCAGCCCGGAGTTGGAAGTTGGCGGTGTTTCACCCCCGTGCCTCGGAGAGCACGTTAAGCCGTCGGTCCCGGTTATTATCAATAACATGATAGTAGTCGTTAAAGCCCGCCAACCCGCGTTGGAGCAGCGTGGTGGGTCTAAGCTCTAATTCCCGCTCTCCTATGAGAGTGGAGGCCTGTGCCCAGCAGTGGGACGTTAATAGGCTGTAGTGGTGGTGGGTGGTGGTGGATAAATTCCACCTTCTAGTATTTTAAGTAGGCCAGTTTTGGATGAAAATTGGGGAATTAGGGTGGTTTTATGCCAACGTTTTTTATTTAATTTACTAAAAGTTAGCCCTTGACCGCAATCTCACCGGATGGCAAGTGATGATGCAGTCTAAGATGGTAGTGGGTTAACCTGCTAGGGGTACAGTTATATTGAACCCATACCCCTATCAGTTTCTACACGGCATTGTAGCGGAACACAAAATCGCTTGGCGGCACGTCTTTGCCAGTAGGGTGGTAACTAGCCACGGCCGAAGCCTCTCACCAGGCCAGACCAGGGAAAATTCAGAAATTATAAATTCCCATATTGACCCTGCCGGGGATCGAACCCGGGACCTCCACATGTTAAGACAACAGCGCTCAACACTGCGCCACGGAAGTCGTCAAACGAAAACAGAGGTTTTGACACATGTAAGCTCGTATCGGCGGACGCACGAGCACCCCATTTTGCGTTCCTAAAACGAAAGTGCGTGCACGCCCACATTCCGGTGTGTTCGCTCTAACTCATGGGCAAGTCAGCAATAGTACCTACTATTTGACTATTTCAGTAATACTCTGCTCATAAGTATTGCGCGTCGTGTCAAAAGGCGCGCCTATACTCGTCTACGCTAATCTGAAACCGCCTCAAAGTGATTATTACAAAATGGAGCTGTCGAATTGAGTTATGTAATTTTTGTCCCTCGGAACACATTAAGGATAATTGAATTTGTTGGCGAAAGAATTTACTTAACCTAAGTAGTTATGGATTTTAATGTCTTGGAGGAATCGAATGTCATTAGCGTAAGTAAATATGGCATGGTCTTATTTAAAAACTCAAACCACGTGGTGAAGTCGCGGGCAACATCTAGTAATTTATAAAGACTTAATACAAGGGACTACGAGGTTGGATTAGGTTTCGTTCAAATCAAACCCATCCAAGCCCGCCACTTTGAACTGTGTCTGCACGATTAAAAAAACCAGCCAAGTGCGAGTAGGACTCGCGCACCGAGGGTTCCGTACAAACATGTAGTAAGTTTTGAATTATTAAAAAAACTACTTACTAGATCTCGTTCAAACCAATTTTCGGTGGAAGTTTGCATGGTAATGTACATCATATATTTTTTTTAGTTTTATCATTCTCTTATTTGAGAAGTTACAGGGGGGGGGGGGGACACATTTTACCAGTTTGGAAGTGTCTCTCGCGCAAACTATGCAGTTTAGAAAAAAATGATATTACAAACTTCAATATCATTTTTGAAGACCTATCCATAGATATGGTTATCCATAGTATCCACCCCACACGTATGGATTAGATGAAAAAAAAATTTTTGAGTTTCAGTTCTAAGTATGGGGAACCCCCAAAATTTATTGTTTTTTTTTCTATTTTTGTAAGAAAATCTTAATGCGGTTCACAGAATACATCTACTTACAAAGTTTCAACAGTATAGGTCGTATAGTTTCGTAAAAAAGTGGCTGTGACATACGGACGGACAGACAGACAGACAGACAGACATGACGAATCTATAAGAGTTCCGTTTTTGCCAAATTTGGCTACGGAACCCTAAAAACTTCACACATGTCACGCGTCTGTCCAGACCCTTATACTGAAACGACTGTTTAAAAAAAGAAAACAACAAAAACCTTTACCTTACTCCGAAATAAGACACTTTATGAACTTAAAAACGCAAAGTTCTTCAGCCTTGTCGTATTACAAAAGTAAAAGCCTCAAAGATCACAAACGCTTTACTCAAGTTGTATGATGAAAGAATCTTCGAGAAAAACGAGAGACCCGTCATTGAAGGAAAACTCTCTTTCGCAAAGGTTCCTGCCAAAGTACGAACTCTTGATTGTGAGAGCTCCTTTGACCAGCTTGCCTTTGTTTCGAGAGGTCCTTAAGGCGTAAGAAGTTTCCGCAAACTCACATTGTAGATACACGAGAGGCCGAAAAGTCAACAGATACTTTTGAGTCTTAAAAGAGAAAAGTTCATATAAATTGTTTTAGCTATAGTCGACCTCGCTCAGTAAAGGTTTTATTATTTTTTTGTCATGATTAGGACATACACATACTAAAACCTATCTGTCTATCATATCTATTCTTTCTGCCACACCTAGTCGCTTAGTCATTACTCAAGGAACTCCTTAGTATAGATTGCGGCACAAAACGCCGCGGCGGCGGTTATTATGAATGCGAAAGTGTGTTTGTTTGTTGGTTTTCCTTCTATCACGCTGCAACGGATCGATGTGATTTTTTGTATGGGTATAGTTAAGGACCTGGAGAGTGACACACTTTTTATCTCGGAAAGTTAAGAAGTTCCCGTGGGAATTAAAAAAACTTTATTCCACGCGGACGAAAACACGGGCATCAGCTAATTATAAGGAGTTCCTCAAGTAAATTCAATTTCAATTTCTTTATTATATTATTTCTTAATCAACATAAATTATAGTCATTAATAATTAAGGCATGCTATGGATACCCAGTTTGAGTGTGGCAACAGAACAGTGGTAATGATAATTAGCGACTCTGAGGCAGTAAGACCAAATACGAACGGCTTATTGTTTAATGACTGTTGCGAGACATGTTCGCTAACTATGGGCCTCATTTGAAAGGTCTAAGAAACGAAATACCTATATGTAATTTTATTTCCACCAGCGGCTGATATGTATCTGGCCGAATATATCAAGTCCATCAACAATCAAGTCAAACAACCATGCAGATATCAATTAGTCCAATAACCGATCCCGTGATCTCCATCATGATAAAAATGTACCTACACAAGATTTCTCCATATCGTTCAAAAATACAAACTCTATGGCTTCATCTTTCCATTTACGATCACTCGTTAAACTCACGGTTATGAGTAAGAGGCGAGGCGCAGATAATTGGTTTTCCAACGTCATATTCCAGGGCAATGTTTACTCCAATCAAATCAATTGAGACGGATGAAATTTATTAGCATATAAAGAGAATTTCGAAAAAGGCTGCCTTCGTGATAAAGAGCGTTATAGGTGCGCGAAGATGGTACAGCCTCATTTGTGACGTATATAATGAGATCGAGCGGCCTGTGTGTTAGAAGATAACAGACACCCCTGGCGCAGTGTTGAGCGCTGTTGTGGAGGGTCACGGGTTCGAATCCCGGCAGGGTCAATTTCGAAATTAATAATTTCTGAATTTTCTCCGACCTGGTCTGGTGGGAGGCTTCGCCCGTAGCTAGTTAACACCCTACCAGCAAAGATTTAAGGTACGTTGCCGTGTGATACCGACTAAGGGTATGGGCTTAGTATAACTCTCATAGCCCTAAACGGTTAGCCCGCTACCATCTTAGACTGCATAGTTACTTACTACCAGGAAAAATCGCAGTAAAGGGCAAACTTGTAGTGGAATAAAAAAAGACACAATCTCTGCATCGTATTCCTCATTACTGAGGATCGTGACCATAATTAATTAATTCCATTAATCACAGGTGGGTGTTTTCTTGGGACAATAATATTCTGGTTTTGCTTCTTCTATTCCGGTTCAGGCTTTACTATACAACTTGATTATGAGTATTTATACTCTCATTTAAGAAAATAGTAAGGTATTAACAATAATAATTAAAATATTTACAAATAACTATTGAACTCTTAAGTTTATAAAGATTCAAATTATAAAACTTTTCGGAATAAAAAGTAGCCTGCTCTACCCCGGGAAGCAGTCTATCTCTGTACTAAATCGTCTCAACAGATGAGCCGTGATAACTTGGCAAACAGACAGACAATCTTTTTCGCATTTCGCTAGATAAGTACCTAACGGCGAAAGTTAACCGGAGCGTGTGTTGCTACTTTAAATCTTCGTATAATTCAAGCGCTCCCCAGTTGCGTACGTAGCTTATTACAGAAACGACACATGTCGAAAGTTATTCGTATAATTTAATTATAATGCGGCGCCATTGCTCTGTTAGCGTAAGCTTTCGCCTGAACAGATGTTTTGCGTAAACGTTGGGCATATTATTCGGGCGTTATGTCGTCTCTACACGTCACAGAAACGGGGCAATGCTATAGTTCTTAACACCAGTGAATTGCTTTATTTCCGGCCTGGGCAGTAATAGTCTAATCACCTTAAGTATACCTTTAAGATTACAACAAAAACTCCTGCAAAATTCGTCACTAAAAACCTTCTAATAACAAACAGTCTTTCCTAACAAACTCAATTACTTGAAATTTGTTTTATGGAAAAAGGTTTCAATAATTCGATTTGGCGGCTACACTTTGTGCTAAGTACGCAAAATTTACGGTTTTCTTTTCAAATAAAATTTTAGTACTGTAATAGGTGTCTAATCTATACTATGTTGAGATGCACTGCGCCACGCGGCCCCGCATGTAACGTTTGTTAGTGTTACATGTAGATTGTAGGTGGTCATGATTGAGGAAACAGTACATTATCATACTAATATTATAAATGCGAAAGTCAGTTTGTTTGTTGGTTTGTTGGTTTGTCCTTCAATCACGCTTCAACGGCGCAACGGATCGACGTAATTTTTGCCACGGGTTTTGTTGAGGACCTGAAGAGTGACATAGGCTAATTTTTATCCCGGATAACCCCGCGACTTCGTCCGCGTGGTTTAAGTTTTTTGTTATTCCCGCGGGAACTACTTAATTTTCCGGGATAAAAAGTAGATACGGCGTGATTGAAGGACAAACCAACAAACAAACGCACTTTCGCATTTAAGTATAATATTAGTATGATATTTGCCACTACGTGCAGCGACGCGCTGCCCCTCTGTAGCGGGTCACGGCCAAAACCTCGATGTAGGATGTAGAATTTCAAGTATGGTTGCAAAATATCAAAACTCTTTGGTCTCAAGAAGTAGCTAATAATGTAGCTTCACCAATAATTGAAGAGTCTATTGAAGTCCATAACAAAGCCACTATAAAACTAATAAAACAAAAATACACGCTTACTTTGCTAAAATGCACAATAAAAACAAGTATAACGCGCCCTGATTGTTCAACACGAAACATGCACTTTGCTATAACTTTTAAAAGCCTCTCGAAAGACTTCTAAAAGCCTCTACACTAATTGACGTCAATATCGTGTCAGATATGGAACATTCAACGATACTTAGAAACTTGAAAACACTTCCAAGTTAAAAGAGCCACTGAAGCCAAGCGTGAAAGTTTTCTAAAACGATCCATGGCAACTGGTCGTGTTATGCCAATATATTTTTTACCGAGTATCGTTTAGAGGCGTTAATTGAATCAAAACTATCTCGTTGATGAGTGAATATTGTTGAGTTTGCCGATACTTTTTGCAACGAATATCAAATTTAGTAAAATGAAGCTGCTAAAGACTTAATAATAAACTGTTCTGAGGGGAACGCCATTTTGTCCTATCGAGCCAGTGTGTGTGCGTGCTCCACATAAAAGTGAATAACGCGCAATTTTGGCCCGTCAGACATTTTTTCTGTCTCTATTAATTTTTTATTAGTCTGTTACAGACAAAGGACTAATAAGATTAAGGAAATATTAAGTACGAGATTATGCCCGCGACTTCGTCCGCTTGGATCAAGGTTATTGATTCCCGCGGGAACTCTTGCATTTTTCGGCGTAAAATGTAGGCTATGTCCTTCCTTGGGAAACAACCTATCCCAGTACCAAATTTCATCACAATCGATTGAACCGATGGACCGTAAAAGTGTAGCATACAGACAGACAGACATACTTTCGCATTTATAATATTAGTATGGATGACACAGCTTGTGGATTTGTTTAAGTACGGTAAAAGTGAAAAAAGTTTATTGCACGTAACCCGCACTTAGCTTTAGAAAAATAACAATATTGATTACCAGAACATCCTATCAGAATAAACAAGCTACATGCACCTGATGCCTAGCAGATTGAATAGGTTATTAACTTCATCCACAGCATGGATTTACCATGTTGCAGATGAAGTCGCATACTATTCTTATATTAAAATACGAATTAAGCCTGTGGACCTGCCTCTGGAAAAAGGGAATGAATAAATAAAATAAAAATTACATAAAATGTTTTCGACTTCATAATGACTGATGTAAATCCGTTTCTGTCCACATAAAGCGGTATTAAATGGCGAATATAAAGGAAAACCTGTAATAAATACCCAGAGGCGTTATATTAAAATTCTTTTTGCGGCGTAGGTAAATAAGTTTGATTTATTTCGAGGTGATATTCTTGGAACGATGGCACAAAACATGTCACCATTAGTTAGGGATTCATGTCCTCCGAGAAATGATTAAAACTTTTTATGAACTCCCTCGCGCGGTGTTGCGAGTTTTATTTTTATTGAAGTGAAACTTTTTTAGAATCGTTGTTATTTGAAAATAGGATGAAAGAAAAAACGACACCAAAAAAAGAGACAGACATTCATATTTAGGATTTAGCTTGCGCGAGAATGAGATATATACCAGATATATTTATCTCATTCTCTCGTAGGCTACTTTTCTGAAGTTTCAGTACTGCCGTGTGTGAATTGCACACACACTTTTTTTTATAAACAGTACAATTACCTATTTAGATATTGATTGCGATCTCAGCTAGTGGTTTTTAATTTATATTTCTACTTGAAAAAACGTATTATATGGTCGATGAATTTTTAAATGATAAATTTAAGTAACTTTTTCAATGTTTTTTTACAATGTCACATGATACTGGATTCGTATGTAACTAAATTTAATTTATTTTTTATCTGTATGCATGACATTCATTCATTTATTTTGACCTTAAATTAAATCAAAATGTAACATTAAAATTATTTTAAATCACCCTCAATATTTGCACGACGAAACGGCAAAGTATGTTGCTAAAGTACCTAACTGTAAAATACAGCTTCGGTATGGGTACATAAAAATACCTTATTATTGTATCTTTTTATGTACCCATATTCCAGAAAATAAATCTTTATCTATTTATCTTTAATGTTAAGATTGTGATAAAGTCTAAGATATTAAAAAATAGCACGTTGAGAGTGTACACGCCGGTACTGATAAAATAAAACCCTGTCTAATGGATTATCCACCGAATATCTGTCTGTTTGACTGTCTGTTTGTTACCTTTTCACGGCTCAACCGTCAACTGAATATTGATGAAAATTTACTCGGAAATAGCCGCCGTCCTAAAATATGAAACCGTAAATTTCAGGAGTTCCTATGGTACTTTAAAAAACTGAACCCACACGGGCGAAGTCGCGAGCAATAGTTAATATCTACTTAGATCGGAAATTATGCAGATTTAAACTTTGAACGTAGAGAAATCGATGAAACAGAGCATTTTCAATTTAAGTTAATATGAAAGAAATCGCTTCGAACACGTTTCTCATTTTCCGTGCAAGAAATAGTATATCGGAAAATTCCAGATTCGGCAGTTCGTACTTCATATTATGGTGCGAAAAAATTAAGTGACTTTTCATGGATATTACCAGCTATATTAATACCGAAATACAGTTTTTTCTTTATTATATTCTCCATATCGTGTTAGGCTTCTCGGGTTATATTCGTGAGATCATTACAAGTGGAATAAGTTTTTATTATTCCCACGGGAACTCCTTAATTTTCCGAGACAAAAATAAACTTATACCACTGTTCAGATCCTCAATAATTTATCAACTCAAAATCACGTCAATCCGTTGCTCTGTTACGAAGTCATTGAAGGACAAACCAACAAATCAACAAACAAACACATTTTCGCATTTATAATATTATACTAACCGTTTCCCGCGCATTCATCCGCGTGGTTTTAGGTTTTTTTATTCCAGCTTGAACTGCTTAATTATCCGGGATAAAAAGTACCCTATATCCCTCTCCAGGTCTTATACCCACGCAAAAAATCACGTCGATCCTCTGCTCGATGCAGAGGACCGACCTCGTCGATGTTCTGTTAGGACGTGGTTGAAGGACAAACCAACACACAAACACACTTTCACATTTATAATATTAAGTATGATGTTTCTATTAGATAAGATACATTAATACACGAGACAAATTGTGTTATAGCAGTTTTCTTTTATAGCAGTTGGGAGGCGGAAACATCTCGATGTTATCGCAAACAAGTTGACGAATAACCCATATCAATAAAGATCGGCACGATTTGCAACTAAGAATTTCTACGATATAATACCAAATAGTGGTATATCATGGTTTGGCCCAAAATTCGAAATGTCAATTACAAAACAAACCAAGTAATTTCTATTTGTGCCTTTGCTTTGCTAAGATGCTAGATCATTTTTTTCTCGTCTCACAGAGTCCACAGGTGACCGGAGGGCTGGCAGTTACCTCGGCCAACATATAAGTTTGGCTATTCAGAGGGGTAACGCAGTCAGCATTCTGGGGGCACATTGCCTTATTGCAGCGATTTGGGTGATATTTTAAATGTTTAGATTTTTTAATGTATTTCATGGTTTTCCATTAGTAATTTCAATTCAAAGAAAAAATAACTTTTACTAACAAGTTTTGTCACACATTACTTCACAGAATTACTATGCCCTAGGAATGTACAGACACGGTTAGGACAACTCAATCAATTCAGCAACTCTTTATCAAACTTAAAAACACGCTTCTAGTAAAAGTTGGTATTGGAATTGCAAAGGCCAAGTTTGTTTGAAATATATTGTGGTCATCAAATTTCAACACACCTTTTTTTCTTTAATCGATAGTTTAAAATTATTAAACTTAAATCTAACAGAACATGAAAATTTAATTATCAGTAATAAATAGTTTATTTTTGATAAAGGCATCATACTTATTTCCACAGAATTTTTCAAAGACCTAAATCAACGCGGTTGAAGTCGCGGGCGTAATCTAGTAATAATGTGTGGATAGCCATATCGGTTCGGTGCTTCATCCATCCATCCATCAGCCTGTATTCGTTCACTGCTGGACATAGGCCATTTGGTGAGTGCTTGCAGTGACTGAAATACTGTAAGCCAGGCATTATTCGAGTTTAATAGGCATGATGACAGTAACCAAGAATCAATGAAATTGGGAATTTATCTAATGAAATAGGATTCATGGATTATAAAAAACGTATTTATTTTTCTATTTCGAGTGAGATTGCTATTTATTTTGATACTATAAAACTATAAAATACAGCAATCCGCCATATTGGATAAAACACCAAGAAACGAATGACGTCACAATTGTTTGTTTTCGAGCTTTGACAATCACACTATGTATATTGCACACTGCACAGAGTACATTGGTAAAAACAATAGTGACGTCACAAACGACGCCATGACACCGCCGAACGTTTTGGCGTGAATTTTAAAATTTAAATTTCAAATGGCAATTTTATCTACCAAACCTTATTTTTCTGCTGAAATAAGATATTTTTTCGAAAAATGGTCAGATTATGTTCGGAAGTAGATACTTCCGAACATAATCTGACCATTTTTCAAAATCAGTCTTCATGCCTATTCCATAATAGTCGTTTAAGCGTTCGCAGTAGCACTGGATGAACTTTTAAATTAAGCTAACACCCGAGCAAAGTTCAAGTAAATAGGTAACGCGGAGTTGGAATTAGTAATAATATGAAAAATGGTTGGAATTCGACTCCAGCTCGCTTGTGAATCGGAATGATAAGACAATATTATTATTCCAAGTGAATTTCCTCTATATTTTTGATTAGCTGATGCCCGCGACTTCGACCGCGTGGATTAAAATGTTTGGTTCCCGCAGGAACTCCTTAATTTTCCGGGATAAAAAGTAGCCTATGTGTTATTCCAAACTATAATCTATCTCTGTGCCAAATTTCATCCAGATCCGTTCCGGCGTTCTAGCGTGATTGAGTAATAAACATCCATCCATCCATCCATCCATCCATCCATCCATCCAGCAATACAGACATCTATCCATCCAAATTTTCGCATTTATAGTAGGTATTAGTATAGATTGAGTCCAACGTTGAGTCTGTTCAAAAAAGACAACCGTCGTGGCCAAAAGTCAAGCTGACGTTTTCGAAGTAAGGCACTATCCTTCGCCAGCGAAATAGTAGCTGACCCTTCATCTATGGAGTCTTATCGCGTCGTGTTTAGTCGCGTCGCTTTTGTCAACCACCTAGGATAATAGGTTTTAACGAAAGGCCGAGATCTCTCTACCTTTTAGAGATATCGTGGCAAACATACGACAGTGTTATTTACCTTAGTGGCAACATACGACAGTGTTATTTATTTACCTTGTAGAGAAATAGTGGCAACATACAACAGTTTTATTAACCTTTTAGAGAAATAGTAGCAACATACGACAGTGTTATTTATTTACCTTTTAGAGAAATAGTGGCAACATACGACAGTGTTACTTACCTTTAAGAGAGATAGTGGCAACGTATGACAGTGTTATTTATTTACCTTTTAGAGAGATAGTGGCAACGTACGACAGTGTTATTTATTTACCTTTTAGAGAAATAGTGGCAACATACGACAGTGTTATTTTTGAAGAAACCCTATATTTGCTGAAATACCGTATTTTATATCGTAGTTGGAATTTTGACACGCTTTATAGCAAGTTTCATATAGGCAAGGGTAATTTATAATTTTTGAATTTTCTCTAGTTTAGTCTGATAGTAAAGTATAGATAGAGGCTTCGGCCATGGCTAATAGTTACCACCAAACCTGCGGTCGTATAGCGAAACGTTAGTAATTTCATCAAGCAATTTTCTTAAGATGTGTACCAAAAGAAATAAATAATGCAGGTAAGTACAACCTAATAAATATTCTAGCAAAGAACAGCTTTCTATTCATCCATTCAAGCCATTTCAAGTAATTAATTAGTTCTATGAATCCTTCCCATTAAGAAGTGAACGTTATTTGGCTGAGTAAATAGAGTTCCCTTACAAAAACTATGAAAGAAAAATTATAAATAGGCCAGTACGTCCGAGTATATTTCTTAGGATACCGGATTCGTTTGGGCCTTTTGGAAATTAAATCTAAGGGCGGGAACACGCTACGGACACGATAGAAAAAAAAGTCGCCGCGAGGCTCCCGCTTCATAGAGGAAAGACGTTTTGTTCTGACGCGGTAGTCTGTGTAGCTCCATATAAAAAGTGGAGTTTAAATCTATCGATCAAAAATATTTTTCGTGCGCTGTGTTTGCACCCTGTGAATTAAAATTCAATATTTACTTACAAAATACTAAGCAGCTTTTAGAATAGCACTGGTTTGTCTATTTTTGAAAGAAATCTACCGTAGTACCTGATAATAAAACTGTGCGGAACCTATATGGCGATTAACTATGGGATAAACTAAAGCTGGGAAATTTTAAAACTCGATTCAAAGAACGCAAATTACAAGTAAAAATGATTTCATTGTTCGCCTGATAAAATTAAAAGAACTCTGGGGGTTTACATCTTATCGCTTCTTTCGTCACCGATTCGTCTCTCGATTCGATTAAGTATTATAATTTTTAACAAGAACGGCAACAATCTCTTTTTCTCGGTTGCACTCTTCATTGCTGAAGGTCGTGTCCGCTCTGCAGTTACCTTGTGACGCTCGACACGATAGCTCTCCACTCCGTCCTGTCCTCGGCTTTTCGCATCGCAGTAGTAAGCGGGAGGCCCGTGAGCGACTTTACCTGGTCAGACCAGCGGCTAGGTGATCGGCCGCGCGGTCTTTTGCCCTCCACCTTTCCTACGACTATAAGCTTGTCCAGATTGCTAGGTTGGCGGCGGGAAATGTGACCAAAGTAGCCCAGAATTCTTTGGTAACAAATGATGGACAGTCTTGTGCTTATCCGAAGTTGATTCAAGATAGAGACATTTGTTCTTTTAGCGGTCCACGGTATGCGGAGCATCCTTCACCAACACCACATCTCAAATGCGTCAATCTTCTTCCTCTCTGACACTCGGATCGTCCAAGCCTCAGAGCCATAGAGGAAGATTGAGAAAACTAAGGTTTGCACGAGTCTCTTTTTCGTTGTGTTTGATATCCTCCGGTTTTACCAAATAATCTGATTAGTTTGCTCATGGCACCTTTGGCTATCTGGATACGTCTTCAGATATCATGTTCACTTCCTCCATTTTCGGAGAGTAGAGATCCAAGGTATACAAACTCGTGAACAAACTCCAGATCCGACAGTTCGCCAGTTCTAGCAAGTTGACCAGCCCTATCGATTAGCATTACCTTTGTCTTTGACTTATTAATACTAAGTCCAGCCAGTCCACTCTCCAGTTCTAGTCTACAAAACAGTTGGGCTAGTTCCTGTTCTGATGACGCAAAGAGTGTGGTGTCATCCGCGTATCTAAGGTTGCTGATTTTAACGCCTCCTACGGTAATTCCTCCTTCCCATCCATCCAGGGCTTTTCGCATGATGTACTCACCATAAATGTTAAAAAGAATGGGAGACAGTATACATCCTTGCCGTACTCCCTTTTCCGGCTTGAATGGTCCAGATATGACGTAATTAACTCTAACCATGGACTCACCATCTCGGTATAGGTTTACGATCAGTTTTATGAGATGTTGGGGCACACCCATTTCTCGTAAAATATCCCACAGACAGTCCCATCGCACGCAGTCAAATGCTTTTGAGTAGTCAATAAAGCACATAATCATAGGTGTGTTGAACTCTCGGCTTTTCTCAATCATTTGCCTAACATTCACTATCTGTTCCCTTGTGCCCCGGCCTTTGACAAATCCCGCCTGTTCACTGGGTATTTGCCTCTGAAGAAAGGATTGTAGCCTACTGTTGAGAACATAAAGCATTATCTTGCTAGCATGTGATATCAGTGCCACAGTGCGATAGTTTCCACATGTTCTTGTAGATCCTTTTTGATGCAATGGGATGACCAAGGATTTTTTCCAGTCTGTGGGCCAGATTCCTGTCTTTCATACAAGATTGCATAGATCAAGCATTATCTTTACCCCCTGATCTCCGAGGCGCTTTAATTATTCGGCGAATATGTTGTCTCCTCCGGCCGCTCTATTGGTCTTGAGCTTGCGTATTGCACTCCTGATTTCAGACTCAATAATGCTGGGCTCCTCACAGTGTTCTTCCACTTGCTCCAAAACACTTACCCTTGGGTTTGTAGTATGTGCATATAGACCCTCACAGTATGATCGCCACCTTTCTGTCACTTGATCAACTTCGGTCAGTAGTGTACCCTCATCATTTTCTATAGCCCAGGTTTTTGGCTTCAGCTCTCGAGTAATGATCTTTATTGTGGTGTATTGAAGGCCTTATTATACGGATAATACCGAGTGTAAGAGAAGCGTTATATACTTACAATTAGTAATACATTAAAATTTTCATAAACAAGTCCCTTGTGTGGAAATTTTGGGCATGATCCTCAATGTCTTGACAGATGGAATTCAAGTAGTCATTGTAATCTTTGCGACATAACCTTTGTACTGTCGCTGAAAGTTCCTGATATTTTTCATGTCCAGAGTCAACTTTGCCTATTAGTAGTTCTTTCCGCTCTTTAATGGCCATCCAAGTTTCCTCTGTAATCCAAGCTTTTTTTGGACCATCCACTCTTGTTCCCTGGCTTTCTTTACGTGATGAGAGTATAATGTTCTTAATTTTGTTCCAATTCTGGTCTACGTCAATACTGTAGTCTATGGTGCAGTCTGCCATATTTCTTTCGACGCAGTGGCTAAACATTGAAAGTTCACCACAATCAGGCCTTTTTAGAGGATTCTGGATCATACGGGAACATTTTTTCAGCTTTAATGCCATTTCTGCTACTAATAATTTGTGATCACTCCCACAATCAGCTCCAGGATAGGTTTTGGTGCTGCTTATGCAGGATCTCCATCTCCTTGCAATAGCGATGTAGTCGATCTGGTTTCGTGCCCTGTCTCCTGGCATTACCCATGTATAAACTCTCCTCGGATGGTTCTTAAAACAGGTGTTCGTGATTGTGAGAGAGTTTTCAGTGCAGAATTGTATCCACCTTTCACCCCTTTCATTTCTATTACCCAGTCCATATCTTCCGACTACTTCTCTAAGGTGATTGTCATTAGTAGTGTCTCCTACTTTCGCGTTCAGGTCACCTAGTAAAAGTGTGATATTTCTCGATGGCAACCTTTTAAGAGTGTCGTCGACTTGGTTGTAGAATGTGTCAAGCTCATCCTCCGTTGATGCTGATGTGGGTGCGTAAACGACTACCAGATTGACGCGACATGGTCTTGTGTTGATCCTTAGGGTTATGATGCGGTCGCTCACTGGGTTGTATCCGAGCACAGACTTGTTAATGTCAGGTGCTACAGACACGGCAACTCCGTTCTTACTTTCATTTTCGGGACAAGAGAAATATATTGTGTAACCTTGTGTTGATTGTGTGTGGGTTTCGGTAATACCTAATACTTGAAGACTGTAATGCTGTTGTTCTTTATCTATTATCTCTTTTTTCCCGGGTTGGATCATGCCTCGGACGTTCCATGTTCCTATCCTCATCTTCCTACGAAGCTGTGCACGCTGGTCAGATAACATGTCACCAGTAGCATTCTGTTCGCACTGCGCCTGGTGAGTCACAACAGTGTGTCCAGTAGCATATTTCACATCATGCAACCTGGAATCAACATGGCGCCGGGTTGCCGGATCGCATCTTTTCGCTCTTATCATATTGTTCACTATCATGCGGATTTCTTGGGAAGTTAGTGCAGTGGTTTCCCCTTGCCTTCTGCACCAGACTTTTTCGGGTCCATTAAACCCAAGGCCGCTTCCGGCCGGTTGCCCAGCCGGGTGTATGGATATACCGCCATTGGTCGGTCGCCAGAGCCTCGTCCGTTGTCCAGCAGGGGGCACCACGAGCAGGTGAGGTTGGCAGTTGAGGCCGACTAGATGTTATTGTCGTTCTCCTCCTTACCCCCCAACAATCAACAACAACAATCTATATCTATACTTATAATAAAACTGTAACTGGAAAATTTCTGTACATTTAATATATTCTGAAAATTTTAATCGGGATATGCTTTACTATCGATACTGAGCCCAAAACAGATTTTTATTTCATTTATGTCTGTCTGTCTGTCTGTATGGCCGCGCATCACGCGAACACTACTGAACGGATTTAAATGAAATTTGGTATAGCGGTAGCTGATACTCCGGGTCAATATATAAGATACTTTTTATCCCGATAGAAAATAAGGTTCCTCCAGGATAGGGGTTTTTTGTTGATTTTACTCCATAACTCAGTCAAATCTGAACTGATTTGAAAAATCTTTCTTTATTAGAAGGTATGTTGATTCAGGTAAGTTTTGCCCAATTTTGGTGACGATTTGATAAATTTTATCAGAGATAGAGGACAAAACTCCACAACAGATTACAGCAATTCACTTGATTAGGACTTAATAATATCTTTTTGGTGGCTTTGAAGGAAACAAAATTAATTCAAAAGAAATTGCGACCAAGTGTCAACATCCGTCACATAATTTACTGTATACATTGGTATTTCCATAATATTTCGATGCCATATGTTTGCCTGTGATATGTGCCTGTGGTACTTAATTTACGCGTGCAAGTTGAATGCAGAGCTTTTGTATGTGTCACCATACATTAGCTCTGAATTCAACTCGCGCGCGAACTGTAATTATGGTTCGAACCGGGACCTCGTCAGCCGCAATCGAAACATGCTAACCACTAGACCGACGAGGCATAGTTAAGATACCTATGAAGTATCTAACTGTGCTTGGTAGTGCGGCGAAGAAGGAAGAAGGCTGGTGATGTTATCTGAACGCATTCACCAAATTTATCTTTTTTCTATTTTATCCACTACAAGTTAGCCCTTGACTGCGATCTCACCTGATGGTAAGTGACAATGCAGTCTAAGATGGTAGCGGGCTAACCTGTTAGGGGCATGGCAGTTATATTAAACCCATACCCCTATTCAGTTTCTACACGGCATCGTACCGGAACGCTAAATCGCTTGGCGGTACGTCTTTGCCCGGTAGGGTGGTAACTAGCCACGGCCGAAGCCTCCCACCAGGACAGACCAGGGAAAATTCGGAAATTATAAATTCCCAAATTGACCCTGCCGGGGATCGAACCCGGGATCTGATAAGAAAGAAAGCAGCACCATTTGTAACTTGCTCAAAATATATCTACCGGCAATTGATCGCTAGTCTGACTTCACATTTATAAAACTGGGTGCATTTTAATTTCATTTAACACCAAGAAATATCTTGGAAGACTCAGCAATCGACTGCCATATACGGTACACGGAAATTTGGAGACATGCTTATGGAATTTTGGACTTTATTTAAACAGCCTTAAGTACTGTTATCGCGTTATTCAGAAATCACGTGTAGATATTAGAAACTCGACGGCTAGGTTCAGTAGCTCTTTCAAGTTGAGAGTGTTTTTAAATATCATTTGAAGTATCGCAGCTGACAGGGTATTGATGTGAATTTCTGCAGTGTTTTTGAACTTTTCAGTTCCGTACTCAATATTCGTAGAGTGTATTACGAAACAAGGGTTTGAGTATTTTGGCCTACCTACCTTTCCGCTTTTTTTTTGCGAAATAGCAGCAACATACAAAACCTCTATTAATCAATAGCTAACATTAATACAAGCAAGTGTTATTTATGAGACAAAATCTTCTAAAGTGTCAGGTTTTGAGATATTATAAGCTATCAAAGATATATTATCTACTTGATGATGGCGTCACCTTTGATAGCTTATATTATCTCAGAATCCTGACGCTTTAGAATATTTTGTCTCATATAATACTTGCTTGTTTTAATGCCAGCTATTATTAATACAGGTTTCGTGAATGGCCATCATTTTGAAAAAAAAATGGCGGGACGGTAGGTAGGCCAGGCTCCATACTAAAATATTCAAACCGCTTTTCTTGCCCCGAGAATGATCTTCCCATTATTACGCATCTAACGCAAAAATTATTCGTTCCCCTACATCATCATCATTTTAAATAAATCTCCAGCACACAACTGAGCATGTGTCTCCTCTAAGAGTGGGACAGCTTTAGGCCATATTCCACCGAGCTGGCTTAGTACGTTCTGGTACTCCACACATATTTGCGAACGTTACGAAGAATTTTCGTTATGTAGATACCCTCATGATGTTTTTATTACCAAATACGACCTTAACACCGAATACTCTCTATTCCCTTACTCTCATGGTCTGATCAGGCGTGACAAGTGTATGAGCTCTCTGAGAGGTGGTGGAGAAACATCGCAAACTTTCTTACTCCAGGTTTGTACTGAGAATTTATTGACAGAAAAACCCATCACCTAAATGCAAAACTACACTACTGATCGGACAGAATAAAAAAATCTGCGTCATTCACTTTTATATGGATCGCGCATACTAGGTAGCCGGACAAAACGTCATTCCCCTTTTGTCCTCTCCGCTTCGTACTTAGTGTGCTTTTGCTCTTACATTTTTTGACGCGATCCGAGAAACAAAGAACGCCCAGGGTCTCGTCACCCACAGCCAAACATGCTAACCACTAGACCATAGACCACGAGGCAGTTACTGCTCTTTACATTATTATAGCAACTAGCTATTTACTGGGTGTCCAATGCAGCGAAGCACGTAAAAGATTTAAAAGTTCCTACGTGTGGTGTCAACTTTGTAGCACTATTTGCAACGATACGACCGGAAAAATATTTCACGCTCGCCTTAGTTTGACTTTGCAGAACGTTTCTACTATATTTTGAGCTACTTTAATGTAAAAATTCTGACTTTTTGACACTGGCGTAGAGTGTTCTAGTGTCCATTACACTCAGTCCACCACCGACCTACTGTTCAATATTAATTCTGAGAGACTAATGAGAAGAATTTAGTCCATCGTCGATAGATTAGGCATAAGTTAAACAAGATGCCTGCCACTTAATGAACTGTATGGCGTGGATAAAAGGTTTCGACGAACTCCCTGGTGCACGTGCGGGATCAAATTTATAATTTTTGATTTTAGCACTATTCACTTCATGTTACATGAAATGCTAAGTGCATGTATCGGTCTTTACACCTTACTTAATGTAAAAATGTTTTTCCTATACAACTATACAAGTTCAGCTGGAAAGGCTATTTCATAATGCAATTTCAAAGTATGATTATTAAGTTTTAGGTCACTTTGAGAAAATATAATATTCCGTTAACTTAAAAAACAAGCTATTTGATAAAACAACTTGAAATCAAAAGTGACATTTTTGATGTAAGCGATTTCCACATTAAACACGAGCATTTCTTTCCCTCAGGTAGAAAAACCTGACTATAGTGGAATAAGACAAGAAAGGGAGAAAGAAATAATAAGATCAGAAAATATATTTAGTATAACAATGAAAGGAGAAAATGACTAACATAATCAGTGGAGAAATGGTACAATTATGATTATGGAACAATTATTTATTTTATGGTTTTTCACTTCGCTAGTATTTAGTACCTAGTAACTAAGAAGTTATTATCTTCTAAAGCATCAATAGAAGATTTTGTCTCATATAATACAGGCTCATAATAATAACAGCTAATGATTTATACAGGTTTTATGAGTGAAAAAAATAAAAATGGCGGGTTTTTAGGTAGGCCAAAATACTTTAGAAAAGTAGCTGAAAATCCGACATAAGGAAAAGTATGCAATGCAAATTAAATACGTTCTTTATACAGTAATTGTGTCTCGAGTGTGAGTGTTTTTTACGATCAGCCATAATTCATGAATGAAAACATCGCCATGTTTGTGCTAAGAAAAACAATTTAAGCATTTATGGAGCTATAAGAATAAGATATTATAATAAAATCTACACTAAATTTTTTAATGCGAACGTGTGTTTGTCTGCTGCACTTTCACGACCCATCATTTCAACTTTGATTTCGATTTTGATTTTGATGAATATAGGCTACTTTGTATTCCAGAATCTTTAGGGAATTTCCCCTGGGAATTAAAAAAAACTTAAACTACGCGGACGAACTCGCGGACATCAGCTAGAAAATTATAATATTGCCTTTGCAACTGAGACGTGAGGCCTCGTTGTAACAGCGCATATCACACGATTACTCTGTGTTGGGCCAACGTTGACCTTAGTCAGGAACTCGATTGGTGACCAACTTTTAAGGTTCCAAATTCAGCCTGTCCCAGACCGTTAATATTATCACTATCAGTAGCATTGAATATTATTTTTCATCATACCTATTCGAAAAACGAATATTGGCTTCAGAGGATAGAGGGAGCAAAATTTAATTTTTAGGCCCATGGGACTTTTCATTTCTCTGTTCTGATTGGTCCGCGTTCGTGCACGCGCAGCAGCACCTTGCCGATGTGCTTGCCGGCTGCCATGTGGCATGTAGCGGAAGGCGGGCTCCAGCTCGCGCTCGCCGAACACGGTGGCGGGCAGCGGCCGCCTTGTCGTCGCCCTCGCCCGCCGCGCCGAACAGCGCGTCCAGCAGGATGCCGTGGAACGTGGTGTTCTTGAGGAACACGCTCATGCCGAGCGCGGTGTTGTTGGACAGGTCCAGCTTGCCGATCTCGAGGAAGCGGCCTCCCACCGCCAGGCAGCGGACCGATTGGTGCTTAAACGTATAGGTAATGTCCATACATAGTAGGTTGATACTCCTAGCTTTTTCTCATACGTAATGATGAAAAATAGTGTGTGTCATTCGGGGCCAAATTTTTTGATCTCGGGCGGCGTATATTGAATTCCTCGCTACGCTCAGGATTCTACTTTAGAATCCCTCGCTAAGCTCGGGATTCTACTTTAGAATCCTTCACTTCGCTCTGAATTCAAAATAGCGCCCTCGGGGAACAAAAATTTTCTTTGGCCCCATATAACACAAATAACTATTTCATCATACCTATTCGAAAAACGAATATTGGCTTCAGAGGATAGTGGGAGCAAAATGTAATTTTTAGGCCCATAGGACTTTTCATTTCTCTGTTCTGATTGGTCCGCGTTCGTGCTTCTGATTGGTGCTTAAACGTATAGGTAATGTCCATACATAGTAGGTTGATACTCCTAGCTTTTTCTCATACGTAATGATGAAAAATAGTGTGTGCCACTCGGGGCCAAATTTTTTGTTCTCGGGCGGCGTATATTGCTACGCTCAGGATTCTACTTTAGAATCCTTCACTTCACTCTGAATTCAAAATAGCGCCCTCGGGGAACAAAAATTTTCTTTGGCATAACACAAATAACTATACCTTTTCAGTCAGCAATAAAAATTAATAATATGAAAGTTTCGACGGCCATTATAACGAATGAACGACTATAATGCGAATATTTTCATCATTTCTTTTGTGGAATTTTTAATTTCCTCGTTTTCATATTTCTTGATTCGGAAAAAGATTACGATAAAAATTGAGAGCATTCATTTTCACATTGACTTATTTCGAGGAATCCATTATTAATGTCTCACTAGCTTAGTGCCGCAGCTTCGCTCGGTGTTATTTTAAAAAAAATACTTAGGGAGTATGTGTATACCTACGCCGAAAGTTTGGATGGATGGATGGATATTTGTTACTCAATCACGCCAGTGTGGCAGAACGAATCTTGGTGAAGGCACAAAGATAGATTATAGGCCTTAAATAACACATAGGTATAGACACACATAGGCCCGAAAGTTAATAGTTCTGGCGGGAACTAAAAAAAACTCAATTTTCAAAATTACTACTTGAAATAGTAGAAAACTTGGGAGTTAATTTTATATACGCCTAGAATAAAGAGTTTTTAGGTTAAAGAATTAAAAATCTACAAGTAAAAGCTTCGAGAGTAAATGTGATAGGAAAACTCTTTCCCGAATTCAAAACTTATAAAGGTTAAAATACGTAGGACCTTTTAACGTGTTAGGAGGGTGTAAGGTATAGGTATAAATGTCTTGGCCCATGTCGGCACAGGTGTGCTGGTAACACTACGCCCTGAATACCTAACTAGAAGTTTATTTTCTAGCTAGCTTTTGCCCGCAGCTTCGCTCACGTCGCTCAAGTTCGATTTTTATACAAACCCCTATTTTACCACCTCAGGGATTGAATTTTCAAAAATTCTTTCTTAGCGGATGCCTACGTCATAAATTTTTTTTATGACGTAGGCATAAAAAAATTCACGATACGTCCAGTGTTTTGAGCTGTGCGATAGATCAGTCAGTCACCTTTGCCTTTTAAATAATATTTTTATACGACTTCCAGAAAAAGGGGTGTAATGTTTTCTGATTGACATTCCATATAATAAGAGAGAATAGAGTATCCACTTTTCACAATAATGCACACACTGTGCACTATAATATCTCTCGCTAGATCTCGCTAAATCTTCGGAGATTCGGTCGAAGCATTATTATTATTACTGTGACAGTGTCAAGGGAGCGAGAATACCTAATCTCCCAAATCTCTAGTACAAAGGCGGGCAGTAGCTCAGTGAATCCCATTCTTGTCCGCGGGTGAACATGGAAAGCATTTTTGTGCTAAAACTCGGATTAAATAAGGCTTCAACATAATTTTTTCCGGTGGTATTTGATTGTTTGTCATATTATACAGCCTAGTTGACCCGCGCTGGCTTTGTACGGGAATTTAATAATAATAGTAATTTATTAAAGGCATTGCTCACCCATTTGTATTAATACACAAAATATGAAAAAGTTGTAGCTGCAATAGGTACATATATAATGTTAATGTACAAAATGTATTGTACAGTACAATTAATGTTAAAAAATACGTCTGACTACGATTAACTTGCTAATCATCCATACTAATATTATAAATGCGAAAGTGTGTCTGTCTGTCTGTTACGCTTTCACGGCCCATCTGTTCAACCGATTTTGATGAAATTTGGTACAGGGATAGGTTGTATCCCGGGGAAGGACATAGGCTACTTTTTATCCCGGAAAATTCAAGAGTTCCCCCGGGAATCGAAAAAACTTCGTCCATGCGAACAAAGTCGCGGGAATCATCTAGTTATTAATAAAATACAATTCCATGTACAGTGATCGTTCAGTTATTCACCCACTAAATGTGTAATAAATAGGTTTTGTCTGGTGGGAGGCTTCGACCGTGGCTAGTTACCACCCTACCAACAAGCGACGTACCGCCAAGCGATTTAGCGTTCCGGTATGATGCCGTGTAGAAACCGACTAGGGTTATGGGTTTAATATAACTAACTGCCATACCCCTAACAGGTTAGCCCGCCACCATCTTATAGACTGCATCGTCACTTACCATTGGTTAAACTAACCGAACCACCTAACAGATCGAACACAGGTTGTTAAGATAGGCTCTCTCGTTAGCCGTGAAGAGATCGTCAACTATGGAGTTCCACAGGGGAGCGTGCTCGGCCCAACTTTATTTTTAATTTACATAAATAATTTATGCAAGTTAACTATCCCGTACACAAAAATCATATCTTACGCCGATGACACAGTTCTGCTCGTTCACGGAGAAGACTGGGAACGGGCTCGCTCCCGTGCTGAAAGAGCTGTTAGCATGGTAAAAACGTGGCTCACAAATCACTTATTGACATTAAACCCAACCAAGACAAAGTTTATGACCTTCTCGGCTAGCGAGAGATCACAACCTGCAGAACCCCTCACAATACAAATACACAATTGTCTGGGCGTACCAAATAACTGTGGATGTCCCACAGTTGATCACGTATCCGAAATAAAATATCTGGGAATTCATGTGGACAAATTACTATGCTGGAAGACGCAAATTAATCTAGTCGCACAAAGGGTTAGGACTTACATATATCTTCAGGAAAATAACTAAATTGGCTGATGATGAGGTCCTAAAAGCAGCTTACTTTGCGTTGGTACAATCCCAGATTGTCTATGCCATAACGGTCTGGGGTGGCTCCTTTATTACGACGATGCTTCGCCTTGAAAGAGCTCAAAGAGCCACATTGAAGGTTATGTGTAGGAAACCGGTTCGGTATCCAACACATCTTCTTTACAAGGAATGCTCAATGCTCACCGTTAGGCAGCTCTATATACTAAACCTTATACTTCGTAAACATTCTACAATATCTGTTGGAACTCATCTGCAACCAAAAAAGCGCAATATACGAAACGTTTGCCAGGTGAAATATTATCGTACTGCGTTCGCTAACCGACAGAGTTGTGTTCTTGGTGCTCGCCTGTATAACAAAATCAATAAAATTCTTAACATAAGTATCGTCTCAAAACAAAAATGCAAAAATATGACTACCTCGTGGTTAAAAAATCTAAAATACAATGAAACCGAAGAACTTTTAAAAATAGTAAAGTAATTTGTATGGTATAAAACACACATACACACACATGCACACACATACTCATACATACATACAAACAAACACACACAATAAACATACACATACAAACCCACACACATCCAATAATAGTATGCATGTTAATTTCTATTATTAGGTTTAAGTAATGAAAGTAAATTATCTTAATAATAAAAATAAGAATGTTATGTTGGAAATATTGATGTGTAAGGTAATAATAATGTTGAGATATTTTTAAATTATTATTAATAATATTCAAAATTATATAATAATTTATTTCTGTTAGTACATTAAAATACAAATTCACAAGATTGTAAAAGGTTCGGAGGAAGGTGACGACACTCGTAACACAAGTTACCTTAGTACGAGTGTCTAAGCTCTCCTTTGTACACGATGTGATGAAAAATAATTATGTCCAGTTTTCTAAGGAGTATAACGTGTATATTTTTTTGGAAATAAATAAATTGAAATTGAATTGAAATTGAAACTCAAACTCAAACTCAAACCCAAATGATTTTTATTCAAATGAACTTTTTACAAGTTCTTATGAATAGTCAAATGAATCTACCACTGGTTCGGATATCGCAGATAAGATCGCAGTCAAGGGTTAACTTGTAGTGGAATAAAAAAAAACAAAAGGTTTTTGAAATTCGTCTGAAAATAGAACTTAACGTTAACTTAAAGCAAAAGCTAGATAGGTTTATAAATCGTACAGTTACTTATACAATTATTAATTTAAACTAGCTGATGCCCGTGACTTCGTCCGCGTGGATTGAGGTTTTTTGGAAAGTCTTTAATTTTCCAGGATAAAAACCAGCCTATGTGTTGTTCCAAACTATTTTCTATCTCTGTGTCATTTTTTATCCAGATACGTTCAGCCGTTCTGGCGTGATTGAGTAACAGACATCTATCCATGCATCCAAACTTTCGCATTTATAAATTAAGTGTAAGTATATGAAGTAGATTGTGATAACTGTATATATATAGGGACCTAGTAATAAGCCCGCTTAGTACTTAAATACATTTTCATAGCAGCAACACAGTCAACACTTGCGGAGTGCTCTAGAGTACTTCAGAACGTAAAATGTCGCATTTAATGCCACCATTAGCGGGGACGTGTTTGTATTCGTTCATATGAAAATTTTGTGTAAATATTTGTGCGAGGGAAATATTTACACACTTTATACAATTGTTTACGTTTATCCCATCGTATAACGTAATTATAATATTCTCCGCAGATGAAGAGATAATTTTCTTTCGTCTGTAAAATTTTAACGTTGAAATCAAAATTTTGATATAATTTTGCTAAAATTTGCTACAGTTTTCAATAGGTGAATCGCCATGCTTGTTTTATTCACGCGTTCTTGTAGGCACTTCTAACTTAATAAAACTACTTTGGTACATCCATGTACCAAATTTCGTCAAAATAGATTAAACGACTAGGTAATACCTAGGCTGTAAGAAAATCGAATTCTAATCTAAAAAGTATGGATTTTGTTAATATAACAATGGGCTTAGGTTATAATTTAGCTGCTAAAAAAATATAGCCCGTTACAAATGTTAATTATATTAGAACAGCCGCGAACTACGGTAATTAATGTGTTTGAGTTAAAATTTCTAAATCAGACAGGTCTTTTCATTTCACCTAACAAAAGTAACACCTAACAGGTTAGCCAACTACCATCTTAGACTGCATCGTCACTTACTATTAGGTGAGATCGCAGTCAGGGGCTAACTTGTAGTGGATAAAAAAAAGTGGCAGCATCAAAAAATTCATCATCTTTTATATCATCATCATTATCTTGTGCGAGACATGTTTTTGTGAAGTTAAGTTCTTTATTTGTTTACACAAAAATTCTCGCTCAGCTGAACACTCGTATAAGTCGTTGAGAGCTTTTCATACTACTTAAAGCGCTTTTGAATGCTACATATTGCACAAAATGTTACATTTAGTAAAATGGTGTACTTATACTTACATTATTACATAGTATACCAGATATTCATCTTCGTCTTTTTTAGGGTTCCGTACCTCAAAAGGAAAAAACGGAACCCTTATAGGATCACTTTGTTGTCTGTCTGTCAAGACCCTTCTTGTCAGGAACGCATGTATCAAGCTTAAATTCATATCAGATACTCAGGTCTACTGTCCCTTGGAGCTGTGAAAAAATCAAACTTCTTAACCAACGCAATCAAAAGATACAGCCGTTTATGCTGCAAATTTTCAACACTCGCAAGGGAATCAAAACCTACAGGTACCTTTCCGTGAACTCAGAATCTTGAAATTTGGCACAGTTAAAGGAAAAATTGTGAAAAGCATAAATTTTTAGTTACAACATATAATAAAAATATCTTAAGTATTTTTTTAACTTACTACAGGTTTGTACTAAACCCTCGGTGCGCGAATCCGACTCGTACTTGGCCGGTTTTTTTATTACCCGACTACGGCAAAGCCAAAAGGAAGGGTTATGATTGTAGCAATCTATGTATGTTCCACCGTAGCGCCTAAACTACTGAGCCGATTTTGATTAATGTGGTGTCAATTGATTCGTTACTATTGTTCGGTTGAAATAAGCTACATTTATCACGAACAAAATCGATATGACAGATTTTACATTAAAAAAGTGCGCGACTGTGAAATTTATTCCGAAGTCGGTAACAGTTTTGATCAGGTAATACTTACTGCTTATTCTACTAAAAGTTAGCCAGAGATAATTTTGAAATTATAAATACCAAATTGCCCCTACCAGGGACTGAACCGGGACCTCCTACTGATGTGACAGCGCTCACCACTGTACCAAAAAGGTTGTCATTTAAAAAACTGAGGTTGGATGTAAATATGGTTAACTAGATGATGCCCACGACCTTATCTGCGAAGATGAAGGCTTTTGATTCCCGCGGGAACTCCTTTATTTTCCGGGATAAATATAGGCTTATGTCCTTTCCCGGGACGCAACCTACCTCTGTACCAAATTTTGTCAAAATTTGTTGAAAAAATGGGCCGGGAAATCGCAGCAGATAGAGAGACAGACAGACACACTTTTGCATTTAAAATATTAGTACGGATATGAGCTTAGAACTTAACAGGTTTTATGAAACATGAAATATTTGCTTTAAAAAATCTACCATTAGTATTTTCTATGTAAACTAAGCTCTGTAAGTAAAACTGAAACGTTAGTTAAAATATTTAATGAAGGAATGTTACACATTCTGAATTAAAACTAAAGCCCTCATTTTAAAGAAACTACGTATTCAAAAGCTGTAAAATTCTAGATTTTTCTACAACTGTAACAGTTAAGGCTAACAGTTGGTTCTCTTTCATAGAAAATAGTTCCAAAAAACCAAAGCACTGTGGAAATTTTCAGCAATGATTTTTGATATTAATTTGCATTTCTGTAAGAGCTCGACGCCCGCAGCTAAAAAATAATAATTATTTTTACAATTTACTTCGTAGCTGTGGAACTATTTGATTTTCCTAGATACGAAGTACCGAATATCACTCTCCAGTTCTTAAAATATACTCAAAACTAACTATAACACACACAAGCTATATTCGTGCAAAAAAATCAGTAGGCATAGATTAGATTTTGAAAATGAAATTGCGGGCAGCATCCAGCAATTATTACAATAAAATAAAAATTTATTATGGTCAAAAATTATTAAATTGAACCGTGCTTACTCAACTTTAATAAATCAAGTAGTTCCTGCGCCATCAAATATCAATCATCAAATCAATCAAATAATCAATCAATCAATCAAATAAATAGTATAAATGCAAAAGTTCGGATGGATGGATGTATGGATGGATGGGATGTATGGATGGATGTTTGTTACTCAATCACGCCCGAACGGCTGAACGGATCTGGATGAAATTTGGCACAGAGATAGATTTTAGTCTGGAATAACACATAGGCTACCCGGCTTTTTATCCCGGAAAACTAAGGAGTTCCCGCGGGAACCAAAAACCTCAATCCACGCGGAAGTCGCGGGAATCAGCTAGTTTTCACATAAATTCACGCTAGCAAATTTTCGGGCATGGTCTATTATTGGGTGTTTAGACTACTGATCAAATAAATTATTTTTTTGTGAATATTAACTGACTCTTTCAAGGATATAATATCCAAGGCTCCTGTTAGTTATATGTAGAATAACCAATTTTAATTATCCCAACCAACCAAGCACTTCAGCCCATTAACGTCCCAATGCTGGGCACAGGCCTCCACTCTCATAGGAGAGAGGGAATTAGAGCTTAGCTTAGCGTGGTGGGTACCATGCTGCTCTAATGCGGGTTGGCGGGCGGGGATTAAAGTAAATAAGTGTGTCGAACTTTGATGACGTCACTATTTAGAAAGCAGTAATTACAACAACAACAACTTTGACTAGTCAAATACATAATTTTAAAATTTAATACAAACATGACTATACCGTGCTAACATACTTGCATTTACTTCTGCATTTTACCGTCAAAAGTGCTCCAACTGGCGGGTAAAGCACTCCGCAAGTGTTTACAATGTCGCTCCGGAGATAACTAAGCGAGCATGTTATAGCTCATAGTATTTATAATGTGACTGCTAAGTACTTACTTAATTACTTAAAAAGCTGGAGCAGAAATTGAGGAAATTAACCTAGCTCACTGTTTACTTTATGGAAAGTACTTTTTTTAAACTTAATCCACGCAAACGAAGTCGCGGGCATCATCTAGTCACTAATAAACTATTAATTTGAATAGATGTCAAATACCCAATAATGAAAACTTCAATAGAAAATTAAACCTCAATGACGTCTTACGAGTATATTAGGCACAGTTAAATAAGAAGCATTCGCTAAATTACACACTAGAAAAATACCGCTCTGATTCGCACTTAAAACTTGTAGAATTAAGCCAGCTTTTTTGTAACGTTAGGTCTAAAACACAAAAGTCTAATTAAGAAAGTTCTAGTTTTTACTAAGTGAAGCCACAAGCCGAGTTTGCCAAACCGAGGCGCTGTAATTGTTCTGATGGGACGCGGCGAACTAAAGATCTTTTAGTTTTACTAACATAGGCTATCTTTTGACTAACTTACTTTTATATTTCTTGGTAAAGAAAAATATTACTTTTTCTGTTTCAGTTTCAATTGGGTCAGTTAGACGTACGATTTTGTTAATATTTTAAGATAGATGATGCCCGTGACTTCATCTGCACGCATTTAAGTTTTTCTAAATGTTTAAAAATACTGGGATAAAAAAAAAACTTGTGTTCATCACTGAGATGCAAGCTCTTTACCAAATTTCGTCAATTTTTTTTAAATGGAATGGTCTCGAAAATGTTACAGACAGTCACATACACACATTAGGCTACGGTGATCATTTAACAAAATTTGACTTGGCTACTAATTTGCTCGCTACTCTTATAAAAATTCAACCTGTTAGTCTTTATGTAAAGTGCAATAAGTCCTGCATTCATGAAAGTAAACGAGCTTGTACTACGCATAAGAGTTAATGTGGAATATGAAAAGTTGTATTGTATGACTGAATTTCCTGGTTTGTTTTACTGCACTTAAGCACATTTTGGCTCGTTAAATATTAAAATATGAATCCATGCAAAGAGCAAGCAGTAACATACCTTACGGCGGAACTGAAATAATTCATAAAAGGTCAAAAATAGAAACAAACAATAAGCCATTCAAAGATGTAAGTTACGCTTTTTCGCATTGCATGTAGTACTGCTTTTATGAGAAATGTAGGTTATACCGCTTTGCATTGAACGCGATTATACAATATGGCGCAGCTGAGGGCCCTGAAGGCGAAACAATTGCTCTGTGCTTTATTACTATGTACTTTAGTACGACGTGAGCAAAAAATTGCTTAGCGCGAGTTCGCAATAAAAATGGCAAAAACATGCGTTCGAAATTCCGGCCATGGTACAGATTCGGGATTTATATTTAAAAACGCTTTTAAATGTGCGCCGTTTTTTGTTTAAATAAGTTTACTTTGCTAGGTATTTTCCTTGAAACAAATATTATTTTCAAATAGCTGTCTGGTTCTGACTTTACCTAATCTTAGACTGAAATACATATTTGAAATTATTATTCATTATTATTATCACCATAATTTTCAAAAGATAGTATGGACAAGAAAAACTATAAAACAAAACGGGCTTCATTAATATATTATCTTCCAATTTTATTTATATCTAGATAGAGGTCTAAAAACCGTTACACTATAAACTAGATGATACCCGTTCTCGGATTCCGATTTTTGAATCTTCCCGTGGGAAATAATTTATTCCCGGGACTAGCCTATGTCATTTCCCTTTGCACCTTTAGTCAAATCGATTGAACAGGTGAGCCATGCACGTAGCAAACAAACATACAGACACACGTACAGACAAACATTGACATAGTACGTAATATTAGCATGATTTTAAGAACGTAAAGACAGCTCTGGAGGGTTGAAAATAACGTTTTTTGCGAGCACAGGTAATATTTTTGCACCATCAATTGTGATAGAAGCCCATTTCAATCGGTTTTGCCTGTATTGAAATTTCTCTCGATATTAGTCGATTTTGCTCCATTCAGAACGTAACGTCAGTTTAAAAGGGAATTGTGTTTCCATTGTCCCATACGACAATGCCTTTTCACGGGTCCAGTATTCGTGTAACAAAATATTGAAAGAGGCGTGTAGCGAATTGATTTGACAAATTACATAGCTCTCATCTTTCAAATAACAGCTGGCGCATGGTTTTAGGTGCCGCAGTGTTTATGAGCTACTAGCTGATGCCCGCGACTTCGTTCGAGTGGACTGAGCTCTTTAATTTTCCGGGATAAAAATAGCCTATGTTTTATAACTAGACTATAATCTATTTCTGTGCCAAGTTTCAGCAAGATCAATTCAGCCGTTCTGGCTTTATTGAGTAATAAAAATCCATCCATCCAAACTTTCCCATTTATAAAATTAGTATAGATAATATTAAGCAACGTTGATCAAACTCGGTAATTGCAAGTATTACATACCATAGAGGAGGTAAATAATCAAAATTACACGAGCAAAGTTCCTTACAAAGTTGGTTGAAAAGTTGAAAATAACCGAGTTATTATTGGATAGAAGAAGGCGTTACTTTGCGGAAGTCCACGATAGTGAAAGAATAGCTATAATCCGCCACATAGTAGTAGACACATCTATGTGGCCAGTGTGGGCGGTCAATGTCGCAAACTACACATGCAAGCTACACGCTGTACTACATAGATTTGTCTACTTTGGCGGATTACTCATTCACATTTACTCGACGGTTCAAAAGCTTTTTTAAAAATTTATTTCAATATAAAAAACATAAGTCTGAGTTCGAGTTTGAGTTTGTTTACTAGAAATATAAGATCCTTATATTAATTTTAAGCTTGTTAAGATTAAAGGGTAAAAGACCGGCCCCTTTAATAACTTGTAAACTAGTAATGAGATATTTGATTAAAATTGTATAGAAATTTAATATAGTACCAGAATAATTATAAAGAGCTATTATGTTTTCTGTAATAAAACACAATTACTTTATAATTATCAATGCTTTTAGAGACATTACCTCAAAATATGATCTTTGCTGCTTGCTTTGAAATTGGAATTATTATACTTTTTTTGAAAGTTAATCCGAAATATTTTTCTATATAGGGGTCAACTGAAAACCAGCGCTGATATGGTGCATCTACACCATATCAGCATTACGCTGAGCTTGATACCCTTTTTGGGATTTTCTACAACACAGATTATTAGTCTATAAGTTTTATTTTCCTTTTATTTCTATTTTGGTAATTTGTTTTGTTGTTTTTTCTGTGTGTGAATTCCCAAATAAAGATTTTTATTTCTATTTTTTATTTAAATAGCTGATGCCCGTCACTTCGTCCGCGTGGAATATATATTTTTTAATTCTCATGGGGACTCCTAATTTCCCGGGATAAAAAGCCTATGTAATGACATATGCTTTTTATCCCGGGAAATTAGGGAGGAGGACCTGGAGAGTGCTCCAGGTACCGAAAACCTCAATCCACGCGGATGAAGTCGCGTGGATTGAGGTTTTAGTTCTTCTATATTTTTTATGCGCTCTCTTTCTCTCTGCGTCGTGATCCTCATTGCGCAGGGTCGCGACCCATTTCCATTAATCACATAATGGCAGAGGTTTTCATGGAATAATTACTATGCATACTCGACTAAGAGTACTTTTTCAACTCGTAGGTTTCTAACGATAAAATTATCAGATGTTAGTGATAATGAGCGGGACCGATGGGTTATCATGCTCCGAGGCACGGAGGTAACGAAAAGTCCAAATTCGGATTTCCAAATTCGGTCACCCAGTTACCGAGTTGAGTCAACGTTGCCTAACAATCACAATGGAATGATATGCGTTGTCACAACGCGTCACACGCGTGACGGCACGTTTTGCCAGTATTGTGGTAAATAGCCATGGCCGAAGCTTCCTACCCTGGTGGCCTGCCAGACCTGGGAAAATTCAGAAATTTTAAATTCCCAAACTAACCCTGCCGGGGATCGAACCCGGGACCGCCGCACGTTCAGACAACAGCGCTTGACACTGCGCCACGGAAGTCGTCATGGCCACTCGTTTTTTAGCGCATATCCCTCCAAAAAGTTAGTGCTTAGAACCCAGACCTGCAAATAGGAAGCTTAACTACCATACTACCACCGCAAGAATAAGCACAATAAAATTACCATCCTTGTTTCAATGAGAGATAAAGATTAAACGGTGTTTGATGTCAAAGGATGGCCAGCGTTTCCATTTATAGACACAGTGTGCGGTTTTGTTGGGGGGGTTGGTGTGGTTAAGGGATCTAGTTAAATAGTGTGAGGCACTGTGTAGGTGATTAACTGTGTTGTAAGAGGGTTATGTGAATGCTTAGAATAACCGGCGACCGCATGCTCGCTTAAATTAGAGAGCTATTAGTTTGAGTAAGCGATTTTAAGCTTTATGGACTCGTAGATTTTACTATGGTTTCCGTGGATTTTGTTGTCATATTCAAAGTTCTAACTGCCTCGTTGGTCTTTTTTTTTTTTTTTTTTTTTTTTTTTTTTTTTTTCTTCCCAGAGGAGGAGGAAAAAAATCCCTTATGGACTCCTGTCTGATGGCAGGGCGTGTCCGACTCGCACGGACTAAAAACAACCTCCCCCCCAAGGCTCCCCGATCAGCACGGGACCGCGTTTGCATTTCTTCATGCCGACCGCTCGCTTTATTTATTCTTCTTCTTTTCCTCTTTTTCGCGCTCTTCTCTTCTCATCATTATTGATCGCAGCATCTGTGCGTACTTCCGCCACTCTTCGTTCTTTGACAGCATGCGCGATATAAGGTTTTGGGCGCTTACATCCCCATTCGCACCCTGTGCCACCGATCTTAAGTCTGCGCAGGCGGGACACTCGAAGATAGCATGCCTTGGGGTGTCCTCCTCTCCGCAAAAGTAGCATTGTTCGGTTGGCGCTTTCCCGATAGCGAAGAGGTAGGTGTTGAACACCCCATGACCGCTGAGTGCCTGCGTGAGCCACCGGTCCACCTCTCCGTGTTTCCTGTTGTGCCACTTCTTTAAATCCCTTATAAGTTCCCTCGTCCAAGTTCCTTTCCCAGGTCCTAACCACTCTTTCTCCCACTCCGTCATGATGTGTTCGCGCACTTCGGATGGCGTTTGTTCCCTGTTTGCAAACAGCTGTGCGCGTTCTCTAACCATCTTGTCAATGGGAATAAGTCCTGCTATAACTAGTGCCGCATCCGTGGAGATGGTGCGGTATGCTCCACAGATGCCTATCGCCATTCGTCTTTGAACCGCTTCTAGTTTTTTCCGATAGAGCTCCACTGTCATTGCACTCTCGAAAATGGGTGCCCCATAGAGAATCACGGAGTGGGCCACAGTTGCCAGAACCCTTCTCCTGCTTGCTCTAGGACCTCCTTTCGTCGGCATCAGCCTGTTTAGCGCCTCCGTCAGTTTCTGAGCTTTCTTGGCTGTTTCTTCGATGTGTTTTTTAAAGTTAAGGCTTCTGTCGAGCCACACCCCCAGGTATTTAATATGCTCCTTCGGAACTACTGGTGCACCTTTAACTTTGAACTGGATGGGTTCTAGTTTCCGCCTACCACTAAAAACAATCGCCTCTGTCTTCTCTGGCGCCAGGGATAATTTCTTTTCCTGCATCCATCCGCTAATACGTTCAAGGGCCTTATTTGCCCTATTCACAAGGCTGATTTCAGTTTCAGCTACTATGACCAGGGCCAAGTCGTCAGCAAAACCCACCAACTGGACCCCCTCCTCATGCTTCAGGTGTAAGACCCCATCATATAAGATATTCCAAAGAGTGGGGCCCAGAATTGAGCCCTGTGGTACCCCGCTGGTGACTTTTATCGTTTCCTCCTTCCCTTTACTATCTTTCACCTTAATGTATCTATCTTCCAGGTAACTACTCACCAAATTTTGTAAGTACCCGGGGAAATGTCTCCGTCGTAGTTCCAGTATAATCTCTCTCCAAGAAGCTGAGTTGAATGCGTTTCTGACGTCAAGACAGATCAGGGCACATAACTTCCTGGTTTTCTGTGTACCCCGCTTGGCTGCTTTGGCAGTTTCCACAACTTTTTGTATCGCCATTAATGTGGAATGACCCTTCCTGAAGCCAAACTGGTAGTTGGAAAGACCCCCGTGATCGGGCAGGAGTTTCTCTATTCTGTTTAGGAGGACTTTTTCCAGTAGCTTTCCATAGGAATCGAGTAGGCAAACTGGTCTATATCCTCTTGGATCCTCTGCTGGCTTGTTAGCTTTTTTGAGCAGAACCAGGCTTGCTACTTTCCACATAGGAGGGAAAATACCTGACGTAAAAATCGCTTCTATAAGGTTCTTAATTTGTTCAGGTATAGCCTGTACAGCGATTTTAACTATCTCTGGGCACACGAGATCGGGTCCGGGCGCCTTTTTTAGTTTCAGACTTTCTGCCGCTGTTCTTATCTCTTCTACCGTCACTTCTATCTTCTGGGCTGTAGTATCGTCCAGAATCCGGCAGAAGTCGTCATGTGCTGGAAATAACACGTCTGCCACCGATTTGATGAGATCCATGTCCAGACTGGGGGGACTTCTTCGCATTTTTTTTGTTACTATTCTGTACCCCAAGCCCCATGTATCTCTGTCCACTTCCTCGCAGAGCACTTTCCATTCTCTTTCTTTCGAACTTGATATGGCCATTTGCAAGGAGAGTTTCGCGGATTTATAGGCCTTTTTTAATTTCTCAACTTCTTCATCCAGCTCCTCTCTCTTCGAGTCTTCCTTGCTATATTTACGTCTTTGCCTGGTATATGCTCTGCGGCATTTTGTGCAGAGTTCTCTTTTCTCTCTTATTTGGTCGTTCCACCAATAGACCGGTGCCTTTCTACGAGTTCCCTTTCGTGGCATTGCTTTGTCGCAGGCCCTTATGGTCTCCTCTACTAGCTTCTCTGGGGTATCTTGCCTCGTTGGTCTAGTGGTTAGCATGTTTGACTGCGGCCGACGAGGTCCCGGGTTCGATTCCCGGGTCGGGCCATAGTTAAGTGTTGGGTTTTTCTGACCAGAAAATTCTCAGTACTAGCCCGGAGTTGGAAGTTGGCGGTGTTTCTCCCCCGTGCCTCGGAGAGCACGTTAAGCAGTCGGTCCCGGTTATTATCACTAACATGATAATAGTCGTTAAAGCCCGCCAACCCGCATTGGAGCAGCGTGGTGGGTCTAAGCTCTAATTCCCACTCTCCTATGCGAGTGGAGGCCCGTGCCCAGCAGTGGGACGTTAATGGGCTGTAGTGGTGGTGGATTCAAAGTTCTACCGTAAAAGTTTCAGCATAAATGTATTTGCTGACTAGCTGATTCCCGCGACTTTGTCCGCGTGAAGTAAGTTATTTTTAAATCCCACGGAAACTCTAATTTTCCGGGATAGAAAGCATATGTTACTCTACATGTCCTCAACTATATACATGCAAAAATCACGTCAATCCGTTGCTTTATTGCGGCGTGATTGGAGAACAAACTAACCAGCAAACAAACACACTTTCGCATTAATAATATTAGTATGATGCTCTTTGAGGTCGTCAAAAGGCTATTTTGGGTATAATTTTTCATATTGTACCGTTTTCAAAATGAAATGACATTATATTTTTAATAGAACAGCGAAGTTTTTAGTTTCACCTAAGTATACCAAAACAAAGTATCCTTTGCAGTGCATCTTTAAATTTTTTTGCAACTTCAACTAGATGATGGCCGCGACTTCGTCCACGTGGATTAAGTTTTTTTGATTTCCGCAGGAACTCTTTAAATTTCCGTTATTAAAAGTAACCTATGTAATTTCCCGTGATATAACCTACCCCTGTACCAAATTTAATCAAAATCGTTTGAACAGATGGACTGTGAAAGCGTAGCAGATATAGACTGACAGACACACACACTTTCGCATTTATAATATTAGTATGGATATAATTCTCAAAACATCCAAGAGAATAAGATGCCGATCTTAAACAAATGTTGGTTTTTCATTTCGAATTTGTGAATTCTTTCCCCCGAAGCCATTTCTGAGGACGGTACAGTATTTTTGTTATGTTTCCTCGCGGATGCATTCATGTTATGAGATGTTTAAAAGCGTATTTAGAGACGAGGAGCCTTTTCTTCTTGAATAATAGACGTTTGATGTTCAAGGAACATCCATTCAAAGGTATTTTCAATCTTTTTGAAACTTTTTTGTGACTTTAAAAGACTTAAGAAGTCTGAGCACACAATTTTCTTCAAAAGTTTTTGTTAAATATGAAGAAATTCTTGCTTACTTATCAGTTTTATTTAGCTGTTTTTTTATTTATTTATAGACTAGCGCTTGGCTGTCTGATTGCTGGAAGTAGTGATGCAGCCTAAGGTAGAGCGCGCTTGCCTTGAAATCGAAAATTGCCTTTGAATGAAAACTGCAATCGAATAATTATTATCGATTCGACCTATTTAACCAATTTTGACAATATAATTATAATAATAATTATATTGTGCACAGGTGTTTGCGCAAACACAGGTGCACTCTTTGTTCCTTTACTCTCATAACCCGATGAGACGGAAAATCGGACGCGTCCGGAGAGATCGCAGGCGCAGGACCGACGGCTTAATGTGCTCTCTGAGGCACGAGGGTGGAACACCGCCAATTTCCTAACCGGGCTAGTATTGAGAAATTCTTGTCAGAAAAACCCTATACGTGTGCCTCGTTGGCCGCAACCATTAGACAAACGAGGCAGTTAGCACGTACGAAGTCGCGGGCATCATCTTGTTGTTGCACGAATATGTAAAAGTACTAGATGACTTCGTCTGCGTGGATTAAGATTTTTTGATTCCCGTGAAATCCGCGGGAACTCTTAATAACGGGATAAAAAGTAGCTTGTATGTCCTTCCCCGGGATACAAACTATCCCCATACCAAAGGACATTGACCAAATTCGCCTAAGAATCAACATACGTTTGAAATATACAGTAATTCTTAGCTTATTTTATAACCTTTATTCCAAATATTAGAATTCAACGGACACTTCAAAATAATTAAAAGTAAATAAATGGGTATTCAATTGATTACTATACGTTTCCGTCTCTCGATTATTAACCACAGATCAATAACTTACAGGTTAAAATAATATCTAATACAACCGCTTGAGCGCTAGATCCGTATCGTAAGAAACAAGATAAAAGCAGCTTAAAGTGCTAAGTGCGCTAATATTCTGAATCTCGCAACGCCATCTATTGAAAGTACAATAATTTAATATTTCTAACGCCATCTGTGAAGTTATCCATGAACTATGACGATACCTGCATCCTTATTAATAACGCCATCTGTAATGTTTTTGACGGACTACTGCGAATCTTGTCTTATCTACATACTGTTTACAGCTGTATTACAATTGGTTAAAGATGACATTTATTTGATCAAGCAGATTGATTGTGAAAGCTGAAATATCCTTAAAATTGAAAATATTTTTGGTTATAAGTAATTTCTTAGCAAGTGTCCGTTGTTTTAATCTGCTCTCAAGTATAAAAAGGTATTAATTTGAACCCAGTAATCAATATTTTATGACGGTTGGTTCTTAGGCGAACTTTGTATGGGGATGGAACAATGTCCTTTCATCAAAATCGGTTGAAGAGATGGGCCGTGGAAGCATAGCAGACAGACAGACAAATAGACAGACGGACAGTCAGACAGACACACTTTCGCATTTATAATATTAGTATGGATATGGATACACAGCCAAAAAAAGAAAGAAGCAACATAAGGCTTGATAATAATATAACACGACAATATTATATTCAGTACGTAATGACTATTTATTAGGCAGCTGAAAAGGCGTAATTTGTTATAACGTCGACTGAAAGGTGGCACGGTTAGTTAAACACAATTCATATATCAGGTGCTCCTATTACACGAATGTTCTTAATAATAAATGTGTTTAAGACATCAAAGGTTCTTAAGAGTAACATTATGAGCCTGGGTCTAGTTACATTAGCCAATGTGTTGATGAGAAAACTTCGTTTTGTACCTGTCTAGAGTTTGTCGTACAAGGTGTTTGTTTATAAAATTGCCTATTATATGTAGTAATGAAGAGGATCACACACCTTATTACTGTTTAGTAATATTACTTATTACGTTTTCGTGTTCTTTTTCCACGAGAAGGATAAAATGGTTTGATTTGTATTTACCTACTTATGTATTTTTTTTAAATGGCGTCTCCTGCAGCCTATACGGTTTGGTAGATTTAAAAAAATAGGGGAGTCGCATAGATTCGTTTTGGTTGTGATCATGACCCCGAGAAGGTGACGTCACCAAAAAAAAACTTTATGTGGCACGGAGGATAGAAAATACCTAATTAAATTAAATGAAATAATCGTAATTTACTGGTGTTTTACTCTTAGTAATGCGTTGCTAGTTGTTACACTAGATCACCCTCAAGAGTCACCAAGATTAATATCAAAGAAACGGTAATACTTTCGGTCGACATAGTTACATTACTGTGCTAATGGAAAAACTTCTACCTACCCTCAATATAGCTCCCGCAAGATATTAGTTTACCGGAAGGTCTAACCAAATAAACTAGTTTGCGTCCCCGTCCGGGTTTTATCAAATTTATTCCGATTATTAGAACGGCGGAATCCGTACTCTGGAGAGATTCTTTGTGGAAAAAAATTTCTTTTATTATCCGGTCCTTTTCGGAATACAATGAGATAATGGTGCGATGGTATTTAGTTTGGAGTGGTATTCGTTTGGCTCTACTTAAAGAGTTTTATTATGTTTGCTTCGAAGTATTTTGTCAAGATTTATGACCTTTTTTACTATAAGCTCAAATACCAAAATTCATGGATAAAACTTGTTATACAACGGATTTTCATAAAATATTTCACGCCCTATTTAACCCTCTTGGAGATGAAATTTCGAAATATTTAATAGACCTCTTAGGTGCTCGAGGAATATAAAACATTGATTGATTCTTGCAACTGCACATACTGAGCCGAAAGCAAATATTTCACTAATTTAATTGTTAATTCAGACACTTGAATTGACGTTAAAGATTCTTTTATAGACAAAGTTTTTAAACTTTGTAATACGACCCTTAAACTTCTTAGAACCTGTGGTTCTAGTGAGCAAACTCTTTAAAGCGATGCAGGCGCTTTAAACAGTGTTCCTCCATTTTTCCTGCTAGGTACATGGCGATCGGAGACTGTGCTAGGTCGATATTCCGAATGGCTTTTTGTAGTATTCAATATATATAATATGAAACCGATTAATTTAGGATTAAAGGATGCGTAATATGTATGATTAAATAATAAGTACCTAGTTATTTTAATATTTCCTTTTTTTACAGGTATCTACAATTGAAGTGGGAATCTGGGAACTCAGTTAGTTCAGTTCCAAATCAGTGAAGTCTGTTAATCGTGAGTGATAAAATATGATGCAACAGAGACGTTAGATAATCGTAAAAGGGCAAAACACACAGGGAAAGGGCGCGCGCCAGCGCGGGCCGGGTGACGCTGTGTGATGTCGTCCATATAACTACAAGGAATTCTACTCGCCGAGCACCCGACCCGGCCCGCACCCGACCCGCGCCCGTTCCCTGTGTGTTTTGCGCTTTAGACAACAGGCAATAGTGACAGCATAATCTATTGTTGAAGAGACGCATTAGAAGGAGCAATTACTATACATATCCTATAGGGTTTAATATAACTGTCATGACTGACAGGTTAGCCCGCTACCATCTTAGAATGCATCATCACTTACAACCAGGTGAGATCGCAGTGGCTAACCAGTAGTGAATAAATTAATACCGAAATTTATATCCATACTAATACTTTAAATGCGATAGTGTGTCGGTCTGTCTGCCTATCTGTCTGTCTGTTGCGCTTTCCTGGCCCATCTTTTCAACCGATTTTGACGAAATTTGGTACAGAAGTAGGTTACATCTCGGGGAAGGACTTTTTATCCCGGAAATTATGATTTTTCTACGAGAATCAAAAACCTTAATCCAAGCGGATGAAATCGCAGGCCTCATCTAGAAAATAAATAAATAAATAGAAAGTCTTGATTGAAACGATTTAATCAAAACACCAGGCAAACCACCTTGCTTTCCGGTTTGTAAGGAATGCTCAGGGGACAAATTGCGTTATACCCAAATTAGATTTGCCCCTAACCCCTTGAGACGCTGCACAACGATGAGTTCTGTAGGGTCAGTATAAGATTTTAGTACTCTCCGGAAAAAAGGAGGAAATCTTAAATTGTATATTGTTTACATTTACTAACATATTTATTTTGATGAAAAGAGCAAATACCTACTCATTTTCTTGCCGGTTCTTCTCAGTAGAATCTGTTTTCCGAACCGACAGTAGTGTCAAAACATAACATTAGGTACGTATTGAGACAACTGTATGCCTAATCATCATACTATACTAATATTATAAATGCGAAAGTTTGGATGAATGTATGGATGGATGGATGTTTGTTACTCAATTACGCCGGAACGGCTGAACGGATCTGGATGAACTTTGGCACAGAGTTAGGTTATAGACTGGAATAACACATATAGGTACTACTTTTTATCCCAGAAAATTAAAGAGTTCCAGCGCGAACCAAAAATCCTCAATCCATGCGGATGAAGTCGCCTGCATCAGCTTTTATGAACTTAACAAATTGACTATTAAGTAAAGGCTTCGTTTTAAGATATTTTTATCATTTGACTCTGTTGTAATAATTTGCTTCAACACTCGAATTCTATTTACGTTGGTGAGATGATGTTATTGTCAAATCTCATGCTAACCCTACTGAGCAGATTGTCAACCGTACCAAACGCTTCCTTGAATTCGACATTCATTTAAAAGATTACAGGAACCAGGGGCTGCGAGATACAAAAAGTTATTTGATTTTAGTACTTGGTACTCCACTCTCATAGGAGAGGGGTAATTAGAGCTTAGACCCACCACGCTACTACTACTACTACTACTACTCGACCGATTTTAAAAATTCTTTCACCTATAGAAAGCTACTTTATCTGCGAGTAACAAAGGCTACATTTTATTTTAAAATAAATTAGAGATCCCTTCGAAAATTGCAATAATGTGAATTAAGTCGGTAAAATTCACCTAATTTAACTTTATACGTTAAACCTCTATTATGTCTTTATTTCATATTTTTCAAGGCACTTTTATGTCATATTTGTCAAGACAAACATAATAAATACAAGAGAACTTACTAACATTTTTTTAAACATTTTAATATCTAACTGTTGTAGACAGACTGCGAAATGCCTAAAAGAGTCAGGTCTCAACTTAGTCGTTAGTTCTAAGCATAGTTCCTAGGCGAGGGCAGCGAAAATACGTCGTATTGGAGACTCAAGTGCCAAGTGTTCACAGCGGTTTGCTGAACTGGAGTTGTTCGTCTCAGTGCGGACTGACTATTATTGGGTATGGACTATTTTGATCAAGTGCTACCCGTGCGAAGCCGGGGCGGACCGCTAGTATTCAATAATTCGATCTTAAAAAAGAAACCAGCTTAATTAAAAAGTATAATGTCCAGGGTCAAATAGGTACTTAAATATCTTGGAATATATTAGATTAATAATACTCTTAGTTAACTCAAATCTAAGTTATATCGTGGTAGAACCATGTATTTGACCGAAGCCTCTCAAATAATATCCGATATTCTACAAGTTAATAATCCGATAAGTTCTTTCTGTGTCTGGTAATTGTGTTTGTTTTCTGTGTATTTTAAATCCCAAATGAAGATTTTATTTATTTATTTATATGAACAACTTTAAAAACGATGAATTCCCCATTTTAGTTCAGCGTCCTCATTATTATCACAGAATAGGTAATAGTAAACTATTATCCTCAGTTTTCGAGTCCACAGCATCCACCACTCAGGCAAAAGGTTGTTAAAACTTTCCAGTAAAACACCTATGTTAAACTTTGTTATAGTACACAAATTAGATTTATTTTACCCCAACCAGTGCCAGTGTTTTGGAAAATCTGAACAAAATAAATTGAGTTTGAAATAGGTTATTTTATTCGTACGCTCTTTGAGATTTCAATTAATTCTCTTAATTTAATTTGTGCCACATCATAGGCTTGATATACAGAACACATAATTGAAAGGCTTGAGTCCAAACAAGAAGGCAATTTTAAGGTATCGCGTTTAAATTAAACCTACCTAAATATTCTTACGCTTGTTTGAATTTCTTACATAATTTATTATCTTGACAGTTTTATTTAGGTTCCCATTTTCGTTCATGTTTGTTAAAAAGTTAATCTTTCTAACTTAATTTAAAGTTCAAAGACGTACGTTGAATTTTGCATGTGTGCGAGTCTCTATATTGAAGTTGATTGTGTTTTTTGCAAATCTATATTATTCGGTGTTTTTGTTGTTTTTATTTTAATAAGAAAATCATAGACAATGACCATGGTCTGTGGACAATGACATTTAAAAAGCATGACCACGGACCACAGACTATACACAGATACCATATTAATATGATTATAGAGGTCATGTTTAGCCATGGAGGTAGGAAATTAGTAGTACCGTTTAGAACGATACACACTGTTGTATTAATAGTTAATAAAGTAAAATTTATTTTTGTTTTTAATTTTAAATATTTTACTGGGTGTTAGTGATGGTCTTTGACGTCTCGGTCCCTACCTAATTTAAATAAATGAATATTGATTGATTGATATTATATAGGTACATCTGAGCACTAAATCTATTTAGAAATTTAGTTTTTTAGAAATCCCGTAGGAGCGTTTAAATATTGATTGATTGATTGATATGAACACTGGTGCGTTAAGATTTTCTGAAATAAAAGTTGCATATTTTGTCCGTGCCCTGAACGCAACCTATTCGTCAAAATCGCTTGAACAAGTGGGCCGTGAAATGTTAGCAGTCATACGTCACACTTTCGCATTATACTTTTGTGTAGATTTCATAAATGGAAACTGAATAATATATTTCACCTCGTAATATGTTAATAAATTAATCATACAAACAGTGTTAGCCGAAATCAAAATTTACACAAAACAAAACACACACACACACAACACACACACACACACACACACACAAAATTAGTCGAGCGTTTTAAATGTGAAAGTCGACATCGAATTTAATCCCTTTTAATAATATAATTCGTAAACCACATCACGGGCGCGCACATAAATTGAAAGTCTCTAAATACGGAGGTAATTTGGTATGCCCAAATTAAATGGAACAAATTATTTGCGTTCCAATTTGTTTGCTCACGAATTTTGCTTTCATTTATGTGCCGCTGTTGTAATACTTTTGGCTCGAGAGGTCGTAGGAAATTCCGTGTAGATGTTTTTTTATCTAAACTAATATTATAAAGAGGAAAGATTTGTTTGTTTGTTTGTTTGTTTGTTTGTTTGTAATGGATAAACTAAAAAACTACTCGACTGATTTTAAAAATTCTTTCACATAAAGAAAGCTACTTTATCAGCGAGTAACATAGGCTATATTTTATTTTCAAAAATTAGAGATCCCCACGAAAATTGCAATACTTAATAATTTGATTTTTTCAACTTCTTACGTTAAACCTCTATTCGTCTGTTAATTTTTTTATTATATTCAAATTCTGGCTGACTTTTATAGTTATTATATTTGTCAATTGTATGTCATAATAAATACAAGAGAACTTACTAACATTTTTTTAAACATTTTAATATCTAACTGTTGTAGATAGACTGCGAATTGCCTAAAAGAGCCAGATCTCAACTTAGTTGTTAGTTCTTAACATAGTTCCCAGGCGAGGGCAGCCAAAATACGTCGTATTAGAGACTCAAGTGCCAAGCGTTCACAGCGGTTTGCTGAACAAAATTTGTGAACATATGGTGGAGTTGTTCGTCTCAGCGCCGACTGACCATTATTGGCTATGGACTATTTTGATAAAGTGCTACCAGTGCGAAGCCGGGGCGGACCGCTAGTTTTATATAAAAAAGATAGCTCTTAAATTATGCAGTCTCACCTGGTGATAATATACCCACCTAAAGAACCTATTAAAACGGATCTATTTAGTTTTAAGTCTGTTTAGCGTTTGACCGTACCTATATTGCGCTGCGTAATATCGGAGCTGCATATGTAGAAAGGTATGGCAATAACATTTTATGCACCTTATATAGGTATGAGAATTTATATCAATGACCTTAAAATGGCTAAACGCTTTGGATGAAATTTGGTAAAGAGGTAGATTATAGTCTAGAATAGCACATAAGCTATCCCGGAAAATCAAAAAGTTCCCGCGGGAACCAAAAATCCTCAATCCACGCGGACGCTGGCATCAGCTTTCATTTAGTAAAATGGATACATACTTAGTACTAGGATATTCGATTCGTTGCTCACACATGACAATAACAGCTCACAATAGACGCCAGTCGTCCAGTTGAGCTCATACTTGATACTGAATGGATATTCATGCACAATAAGTTACGCGTAAGCCCTATTTATATCGCTTACCAAACATCATTCGGTACTATTCATCATTTATCAGGTACTATTATAAATGCGAAAGTGTGTTTGTTTGTTGGTTTGTTGGTTAATTGGTTTGTCCTTCAATCACGCCACTGAGCAACGGATCGACGTGATTTTTAGCACGGGTATAGTTGAGGACCTGGAGAGTGACATAGGCTACTTTTTATCCGCAAAAAATTAGAAGTTCCCGCGGGAATCAAAAAACTTTAACCACGTGGACGAAGTCGCGGGCATCAGCTAGATACTTAAAATTTCCAAATACCGTATCAGGAATCAAACCCAGTACTTACACAGTGCTTTCACTCATAATACCACACCACTGTGCTACGAAGTTGAAAGTTATTCTACCCTGTTATGCTTCTGGATAATGTTATGACAGTCGCTCTAAGTGAAATTTAGAAGCCTGTAATATTATATGGGTTCGGAATTAAGTCATAACTTAGAAGGGTTCACGCTAGGACAATGACTTTTCGATCTAACGGAATTTTCCATAACTCGTTTCTTGCGTGGAACAACAAACTTTCGAATTGTTTAAACTTGATAAAATTTCATTTCCAAAAAATGTTGGAAAATCAAACCTACATATTTTTAACCGACTTCCAAAAAAGGAGGAGGTTCTCAATTCGGCGCGTATTTTTTTTTTGGACAAAAATGGTCACGATTGTGAAGTCTCAGGTATAGCAGCTTAAAAACTTCTTCAGTTGCATGACATCCTATTAAATTACTTTACAAGTTCGTCAAACTTATCTGGGCCGTTTTTATGCCTGTTAAGTTTTTTACACTAGCTAATGCTCGCGACTTCATACGCGTGGATCGAGGTTTTGTGGTTCCCGCGGGAACTCTTTAATTTTCCGGGATTAACATATTATGTGCTATTCCAGACTATAATCTATCTCTGTGCCAAATTTCAGCCAGATCCGTTAAACTGTTGGGGTGTGATTGAGTAACAAACATCCATACATCCATCCATCCATCCATCCATACATCCATACATCCATCCAAACTTTCGCATTTATAATATTAAGTAAGATGATAAGTTGTTTTATTCTGAGTGATTGCTGCCGCGCCTACGGCGGCTATTGTAATACGGGAAGAGAATTCGGTATATCTGTCACCGTAAGATTACGGAACATACCGAAGTAATATCGCTAGTTGGATTACAATCTAACGGTTTTTGCAATCTTACGGTGACATATCTACCCACGAGCTACCTCATTAATTACTCAATCTAAAGCATCTATTAAGTACTGAGTAAGTAAGTAATTGTTGTACATTACAATCGTGCATTGTCGAGTCAACGTCTTCTAAGGATGGAGGACGTTGTGAGTAATTTGGAAGATTTGTGTAGTGTGGTGTTGTGTCGGTGCGAATTGCTGGCTTATTGGGCGGTGAATATCGCAAGCTACGCGTCGTGCCACATAGATTTGTCTGCTTTGGCGGATTATAACGAATAAAGCTCCTTGTTCCTTGATTATCATGGACTTCCGCAAAGTAACGCCACCACACAAACGTTCGAAATTATTCTCAACGTACTTTTCACTCCGACACTGGAGCATCCTCAGGAGAATTTGACTCGACAATGCACGATTGTAAAGTTGTAAATGACGCTTGTTGAAGACACCCGGTAGCTACATAGATGTGTCTGCTTTAGCGGATTACAGCAAAATAAGCGTTTTTTTCTTTATTAAAAAAAGAACTAACCTATCTTATTTTTGTAAGTCGTTTACGATAGGTGAAGGTAAACATCAAAAGAAGACACAATAGGTATCGATCAGAAAAACCTTATTTCTATACAAAACGCGTCTTGTGTAGATCGCTTCGATATTAATCATCAAAGCTATATACTTACTTAGCCGAAAAAGTAATGATTGAATCTCTATAAAGGCGCTGAACCATTTAAAATTCAAATTGAAAATATATCTTTGAGAAAAACGTGAAAAAAATCTCTTTGAGTGAAAATCGGCGTAGTAGAGGGTATAGACGCACTGAATAAAATTATATTTTCAACCGACTTCAAAAAAAGGAGGAGGTTCTCAATTCGACTGTTTTTTTTTTTTTTTGTTTTTTTTATGTTTGTTACCTCAGAACTTTTGACTGGGTGAACCGATTTGGATGATTCTTTTTTTATTTGAAAGGGCATACTTTCCATGTGGTCCCATATAAATTTTATCGAAATCGGTCGAGCGGTTTTTAAAATATCAACAATAAAATAAGTAATTTGTATAGCGTGTGCTTGTTGTAAAGTTGGCGCGTTTGAAGTCGGTTGTTTAAAAAGAATTTTTTATGTTAAATAATACTCATTTCACTCATTTTATGAAACCTGATTCTATTTTTCAATAAACTTAGATATTCAGATTGATTTAAGATAATTGAGTGCTCTGTTGTGGAGTGATTGAAGGACAAACCTTGCTCCTTGTATTTGTCCTTCAATCACTCCACAACAGAGCAACAGAACGACGTGTTTTTGCATGAGTAAAGTTATAAAGACACAGAGAGTGACATAGGTTACACACTAGTGTCCTCTCAAAATGAGAAGAGTATGGCGCTAGTCCGCCACCCTTTGAGAACATGATGAAAAACTCTCGAGCAAGCATGTTTCCTTTCTTTCCAGCAAGTGATATTTATTTGCTAAAAACGCACATAACTTAGAAAACCGCGAAATGCGTGCCCGAGGATCGAACCCCTGACCCGAGAGGTTATAGCAGGCTGAACGTCTAAAGCACTTAGGCTATCACCTCTACTGACAGCATGATACGCAAAGATAATTAATACACAAGCAGCATTACAAACATAATTTTACAGCTGTCACTTACATTTGTTTACTTTGTTAATTTAAATTTATTTTCCTTGTACCCACATATTGTTCTGTTATTTGATTGTTTTATGTTGTTTATTTTTATTAGTATTGTTAAGGAAGAGCGGGGCTTTCTCCACAGGGGTAATTATAAATCTTGAAAGAAGGCTCCAACCTTTTATGTGTAAAAAATAATGTTACTGTGAAAATAAACAATTATTAATATTAATTTTTTTTTTTTTTTTTATTATGAAACAAGATTTTTACAGGTTCTCTATTTTTACCCGACTACGGCAAAGCCAAAAGTCTAAATTTTAAGTCGGGTTAAAATTATTGTTTAAACCTTTTTAACTTGTTTACAGTAGTGGTTATAAAAAAGCAAGAAATTTAAAAATACAAGTGCGGTACATTTTTCAAACAACCGACTGGTTATGTATCTTGTAAATTCTGGAGTATTCTCGAATTTCTGCCATATTTCGTGCGCCATCTGCTAAAAGAGGAAGCTTTATTTCTTCACACAAAGTGCTATAACTTGGTAGGAAGGAGTTCAACAGCTCTCATAACAGCAGTGATAAAATTTAAAACACCAGTGCGCAAACACCTTCAAGAATGTAGAAAACCGATTATATCCAGTAAATACTGGATCATTTTGAAAGTACTTTATATTTTGTACCTTTGCAACGCGCCGAAATAATTATTATTGAAAAAAATATTGAAGAGATTATTAATTGGTGAACAGAAATAATAGGGGAAACCCACTGGTGTGAAATAACCCTGCTAACACTGAAGAAACCTAGTCGGAACATTTTGGTCCAATTTAGAAATAAGTCTAACAATTATCCGTACTTGGTCTTACATGTTACGTTAGAGTTTTTTTTATTTGCACTGTGTTAAGTGTCAACAGAATTAAAAAACAAATAATTTTGACTAACCGATGCCCGCGACTTTGTCCGTTGGTTTAAGTTTTTCTAAATTCCCAGGGCAACTCCTTGATTTTCATTGAAAATAGCCTATGTTATTCTACAGGTCTTCAACAATATCCGTGCCAAAATCACGTCGATCCATTGCTCTGTTGCAGTGTGAGTAAAGGACAAACCAACAAACATACACTTTGCATTAATTATAATTATTAGTATGATTGTAGATGCAATATTTGGAGCAATAGTCATATTATATTAGTAAGGAAAATAAAATTAAAAACTGGCCCAGACTGTACAAAACCGGTTGCATCTAGTAAATTCCGGATCATTCCAGAACACAGCCATATTTCGTACACCGCGTGCCGACATCGCGCAGCGGCAAAATTTAATTCCAAGCACCACGCGCTCAGTTGGAACTCAAAGCGTACGTTTCATACCACAGCAGGTACTGTATATCGTTGGCAATTTTAAAAGACAAACTGTCATTGTTTAAATGAATTAAGCTAAAAATTGCCCGGCATTTTTCATTCGGTTTCACTGTACCGGAATTGCAATCCTTTAAAAGCAAAGTAGTTTTAAATTAAAGTTCATGAAAGCTTCATGTTGTTGAGGATGTATGCTTTTTCACGGGCTTTTATTGAAGTTTTCCTCATATTTTTTAACTAGCGATTCGCCCCGGCTTCGCACGGGTAGCATCTAATTATCCTAATAGTGTATACCCAATGTAGCCAGTGGGCAGTGGGCAGTAGGCATTTTAATATTACATTGTAAGAATACGTCCGTCCCCGTCCTCACCACACTTTCCGACTTCGTTGACATTATTGCAATTTTCGTAAGGATCTCTAATTTTTTCAAAATAAAATATAGCCTATGTTACTCGCTGATAATGTAGCTTTCTATAGGTGAAAGAATTTTTAAAATCGGTTGAATAGTTTTTGAGTTTATCCATTACAAACAAACAAACAAATCTTTCCTCTTTATAATATTAGTATAGAAGTATAGAAAAGTGTCTTGACAAATATGACATAAAAGACAGTCTGAATTAATAGATCAATAGAGGTTTAACGTAAAAAGTTATATTAGGTGTATTTTTCCGACTTAATTCACATTATTGCAATTTTCGAAGGGATTTCTAATTTATTTTAAAATAAAATGTAGCCTATGTTACTGGCTGATAAAGTAGCTTTCTATAAGTGAAAGAATTTTTAAAATCGGTTTAGTGGTTTTTGAGTTTATCCATTACAAACAAACAAACAAACAAACAAACAAATTTTTACTCTTTATAATATTAGTTTAGAAGTAACAAATTGAAGGTTCTAGTACACACGCCCATAAGGTAAATGACGGTTAATGTTGACCCTGTACACTAGCGGCCATATTCATTCGCCGAGTGCGTTGGGCCAACATGCCTCTCAAATATAATATTATTATACTTCTTCTCGGAACGGCATTCTGAACCAGTGGTAAATTCACTCGACTATTCAAAAGCACTTGTTAAGCCTACTTGAATAAAAAATATTTGATTTAATACGGCAGATGGGAAATCATGAATGGAATCAAATATCAAATAAATATCATAAATGCGAAAGTTTGGATGGATGGATGTATGTATGGATAAATGTATGGATGGATGTTTGTTACTCAATCACGCCGCAATGGCTAAACGGATCTGGATGAAATTTGGCACAGAGGTAGATTATTGTCATGAATAGCACATAGGCTACTTTTTATCCCGGAAAATTAAGGAGTTCCCGCGGGAACCAAAAAACATCAATCCACGCGGACGTAGTCGCGGGCATCAGCTAGTTATCAATAAGCGTCATTAGCGGGGTCGATGCTGTTTAGAAACTGATTAGGGGTATGGGTTTAATATAATTGTCGTATAACTATAACATACTTTAAGTAAATAAATATTGTATAATGTATTATAACTAGGTATAATCTAATAAATAAGTGCACGGCTTAGTTGAGCACGAACTTGCCAACAAACTACATGTGTAGTTTGGCGAGAAACAAAATTTTGTATTTTTTTTGTGCATTTCATAAAATAAATAAATAAATTAAAAAAAAAAAAAAGATACCTCTGACGGCTGACCTGAGGTTAGCTCGCTACCATCTTAAGTCTGCATCATCTCTTACCGCCACGTGAGATAGCAGTCAAGGGCGAACTTGTGGTAGAATAAAAAAATGTAGTACGAGCTTCTAGCGCAAGCACTTATTCAAGTAAACTTAGGCTATTAAATACTTCAATTAATACTGTTATCTTACTGAAATAGAACTTCCATTAAATATAATTCTAAAAACAATAAATAGACGTTAAAATGATCCGTAACAAATATCAAAAAAGCTGGAAACAAGAAAGAAGAAAGTTCCTAAACTTTTTCTCACAACATCGACAAAGTTTTAAGCTTTCTTTACATTAACGAATCGAGGAAAAAGGAAAATAATACCAATTAAAATGTTGCGTTTATAAAAAGAATTTTTATTTTTATTTTATTCATTGATGGTGTCACAAACAAACAATCATTTAACATACTATTGTACTAATAATATGCTTGTCTGTCACACCACCCAGAATGGGTGTAAAGCTCAGCCTTTTGCCCTACATCAAAACTTGCATTTGCACGTTTTGTGCAGAGCGCTGAGAAGTAGTCTAGGTTTCGTCTTGATTTATCGTAGAAGCTTGAGTTTTCTTTTTAAGTGATTATTTTTTGTGTGCTATTATACTTTTGTTATTACAAGATGATGCCCGCTACTTCGTTCACGTGGATTAAGATATTTTGATTCCCTCGGGAACTCTTACATTTTCCGGCATAAAAATCCTATATCCTACCCCAGGATGCAACCTTTCTATAGGATCTTTCTTTCTTCCTGTAAGGTCAGGATTACACTTGTAAGTTTAACTCACGTAAGTCGTTCGCATGAGTTAGTTACGAAATATAAACGGTCTCGTAGTCACGAATCGTATGCAAAAATAGTAGTGTTACTTGAGTACGCTAATTATTTAAAACCTTCCATAGTGCGGCCTAAGCGTCAGTGATCGATGAAATAGTGAGTATATAGACTTTGGTATCAGTTAGAATTAAACCGTTGAAGCCGGGTTATGAATATCCTCCTTTTGCGAAAACAGTAAAAAATAGTAATATTTTGGAAGGTATTTTAACAAAATGGTACGTTAGCCCCTCGAGGATCGCATGCTTGAAGTAACACGCATTTCCTGTACCAAATGTAGAGCGGCTTACTTTAAGCTCGGATTTGGAAATATAAGTACCAGCTTGTCACTTCCATTCTGATGTACGAGTACGTTAATAGTTCCTATGAAACTATAATACATAATACTAAACGACTTTATAGTACCTACCAGCTAAGTTTAATTATAATATTATCATTATAAGCTGTTGATAAAATAATCTACTATGATGATAAAAGTTTTCTTGAAACAGATAATAATAATAATATTATTTTAATGCCTTACCTACTTACGTTATTATTTTTTTCACCTAACTTCTATATTTTGAGATACCTACCTAATAATATTTTCATCCACAAAAATACAGGATAATTTGAGTCTTTTGAATAATCTGAGTCTGTGAGGAAATCGAAAATGTGAGAAAATACTCCATTCTTAGTAATTGCTTGGTTAAAATTCGATTGTATATTCAACAATGTGGCCGTCGGCACAAGTTACTTATTATATTTTCTCGTAGCTGGTTTATATTGAGACAGTTGAATCACAGATAAACAGACAGACACACTTTCCCATTTATATTATTAAATATGGATATTAGTATGGAAGTATGCATTATATAAAATCATTACTATCTATCCCGGGCGTTTCGTGCTGACGTTTCTTCACGTCCTGCCAGTAGTGTGTTTTAACCCTAATTTTATGAGTATTGGCAGAGATCAAAGCCTAACAATGAAAAATTCATCACAGAGAAAGAGAGACAGATCTAGCACTTATATACGCCTACTCGTAATCGGACTAAAGACTTAGGCATTGTAAAAATGGCTAGGTAATTGAATTTAAAATAAAGCTCTCCGGCTTTAAGGATTTGCGAGGCAGACGGTGTTCGGTTACTTTGTAGTTTCTTGAAGGAAATTTTAATTCTTTTGTGGTGGAACACAAATAGTACCTACTCAAGATAGATTTTAGATTTTTTTTTATTTTAGCCACAGAATAATATAATAGTACTGACGTACTTTAGCAGCTGATGCTTTTGTCGTTGCTATAGTAAGTCGTAGAGGAGTGGCCTAGTTGCGACAACGCATATCAGTCATTTGCGATTGTAAAGCCACGTTGACCCATGTTGGTTACTGGATGGGTGACTGAATTTGGAAGTCCGAATTTGGTCTTTTCGTTTCCTCTGTACCTCGGAGAGCATGTTGTGCCATCGATCCCGATTATTATCACTAATATCTGATAATAATCTTTAATAACCTAAGAGTTGAATGAAATAGTACCTACTTTAAGTCGAATCGTGTGGGGAAGGACCTGGGAACCCACCGAATTATCCCAAGGAAAACCCTGCCATTATGTGATAAATGGAATGGGGTCACGACCCTAGCACATACCTACTGCCTTCCCTTAAGATGCAAGCACCAAATAATTTAATTTGATGTCAAGTAAAAACATCATCATTTCGAATATGGGCTCATTATTGTGTTGTTTGGCGAAGAAGGTGGCGGAAAGCGGGTGGATGAGGAAGGCAGAGGACCGTGTTTGGTGGCGCGCTCTCGAAAAAGCCTAAGTCCAGCAGTGGATGCATACAGGCTGATGGATGGATGGATGACTGGTTTGTTTTATACTCGTAGATTCCAAACATGAAATCGTAGGCATTTCGTAGTCTGTACGATTTCACAGATTGACGTTATTTGATATGTATGCAAAAAGGGCTTTTGCTTTGTGGCTTTTGAATTATGTTTCTGCATAATATTTGATTTCGCTCTAGGGATAAAAGTTTACCTACAAGTGATTCAGAACTATTTTAGAATTTAGGACAATTATTAGATATCCAATGTTTCCCAACATCACAGTAACATTACTGAAACTAGTTGATGCTCGCGACTACCTAATCGAGTGATACCTCTTTGATTTTTCTCCAGGATCCAAGTTTTCTTTATACCTACTAAATTTCATGTAACAGACGGGCCTTGAAAAAGTAACAAACAGACAGAACCGTACTTGATTTGTAATAATAGAAGTGTGGAAAAATTGATCGAAAAAAAAACAGTTAGGTTCTGTGATAAGTAATGTATTCAAATAAGCCTTAAGGCATGAGCATATATATATTGTGTATATATATGGAATATATATATATATATATATATATATATATATATATATATTGTGTACCTGTTGCGTATCCATATTAATAACTTTTTTACTAATTACCAATTTACTAATACATACTAATATTATAAATGCGAAAGAGTGTCTGTCTGTCTGCTACGCTTTCATGGCTCATCCATTCAACTGATTTTGATGAAATTTAATACAGGTGTACGTTGTATCCCCGGGAAGGACATATACTACTTTTTATCCTGGAATTTTGAAGAGTTCCCGCGGGAATCAAAAAATCCTAATCTATGCGGACGAAGTCGCGGTAATCCTGTAGTAATATCATGAATATAAAAAATGCGAAAGTATGTACGTCTGCCTGTCTGCTACGGTTTTACGGCCCATTTTTTCAACCGATTTTTATGAAACTTCTTCTTCTTCTTCTATTGAGGTTTCAGTCCCTTATGTCCTGTATCACTGCGACCGTCTCCGATCTATTGTGATGTGACCTCCAATTTAAATTTCCTCGCCAATGCTTGCTTCTGTCAGGAACAGCAGCGTTTTCTTGACTGGAATACGGGAAGCATCCTCTGGGTTAATAATATGTTTGCCCAGATGGATGCTTCGTTTATGCATTAGAGCGGGACATTGGCAGATAATATGCATCGGAGTCTCACAGGATTCCTGGCATAGTCTGCAGATATCCGTGTCCCTAAGCTTAAGGTTAAACATGTGTCTGTTAAGACCGCAGTGACCTGTTAAAGCTCGTGCTAAAATGCGTAGGTTTTTTCTGCTGAGCGCTAGCGCCTCGGAGGCGGCCTTCTTGTTGAAGGTTCTGACTAGCGCCTTTGAATGGTTTAGACCACGTAAGTTTCTCCAACGAGTGAGTGTTTCATAGAAGCAGTAGGTTAGCAGGGTGAGCTGCACCAGGCTTTTAGGTATACCGCAGACCGGTTCTGGTCCGATCTGCCTTACCTTAGCGCCCGTTTTAGCCAGGGTATCGGCGTTTTCATTGCCGGCTATACCCATATGCCCTGGAACCCAACGAAGAACCACCTTGTTGCTACGGGCCAGGGTGGTTAGTGTGTCCCTGCAGCAGTCAACCAGTCTGGAGGTAATTACCTCTGACGATAAGGCTGATAGAGCTGCCTGGCTATCCGGGTGGATGTAAATAGTTTTGTTGCCGTAGTTCTCCTGCAGGATATTTTCCGCGCAAATTATTATGGCGTAAACCTCCGCTTGGAATATGGATGAGTAGACTCCCAGGTTACGGTAAAGCTTAGCCCGGGGTTTCTCTCCATATATTCCACAACCTACGTCCTTGCCCGACTTCGAGCCATCGGTGTACCATTTGATGCTGCCCGATGGCCAAGTGATCCTGTTGTTTAGCCAGTCATCCCTATCCGGAATTTCTACCTTATAGGGCCTTTGGAAGTAGTGTTTAGGGGCCATCATATCGGATGGCATTCCTAAAACCGGGATCTCAAGCAACGAGTTATGAAAGTCCCTCAGTGGACGGGAGATCCAGTTTTCCTTCCTTTGGCAGGTGATCCTGTATAAACTCATTCTCGCCTCCTTCCTCAGGAATATGTGGAGAGGAGGTAAATTTAGAAGAGCTTCCAGGGCTGCTCCTGGCGATGTGTTCATAGCTCCAGTAATAAGCAGGCAGGCGGTTCTTTGAAGGCTGCCAAGCTTATTCTGGGTAGTAATCTGTGTCGTTTTGCCACACCAGACTGCTGAGGCGTAGGTTATCATCGGCCTCACCACCGCTGTGTAGAGCCAGAAGGTGACTTTTGGTTTTAGTCCCCATCTGTCCCCTGCTAAACGACCGCAACCTCCTAGTGCCATTTTGGCCTTTTTGAGTACACCATCAACATGTGTGTTCCAGGTTAGTTTCTGGTCTAAGGTAATTCCCAGATACTTAACCTCTGTTGAAAATGGTATACTCTTATTGTTTAGCTTAGGCGACTCGAGCTTGTCGAGGTTGTGCCTCCTAGTGAATGGAACTATAACTGTTTTCTCCGCATTTACAGTTAGCTCGTTATCTCTGCACCATTTATTGATGATGAGGAGTGCTCTCTGAATAAGGTGCGAGAGCATGCTTTGACAGCTCCCTCGCACCGTGACTACCAGGTCATCGGCATATCCCTGAGTGTCAATACGGAGCACAGCCATCTTCTGCAGAAGCTGGTCAACGGCAAGAGTCCACAGCAGAGGCGATAACACGCCCCCCTGTGGGCATCCCCTCGTCGTGAGCACCTCCGCAGAGACGTTATTTAGCTCAAGCTTGGCTATGCGGTTTGAAAGCATTGCCTCCACCCACCTGATGGTAGTCGTGTCGGCCTGTTTGTTGGCCAACCCGCCCACCAGTGTGCGGATGGGGGTGTTATCAAATGCGCCTTCAATGTCCAAGAAAGCCGCAAGAGCGATTTCTTTGTCCTCCAGTGCCTTTTCAATCTTGTCAACAAGGTTGAGCAGGGCAGTTTCCGTGGACCGCCCCTTGCAATAGGCATGCTGGGTATGGTGGATGGGTCTCTCAATTAGAAGCGCATCCCTTAGATACCTGTCAAGCACCTTCTCCATTGTTTTTTAAAAGAAATGAGGAGAGGCTTATTGGTCTAAAGGACTTCGGCAATTCGTAGTCCTTCTTTCCCGCTTTCGGTATGAATATGACTTTTACTTTAGTCCAAGAGTCTGGTATATATCCCCAGGCGTAACTTGCCCTGAAGATCTTAACCAGGAGTGGGATTAGTAGGTCCACACCTTTCTGCAGGAGAAGAGGCGTGATACCATCCATCCCACTGGATTTGTTTGCGTTAAAGGAGTTAACAGCCCACTTCACAGCTCCGGGTCTGAACACAATGGCAGCTCTCTTCCAGTCCTCTGCTCGAGGTCTACTGGGAGTGCTCGCCAAAGCATTCCTGTCTTCAAGAGAAACAGCCCCCGGGAAGTGCGTACTGGCCAATAACTCAAGAGTTTCCTTCTCGTTAGAAGTGAACGATCCATCTGGTTTTTTTAAAAGACCCAGAGGGTTAGAGTTGGCCTTAGCGAGCATTTTATGGAGTCTAGCGCCTTGAGGTAAACTATCAATTTCCTCGCAGAATTTCCTCCATGATGCTCTTTTGGCCCTTCTGATTTCCTTGCTGTATTCCGTCAGGGCCTTCCTATAAATCTCCCACTCCTTGGTTCTCTTGGCCCTGTTGAAGAGTTTCCGTGTTTTGTCACGGAGCCGCTTTAGTTTTGAGCTCCACCAAGGCGCCTTTCGCTTCGTTGTCCTGACCTTTAGGGGACAGCTGTCCTCGAAGGCGTTTATCACCCCCTCAGTGACAGCCGTCACCGCAGCATCAAGACATTCTGGCGTTTTGATACTTTTTGGGGCACGTCCCAAGTTAGTCTCCAGCTTACTGTGGTAGTCCACCCAGGAGGTGCACCTAGGGTCCCTAAAAGTGATTGTTTCTATGTGAGGGGCTGTTGCCAGTCCAAAGCAAATGTGCCTGTGGTCTGACAAAGAGGCTTCCGCACTGACCTTCCAGTCCATTATCTTCCTAGCAAGGTCATTAGTTGCGAAAGTGATGTCTAAAACTTCTTGCCTGGCTCTTGTAACAAAGGTTGGGGTGCACCCTTAGTTCAGGAGCTGGAAGCAGTTTCCGAGGAGGAAGTCAAAAAGGTACTCACCCCTCTCGTTGGTGTTGCTGCTTCCCCAGTTCTCGTGGTGGGCGTTTGCGTCGCAGCCCACGAGTAGCTCCGCGTTGTGTCTCCGAGCGTATTCTGCCGCCGGAAACAGTTCAGCTGCTGGATTTTTGTTCTCACCGGGTAGGTAGGCTGAGCAGACAATGATCCTCCTGCCCTCCCATCCCTTGAGATCGACATAGGCCGCTACCAGGTCATCAGTACAGAGTTCTGGAACAGGCAGAAAGTTAATGTTTTTGTTGAAAACAATGCAGGCTCTGGGCCTGCTTCCGTTGGTGTGCGATAATAACTTACCCCCAGCGTTCAGGCCCAGAATATTGGATTTTGACACCCAGGGTTCCTGTATTAGGGCGACGTCTGCTCTGCCCTCAACAAGGCAACGCTCCATGACAGCGGACGATGCGGTCGCGTGATGGAGGTTGGCTTGCAGGAACCTCACCGGGGTGCCCGAAGAAGCCATTACTTGGCTCTTTTGATGAAGGGTTGGGTCCGAGTACTACCTCCCTCCGGTTGAGTCCCTGAATGTCTTCGCTCGGTTGGAGTTTCCCCCGATTCCTTACCCCTCATCCTCCTTTTCTGCTTCTTTTTGCCCTTTCTGGGGCCGACAGCCGCGCCCGCAGGCCCCGCGGCCCCACCTCCCGTTCCGCTCGGTCCGGGGTTGGAATTCGCACCGTTCGCAGAGCGTCCCGGCGGGTTCCCACCCAAGCCGCTGGGTCCAGGCATGGCGGTTGTAGAGCTGAGACCCGCAGATGCCTGAACCACTTGGACACGGGTTAGATCCCGCACGGTTCGCCCCGCGTCCCTGCGGTTTCCTTCCCAGACCGCTCGGCCCAGGGGTGACAGCGCCGGGGCCCGCAGGCGTAGCCGCACTAGCCCCCGTCCGGGACGATGGTTGCTCACCTCTGAGCCAGAACTCCAGCTTCTTACAGCCCAGATTGGCTCTAAAGTTGCTGGCCCGGAGGATATCAGCGGACTCTTCGTCAATGCCGTACACTGCAAGAGTGCCCGAATCAACCTTCGTCTCGCTGACAACCCTCCAGTGCTCAGCACTCAGCTCCACGTTCTGATACGAGATCATGAACATTGCATCGGTGGCATTCCCCGCTTCCAGCGAGGGAATTACCACCGATGCAGTCCACGGTCTCGGTAACTCGTTCTCGTGGAGAATTGAGAGCCGAGCCTCCGGCCAGGGTTTGCAAGTCTCGATCAACCTCACAAGCCAGTCCTTGCTCTCCTGGTTGTCACAGGTGATGAGCAGCCATCCTGGCCTGTGAGAGATTGAATTGAAGCTTGGCCCACGCCCTGTCTTATCGTGCTGAAGTTTTCGTCCCTCCGCGCATATCGCCTTGCTGATGGACGCATGAACCAAGTTCATTTGTTCCTCCGTCATCCGTTCGGAATGTTTGATTCCCACCTTGACGGAGCTAGTGACGTCTCTGTAGCTGGGGGTTGGAACTTCCCTTCCCTCCGGCGTTGAGGACGTTTTAGTGGCTTTTTTGGGCTGCTCCTTTGGAGATTCCTCCTCCGACCTGCCCCTTTTCAGGTTACTGGTCGGCTTCTGGGAGGGTGGAGGGCCCTTAACCTGCTGGCTGACAATACAAAGGGCTTCCTCCATGGAGTGCCCTTCGTCAACTAGCTTCCAAAATCGCCTACGCGCCGCGCCGCTCAGTTTTCTGAAGGCGTCGCTTTGCCTAAACGATTTGGTTGTTTGTGATGAGGCCGGAGTATTCACAGGCATGCCCGAGGCGACATTGCCCCCAGCTTCCTGATCCACACCGGCCATATCGATATCAGGCTGAGCAGAGTCCACCAAGTTCCTCTGCTCAGTCTGTGCAGCTACAGGTTCCGCAGAATCCGAGTTCCTCCGCGGCTCCTGAGCAAAGTCAGGAGTAGCAAAGTCCTCCGAGATCCTCTGCTTCTCCTGTGAGTTGCCACCCGGGGTGGCTTGAAAAAGCTGTATGTTATTTAAATCCATGCAGTTCCCACGAGTAGCTAGGGAAATATAGACGTCACAGACGACAGAGCCCCGCATGCCGCCTGAAGGGCAGATACTACCTCGATTCGCCCCGGTTTCGAGGAGACAACCGTTTGAGACTGAGCACCCCCCCAGCCACGCATCCATCGGCACGGTGCGTATGACACCTTGGATTGGGGATTTTTAGAGGTTTACTCCTCAACAAAACGGCGGTAGGTTTCAGTTACATCTGTTTCAGAAGGAATCAGATCAATAACAGGCAGCAACCGCGTGAAGGATGACCGACCGCCTTACCTAGGGGATCCAGGTGACCTGCACTCCCCTCTAGGTCATTCGCCAAATCCAGCTCCAGAAGGGTGCTGCAAATAGAGATGAAGCCATGCTATTATTCACCAACTCATACCGTGGCCTCAACTCCGCCCTTATGAAACTTGCTATGCAGATAGTTTTAATCTCCGGAAAGGACATGCTCCTTTTTATCCCGGAAAAAAATCTTAATCCACGCAGACGATTGTATAATAATAATATTATTATGTATGAGAAAAATTGGTATCGTGGTGTTACAATTCGGTGCGAAAGTCACAAGTTTAAGTCTTTTTCGTATGACAATGGTTTCAAATACTTGGAAGTATACATTCATACAATAAAATCTCATAAATATTAAAGAAAAAAGCGTCGGAACTCCAAAACAATGCGAAGTCGAAGTGAAGAAAGCGTATACAGACCGTATCGCTGTTTAGCAACTATGCAGATCATTAAAATTATTTTTCTGCTTACAAAACAATATCAATACTCAATTAGGAGATCAAATCATTTCCATACAACGAAATGTAGAATTATTTTTTTAAACAAATTCTGTTTATTGTTTCCTCGCAAACTAGAGAAAAGTACTACACATTAACTACTACTAAATCATTCAATAGTAGTTGTGCCCACAGCACTTTGTTGCGTCTCGTTGATCGTATGTTGCAGGCGTTTTGGATCTTCGTTATTTAATAGCGCTTTGTTGGATGCGCATAAAGGCGGCTAAAAGATACTCGGTTTTACTGCTATAAAACGACCGTTATATTTTTCGATTAACAATTAATTCTGACATTTTAAACTGACATATAAGAATTCACTTTGTGACACTGACAGTGACTGTGCACTATGGTTGCGTTCCAATTTACGCCTTTACATGCCCCCGGCCTTGGAATCGCCAGGTTCCAAAGAAGTCTTCTTCACCTCCTCTTCACAAAACAGTGGACAAATCTTCGGAAATGAGCGTCTGACCACGCCCGTTGCCGTGCGAATGTCTGCTACACGTGAGATGCCATCCTTGCCTGGGACGGCATTGATGATGCGTCCAAGATGCCATTTTAGTGGAGGAAGATTGTCGTCTTTGATAACGACCATCATGCCTGGTTGCAGTGTGTCGACGCCGCTCATCCATTTGCATCTCGTTTGGAGTTCAGAGATGTACTCCTTTGACCATCTCTCCCAGAAGTGATGGCGCATCTGTTCGACTCGTTGGTAGCGACTGAGGTATGAGCCGGTGTGATTCCGCATGTCCTCGTAGACTGGCGCTGTCAAGGGTCGGCCAACCAGGAAATGGGCAGGACTAATGGGTAATAAGTCTTGAGGATGGGACGACATAGGTGAAAGAGGACGGGAATTGAGAATTGATTCGACTTGTGTGAGAACTGTGGTAAGTTCTTCGAAAGTTAGGTGAGCGTTTCCTATGACGCGGAGTAAGTGGAATTTGGAGGATTTCACCCCAGCCTCCCACAGGCCACCGAAATGAGGACTATAAGCGGGTATGAACTTGAATTTAATGCTTTGATTAACCGCATATTCAGAGATGTCAGCGGAACATCTCGTTAAGAATTTTCCAAACTCGTTCATTGTTCCGACGAAATTTTTTCCGTTGTCAGAGGAAATTTCTGACGGTTTAGCGCGCCTAGCGATAAAACGTTTAAGTGCCAGAATGTATGACTCAGAAGTGAGGTCACTGACAAGCTCCAAGTGCACTGCGCGAGTAACAAAGCAGATAAATAAACAAATGTATGATTTTGCAGTTCTAGCACCTTTACCTTTCCGGTTCAACGTAAGCACTGGCCCTGCGTAGTCAACTCCACAATAAAGAAAAGGGTATGTTGGAGTGACTCGTTCCTTTGGTAGGTTACCCATAAGAGGATGCAACGTGTTACCTTTCAATCGTTTACATAAGATACACTCATGAACAACCTGACGTGCAAGGTTTCTTCCGCCTACAGGCCACCACTGCTGTCGCACTTCATACAATAGTGCTTGAGGTGCTGCGTGGAGCATACGCACGTGCACGTGACGTAGCAACAATTTTGTAAATCGATGGTTTGAGCAGAGTAGAATTGGATGCAGTTTGTTATAATCGAATTCCTCTGAATTTACAATACGACCACCTACACGTATGAGGTCCGAATTTTTATCGATAAATAAATTGAGTTTCAATAAAGATGATTTTAAATTATGCGTCGTATTTTTATTAATTAATTTATGTTCTTCACTATATGACTCTAATTGCGATAACTTTGCTAAGCCCAACTCCGCTCCCCTCAATTCATCCAAGCTGAGAGCACCGGTCCGCCGATTAATTTTATAATTGCGCGAGTTATGTATAAACCGCAGTACGTATGCGAAGGTGCGTCTCATTCGATTGAATTGAGAAAATCGTGAAAATGGGAATAACTCTCGTTCTTCAGTGCAAACTAATACTGAACTAGATTTTACTTCGGGCAGCTCTTCGGGTACCGCAGCTTGATCTTGTTTGGGTGTAACGCATGAGTGATCGAAATTAGGATCGCGTAGGAACGAGGGTCCTTCCCACCATAGAGTGGAAGTGGCGAGGTCGTTCAGTAGAACTCCGCGTGATGCCATGTCAGCTGGATTTTCTTTGCCACTGACATGCCGCCACGGAAGCTCACCCGTTAAGTCGTGAATCTCAACTACCCGATTTTGAACGAACGTTTTTAGTAAGTTCGGAGCAGTTCGTAGCCACCCCAGAACTATAGTTGAGTCAGTCCAGAATGTTACACTATTAAAATGACAGTGAAGTGATTCATTTATTTTCTTATAAAGCCGCGCACCCAAAACAGCTCCGCTTAATTCGAGCCTGGGTATCGTGAGAGGCTTCACCGGCGCGACCTTTGCCTTTGCACATAATAACCTATTGCAAGTGGTTTTGTTTTTTGTTACAGTGCGAATGTATGCGCATGCGCCATAGGCTACTTGCGATGCGTCCGTAAATATGTGCAACTCGATGGACGCAGGTTCTAGCCCGATAGCGTGTCGCGGAACGACTATGTTATTTAATGCGGATAAACTTGACGCAAACCGGTTCCACGTCTCGATGACGTCATTCGGTAGCGCGTCGTCCCAATCGGTTTTTGTTAACCATAATTTCTGCAATAGTATCTTCGCGATTATGATTGCAGGGCTTAATAAACCCAGCGGATCGAATATCTGCGATACATGTGACAGTATCGTGCGTTTAGATATTTGCGTATCATTTTTGAACTGTGTGTTATAATTAAATTCATCGGTGGAGCTATTCCATCCTATCCCCAATGTCTTACATTCACTTTTCCCATCTAAATTTAATTGTTTAATGCCGTTGAAAATAGACTGATCGCATTCGTAATTAAATATCCATTTTCGCAAAGGGAAGCATCCCGATTGCAAAACCTTGTAGATCTTTTCGCATAATTCCGTTAACTTGTCTTTGTCGTCTAGGCCGGTAATCATATCGTCGACAAAGAAGTCTTCCGTGATAACCCTCTTTACGTCGGGATCCGAGCTGGTATACCCTAATTCTTTTAGGCACCTTACGGCGAGAAAGGGCGCGGACGCGGTTCCGTACACGACAGTATTGAGCCTGTAAACACTTAAAGGCTCCGCGGGATCATCACGCCATACGATTAGTTGTAGATCTCGCTGGTCCTCTGACACCATTACTTGACGGTACATTTTTTCTACGTCAGCACAAGCAACGTATCTGTGCTGCCGCAAACGCAATAAAATTGCTAATAGATCGCCTTGTATGGCAGGGCCTACACGTTGGAGACTGTTATACGAGACTGACGTGGATGACGGAAAGCTTGCGTCAAAAACAACACGCAGTTTCGTTGTGGTACTATGCTCTCGGAATACCCCATGGTGAGGCATAAAACAATGTGGTGTTCCATATGTAGTTATTCGAGTCATGTGACCTAGATTTTCATACTCGTGTATGAAATCACTGTACATTTTTTTGTACTCTGGTACGCGTTGTAACCGCTTTTCTAACGACATGAATCTGTTAACGGCTTGAGGATGCGTCTCACCTAACTCATGTGGTGATAATTTGAGGGGAATATTTACGCAAAATCTTCCGTCACTATTGCGCGTGGTAGTTTTGATGAAATGATCTTCGCACGCTTTCTCCTCTTCTGTGCGCGTATCACATGGCTTAGGTAGTTCCTCAATCTCCCAAAACAGACGCAATTGATCGTTAACCGCTTGAGAGAAATTGCACTGGACATGGCCCTTACTGCGCGCATTAATATTTAAGGGACCTGAAATAATCCAGCCAAGTCTAGTGTTTTGCAAGAAAGGACCAGCAGGTAAACGCATTTTACCTTGGCTCAGTAAATCCCAGAACTTATCAGCCCCTATCAGTATGTCTATACTTTGACCTACATAGAAATCAGGATCCGCTAACTGTAAGTTGCTAGGAATTTTAAATTGCGCATCATGTTTAGGTATCGCAGGAAAAGTAGATGTAATGTTTGGTAGAACAATACATTGTAAGTGTGTAGTATAGGAGCTGGTGCGTGACTTAATTTCAATATCACAGATGAGTGTGGCCTGTGTCACCGAATTTCCAACTCCACGAATTTCTTTAGTGGACTGTATCACTGGTATATTTAGAATATCGCATAAAGATTTTTTAATAAGGCAACGTTCACTGCCAGAATCTAAAAGAGTGCGAGCTAAATGGTAATTATTAAATTTATCACGTACTTCAACTAACGCAGTCGATAAGAGGACTCTTTGCACACAAGGATATTGAGCGCATAATATATCTGTGTGCAATTGTTCACCATGCAGCTGAGGTGCAGCAGAGTCACTGAGGGATGCTAGTGTAACTAGTGAAGGCCGTTTGTCATCGCTAGGTAGTGCTTGAGACGGGACTTGGCTCTGTGTGTCAGTAGCCTTATCACAGATTAAGGAATTATGTTTAACATTTTCACACTTCCTACATGGACCAAATCTACAGTCGGCTGCTGTATGCCCACCAGGCCGTAAACAATTTTCACATAATTTATTATCCCTCACAAATTTTAGTTTTGCTTTTAAATCTAGACCTAGAAATTTGCTGCACGCATATAGTGAATGATTTGATTTACATAGTAAACATGCCCTCTGTGATGTGTACGGCTTGCTCTTGGTGCTAGAAACATTGCAGTGTACCTTTGAATTTGTGCTTGCATGATGCTTCTTAATATCATTTGATTTAGTACTATTTGCCTGCAAAGTGTCTAACATGTCTGCCCTATCTTTTAGGAAAGTTAGTAGTACATCAACTTTCAGGCGGGACTTGGAATCATCAGATTTATTTAATATTGTATTCCGGTGTTGTTCCCATGCTCGCTCTGTTGTTTTATCAAGCTTGGAAACAATTATATAAATTAATATGGTATCCCAGCTATCAACTGGTTCGCCTAATATTTTTAATGCGCGTAGGTTCTTTAAGTAAGTGTCTATTAAATTTCTTAATAAATCTGGTGCTTCCTTGGTCAATGCCTGAAGTGTAAACAATGCCTTAATGTGACTATGAATTAACAATTTATTATTATTAAATCGATTTAATAATAACTCCCATGCTACCGAGTAATTATCAGCCGAGAACTCCACTGAATCTATAACTAGTGCTGCACTACCCTTTAAGGATGATTTTAAGTAGTGAAACTTTTGAATACTGCTTATCTGAGTAGACTCATGAACCAACGATTGAAAGGTATCCCTAAACTCTAACCAGTGGTCACATGATCCGTCAAAGGTAGGAACTGAGATAGTAGGTAACTTTATTGTGTCATTGTGACTATGACAGCGCTTAGAGCATGCACTAGTGCCTTCCTTCTTTATCATACGCTCAGCACAAGCCAATGTACTATAGTAACTATTTTCAAATGCATCGCGTTGATTTAATTGTTCTTCTAAATCTACTTCCAACACTGATTCTTCAATCTTTGATTGAAGCTCATTGAACTCAGTATACAGGCTCATTGCACCTTGTATACGCAGCTTTAAATCGAGTTGAGTTTGACTAGGCAAATCATCACATTTGATTCCATTAATATATGTGGAAAATCTTGTTAACCTACTCTTAACTATGGCGCGTTTTTTGACTAATTCGCGTATTAACTGATTAGTACTCTCGTCATCGGTTAATGCTATTCTGTAAGGCGATTTAGACCTAGGTTTCAACTCATTTGTACTCATCTCGATAGCCTGTAAAAGGTGGAGTAAATTGCAAGATTTTATGCGTTTTGTAGAGGAAAGGCTAGACAACAAGAGAAAAGGGTGAAGTACTCACGTTTAACGCGTTGAAATACCTTAGGAAAAGACTAGGATGGGAGTGGTTGGCTGGTGATTGGCGATCCACGTCATCCGGCTCGAAGGACCAGCTATGTGCCCACAGCACTTTGTTGCGTCTCGTTGATCGTATGTTGCAGGCGTTTTGGATCTTCGTTATTTAATAGCGCTTTGTTGGATGCGCATAAAGGCGGCTAAAAGATACTCGGTTTTACTGCTATAAAACGACCGTTATATTTTTCGATTAACAATTAATTCTGACATTTTAAACTGACATATAAGAATTCACTTTGTGACACTGACAGTGACTGTGCACTATGGTTGCGTTCCAATTTACGCCTTTACAGTAGTAAATCATTTAATAGTACTAAATAATATTTATCTCAAACTAGACGATGCTCCCGACTTTATCTGAATGAATTTAGGCATATGGTTTTTGGTAAAACATAGTGTTTTTTTAATACATATATAGCGAGTAAATGAGCAGGCTTGGTCACCTTATGATAAGTGATTACCGCCGCCCATGGACATTTGCAGCACCAGAGTAACCGCCAATGCGTTACCGGCTTTCGAGATATTAATTGTTTATGCGCCCTTTGAAGAGCCCCTTCTTTAATTCACCGGGATGAAATTGACCTACTTCTGTATCCAGGAAACAGTCTGCCTTCTGTCGAAATATATTGAACGCACTTTCGCATGAATTCCTTTACTCGAGGATGTTGCGTAACTATAAGATTGCTATCCTGTGCCCCATATTATGCCGGGCTGATGTGTTTTATAAAAGTTTAACAATATATCAAGTCAGGATCCGGGCCCGCGTTTCAAGATAACTTTGTTTATTCAAGTAGCTGTATTATCGCGATTATACACACTTCGCGAGTACGCAGTGCCAAGTTTCTTTAAATAGCATCCAAGTGTTTTCTTTTCCGGCAGCGACTCGCTTAACATAACCTCGTTTTGCTGATGTTGTTGTAAATGTTGTGTTTCTTGCCAAGTTAAACGAAACTTGAGACCATTTTCTAATTTGAAAATTTTCACCCGCTTCTAACTCTTCAGGTAGGTATCTCTCAAGTGCAAGTTGCAAGATTGCTTTACTGATTTCAATCTTATTCTTCACTAGCTCTTGCCCGCAACTTTTGGACTATACTAATTTCAAGCACCTATATTTTAACCCCTTATATTAGCAAACCTACTTGCGTATGGTGATGGATAGGGTTTTTAAGATGCAAACTCATAACATGTAATGCAAATACTATTCCATATATTCAAGGAGTAAACATAAGTACATTATTATATTTGATGGGGCTTCAAGCCAGCTCCGCGACGGCAAGGCAGGGGTTCCCTGGTCCGGGCCCATAAGGGACCAGGAAGACTCCTGGTCGCCGAGTTCTGTGCCAGTCGGACAGATCTGTATTTGTGTATGGTAACTTAGGCGGTAAAGCAATAATGAACCTAAGCTAGGCACTTACTGACGGAGTCCAAGGTGACCGCTGATCCTTCACTAGAGGAAGAGTGAGGGCTTGGGGTCGGGAAGGTTAAGGAATGAGAAGGTACTTGCTTGCTGGTCGCCTGTCGCTTCCTGATACGTGACAGGTACGACACTGATCACTGATCACTAAAGTTTGTCCAATTCACTAAGCTGTAGCACAATTACAACAGTTTAACATAAATATCTACAAGTGTGCACGGCAAGCATGCGTCAACGTGGCAAAAAGGGGAGAAGCTATTGACACTCCAGACAGCAAAGTAAGTCAAAGTACACAAGAATTAGCACAATTTCTCGCGGGAATTAACAAATCGACTCCGAGATTCCAAGCAACGCGAGTTACAAAACAAAGCTTCCCCTTTACCAGGAAACTCAAACCGGCCCGAGACCTCGCCGATGACCAACCAAGATCCCGGAAGTGTCAACTCCACTTCGTTCAACAATAAGTTTCTCTGATAAGGCCACAGATAATGAATTTCAGATTAGCAAACTGACTACTAACGCCATCTAGTGCGGCAAGGAGGCCCGCCGTCACCAAATCAATAGACTAGGTTGCGAAGGTAAACCAGTCGGCTGGTAACGTAATGCCGATAAGCGCCAGCAGGTGGCGCGAACACACCCCCGCCCGTGGACGCAAGGATTTACGTCCACTACAATATGGTAGATAGGTTGTTGCAAAACCGAATCCCCGACTGGGATCCCGATCGCTCTGTCGTATCAATATAATAATTATCAATGCGTCCATGACGTAAATACAAGAAAGCAAATTAAACAACAATATAATACAAAAACACCACCTGGGGTGCACTAAATTTGGCCGTCCGCTTAACGGGCTGCTGCGAAAGATGTACGTACTCAACATCAAAGAGAAAAAAAACAAAATAAAATACAAACAAGACAGGGTGCAAAAGAGCGCAAACCATGAGTCATCTGTTGCAGCAGTTACAAACTAAAGTAACCAAAGTTTCACTTCCCAAAGGCGATCGGGCAACACGTTAAGGATGATAAATAACAAATTTAACAAACGCGCGGCAAGCTCCAGCATTTCAAACAGTCTCGCCAATAACGCGACGGAGATGCGCCTTTGCGAACTTAATCTATTCTACATATACACAAATCTTATTAGCAATAATCTTAACTTACTATTGGAACCTTAACAATTAATCTTAGGGATTTATCTATATACCTAATCAAGTACAACAATCAGTCCGGACCGGTCAGGCAGTCCTCGACAATCAACAACTGTAAAGAGCGTAGCCACAAGTCTCAGTGCAGAGCGCACTTACAACCTTAAGAGACCAATCCAGTGGCTAGGCACACAACAAATTCAATTCACAAACAAAATCAAAATGTCAAAGTTAGTAAGTCCGTGCTAACTACCGGGAAAGTGTCGAGGGGCCAGACAGGGTCGGAGCAAGTCACCCACTATCGTTGAGTGGTGCTGGCCTTTGGACAACAGCCACTGATTGGACCACATGGTCAACTAACAGTGAGGAGGTAGACTACAATTGGGCATAGAGCCAAGTAACAATTCAAACTCAACACACAATTCAAACAACCTTTCCCTTGGTGCCAGGAAGTCAGTGCCACCAGCAAATATACGTGGCACTCTAATGGGCTCCAAGGGAGGTAGGACGGTGCCTACTCTCGGCTCTGCGCGTCCTCATTCCACCGGACATCATACCGGGGGTCTTCAAACTGAGCCTCTCCCGAGGGCGGCGGAGATGGTCCTCCATTGGGGTACTTCCAACAATCTCCCCACTGCGGTACTACCGGCCTATTCAAACGAGCAGAGCTCGGGACTCGGTAGAACAGCTGTCGGCCCATGCCTCCAGGCTGGCGGCGTTCTAAACGCGGCCACTCGTGCATAGGGGGGGAGAGGCGCGCAGACCGAAGTGAGGCTTGCGCCGCCGTACGGTCTCCATCTGCTCGACGCGGAGGGGTTAGAACCCGCACAGGGGGGGGTGAGGCCCACCCAGAGGGGGTTGGCATCCTAACGGCCCCTGTGATTGGGTGCTCCACTGGCGACAGTCTCTCAGTGGAGGGCGGGTAGTGGGAACGAGCGCCCCCGCCCTTGGGGGAGGTGCACTCACTATCGTTCCGACGACCACTATCACCTTCAAGTGCGCACAAAATGGCCATGTGATTGCCATTGCAACGCGGGCACGGCCTCTGATTTGGGCAGTCCCGTTGTAAATGCGGTCCCAAACACGCATAACACCAGTGGCGCGCCTTGGCAATGCCCCGTCGTAGCGGGACCGACTTCGCCAAAAATCGGAGACAGGCGGAAGTCGGGTGGTCCATGTGCCGACAATAGGCGCAGGGGGTGGACTCAGGAACTACAACCCCACCGCACACTGGCAATACGCGACGACCCTGCCCGGGTTCATTGTGGCGCACCTTCCTGTCTGGGACCCCTCTGTGGACTCGACTGGGCAGTCCAACCTTCCCCGTCTGCTCGGTAGACTCCGGTGTCTTCTGGAGACCAGCAAGTCCAGAGTTTTCCGCTTGCAAGCACTCCTGCTCCAAGAATTTCAGGAGGTCGGGGAAGGGAGGCAGGTAGGTCGCACCGTCCCCACCATACCGCTGCTCAAAGCGCAGCCTCATCTCTAAAGGCAGGCGGGACAGCACAAGGTGCAGCAATAAGAAGGACCATTGGTCCACAGGGAGGTCCAACCGGCGCAGAGCATTGCACGCCACAACCACTGGGTTGACCAAAACCTCTCGGAGGTGGGTCACCTCAGTAATGCGGGGCAAGGCCAGCAACTGGGCGACATGAGCGTCAGCTAAGCGGCGTACGTTTGAATAGCGCTTGCTCAGTAGTTCCCGGGCACTGCCATAGCTTTGGTCGGAGAGGTCCAGGTGTTTGCATATATCCAGCGCCTCTCCCTGCAACGACGAAAGGAGGTAAGACAGCTTCTGGGCGGGGCCTAAATCTTTCCTGGCGTCGACCAAACTATCGAAAAGCGCGAGGAAGCCCGGCCACTCCTGTAAGTGCCCTGCAAACTTGGGTAACTCAATAGTGGGCAACTTGCCCAACAATGCCGGCTGGGTAGGGGGTCTAGACGGAGACTCCGGCAACAAGCTCAGTCGAGCCTGTCTCCTTAACTTATGGGCTTCTTCAACAATGCCATCTGTCAACTCAAAAAACTGGTCATAATCCTTGTTGACCGATTTTAACGTTTCCTCGGGGCCGTCTATATGCAAAAGCTCCCTAAGGGCCTCCTCAACCGAGGCCTGCCTGGCCGGGATTTGCTCCGCCCGCTGCAGCAAGGCGGCAGTTCTATCCTCGCGGCCTATCAATGCGGCGGCGGACGTAGCCCAACGGAGTTCTGACTGGATCTGGCTAGCAATTTTCTTAAGGTTGGCCATTTTATCAATTATCAACTACAAGCAAAAAAATCAATCAAAAAAAAATCAATGACAACCAATTTAATTTCCAGTACGGATTATAATAATTATGATTACAATTACAACTAGCAAGTACAAAACAAGAACACAAGCAGCGACAACGGTAAGCAAAGTTTAAATCTACAGTTACAAATTACAATTTATAATTAATTACCGTTGATAAGTACAATTAATTTGAGAGAAAGTTGCAAATCAAGTTAACAACAAATTGCAGGTAAGTAAAGACAGGTGAGTTACTATATGTAACTGACAGACACCATTAAATCAAACAATTACAATCAAATAACTATAATTAAATATTCTAAGTTTACAATCCAATCAATAATAAGTAACTTAATTAATGCACATTAAAGACCAAGTGTGTAAGTGAGGTTACACCAAACTGACCACTCAATTCAACAACCTAACCTAACTTATATTATTAATTCTAATACTAATAATTAGTATTAGAATTAATAATATAAGTAAATGTATGGATCAAGTTTAGCAAGTATAACCTAAGCCGTACCGACCTGTCCGCCGCGTCTAACCACAACCACGCTCTTGCTACCAAATGATGGGGCTTCAAGCCAGCTCCGCGACGGCAAGGCAGGGGTTCCCTGGTCCGGGCCCATAAGGGACCAGGAAGACTCCTGGTCGCCGAGTTCTGTGCCAGTCGGACAGATCTGTATTTGTGTATGGTAACTTAGGCGGTAAAGCAATAATGAACCTAAGCTAGGCACTTACTGACGGAGTCCAAGGTGACCGCTGATCCTTCACTAGAGGAAGAGTGAGGGCTTGGGGTCGGGAAGGTTAAGGAATGAGAAGGTACTTGCTTGCTGGTCGCCTGTCGCTTCCTGATACGTGACAGGTACGACACTGATCACTGATCACTAAAGTTTGTCCAATTCACTAAGCTGTAGCACAATTACAACAGTTTAACATAAATATCTACAAGTGTGCACGGCAAGCATGCGTCAACGTGGCAAAAAGGGGAGAAGCTATTGACACTCCAGACAGCAAAGTAAGTCAAAGTACACAAGAATTAGCACAATTTCTCGCGGGAATTAACAAATCGACTCCGAGATTCCAAGCAACGCGAGTTACAAAACAAAGCTTCCCCTTTACCAGGAAACTCAAACCGGCCCGAGACGTCGCCGATGACCAACCAAGATCCCGGAAGTGTCAACTCCACTTCGTTCAACAATAAGTTTCTCTGATAAGGCCACAGATAATGAATTTCAGATTAGCAAACTGACTACTAACGCCATCTAGTGCGGCAAGGAGGCCCGCCGTCACCAAATCAATAGACTAGGTTGCGAAGGTAAACCAGTCGGCTGGTAACGTAATGCCGATAAGCGCCAGCAGGTGGCGCGAACAATATTAATAAGTAACAATATAACATCAGCTAAATCCATAACCACTCGCAAACCAAGGTATAGATAGGTCTACTTTCTAGAACACTTGCTAGTCGAGGCAAATCTGAGTATCGAATGGTTAAAGACTTTGAAATTGCTATAATGTAATATTCTAAAGCAGTATTGTGATGTCACGTCATTAAACATAGCTGCAACATGAGCATGAAACTTCTCTGATTGGCGGCAACTTCGCGTAATAACTGCTTTGCCGCCTCACAGGTACAGCGCCACCTGTAGTCATCGAGCGACGCTAACACTTAGTGGTTTAATTTTCAAAAAAACCTTTCTTAGCGGATGTGTACGTCATAATAGCTATCTGCATGCCAAATTTCAGCGCGATTCGTGCAGTGCTTTGAGCTGTGTGTTGTTAGATCAGTCAGTCATTCAGTCACATTTTCCTTTTATATAGGTATTTAAATGAGTCAAAAAGTGCGCTTTTTCTGCGACTAATAATGTTTCTTACTCTGAATTTTCCTAGCATGTTGAGTTAAAAGAGTTTATTTTACTGATGGTTTTAGTAATTAATGACATCGACGACGTTTCGCAAAACTCATTCGTGACTTGAGTCTAGCTTGAGTTTAAAATCGCCACAACTATTAAAAAAATAAAATTCCAAGATTTGTGCATGTATTAAGGAAAACTAGGGTATAATATTATAATATTTTACTAACACTGATCTTATCATTATGAACATCTAAAGAGCAGAAATTACGTCTTGTGCCTAAAACAGGTGTACAAACACTTTTTTTTATTTAACTTTCTATTTAGAGGATAAACACCTTTATACAGGCGGTGTTTATTCTATAAATAGACAGTAATTAGTTATAAATACAAGTAAAACGGTTCTCTGGAAAATATTCAGCGAAAATCATATAATAAACACCTGGTTTAACTAAATACCGAGAGAAAATTTAAGGAGAAGTTTTCAAAAGGAATTTTCTTAATTTAAGATTAATAAACCTAGTGAAATTTAATCACAACAACGAAGTATATCTCAACATTTCAACGGTTCAAATTAATTTGACTATTTTAACATACCTTACAATGAGTTTACATCTTCATTTTTCCGAGAAAAGTAAAAAAATATTGTGTAAACAGGTCAACAAGATATTATGTAAACTCTCGCTTTGAGGCAGCGTTCCAGCATCCGCTCTGCCTAGAATTTGCATGGTTTTGCCGATTCATAGGTTCAAAAGAAAGCAAGGTAACAAAGGAGCGCATAATCGCAGAAAAACATATTTTTAAGAAAAGCTTTTTAACTTAAATATTTTTTATGTTTGATGCAAATAAATAACCCTGGGGTCGTGGGGTGAAGATGCTGGATCCTTTTTTAAGGATCTATCTTTTCGTCTCACACAGTCCACAGTTCTCGAGTCCACGCGTGTCCGGAGGGCTGGCAGTTACCTTGGCCAACATAATATAAGTTTGGCTATTTAGTTTTTAGTTTTTTAGTTTAGATTTTAATGTATTTTGTAGTTTTAAAATAAAGAGATGGTTACGACTGAATTACAAGCCTTTGCCCGTCACTTCACCCGCGTGAAATTAGGATCCTAAAATCCCATATAAGCTTTCACCCCCTATTTAACCCCTTTTGGGGATGGAATTTTCAAAAACTATGAATCACGTACAAGTATTTCTTCATTTTTGACCAAAAGCCCAAATGCCGAGTTTAATTGGTATAACTTGAAAAATAACAGACTTTCATTCAAACTTTCGCCTCATACAAATAAAGTGTAATGCCCCTTTTAGACAAAATTGAGACCGTACTAAAAATAATGTGGATGAAACATTGATGTCTATATATTTGTGCCTGTGGAAAGCTTAAAAAACCGGCCAAGTGCGAGTCGGACTCGCGCACCGAGGGTTCCGTACTCAAGAAGTAGGTATAATTACCTTTGTTAATGAACCGCAAAACTAACTTTGTTTGTAGAGGTTTACTGTTAATATCAAAAAATTACGTTTGTTGTATGGGAGCCCCCCTTTAATATTTACTTTATTGATATTTAATTATTTATTTTGAAAGGTAATATACAAGTTAATATTCTGTGAAAATTTGAACCGTCTACCTGTTACCGTTTTTAATATTGTGCAAAAAATACGAAAAAAACACGTTTATTGTATGGGGACCCCCCTTAATATATATATATATTTTTAATTTTTAGTATTTGTTGTTATAGCGGCAACGGAAATACATCATTTGTGAAAATTTCAGCTTTCTAGCTATCACGGTCTATGAGATACAGCCTGGAGACAGATAGACAGACAGACAGACAGACAGACAGACAGACAGACAGACAGCGGAGTCTTAGTAATAGGGTCCCGTTTTTACCCTTTGGGTACGGAACCCTAAAAAACTAAAACATAGAACTTACATACATTGCGTACCTACTTTACAGAATAATATTATTTTTCACCATTTCTATCCGAGAAGCGGGTTCAAATAAAATCTCTAAACAAAATATACAACTTTGAGATCTCATCTCAAAAATGACTTAAGTAATATTACTACAGTTTCTACAAGTTACGCCGACTTTTCACTCACAAAATAACATTATGATTTCATAATTAATTCCTGTCACATATAGTAAACTATTTTTAAAGAAAATAATTTAACAGTAATGCTTGACAGCGTGGCGGCAAAAATATTTTTCATTCGGGTTATTTTACGGCGCGTCAGGGAAAAAGTAATTTGGTAAGAGGTAAGCGCGATGATACTGTACATTTGTATTATTGTTTAATTATAAACAAAGTCCGTAACTTGAACATTCTAGTGTTATTATGGAAAGCCTTTATTTTATGCCATGTATGTTTGTTTCGTATTACAATGAGCATTTATTTATTCTTATAAAAATATCTGTTTTTACTGTAAAACTTTTAATATATTTAACACTTCCTTCTTACCCTACTAGGTATAAAAAACAAAGCAGTCTACATAATATCCAGTAGTAACTTACCACCCCTTTCCACACATTCCGATAGACTTTTGCTGTATTTAAGGACAGTTGTAATTTCAATATAACAAAAAAGAGTAAGCAAGAAAGGACGCTAGGCAGCAGATGACAGGGGGGTTACTATCATCGTTTAATATTTTAAAATGGACGTTATATTACGACCCTAACGTCCCTAAATCCGTACTAATATTATAAACTAGGTGATGCCCGCGACTTCGTCCGCGTGGACCAAGTTTTTTCGATTCACGCAGGAACTCTTTAATTTTCCGGAATAAAAAGTAGCCTATGTCCTTGCCCGGGATATAACCTATGTGTGACCGTGAAAGCGTAACAGACAGACACACTTTCGCATTTATAATGTTAGTATGGACCATTCTCGTGGTGTTGCAAATACGGATATAAAAAATTTAACAAATGCTCCGGAAGTTTTTCCCGCGAAAGCATTTTTGCCTCAAAGCGTACCGATGTATTCAATCACCACTGTTCTAACGATGCCCCGTTGACAGCCCAAAGAGAAAGGTAACAACAATGAGTAGTACTAACGATGTCTAACATGAATAGTGCGGGCTTTGTGGAGCTATTTGTGATGTAATTTTAGTTACACTTGTTTTGTGGACTTTATAATATTCACTGCTGTCACTTTGATTAAACTGTAAAAACTCAAAGTGTTTCGTATTCGATGGGATTTAATACATAATCTATACTTGTATACTTCATATATTGTACTAATATTATAAATGCGAAAGTTTGAATGGATGGCAGGATGTATGGATGGATGTTTGTTACTCAATCACGCCAGAACGGCTGAACGAATCTGCATGAAATTTGGCGCTGAGATAGATTATAGTCTGGAATAGCGCACAGGCTATTTTTTATCCAGGAAAGTTAAATAGTTAGTTCCCGCGGGAACCAAAAACCTAAATCAACGCGGACAAAATCGCGGTCATCAGCTAGTATTAGTATAAAAGATATTGTCATTAACTACTTATATAAATAGCATAATATATACTTTTTATATCTATACTGATATTATAAATGCGAAAGTTCGTCTGGATGTTTGTAACTCAAACACGCCAGAACGTCTGAACGACACTGGGCGAGCACAGACATAGATTATAGTCTGGTATAACACCAATAAGGTTACAGCATAAAACCAATAAATTGTTGCGAAAAATTCGTTGTTAAATAGTTTTATTTCTCAAGTAGATATTAAATCACACTTCAACCAAGGCATTTCCTGTAACAAGTTTCTTTACAAGCACAATATATTTTCTAGGACTACGATATTTGCAAAGTAAATTTCATTTTTCACTGTTTAAGCCTGCCTGACCCAGTATGCTTACATTTCGACTTATGAATGGAGAGAACCATGCAAATGCAAGGATAGGGTGCAGGCTTGCTCAAAGCGATGATTTGCATTATCTTGTTGACCCGTTTACACATTTTTTTGCTTTTAACTTTGTTAGGGAAATTAAGATGGAAATGTGGTAGCTTATTGTTTTGATCTGCAATCACGAGCATGCATCATTAAAAATATATAAACAAGTAGACGCGATTTTGTCCACGTTGATCATGCTTTTTAATTCTCGGGGATCTCTTTAATTAGCCTATGAACTTCCCCGGGATATAACATCAAAATTGATCCAAAAGAAGGGCTGTTAAAGCGACAAACAGACAGATTGAAAGAGGCAAAATTTCGCATCTATACTTTATAATTATAATACTGTAACAGGTCCAATTCTGTACATTGAAGATATTTTGAAAATTTTTTTTGGAGGGCACTCATTATTCGATACTGAAGCCAAATGAAAACACAATTTTTCAAAATTCTACCCCCAAAGGAGTAAAATAGGGGTTGATATTTTGCATGAAAGTCCTTAATTTCTCAAGATATTCTCAAGTTATATAAACGATACTGGGTATTTTGGCTTTCGTTAAAAAAGAAAGAATTACGTGTGTCACAGTTTATCAGAATTCAACCCCTAAAGTGGTATAATAGGGGTTGAAAATTTGTATGAAAGCTATAGCCATGAAACTTGGTATATGAACTGCGAGTTAAAAATGAAGAAATATGTGTTTCACACTTTTCCAAAGTTCCACCCCCAAAGGGGTGAAATAGGGGATAAAAGTTTGTATTTAAGTCCTTCATTTCTCAAGTTAAAGCCATGAAACTTGGTATTTGAGCTGCGAATTGAAAATAAAGAAGTACATGTTTCACAGTTTTTCAAAATTCCTTCCCCCAAGGGGTAAAATAGGGGTTGAAAGTTTGTATGAAAGTTTTTCATTTCTCAAGTTATAGCCATGAAACTTGGTATATGAGCTGCAAGTTAAAAATGAAGAAATATGTGTTTCACAGTTTTTCAAAATTCTACCCCCAACGGGGTGGAATAGGGGATACAAGTTGGTATAAAAGGCCTTCATTTATCAAGATATTTTAAACGAATCTTGGTATTTTGGCTTTCGGTAAAAAATAATGAAGAACGTATGTCACAGTTTGTAACATTATCACCCCCGAAGGGGTAAAATATGGGTCGGAAATTTGTATGAAAGTCCTTCATTTTCCAAGTTATAGCCATGAAACTTGGTATGTTAACTACCAATTGAAAACAAAGAAATATTTGCTTCACAGTTTTTGAAAATTCTACCCCCAAAGGGGTGAAATAGAGAGTTGGTCCTTCAATCACGCCGCAACAGAGCAACGAGTATTTTGCACTGGTAGTTAAGTACCTGAAGAGTGGTATAGGCTACTTTTTATACCGGAAAATTAAGGAGTACCAGTGAGGAAAAAAACATAAACCACGCGGACGAAGTCGCGGGCATCTGCTAGTTTATAATATTAGTATGGATAGTGCTTTAATGTTTTTTGGTGATAATAGAAACTGGTACACATAATTAATTTTTCAGTGCCTTAATGGCACCAGGTGCGTGGTAAAAGAGAAGGTGGTATCAGATAAAGTAACTTCTCAGAATACTCTCTTCGCAGAGTCGATAGAACACAGAAGGAGAACTGACATTTCTTCGGTGTTCTGAGGATTTCAAACATCAAATCATTTGGTTATGTCACCGGACGTGGGTTTAACCCACGGGACATCCCATTCGTCCCAACGTCATCCTAAGCCGAGGTCCGAGCCTTACAGGTCCTTAGGAAAACGTTGTTGTTTGTTTATATTACCACATTTTATATAATATTATTATAGTTTTTAACACATATTTAAGCTAAAAACACATAAGTCTAAAAATACCGCTGTCTGTTTCAACTTCTCATCGGAAAAGAAATTCACTACTTAACAATCCAACTCAGTTTAGAGATTCATGTATAACAACTGAAGAGACTTAAATTATCATACCCTTTAATTAAACATTCTTGTAGGTACGGCGTATCCACTAATTGTATGCAAACTGAAGGATGGGTTCGGATTAACACACTATAGAAATCATCGATAATATGAAGAGCAATGTATGTTGTCAGTGAAAAGTGACATAGCGTTGTACTTTTTTTATATATATAATAGGACTTCATCCGCGTGGATAAAGGTTTTTGGATTCCTGCGGGAACTCTAATTTTCCGAGATAAATAGTAGCCTATGTCCTTCCCCGGGATGTAACCTACCTGTATACCAAATTTCATCAAAATCGGTTGCACAGGTGGGCCGTGAAAGCGTAGCAGTCAGACAAACCGACAGACAGTCAGATAGACAGACAGACACAGATAATATTATAGTATGGAAGTATGGATACTATAAATGAATAAAAGTAAAACGAAAAGTTCAGCCTCACTGAATGACTCCTAAACGCCAATCCATCCCATATTATTGGACCTACAAAGCTGTAATTTGGAAAATAGGTTCTTTTTATGATGTAGACAAAAAATAAAGCAAGATTTTTAGAAATTCTCTCGGAACCAAGTCCGCGACAGCCGCCTTTACTTTAAGGGCTGATTTAACGTTTGAAGAATGTTGACGTTTTGACTTACTTATGTTTGTAGTACTACGATATTGTACGTAAGAAAACACATTACATAAATTTATTCACGATTAAAAATTATTATTAGCCGATTAAGGGATTATATAAGGGATCCATAATAATTATAAAAAAAACACTCTCTTTGGTTAAAAACTTTTATCGTAAAATTTAAGAAATGTAAATAAAACCTTAGTCCGCTAAAAATTACTTTGCAGCCCGAAACAGTTTCCTCAAACTTTGCTTCATAACGTTGTAATACAGAATCGCTTAAGTAACCCTGGCTTCAATAAATAAATAGATGAGTAAGACGGTCTCGGTTTCATAACCATCCCCTTTATTTTTTATGTTGCACAACTTTGCCGGAGAAATTGTTTCGTCGAAATTTACAACGATTGCTTGGCCCCGAATTACTTACAAACATTGCTATGGTATTGTAAAGCTGGGAATTCTGAACGGTTTTAATTTCCTTCTTTCTTTTGTGTCGTAGAATCTTTGCAACAATATTATTCACAATTTACGATACTAATAATAGGCATGATGACAGTAACCAAGAATCAATGAAATTATGAATTTATTTAATGAAATAAGATTCATGGATTATAAAAAACGTATTTATTTTTCTATTTCGAGTGAGATTGCTATTTATTTTGATTGAATAAAATTATAAAATACAGCAATCCGCCATATTGGATAAAACACCAAAAAGCGAATGACGTCACAATTGTTTGTTTTCGAGCTTTGACAATCACACTATTGTTTACTGCACACTGCACAGATACATTGGTAAAAACAATAGTGACGTCACAAACGACGCCATGACACCGCAGAACGTTTTGGCGTGAATTTTAAAATTTAAATTTCAAATGCCAATTTTATCTACTAAACCTTATTTTTCTGCTGAAATAAGATATTATTTCGAAATAGTAGATACTTCCGAACATAATCTGACCATTTTTCAAAATTAGTCATCATGCCTATTATAATAGCTACTGTTACAAAAGTGGCAAGTGAGAATTCGATACAATATTATATTAAAGAGTGGTTTCAAGCGAATCATTATTGTTAGAATAAAAAGAACACTTGAGAATAAGGACAGGTTTTGTGTGTTTGTTTTATCTATACTAATATTTTAAATGCGGAAGTTTGGATGGATGGATGTATGGATGGATGGATGTTTGTTACTCAATCACGGACGGCTGAACGGATCTGCATGCAATTTCGCATAGAGATAGATTATATTCTGGAACAGTATATTGGTTACATTTTATCCCGGAAAAATAAAGAATCCCCGTGGGAACCAAAAAACCTCAATCCACGCGGACGAAGTTGCGGGCGTCCGCTAGTATTACATATTATTACCCGGAAATATACTTACTGCCATACAATAATTTACTACCAAAACCTCTTCTAAGCAAATCCGTACTTCAAAAACCAGGTAAGATAATAATATTCAGTAACTAACTTTTCATGAAGTAAAATAAAACTATTTTTTATAAGAGAGAAGCAGTTTTGACAGAATTTTGTATAATTCTGCCTTTATTATCCTCATGTACAACCTACAGTTCACCTTTGTCATAAAACTTTGCGTATTCTAATTTAATAATATTTTGTAGCGCAGCGTGCTTAATCCCAAACGTCTAGCCCCGAGCTTAATTTTCCTATTTCACAAACTAAATTTAAAATGACAGCATAAGTTAAAAACAGGCTAAATGACTACAAAGGAAGAGTATTATCTCGTTTCGCTCTCCCAACAAATTGTGTTTTTTATGACGGTGCCCGACTTAGTATGTATTTTGAAAATTCCTTTGGTATCCTATTTCAACTGAGCTACGCTTAAATTAAATTTGGTACAAACAAAACTGGTTTTTTGGTTTAATGTTTTGTAGCAATTTGCGTAATTTTTTATGTAGCTATAATACAAATATTAAGTTAAGCTAAATATAGATCCAATAATTTATTACAATAATAATTATGATTCCAGTTTTCATATCCTCTATGTAAGTATTTATTGCTTAGATTAGTAACTCATTTAGTTTTGAGTATATGACAGTTTTGTCCTTGATTCCCTCACCTGGTTGTCAAAAATGAAACAGTATAAGATGGAAACAGGCTCAGAGTGAGTTAAAGTCCCACAAACAACGACCTCAATTTACATAGACGGGCCCTGTCAAACAAAGAATGTGGGCGTATTTTTAGCAACGCCATCAACGCCATCTAGTCTGAAAAGCGGGAACTTGCTTGCAACATCTTCAATTAAAGCTTGAAAACGTATGACTCGATCATAGATAATATAGGTCATATCCATAGAAGCCGTAAGGCCGGTTAGTAAAAAAAATATCATACAGTTTGCCGCGGATTTCAGAAGATTAAATAACGTTTTTTTGGAAATGTATAATTGTGAATTGAAACACTTACCTTAAAATAAAAATTATACAGTGCCAAACTAATTAAACTTTAGATGTTAGCATAATAATAACAAATTATCTGCACGACGAGCGATCGTGACAGCGCTACGACGGGGACAAAGACAGGCTTATGACAGGTGTCCTCTACTCTAGTACCAACATATATATATCGATGCCCACAAACTTATCCCGGTGACAGCGTCGCTAGAAGATATGAAAATAAAATAAAAACTTACAGGTTCCAATTTTGCCCACAGGACCAGAGAAGTTGTTGGGACTGTAGTCAAGTGTTAAACTTTAAATAGGTATCGCAGTTCAATTAAATCCAATTGCATGTTTCGCAATGTTGTAATCCTCAAGGACTTGCTCACATAATTGTAATGCTTTAATACTAATACACTTTCTACTGTGTTCATAAAACTGAACCACTCTTCATGGCAATCATTTTTTAATAGCCAATATGTCCCACTAGATGCATCTTACGATTTTCATTAACATAACTCATTTTGTCGAGACTAGACTCATAATAATGTGATCCTTACACAGCGCCAGACCTGAGGCTCATAAAACATGAAGTAAAGTCTGCTTATTAAATTTAATTTTATATCAAAATTTTGCTATTATTCTACTTTATGCACCTGATTTTAACATAAATTGGAGAAAAGATGATAGTATCATAGTACGAAAATTTTGATTAAACTTACATCTTTGTGGTAGAGGTGCCCTCTCCCTATCTGGATAATTTTAGATACCGATTGCTTAGCTATCAAGTACATAAATGTATATATTGGTTATCATACGAGTGCCTAGTTACCACCCGACAGGCAAAAGTGTACCGCCAAACGATTTAGCGTTCTGGTACGATGCTGTGTAGAAACCAATTAATAATCGACTAGAAAAGGGAAGAAACGAAGACTTTCAAATATACTTAAATGAACACTCTAGGGATCCAGAAAAAACTTAATTTGGGTTTAATATAACAGCCATACCCGTAACAGGTTAGCCCACTACCACTTTAGACTACGTCATCATCACTTACCACCAGGTGAGATCTCAGTCAAGGGCTAATTTGTAGTGGAATAAATAAAGAAGTCATCAAATATGTATAAGTGAAGTAAATTTAAAATTTAAGATAATTCTTCACTGCCATAATTTTTAAAGACTTTATCGTTTTAATGGACTTCCGCAAAGTAGAGCCTGCTTCTGTCCAACATAATAAGATCTTTTTTAATTCATAATTCATTACCGAGATCCCATTTTGCAATTTATTATTTGCAAATTAATTAATTACTAGCTGATACCCGCAACTTCGTGCTCATGGAATAAGTTTTTTTAATTCCCACAGGAACTCTCTTATTTTCCAGGATAAAAAGTAGCCTATGTCACTCTCCAGGTCCTCAACTATGTCCCTGCAAAAAATCACGTCGATCCGTGGTTCTGTTGCGGCGTGATTGAAGGACGAATCTAAAACCAACAAACAAACACTTTCGCGTGGATATTTTTGGGATGATTAAATTACTTTGTTGTATTATTTTTCTATATCTATAGCTATTCTAATATTTACCTAATGATATACCTAATATTATGTATCTACGTAATTATTAGGTTTTTGTCAAGCTGCTGCAATCCGTCAAACTAGTCAGACCCGGTGGCCAAAATTGAAACTAATGTTTATGCCTGTTAAGTTTTTTTAAATTTAATTTTACATACTAGCGACGCTATAACCGGGTCAGATAAGTTTGTCAGACTATAACATTATCGTTAGAAACTAAAAAAATGTGCACAGACTACAAACTCTTAATATAAAAGTTACTAAAAAAAACCGGCCAAGTGCGAGTCGGACTCGCGCACCGAGGGTTCCGTACTCAAGAAGTAGGTATAATTACCTTTGTTAATGAACCGCAAAACTAACTTTGTTTGTAGATGTTTACTGTTAATATCAAAAAATTACGTTTGTTGTATGGGAGCCCCCCTTTAATATTTACTTTATTGATATTTAATTATTTATTTTGAAAGGTATACAAGTTAATATTCTGTGAAAATTTGAACCGTCTACCTGTTACCGTTTTTAATATTGAGCAAAAAAATACGAAAAAAACACGTTTATTGTATGGGGACCCCCTTTAATATTATATATTTTTTTAATTTTTAGTATTTGTTGTTATAGCGGCAACGGAAATACATCATTTGTGAAAATTTCAGCTTTCTAGCTATCACGGTCTATGAGATACAGCCTGGAGACAGACAGACAGACAGACAGACAGCGGAGTCTTAGTAATAGGGTCCCGTTTTTACCCTTTGGGTACGGAACCCTAAAAAGTCCTATCAAAATGAATGTCTCTTTTATGGCCTCGTGTTTTGTCTGTTGCCTCAATTCTCTTAACTAATTGATTTGTTCTGGCACGTCAAGGCTCTGACTGGGACATTGCTGTAGTATCCCCTTAATCAAACAAAATTCTTCGGGCAACATTATTGTGTTTGTAATGCTGATAATTATCAACTCTTCTTTCCTATTCTCTCTATTATCGGACCATCTTTTTACTTTCCAAAATTTTATCTGTACAGTTTGTCGAATCACTATCGGTAAAATATTTTTTTACTGCTACTTTATTTTTATCCCGGAAAATTTAAGAGTTTCCGAGGGAACCAAGATAACTCAATCCACGTGGACGAAGTCAAGGGCATCAGCTAGTAATATTATAATCAATAAATAATTTTGCCAGTCTCGTTTAGACAAATATTCAGTTACATTTGACATTGATAAATTGTTTCAGCCAATAGTATTGGACAGTCGGCATAATTAATTAAGCATATGGACTGGTGTGGAGTCTATTTATACAACCCATTGTGATGTCAATTGTAGGTTAGTTAATTTATCTACTACTAGCTGATGCACGCAACTTCGTTTGATGGAATAAGTCTTTAATTCCCACGGGAACTCCTTAATTTTGAGGGATGAAAAGAAGCTTATGTCACTCTCCAGGTCCTCAATTATACCCATGCAACAAATCACGTCGATCGTGTTGTGACGTGATTGAAGAACAAACCGACAAACCAAGAAACAAACACACTTTCGCATTTTTAATATTATTATGATCTACCTATAAAGTTTAAAATGATACACTGAAAAACTTGTTTCTTATAAATTAACACCTTGACAACAGCTGTGTTAAGTAAATAAAATATTCTTATTCTAATTAGAGCCTCACTAATTAAATGGTTCAAAGTTTGGACTGAAATCCAAAAGTACTGTGTAAGTATTACATTAATTGTACAATTGACGAATTTCTTAGTGACAAAGTTGTATGGAAGCAATCGACTTTGCGTACACACGTAGTATTTAATTAAACACACTAATTAAAGCAGAAGATGGAAGAATAGTAATCAGTGATAATTATTCAACTTTTACTGACGTTGTTTTTGGTGACTGAGTTAATGAAGTTAATTAAATAAGAGTTTTTTATAAATTAAAATCAACGATTCGAACCAACTCGAATACCTACTAATGGACTTGATAAAATATATTTTTACACAGCTTCCTCAATGCTTTGTTTCAATAAAACCTGTTTTATAGAATCGTTAGAGGTAACGAAAGGGTTTTGTTTATGGTCCATTAATGAACTTCGTACAAAGTGATTGCCTTCGAACCCTCTTTTATACCCTAATTGGTAAGGGTATCTAAAATTAAACAACACTTTTCTTTGTTTAGATTAATGAAGTTGTAAATTTTGATTATCTATATATATATATATAAAATTCAAAGTCCTGACTGACTGACTAACTTATATATCAACGCACAGCCTAAACCGCTAGGGTTAGAGACTTGAAATTTTGACAGTAGCTTCCTTTTATGACGTAGGCGCGCACTAAGAAAGGATTTTTCAAAATTCCACCCCTAAGTGGGTGAAATAGGGGTTGAAAGTTTGTATGAAAGTCCGTCATTTCTCAAGTTATATCCATGAAACTTGATATATGAGTTACCGGTAAAAAATAAAAAAATACGTGTTTCACAGTTTTTGAAAATTCTACCCCCGAAGGGGTGAAATAGGGGGTGAAAGTTTATATGAAAGCCCTTCATAACTCAAGATACTTCTCAAGTTGTGTCAATGAAACTTGGTATTTTGGCTTTCGGTATAATATAAAGAAGTACGTGTGTCACAGTTTTTCCAAATTTCACCCCCAAACGGGTAAAATAGGGGTTGTAAGTTGGTGTAAAAGGCCGGCGTTTTTCAAGTTATAGCCATGAAACTTGACGTTTGGACAACGGGTTTAAATTATGAAATACACATTTCACAGTTTTTGAAAAGCTTTCCCAAAGACCGTTAAATAGTCCTTCAATCACGCTGCAACAGAGCAATGGATCGACGTGTTTTTGCATGGGTTCTTTTTATCCCGGAATTTTAAGGAATGCCTGTGGGAGTTAAAAAACTTATGCCACGCGAACGAAGTCGCGGGCATCCGCTAGTATTTTATATTTTGGGATCAGGGTTCAGGTCTACAAAGAGAAATTTAGGTATTAAGGCTATTGTATAATTTATACCTACAATTTAAAAAGAAAACTTTTTCTTACAAATTATTCTTATTTTTTTTGCCATCTTAACCCTCCTAGCGTAAATTTGACAACTAGTGGTCTTAAGGGTGTTTCCGGGATTCTAAAAATATCCCTTGGTCCGATAAAATTGTAATAATTTTATATTTGGAACAAACCACAAGTATTATCAAAATAGGTACATTTATAAGATTCATTGAATTTTTCATATCCAGAATCTTGGAAACAAAGAGTTATTGAACTACTACTACTACTATAAAGTACTAGATTCTATTCTACAGTCGAACTGCAACATTTGTCCGAAGTTTACGTACATATGAATCTGTTTTGGAAACTTTGATATTATAGTGATTGAGATTCTCATGTGTCATGAATATTGCATGCTTTTGTACAATACTAGTGTCCTCTTGCAAACTTTGTAACTTTAGTGTGTGAGTTATTGTGGCTTCTATCTATTCAATTGGAGCACAATAGTTCCGCAAAATGTAAGTTTAAATTAATAGATAACAAGTCAGACTGAATCCTTTGTTTTCAACGACCTCAAGTTACATAGACGGGGCCTGTCAAACAAAGAATGTGAACTTATATTTTTATTAACGCCATCTAGTCTGAAAAGCGGGACAGCACTATAGCGGGGGCAAGGACATGGTTATACAGGTGAGGGGCACGCCATACAAGTCGGACGCCAAACTTTTTTCTATGAAAGGGCCCTATCAAGTTACAACACTAATATCGATGTTTGTTTTACATTCAACTTTTCTCTCTCTCTCTTTATTGAAGAGCTTAGTCACTCAGTGACTGTGTGTATTCATCTTTAGGAGCCAACTTTTTCGCACGCCCAATTATGTTTACTAAACGATGTCACAGTTTTGTATTGGAAATTGAGTCAAATACTTTTTAGATTTTTTATCAGTTTTCTTTTGCCACTGAAAAATTTGAAATTACTCTGCTTGGTTTAGTATGACTATCAGATATATATTAAATACTAGCTGATGCCCGCGACTTCATCCGCGTAATTTAAATTTTTTTAGATTTCCGCAGGAACTCCCTAATTTTCCGGGATAAAAAGTAGCCTATGTCACTCTCCAGGTCCTCAACTATACCCATGCCAAATATTACGTCGATCCGTTGCTCCGTTGCGGCATGATTGAAGGGCAAACCAACAAACCAAAAAACAAACTGATTTTCTCATTTATAATACTAGATGACTAGATGATGCCCGCGACTTCGTCTGCGTGGATTAAGGTTTGTGATTCCCACGGGAACTCTTTAATTTTCCGGGATAAAAAGTAGCCTATGTCCTTCCCCGGGATACAAGCTATCCCTGTACCAAATTTCATCAAAATCGGTTGAACAAATGGGCCGTGAAAGCGTAACAGATAGACAGACAGACACACTTTCGCATTTATAATATTAGTATGGATTAAGTATGATAATATGATTAGACAATTTCACCAAAATAACCATAAACAACCCACCTACAGTAAAAATATAATCTTAATTTTTTAACAAATTGGAAAAATAATTTACTAAAATTAAATAATGTGCGACAACACATCGCGTACAGCTATCAGTGCCATCGATCTGGATGGATTAAGTCCCTCATGCCTTCATGGCGCGGTTAATATTGTATGAGTAATGTAAATATAGATGCGACAGAAAATATTGAACAAACTCCTCCTCCGACTCCAGGCCATACTGCCAACGCTTAAAACAATACTTAAGCAATATTACTCGTACCTACTCAAAATGACAGTTCGATGTCACGTGCCTCGACGTTCCTAAAATAAGGATTATAATTCTAAAACACGAAAATCAACAAGTTGGCAGTGGCCCCAGTTAGCACTTGATTGGATGGGTGACTTTCTGTTACTGAGCCCTTTGGCTGTCCGTGCCTCGGAGAGCACGTTAAGCCGTCAGTGTCAGTACTAGTAATCACAGAAATTTGATACCTAATATACTTTTATGCGAAAGTATCTGGGAACCCACCGCAATTTTATACCAAGAAAAATGTTACCATTTTAAATTAAAATGGTAAGTAATTTAAAATTTTAATATAATAAACAATGAAAAGGGCACGACAAAAACAACCAACCATTTTTGAATTGAAATTGAAATAAAAGGTATCAAGTACGTTTGACGACTTCCGTGGCGCAGTGTTGTGCGCTGTTGTCTTAACGTCTGGAGGAACCGGGTACGATTCCCGGCAGGGTCAATTTGGGAATTTATAATTTCCGAATTTTCCCTGGTCTGGACTGGTGGGAGGCGTCGGCCGTGGCTAATTACCACCCTACTGGCAAAGACGTACCGCCAAGCGATTTAGCGTTACCGCACGATGACGTGTACAAACCGAATAGGGGTATGGGTTTAATATAACTGCCATGCCCCTAAAAGGTTAGCCCGCTACCATCTTAGAGTGCATCATCACTTACCATCAGGTGAGATCGCAGTCAAGGGCTAACTAGTAGTGGATAAAAGAAACGTGTACTATAAAATATTTATACCCCAAGATATTCGGTACGCATCACTTTCGTACCAATAAGCTGCCGAAATCCTAATGGAGAATGGATCGACAGTGATTCGAGTGTATCCATTGGGGATGATGGATGGACCGATGTTCAGCCACTAGGTGCTATTCATAACGTTATTGGCCTGAGTGAGCTGTTGTTGGTTTACTAGTGATGAATTAATACTATTCTTGTAGCTACTATTATATCTGTAGTACCTTTTTAGGGTTCCGTAGCCAAATTTGGCAAAAACGGAACCTTATAGATTCGTCATGTCTGTCTGTCTGTCTGTCTGTCCGTCCGTATGTCACAGCCACTTTTTTCCGAAACTATAAGAACTATACTGTTGAAACTTGGTAAGTAGATGTATTCTGTGAACCGCATTAAGATTTTCTTACAAAAATAGAAAAAGAAAAAAAATTTTGGGGGTTCCCCATACTTAGAACTGAAACTCAAAATTTTTTTTTTCATCTAAGCCATACGTGTGGGGTATCTATGGATAGGTCTTCAAAAATGATATTGAGGTTTGCAATATCATTTTTTTTTAAACTGAATAGTTTGCGCGAGAGATACTTCCAAAGTGGTAAAATGTGTCCCCCCCCCCTGTAACTTCTAAAATAAGAGAATGATAAAACTAAAAAAAATACCTATATGATGTACAATACCATGCAAACTTCCACCGAAAATTGGTTTGAACGAGATCTAGTAAGTAGTTTTTTTAATACGTCATAAATCGTAAACTGCAATTTACCTTTCATTCAATCAACTCAAATATTTAAAAAAAACATAGGTTTGTACGGAACCCTCGGTGCGCGAGTCCGACTCGCACTTGGCCGGTTTTGATACTTATATTATAAATGCGAAAGTTTGGATGGATGGATGTTTGTTACTCAATCACGTCAGAACGGCAAAACGGATCTGGAATAAATTTGACACAGAGATAGTGATAGTCTGAAACAAAAAATAAGCTACTTTTAGTCCCGGAAAATTAAAGAGTTTTCGCGGGCACCAGAACATCAATCCGCGCGGACTTCGCGGGCATCAGCTAGTTGACCGATAAATAAATTGGAATAAAAATAGTTTGAAGACGATATCGACCTCAATTCCATTGAAAGGTTTTATCCATATTTTTACACCCACACATCAGATGTCCTAGACAAAATACCTTTATCAAGTCCATCAAAGGGAAATGATGTTTATTGCTAAAAGTATTTATTTGGATTAGGATGTAATAAATGTCCCGATTTGTGTAGGTGTATAATTTTATATTTAAGTAACAAAATATTTTTGAGTAAGTTTATTATAACTCTTTTAGGCCTTAGTAGTGTACCTACTAGCCGATACCTGCGACATCGTCCGCGTGGTTTAAGTATTTTTGATTCCCGCGGTAACTCCTTAATTTTCCGGAATAAAAAGTAGCCTATGTCACTCTCCAGTTAGTCAACTATACCCATGAAAAAAATTACGTCAATGTTGCGGCCTGATTGAAGGACAATCCTACATACAAACACACTTCCGCATTATTATAATATTAGTTTGATTCATTTTACGTGTTAATATGTATTTATATTAGTTTTGTATACAGATAATAACTTGTTATTTAACATAAAAAAATATGTATAATGAGGTAAATTCTGACCTTTTCTATTATGAAGGCTACGTCAAGAAGATAGACTACCCAAACATTTTCTGACTCTCAATACTTTAATAAGTTGGACTGGATTGTAAATTGAAGTCCCCTTTCATATAACCCAACTCTTCGTCGCGAAAACTACTAGAATAATTCAATAGAACACAAAGGCTTTTAATAAATAGATTCGCTGGCGTTCGATACGTATAATTAATTATGCTGACTGTCCGTCGGGATTAGCTAGAGCACTTTGTCAATGTCAAATGCACTGAATATTTGCTAAACTTGCTTCCGAGCCAATAAATAATGAATTTATTACGTTTTGACAATTCCATGATTTATACGACGTTGTTTGGTTAATATTAATAAAGTTATTCAGTTACTAGTCATCGTACTCATTGCTGAGAGTCTTGATCCTTGAGCCAACTTTCTCTTTTACAATGTGCTGGATTTACGAGACCAACGTGGATAGATGATGTGCAGTAATTCTGCAGGTCTATTCTCTAATTTGGTGGCTATCAAAAAATTGAAGCAACTGAACTGATTTATTATATTTTTTTTATCCATTGAAGATTTGCTATGGAATAAAAATAACATTTTCATAGCAAACCTTCAATGGATGAAAAATATTTAAGAGTAGCTTATTTGTAACAACGCATCGCAGGCTACGTCCTCTTAGCTTATTTATTTTTAACTAGCTGTTGCCCGCGAAATCGTCCGCGTTGTTTAAGTTTTTTTTTTTCCCGCGGGAACTCCTTCATTTTCTGGGATAAAAAGTAGCCCATGTCACTCTCCAGGTCCTCACCTATACAACAAAAAGAAAGAATTAGCGAAATTGGTCCAGCCGTTCACGCGTGATGCCGTGACCAAGGGAAACAGGGATTCATTTATATATATATATATTATATATATTATATATATATATATATATATATATATATATATATATATACTACGCAAAGGCTTCATGACAGAATTGTTCTACTTTGTTTGATCATACATCAACCGGATCTTATTCTTACTACTAATAAATTGCATTGCACGGTGCCCGTTGGTAGTAAAACTATTCCTAGAAATTGACGCTAAACTAGACGCTAAACTCACTTTTATATTTAGTTGTACACACTTACACATCGGACAAATCATCGTAGTCCACCAACGTTTAAGTGTATTGTATTTTACCGTAACTCCACCATCAACTAGAAGAAAATTTGCGCTTAGTTCGAGAGGAGCAAGAAATATTAGTAATCCTTACCTTGGCTGATGGCTGATATTCTATAAAAATATAATTGGGGGACATTATGCTCAAAGTTGACGGCAGCAAAATTTTCTCTTTAACTTCCTTTCAAAATTTCTAAATAGCTTTTAACGTTCCGGAACCTAACCTCACGCCCATTATTAAAAATACATCGCGCGACGTTTTTTCGCAACGTCACAAGTTCTCGTGACATTAATAAATGGGGCTAAGAAGCGTTGCTTAGGCAAAAATGGCGAACAGAGGCGGCGAGTGGGAAAATTAAAGAATGAGGTCGCTAGGATCTAGATCTCAATTTATGGGATGCTAGACGAAGCCCGTGACATTAGGTTTTTTGAAAACCTCTCGGGAAATCTATGAATACAAGAAAATAAATCTACCATTATATTATAATCATTGTAAAAATAATTTCTAATAATAATTCAGTTATTTCACACCTGACAATGATTATCGCGTTTTTAAGACATCTTTTTGGTTATTTACCAAAATAATTTACATTGTGTGGTACGGAACCTTTTGTGCGCGAGTCTGATTCTCACTTGACCGGTTTTTTCATTGCTAGGTGTTAGCTACGTCGTAGCCGTTTGCTACGCCGTATCCTAACAGTATGAAAGATTTTTGTTCTACTTCACTTACTTTTGTTCTTCTTAATGAAACAACCGCATCGTACAGGAAACATGTTTCATCGTGTCGCGGTAGTCTGTGCAACGCAGCTTTCCGACTTTTTTCCGCCATACAATTTTTATCAGCAGTGTGATTTCGCCCTTAATTAAAAGCAAGCAAACGAGAAGGCGGATCAGTGAAAATAAACTATATATTTGCAGATTCAAAGAAACAGTCAATGCGTTGCCGGTATTTTTGAATTTTTTGATCCACCCTTTGAAGAAGCTATAATATTATTACCAAAATTTTGGGGAAACACCGCTGTAAATAGGTTAAACTCATCGCTTTAGCGATTTTGCGTTTGTAATTGAGTGCATTCGCTAAAGTACAGTAAGCGAATGTGGGTCGTGCAAGACTCTTCTTGGAACATTTCCAAGGGATTTCTAGGCCTCATGTAGAAAAACCTTAACCTCATTGGGGAACAATATTTGGTTAAATTTAACTGTTGTTATAGAACAAGAGTGAGGTGGTAAGATGAAGGTCTATTTTTTAAGACAATTTTTGTTTATGTTGATTGACTCAGTTTTATGCGAGGATTATTAATTAACTGTAACTATGCCCTTAACGTTGCCTCGTTGGTCTAGTGGTTAGCATAGTCGACTGCGGATCATCGAGGTCCTGGGTTCGATTCCCGGTCGGACATAAAAGTCAGGTATTGGGTTTTTCAATTAAGAAATTCTCAGTGCCAGCCCGGAGTTGGAAGTTGGCGGTGTTTTACCCCCGTGCCTCGGAGAGCACGTTAAGCCGTCGGGCCCGGTTAATATCACTAACATGATAATAATCGTTAAAGCCCGCCAACCCGCATTGGACCAGAGTGGTGGGTCTAAGCTCTAGTTCCCGCTCTCCTATGAGAGTGGAGGCCTGTGCCCAGCTGTGGGACGTTAATAGGCTGTAGTGGTGGTGGTGGGTGGTGGATGCCCTTAACAGGCTAGCCCGCTACCATTTTAGACTGCATAATCACTTACGATCAGGTGAGATGGCAGTCAAGATCTAACATGTAGCGGATAAATAAAACGTCGGAATCGAAAGAAAAAAAAATACTTATAGCATTTTGTTAATAATAATTGCTATAAAAATGCCAACAAAATTGATATAAACTTTCAGTACATCATACTCATTAAATACAACGGCCGTAATACCACAGCCGGAAACATAAATCCAAAACTAATGCTCACCCGGGCTCGGGAACGATCTCGGTCATTTTGGCCCCCTGTTCCAAAAATTTACTAATGTTGTTCCAAACAGCAACCCGATTGTGTAAGGAAATCGTAATAGTGATCGTTTGCCACGTATAAAAGCATGTAGGTATAAACTCTTTAAACTGTACGAGTAATACGTTTCTAGCTGCCAAATTATTACGATTTGCTTAGACACTTGGGCCACAGGGATAGCATCTACAGATCTACGTCTACAGATGTGCACGTGTATTTGATTGCCGAAATAATCATTCTAATATTATTATAAATGCGAAAGTGTGTTTGTTTGTTGATTTATTGGTTTGTTAGTTTGTCCTTCAATCACGCTGCAACGGGTCAACTGACCGACGTGATTTTTGACATGGGTATAGTTGAGGATCTGGAGAATGACATAGGCTACTTTTAATCCCGGAAAATTAAGGAGCTCCCGCGGGAATCAAAAAAACTTTAACCACGCGGACGACGTTCCGGGGCATCAGCTAGTATTGTAATAATATTGTTTTCTTTATTAGTGAAATTTGTAACAATTCTTTGAGAAAATAAATTCTTCAACCTGAACCTGATACACCGACTTTTAGGCACGTGGCTAAGCGTCTGATCAATCTGAACCACGATGTTGATTGTGGATCACGGATACCGATCCAGATGCACTTTATATCGGGCTTCTTACACTTGAGACTTCGAACATGGCTTGGCCATAATTGGCTTACTTTTCAATCAATAAAAAACGTTTTATGTTCCCAGTCCAAGCCGGATTATAAATTCGACTTGTTGGCACATCCGAAGCTGCTAAAGACGTAAATCCGCGAAACATTCCTCAACTTCCTAATGGACACTCCAAATTACTGTTAAGTTGATTCAAAGAGCATTAAAACCCAAGTTTGGGAGTGAAGACAGTTACGAATACTTGAAAAGTTGCCAGAGGTTTACGGGATAAGTAATTCTATTATGAGTTGTTTTATTACACGCTAATTGGAACGAATGACTTTTATTTTTGGCTCAAAATATTATTAAGTCCCGAGCGAATTGAATGTGCAAAATTAGGTTCTAATTTACCTAATATTATTTATTTTCTTCATGATCTATACTAATATTATAAATGCGAATGTTTGAATGTATTGATGAATGTTTGTTACTCAATCACGCCAGAACGGCTAAACGGATCTAAATGTGCACAGAGATTAAAGTCTGGAATTACAAAGAGGCTGCTTTTTATACCGAAAAATTAAAGAGTTACCACGGGAACAAAAAAACCTCAATCCAGGCGGACGAAATTACGGTCATCAGCTACTTTATAACCTTAGTATCCAGATTTTCTAATGTAAACAAACAAGTTGTTAAAGAAAAGTTGTCAAAGCGAGATCATAAAATTTTATCTCCCGATCTCCTTTGATTTATTAAGGGTCGACGTGTTTTGACCTTGTTCTGTTTATTGGATGAGCAATCAATGCTTGGAAACAATTGGAGGAAAGGATTGATTAATGAAAGGGCTACGTTTCGGAGATTTGTCTCGCTGTTGTCGTCTGAAATGAATTTGTTTGTGATGGATGAAATGATTTTATTTATCGTGTTGACTGAAGATAATAATTGTTATGATGAAAGTTGTACGACTTAAAAAACACTAGCTTAAGCCTGCGACTTCGTCCGGTTCTAGAAATCCCATGGAGACTTTGATTTCCCGGGACAAAAAGTAGCTTTAGATATTTAACTATATCCATGCAAAATATCATGTGGATCTGTTGCGGCATGATTGAAGGACAAACAAACTTACTTATGCATTTATAATATTACGTGAGACTTTGATATTCATTATATTGATCAATATTTGCCTGTGGACGTCTACTTTATCACTATATTATTATCACTGATAAAATGATAAATAGTCGTCAAAGCCCGCCATCCCGCATAGGAGTAGCGTGGTGGGTATACGCTCTAATTCCCACTCTCATATGAAAGTGGGGGCCTGGGCCTTAGTGGTGGGTTTTAGTGGTGGTGGTGGTGGTCCACTGTTAAAGTACTTGTACTATTACCTATTCTGAGGTTAAACGTATGTCCTTCCAAGTGAACGCCACCATACTATGTTCTCATCCTTCTCTTTTATCCGCTTTTCAAACTCGAACTCAAATGTTTTTTATTCAAATAAACTTTCAAGTGCTTTTGAATCGTCGAGTGAATCTACTATTCTTTTTTTTCTCAGGCAAAGATGCAATCGTACCCAATCTCTAAAAAGAGAAGATAACAAGAAAGAGGAGAGAAAGTAAAAAAGGGTTCAAAGAAATTCATACAGATAATATTTTTTTAAATGATATTAAGCCTGTTCTTTTTCACAAAAAGTTTCATTTCATTAGTAGTAGTTCAACATCAAAATGTTTATCCAACATCAAAAGAAGTAAGTAACCAATAAGCTAAGCACGTAAAAAAGGGTTGAAAGAAGAGATTTATGTGGATTTAATAATAAAGAAAAGTGCTTTCATTATTATCCAAGCATTATACTTAGCGTCAAACCTTCAAGTCTAATAAATCAAAAGGACAAATTGCTTCGTCGTTTCGGTATAATTTCCCCGGCTAGTTCTCACGGACGACGAATAGGTAATTCAGCCTTCAAAATGGTAAATAGCTTTGGAAAGTAGTCTTAGAATAAAACAGCTTTCTTTAACTCTTGTGCGGCTATACATGGGAAGCTCTATTTACGACGACTTCCTTTACTTTTTGACGACCTCCCTGACGCAGTGGTGAGCGCTGTTAAATAAGCGGGAGGCGCCGGGTTAGATACCCGACAGGGTTTTTAATTAGACTTTATGATTTCTGAATTTTCTTGTTTGGCTAGTTGGCTACCTCACCGGCAAAGATGTGCCGCCAAGCCATAAAGAGTTTCAGTACGATGTTGTGTAGAAGCCAATTAGGGATACGGGTTTAATGTAACGGCCATACGCCTAACGGATTAGCCCGCTTCCGTCTTAGCATGCATCTTCATTTACCGCGGTAAGGGCTAGCTTGTAGTGGATAAAAAAATCTAGATAACTTTTAGTTTAGGCCACAGCCAAAAGTTGCATCTGAATTGTCTTCGTCGTCGTTCAACCTTCACTGCTAGACATAGAGCACAGAGCACGGTCTTGCGCCGCCTGCATGCTTATATACGCATGCAGAGTGAGATCCCAAGCGAGTCAATATTTTACAAACGTATTATCTGTTACCTATTCTGTGGTATTTGTTTAAGGATTTGATACATGCTTACATGTCAAAAAGCATGTATGAACGCTTTATTAAACAGTTCGAATAATACGTTTATGGTTCTCAAATGATCACAATTTCTGTAGACAATTGGGCCTCTGATAAGTCAAGTTAACGAATGCTACCATCAGATGTGTGGAATGGCGTTATATCGAAATCGACAGCTAACCTCACCAAAGCATTTAATAGATAAAGTCTTGAATATTAATTATAAAATCGGTTTTGGGATATACAACAAATTTAAAAAAAAAATGCCGCGTTTTGAACTATTAAATTATATCGTTATTTGCCTCAAGTGCCTTTCTTAGTAATATTATTTTCATCTTAACACAAAATAGTATTAACATTTTGAAGATCACCGTTAGACATAAATTCGAAACAATTAACTCAATTAACCCGCTCTTGAGTATAACAGAATATTAAATCAAAAGTTCAAACTCTATTATGAAGTTAAGTTTTGAAGAACACGCAATTTATAAACTATTCAATTGAATATTGATACCTACAATATTGTTAAAGTTACATAAAATAGATAATTGGAAGGAACCCGTTTATTCGTATTTAGCTACTAAGTGATGCTCGCGACTTTGTCCGCGTAGATTGAGTTTTTGTAATTCCTGGGGGAGCTCCCATCAAAACTAATAAAATCGATACTAATATTATAAATGGAAAAGTGTGTCTGTCTGCTACGATTTAACGGCCCACCTTTTCAACCGATTTTGAAAAAATAGAGGTAGGTTACACCCCGGGCGAAGTCGCGGGCATTAGCTAGTGTCTTTAAATTGCGGGATAAAAAATTGTTGCCTTCATTTAAACCAAACAGGTACATTCATTGTGGTGTAAAGGTGTAACAAACATACAAACATACAAATAATATTAGTAAGATATAGATAGGGTTAGTTTCCATTAGCAAGGAATAGCTAAGCAGGTCAGGCGGCTGGCTGCCTAAAGTGTTTGTTGATGGAATCCTTGAAAGGTTCGGAGTGCCCCGTGATGGATAGTATTTTCATTCAAAACACTTTATTATTAGTCAGCGCTGACCTCCCTTTTTTTATTCGTTGAAATTTATGCTTTTGTTTTAGCGTACTTCTTTTATTGGGGGTGCTTACTTTTATTGTTAAATAAAATGGGTAAAAAAGTAGGTAACTGTTTTAAGATAGGTTATTTTTTTATCCACTACAATTAGCCCTTAACTGTAAACTCACCTGATGATATACTATGTATGATGCAGTATAAGATGGAAGCTGGCTAACATATATTAAGCCCATCGGTTTCTACACGGAATCTTACCGGAACGCTAAATCGCTTGGCGGTACGTCTTTGCCGGTAAGGTTAGACCAGAGAAAAGTCAGAAATTATAAAGTCCAGAACTGACCCTGCCGGGGATCGAGCCCGGGACTGGTAGGTTACTGTTTTAAGATAGGTAGTTAATTGATTTTTTAATTACATACCTGTTAGAACTATTTTATTTTTCTAAGATGAAAATTCCTGTGCCCGTATTCTCGTCTATGCTCAGCGCGGCCTCGTGACCTTACCATTACAAAGGGCCAATACAGCTTTGTCGTGAAGTTATTATAAATACTATAAGATCATCATGCCATAACAGACAACGGATCGCCGTGATTTTCTCATGGGTAGTTGAGAGCCTGGAGAGTGACATAGGCTACTTTACATCCCGGAAAATCATTGAGTTCGCCCGAGATTTTTAAACCTAAATCCACAACAAAGTTGGAGCCAGCATCTATTAACATACACACAAAGTTAAATCCAAAATACATCGGCGACATAAACAAAAGTATTGAGGTTGTATCAACATAAAGCGGGTAAAACAATCTCTTTTGGTCGTATTTAAATCCCGAAATACATCTTATTAACGTAAGTAAGAGCACAGCTGTTGATCACCCTAAGCCTTCCACTTGACGGATTGCTCAAGATTAACAACTGCTTCTTTGCGCCTGACCCGTTTACATTGCGTCGAAACGATCTGAAAAGAATTTTGTTCCCCTAGGTGTACGTAAAACGTACAATGCTTTGTTAGTGCTTGATTACAATCTTCTTTATATAAAGAATTGATGAGGTCTAAAGGTTTAGTATAGGTAAAGAAATGCGGCATATTTAGCGTTAAACTGTTGTCATGACAATGCTACTTCATTAACTGATAGACGTTCACCTGCTTAATATATTTCCACACTAAAGTTAGTTGTAGGATATTTAACATGCCGTATTTTTCTTCCATCTACCGGCTCTCTTCTTCTGGCTCTCTACTATTTAAATCTTACGTCCAATACGCTACGGTACGTCCGATATGCTTTTTGTTAGGAAGTTTCTATTCCAGCACCTTAAGCGCTCTTTCTTTTAACTTACATAGCAAGAGTTGTAAAGATGAAGAGGTACTGCAAAGTAAGGCAGAGGGATTCGAGGAATCGATAGACGTTGGCGTCCCAAGGATCCAAGACGGCTCCTCACTGGAAAGTTTAACTTTTAAAAGAACAAACCTCAAGATGTTGTTGGTTCTTATCGGAAGGAAGGATATAATATACTTAAAACTGTGGTAGATTCAATTGACATTTCAAAAGCTTATTGCGGTAAAAAAATCTTTCGAATTTGAGTAAAATTTATTAGTCCGATCGACATTATGTACACAGGTCTCGGTTGCGAAAATACAAACCCCGTTGTTATGCTACTGCGGCACTTCAAAAGGGATAAATTGTGAGCCATACAGAACGTAATTAACGATGAGATTAAAATGTATGTTTTTAGCTCAGGTTCGTCCCCAATTGGTTGTTTGAGCTGTGAATTAGGGTCTTTACTTAGGGGATTGTAAACGAATTATCCTTTCAGCTAATTCAATTTTGTTTTTTTTAATTTTTCGCTTAAAGCTCTTCGCAAATGATAAATATCAATCAAAATAACTAAAGAACGCAAAAAAGTGGCCCCTCCTTCACTCCTTTAGCCAATTTATGCCCTGCACTGTGATGTTGCCCCTAACGAAGTAGAACTAGTACGTTTGTGTTTAGCATTCACCGTGACTTAAACACAATAGTAATATAATTAAGCATGGAATTACACTAGAGACTTCAAAAATATAGACGTAAACATTAGCGCAAAATCTTGTGCTGTGTTTTTAACTTTGAATAAACTAATTTTGATTGGATTCGAAGCTTAAAGTAATATAAGGAAAGCTAATTTATTTTAAGTAAATTGTTCTTTGTTGCAGGCGAATTCTTGAAAGTGCTGGGATAAACAAGTATAGAACGGTGAGTCCTTGACTATAAGTTTATTATCTGCTTGTAAATTTTATAGCTTTTTCAATCAAAAACATAATATTATATGTATCTACACAACGTACAGCCATACAAATAAATATAACTCGGAATTTTTTGTTGTTAAAAAAATTGCTAAGCCTCTGGTCCGCTATCAGAACATTATACTCATCTGTATAGATAACTATAATTATTGTATCGCGTTAGTTATGGTGGAAGAATTAACATTGAAACTGTGAAAACGAACCTAATCTAAACTTTAGACGGAACTGTTTCTTTAAGTATCGCTAACTAGAAACTAAAAAGTTGAAAACAACTGCAACACACGTAACAGAACTGCAAACGAGTAAAACAATGCTGGCGAACAAAAAATATAGTGCTACACTGAAAAACAGTGGCTATACGGATTCGATGAAAAATCCAATATTTCGAACTATACCATTTCCATAGACACAGATAGAGTCCGCTTCCATTCTCTATGGATATGCGAATATTTTGTCATATTATTTTGTGTTTTTTCGTATAAATACGAATGTGAAATTCACACACTCGTTTTCTTAAAAAAACGCCTGTGATATTAAAATTGTAATAAAAATGGAAGTAATGATAGTAGTCCTCTAGTGGCATAGTTGCAGACACATTCTTTTAAAATTTTAAAAACACATTCATTTCTTATCTAAGCAATGTAATATCATACATTTCCATATTTATAAGTATAAGTTTCACTGATGGCCGCGGGACTTACACACTATATTTGTATGATATATCTAGATTTGATTAATTGTAGTAACTAATTATATTTATAAAACCTTTACTTTCCCAGATTTCATCAAAATCAGCTAAATAGCGACTTTAAAAATAACTGATAAACAGACAAAATATATTCGCATTTAAAATATCAGTTTGTATTTTTATATGATTGCTTCTATACCTATGTAGTATGTACCACTGTAGCGTCGAGAGACAACAATGTGACAAGAAAAGTTATTGTAAAAGATTGATCTAAAAGTCGGCATAAGAGATTGCTTGAGCACCTTTGTTACCGCCGCAGATGAAAAGAAATGCTTTCATTTTATCCGAGGCGAAGAAATACCGGGGACACGGGCACTAGGTACATAATAATAGATTGGGTTGCGACAACCTTATGGTTTCAAAGTGATGAGATTTGGTATTAGGTACTTCTTCTCTTCTCAACTTACTCTTATCAAATTAGGGTCACTACTGAGCAAAGTCTCCTCCCGGAATGAGGGGGGCTTTGCAGATTTCACACACCTTCGAGAACATTATGAAGAACTCTTGGGCGTGCAGGTTTCTTTGAAGCAAGTTACATTTTATTTATTAAGACGTACATAACTTCAAAAAGTTGGAGGGGCGTGCCCGGGGCTCGAACCCCGTACAACAGGTCGGGTGTCTTAACCACTAGGCTATCACCGCTTCTAGGTACTTACTAAGACGAAATATTTCAAGGGCGTATTTTAGAGTCAAAGAATTAAAGTTACGAGATTTAAAAATTTAACACAATACCAAATAAAATTATTAATGACTAATAATACTTACAAAAATTATGCGCTGTCCACATCATCGTTAATAAACATAGTTCTATATTTGAAGGTACCTAAGTATGTTCGCAATAATCTCAAATGAATCGACTTATTAAACTGATGCTTGCGACATCGTTCGCATGGAATAAGTTTTTTAATTCCCACGAAAACTCCTTAATTTCCTCTTTAAAACGAAGCCTATATTCTCTCCAGGTCCTCAACTAGACCCGTCGTCTATCCGTTGCCCTATTGCGATGTTATTGAGGCACAAACCAACAAACAGACACACATTCGCATTAATATTAGTTAAGTATGACTTTTTATTAATACACTCGTCTTATAAGTAAAGTATGGCTGTACGAACGATAGAACGGAATCGCCGATGACCAAGACGCATTTTCAACAGACTTCAAAAAAAAGGAAGAGGATCTTAATTCGACTGTTTTTTTTTAATGCTTGTTACCTCAGAACTTTTGACTGGGTGAACCGATTTGAATGATTCTTTTTTTATTTGAAAGGGCATAATTCCCATGTGGTCCCATATAAATTTTATCGAAATCGGTTGAGCGGTTTTTAAAATATCAACAATAAAAATATAAGTACTTTGTATAGCGTGTGCTTGTTGTTGTAAAGTTGGCGCGGGAGTTTGAAGTCGGTTGTTTAAAAATAATTTTTATATTAAATTATTAAATAACACACGCACACACGATTTGTTTCAGAATAAAGTTGATTGAACAATATTACCTACGCAGAATATAGCCTTTTTCCACAAAACTATGCCGCTGTATACTTATATCATTTCCTTTGGGTTATTGCCTATTGAATGGAAGTCTGTTGGCATTTGGAATCCCGTTCTGTAAAGTGATAGGGTTATGCCAATAATAGTGAGTGGAGCTCGAGTCCCTTTATTGACAAAACGCTTGAGACTCGTGTTGTTAAAGGCAGGGTTTTCGGGCTTCTGTTATCCTACAACGGCAAAGCCACAAGGAAGGGTTATGATTTTACCAGTCTATGTATGTATGTTTGTATTTATGTGTGTTCCACCGTATCGTCTACACTACTGAGTCAATTTTAATGGATGAGGTGTCAATAGATTCTTTATTATGGTCCGGGTCTCATAGGACCTACATTTTATACTAACAAAATCGATATGACGGGTTTTACATCCTAATAATGTGGGGGGTATTTTTTGGATGTAGTATATCCGTCATATCGTTTTTTGCTATTAAACTACTTACATTATCAGGGGGCATAGTACCATCGCATGCCCTCTGATAATGTGGCTTAAGGTGGAGCGCGCCTATCTACAAAATGTGCCTTTCATTAAAAGGTATCATATAGGTAAAGTAGTAGCTAGCGGGAAAAACGTAGGTACCTATAGTAAACCATCCATCCAGTGTTTTAAGCTGTGCGTTTATAGATCAGTCAGTCACCTTTTCCTTTAATATATTTATATAAAGATTATAGCAGTGCGTATTAGCAAAGAAAAAGGAATTCGTTCATTACTAAGCGTATTAGTACATAAAATCCATTTTTATCCAGGAAAATTACAGAGTTCCCCGGGGAATTTTATCGGGTCGGGGAAAACATCGATGTACCTGTTACATGATTCGGGATATTTTTAACGCGAATAATTTTCTGTTACGAATTTCACAAAGACAAAACAAAAAGAAGGTCCAACGTGGGATGCTTTGTTAAAAATGACACAAAATTGAACAACGTGAATATTGAATTACCGAATAACTCTACAAGAGTTTGTTTTAACTTCCAATAAATAAATAAAGTAGACGAGTAGGTAGTGTATTTATATTTTTTTTAGATAATACTGTCTACCTACTGTGGCACAGTTTTCACTACTAAACTACTGCTATACTACATGATGACCACGATTTCGTGGATTAAGTTTTTCTTAATTCCCCCGGGAACTTAATTTTCCGGTTTAAATTAGCTCATGTCCTTTTCCGTGATACAATCTATATCTTCCAATTTTCATCAAAAAAGGTTGTAAATTGGCCGATAAAGCGTAGCCGACGGACAGACAGACACATCAATTATATATATTGATGTGTCTGTAATATTTTTTGTTTCGTTATCCAGCTGAAGCCTGCAACATAGTATGTATGAATTTAAAAGCATTAAGCATTAGCAGCAGCAGCGCCTTTATCAACGTACGGTTGCAACATGCATATAATGTATTTGTTATACCTTTAGCAGTTAAGTGCTATCGACTTATGTAAAACGTGCATTAACTGCATGTAGAAATGTCGTCATGCAACGTCCCAAAATCATAAAGAAAAAACGCTATTTAAAATAATAGGCACGTTCAGCTAAGAAACAGTCCACATAAAAATTGCGGTCATAATCGAATCCGCAGTAAATAATATTCATCAACCATTAATACCTACCAGCCGAGATCGGTAAACAAGAACAAAAAAAGGGAAGTTCCCCATAAAACGGAACGAATAAAAGCTTTTAAATCGGACATTGTTTAGTGTCAGCGAAATTGTGTCAATAAAAATAGTTTTTTGTCGGGCCATAAATTTTTTGTGCGCGTGTTGATTTTGCGGATCACCAATAAATCGCTGGGGGATGAATATTGTGCGGGAGTGATCCGGTGCTAAATTTAGAATGTTACGTTGTTATTTTTTTTTATGTTCAGGTACTAGCCGTGATTAATGATCGAATCAAACACAAATTTTCTTTGTTACGTGCATAGCGCTTCCCCGGGATACAATCTTTCTCTGTACCAAATTTCATCAAAATCGGTTGAAAAGATGGGCCGTTAAAGCTTAGCAGACAGACAGATAGTTTCGCATTTATAATATTACTATGGGTAAATATTTCGGCAATCAGATGTGGGTACGTACATTTATACGTTTCACTCTAAATGTACCCTCACATATTGACTACTATCTGATGCCCGCGATGCGCGTGGATCGACGTTTTGCAATTCCCGCGGGAAATCTCTAATTTTTCGCCTATGTGCTATTCCAGACTATAATCTATCTCTGTGCCAAATTTCAGCCAGATCCGTTCAGTTGTTGGGGTGTGATTGAGTAATAAACATCCATACATCCATCCATGCATCCATCCAAACTTTCGCTTTATACTATATATTTATAATATTATGTAAGATAAGAATATTATTCAACAAAGAGTTTCCAGTTAAATTGACTCCATTCTGTACCAAATCGAACAGTTCAATTTTCGAATAATAAAAATCCCACAAATGTCCCACAAAATACAGTCCCACAACCAAAAAGATATAAGCATATTCATAATAGGATTTAGCCTGCGAGAGAATGAGATAGAATACAAGTTATATTTATCTCATTCTCTCGTTATGACTACTTTTATGTTAAGTTTCACTTCTGCTTTGTGTGAATTGCAGACACACACTTTTTTACTGTTAAGTTTTATTTGTAATTATTTTAAATATATTTATTAGCAATGTGATAGCAGCGATGCTGTCGGTGGAAGATAAGTTTGTGGGACTATAAAATATGTGTGAAATTTACTGGAAATTTGCGCTTGAAGTTCTGTGCTTTTCATAAATACTGAATTCCCAATTAGCGTTATTGGCAGGCGGAACTCTCACAAATAGTCTTGCAACTGGAACTCCGAAACTAGTTAGTGGAGTAGATATAAATTGCGATTGTGGGAACATATTGACTTGCGTGGGGCAGGATTTGTGTTCCACGGCCAACTTTAATAATATCCTTTAGGATAAGTTGGCCGATGTTACTGCTGCGGTTTCCGCCTACGTACGGCCGTTGAATGAGTGTTCTCATTTGTATTAGATTAGGTGCACGAGTTGCTTTAATATTATTATGTTTATAAAAGGGACAACCTCTACCTATATACCTACTAATATTATGAATGCGAAAGTTTAGACGGAGGGATGGATGGTTGGAGGGATGTTTGTACTCGATCACGCCAGAACGGCTGAATAGATCTGGATGAAATTTGGCACAGAGATTGTTTTTAGTCTAGAATAGCACATAGGCTACTTTTTATCTCGGTTATATAAAGAGTTCCCGCGGAAACTAAAACCTCAATCCACGAAGACGAAGGCATTAGTTGGTGTATAATAATGTATGGGGCAAAACATTATTAAGCTATTGCATAGGTTCTATCGCGGGCCTTGAGCGTGGAGACCGAATTCAGAAATTCCGTAACAAAAAAAAAACCTAACACTTTGGTTGCTATGACTACTTGTGTTGTTGACTTCAAGTTGTTGAAAATAAAAAGACTATTTTTATGAAAAGATGATTTTGGTTGCTATGACTACTTGTGTTGTTGACTTCAAGTTGTTGAAAATATAAAGGCGAAATAATTTTAAAGAATTATGTTTTCAATAGTCCGGGTGTCCAAGGGGAATCCCCTTTTTTGAATTTTTGATTCCCTTTGGAATATATAGTTAAAAAATTATATTTTCAACAACTTGAAGTCAACAACACAAGTAGTCATAGCTACCAAAATCATCTTTTCATAAAAAATATTTCGCCTTTATATTTTCAACAACTTGAAGTCAACAACACAAGTAGTCATATAGTAAGTTGATAATAAATGCTATGCAATAGCTTTACCGCGGCAGTCTCCGAGTGCCACACGTCTTTTTTTTTTTAAATAAAATAAGCTGATTCACATGATTTACTTGTACTTATAGTATAAACGCAAAAGTGTGTCTGTCTATTAATCTGTCTTTTTGTTTACACGGCCCATTTATTGAACCGATTTTGACAAGATTGTATTATGTTACAGCAATGAAGTACTTATTATATTATGTAAATTTTACCAAAATTATGGAATTATTAATTGCAACAAAATATATTATCCAATTATTTGACAGTCGTTTACGTAACAGCAAACTAGAAATCTACAATATTCGAAATAGAATTAAGAAGAGATAAATAAATAAACCAGAAATTGAGTTCTATTTTCCTATGCTAATTGAAAACCCTTACAGAAAATCTAACGTTTCAAATACCTGAGTTTCCGTTTCCGAGTCGATTCATCATTCGATTAATCCAACGTACCTATACTTCTTGGGCAAAGAGATAAAAAAACCGGACAAGTGTGAATCGGAGTCGCACGCGAAGGGTTCCGTATCATCGAACAAAGTTTATACTATCGTTTTAAAATGCTTACGTAAAAGAAGCGCTCAAAAATCAGGTTGAGCCTCGTTAATTTTTTAATTTTATTTTTGTTATTTATTGATAAAGCAGCAATAGTGTAAATTTCAAATATCGCTCTAATATGGTTCTTAAGATATAGACCAGCCCACTGACAGGCAGATAGACGTACAATGGAGGCTTCTTAATAGGGTCCCGTCGGCACCTTTGGGTACGGGACCCTAAAAATCCCCCGATTTCAATGAATATGCAGCTTACGTATTCAAACATTCGCAAAAGTGAAATTGGATGAAGTCAGGTATTTTGGAACGCAAATTTGCTAAATCTGAAAAAATCCCGAAGGAATAGGTTTTGTGAGACAACTAGATTTATTTCGATCACATTTTACAATTCGAGCGAGCCTTTCGGAAATCGTATTGTCTTATTGCATTGTACTTCAAGGGGTCTACGAACCATGATATTGTACCAACATGAAGCCCCGTTTCTTTCTTTGCCGTAAAATTTAAGAAAACATACTATCTATATCTATACTTCTATACTAATATTATAAATCCGATACTTTGGATGGATGTTTGTTACTCAATAAAGCCAGAACAGCTAAACGGATCTAAATAAAATTTGTCACAATGGTAGATTATAGTATGGAATACCACATAGGCTACTTTTATCCCGGAAAATTAAGGATTTCTCGCGAATGCCAAACAACCTCAATCCACTTTCGTCTTGTCGCGTCGGTTGTGTATTTTTTCACATCACATATCACATAGCCGTTGGATAACACCATAATAATCCTATAAGCAAGAAATACCTAAGCTTGTGAAAAAGCTCCAAGCTAGCAAAAGTTACTACTAAAATGGACACCTAGAATGCCGACTATGTGGAGCTTTTCACAACATTTTGGTGTGTGACACGACGTAGTGCTGCGAAAAAACAGAAATGTTTACACAAAAATTGAACAGCTCTGCCGTAGGTGTCTTTCAATCAAATTTCAACGAAAATACGACGAAGCTCTAAATAAACCTGTTAAAGCACATGAGCAATTTTTGAAATTCTTTCTATCTCATACCAAATATGAGGGACGAGTGGCCTAGTTGCGACAACGCATATCAGTCGATTGCGATTGTTAGGCAACATTGACACAAGTCGGTAATTTTAATGGGTAACCGAATTTGGTAGCCTGAATTTGGCCTCCGTTTCCTCCGTGCCGCTAAGACCACGTTATGCCGTCGGTCCCAGTTATTATCACTAACATCTGATTATAATCGATAGAAACCTAAAAGTTGAAATAATACTATTTGTCGAGTCGTATGCAGAAGGTTCTGGGAACCCACCGCGTTATTATCTCAAGAAAACCCCATTATATGAATTAGGTCACGACCCTCAGCAATACGGAATACGACGAAGAGAGAGATACATGGAATACACAATGAGAATCTGTCTGCCTATTTGTCAGCCCACTAATGGGCATGGCTATTCTCTCAGAATGAAAAGTGTTTAGTCCATAGTCCACCATGCTTGCTATGTAGCAGATTTCAAACATCTTCCAGAATAAACATTATCGACAGTTGAGACGTGAAAGATTCCTCATGAAATTTTGCTTTATCGTTAAAATAAACGATATTTATTTGCATATAATAAATTATTATTATCTCAGTATATACAGAATAACTATTCCCTGTTTAATAACAAACAGTTTTATGGCCTATATTTTGCAGTAGGGATTTATAATAGCAGAAATGTACCTACTATTATGTATTCTGTCATAATACCTACGATCCCTAAAATAAAGGATAAACATCGCGTCAAAACAACATAGTACTAACCTGTCCTCTAGACTACTCATAGAGACCTTCAGCTGTCTTCATTGTAAACGTGACAGCACAGTCGAGGTCAGAAAATGTTTACCACCTTAAGTTTCATAATTGCATGGACACATCTGTGTCAGAAGGTTATGTGGTTTGATTAGGCATAGATCATAGATTTTTTTAACTATATGGCAAATGTGGCAACTAGACAGGATATATGTAGAAAACCTCTTTCAATATCTTTATATAACTATTATTATAAATGGTCATTGTAGAATAGTCCATTGAAATGTTACATTTTTTAGGCCTTACCTTGCGTTTTTTAGAGGACGCAATTTTATTTTTTTGATGTGTAGGGGGGGTCAGTGTAAAGCTAAAACCAAGTTTGTGGGGTCGCAACCCTTGTCCCACGGCCGCCATCTTGAAAATAGGGGTTGAAATGGTTTTTACGGTATATCTCTTAAACTACTTATTTGAGAAAAAAAATTTGTTAATATTTTTTGTTGCAAATTAAATTCTCTACAACTTTGGTCCAGTAACTTTTTATCGTAGAACTATAAATAAAAAAGTTATAAGCGAAAATCTTCAGAAATTCGAGAAAAAAATTTATATTTTTCGATGTAACTTTTTTTTTTATCATTTTACGAAAAAATGATATCTGACCACTTTTGTAGATCGTTTTTTGAGGAACAACTTTTATTTGCATCATTTTTTCATTAAGTCAATAGCTAAGGTTTTACAGCGCTCCGAAGTGAGTACTATTTTTTAGTACTCTTAACTATACCTATATTATACGTGTGTACTAATAATATGTCATCAGTTATTTTTTTTTTTTTTTATACCTTTTTAATTACAAATTTTGCAATATTATTAATAATTAATTATTGACTCTTTTCCCCACCACCTACGAGGTAGAGTCTAGAGGCGCGTTTTTTTTTACGTGGTATCCCCAATAGGCATAATCCACGGTGATTTTCTAAATTATAACTACTCCGTCCTCAGTCGTTTCGATGGACCAGGAAAAACACGGCATAGGTACTCGGCAGAAAGACTCGGGAATGTGCGCACTAGGTTGTTGCCGCGGCCGCGTTCGTTCGGAGACTGCAATGCTATGCATTAGTGCAATAGGTCTATTGTTTAGTGGCCAACGTCCAGGCGTTGCGCGCATTCTCGAATATTCTTTTTTATTATAAATAAAACTTAAAATATAATTACATTAATAATTGCGTCGCTTACAATATCTGCCCCCTTAGTGCTAACTTGTTAGTACTATATTATGCATCACCATGGGAGGACAGTAAAGCGACGCGCGTCACCGGCCGACGCAGCGTGCCGGTGCGCGTGCGCACATCTACAATCCTAACTCGCCCGTCTGCCCCTGCGTGGGTCGCACTCACCACACCATGCCGCCAGACGCTACGGTCGAGGTTAGGCTCCACCAAAATAACGTAATCACCCACCTGTAGCGATCTAGTCTCCTGAGTCCATTTCTGACGAGGTAGGAGGGTCGGCAAATACTCGCGGACCCAGCGATTCCAAAACATATCGGCGAGACGTTGTGCCACGCGCCATCGCTTTCTGAGGCACAAATCGTTGTCGTCGTACTTACCAAACGTGGGTCCGTTAGACGATGTGCCTATTAAAAAATGATTTGGCGTCAAAGCTTCGGGATAATTAGGGTCTGTGGACACGTGCGTGATAGGCCGACTGTTCACCAGCGCTTCAACTTCTGCTAACAGCGTCACGAGCGTGTCAGGGTGGGGTGCACGATGTTTTAAAATTACCTTCAGTGCCGTTTTTACTGTGCGAATCATTCGTTCCCAGGCCCCTCCCATTTCTGGAGCGCCAGGAGGAATGAACCTCCACTCTAGAACTCGGATCGCACCATCTTCTTGCAGAGCGCTGGTGTTCAGCTCTTCTAGACTGCGCTTAAGTTCAGCATCTGCTGCTCTCAGGTTCGTCCCGTTATCGGAGTAAATAACCATCGGCAAACCCCGCCGAGCGGCCATTCTCCTTAGTCCAAGGATCGTTGAGTCAGCTGTAAGATCCTCTGTTAATTCAATATGAATCGCGCGTATGGTGAGACAAGTAAATATCATACCGTATCGCTTAAGTCTCCTACGACCTACAGTAACTTCGAGTGGCCCAAAAAAGTCGAGTCCCGAATAACTGAAGGGTCGTCTATTGTGCTGCAGCCTCGCAGCTGGTAAGTCTGCCATGCGCTGTGGCTGAGGCGCCGCGCGTCTGTAGCGGCAGAACAAGCAGCGCGAGCTTACCTTGCGAACAGTCGGTCGAAGCCTCAAAATCCAGTATTGTTGTCGCAACTGATTTACGACAAGCTCGTTAGCGCCATGCAGTGCCTTCTTGTGGTGGTATTCAACTAGCAGTTGAGAGATTCGGTGCTGGCCATCCAGAATGGCTGGTCTCATAGTAGCTCGTTCTACCCCGCTTACTTTATCGATCCGTCCGCCAACACGTAAAATACCGTCGTCGTCCAAATATGGTGAAATTTGTAGCAATCGGCTGGTACTCGCTAGCGACTTACCTTGTTTTAAACATGACAGTTCGTTTCCAAATGAGTCAGACTGACACTTTTTTATGAGCAGGTCTTCCGCCTCCCTCATCAGGAAAACGTCAAGCTTAACGTCTTTGCGCTGACATTTTCTTATGAAAAGTAAAACCCTTGCAGTGGCGCGTACGAGAGTGATCCAACTCGAAATGTTATTTTCATTAGGTAAAAACAACACTGAGCAGTCACTACTTACCGTGTGTACAGACCTCTCTTCACACTTAACCTCCTCTACCAGGTTGGTAAACTTGCGATCCTTCGGCCAGTCCTCTTCAGGACCACATAAGAAGGAAGGACCTTGAAACCAAGCATCGGAATAAGAAAGCGGTGGTGAGTCTTCTCTCGTAGCTATGTCAGCCGGGTTGAGCTTAGTCGGCACGTACCGCCACTCGCACGATTTAGTTAAATCGTCGATTTCACCCAAACGATGAGCGACGTAAGGTTTATAATTACGTGGATCACTGCGGATCCATTGCAGTACTGTGCTCGAGTCAGACCAAAAGTAACGTTTAGTAAGTGTCGTCGTATCCTTGTGCTCGCCTTCTATAGTTTTCGCTAAGCGCGCCCCTAAGAGCGCTCCTTGAAGTTCAAGTCTAGGTATAGATACAGGCCGGAGCGGACTAACCCTACTTTTACTAGCGACGAAACATACCAGTACGTGCCCGTCCGAACGTTTGAATCGCCAGTAGATTACAGCCGCAAACGATTTAAGTGAAGCGTCGCAAAAAATATGCATTTGCCGCTCCAAAATCTTGCAATCCTTACCGTATGACTCATTCGATGCATAGCATTCCGTCCATGCGCCCGCGCCGGCATAGCAGCGCGGTATGCGTAGTGCAGCGAGGCGCTTCAATTCTTTCAGCCAGTTCACCCATGATGTATGATCGCCAGGTTGGATGCGGCAATTCCAATCGACGCCACTGCGGTGTACATTTTGAAAAAGAATTTTACCTTTTATTATGAAGGGAGATAAAAAACCATGCAAATCATACACAGACATAATAATACTGAGCATTTTTGCTTTAGTAGGTGGTTCGACTCCGTCTAAAATATTTTGAACTCGGTCTAAACAAATTTTAAATCCAAACGAATCATCGCTCGGATACCACATCAAACCGAGAGTGCGCTCCATGGTATTATTAGATCCGTGTCTGAACTCGATCGCAGTCGGCGCGAGCGCCTCTGGCGGTATAGTTTCCAGCACTCGTTTGCTATTACTCGACCAGCGTGTTATCTCAAACCCACCTTGCTTATGAATCATCGTGATGTCCCGCACTAATTCTATAGCCTTACTTTCGCTCGCACACGAGTGTAAACAATCGTCCATATAGTGATCGTTCACTATTACGTCGACTGCATCGGGATACAAGTCTTGATATTTTAACGCATTTTTATTTTTTATATATTGCGCTATAAAAGGTGAACAAGTGGCGCCAAATATTAAACTTTCCATGGCACATATTTTTATAGGAGCATCTAAACTAGTTTGCCATAGAAATCTTAAAAAGTTTTGGTCTTCGCGACGAATTTTTATTTGAAGAAACATTTCTTTTATGTCTCCTATCAAAACAAATGCATGTTCGCGAAATCTTAGCATTATACCGAGCAACGAATTATAAAGGTCGGGGCCAGTTAAAAGAAGATCATTTAGGCATTGACCTTTCACCTTTCCGGCGCAATCAAACACTAACCTGAGTTTACCTGGTTTATTGGGGTTTTGAACCCCAAAATGTGAGAGATACCATACGTGACTCGTCGAGATTTCTTCATCATCTAGTTCTCGTGCATAGCCGCTAGCAAATAGCTTCTCCATCTCTTGCCGATACCTATCGGCGTACACGCTGTCCGCTTGGCACTTTTTTAATATGCCACGCAAGCGAGAGCGTGCATATTCATAGCTATCAGGCATAGTGAATGTGTCCTTGCAAAAGGGCAAACCTACCTCCCATCGTTGACCTAAATAGCGGGCCGTTGAATCCAATATTTCAACGGCTCTTAAATGTGCCTTATTCTCTCGGCGTAAGGTTGAAATTCCTATGGAGTCCAACTCGAACGATTGCTTTATTGATGGACATCGCTATTCACCTTTTTATCGGCGCTGTCGAGAAAGAAGGCATGACCACTTACCGGCGAGTGAGTGCGACCGTAGCAGCCGTGAATAGACCAACCAAGGCGACATTTGGTGGCGTAGGGTTCATTTTTACCACCATGTAATACTTCTAGTGGGGCTAAAAGAAAATAATTGTCCTCCCCAATTAATAGTTTAGGTACAACACATTCCGAACATACAAATGGTTTTATATCTAACAAATGTTTACACTTAAGTTCGTTAATAATAGATAAATTTTGCATAGGTAACTTAAGCTGATTAACTTGTCTAAACATGACATTATAATAATTGCTATTATCATAATTAGAGATTTTAACATTGATTTTAGGACAATTCTCTTGGTATACTTCTAGGCCGAAAGCATCCACTATCTTTATTGGTTCCGACTTACAACTACTAACCCCTAGCTTTTTCGCCAGCTCTGAGTCCATCATTGACACTGCCGCACCGTCATCGAGTAACGCATAAGCGCTCACACTTTTACCACTAGCACTGCACAAATTGACTTTGACTACCTTTAGCATCACATCACACTTTGCCACGCTCACAGACTCGCGCTGCAGCTCGGGGTCCCCTCTCGGCTCGGCGACGAGGGCCACGGCGGCGCTCGAGGTCGATGACTCCTCCTGGGCCTCGAGCGCCTGCCGGGGCTCTTCGGCAGTTGACGCTTGGCTTTTTGGCTTTTTAAAGTGTAGCAGTTCACTGTGCGGAAGTCCACAACTGTCTATGCTACAAAGTGGAGCAGAGCATGCGCTTCGGTCGTGCTTCTCAGGTAACAAGCAACCGAAGCAATAGTTGTTTGCTTTTACAAATCGCCATCGTTCTTTCCGCAAGGCTCTTTTGAACATCCTACAGTCTGGCAGTAAATGTATTCCTTTCTTGCAAAATTTACATTTGCTATCTGAGTTAACAGTTAATAGTACTGCGCGAGGTTTACCTTCATGCTTTTTGTCGGTTGTGAGTTCGGATTTTTTATGTACGATACCCACGACAGATATCATCTCGGCCTCTGTTTGTAAAAATTTTGCTAATAATTCTAATTTAGATACGCCCTTATTGATCCTAGGAAATGCGTAATCTGTCCATCTTGAAAATATGACACTAGGTAGTTTAGAAACTATTGCAGTGGCCAACTCTGGACTTCTCAGATAATCTTCTTTGTTAAGAGCTCGTAGAATGGATACACAATTATTTACTTTAGTGGAAAAGGTAATTAAATCCTGTTGATAATTGGCCGATAAAGGTGATAGCTTTTTAATTCTATTTGTTAAATTTTCTATTATTAAATCAGATTGGCCAAACCTGAGTTCCAGCGTCTTGATGATGTGTTCTGGAGATGTGTTGCCGATGAGTAAGTCAGTTACCGCCTCCTTGGCGTCACCTTTTAACGCCCGACGTAATCTCCAAAGGTTTTCAGACGTTGTGAACTGGCACACACGAGTGGATTCTTCGTAGGCACTCTTAAAATGTAGCCACTCCACGCAATCACCGCTAAACGTTGGTAGGTCCCTGGGGGTTGCCAGTCTGGTAAGCAACCGGTCTTCTTTTGTAGAGGGTGAGGCAACCATAATATCCTTCAGTGCCTGGGCCACTTGTAGGAGGCTATCGACCGGCAGTGATGAGGTGAGTAACTGACTTCCTGGTGCCAGCTGTGCCGCCTCCGTTGCCGTCGCTGCTGCCGCCGCTGCTGCTGCCGCCGGTCCCGCCTGCGGAACCTGTGACGGCTGTGCCTGGCTGTGGCTGCGCTCCAACCACTCTTCAACGTTCGAGCGACCACTCTGATAGGAGTGGCCCCGAAATTTCGCCTCCGTCTCGTCATTAATGGCGGCTATGTCCGCTTCTAATTTCTTATTGATTAGATCGATCTCGATTTGAGCCTTGGCCCGAGCAGCTTCCAACTCCAGCTGCTTCTTTCGGGCTGTTGGAGACATTCTCGTAGACGAACAGGACATATTGTCGCCTAATTCACTACGCGGCGTAACATTACTTTTAACGCGACGCGGTGGGGAATTTCCACTATATTCAGTCGCGAGCACGTGCTCCGAAGCGCGTTCAAGTCTTTCAATTAACCGTTCCCGGTTTTTAACCGATATAGGTGGAGTACTAAACATCGCTGATTTATAGATTTGGCTCGAATGACCACGAAAACGGTTGTAGGCGATAGAAAATAAAACACGGCATAGGTACTCGGCAGAAAGACTCGGGAATGTGCGCACTAGGTTGTTGCCGCGGCCGCGTTCGTTCGGAGACTGCAATGCTATGCATTAGTGCAATAGGTCTATTGTTTAGTGGCCAACGTCCAGGCGTTGCGCGCATTCTCGAATATTCTTTTTTATTATAAATAAAACTTAAAATATAATTACATTAATAATTGCGTCGCTTACAAATGGACTAGAATCTTTTTGTTGAATTTGATGTTTGATAACTTTGAAACGTACTAAATACCTTGCTTAAGTATTGAAGAACTTAATGCATGCAGTGTTTCAAAGAATCTAATTTGAAAACTGGTAAAACTTTTCAGACCGCGACCTTACATAGATCCAAAAAGTAAAGGATGAGTGCCTGCGATCAAACTCCAAACACTCTTTACTACTAAGCCATAACGCTATATTCTAGACGGAGTAAGTACCTACACATAATTTATGACATGAAATCCAACCTGACACCAACCACAAAACCTCAATATATTTTGCACGAAAATTTTTGCCACACTTCACGCAAAATAAATTTGGCTACAAAAGCGGTCACTCTTGAGCGAAACAAAGGGCCTCGTAATTAACAGCCTTGTTTATACGTCATCGTGTGAAAAGGCATCGCTTGCCAAAAATGCCCAAGAGGCTGAATAAACTAAACTTAGGAAAGTGATTCGCAAGTTGTTTTGTCCCGATCTCGGACGCCTTTTGCTCTCTAGGCTAGTTATTTGTTTTATTCCCTCGCTATTTATCTATTAATTATATTTATAATGACTGCCTCGTTAGTCTAGTAGTTAGTATGTTCGACTGCGGCCGACGAGGTCCCGGGTTCGAGTGCGGGTCGGGTCATAACAAGTTTTGGGTTTTTGTGACAATAAATTCTCAGTACTAGCCAAGATTTAGGAAGTTGGCGGTGTTTCACCCCCGTGCTTTGGAGAGTAGAGACCTAATCTCTCTCCAGTCGTGTCAGATTTTGCGTTCCATCCAGCTATGATAGTAAAGAAACATAGAGTGTATGCGTATAGTACACACTTGTGCACTATAATAATATCTCCCGCTCAGATGGCTAATCTCGCTGGGGATAGGGCGCTGTGGCTTAAACTCGGTCGGGAGGGCATTGTTATTTATTTATTTCATTATCTGTTTATCTTTTTCATAATAAAAAGAAAAGACCTCACTTGTCCATTGACTAACTTGCATCAATGCTAAGCCCAAACTCTTGGACTGAAAAGCTGAAATTATGCACAGAAGAGTTCCGTTCATAATAAGGACATGGAATAGTATTCGAATGTCACTTATTCAATAGTTCTAAGGAAGTTTAGGGACCCAATTCATAAACTTTATTTAAAATAAACGTGTTTATTTTCAAAGATTAACTATTTCTACGAACTTCTTCCAATATTTTTGTTTTATACTGTTATTGATTGTTTTTACTAATTGTACACAAACTTAAAACAAAACTGACAAATAAATCCATTAAGACATTGCAATAAGAATTGCACTTTGAGACCTTAAAGCTTTAAGTCCCAACAAATAATTTAGTTGGTGGAATGTTAAGCTCAAAACATAAAATAAAGCCACTAAAAATAGCTCAATGCAAAACGCGTATTTCATTGTTATCCCGTCACCCTGCACTTTACAATTCAGTTAGCGTGTCCAAAGACAAATATGCTGCTAGTGAGGTTTCAACACTAAAGCTGGGCGTTGATTGTGCGGTTGCCATTGTTAATCCCAGCTACAGTGTTGCTAGATAATAGAAAACGTTGCTACAACATTTAGTAGTATTGACATGCAGCATTGACAAAGATCATAAGCACTCATAAGCTTGTAATATCCAAACGCTTCTGAAGTTCTGTCCCTTGGACATTTGAGTTTAAATCATGCATCATAATAAGCTGTAGGTATATTGCCCACAGATTGTAGTTGTATTCTTTTTTCTATCAATTTCTACTAAGCTGTTATTGAATTTCTCAGTACTAGAAATTCTCAGTACTAGCCCGGAGTTAGGAAGTTGGCGGTGTTTCATTCCCGTGCCTCGGAGAGCACGTTAAACCGTCGGTCCCGGTTATTATCACTAGCATGATGATAGTCGTTAAAGCCCGCCAGCCTGTGTTGGAGCAGCGTGGTGGGTCTAAGCACTAAATCCCTCTCGTCTATTTGAGTGGAGGTCTGTGCCCAGCAGTGGAACGTTATTGGGCTGTAGTGGTGGTGGCGGTTATTTAATTACTCCGATGTGGTACGAGTGGTCCACTTCTGACGACGCTTATCACTTGATTGTGATCGATAACCTACGTCCACTCAAATCGGTAACTAGATGGGTGATCGAATTCGGAGGTCCAAAAGTACTTTCAATTTCTATGTGCCTCGGAGAGCAGTTTTGGATAGATCCTGGTTGATTGAGTTGAAATTAGTACTCTTTTTAATATTTATTTTTATATTGTTATACTTAATGTAAATATTATTTGAAAGCAAGGTTTTGTTTGGATACTCATAGTCAATACCCATATTCAAGTTATTATTATTTGTCCAATTGAGAACATTTATTTAATTACATTAGATATTTATCATTTTTTATATTTCTAAGTTGTATTTGACAGTATTATTTATCTACAAATAGACAACTTTAGAGGGTAGACACATGTTTGACCTCAAAACTTATTGACCCGTAGGTTTAAATTAGATACGCTGTCAAACATAATAGGGAATATGCATAAAATTTAAATTTGTGTCAAATATTCTTTTCTAGATTCTTTATTGTCTTTACATTATACTTAAAAGGTATTTTTTTTATTTAGTTATTATTTAAACCCAGAAAATATTAAATAGAAAGTGAAAAATAAGGGAGGCAAATTCAAACTTGCAAAACGCGTCACCATTGGTCGAAACGAAATGTGACGTAAATGGTCACGTCAGTGGATTTATCGGCGTCGATATTCATACTGTGTTAGTAGTGTTTGTGAGAAAAAATTGTTTAAAACTGTATTCCTGTGTAAATACTTGTTAAATTATAATAATTATGAAGTAACTGAACTGAATCGCTATAGTAAACAAACACGGGAAATAACCAATGACGTCATCTTTGAAACATCAATTAACGTAATTATTTGACTACTTTCAAACCTATTTATATTTTTACTATGTTATAAAGATGTAAATGATTGATTTAAGAAATAAAAATAAATCATGCATATTCCCTATTACTTTATTGGAACAAAAGTTCCCTAAGGGACGATGCGGAGGGGTACCCTAGCCAGCAAAAAACGTCCGTAACGAAAATGCGTAAGATTTGAAAGTAAAAACATGCTCGCGTTGTTAAGAAGACAAAATGTCTTAAATATAAATAAATACAAATATACTACATTAAAAATAATTAAATTTTAATGTCTTAGTGTTAAGGTTTATATTTTAATATTTTTTTATTAAAAAATAATAATTAAATATTCGTTTTCACTTCTATCGGCTGCCAATTCTAATATGAATCAAAGTGAATAAAATAAAAGTGTTAAGATAATTTTGTAAAGTAGTTTTTGATTTTATTTTTATATTTCGTAATTGACAGGCAATCAGCATTTTATTTACAAATAGATTGCTTTGTTCGTAACTAATTTAGAGGTAAGACCTCAAAAGTTATTGACCCGTAGGTTTAAATTAGATATGCGATAGATATCGAAAACTTACATCAAAGGAGAGTTAAGGGTAAATTGTTTGTTATTTAATATAATTGTGTTCAAGTGTATCAGAACATGCTTAAGGTAGGTGTCCGTGGCCAAGATATTATTTGTTAAAGACTTTGTAGTCTTTAGCAAATAATATCTTTGACGTTATCTTCGACTTCTTATCTTTGACTTCTCGTTTGACGCTAGTTTTTTTTCCAAAAACTCGAGACAGTAAACAGAGAAAGTAAAAAAAAAAGACTGCGTTAAGCCATCGTTTCCGGCTACTTACACTAAAACCTGATAAAATTATTACATCTACAACCATTACCGTAGACACCGTTCGTTGGATCCATCATCGTCGTCAACCAAAAGATGTTTGTTATACAAAGGTCCAGACTGAAAGACAAATGTAGATTGTAGGATCTTCCATACACAGCTCTACCGTATCCGGCGGGGAGTCGCACCAGAGGTCTCACGCACAACGGGCAGCCTTGCTTAAGTGCGGAAAAGCCCAGTGAGAGAAGAAGAAGAAGAAGACACAGCTACCACCATAGACCACTTACGCCGCCAAAGAAATTTAACTCCGGAAATTCAAAGAGTTTCTATGGGTTTTTTCAAAAATTGAAATTCACGCAGATGAACGTGAGCAACATCAATCAACCTGTGACTATCCATCCCTCTCATACTATAAGATAAGGGGTATTAAAAATAATATGACAGTCAATACTTAAACCAGAACCAGAATCCTAAAAAAATTTTGGTTTTTATTTCATTAAAACCGGTTCTTTATTGAACCGTATTAGTATTTTGAAAGTAGTTAAATAAACTAGTTTCCAAGACTATAATAAACCATTAATATAACTATTGGAAACCATTTATCTCAAATACGTGAATAAAACCGAAGCCATTCTTTTATTAAAACCGGAACGCTTGGTAAATTGAATTGAATAACAAATCATGAATAAACAAGCGGAAGAAAAATATTAACCTCGCACAATATTATATTGAGCCTGAAAAGAGCCGCACGCACGAACAATAAATACCATCATCACTACAATCCAATAGCAGAGGAAGAACACAGGTATATAAATATCATAGACAAGGAACCCATGGTAAAATAAGAGTGGGTGCTTGAAGAATTTTGATTTTATTTTTATCCACTACAAGTAGGTAGACCTTGACTGCGATTTCACCTAGGGGAAATGGCTAACCTGTTAGTGGTACGGCAGTTATATTAAACCCATTCAGCTAATTGATTTTACACGGCATCGTACTAGAATGCTAAATCGTTTGGCAGCATGTCTTTGCAGACGGGGTCGTGATTTAACCACGGCAGAAGCCTCCCAATAGGCCAGACCAAAGAATTCACAAATTATTAATCCGCGAATTGGCCTTTCTGGGGATCAACTACTCTTCCACTTATAAGGCAAAGCGCTCACCGCTACGCCAGGGAGGTTGTCAGTCACTGGATCCACCAGCTAATCCGTGTTGTGTTAAAACTATCTGAGTTTTTGGGGGCGTTGCCAGGAACCTGGGGTCCCCATCAATGATTAGCCACTATCAAACGAACTAATACTTCATCTCATGACACTGAGATTTTTCAATTTACATTTTTTATTTTTTATATTTATTTATTTTTTATTTAATATTAAAGTTGCATGTTAAAAAATCATAAAACAGCACCCACCGCAGGTGAACTAGCATTGGTTTTCTATGAGCAGAGGTAGGCTAATTAAACACCCTGTCAAAATTTGCTACAAGCTCTTGGGTCGTCTTCATATTTTTATAACCTAACGCAAATTTACTTAGAATTTTAAGGTTCAATAACAAACACAGCAAGACAGTGTCGCTTTTTTCCCTTTTGCCGTTTTTATGTCACCAATATTTCAATCTTGTAATAGACGACCGTTTTATGATATTGTTTCCCTTGATAAAATATATTTTCCCTCACTTTATAATAATATGGAGGATATTGCTACTGAATTGGAGTAGTTCAATAACCCTTGCCAATTGTGTGATGTTCTAAAAATATCATCTCTATTCACTTTGGAGTCTTTTTTCATCTCCACGTTTAATAGGTATGTATGTTTTAAAATATAAAATGAATCAGTAGATATCCCGAAGCCTAAGGATGCATCATTGTTAAAAAAACCGGCCAAGTGTGAGTCGGACTCGCGCACCGAGGTTTCCGTACTCCAGAAGTAGGTATAATTACCTTTGTTAATGAACCGCAAAACTAACTTTGTTTGTAGAGGTTTACTGTTAATATCAAAAAATTACGTTTGTTGTATGGGAGCCCCCCTTTAATATTTACTTTATTGATATTTAATTATTTATTTTGAAAGGTAATATACAAGTTAATATAAGTGAAAATTTGAACCGTCTACCTGTTACCGTTTTTAATATTGAGCAAAAAAATACGAAAAAAACACGTTTATTGTATGGGGACCCCCCTTAATATATATATTTTTTTAATTTTTAGTATTTGTTGTTATAGCGGCAATGGAAATACATCATTTGTGAAAATTTCAGCTTTCTAGCTATCACGGTCTATGAGACAGACAGACAGACAGACAGACAGACAGCGGAGTCTTAGTAATAGGGTCCCGTTTTTACCCTTTGGGTACGGAACCCTAATAAAAAAACGATATGAGGCTCTTCGTACGTTTTTCGTCGGAGTTTGTCCAACTAATAGTATTGAACCTAGCAGGAGTCAAAGATAGATGAAATGGCGTTACCTCGTCCCCAACCTGACTATCCCCCCTCACGTCCTACGCGACCCGTTCTTCTAGGTGACCTAGGTGTCCTAGGTGAGCAACAGAAGCGACGCAACGCAACGCGACGCGATAAGACGCCATAGAAAAGGACAGACGTAAGCGACAACGTAGGCCACGTGAAGGGTCAGATACTGTTTGATAACACAGAATCCATACTATTATTAATATTATAAATGCGAAAGTGTGTCTGTCTGTCTGTCTGTCCGCCTGTCTGTCTGTCTGTCTCCCTTTTCAATCTGTCTTTCAATTCTGTCTGCTACGCTTTCACGGCCTAACTACTCAACCGATTTTGATGAAATTTGGTACAGGGATAGTTTGTATCCCGGGGAAGGACATAGGCTACTTTTTATCCTGGAAAATTAAAGAGTTCCCACGGGAATTGAAAAAACTTAATCCACGCGGACGAAGTCGCGGGCATCATCTAGTAGGTATTATTTGTTATTACTGTTTCGTCGCGTCGCGTTCCCTCGTTGACCTACGTTGTCGCGAAGACAAGTTTGTCATTTTCTATGACGTCGTATTGAGTCTCGTCGCTTCTGCCGCTCATCCGTTGTCCTAGGTGAACGACAAAATGTGGTAATGCGATTCGACGCAAGAACAAAGCGCGTAGATACGTCTGTCATTTTCTACGGCGTCGTATCACGTCGCGTCGCGTGGCGGGCACTTAGGACAATGGGTTGGCGCCGCGTTGCGTGAACGGGGTCCATTCTACCCACGCTTAAAACAATACTTAAGCAATATTACTGAAAATGACAGTTTTATGTCATGTACTATGACGTTCCTAGACTAGGGATTATAATTCTAAAACACGAAAATCAACAATTATGAAACGATATGGCTTTAAGCGTTGGCAGTATGGCCCCAGGTGGACCCCCGACGGTTTAAAACTAGTCGTCAGTAGCCGGTTCTTATTTATGTTGCTTCTTTTGATCAAAGAATTATCTTCAGCAGAAAGTGTACAGTTTGCGCATGCCTTCCACGTTTGGCTCGCAACCATAAGATGGAGATAATAATAAAGTGCTTTGAGCACAGCAAGGCCGATACGTGCCAAAAATATCTCTTCCCTCTCACATAATATCTTAATGTTGCTCGGCAATAAATAACTATGTCTCGCAGTTAACCTTTTTAATATACTTATGACACAGAAAGAGGCTTTATGCTTGTCCCATTTGGTATCGGAAGTTGGGGTGGTCTTATTTCTGTATGCTAAATAAATGTTGATAGATTTTTCTTTTTTGGATTATATTATTGTTGTGGTTCTAATCTAGCAGATTGAAAGTAAAACCGACTTCACACACTTAACAGTCCATGTCTTGAAAACTACTGAGCTAATTGTGATGCAACTTGCACTATACAAAAAATACATGCTTACTCTTAGGTGGGGTTAGTTTTTTCATCACCACCCACAAATCCTTTAACTTTGTAATAGCAATCCACAGGTATTTGGGCACTAAAATATCTTGTGAAGGCAGAGATATGACATGCTCGACGATCCGCCACTCTTCCATAATTCTAGAACATTCGATGATAAAGGAAATCATGATTCATCTGAAATTGCACCCGGTAAAGTAAGCAAGGTACGCTGTCACACAGAACAAAACTGCTTTCTATTCACTTTCACACTGTAGTCTGGATTGAAAACGGAAACCGCGCAATCAACGCCGAGTGGCCAAAATCTCTATGACGTTATATCGTTGTGAATGCGTCATAGCTGAATTGTTAAGGACAGGTACGTACGTGTATTATAGGATATCCGCAATGGATACCAGCCTATCGATTGAAATCTTTATTTCTTTAATTAGGTGATTGATACCAGCGACGTCGCTGCAAACAAACCACCTATTCTGTGCTTGGATTTAGGTTTAAGATAAAAAGTTGATGTCATTCTCTAGGTTTTCATCTAAATATAATTAAACAAAACTTCGATCAGTTGATCCGTTGTGGCAGGACAGTATCAAACCAATAAAAAAACCTATGTAAAATAAAACCTCCTCAAATTCCAATCAGAATATATTTATTTTTCAATATGCTTCGACAAATTTTCAAAAGAGTATAAACTTTTCACAAATATATTCACAATAGATCATAACCAAGAGTGATGTGATCTTACTACACGTGGAGAATACAATGCATCCGAATCTACTTCACATTACCCTTTTTATACGTGGATTCCATTACCCCTTCCATTCCACCAATCAGTTAACATTTCCGGTTTGACTCCTTTCATTCCACCAATCAGTTAACGTTTCCGGTTTAAACTCTTCCATTCCACCAATCATTTAACGTTTCCGGTTTAATACACTTTCTGATCAAATTAAATCTATTCCTAATTTATTTATTCACTTCCGGTATCGTAACACCTATTTTTAATCAAATAGTATCTAATATTTCAGTCAAATAATTTATCACCTTGGGTTTCATACATCTCAAATTCTTAATTAATTACAGAAGTCAAACTAATCTAACAGCTCGGCCATCCTCAAATAACGAGTCCTCTCGTTAATTTTAGTATAAGTTACAGAAGAAGTGACAAAACAACATCAAAGAAATAATAAAAGAGGAGAGAGAAAAAAAAATGATTTACCGTCGAGTATAATAATTGTTCGGCCATCTTACTAAATTAATTGGTCCTCCAATTGACTACATCATAAAATCAGCTACCTACTTATTTTAAAAACCAGTAATTATTCGCAAAGCTTACATAGCTTTAATGAACTTAAAACTAGAATCACAAACAATCTTAAAACTAACTTTCACAAAATCAGAGAAAATCCAGCTTTCAATAATAATTAATCAGCTGTCACTTATAATCTTGTCACAAACAATCTTAAAACTAACTTTCACAAAATCAGAAAATACTCAACTTTCAATAATAATCAGCTGTCACTTACTCATTATCTTGTCACAAACAATCTTAAAACTAACTTTCACAAAATCAGAGAATACTCAACTTTCAATAATAATCAGCCGTCACTTACTCATTATCTTGTCACAAACAATCTTAAAACTAACTTTCACAAACTCATAAAATACGGCTTTCAATAATAATCAGCTGTCACTTGCTCATAATTTTGTCACAAACAATCTTAAAACTAACTTTCACAAAACCAGAGAATATTTTAATCAGCTGCTGCTTACTCATTTCCAAATCATTTGAATTAATCAACACAAATAAATATTTTTTTTTTTTTTTTTTCAGATCAAGTTTTTTCACTTTCATAGTCTAGAATATCTTAATCATCATCACTTTTACATGAATTATTTGGTTCGTCTGTCATGTCACTATCTGTATCGCGTAAGTATTCTTGGGTATAAGTAACCCATGGATAAAGTTTGTCAATAGACACTACTCCTTCGTATTTTCTATTATTTTTCTTTGTAAGGGGTGTATCTTCATCTACATACCTATCATTATCTAAAACTTTAATTATCTTGTAAGGACCTTGTAATTTAGGTAACAACTTTTTTGATTTACCATTGTTACTAGCTACCTCTCTTTCGATTCTAACTAAATCACCAATTTGAAATTGTAACGCCTGCTTACGTCTTTTATCGAACCTGCTTTTTTGTTTACCTTGTTCTTTAGTTATTTTCAAATTAACATCCTCTCTAAGTTTTTTAATATCCACAACTTTATTTCCGCATTCATCTAATAAAGATGAAACCACCCCATCACCTTTTGTATGAGGACGTACCCCAAATAATACTTCCGAGGGACTTTTACCCAATGCTTTATTAATAGTGGTATTTAAGCCTAACTGAATTTCTTCTAAGTGTACATCCCATTCGTTTTCGTGACCGTTATGATTTTTAATGGCCAAAGATGCTAATATTGTGCGGTTATACCTTTCCACTTGCCCGTTGGCTCGTGGTGTTGCAACAGCGTTAAGAACGTGTCGAATCCCATGTTCAGAAACAAAGTCTTTGAAATCTTTACTAGTGAAAGAAGTACCCCGGTCAGTTATTATTCGGCGAGGAATTCCAAAAAAACTAATATATTGATTTAACACTTTCAATGTAGTTTTACTTCTTGTGTTTTTAACAGCGTAAAGCGCGATATATTTAGTGTACGCATCAATAATAACTAGGATGTAACAATTTTTAAGTTTGCTTTTAACAAAAGGACCTACATGATCCATGTGTATAGTGTGAAAGGGCTCATCAAGTTTTGGAATAGAATGCAACATGCCTTGTTTTTTTCCCGCTGGGATTTTATGATAATTACAGTCTATACAAGATAATACGTATTTTTTTACAAATTTCCTCATTTTTGAGAACCAATACAGAGATTTGAGTTTTTCCAAAGTTTTTTCAACGCCAAAATGTCCTAATTCATCGTGGTTTCTTTTTAATAATTGCCAACGCATACCTTTTGGAACTACCCACTTTAATTGGTCATTAACAACACGATAAATTTTGCCATTTTTAAGTTTATAATTTTTATATATATCCACGTTATCCGTTGATTTAGGGTCCTGTAATATTTTTTTAATTTTAAGAATCTCGTCATCTACATTTTGCATTGTGCTTAACCAATCTTCGGTTTCTATGGCCAGAACATCGAACACCGTCTCTGTATCGACTGTATTTGGGATTGCATTTCTGCTTAAAGCATCCACATGACTCATCCGACTACCCGGACGGTATTCGATGTCACAGTCATACTCTTGTAATTGAAGACACCATCTACCTATACGTGGGATTAAATCTTTTTTTGAAAGGGTTGTTCGCAGCGCACAACAGTCTGTGATAATCGTGAATGGAATACCTAGCACATATACACGGAACCTATTTAAGGAAGCGATAACCGCTAAGGTTTCTAGTTCAAATGAGTGATACCTTTGTTCCTCTAATGTAGTCTGTCTACTAAAATATGAAATTGCTCTAAATGCACCGTTGTTATCTTCTTGTAGCAAAATTCCCGCAATACCCATTTTACAGGCGTCTGTATGAATCTGAGTTTTAGCTCTTGGGTTGTATAACGCTAGTATAGGTCTTTTAACAAGTTCATGTTTTAAGGTTTTAAAAGCAGTTATTTGTTCCGGACCCCATTCCCATTTGGTATTTTTTTTGAGTAATTTTGTTAAAGAGCTGGCTATTATGGCGAAGTTCTTAACAAAACGTCGAAAAAAACTAGCAAGGCCTAGAAATTGTCTTAATTCGTGTTGGTTAGTCGGAGTTATGAAATTTTCTACGGCGTCGGTTTTATTTTTACCGGGACAAATTCCTTCTTCTGAGATTTCAAACCCTAAGTAATCAATTTTAGTGAAAAAAAAATTACACTTGGTCAATTTTAAAGTCAGACCGGCTGCCTGTATTAGTTTAAGCACCGATTCTAACCTTTCCATGCCATCTTTTACACTGTGACACGGGATAATAATATCATCCATAAAAGCAAAAGCCTGATTTTTAGAGTCTTTTAACATTGTATTGATGGTTTTTTGGAAAACTGAGGGCGCGTTTGCAAGCCCAAAAGGCATTCTGGTAAACTCGTATTGCCCGTCAGGCGTTACGAATGCAGTTTTATTTTGGGACTCTGGGGATATTGGGATTTGATAGTACCCCGATGCCAAGTCTAGTGTTATGAAATATTTGTGACCACCTAAACGATCAATCTGATCCTCAATTCTGGGCAAGGGAAAATGTTCCTTTACAGTTTTAGAATTCAAAGCCCTGTAATCGACGCATAGTCGCTGTTCACCAGTTTTTTTTTTTACAAGTAAAATTGGACTAGCATAAGCAGAGTTTGATTCTACGATTATGCCACAATTTAACATTTCATCCACCATTCCCTTAACCCTTTCTCTTTCTGAATGAGCAAGTCTATAAGGTCTGTACACTACGGGCGTGTCATCTTTTAAGTTAATCGTCATTTCAGTCAAATCAGTCAGTCCTAAGTCATCTAAACCAAATGAAAAACAGCTACTATAGTTTTTTAGTAAAGTCTCTAATTGAATTTTATCTATCTTGTTCAACGTATCTCCGACTTTTAATTGGCTAGTGAATGATTCAGGTAAATCAGTTTGTATTTTTTTTATATCGTAAGGTTTATTAGGCATAATTGAAGCTCGCGTTAAAAGTTGACCTTTGGACAACATCATGGTTTCGTTAGTCAAGTTTACTAACATTATACAACCCTTACCGTTTATTAACATATAACTACCTGGCATTACATAATATTTGCAGTTTTTCGTAAATCTAGTAGATTCTTGGACAAATATATTGCATGTTATTTGTTCTTGTGCTTCTACAGAAACTGCAGCTACTGTATCAAATTTCATGTCACAGGCAACCGTTAATTTAACTTTTTCTTCGGTATTGAAATTTTGTAGTTTTTGTTTATATAAAATTAATTGGGAGTCTGTTTTAATAATAATAATACCATTTTGTTCAGTAAATGTATGCCCTAATAATATTGGAAATTTTAAAAGATCATCTTCTACTATAAGGACTTCAACGGAGGCTGTGACACCTTGAATTTGTAAAGTAATATTAGCTTTACCTATAGGTTTTATCAGGTAGTTACCGAACCCTTTCAAAGAAAATTCATCGACTTGTTCATGTAAAATGTTTAAATCTTTAAAATCACTATTTCTTATTAATGTGCACTGACTTCCTAAATCTACGTAGCATGTTTTGGGTATTTCATTTACTAAAATTGGTAATATATATTTTTCATCGGGATTACCGACTAGTTTAATTTCAGAAATATTTTTATCGACCGTTTTACATTCAACAACTGAGTCTGTACGTGTTGATTGTTTACAAAAGACCGCATCATGCCCTTGTTTATTGCAACTACTGCAAGTAACTAAAGGTTTTAAACATTTATAACTTAAATGACCTGTGGTATTACAATTATAACACACGCGAATTCCTGGATTATTTAAGTTGTTAAAGCTATTTAGATTATTACTTCTTTTATAATTTGGGTTTGTATAATGATATGGATTTGTATTAGTGCTATTTGAGGTTTTAATATAATCAAAGTTACTATTTTGGATACCGAACCGTCTTCGCACAAAAGGCGCGCGTCTTTCGTCATACTTAATAGTTTTAAAATATGCTAATAAATCTTCTGGTTTAGAATAACTGCTAGATTGTGCTCCTATCCTAACACTCCTATCTTCTATGCCATCTATCAAACAATCAATAGCTTTCTGTCCATATATTTCACAGCGATTTATTAAATTCATTTTATAATAAAAGTAGATTTCCAATGTTTCATTATATTTTGTTTTACGTTCAAGCATCTCTTGTAACATTTGTGCGTAATTTTGTACCTTGGGAAAATTTTGTCTTAATTTGTCTTTCCATTCTATCCATGTGAAATTTACCGACGGAAGACCCTGATACCAAACTTTAGCTATCCCTACTAATTTAGGTAAGGCGTAATGTATAGTTTGTGATTCAGACCAGTTATACAGATTGGAACACTCTTCTACCTTATTTAACCACATATCTATTGTTTGCTCTTTATTTGCTGGGTCAAATTCAGGGACTGCATTAGTTATCATGGAAAAGTGATTTTGATTATGTGATAATGATGAAGGTAGATTTTTAATTATATCTAACATATCTTGAGCTGTTATTTGAATTCTTTCATAGTCACTATTTTTCCTTGGACTCGATCTACGCATTCCTTTTTCGGCTTCACTATCAGCATTTTCATTAGAAACGGAGGATTCACTCACCCGTTCTCTTCGTCGTTTCACTGCACGCTGCCTCGAACTAGTTATCCTCCGCTTTCTGGATATTTGGTCCAACCTTGCTGGATATGGTTCGAAAATTACGGAGCGTGCTGCAGAACGCGATCTAGACCGCCTTTCACGCTGGTCAAGCAAAGTTGATCCGATGCGTTGCATGGTGCGTGAACGAGACCGCCTTTGTCTTGAATCTAGGCTCTGCCTGGTGCGTGAGCGGGACAGCCTCTGGGATTCCCAACGCTGCCTTGTGCGTGAACGAGACCGCCTTTGTCTTGAATCTAAGCTCTGCCTAGTCCGTGACCGGGACAGCCTCTCGTTTATCGCAGCTTCCTGTTCTGGTACTTCGTCCATAGTTCTGAAACTTCGAAATTTGTGTCACAAACAGATAAAAACAAAAATATATATATCTAAGTGAAATCAAGGTCTCATCGCACAAAAGTTGATTTTATCATGCGTCTTGTTAAGAGCATATTGAATTTGTCCCAGATTACTTTTGATTTCTACCAGAATTTTGTCAAGCATAAAATTACAACAAGGAAAATTACGAAACGGAAACTTATTACAACAAAAGCGAATAACTATTTCGGCGAAAGAACAACATAGTATTTATTTCTAAGCTAATAAATGATTTTTCGATAGAACTTAGATCCAAAAAAAAACAAAAGAAAACATCAAGTATTAAAAATTAACTGTAAAAACTAAATAGGCACTAAGTAAACACAGTGTTTATTCATAGTGAAGCAGCCTGTATATAGGTACTAAAGGTTGATTTGTATGCGCAAAATTAGTCATGTTTACTTTTATTTTAAAACCACCTACAACTATTTTATAAAGAAAAATAAGTAAGATCCCTTTTGTAAATTAACCCTTTTAAAACGTTTTGCACCATACAATATACATATTTAGTTAATAACCATTGAAAAATGTGCAGACAAGTCGTCAAGCGCTTACAAGCACGAAGAAACCATAAAAATAATTTGAAATAACATAAGATTGTGAAATAAATAATATTCATTTCAAACGGAAATAAATTTTATCCCCGCGTTAACAATTAACATTAAATGATATATTATAAAATAGAAATAAAAAAAAATTTGTTTTTCGTACCTTTCAATTTTTGGCCGTAGGCGAGATTCAATAGCACTTCTGAGCTGTAAAATAAAACCTCCTCAAATTCCAATCAGAATATATTTATTTTTCAATATGCTTCCACAAATTTTCAAAAGAGTATAAACTTTTCACAAATATATTCACAATAGATCATAACCAAGAGTGATGTGATCTTACTACACGTGGAGAATACAATGCATCCGAATCTACTTCACATTACCCTTTTTATACGTGGATTCCATTACCCCTTCCATTCCACCAATCAGTTAACATTTCCGGTTTGACTCCTTTCATTCCACCAATCAGTTAACGTTTCCGGTTTAAACTCTTCCATTCCACCAATCATTTAACGTTTCCGGTTTAATACACTTTCTGATCAAATTAAATCTATTCCTAATTTATTTATTCACTTCCGGTATCGTAACACCTATTTTTAATCAAATAGTATCTAATATTTCAGTCAAATAATTTATCACCTTGGGTTTCATACATCTCAAATTCTTAATTAATTACAGAAGTCAAACTAATCTAACACCTATTAGTTAGTAATTATAATATTATGTTTAGTTATGGTGTATGGACAGTGTTCTGTAATCAGATATATTGGGATGCAACCTATTTCTGTACCAAGTAAATTTTGTTAAATTTACGCTCTCACGGCCCGTCTATTTCACGTGAAAGTATAGCCGCAAACAGATAGCCAGAGACACTTTCGCATTCATAATACTATATTGTATACTTATACTTCATACTTCATATATACTTAACTAGCTGATGCCCGCGACTTCGTCGCGTGGTTTAAGTTTTTTGTGATTCCCGCGGGAACTACTTAATTTTCCGGGAGGACCTGGAGAGTGACATTCGTTCCGGAAAATTAAGGAGATCCCGCAGGAATAAAAAAAACTTAAACCAGGCGGACGAAGTCACGGCCATTAGCTAGTGGTTTATATTATCACAAGCATCATTATTTCAGGTTCGGAAAAAATTTGAATTTAGGTTTCGAATTTCAAATAATAACAATAAACTTAATTACAGCAGAAGCGTTCCCAGTTTCAAATAAATGAATTATATTATAGCTGATCGGATTTCGACTAAGTAATAAATTGTTGTGGAAATTTTGGAGATCCCTTCATTAGGTAGGCGGACGATTTCAAGCGTGTAACTAAGAACCGCTCAAGCAGAACAAGATCATGTTCTAAGGAGATCCTATCTCTCTAATTTTTTATCCACTACAAGTTAACCCTTGACTAGTTTCTCACCTGACGGTAAGTGATGATGCAGTCTAAGATGGTAGCGGGCTAACTTGTTAGGGGTATGGCAGTTATGCTAACTCCTATTCGGTTTTTACACGGCATTGTACCGGAACGCTAAATCGCTGGGCGGCACGTCTTTGCCGGTAGGGTGGTAACTAGCTACGGCCGAAGCCTCCCACCATGCTAGACCAGAGAAAATTCAGAAATTATAATTACCAAATTGACCGTGCCGGGGATCGAACTCGGGAACTTCTACGTCAAGACAACAGCGCTCAACACTGCGCCAGGGAGGTCAGGGAGATGGTCTCCGTATCTCCATAAGATAAATACGAATTTTGCTGAGCAATGAACGTCTAACGGTGACAACTAATAAAGTACCTTATTACCGTGCAGTAAGGGTCAAAATAAGGCCATAAAGTGAGCGACTGGGTAGCAGGTGAATAGACGCCTGTAAACAGAGTACACAACACTTTTATTTCATTAAGGCAAAAAAGAGTAATAAGCCCAAACAAAAGATTATCGCCCTAGTTAATTAACTGTGGATACCTACTCAGAAAGTCTTCACAATTTCAGCTTATTCTGCGCCTTGAAATTTTCGGAGACTGTTGACTTATTTAGAAAACACCGTTAATTAACACCCTCTTTTGTGTGAGGTATAGAGTCCTCTTAAAAACATCCAGGTAAAAATTTCGGTGGAAATCAAGTGGACTTGAAATAAACAATATGGACTTATTTAGTACGTGCTATTGAAAGTTGGCGGAGCTTTTAAATTTTCCATTATTCCTTTGTATTGCATTCATTTGTAATTAAATAAAATGGATTTTTTATATTATCTTCCTATTCTTCATCATGATCAGCCTATCGCCGGATCATTAGTGAGTACAAGTCTCCACTCAGATTGGAAGGGTTTGGCCATAGTCCACTACACTGGCCAAGTATACCTAGAAATGAATTCTGGAAATGGTGTACTTTAAAATCACGTATGTTCTGTCCGTTGATCTGTCTGTCTATTACCTTCATAGCCGATCCGTTAGACCGATTTAGATAGAATTTGATAGAGAGCCATAGGCTATTTATTCCGGAACATCAGAGATATAATCCATACTAATAATATTATAAATACGAAAGTGTGTCTGTCTGTCTGTCTTCTGTCTGTCTGCTACGCTTTCCCGGCCCATCTTTTCAACCAATTTTGCTGAAATTTAATACAGAGGTAGGTTATATTGGGAAGGACATAGGCTACTTTTTCTCCCGGAAAATTGAGGAGTTCCCAAAAAACCTTAATCCACACGGACGAAGTCGCGGGCATCATCTAGCAGTAGTCTAGTAGTAGTAGTCTAGTAGTAGTCGTAGTAATAATCGAGTTATAAAGGCCATACCATTGACATTCGAGTCTACAGGCGGTCACTATCCTGGCAACATCGCCAGTTTTAAGTCTAAGAGGCGTGGAGCCCCAACACAAGCCGAGTGACTCACCTGTTGGTAGCGTTGCACTGCTGTACAAACTAACTCTACTATTACATTGTATGGCTTAGTATAATCTATTAATTTTGATTAATTTTGTGCATAAAAGCTGCCTATAAAGTTTTTCTATTCTATTCTATCCTTTAGATATATATATATATATATATATATATATATATATATATATATATATATATATATATATATATATATAATATATATATTATATATATATTTAGGAAACAGAAGTGGAGTAAAGTGAAACTAAGCAAATATAACAAACCACAATTTATTCTAGTGAACGATTACAACATATCACACATAAAATAACCAAAAAGGAACACACTTAAATCTGAACACAATTATGACTCATTAAGAGTTTCACAATAACGCAGTTTACAGCTCGGAAGGTGACAAAAGAATGACTACGCGGTAATACAGAGAGCGCTTTTTATACACGTTCCTGCCCGCTTTTATAGGTTTTAGTCGGGTACCTACACTACTCACAATAATTTTGCTAACTCGGCCTATCCTGATTGTGCGCCGCCCTCGGCTGCACCGGAAACAATTTCATCAGAAGCAGGAAGAGCTGGTGTGCGTATGCCATCTTCATAAGCTCCCCCTCTTGCGGTGTCTCCTGAACTAGTGAGGGCACCCAAAGATTCACCCGCATCGTCACAGTTACTGTCATCAGAACCTGCATAAGACACAAATGGTTGATTATTCATGACGATGCACGCTATTGCCTATTCTGACAATCATCACGCATACGAGGCCCTCATTCAAAATAACAACTTTCGCTACACAAAATAAAACGCTTCACATTCAAAAGTATGCATACTTCTCCAGACATTACATCTCAGTTAATCTCATACCTGAACTTGCAAGTTCACACACACACCACGTTAAAAACGTGCCAGGACAGAGCCTGATGCGCATTCAGAGAACGCGACTTCCCAGGACAAAACCTGCCAGGACACAGCCTGATGCGCATTCAGAGAACGCGACTTTCCAGGACAAAACCTGCCAGGACACAGCCTGATGCGCATTCAGAGAACGCGACTTTCCAGGACAAAACCTGCCAGGACACAGCCTGATGCGCATTCAGAGAACGCGACTTTCCAGGACACAGCCTGCCAGGACACAGCCTGATGCGCATTCAGAGAACACGACTTCCCAGGACACAGCCTGCCGACATAACCTTCTTCTCAATCTGCCCACTACATACAACGCTGTCCGCTGTCATCCACTAGCCTAACAGAGCCTAAAGTAACCTAACCTAACATGTAAGCTTACATTTTGACCTAACAACTGAACTAATAAGTAGCCTAACGTTTGACCTAACAACTGACCTAACGTCTGATTTACGACTAACCTAACTTTACTAGAGAAAGCATGTAACTAAATTGGATGACAACAAGCAGAGCCATAGGCAATGTTTATGCAAATTAAGTTGAAAGTGTCTGTCACCGAAGAACGTGCCGCGTAGTCCGAAGCACGACTTCGAGGTACCACTCCAAGGCACCGCTCCAGGACCCCGCTCCAAGGCACCACTCCAGGGCACACCTCCAGGGCCCCGATCCAGGGCACCACTCCATGGCGCCAAACATGTAACAGAAATTAAAACCAAATCGTTATCACGAAACGACGTGATCATCGTGGCTATCCATACATAGCAGGTAGTCAACGCATAGTCAATTACCTTCACAAGCACTCTGACTTAAAAGTTCATTACCAGCACAGTTACCAGTACCAGCACAGGTACCAACAAAATTATTTGACTGCTTCAGCACAGCTCATACATACAAAGCCGATAGAACTCACAGAACCTGTGGAGCTCTCAATAGAGCTGGTAGAGCTCCTAGATACAGTAGCGCTGGTAGAGTACCAAGACACAGTAGAACTCGTAGAGAAACAAGAGACAGTAGAGCTGGTAGAGCATAACGAGTCAGTTGAGCTCATAGAGCAACAAGAGTCGATAGAGCTGGTAGAGCACAAAGAGTCAGTAGAGCTCATAGAGCAACAAGAGTCGGTAGAGCTGGTAGACCCCTCACTAAAGGTCGCTCAACCATAGTACAAACTCACAGTTGTACCATGTCGAAACAACTTTGAACATTCAAAACATCAAACATCATCATCGATGAACACAGAAAATGAAGAAAGTTTACTCATACCAGTTATGTTCAACCATATCGAGTAGGCTAACGAGCAGCCTCGCGCACTATACAAGCACGCAGCCCTGCGCGACCAGTAGACGCGCAGTGTCACGCCTCACAGCGTGGCATGCGAGCGCGCAGCATCGCACCCTAGGCGAGCGCGCAGCCCTGCGCGACCAGTAGACGCGCAGTATCGCGCCTCAGCGCGGCAGGCGAGCGCGCAGCATCGCACCCTAGGCGAGCGCACAGCCATGCGCAATCAGGAGCGCGCAGCACAGCGCACTAGACAAGCGCACAGCCCTGCGCGACCAGCAGACGCGCAGTGACGTGCTCCACACACGCGGCATGCGGGCGCGCAGCCCGGCGCGACCAGAACGCCTCACACGTGGTGAGCGCCGAAGACGAAAGGAACATAGAACAGAAAATGAACCTGTGACCTGTAGGTCACAGCACACACGTCATGTCCATCACAGGTACTGAGTACCTTTACGAGCAATTTATAGCATCGACGATCAATTGTCCGAACCAGCTGCCACTGTGCCTCATACATTCACAACTGAATTTTATTTGTACGGATTACAACCATTTTGTTTATAAAAGCCTCGTATGTAAAATTACTAACGAGAAAAAGTTAAGATTCTGACAGGTAGGTATGTAGACTCGTAATCGATTTGTATGAAATCAAACTTTAACTATCCACGAGGGTAGATAAACAATACTTCTCTAATCAAAATAGAATGCAACATTCAACAACAAATTACGTAACCTGGTTCGGTAATATTAAAGAAAATAACCTGTAAAACTCAAGTTAACGTTTATCAGAACTATAAATATGTTTGCTCGTCCATACCTGACCTCAACAATTATTGTTTTGTGTACAAGCACTATTCCTTTGTAAAAGTATCACAGAAGCATTAACAAACCCCAAGGGATACTAGCGAGTTTAACAGGTTTTCTTAAACCGCTGTCTAACATCACGAATGCATCGCATCATTCGAAACACAGTGAGCGTTATTAAGAGACACGTAATCGTAAAGTGGGTATAATCTGACTTTTAACCATCACGCATTTATTACGTATTTGACGCACAAAACTTTCTAAATTGCGGATGATTGGTATCCGATCGTAACTAGGTCAAGAGTTTTAAATAACAACCCTCATTTTAAATACAAAAAACCAAATCACGCAAAAACAATTTATCCGTACATCATGCTTTAGCAAAACATTACTACTTTATGTGTTCAAAACTCAGCAAACTTAGAGGTTTCAAGTTATGCATTCAAACTTAGGGTATGAGTGACCTATTTTTCTCAAAAATATTTTTGTACCCGGTCGGTACCCACAAAGGTTCTACTTTTGAACAAGATGTTTCGGCTAGACCCTTTAAACTGTTCACAAACTAGCATTCAGGGCGGTTTAGGGACTCAAATGTATGCGTTATGCCAATAACAACCACTGAGCCAACACAGCTTGCTAATTTAGTGGGAAATTATCATAAAATGGAAATCGCGTAAATACAATTGGGGTCTAAACCTTTTCTTAACACAATTAACAGTCAATTCAGTAACATGAATTACTGTTCATTTACTTTGTGGCTACGCTTGGTGGGTATTACATCCTTAAGCAAATAAATTAAATGGTCTTACCGATGTCGCATATTACGTCATATCACCAGAGGCTCGATGGTGTCATCACCTCACCACCATTCCAGGCAAATGCCAGGCGTAACACGGGAAAGCGCGCAGCACCGCGGCTCCGAGGCACGCAGCAAGGCACGACAGCGTGTCGCGCAGACTGAATTGCCCTCGTGAACACTGCCCAGAGCGCCCACGTGGCATGCACGGCTGCACACCCAAGTGCACTCGTGACGCGCCTGAAGCACACGAGCTGTGCAACACCACAGCTCGGCCACGCTCCGCGAGCCAGCGTTACCAATCACATGAAAACAAAACACAACTTTAGCACACAATTAAACACTGCACATTACGCGAGTCACCCTTCGAGAGATATCTTGATCGGTCACGTGATCAACTTTAAGCACTTTAAATTTGGGTATGTTCCTTTTTGGTTCATCTCGTATGTGGGCCTATTTAGCGGTCCTTTATCCCACTTCTGAATTTAGGAAAACAGAAGTGGAGTAAAGTGAAACTAAGCAAATATAACAAACCACAATTTATTCTAGTGAACGATTACAACATATCACACATAAAATAACCAAAAAGGAACACACTTAAATCTGAACACAATTATGACTCATTAAGAGTTTCACAATAACGCAGTTTACAGCTCGGAAGGTGACAAAAGAATGACTACGCGGTAATACAGAGAGCGCTTTTTATACACGTTCCTGCCCGCTTTTATAGGTTTTAGTCGGGTACCTACACTACTCACAATAATTTTGCTAACTATATAAATAAACGGTTCTCACAGTAATTTTAGAAACCCTAAATCCAGGCGACAAAAGACGCAGGTAATGATTAAATGTTAAAAAATGCGTTTATTTCACTATTAATCTATGTTAAAATGTTTTAGAATAAGAAATCCGAATGCGTTTTTCCACGCGAAATTCTGCCGGATTTGTCCATGGGCCAGACCGGGCTAGAGGGTTCATATATCTTTCAGGGAATTTCTTGATGTGTAAACCGAGGGCAAATATTTTTACACACGCAAAACAGTCGGCGTACAGTCGGAACGGGGAAATGCGTGCTTTTTCAATGGACAGCTGAAAAATATTATTTTTTTAAAAGTTCTCGTTGTTACGCGGCGCGTTTTAAGTGCCACTTCGAACCCGTTTTCCTGGTAAATTAAAGTGTTTGGAGCAAAGTTAGTTTTCAAGTGCGACATTTTCATCCAGTACGCGAATTTTATAATTTGAGTAGAGGTCCTCAAAATTCGCGAATTTTTTATTTTGAGGAGAATTAAAATCCAGGAAAGTTAGTGCAAACTAAATAATTAGTGTTCTGTAATAAAATTTAAAACTTCTAATTGAACCAAAATCTAAAATTTTGATAAACACAATTATTGTTTCTATCACGGAATTACCTTTACCTAACCTTCTCACTCGGAGAAGATTAGGTAAAGGCGAAGTACGGGGCTAGCGACGGATGATAAAAATAGGGGATTCAAATCGCGTCTCGTAGATGCGAGTCTTCAGCTTCAAACCACAAACCCAAAAGAGCTTTATAGCTTTTAGCATATCCATAAAAATAAACGTAGATATTCAAATATTTTATCTAGTGCTACGCGGAAAGCGCTGCCAATCAAAAGTGTATTTTTTTATGCATTGAACTTTTTTGGGAAAATATTTTTTCACTGACACGGCATGTTTTGAGAAGCTTTTGATCGAGGATTAAAGTGTAGTTATAGTTGTAGTTATTTCTACTAGATGATACCAGCAACTAGGTTCAAGTAATTTAAGTTTTGTTTTAAATGCCGTGGGAAGTCTTCGACCAAATAAAAAAAAATTATATTATTCCTGATTAAATTAAAGATGGGCCATAAAAAGGTATCAAACGCAATGTATCACTTTCGCATACATACTGATATTTTAAATGCGAAAGTGTGTCTGTCTGTCTGTCTGCTACGCTTTAAAACGGCCCTTTTTTCAACCAATTTTGATGAAATTTGGTATAGAGATAAGTTGTATCCCGGGGATGGACATAGGCAATTTTATCTCCGAAAATTATGGAGTTCCTTCGGGAATAAAAAACTTACACAACGGCTACTTTTATAATATTAGGTATTAGGAATTTATCTAACTTTTTGGCAGAATATATTGTACATTATGTTGACGTTAGTGACGTTAATCGGAGTTGGAGAAACAGTAAGTAATATTATAAACTAGATGATTCCCGCGACTTCGTCCGCATTATTTAAGTTTTTTTAACTCTCGAATATGAATGTAGAAAAAGAATATTATGGATTTGACTAGTCGAAATAAGAATCCATATTATTTTCTGTACGAATTTACAAATTGATGGCCAGAACAAATCTAGTTCATGTATTCCAGGAATTTATTATGATTGCATTGTTTTCCAAACCGCTTGTTGATTGGTTCAATTTAATCAGAAGTGTTTACCCATTAGATGCATGCAGCCCAAATTCAAAATTAACCGGTAAACATCAGTTCATAAATGTTATTGGAAATTCCTAGATATATTTTAGTTGTAAAATCCATACTTAATCATTTAATAATATAAATTCGAAAGTGTGTCTGTTTGTCTGCTACGCTTTCACGCCCATCTGTTAAACTGATTTTCATAGAATTTGGTAGAGATATAGGTTGTATCCCTGGAAAAAGTATAGGCTACTTTTCATCTCGGAAAATTAAAGAGTTCCCGTAGGAATCAAAAAAACTTAATCCACGCCTATGTGTTATTCCGGAATATAATCTACCTCTGTGCCAAATTTCATCCAGATCCGTTCAGCCGTTAAGGCGTGATTGAGTAACAAACATCCATCCATACATCCATCCATCCAAACTTTCGCATTTATAATATTTATTTGATTTGATATTTGATTATGGTTTACACAATTTTTTAAACAACAAAAAAATACTCTAGCAATGTAAAAATGAAACAATTTAGGTAAATAGTAATAAACAAGTCAAAATAAAAATCATAAACAATCATCAAACTAAAAATGAAAAATTAAATCAAACAGAAATTAAACGAGTAAGGAACTCTTGACCGTTCGATCTGGGATCAACTTCTAACACACGTGTTAGACGTAACTGTATGTATACAGTATGTACATAGTAGTAGTAGTAGTATGTATAAAGTTACGTTTCAAGGAATCATAGCATCTCTAGAAAGTTGGCTCTTAGATTGAATTCAAGTGACTTACGATTTTGCATCTGACATTTTATTTGTAGGGCTTAGTTATCCTGTAGGAATACGGAATTAAGAACTGTTCTTGTCATTCCTTCATTGTATTTACTACATTCTTGAGTGGAATGTTTTTGCGTTTATTTACGTTTTGTTGTGTATAAATAGTAAACACATAATATAGGTTTACCTATAAACAAACTTCTTCTACTCGTCCTTATTTAACGCTATGTGAGGTCGGAACAACTTGTCTTCTCCTTCCACTCGCTCCTGTCATCCGTCAACGTATTATCCACCACTTTTACACGTATATCCTTTTTCACACAATCCATCCATCTATTCTTTGACATTTCTCTACTCTTTTTTTCCGTCAAACTTGGTAATTATACAATATCAAAATTAGTAGTTCAAAACGAATTATAGGAACTAAACTGTGACACAAAAATAATTCCAAAAAGGGAATCGACTCAGCCTGATACTGTTATGGTCGATGCCTCTTTTGGAATTATTTTTAACTAGCGACTCCGCTTTTATTTTCCAGGATAAAAAGCAGCATACGTTCCCAGGATGCAACTTACCTTAAGAGAGGCTTTACCTTTGGTAAAGACCAAATTACATCAAAATCGTTTTTAAAGCTGGGCCGTGGAAGCGTAGCAGACAGACAGACAGACGGATGGATGTGCAGACAGAGCCGCCTCTAAACCTAAACTTTAGCGACTCCTCCCGATGTTAGGTAACTAAATAGAGATTAATTTGACTTGCTTTTAAACAAGATGCTGCCGAGGATTCCACTAAGGTAGGTGTTGCAACTAAGATGAAAATTACATTGATAAATCCTATTGTCTTAAAGCTTAAAAACCCATTCCAATCTTTTTCTTTATGATGCTTTATATTCCATACGAGATAAAATTAAAAGTTAGAGCGGTAGTACAGTCGGAAATTTAATTCAATATCCTTTAGAAAGCTGAAAATACGCTCGCAGTACAATCAAAGAGAGAAAAAAATACGTGGACATAAAAATGATATGTTATGCGAACGTGCAAATGACGGTTGAAATAGTAAAATATCGCCAACGGGTAAACCTTGTACGTGATCTTAACTGTGAGTTCAGACTATGGACTTTTTGTTTTAAAACTTTATGTTCTAACCCCTTTCTCCACGTCTTGATAACTAATTTCTTTTTGAACCATTACTAGTATGTACTTGGTTGTGATCTCACTTGACTGCAGCAGCCTACGATTGTTGCAATCTGACTGACATGTAAGGGGCAAGCAGTTAAATTACACCCATAATATCCCTAATCGGTTTCTATATGTCATATAATAATTAATATCTTAGGTCATGTCGCTATTTTTCAACCAACTTCAAAAAAGGAGGAGGTTCTCAATTCGACTGTTTTTTTTATGTTTGTTACCTCAGAACTTTTGACTGGGTGGACCGATTTGGATGATTCTTTTTTTATTTGAAAGAGCATACTTCCCAAGTGATCCCATATAAATTTTATCGAAATCGGTCGTGCGGTTTTTAAAATATCAACAATAAAATAAGTTCTTTGTATAGCGTGTGCTTGTTGTTGTAAAGTTGGCGCGGGAGTTTGAAGTCGGGTGTTTAAAAATAATTTTTTATATTAAATTATTGCGTATCATAAGCTAACATTTGAAATTGAGTGAATGTTACAGTACAATATACACGTAGTAATTTATTTTCTTCTATCTTCTTTTATTTCTAAACTTAATATTATAAAGAGGAAAGATTTGTGACACTGTAATGGTTAAACTCAAAAACTACTCAACTGACTTTAAAAACTCTTTCATCTATAGAAAGCTACATTATCAGCGAGTAGCATAGGCTATATTTTAATGGTGCTACCCGCGCGAAGCCGGGGTGAGTCGCTAGTAAATATATAAAAGGGAAGGGTGACTAATAATTGACTGACTGATTTATCAACGGATGAAATAAGCATACAGATAGCTTTTTTAACGTAGGTACCCGCTAAGAAAAGGTTTTTTGTAAATTCAACCTCTAAGGGGGTAAAATAGGGCCTTGATTGTATGTAAATTTTATACTTACGGAAAAATTCAGTACGTACTTAAAATACGTACTTTAATAAGGAAGTTAAAATAGTTTTAAAACAAAAAGTCGCTCGCGTGTTCTTCCGCTAAACGACTACGTGATCTTTAGACGTGACACTTTGAACATAGGAGGGAATATAAATCAATAGTAATTACGCGAATCGCTTTATATTCGCGAATAGTATATAAAATACGTGAGAGATCTGTATGCTCTTTGATATTGCTTTCGCTTCGAATGGTTCAACCTCACGCTTTTCAGCGATCTATAAATATTGTGTGAGAGTGTTTTTTTTTTAAATTGCCTTTTAATTTTTTTGTACATAATATCTATAGCGGGCTCTTCTCAGACCAGGGTGCGTTTGAAACGCTCGTAACTTTAGTTTTAACATACCGTGGTTAATTATCACGTCTTATACTTTGTAAACGTAAGGTTCAGAAGGTAGTGTGGGTGCCTATTTTGAATAAATATACTTTGAGTTTGAGTTTGTCTGTGAAATTAATTTGTTTCATTCAGAAAAATTTCTGCTTGTCCTTCTATGATATTAATTTTATTAGTCCAATAAACTTCCACCCATACAACTGTTCACACAAATCAACGCAAACAAAGTACTGATTAAAAACTAGGTTTTAAATAACAAATTGTTCTTTTTTTTGTGGTCGTAACTGCTGAATTAACGTATTAAGGTCTAGCCCCACTACAGAGGCACGGCGTGGCGCGGCACGTAGCGGCTAATATGCTTTGTACAATTATGTCGTAGTGCATCATCGTGGCGCGTCGCTTAGGTAGTCCCAGGTCCATACAAACTTATACAAAGAATATTTGCCGCTTGCCACAAACTTGTATCGTCCCATAAACCCGGTGACAACGTCGCTAGTATATTATATGAACAATAAAATAGAAACAAAACTGACCAGGCATAAAAATAGTTCCAATTTTGGCCACCGGATCATATAAGTTTGTGGGACTATACATGTGCATCTGTAGTGGGACTAAACCTTAAAGGTTGGCTCGCACTCGTTATTTATTGGGAACCAGTCTGTTGCGGTTACCACGGGTTTTGTACACACATAATGTACCAGTTTACTATGTAGGTGTTTCCTGCAATATTTTTGAACGAACTTTTCTTTAATCTCGTGAATTATTACTCTTGTATGTACGCAAATCTCGTACTTTTTTCAACGGATAATATAAATTAGACTTTACGGTATCCAACGTTATCCCAGTTCTGACTTTTTCTTGAGCTTTTTTGTCTGCAATCTGACCTGATAGTTAGTGAAGATGTAGTCTAAGATGGTAGCGGGTTAACCTGTTGTAGGCATGGCAGTTCTATTAATCCCATACCCCCAATCGATTTCAATACCGCATCGTACCGGAACGTTTATACGCATGGCGTCACGTCTTGGCTGGTAGAGTAGGGTAACTACCCACGCAAATTATAAAGAGAGATCATAGAGGAAACAAGCAACTATGAACGCCTTAAAATTTTCAAAATATCCATTTGACAAACGTAACTCATTACGATTTTCTTACACAATCAGTCATTCCATTGTCTATTTAACTCGATGTATCCGATGTAATTCGCAAGCAGTTGTGACCACAACGAGATTAATGGTTTATTTAAAAACGTATTTATTGTACGTTTCATGGAGCGACAGTTACGAAAATTTATTGAGCTATATATTTTCAGAGGATGCAAATCAAATGAGAATGTTTGGTGGCGTGGTGGGTGCCGTGGTAAGAGATGATTCAGTCTAAGATGGTAGCTGGCTAATCTGTTATTGTAGTTATGTTAAACCCTAATCGGTTTCTACACGGAATCGTAACGTAACGCTAAACCGCTTAGCGGCACGCCTTTGCTAGTATCGTGGTAACTAGCCACAGCTGAAGTATCCTATCCAGTAAGTATAGACCAGAGATAATTTATAAATCACTAGCTAATGCCCGTGACTTCGTCCGCGTGGATTGAGGTTTTTCGGTTTCCACGGGAACTCTTTAATTTTCCGGGATAAAAAGTAGCATATGTGTTATTCCAGACTATAATCTATCTCTGTGCCAAATTTCATCCAGGTCCATTCAGCTGTTGGGGCGTGATTGAGTAACAAACATCCATCTATACATCCATCCATCCAAACATTCGCATTTATAATATTTATTATTTGAATTCCAAAACTCACTCTGCCGGGGATCAAACCTGGGGCCTCCTGCTTAAATATGTAAGCGAAGAAAGTCACTAATAGTAATTATAGTTATACCTATGAGTGTTTCAATAGCAAGTCGGATAGTATATGGCCATAGCTCCACGAGCGGGCCGGGCCGGCTTGGTTGATATATGTTCCCCATAGAGTCTCACAATGTGTATATAGCGGCGCGCGAGGGTCAAATTTCCGGCATTGTCCCGGAAACCGCAACCCTTGACATGTGTCTCCATTCGGAGTGACCCGGGAAACTCATTTGGAGGGCTATACACGGATTTTTTAAAGGGCTCTTCCTTATCTTTTTTAAGTCCATACTATAATATTATATTATAAAAGCGAAAGGGTGTCTGTCTGTCTGCTACGCTTTCACGGCCTATCTTTTCAAATCTTTTTCGATAACATTTGGTAAAGGGATAGGGTATTTACCCGGATACAACCAATCACTTTTCCAGATTTTAATTTTCGGGTATTTACCCGAAAATTAAAAACTGCTAATATATTAAATAATTTATTTGTGACAAAGGTATTAGGTATCTGTATTATACTTGAGAACGTAATTTTTATAGACGACCTCCCTGGCGCAGTGTTGAGCGCTGTTGTCATAACGTGCGAAGGTCCCGGGTTCGATCCTTAGCAGGGTCAATTTGGGAATTCATAATTTCTGAATTTTCCCTGGTCTGGCTCGGTGGAAGGTTTCGGCCGTGGCTTATTACCACCCTACCGGCAAAGACGTGCCGCTAAGCGATTTAGCGTTCCGGTCAGATGTTGTGTACAAACTGATTAAATATAACTGCCATGCCCCTATTACATTACAGGTTAGCCCGCTACCATCTTAGACCGCATCATCACTTACCATCAGGTGAGATCGTAGCCAAGGGCTAACATGTAGTGGATAGAAAAAAAACACCTTTGCTGGAAAATGCGAGGAGGTAAATCAATATTCAAATACCTACTCACCTTGTGCGTAGCGCTATATTTTCCCCCACAAGCTCATAATGTATTTAGCGACACGCCAGGGTTAAATTTCCGGCCCCGGGCAAACCCACGACCTTTGACACATGTCTTCATTCAAAACGACCCCGGAAATACTGGTTAAAAAGGAAATAATATCAGAAAACGCCCTTTTGAAGGAATTTTCTCTTTATTTAGTTCAAAGACGTTCCGATGCCTGTAGAAACCTATATAGGGATATGAGTTTTAAAATAATTGACGTATCCCTAACAGGCAAGCCCGTTTCCATCTTAGACTGCATCATCATTTACCATCAGGTGAGATTGCGGCCAAGGGCTAACTTGTAGTGGAATAATAAAAAATCTCTATTCAACCGACATCCAAAAATATGGCGCGTATGTTATTGGTTCTTATATTCATTCAACATATCTATTTTACAGTAATTTATGCTCAGTTGGGATAGGTACGTTGAAATTAAAATATTTAGTTTTTAATAAATATTGTTCAATAATTTAATGAGTAAAAATTGTATCTATACTAAAAATGTTGTTACTTTTATCCACATTCAACATTGATGTAGAATTCTGCCTCGTAGTTTCTGAATAACTGCCTCGTTGGTCTAGTGGTTAGCATGTTCGACTGCGGCCAACGAGGTCCCGGGTTCGAGTCCCGGGTCGGGCCATAAAAAGTGTTGGGTTTTTCTTACAAGAAAATCTCAGCACTAGCCCGTAGTTAGGAATTTGGCGGTGTTTCACCCCCGTGCCTCGGAGAGCACGTAAAGCTGTCGGCCCTGCGCCTGATCTCTCTCCGGTCGTGTCGGATTTTCCGTTCCATCGGGTTATGAGAGTAAAGGAACAGAGAGTGCACCTGTGTATGCGCACACACTTGTGCACTATAATATCTCCCGCGCAGATGGCTAATCTCTCTGGAGATAGGCCGCCGTGGCCGAAATTCGGTCGGAAGGACATTAGAATTTGAATGTCAAACTAGGAAGTCGCCATTTCAAACTCTATCGTATCTAATAGACTTGAAACCAATATTATATTCCAGCTGACAAGCTCATTCTGTACCTAGTAATATTCAGCTTTGTGCTAAAGCCGTTATATTATCCCCTGACCAAATAATATAAGTTGGGAACCTAGAGTCAAGTTTGAAAGGGGAACTCGAACTTGGCTGAGTAACTCACTGTGACACTGGTTTCGTGTTAGGAATTTGTATATCGGTAGTAGGAGCTTGAACGGTGGAGAGTATGTGCATATATTCTTTAATTGAATTTGTTTGTTACACTTGCATGGCCCATCTTTTCAACCGACTTTGATAAAATTCGATACAGACATAGGTGGCGTTTGTCGGGCAACAAACAATAAAATAATGTTATGATAGTAGAAAATTTAATTTAAATCGAATCAAAATCAAACAGATCAAATGTAAAAAATAAAACAGAAAATTTTGATTTAAATCAGGAATAAGAAAATGTGTTTTCCGGTGCCTCTAAGGCTACTTTCGCACTGCGAAAAACATTCGCGCGAATTTTATTCTCGCGATTTATATTTCCCGTACAGATTTCACTTACTCCTACGTAATTTGTATCAAACCAAAAATTTTTTAGTGCAACTTTTATGCGTATGTACACCTCCTGATTTCTAATCTTAAAGAATTGCGAAAAAAAATGTTCGCAAATGTCGCGCGATTGTTTTTCGCAATGCGAACGTAGAAAAGCCTACATAAAAGTAGCATAAAAAAGCAGCAGAAGTGGAAATAACTAAATCTTTGAATTACACTACGGCTTAAAGTCTAGAATGGTAATGCATTAAGGAAATTGGTGAGCAGTGCTGCGGGCGCAAATAGAAGAAGCCATGCTTCGATGCGCTTCATTATATTCGAATTAGGGGAACGGTTTTGCTGTAAAATCTAATTCGTTGGAGCGTGAGGCCGCAAGTTTGTATTTTATTCGATTCCAATCATTTTACTCGTGTAATGCTACTTACATTTTGCCTTAGTTTAATTTGTATAGATCATGCTAGCGACTTTGTTTGCGTTGATTTATATAAGAATCTCGTGAGGTTCTTTGATTGTTCTATGTCAGATTCTTTGTATTAAATTACGTCAAAATGGTTCTAAAAGAAAAATAAACAGGAAGACAGATAGCTTTGGCATTTATTTGAGGTTTTATTTAAACACTTTTTGAAAGTTGACAGTTGTAAGTCTTCAAAATGCATGCTATCTCTGTATCAATAATGGATCGTGAAAAAGTTTAAGATAAACAAATAAACTGTTTAGTCATCCATCCATCCATCCATCAGCCTGTATGCGTCCACTGCTGGACATAGGCATTTACGAGAGCGCGCCACCAAACACGGTCCTCAGCCTTCCTCATCCACCCGCTTCCCGCCATCTTCTTTAGGTCATCGGACCAGCGAGCTGGAGGTCGTCCTACACTGCGCTTGCCGGCACGCGGTCTCCACTCCAGAACACGTCTGCCCCAACGGCCATCGGTTCTGCGACAGGTATGACATGCCCAATGCCACTTCACCTTGCTAACCCTCAGAGCTATATAGTAGGTACGTAGAAAAAAACAGTACAGTATCAAAGCTTTTTCGTATATTTGTTAGAACGATTTGGCTTTTTGGATAAAAGTGCTCAAAATACAGTGACAGTTTAGGTAGCCATTGTCTTTGTTGGACGTAGCGTGACACAAAGCTGAAACTAACTGCAGCGCTAAGCGTGAGTCAGAAGTTTTGCCATTCAGTCTGTTCTAACCGTTGTTTGAGCTAAAGACTACAGTCAGTGGGATAAGCTGCTGTGCAATGGGATTAGTGCTTCTTTTCGAGTGTCTATAATACTAGGGAACGTGCGGTCTGGCCTGGTTTCGAAAACGCAATTTTATTATTACCTACAGGTTGTACTGGTGCACAGCAATATCGACGCAATTAGAAAGGTAACAAGATGCGTTAACTTTTTTTTAACGTATGCTTTTATTTTTCTTCCGTATTTGAAGCCTCACACGTTCATCAAATTAATATCTAGTCATCTCTCTAATAACAAGCAACGCATAGTGTTTTAATAAATGACGAATTCTCTATTCAAGTTACTCCTTCTCTTTCTACTACTCCTATACTCTAAGATGGTAGCTAATATTTATAAATATTTGACGTATGTTTGATCATAGTAATATTTTTTTTAAATAAGATAAACACTCGCCATATTTTTAGTCTCTAACATTTTACTAGTGTAAACATCGTTTGAAGCATTGCTCACGTCTCACGGCAAGAAAACCTTCCTAATTGGTGTGAATGACGTACGAGATTCTGCACTTAAAGCCAACGCTACGGCGTTGCATGCGGAAAGCTTACACTCGAAATTTATGTAAGCTTCATTTAGTTTTCGCTGTCTACCTTAGAACTATAGTAGAACATAGTAACTCGGTTGTCACTACCACAGAATGATAAATCATACTAATACTTTAAATGCGAAAGTGTGTTTGTTTGTTGGTTAGTCCTTTAATCACGCCGCAATGGAGCAGCAGATCGACGTGATTTTGGCATAGGCATAGTTAAGGACCTGGGGAGTGACAAATGCCCGCGACTAACATAATACACAAAAAATCAATGAACTTACAAATTCATAAATGAATTTTCAAATACTAAATAATAATAAACCTACAAATGGCGAATTAAATGTATAGAACATAAACAGTTGAGTCAATTTCAACAAAGGCGTTTTTTTGTTTCATTTCGGTGAACTTTCGTATTATAAAGTTTTCTCAAATTTAAACAGTAGTTTATTGTACGTCTTGATATTCTTCTTGCTCTTATTTAATGCCATCAAAATATACCTAATAAACTAATGAGAAATCGTGTTTAAATTTGTGATGCCACTGAAATGAAAAATTCTTTCACCGATATGACAAAACTAGCCACTTAAATGAAAAAAACCTATTCACCGAAATTAAAATCCACCGAAAACGAATACAAGCAGGCTTTTAAATATTTAAATATTACTTCCTACTGAGCAAAGACTTACCTAACTCAACCTTACACTTTACCTAAATTGCTGCATATCTTAGCATCTTTAAAAAGTTTGGTATATTTATTATTATCAAGCCCGATTAATAATATTTATCTAGTTACCTAGATGTTCTGCGAAATTTCAGGGTGAAATTTACAATAAATCGCACAAAAGTACAGGCCATGGAAACACATTAGAAAAATGTATTCAAAGATGGTGGAAACTGTCCAGACGGTAGGCTCAAAGTTCTTTAAGACCCACCGTTCGAAAAGAACCAAAAGGTTTTCAGACCACACTCTCAGGCTCATGGATGAGAGAGCAGAGATGGGACTACAGTCTACAGCGGACGTGTCGGCCTACCGGCAGATTAATAAGCAGATTTCGAAAGCGCAAACGCATGTCTTGCGAAATTTTAACATCGAGTACATCAAAAGTACCATCGAGCGTAACAAGGGCTCCAAAATATTCATAAGAGATCTGTCTATCGGACAGAGCCAGCTGACGCGACTTATAACTGATACTTAAGGTTCTTCAGCGATTGTTCAATTCCGTCATTCACGAGGGCATAATGCCACAGGCATGGCACAGGAGCGTGGTGGTTCTGTTCTTCAAAAAGGGTGACAATACGTTGCTGAAGAATTATAGACCCATCTCACTGCTGAGCCATGTCTATAAGTTTTCTCGAGAGTCATTACGGATCGTCTCGCTCGAAGGTTCGACGACTTCCAGCCTCCCGAACAATCCGTAGTCTGAAAAGGCTTTAGTACCATAGACCACATTCACATTTCACACGCTGCGGCAGATTATACAGAAGACGGAAGAGTATAACCGGCCACTATGCTTAGCGTTTGTGGACTATGAGAAAGTCTTCGATTCGGTGGAAACTTGGGCTGTATTAAGGTCGCTGCAGAGATGCCGGATAGATTATCGGTATATCCAAGTGCTGAAGTGTTTGTACGAAAACGCCACGATGTCAGTTCGTTTAGAGGACCAGACTACGAGGCCAATCCAACTGCAGCAGGGAGTGCGACAGGGGGATGTAATCTCCCCGAAACTCTTCACCGCCGCGTTGGAAGACGTCTTTAAGCTTCTGGATTGGAACGGATTTGGCATCAACGTCAATAGCGAGTACATCACTCACCTTCGGTTTGCCGATAGTCATCATGGCCAAGACTCTGGAAGACCTTAATACAATGCTCAATGACCTCAGTAGAGTTTCACAACAGGCGGGTCTTAAAATGAACATGAGTAAGACAAAAATCATGTCTAATGCTCATGTTCCGCTCCACCCAGTAATCGTCGAGAGCTCTGCACTCGAAATTGTAGATGGGTATATATACCTGGGACATACGGTCCCGTTAGGTAGGTCCAATTTCAAGAAAGAGGTGGGCCGCCGAATCCAACTCGGCTGGGCAGCGTTCGGGAAGCTTCGATATGTCTTCTCGTCCAAGATTCCTCAGTGCCTGAAGAACAAAGTCTTCGAACAGTGCGTTTTTCCAGTGATAACCTATGGATGCGAGACTTGGTCGCTAACTATGCGCCTCATAAGAAAGCTCAGGGTCACTCAGCGGGCGATGGAGAGAGCAATGCTCGGAGTTTCTTTGCGCGATCAAATCAGGAAACGTAATAAGTAAGATATAGAATGATGAGATTCGCAAAAGAACAAAAGTAACCGACATTGCTCGACGCGTTACGAAGCTGAAGTGGCAATGGGCGGGACACATAGTCCGAAGAACCGACAGACGTTGGAGCCCCAAAGTGCTGGAATGGCGACCTCGCACTGGGAAGCACAGCGTTCGCAGACCACCTACTTGGTGGACCTGGACGGACGACATCAGGGGAGTCGCAGGGAGCCGCTGGATCCAGGCGGCGCAAGACCGCAGCGTGTGGAAATCCTTGCAAGAGGCCTATGTCCAGCAGTGGACGTCTGTCGGCTGATGATGATGATGATGATTCAAAGATTGTGAAATATTCACCTCCTAGCTTGGATTTTCACCGAAATGAAATAATAATCAACCGAAATGATAAAAACATCCACCGAAATGAAACAATTATACACCGAAATGATAAAAACTCACCGAAATGAGAATTTTTATCATTTCGGTGAGTATTTTGTCATTTCGGTGGCCAGTTTAGGCCACCGAATCAACCGAAATGAAAACACCGAAATTAAAATCAAGGAAAAGAATTAGCAATACGAGAAAACTATTTATTATAGGATGTTAGGAATACTACACAAATAAACGTAGTACCATTAGCCCATTCATGAATACTCAAATAAATTTACTAACTTATTGCAAGACAAGTTATACCTATACACGGAAATGAAAAAAAATGTGTTCCATGACACCGATGTGACATACTTTCGTTTTTTGCGGGAACACGCAGGCAAGTGGCGCACGTCCTTCCACGATCAACACCTAGAGGCTACTATTGCGAAAGTTTTAAGCTCACGCGGGGAGAGCTAGAGTTGTTTTAGGCAAAAATATACTTGATAAACTTTTTCTCACCGAAATGAAAGAAATTTCTGGGACACATGCATTTTAACAAAATTAAGTGTATAGAACACAAATAATTAATTGACACATTTACTTCACAACTAACAAACAATTAAAAAAGCAATAATTAATAACAAGATTAGCGCAAAGAGCATAAACAATAAATAATTCAACATATCCTGTACTTAAAAATAAACAAATAAATAGTAAACAAACAATTATTTAAATTAAGCGTGGAGAGCACAAATAGTAATAAATTAACACAATTACAATTTACAACTTACAAACTATTAAATAAAACAATCCATACTAATATTATAAATGCGAAAGTGTGTCTGTCTGTCTGTCTGTCTGCTACGTTTTCACGGCCGAACTACTCAACCGATTTTGATGAAATTTGGTACAGAGATAGGTTACATCCCGGGGAAGGACATAGGCTATTATCCCGGAAAATTGAAGAGTTCCCGCGAGAATAATAAAACATCAATCCACGCGGAAGAAGTCGCGGGCATCATCTAGTAAATATTAAAATAAGAAAAGATTATAAGTAGTAAAAAAATGAGCTCATTTTGCAACAAAACGACACAAAAAAATATCGAATAAACCAACAAATAATAAAATTAAGCAATGAGAACACAAATTTTTAAAAAAGAAATTACAAATAAACCAACAAACTACAAAATTAGGCAAAAAGAACATAAGTAAAAAAGGTCTCCGACCACCATGTCGGGGGAACCCTGGCATCTCTTAAAGAAACAGGTATTAAAAATTAAAAAATAAATAAAAAATGCCCGCGACTTCATCCGCGTGGATTAAGTTTTGTTTTTATTTCCGCGAGGACTATTTAATTTTCCGGGATAAAAAGTATCCTATGTCCTTCCCCGGGATACAACCTACCCCTGTACCAAATTTCATCAAAACCAGTTGAACAGATGAGCCGTGAAAGCTCAGACACACAGCATATACACTTTCGCATTTATAATCTTAAGTATGGATTTAAATTGACACAGACTAAACTGTAATGGATATTTATATGGCATACTAAACCAAGATAGTAAGGATAGTATCTGAGTAGTATAGCCGTAGCATTTAAACAAAAGGAGTCGCCTACGCAATTCTCAAAGCTAAATAATATTCTTCACAAAGTACTAGATACCAAATATTAATTTATCCCTATTAGGGATTATAATTAAACATGTACAAAATATCAAAGCCTCCAAGTATTTGTTGTTCTGAAAGTTTAGATTGCCTCAAGTTGAAATTGAGCAGAAAACTAAACACAAGTATTTGCAATTTATTCACGGTAAACAAGGATCGGCGAAACTTCTAAAGGATCTCTATTCATTATTGAATTTCTGTATGTTACAGAATTCAAACTTTTACAATTAATCATAACATCTTTAGTCCTGTATTTTATAGATAAGTAAAAGTTCGGTGTTCCGTTTTATTTAAAAAAATAAAGGTAAAATTTGAAGACGACAGAATTGAATTTGGCTGAATTTTATATACAACCGTCATGCATTGTCGAGTTAACATCTCCTGAGGATGCTCCGGTGTCGGAGTGAAACGTACGTTGAGAATTATTTGGAAGATTTGTGTGATGTGGTGTGGTGGCTAATTAATGCTCATTAAGCTGCGCGTTTTACCACATACCTAGATTTGTCGGATAATAACAAATTAAGCTTTTTATTCCTTATTCATCATGGACATCTGCAAAGTGACGCTTGCTTCTATCCAATATTTTAAAATCTTGAAAGTCATGCTAAATCAATAAATAATAGCCTTGAGAAAATTTCAACAGCAAAACCTCATCAAAAAGTACTCAAAAGTAGCAAACATGATAAAAATGTCGCGAAATGCGTTAATTCCCGAAGTTTGCAAACAAGTTGAACATGAAAAGTGTTGCCGACTGAAAATATGAGTATCAAATTCGCAAGTCGAAAACTGGGCAAAGTAGCGAAACATCTGTTCAGAGAAATGAGGAACTTTTCAACTTTTATTTACTTCCATACATTAAAGTACTTTTACAATTTTATTTGGGCAGTTTTTCTGATGTTTATTTTAATTAAGTATTGGGTTTTTGACAAGAAATTCTCAGTATTAGCTCGGAGTCATGAAGTTTACCATGTTTCACTTCCTTTTATTTAGATTCTAATAATAATAGCTTTTCGGACTATTCAAATTTCAAACTCTCAAAAATCCTTTCTTAGCGGATGTCTACGTCATAATAGCTATCTGAATGCCCGAATTACAACCCGATTCGTCCAGTGGTTTGAGCTATGTGTTGATAGACTAGTCAGCCAAACAGTCCCCTTTTCCTTTAGATTTTATCTACTATATATATAAAATTCAAAGTTCTGACTGACTAACTGACTGACTGACTGACTAACTGACTGACTGACTGACTGACTGACTGACTGACTTATATATCAACGCACAGCCTAAACCGCTAGGGTAAGAGACTTGAAATTTTGACAGTAGCTTCCTTTTGTAACGTAGGCGCTGACTAAGGAAGGGTTTTTCAAAATTCCACCCTTATGGGCGTGAAATAGGGGTTGAAATTTTCTATGAAATTCCGTCATTTCTCAACTTATTACCATGAAACTTAGTATATGAGTTATCGGTAAAAAATGAAGAAATACGTGTTTCACAGTTTTTGAAAATTCTACCCCCGAAGGGGGAAGTGAAATAGGGGATGAAAGTTTATATGAAAGTCCTTCATTTCTCAAGATATTTCTCAAGTTGTATCAAAGAAACTTGGTATTTTGGCTTTAGGTAATAAATAAAGAAGTAGGTACATGTGGCACAGGTTTTCAAAATTGCACCCCTAAAGGGGTAAAATAGGGGTTGAAAGTTTGTATGAAAGTCCTTCATTTCTCAAGTTATAGTGATGAAACTTAGCATTTGGGATTTCATTTAGATATGCAGAAGTACGTTTCACCATTTTTGAAAATTCGTCCCCCAAAGGGGTGAAATAGGGGATGAATGTCCTTCATTTATCAAAATTTTTTTTCAAGTTATAACAACTAAACTTGGTATTTTGGCTTTCGATATAATATAAAGAAGTACCTGTGTAACAGTTTTTTAAAATTCCACCCCCAAACGGGTAAAATGGGGGTTGTAAGTTGGTGTAAAAGGCCGGCGTTTTTCAAGTTAAATAGCCGTGAAACTTGATATTTGGGCTACCGGTTTAAATTATGAAATACATAATTCACAGTTTTTATAAATTCTATCCCAAAGGACGTTAAATAGTCCATCAATCACGCCGCAACAGAGCAACGGATCGACGGGTTTTTTTTCATGGGTTCTTTTTATCCCGGAAAATTAAGGAATGCCTATGGGAATTAAAAAACTTATGCCACGCGAACGAAGTCGCGGGCGTCCGCTAGTAATATTATAAAAGTATATCACTATATACCTGGTAAAAATTGTACGTAAAATAGTTAGCTACATAATATTATGTAACAAATATCGGTGCGGGTACTTAGAGTGTTAAACATCAGGCAATGATTTCGATGACATTAGCGAAATAACTATTATTATAAATCCGTCACTCTATAGCGGTAACTTATAAAAGTCCCCAGCGTACCTGTGACTGTTACCGAATGATATCGTCACGTACCAATAGCAGCTACGAGTAGCTCTTTGAGCGGAATCGAAGCTCTTTGAGTGCAAACTGCAAGAATTCTGGCAACGTGAACGGATACGAAGCGGTGATAGCCTTGTGTTTAGACACCCGATATCCTATACAAGGTCACGGATTCTATCCCCGGGTCCGCACCTCATCTTTAAGGAGTTGCGTGCGTTTTTAGAAATTGAATATTATCACTTGCTTCAAACGGTGAAGGAAAACATCGTGAGGAATCCTGCATGCCTGAGAGTTATTCACAATGTTTTCTAAGATGTTACACATTTTGCCAATCCACACTTGGCCAGCGCGGTAGACTTTGGCCAAACTTTTCTCATATTGAGAGGAGACGTGCTCAGTAGTAAGCCGTCAATATATACAAAAATTATGAATATATACTGACATTAACGATTTCCATTTTCTGTATTTTAATAAAGTTACTATTATTAAATCACTAGCTGAAGACAAGAATTGAGGATTTTATGGTTCCCGCGGGAACTTTTCAATTTTTCGAAATCTCTGTGTCGCAATTGATCCAGATCTGTTCAGCCGTTCTGGCGTGATTGAGTAACTACATCCATCCATGCATCCATCCATCCAAACTTTCCCATTTATGATTTTATTGTATAGATCTGCGACTCTAGCGTACCTGTGGTAGTTACCATAGACTTATTTACTACCATTGGCAACCGAACGATATCATCACGTACCAAAAGCAGCCAGGTTTGGAATCAAAGCGCTTTGAGTACAAGTATTCCGACAACGTGGACGAATACATTTCCGGAGCGTTCTGGGGGTATACTAACATCGCTTAAAGCAGTATTATTTTAATATTGTTTAAGCTCTTGTTTGAGAGTCATAATCCTTATTTTAGAAACGTCAAGGTACCTGACATAAAACTGTTTTAAAATAATACTGCTTTAAGCGATGGTAATAAACACCTTGTACCGACATAACATAACATTTTCTAAAAAATGATATGAAATGAAGTTTGAATTTGGAATCTTTCTTCCTGAATATCTTGTAACTTGTTATAATGTTCTTGGCCTAAATATTTTAAATTTGGAACTCTACCGTATTACGCGTTCAGCACTCACAGCGCAAAAAAAAAATTAAAAGTATAATATTTATATTTTTTATCTTTATAATTTTATTTTTATAATATTGAAAGGCGGGAATTAACTACATACCTAATCGTTATAATTTATTATTTAAAAGTGACGAAAAAATGAGTTCGAGTGAGGATATTATGGATTTAGATTGTACGCCTCCTTTTCTGAGAGCGGAGGCCGAATTAGATAAAAATAATTTGCTTCCGCCGAAATCCAAAGAAAAGTCACTTGTTTCATTTTTTAGAAAAGCACTATACACACCTCGAACGGGAGAGCATTTCTGATCTCGTATATAGCCGGCCTCGCGTAGCTCGGCCGTCTAACTAACACTCGACCAGAAAACGCGTACTTCCCGGTCTCGCGATGTAATGTACTATTTTTGAAGTAAAATCATACTAATGTTTGAACTGCGAAAGTATATTTTGTTGGTTTTTCTTTCAATCACGCTGTAACAGAGCAACGGATCGACGTGATTTTTGCGTGGGTATATTAGTTAGCTAGTAAATTAGCCCGCCAATCCGCATTAGAGCAGCGTGGTGGGTCTAAGCTCTAATCCCCTCTCTCCTACGAGAGTGGAGGCCTGTGCCCAGGTGTGGGACGTTAATGGGCTGTAATGGTGGTGGTGGATATTAGTTAGAACCTGAGTACAAGTCTCATTTCAAAATGAAATGGTTTTGGCCCTAGTCCACCACGTTGGCCAAATGCGGATTGGTAGACTTCACATATCATTGAGAACAATATGAAGAACTCTCGGGTGTGCAGGCTTCCTCACGATGTTTTAAGTAAATTACGTCTAAAAACGCACATAATTCTGAAAAGTTTAGAGGCGCGTGCCCCAAGATAGAATCCCCGACCACCGTAGTAAATAGTCCGCTTAAACCACTGTGCTACCCCCGCTTTCTATGAATAAGAAGTAATCAGAAATTCAACTCAACTAAAGTAAGTCTCAAAATCAAACATGCCTTGACCTTTAAATTTTTGACCTTTCTTGTCTCCTATCTGGTTGTTTACGTAAGAGGATCCGAAAGAGCTTCCGTGCGAATGAACGGCTGAATGTATGAATGAATAAATTAAATTGCTCATGAAACATTCATCGGATGTTTTTCTTTCATCTCCTTTGTGGGAGTAGACAGAGCGATTTACAAATCAACGATATCTCTCGTCAACAATTGACAGCGTTTACCGTGCAAAGTGAATGTGCTGTCGTACGTGGAATGACTTGCTAATTTATTCATAGAACGGAACCAGGTACTTGCATACTAGTGCTTTGATTTTGGTCGTCGCGGAAGTTAGTCGTAGTGATGTTTAAATGATAATTTAAATAAAATGATGATTTATCCTTTAAACATCACTATTTCACGTAGGACAACTTGTGTCACTTATTACGTTGAGACTCTACCACCGGTTCGGAAAAAGTGATTCTACTGATAATAGCCGGCATGCAACTCAGCAGTTGCTCTTTTCTTAAAAAGAAAAAGTTTACAATAAGTAAACAATACAACTCATACGTTAACACATATGTGTTGGATTGTTGGTTTGTCCTTGAATCACGCCGTAACGGAGCAACAGATCGACGTGATTTTTGGCGTGGGTATAGTTTAGGACCTGGAGAGTGACATAGTCTACTTTATCCCGGAAAATTAAGGAGTTCCCGAGGGAATAAAAAAACTTAAACCATGCGGACGAAGTCGCGAGCATCAGCTAATTTTATTATATTTTACTTTCGTCCTGTCTTGTCCTAAATTTTATTTTTACCCTCAGTATGAACTTTAACATTCTGGCGTACTACAACTACGATGTAACTGTCCAATTTCATATGAGCCAAATATGTAGGTACATAGTCATAACACTTCTTGCACGAAAGCGGGTCCTTTCTCGACTGCAATATCATTTTGACGTATACAAGTTCTCTTTACGCTACAAATATTACACCTTTCAAGTAAATTCGTAATTTTATTCAATTCTATTCACATTTTTATTTCAATAAACTTGAATTTTTTATTTTCAAAATACAAATTAAACTAGAGGTCGCCCGCGACTTCATTCGCGTACAATTGCTGATTTCCTATGAGATTATGTAATTTTCCTGCTGCAAAATGCCTATTTGTAGAACTTTTATTTTTATTTTAAACTAACCTAAATACTTCAAAAACGTAGAACTTTCATGCAAACTTCCAACCCCCATTTCGCCCACCCTCTTTGGGGTGGATTTTCTCAAAACCGTGTCTTAGCTGATGTTTACACTATATACGAATTCTAATTTTCAAATTTCAAGTTTATATGCTTTATAGTTCCTGTACTAAATCATACTAAAGGGCCTGTACACATTGACCTGATATATTGGCAAAGTGTTAACTTGATGCATTAGTGTAGACTGTAGACTTTTGGTCTTAACGGTTACGGCACACAATAATCAGGAACATAACACAGAGAGAGGGGCAAATGCTGGCTGGTTTTTACTGATTTGAGGAATTTCATACAAACAGTACCTTGGCGCGATTCGAAAATAATTAACTTGGCCGGTACATGCTGAACGAATCGGGTCAATGCGTATTACCTTCGAGCCTTTACAATTGTGACTCCGAATAACAATGGAACAGTTTAAAAATTTGCCGATTATGCAATCGCCGAGCAACCTGGGCCAATGAGTAAGATTCATTTAAAAACATGAACGTCCATATCTACCGTTTGTTAAACGTTCGTGTTTATATAGACTTTATTAGAATATTGCTTGCTTACCTTGAAGATAGGGTATGGGTACCTCGTTTTAGCTTGCATACGTATAAACATCTATATTGCTGCACTCATAAAAATTATTTCAACTTAATTGCTTATGAAATAGAGTTCAATTTTCAACGTTTGTACTTAAACGTAGGTAGTCTAATTGCTTTCCTCCGGGTACGTGTATATAACCCGGATAATAAAAATGTCTTCCTTTGAAGTCTGCATTCGTGTGAATGCGGGGGAATACGCTACGTAATTTTTATGGTTGTATTATATAAGAATTTTTATGGAACATCGAAGTGAGATTTCCAGAGTTTAATTGAACTTCTGTGTTGTTACGTTTTCATGTTTTATTTTCAGGAAACTTTTGTTTGCGAATGAAAGTGGAGGAATTAATGTGAACTATAAACTTTTATAGTGCAAAACTATACGCACGTGATCATATTTTCACGTGACGTTCAAAAAAACGTCAGTGTCAATTCAGTCTTCAGAAACGTTGTGACTATATTATGCAAAACCACGCTACATTTTCTCCTGTCTTCTCCGTGAAAAAACATCCGTGTGAAATGTTGGTGTCGTATATAATAGGAAACACGTTGTGTCCTGTCGAGCTAGTCTGTGCAACTCCGTATTTAAAGTTTTTTGTCCTTAGTGTGTTTTTTTAGCCCTTTGTCATATAGAACAAAACAACTGTACGCATATCGTAAAAGTATGACTTGACTATATGTGCTTACTTTTATCAAAAAAGATTAACTAAGTCAGTATACTCTAAACGTTTTCACAATGCTGCAAGCATTACTTATGATTTAACAGTCCTTATTACAGAGTCCTAGAATTCACTTACGGGGGCGGACCTTGAAAAGTCATTGGGCCGAAACGTGAAATGGCTAAGTTACTGAGAGAATTGTGGCAAAATTGCAGCCTTCGTATCAATCTGTTCGGCTAAACTTAACCACTGGTTTGTTTAAACGTGTAAGTTAATTGGTACAAGTAATTTATATAACAATATTTATTTAAACTATCCCTATTCTGGAAAGTCACCTGCGTGAAATAAGGTTTTTTAAAGACCCCAGTGAAATATTTTCTCGATATCTAGAACTAAAAGCCTGCAGTTCACAACATGAACATTGTAAACATTGTAATGGCATTTTAAACAACGCTTTATCAAGCTTTTAAACTCAGACAATAGTTACATAATACCCATTCCTCTTTTTCTTACAACTGAGTTTAACGTTTTTGTAAGGAGTATATTAAACCCCTTTATTACAGAGCAAGTTTAAACCTATTAGATTACCACCATTCATGTTACATGATGAGAATTGCCAGTTGACTGTTAAAGTAATTTAAGGTGGAGTCCAATAAACAAAACTGTGAACAAATTTTGCCCGCATCTTACAGATTATCAACTATACGTTATTAAGAAGTATCGTACAACAGGTATGTACGTTACGCACGTTAACAAGGTATGTTAACTGTGACTGTGTTAAAATCGTAGATTAGGTAGCACTAATTAAACATAATAAAATTTTCTTGTTTACTCTTCTCAAACAAGAATCACTTCCAAAAGAATAATCAAAGCCTAATTAATAAGAAATTAGTACACAATTTGTTATCAAGCTAAAAGCCGGAGTAAGAAAGTCTTTTTTAGGGTTCCGTACCCAAAGGGTAAAAACGGGACCCTATTACTAAGACTCCGCTGTCTGTCTGTCTGTCTGTCTGTCTGTCTGTCTGTCTGTCTGTCTGTCTGTCTGTCTCCAGGCTGTATCTCATAGACCGTGATAGCTAGAAAGCTGAAATTTTCACAAATGATGTATTTCCGTTGCCGCTATAACAACAAAAACTAAAATTTAAAAAAAAATATATATTAAGGGGGGTCCCCATACAATAAACGTGTTTTTTAATAATTTAAAACTTACTACATGTTTGTACGGAACCCTCGGTGCGTGAGTCCGACTCGCACTTGGCCGGTTTTATTTTTTTTCACCTCTCATGCTCTAAAAAGGTGTCATTATAGCTCAGCGTAGGCGGACTAAAGTTAGCATTTAGGGTCTCGGGATTATAGTAATTTTTATTAATTAATTGCCGTACTATCCTCTTAAGGCATGCGCGATATCCTCATTCGGTGCCTAACCATACCTACTACCATTCAATAGTGGTTAAAATAAATTAAATTTGGTTATCCAAAATATTTTGTCTATGGTTACTATCCACAGCCAAAAAATATATGTCACTTAGTTGGTATGGTCTATGGTACTACTGCTTTTTTATAAAATTCCTTCTTGTTAACGAATTACGATACGGAGACTAAAAGCCATTATACTCGTTTCTATAGCATCCCTCGCTACGCTCGGGAATCTAAACACCTCGTATGAAATGGCTCATTTTAGTCCCTTGATGAACAATCTACTATTATATTTTGTTCAAAACTTTAAAATACATTTACAATGAGCTAACATAACTTGACTGTAAAAACGCTTTTAAAAAAAGGGGATTTAAATAATTGGTCTTGGAGGCAAGTAAACTAAACGAAGCACTATAGAGTCGATCGAACTCCGCTCTGATGTAATTGCTGACCCATTGTTAGAGTTTGATGACCAAATTGCAGTATTTCTTTCGGCTTCCTCTTTCCGTGAAGAATTTACAGGTATTTCTTATATTATAATAATATGGAGTCTCTATAAAATTATTGGGTTTTTTATAGTTTAGTAGATATGCCATTTATTTTCTAGCACCAATTATTATATAAAAAACTTTTCTAAAGTGAAACGAATTTAGGTAAGTACCTAATTTTTGAGAATCACTCTTTTTTATGCTACTATAAGCCTGGTGGTAAGTGATGATGCAGTCTGAGATGATAGTGTGCCTATAACCTACAGCGGTTACTTATATACACATTGATATAATTATTGTAAATGAATTATTTAAAAAGAGCAACCACCGAGTTTCTTGCTGGTTCTTCTCGGTAGGAATGGCATTTCGAACCAGTGGTAGATTCACTTGACGATTCAAAAGTACTTGTAAAAGTTTATTTAAATAAAAAAAAACATTTGATTTGATTTGATTTTGACCTGTTAATTTGTATAATATTTTATTAATGTTAATTTTAAAGTAAGTATTTAGTACCTTAAGCCATACTGTTTATTATAGACTGCCTTTGCACCGTAACTGTTTTCTGTAAAATATGTGAATTCAATAAAGATATCTGAATTATTACCATAGATTAAAAGCTCTGTTTTTACTTAATTTATGTACCTGGAAGCCGCTAAATACAAGCGGCACAAGACCGTGTCCTGTAGAGCTCCTTGTTAGAGATAATTTTGTCCAGCAATGGATGTTTATTGGTTAAGACAACGACTATAACCACGAAAAAAAAAATCACGTACAACATCAAGCTGTCTTAAAATCGTACCCAGCAACTTTAACAATGTAAGCTTACTTTTACTGCTCAACGTAGTCAGTATTTACTACTAACCGAAGCTGTATAAGTACTTTTCCTTAAATTTTTATTCGACTATAAACTCCAATAAGGTTTTCTTTTTATTGGTTGGCTTTATATTTTCCCTGTTAAGGCGCAGTCCAGTCTCCAGTCGAATTTGACTGCTCTTCTTTGCGCAATAGAAATCTTAATTTGAGTGCAGTTAAACTGCTTTTGCAATGGGTTTAAATTGAGGGTTGAAAGGACCGTTACCTTGAGAAGGATTGAAGCACTTAATAGGCTTAAGAATGTTTTTTATTACGTTATAAATAAGTTTATTTTTAATTAACCTGTATTATCTCAACAAAGAGGGCTTTAATCCAAATTGAAGCGCCTATAAATAAAACTTTATCCTTCATATATTTTCGTTTTTTATAAATAGCTACAAGTAAATTTATATTCACAGACTGACTTAAATTTATTATCTACCCTTATACGATTCTATGTAGTGGTAGACTGCATCATCACTCACCATCATGTAAGATCACGGTCAATAGCTAACTTGTGGATTAAAAAAACCATCATAGGCCGTAAAACTTAATACTATTTCAATGTTTTTTTATCGCTGGGTAAAAACGCATAACGTTAAAGATCAAACATTCGCAAAGCTACGAGAAGTTGGAAATAAAAGAAGCGATCGCAATTAAAATGCCTTCCGCAGTTAGTCTGCCGCTAGTCCGGCAACTCGATGTTGACTATGGAATTGATATTGGTATCGACGTTTCATGTTTACTGGATTTTTTGCGCTATGAAACATAGAATTGCATACACAGCTAGAGATTTTGTAAAATACCATTATTGGAGATTTGAAGGTGTGTCTGTCTATTACAATTTCACGGCCCATCCCATTAACCCATTTTGAGATATTATTCGTACTACCCAGCACAAAGCAGTATTATTTCAAAATGATAGTTTTATGTCAAATACCTTAAAATCCTTAAAATTAAATCAATTACTAGACGATGCCTGCGACTTCGTCCGCGTGGACCAAGTATTTTCGATTCCCGCGGGAACTCTTGAATTTTCCGGGATAAAAAATAGCCTATGTCCTTCCCCGGGATACAATCTATCCCTGTACCAAATTTCATCAAAATCGGTTGAACAGATACATTCTTTTGATTCCCACGGAGACTCTTCAATTTTCCGGGATAAAAAGTAGCCTATGTTTTAATCCGGGTTATATGCTATCTATGTTCCAAATTTCAGCCAAATCGGTTCAGTAGTTGCGGCGTGAAGGAGTAACAAACATACACACAAACTTTCGCCTTTATTATATTTATTTATATTTATGTTATAAATGCGAAAGTTTGGATGTATGGATGGATGTTTGTTACTCAATCACGTCTCAACGGCTGAACGAATCTGTATGAAATTTGGCACAAAGGTAGATTATAGTCTGAAATAACACGTAGGCTAATTTTTATCCCGGAAAACTAAGGAGTTCCCGCGGGAACCAAAAAACCTCAAACACGCAGACGAAGTCGCGGGCATTCGCTAGTAAAGATTATAATTCAGACAACAATATTAAAACAATACGGCTTTAACTGAGGGGGCAATCACTAGTTTGCATCAGTGCTTGCATAAGCATACGGGCATAAGCTTCTTTTTATCCCGGGAGACTAAAAAGATCTTGCAAGATTTTTGAAAACCTAAATCTACGCCTGACGCGTACAGTCCAACAAAAAAAAACGCTCAGACATTTTTGATTGTGGTTTTAAAAATAATTCACACAAATAGTGCTCCGTCCACACAGCCGCTTTTTTGGGAGTTAGAGCGGAAAATAGTACAATAGTTACAGCATGCATATTCAAAGGAAGTCGATTGAGTTCCAAAACTATTTTTTACAAGTTTTTTTACACTCGCTTGCCGAGTTTCCACTGTCGTTTAGCTGGGAAAATAAAATTACCGTGGTGTGCGTTCCACTATTTTATGGCTGGTTGCAATTTCGGGCCTTTGATGACGACCGGAAATAAACACTTAAAAAATACTCGTATGATATGGAAACAAACGAAAACAGGGACGTTGTTGTGTTATGTTTAATAGAGGCAGATGTTACTGAAACCGTTGCTTTAGAAAATAATAAGAAATAAATGATGGTGCTCGGAACATTTATAACTAGTTTTTCTGCAACGACATGTTGTATGTGTATGAAACATGAAGATATAATAACTAAACGTATTTAAAACTAACCGCACACGGAAAATACTTTTTTATATAGATCGCTTATTAATAATACTAGATGATGCCCGCGACTTCGTGAACGTGGATTAAGATATTTTGATTCCCGCGAGAACTCTTTAATTTTCCGGGTTAAAGAGTAGCCTATGTGTTTCCGGGATGAAATCTCTATACCAAACTTCATCAAATTCGGTTGAGTAGTTGGGCCATGAAATCGTAGCAGACAGACAGACAGATACCTTCGCAAGTATAATATTTGCATGGAAGTATTGATTTATCGTTGGATTTTATAACATTTAATTTTGTAACAGTTCACATAAAATTATGAATGCCATACCAAAGATCGAAGTAAAAAGTACTGGACTCAAAAAGGTAAAAAATAACTCTAGCAGGAGAAAGCAATAAAAAATACAGAAATGGAACTTTATTTGCGGAAAAAAGAGGTCATTGAATGGTACTCGATGAAAAGTGAAGTCGCAATCGTTTAATATCGTACAAGAGGCGGAAATATTTAATCCGTTTCGATACCTGTGCGGATTTCGCAGTATTTTATACGCAAGTGGTACGGATGTGATTGATTGATGCATTTATCCCGTTGAACTGCAAAGTTTGCTCTGTTTTACATTTTTTTTTAACTAAAAAAGATGTATTTTTTTTATTGGATTGTAGAAGCCATGATTTTTCATAGGCAGTTATTTAACTTCTAGATATAGGATCTAGTTATTGTAGATCACTCATTCATACCTCCCTACAAATATTATAAATGCGAAAGTGTGTCTGTCTGCTACGCTTTGACGGCCCATCTGTTCAACCAATTTTGATGAAATTTGGTATAGGGGTAGGTTGTATCCCGGGAAAGGACATAGGCTACTTTTTATCCCGGATGATTAAAGAGTTCCCTCGGGAATCAAAAAAATCCACGCGGACGAATTCGCGGGCATCGTCTAGTATCAAAATAAATACGGAAATATTATAATATTATTGGAATTTTATTTGAAATCTACGAAAACTATGCCTTGGGTATTATTTTCCGTATAGTGTTCTTGGAACTTGAATCTAAAATAATTATGGAAATACGGAAAAACTGGAGATAATTTTCTCCATCTGGATTTTTACTGAAATTGCCAAAACAGTGATTTTTTTCTTTATATAGCGAATACAATAAAAATACTTTATCTTTTAGAATCAATCTATTTTAGAAATAATCGGCTGTTCAAAACTTTATTAAAACAAGACCCGATGTTCAGGAACTAAAACAGTAACTGTTATTTGAATAAACATTCCAGCACGATTCTACAGGCATTGTAAAACTCTGAAAAGTTTATTTGAGTATGGCCTTCTAAATAAGAAACCTTGTGGAAGCAAAAATAGGTATACTTTTATTTTAGAATTGCCGTGCTTGAGAACTGTGGATGACGTCTTTTGATTGTGGCTGCATCTCTTTTGTTTCTTTCTGCCTTTGTATCTCGAGATGGGGATGCTTGATCTTCAACTATTTTAAACATCTTAGCTATTTATAAATAAACTTTTGTAGTTTACATGTACTTCTGTTGATGACACTTAAGAACCGAGTGGAAAGCCGAGGTACAGCGTATTTTAATTTACTTTATAAATCTTTATTTACTTTGAAACACTTTTACTATTGACATAATGTGATAAGAACGGAGGATAATTAAAAAGCGCGTATTAAGCTTGAAGCTGTACTGCTACCGCTGTCAATTAATTGAACAAGTTAAATAACACGACAGCCCTGCTAAAAATATTAAAAAAAAATATAGCCAATATCGCTCGGGATGATGTAAGGATTCTAACGATACCTTACTCCCAAATCGGTTCAGGCATTAAGAAGTTCATATTCATATACATATTCATATTCATTTATTTGCATTATAAACCTTGTTAGGGCACAGCAAGTACATAAAATTACAGTTAAATAAAGTTACAATAATTGAAATTAAAATACGTTACATCAACTTTAACTTCTAACTATCTTAATTATTAAATTAATATTAATGATAAAACATCAGATTTCATTAAATAAAATTTTGTCATGGACCTACAATATTATGTCAAAATTAAATTATAAAGTATTAAATAAAATGATGTCAAGTGAAACTATTAAATATTATGTCAACTAGGCTTTTCGCGCAGATTTTTCAATTGGCTAAATATTATGGCAAAAACAATACTTGGAATATCGAAAAAAGCAAAGCAGGCATCAAAATAATATCAGGTAGGCATGAAATTAATACCTATTAATAAGATGCTGAATCTCGGATCTGCACAATTTTGCAGGTGCATATAGTAGGTACACTAGCTGATGCTCGCGGTGTGGTCCGCGTAGATTGAGGTTTTTAGGTTCCTGCGGGAACTCTTTAATTTTCCGAGATAAAAAGTAAGCTTTGTGTTATTCCACACTATAATCTACCTCTGTGCCAAATTGTATCCAGCTCCGTTCAGCTATTCTGGCGTGATTAAGTGACAAACATCCATCCCACCATCCATCCATCCATCCATCCCTCCATCCATCCAAACTTTCGCATTTATAAATATTATTTAAACAGATTAATGTACGAAAAAATGTTGTAGGTGTAGGTTGTAGCACATTTTAACACTGAACGCGGACACAGTGAAATTTAAACCGAAAGTTCAAAAAATAAATAAAATTGTTACATGGCCTGATGCGAAGCAGAATTGGGGAACCCTTCAAGAAAATAAATCATTTAAGATGGCCGGCATATACAACGAATGGCACCGAAACATAATTAGATTTTTTAAAGGCCTCGAGTATTCGGATGTCTCCGGAAATAATACTGTTGTAAAACGGAATTGTGTTCCAGATCTCGGTGTATTGTAATGAGAGGGAAATATTGTTATCGTCTTTTTTTGCCCGAATTTTTAATTTACGTAAGGTCTACTACTAATCATCTAATGTCTTGGAACATTTTAAAATATAAATGACTTAAATTTGTTAAGTCTGAGTTCTAAGTGTATAATATAGTTAAATTCGTCTGCATGTTTTTTTTAAATTATCAGCATACTTTTTTACTATCATCCTGTGTAGCACTGCGAATAACCACGTAGGTTTAGGTTGCGATGCTGTTGCATCTTCTATTACAAAATAATTATAATATTTACCTGTACCTACATGAAAAGCCTAAGACTAAAAATTAACTATAATTTGTTTAAGAAATAAGATTTTCACTTATAATTTAATTATCTCTAGTTAGTTCAATGTATGTCTGTCTGTCAGTACTGTTACGCTTTAATGCCCCATCTTTTCAACTGATTTTGTTGAAATTTGGTACAGACATAGCTTGTATCGCGGGGAAGGACATACTTTTTATCCCGGAAAATTATGGAGATATGAGATGAAAAAATTTAATCCACGCGGACCAAGTCTCGGGAATCATCTAGTTTGATATCAATCTACGGCTCCAAGAGAGGCTCTTTGAAATAACTCATAAGTTGAAAGCAGCATGATGCAGCATGCCTTAAATAGAGGCAAGTTTAACTTCATGACTCCTGAACCAACCACCATCACTACAGCCCATTAACGTCCCACTGCTGGGTACAGGCTTCCACTCTCATAGGGGAGAGGAAACCAACCGTGACCACTAAATATGAACAAATATGAAATTGAATAGAATATAATAATAAAACAAAAGAAATAGAAGAGAAGCCCATTGTTGACTTATCAAAACGGAATCTCAATCAAGCAACAAACTGAATCTCACCAAAAGGTTTTCCTCATATCAAACTTCCGTGCCTGAGAGCCCTTACGCAACTACCCTCGAAGAGAAAAATAAAGATATTACTCGAGGAAATGGCGGATCATAAATAAGGACAAGTGGTATACTTCGCGCCTAGAATCCGACATTCGGAGGTAGCTTCTCATATATGATCGCGAACAGTCAAAAAGTTATATAGGAGCTATATAAGGGCTCGTTTGGAAGATTATTTTTCGTCTGGGCCCACTTATTTTTACGATTATCACGAGTGAAATGTATATAGATCATATTTATGCCTATCTGAATACCCAAGTCTTGGAATTATTATGTCGCAGTGACTGTTTATTTTTATTTATCCGAATATTTTTCCTCAGCATAAGTATATAAATGCGGAAGGACCTTGGAGCTCACCGCACTCCATTATGTGATTAATGGAATGGGGTCACGACCGTCAGCAATGGGGAATATGACGCAGAGAGAGAAGTATATATATCCATAGTTTGCTCGTCAGATAAAACTAAAGTATTTACAACGGTTGTAATCATACTACGATTAAAATTTATATAACATTTTATAGGATTTCAAGTACCTACCTACAGTGAAGTTAAACATAACAATTGTACCAATAGTGAAAATAGTTCAAATATTAAGTTATTATTAAAAACTTTCTTTGGCTCTATACTTTGGTAAAATAAAAACTAAGTAACCATTAATAATTTATTATCCTTTAAAACTTTCTATCATGCCATTAATATCTTTTACTAATATTGTACACATTTTAAGAAACTGATAAGGTCTAATTGAAAAATAAATGATATTGAGATTGATCAGACCACGGTAAGGTCAGGTCGGTTATTAACCTTAACAATAAATAAACAAAACAAAGACGATAAAAAAGTTATAAATATTCTACGAAATGTATTTATGATACACTCTCTTCACATAAAACAGTGTCAAGAATTATACATTACTAACAAAAACAGGCTAGGCATTATTTGATCAACACAACAAAAAAAAAAAGAAACTTTGAATGGCTGCTATTATAGTGTCCCATTTTCTTGCCAACACGTATATAAACACCACAATTGCCGCAACAAAAAGTAGGATAACATCCATTCTAATATAATAAATGAGAATGTGTAACTCTCTGTCTGTTACCTTTTGAAGGCTCGTAAGTACATTTGGCACAGAGAAAACTTACATCATAGAGTAGGCCACCTCAACTGACAACAACTTATCTATACCTACTGTGAGGGTATGCTAATAATTTTTATATACTAAATGTCATATATGTCATTAATAATAAATTGGTGCACGCCTAACGCTCGTGTTTGATTGACACGTCCCTAATACTTTACATGGCGCAGCCGTTAAGTTAAAAAGTGATTAAAATAGCTAAAATGGAAAGCGTTTTATCACCGCCGTCTTCGTTTTGTTTCGACAAAAATGCATCGGATGCCTGGAGTCTTAATGAGAGATGGACGAAATGGAAGCGAAGCTACGAAATATACAGCAAAGCGTGTGAAATAAATAAGAAGCCAGCGGAAATTGAAGCAAATATTCTGTTGCACGTAGTGGGTGAGCAGTGTCGGGATATTTTGGATCGTTCGTCAGAGAAATGTACGACGGTTGATTACATTTGGAAAAAACTAGATGAACAATTTCAATCGAAGCGAAATGTCACCGTTGAGCGGCATAAGTTTTTTAGTCGTGATCAACGCGAAAATGAATCCGTTGAGCAATATGTGTTTGAACTGGGAAAGTTAGCTCAAACTTGTGAATTTCGGGATTTACATGATGAGCTTATCAAGGATAGATTAGTTTGTGGCGTCTCGAGTTCGTCGATTCGTGAACGTTTGTTAAGAGAGGATGACTTGACGTTAAAGAAGGCTATGGATATTTGTCGTGCAGCTGTGGCATCGAAGACGTATTCGGAGAAGATTAAACCTGAAATAGAAGGGACACAACCTAGTATATAAGGTATTATCTATGGACACAACATAACGTTCATCAAGTTTATAAAAGTCAGAAAGATGTTTCGTTCGTTAGTAAGATGACGTCATCGCGAGGGCGAGTACGACGTGCGGTACGCGATGCACCGACGGAGCGGCAGGGCGCGGGACGAGGTGAGCGCGGGACAGGGCCGCGCACTGCGCGTGCGCATGCATCGCGCGGGCGCCCCCTAGCGGCTAGTGGAAACAACGCGATCCAGCGGCCTTCTATCCCGGGTTCAAGTAGGATGTGTAATTTTTGTGGACATGTGCATAGAAAGTTTGAGTGCCCGGCATATGGTCAAAGGTGTGTGCGGTGTTCAGGAATGCATCATTTTGCCCGTGTTTGTGGTGTGCATTATATTGAGGAATCAGACGATCAGGTAATTTACTCATTAGGTAATAACAATTGTGATTGGGATATTAGTTTAAATATATGTGGAACGCAAATTACATTTAAATTAGACACCGGTGCTGATGTGAATGTTTTGCCATTACGATATTTTGAAAGATTGAACATATCCCGAGATTGTTTATTGCAGACAAAGACCAAATTAAATGGTTATTCTGGTGCAAGTATAGATGTCTTAGGGAAAATATTTTTAAGTGTGACTTACAAGGACAATACTTATATGCTTGAATTTAAAGTAGCTAGAGTACAGTCTGTTCCCATATTGGGACGTTATGCTTGCACAGAACTAGACTTAGTTAGGCGTGTCATGTCGGTGCAGAGTAGTGATTGTAGGCCGGATTTTATAAGGAAATTTGAGGACGTGTTTCAAGGTCTTGGATGCTTACCGGGGCAATATAAAATACATTTAAAGGAAGATGCCGTCCCTGTTGTGCATGCTCCTAGGAAGTTACCGTTTGCTATTAGGGAGGATGTTAGGAAAAAATTATCGGAAATGGAATCGCAAAAGATTATTGCGAGAGTAGAGGGTCCATCTGACTGGGTTAGCAGTATTACTGTAGTAAAAAAACCTAACGGTGACTTACGTATATGTTTGGATCCTAAGGAGTTAAATCAAGCAATTAAACGGGAACATTTTAGGTTGCCGACGCTGGATGAAATTTTATCGAGATTATCGGGAGCTAAATATTTTAGTACTCTAGATGCTTCTTCAGGCTTCTGGAATATTTCTTTAGATGAGACAAGTAGTGCGTATGTACATTTAACACTCCATTTGGGAGATATAAGTTTTTGAGGATGCCCTTTGGAATTTGTTCAGCGTCGGAAGTATTTCATAAAAAAATGATAGAAAACTTTGATGACTTGGAAGGAGTTTGTATGTATATTGATGATTTACTGATATACGGGCGTAATAAAGAAGAGCATGACGAGAGATTGAAGAAAGTATTGGAAAGATGTAGAAAGATTAATTTAAGACTAAATAAAAATAAGTGTAAGTTTGGATTGGAGGAAATAAAATACTTAGGTCATAGGATTACAAAAAATGGGCTGTATCCAGATGACAGTCATATTACGGCTATTACAAAAATGCCAATGCCGAAAGATAAGAAAGACGTTGAAAGATTTTTGGGGTTAGTAAATTATATAGGTAGTTTTATTCCTAATCTGTCGGATAGGGTTCAACCATTACGGGAATTGTTGAGGAAGGAGATTGAGTGGCATTGGGGTGAGAGGCACGAGAAATGTTTTAAGGATATTAAGTATTGTTTATCTAGTCGCCCAGTTTTACAATATTATGATGGCAATCTACCCATTGTTATATCAGTGGATGCAAGTAAAAGTGGATTAGGCACTTGTTTGATGCAAAATGAGTTACCAGTCTGTTATGCGTCTAAGGCGTTAACTAAGGCTGAACAGAGATACGCTCAAATCGAGAAGGAGCTGTATGCGTGTGTGTTTGCGTGTGAGAAGTTTTATGCATATATTTATGGAAAGGCAGATGTAACCATTGAGACAGACCACAAGCCTCTTATAAGTATTATTAAAAAACCGATTACCGATGCTCCTGCACGGTTACAGAGAATGTTGCTAAGATTGCAACGTTATACATTTAAGTTAGTATATAAGCCAGGGAAGCATCTATTTATCGCCGATGCGTTATCGCGTGCATATGAACCGGCGCCGGCCGCGGCGCTTCATTCGAGTCGAGGCTCTCTTCACGACGAGGTGTGTGCTGTCACTCGCGATGCGGCTTCGGCGCTTACGCAATATTTTGAAAATGCACAGTTTGTAGCTTTACAGAAAGATACTGAGAATGATATTGAACTACAACAGGTAAAGAAATACATTATCAGAGGCTGGCCGGCGGAGAAGAACGACGTATCGGAAGTAGTTAGGCCATATGGGAATTATAAAGAGAATTTATCTTTTGCTTATGGATTGATTTGGAAGCACGAAAGGGTAGTGGTACCAAAAAACTTACGGAAACAGATGTTATGTAGAATACATATAGGGCATATGGGGTTAGAAAAAACTAAATTGAGAGCTAGGGAGACAATATTTTGGCCAGGTATCAATAATGATTTAAAAAATTTGATAAATAGCTGTGGTAAACACCACATAAAAATAAGTCTTACGCATAAAAAATTAAATCAAAAAGAAAAATTACAATCACATGAAATTCCTGAAAGTCCGTGGGTTAAAGTTGGCATAGATTTGTTTCAAATGAAGGGTGTTAATTACTTAATAATAGTCGATTATTACAGTAAGTTTTTTGAAATAGTTGAATTATAGTTTACTGATTCAGTGTATGTAATTAATTGTTTAAAAAATATTTTTTGTCACCAAGGAATTCCTTCTGTTGTGATCTCTGACGGGGGACCTCAGTTTAGCTCGAATTGCTTCAGGGAATTTGCTTTAGAATGGGAATTTAATCATATTACTTCGTCACCACATTACCCACAGTCCAATGGACAGGTTGAGCGTACCATTCAGACGGTGAAACATATGATGATTAAGACTAGAGAAAAAGGCTCGGATTACCGCTTGGCTATATTAGAATATTTAAATACTCCTTTGTCAACCGAATTGCCTTCTCCGGCAGAATTATTACAGAGTAGGAAATTTAGAAGTATTTTGCCGATATCTAGAAAATCATTAAAACCAAAAGTTCATGAAAATATAAAACAGAAGTTACTGGATAGACAAAAAGAACAAAAATTTTATTATGATAAGAATGCAAGAGATTTAAAGGAATTAGGTAACGGGCAAAATGTGAGGATTTATGACTTGCGCACAAAAAGATGGATACCAGGGACGATAAGTAGGATTCTTGCTAATAGATCTTATGAGGTGACTACTTTAAGTGGGAAAAAGTTAGTTCGTAATAGACGATACATTATAAACGACTCGTCGCCAAGACAGGACACGCCTTCCTATGAATTCGAATATGACTATATAGATTGTAATGTAGGAGTAGAAGTAGAATCTAGTCAAACTAACAATGTAAGTACAGGTACGAATAATGATTATAACCCATAAGTAACTCGTTATGGCAGGACAGTGAGAGCTCCGGATAGATGTGGGTTCACGTGAGCGTCAGTACATCTCCACGAAGACTCGTAATAAACGCGGCAAAGTTTAATAACTATGAACTATTGACGTTTATATTTATATAAGTGATGAATTTTGATTTTTTACTGTTGAAAATTTAGTTAAAAGTTAATTATTATTATTGGTAATTGCATGACATATTGATAATTTATAATGATGAAATGAAATAATAGAATAGTGAATAAAATATAATAATTTACTTACATACTTACTTACCTAGATTTTAGGCCTGATCTTAAGTGTACGGTACATACTTAATAATTAATAATTGAATACCTACTTAATAATTTTGAATATAGAATTAGCAATAATAAATTCATTTGATGGAATAATGGACATTAGGATTTTTTATTGATTTTTACTTATTTATTGTTAATCTTTATTCTTGGTGTGTATTCGGACATATTGTTACGTTATCTTATGTTATTTTAGGTATGAGTTGTTAGGCGTTTGACAGTTTTTTATTTTTTGGTTTGTTAAATATCTAAAAGTTAAATTTGTTTAATTTTGAAAGGAAGGATAATGGTCATATTTATTTTAATTTTAAAAAGGGGAAGATGTGAGGGTATGCTAATAATTTTTATATACTAAATGTCATATATGTCATTAATAATAAATTGGTGCACGCCTAACGCTCGTGTTTGATTGACACGTCCCTAATACTTTACACCTACTTATATTATAAATGCGAAAGTTTCGATGGATTGATGGATGGATGGATGGATGTATGGATGGATGGGTGTTTGTTGCTCAATCACGCCAGAATCGCTGAACAAAGATGGATGAAGTGCGGTACAGAGATAGATTATAAAATGGAATAACACAATAGCTACTTTTTATCTCGGAAAATTAAAAAGTTCCCGCAGGAACCAAAAAGCCTCAATTCGCGAGCATCAGCTATTGTACTTACATATCCCAGCAGCCAACACCACTCAGTTATAAGTCCACAGCGGAACAGAAGTATTATGATTGTATTACTCTTAAAAATATTTGCAACACTTGAGTAACCTCAAGAAAGGCAGTAATAATTGCCGAATTTTGAGAAGTTTGTTTATTATAGCCCCATTTCGTAGGGACAATTCAAAAGAAATAATATCCCCCTGACCGAATTTCGGCCACGGCGGCCTGTCTCCAGAGAGATTAGCCATCTGCGCAGGAGATATAAGTGGTTGCGCAAACACAGATGCACTCTCTGTTCCTTTACTCTCATAGCCTGATGGGACGGAAAATCCGACACGACCGGAAACAGATCAAGCGCAGGACCAATGGCTTAACATGCTCTCCGAGGCACGGGGGTAAAACACCGCCAACTTCCTAACTACGGGCTAGTACTGAGAATTTCTTGTCAGAGAAACCTAATACCTGATATGGCCCGACCCCGGACACGAACCCGGGACCTCGTCAGCCGCAATCGGACATGCTAACCACTAGACCAACGAGGCAGTTGTTCTAGATAGATTGATTGTCTAGATATAGGTTTATGTTTAACCTAAAGTCGCGAAAAAAAGTAGTATGTGACAAACGATTACGTAAACATCTTCGAGTGTCGCATCGCGAGAAATATATTTCTTTGTGGGGAGAAAAATAGATAACGGTAACATTTTAGCATTGTGCTGTTGTCATCAGTTCACGCCGCGGTGACGTGTTGTCGGCTGTCGCTGAATGGACGTCAACGTGGGAATGTAAAAAATGACGTGACGCATTGTAATTCTGTAAGTATATGAGTCATTGTATGCGTATGACAGACGAAAGTTGGGGATCGCTACTCGGTGGAGAGGACCGCACTTCTACCAACGTTCCAACCGATAAATAAAATCATAAATGTAATAGTAATTCATAAATGATTTACTATTTCTCAACTGATAAATAATAAATAAATCATATATATTATTTATCAGTTGGACAGGACAATTTGTGTCACTTATGATACGTCAAGACCGCCACCGGTTCGCAAAGCTGATTCTACTAAGAAGAGCCGGCAAGAAACTCAGCAGTTGTTCTTTTCTCAAAAGCATTTAAGCTCAAAGGAAAGGATAAGCAACAATACAAAACATACGTTACGTTACAAGCCTGACTTGTGGGCTACTGGGTGTAAGGCCGACCGCTCAAACGCTGGACTGACGCCATTGTGGCGACAGCGGGTCCACAGTGGGCCAAGTAGGAATTAGACCGAAAGCTATGGGAGAGTGAGAGAGCTTGGAGGACGCCTACACCTTCATGGGGCACACATTTCTTTGAAGTAAAACTTTTTAGAATCGTTATGGTGTGAAAATTCGATAAAACGAATAAGAAACACTATAAAACATATGCATAATAGGATTTAGCCTGCGAGAAAATACACTGTACTGTACATGATCACTATGTAAAACCGTCGCCTCGAAAATCATGTAAAGCCATACACGATTTTCGAGGTACGGAGTGAAATAACGCCAACTTCCTAACTCCAGAATACTGAGAATTACTTGGCAGAGAAAAAATTAGACCTTACAATTTTAGACTACGCGCAAATCGAACTAAAAACAAAATAAGTCTACAATTTGGCGGCCTTATCGCTACCAATTTTGTAAAAACAACATGGTGTGTAGACAATCAGTCAGAACAAGCTTATGATGAATATTATTGTCCAAGTAGGTAATAATACTTGATCTTATTAGCGAAATATCCCTAAAAACGTCTTAGATACTCGAAAAGGCAAAAGCTAGGTCGTTTCGTTCACAAAAATGCTGATATTCCCTCACTAAGTGATATGTAGCTCGTAAATATAAATAAATGGCACCATTCAGTCCCGGACCCTTCCTAATCCGGAACAGCGGAAATCGCATTACAAGGAAAAATCCTTACTTATGTAAAATATTGCTTCGCTAATCGTTTCCAAGGTAATCGTTCGGATACCGTATCGTTAGAGGAATCGAATAGAGAATAGGGAAAAAGCTTAAAAGTAAGGCTGAAAATTGAAACAAAAGTTTGATCCCACTTTATTTACTGCACCACTAGGTATTTTGTTCATTTTGTTTACCACTTCTAAACTAAACTTTTTTCTCTAAGCTAAACTTTTTTTACAATATTTGGTACTTACGGAGGCAAGGTACCAGGGAACTCCAGTACTCATTATCCTGAAAATATGATGGCATCGTTGGCGCTGTATTAAGCGCTGTTTTCTTAACGTGGGGGTTCCGGTTTTGACTCCCGGTAGGGTCAATTTGGAATTTTATAATTTCAGATTTTTTTCTGGTCTGGTTAGTTCACCGATACGGTAGTAACTAACCACGGCCGAAGACCGTGGTTAGTTACCATCGTAGACGGCCTACCACGTCACAGTTCGTACGGAACCCTCGGTGCGCGAGTTCGACTCGCACTTGGCCGGTTTTTTTAAACTTCCCCCGTTAAAAATAGGCCACCATCCATTTCGATTCGCTCCATATCGATTTACCAATGCAGTCACCTCGAAGTCTTTGAACCAAAATAATATCCCTGAAATACGCAGTTTCATTACGTAAGATCTTAGAGACCGTTACATCAGATATAGAATGATAAATCTCTATTCCTAGGCCTAAACTCCCTGTTTTCAAAGGCCGTGTTTGCTAATCCGGCCTGTCTGAGGCGATACATACCAAAGGCTGAATATTCCACTAATGTTTGCGTTAATCTAAGGGCACGTTCACAATCTAGGTTGACGTTATCATTGGGTATACATGTAGTATACATGGAAATTACGGGTACAACTAGGGAATATAATTATTATATGTCTACTACATCTTTTGACGATCTCCCTGGCGCGCTGTTGAGCGCTGTTGCGCTGTTTCAAATAAAGTGCACGTTAAGACAAAAGTGCTTAACACTGGAGATTAACATTCAAAACAACTTATTGATGCAAAGTTCCATGTTAAGTAAAGTATGAATTTCTGAATTTAGATGTCTCTCATAAGCCTCTGAGCGTACACGCTTCAATTATAATAATAGAATGCATACATACTTAAATACAATTATTCTAAATTGCCCTTGTAATTCATTGCAAGGCATTCAGTATTATGCTGAGCTGATGAATTTTTTTCAGGTTTTGACACACAGATAAGCGTTACCACGGTGCTTGCGCGCGCCATGGTAACATTTACCATAAGGTATTGTTCTGTGTGACATAATACTGTTAATAAATGTTTCTTTCTTTCAAATTTTTTAGAAAAATTACTTAAAGGTATTCCATCTCAAAAATACCAAGCTAGCAGAAAAATATCTTTGAAATTCGTGATCATAAAATTTCTCCATCACTCCAAGTTGATGACAAAATATAAAAAGAGACTTAACTACTTAGAATTTGATAACTTTGGAACTTTACAAACTTGATCAAAATATCATTTTTTCAAACTCAGTAAAATTGCGACTAAATATTATTGAGTCATAAAACTCATCCATCTGTCACTTAGTTTTGTCAGCTCCAGGTGTTGGTTTCAGAAGTTATTTAAAAGAATAGCCGGCCAAATACGAGTTTGACTTGCGCTCCGAGGTTTGCGACCTTGGAAGGATTTGGTTTAATTTTATTCCACCTCTAAATAACGAAGACAAGACGGTGTTACAAATTTACAACGAAAGAAGATAAAAAATATTTTATAGTATGTTACTGTTTGACTGCTTTATTGGTCAAGCGCTTAGCATGTTTGTACGAGGTCCCGGGTTCGAGTCCTGGGTCGGGCCATAATTAAGTATTGGGATTTTCTGGCTAGAAATTCTCAGTACTAGCCCGGAGTTAGGGAGTTGACGGTGTTTAACCCCTGTGCCTCGGAGAGTATGTTAAGCCGTCGGTCCCGATTATTGCCACTAACTTGATAATAGTCGTCAAAGCCTGCCGACCCGCATGGAGCAGCGTGGTGGGTTTAAGCTCTAATTCCCTTCCTCAAGAGAGTAGAGGCCTGTGCCCAGCTGTGGGACGTTAATGGCATGTAGTGGTAGTGGTGGTGGTGGATGTAACTGTTTACCGCTGATTTGAAAAAAACCTAATTCACGCGGACGAAATCGCGGGCATTAAGGCATTAAGGCGGTCTAGTGCATAATATCCCGTAAAATCTAAAAAACAATTAATCCACACGAATGTACTTTAAAACGATGCTGCATAAGTAATGGCTGTAGTACAGGGTAACTGAGGCCACCTTTACGAAGCCAAGCGCGCTAACTAGTATTTTTTGTTTTTTATTCCACTTTAGGTTAGCCCTCGACTGCAATCTCGCCTGATGGTAAGTGATGATGCAGTCTAAGATGGTAGCCTTCTAATCTGTTAGTGGCATGGCAGTTATAATATTAAACCCATACCCCTAACCGAAAGGGCGTTCCATATCCTAGCGGTTCGAATTATAAACGAGGTAGCTTCGTTCGCGTCCGTGGAATTTCAACCATGTATTTAAGAATCAAAAACGAAGTCATCAATAATAAAATATTATGTGCTTGGTTTGTTGAAGCGCTCATGCAAATCTAATAAAGACAAGTCTATATCAACCCGTGCGATCCAAGACATTGTCTTTTGAGGCGTTAACTGCGGCATTAAGATGTGATATAGGGTGATTTATTATGATAATAAAGCGCCAAGTGATAGTCCAAGATGTCATGGCAAAATTTAAAACAGGCACTCAATATAATCATTAAAAAAATGCTTTCCTTTTTCTAGACACTGTACCACTTCTCGGGACAGATTTCACTAATAATATTATGATACCAGCAGAAAATAAACAGTGATTCTTTCGCAAAAAATTTAACGTTTAAGCCCAGTTTTCACTAAGGGACATTTGTCCCTCTGACGAGGTTGTGTGTGTTTGCGCGTCGCGGACAACATCGCTGTTACAAGTGGATAATGTGGAAAAGGCAAATGCCGCAAGGTCGCGACACATACCACTTAAATGCCGGGTGATATGTTCCTGCAAAATGTCTCCTAGTAAAGACATGACTTTAACAATAGAAATAACAACCTTAACTTAGTAAAGCGATCTAAAGATACCACGATTCGTTGTGTACCTACTCAACTCACAACGCGCGAGTTGATCGAGGATCAGCTGACTAGCTTATGTGGTGTATTAGAAGTGGATATTTTACACGAGTTCTTTGACTATAATTGTGACGAGCTTGATGTGATGTAATAAAACGTTAACTACCCTTCTTGGGCTGAATCCGGCCTAATTTTATTAAGAGTTTATTGTAAGGCAGCGTTGATACGATCAAAGTGCATGCCGTTATAAAATTTTAACTGCCTTTGTTAACTTAAATCTGTTTTGTACTTCTTTATGAGTTTGTATTACTGATACTTATTGTAGATTCATAAAGTGGGCATTAAAAATACTTAGGTAAAGTAGAAATGTTGACGCATCATACTCGCATTAAACTGTAACCCTAACTAGAACTTTTAATTGTATGGCTGGACGTATTCGCCGGTTAGGATAGTGAAACAGTCTTCCACCAAACCAGAATAGAGAAAATTAAGAAAATGAAAATTATTACTAAATTGATCCTACCCCTAGGGACCTTGCGCTGCGCCAGGAAGGAAAACAAAACGTTCTTTTTCTGGAAAATTATAATTAGGAAAATTAGAATGAGGGAATTAAGCGACCCATATTAGTCGTTCTAAATAGACGTGTCATGTCTCTTGTCTTTAAAAGCCAAGGCCCAAAGGAATGCTGTTTCATTGAACGCAACCGAAAAGTTAGAAACAATGGAATTCGCGTTGGGTCGTGTTTCATAAATGTTTGACAGTTCTTAAATATTTTGGAAATGCTATATTATCTATTAACAATTTATTAAAACCTTTGGACTGGATTTTTTCGATTGAAAATTAATTATTTAAATGATTGTAATTTGTACTTAATTTTTTTCAAAAAAATTACTACCAGTTTCTTTCTTGATTCTTCTCGGTAAGAATGCAGGTAGATTAACTTGACGATTCAAAAACACTTGTAAAAGTTTATTTCATAGAAGATAAGTCTTGTTGGCCAGGCTGACGTAGTTTATGCAATTATTTTTTAATTGGAATTTATTGAAAATATATATTATGACATTACATATTTTATGCAGGTAATTCAGTTATACCCTAGAAAATTTAACATTTATCCATATACAATATTTAACTTATTATATTGTTACCTTTTCAGGATCCATCTAGTTACCTGATTTAGACGTGATCTGGTTAAAAATCGCCGTGAAAAAGTAACAAAGAGATAATCACACTTTCGCATTTAAAATATTAGTATAGATTATTTTTGGTTTAGGTATGTTTTTCTCTTTATTTAACAACTAGCTGATACTCGCGACTTCGTCCGCGTGGATTGAGGAGTTTCAGTTCCCGCGGGAACTCTTTAATTTTCCGGGATAAAAAGTACCCTATTATTTAATCCGGACTTCTAACTTTACGTCTGCAAAATTTCAAAGCAATCGGTTCAGTAGTTACGGCGTGAAAGCGGAACAAACATACAAACAAACTCACTTTCCCATTTATAATATTAATAAATATAGAAAGGATTTAGTAACATGTACATGTACTTACCTAGCAATTTAGTAACATGTACAGGAAATTGAAAAACTTCAATACCATCACAATATTATTTTCCTGTAGGCACATTGAGTGACATCGTGTTTGGTATTTTTCTACGTATATCACTGATATTCAAAATCAAAGATACGCGTTAGGTATTAAAGTTTTCAATGTGAAGAAAAATTACACTAATTCTGTCAATATAATTGAGAAGAAGAAAAACGTGACGTTTTGAATTTTTTGAGATTTTTAAAAGGCATTTATTAAAAACTATAGGAATATAATTATACAGTTACATGTTTGGTTTCTTATCTAAATCAATTAATTTTGTCTAAATTAAAAAATGGGACAAAGACACGATTGACTACAGTTTTCTCGATACAAAATACTTATTTTTCAAAAGATAATGGAACGGAAACGGTTTATTGAAAAATGGAGTTTTGTAGTATTTTTTTAATCGCCAATTAGTGTTATGGGCACTTAAGTACGAAATATTATAAATCATCTCATTTTTCAACCATACCAATGCTTCATTTCTTAATATTCGTTCTCCCTCCTAAGCCCAGCTTGTCAGTGTCATAGCAAAGATAATAATATATGTGAGCCTTTATCTACTTCTGACGCCAAGCCGTAGACGTCTCAACCCTCGTCATCACTTGTTAATGTTAGATTTTATAGTGATTTCCAATAATAAGGGATTTCGAAAATCTGCCTACTTTTATTTTCTAAGATTTGTTGAAAGTATATATTTCTAGATGATGCTCGCGACTTTGTCCGCGTGAATTAAGGTTTTTCGATTCCCGCGGGAACTTCTTAGTTTTCTACGTTAACGGTACGCATACGTATACGTATACGTAACGTAAGGAAACGATCCGACAAACGTCCGGTCGCGCTAGTGTGCACAATCCATATAAAAGTGGACCGTCGTGAAGTGACTGTGATTGAGTGTGTGTGTGTGTGTCTTTTCCTACGTACCTTCCCAGTTTCAATTCACAATTGTAGCATCTATATAAATATTATAAATGCAAAAGTTTGGACGAATGGATGGATGGATGTTTGTTACTAATTCGCGCCAGAACGGTTGAACGGATCTGGATGAAATTTGGCATAGAGATAGATCATAGTCTGGAATGACACATAGGCTACTTTTTATCTCGGAATATTAAAGATTTCCCGCTGGAACCAAAAAAGCACAATCCACGTGGATGACGTCGCTAGTCTCAAATAAGATGGCCACCAAGCAGAGAAAAATAAATCGTTGATTTGAAGGCGCGCTGAAACAAGCCTTCTTAACGAAGATTAATTGTGTACTGCGGCAAATCGTTTTTTAATTGGCCTTCAGCGGGACACTGTAGCCCGTTGCTCATTGTTATAAATTGGTTGCTTCTCCTTGAACTGTCTAGAAAAACTTCGTTTTAATTTCCTTATTACCAATTACTGTCGTAGCCTTAATTTTTTATTCGAATATACAAATTTTGACTCTATACTTAAATACGCACGTTTGAATGGATGGATAGATGGAAGTAACTATTGTAACTTTTTATCCCGGAAAATTAAAGAGTTCCCACGAGAACCAAAAAATCTCAATCCACGTTGACGAAGTCGCGGGCATCAGCTAGTTTTTCATAAGAATGTTATTAAAATTCTACTACAAAAAGTTGCTGGTAATTCTTACATTACTTGGGTTACCGATGTAGAAAGAAACCCATTTTAAATAAAGGTTTTAATAAAGTAGTATTCAAAATATTAGAATTACAAGAAAAAATATAGAAATACAGAATACTCGATTCCCTTTTTATGTCAGCCATCCCGACGCAACTTAGGTATGGACCACGAGGCTGAGCCTTAAAAGCTGTATATTCTTTATGAAAAACTATGTAGGATCACTCCTCGTACAAGTCGATTATGAGTAATAACAACATGTTCCGTAGAAACTTAATTCACGACGACGACATCGTGAAAAAAGTTGAGTGAAAAACAAAACAATATTCTCACTTGCAAGTAAAATCTCCTGAGAAAAAAAAACAAATTCTCGCTTTATTCATATGTACAAGATATAAATGCATTAAAACCACATTTCCGTCCTATTAAAGCATTATTTGCTAGTACTTTCACTCAATCCACGCCGAAGACATCGTGAAAAAAATCTCGTGAGAAATGAAAATAAATATTTTCAATCGCGAGGAAAAGCTACTAAGAAAAAAGAAACATACTCTCACTCTTTTCAAGTGTGCAAGATATAAATGCATTAAAAATCACATTCCTGTTCCAATAAAGCCTTATTTGCTAGGTTTAAAAAAAATTTAAATCATGCCATTGACATCGTGAAAAAAAAACTCCTGAGAAATAAAAATAAATATTTTCACTCGCAAGAAACAGCTGCCGAAAAAAAGAAAACGTATTCATGTGTGCAAGTTATAAATGCATTAACAATCATATTTCTGTCCCATTAAAGCCTTATTTGCTAGGTTCCTCAAAAACTTATCCATGTCGATGACATCGTGAAAAAACTCGCGAGAAATGAAAAATATATATTTTCACTCGCGAGAAAAAGCGCTTGAGAAAAAGGAAACGGATTCATGTGTGCAAGTTATAAATGCATTAAAAATCACATTTCCGTCCCATTAAAGCCTTATTTGCCTAACACGCTAGTCGGTATGCAGAGGAGCTAAGCCAAAACCGCTTATCACACCCAACAGCGGCCATAAAGCAAACAGCGCCCCAAAATTGTTTCACAACAATCATTCCGAGCAGAGATAAAGTTAGGATTGCGCCTTATTTTTCATTGTATCTTTGTATCATTGTATCAACCCTTGGAAGACGAGTACCATTGTTCTCTAGAATACATAATACGCTTCGGTTTATTGGTTCTTTGACGCTTATTTCGACCGAGTTGATATTTTATCTTTTGTTTCCTTTGGTTATATTTATATTGATATTATTTTAATGATTTTAGTCTGTTTGTTACCCTTTCTATGTTAAACGTAATTTTAAGTAGATATCACTACAGCCTATTAACGTCCCACTGCTGGGTACAGGCCTCCACTCTCATAGGAGAGCGGGAATTAGAGCTTAGACCCACCACGCTGCTCCAATGCGGGTTGGTGGGCTTTAACGACTATTATCATGTTAGTGCTAATAACCGGTTTTAAGTAGATATAGTTTGCTATAAAACGGACATTGGCTTTATGGTTCGTTTTCTTTCTATCTTTTTAAAACTTTTTCACATACAATAGCACAATGACTTATACCTACTACAATATACCTATATCATAATAAGTTACGAGTACCCAACGGTTGCTTTGACCCAGAAGGTCCAAATCGTAGTAGGTATGTCTGTCACGTCCAATTATCCCCGGATTGACTAGTATGCTTTGTCTAATTCTCCAAATGTCCAGTTTCCGGAATGTTTGCCTGTAAGGTCCAATTCCTCGTATATACGAGAACTGACTTGATTACTGCTAAGGTTTATTTGTAACACTAGCTGACTCAACTAGTTAACTGGCTACGCCTTTTCTATAGATATTTCGGCAGTAAGTGGATTATAGCTCTAGATAGACAGATAGATAAATTATTAACGTGTGGCAAACGTACATAGAAATAACTTAATCTTATATATAAAATTCTCGTGTCACAATTTTCGTTCCCATACTCCTCCGAAACGGCTTGACCAATTCTCATGAAATTTTGTGAGCATATTGAGTAGGTCTGAGAATCGGCTACTATCTATTTTTCATACCTCCACGCGGACGGAGTCGCGGGCATCATCTAGTTATAAACAAAAACAGAAAACAACGCGTGGGCAAGGGCGGTCTTATCACTAACAGTGATCTCCTCCAGACAACCCGTTTCTTAAGGTACTTTAAAAAAGGAGCGGGAATGTACAACAATAATATTAAACATGCAATAATAAAATACTACTTAAACTAAACATACTAATAATACATAAATAACTATACATAAATAAATATAAACTCATATACTTAGAGCAGTATACAAACCTACATACAAAAGAAAATTCTTAAATATTCCATGGCATAGTGGCAGAAATTTCTTTACACGACTCTTAAAGATGTTTCAAGACTTTGACTGCCTAATGTCGCTAATCTAGTATCGTAGATTCCACCCATAGTGAAAGTATATTATTCATACCTTCCCATCGGTAGTAGGTGGCATCGTGGTTTGCTAAACTGGAAGTTCTATAAAACTACCCTACTGGATAAATTTACCCGTAAGTAATATCAAAGAGCAAGTAATTAATATGGCGCGACTTCGACAATATAACTTCGTAGCGATAATATTATATCCCTACTTTGAAAGCTCTTAATGAATTACAAGCAAAATATTGAAATCGCTTCTCAATAAATCCTAAGTTACTGAACAAGCTATAATGAAATAGAAATTGTTTATAAATAAAGTAAAAACCGACTTCCAAAGCCACTGTATAGAGAGTCTCTTACTCAGTAGTGAGCCGGCAATGGATTGAAATGATGAAACCACGATTGCTACACAGCGTGGTGGACTATGGCCTTAAAATATGTCTAAGAACCTTCTCAGCTATAATATAATAATATCTAATGTAAAAAAAACGCATATAAATAGGCCTTAGATTTTTTTTGAAAAAATGGTAACATATTAAAGAAAAAAATCACGTTTGCAGCGCAGCTTGGTGGACTATGGCCTTAAAACATTACAAAGAACCTTCTCAAAAGCTATAAAATTTACATATCTATTTAAAAAAACCGCATTATGATTGGTCAAATAGTTTTCCAGGATAATGGTATCAAAAAAGTGCACAAACAAACAAACATAGGCACAACATCTTAGGTTATATCGTCTCCATTCCTTCGTGGGTAAAAAGAAACTTTACAAGATTTTTATATTTTTTAAAAGTATGTCTTTTATAGAATAAGTTAAGGACCGTAATATAACAGCCACAGATTATAATAATGTTATGTTCTGCACGAGTTAGCAGCCTTTTTAGCAAATACACGGAGCAATTTATTTTTATATTAATTTTGTAAGATACAATTTGTAGTTTTCATTTAGTTATCCGTGTAAAGCTAAATAAACATTTATTTATTTATCATTGAACCGTGTACTTGCACACCCTGTCAGGATGTTTGGATGTTAAATCCGGTACAATACGTCCTTCCGAGGATCCCAGGCGGCCGTACAAATCTAATTAACACATCTGTCCGCGTCTTTCATTAATCACGACGCTTTCACGACTTAATCAGCGCTGCTTTCACTCGTGCCTAAAATCTCGGCCACCTTTCCGTATTTTCAACTGGAATATGATGAAATCATTGCGACTACCAATGAATCACAGACAAAACATAGATTAAAGATGTCACAATTTCGTCTGTGACACAAACACGACTGAATAGGCCGTATGGTCTTAAATCTTTGCCTGTCCCGAAAGGGGACAAAATGAAAAACCGGTCAAGTGCGAGTCGGACTCTCGCGCCGAGGGTTCCGTACAAACCTGTAGTAAGTTTTAAATTAAATGTTTTTTTTAAATATTTGAATTGATTGAATTAAAGGTAAATTGCGGTTTACGATTTATGACGTATTAAAAAAAAACTACTTACTAGATCTCGTCCAAACCAATTTTCGGTGGAAGTTTGCATGGTAATGTACAACATATATTTTTTTTAGTTTTATCATTCTCTTATTTTAGAAGTTACGGGGGGGGGGACACACATTTTACTACTTTGGAAGTGTCTCTCGCGCAAACTATTCAGTTTAGAAAAAAATGATATTACAAACCTCAATATCATTTTTGAAGACCTATCCATAGATACCCCACACCTATGGGTTAGATGAAAAAAAAATTTTTGAGTTTCAGTTCTAAGTATGGGGAACCCCCAAAATTTATTGTTTTTTTTCTATTTTTGTAAGAAAATCTTAATACGGTTTACAGAATACATCTACTTACCAAGTTTCAACAGTATAGCTCTTATAGTTTCGGAAAAAAGTGGCTGTGACATACGGACGGACAGACAGACAGACATGACGAATCTATAAGGGTTCCGTTTTTGCCAAATTTGGCTACGGAACCCTAAAAACAGCATTCATCTGTGACACCACCCAGAATGGGTGTACAGCTCAGCGTTGCATTGCATGCCTAATTAACACATCAAAAATACACAAACATATAAATTTATAAACATATAAATTGCATACAAATCGAGGCGCTAGTTAAAGCAATATATTATTGCTGTTTATATTTTTTAATGGGCGAATTTCAGCAAATTAAACTTCTTGTTCCTTGATTATCATTGACTTCCGCAGAGTAATGACTGCTTCCAATAGCGACTGTCTTTAGACTAACAACTGTTCAAAAAGAATGAGTAAAATGTTTAATTTATACTTAATACACTAAAAACAGAAGGGCCTACATAATTATAATGCTATCCGTTTCACCATATTATTTGCTGCAGAAAGAGAAATCGTGGATTTAGGACTGTCGAAATTGTGTTTACTTTAAAAATTGTGCAAGACAAAACGCCACAATTCATGTTTTTCAAGCAAAAATGGCTAGTTATAATTACAGTAGCTTATGAATCACCCAAGTGTAACCTAATCAGCCATCGCCTAAAGTCTAGCCCCACTGCATAGGTGCGGCGTAGCGGCAAGTATTCTTTGTATGAGGTTATATTATGGAGCTTGGCCCACACGACACGGAGATGCACTGCGCGACGCAGCTCCGTACAAACTCATACAAATAACAATTTCCGGTATGTGCCGCGCCGCTCCGTGCATCTCAAGTGTGGCATAAAGATGGCTGATGCAATTCTATTGATACGGGAGGGGAAAATGAGTGTTGCGAGGAGGCGCAACGGAGCTTTGAAACGTGACCGTTTCCACCAAAACTGTGCGTGGATGCTGAGTCTTATCATCGGCTAACGATCAAACATACGAATATAGTGCTCTAGGTCAAAATTGTTGATAAATTTAAAACAATCAGTCACGTCGATCACTGAAATATTAATCATGATTCGGACATTGTGTTCGTTGCGCGTTGATAACGTCGTTTTAAACATGATTGATGAGATTTTTTTTAATTAATTTTGTAGGAGGAACAGAATTGGACGGTAGGCTATTGTCATCATCAATGGACGGTATCTATATCATCATCATCATATCAATTGTTAGGTACACTGTTAAGTATAAACCGTTCATAGTGAGCGTCACCACACCACACTTGGTCCTTAGTTTACTTCACCCAGCCCTTTTCTGTCATCCACAGTCCAAAAAACTTAATGCAAAATCCGGAACAACACCGTTATAGACTATGAAATGTCTGAAAACCTTAGTCGTAGGTGAAACATCGATTTATTGATGAGTTGCATCTTTATGCTGCAGTTAATGTGAAAATGTTACGTTCAATCTTCGAACTGAGTAGGTACATATTAAAAGCTCTTGTTTAAGTATAATTCGATAAAACTTTTAATTTTGTTTTTTATAACTTGTGTTTTTAGGGTTCCATACCTCAAAAGGAAAAAAATGGAACCCTTATATAGGATCACTTTGTTGTCCGTCCGTCTGTGTGTTCCTTTTTCTCAGGAACGCATGGAGGTATCAAGCTGAGATTCATATCAAATACTCAAGTCTACTGTCCCTTGGAGCTGTGAAAAAATCAAACTGCTAAGCCAACGCAATCAAAAGACGCAGCCGCTTATGCCGTCACGGGAAGTTCCCTGTAGGTTTTGATTCCCTTGCGAGTGTCGAAAATTTGCCGCATAAACAGCTGTAGGTATCTTTTGATTGCGTTGGCTTAGAAGTTTGATTTTTTCACAGCTCCAAGGGCCGGCCACCACATCGTAGACGGCCTGGCCTAACACGTCACAGTTTGTACGGAACCCTCGGTGCGCGAGTCCGGCTCGCCCGTGGCCAGTTTTTTTTTAATTCATGGAGAAAGCTTTTACAATAGAATTAAAGAGCTTTCAAGATTATTAGCCAATAGAAAACTGTTTATTTCATTCGAATTTAAATCAAACTACATTTATTATTTTAATGAAGATTAATTATAATTGAAAGCTCCCCAATAACGTGGGATGTTCGGTTTGTGTTTAACCTAAACAACATCGGGTAGTTGTTTGCTACTATTTCTTGAGGTATGCCATTTGCTAATTGAGCAATTTCAGCAATTTCATGTTAATTAAATTACGTTGTTAATGCTGAAATAGAGCCTTTGATTATGTTACTATGGTAGTTTGAGCAAGCTGCAATTAGAATTGACCTAGTTTTACTCAATAGTTCACTGTAATATTCATTGATTTTAATCAGTGGTATTGCTGGGGCACAAAACATTGAGAATAAATAATTTATCATATCCATACTAATTTATGCTATAAATTTTAAAGCGTGTCTGTCTGTCAGTCTGCTACGCTTTCACGGCTCATCTGTTTAACCGATTTTGATGAAATTTAGTACAGGGGTAGTACTTAGTTAAATCCCGGGGAAGAACATAGGCTATTTTTTCATCCCGGAAAATTAAACAGTTCCCGCGGGAATTAAAAAACTTTTTAAACGGACGAAGTCGCGGGCATCATCTGGTTAATAAGACGTAAGAAAACGTATTTGCTGTAAGTAGCAAGAATGGCGTAAGTAGACTGAATACACAGCTATATTCAGAAAAAAATTCTGCGTCGAATGGTCTGGGTCTCATATTGCTACGACAACAAAAACTTTTAAAATAGGGTATAGTTTTGAAAATTTTACGTGTTCAATTTGCTGTAAGTCATTAAAAAAACGATGTTTTAACACTCTTTTAACTTACAGCAAAAGTGCGGTTTATTATTAATCATCTGATATAACTTACAGCATTCTTATGGAATGAAAGTAACATGTGAAAAGATTACTTACGACATTCTTATGGTGTGCAAATTGAACACAAGATTACTTACAGCATTCTTTCAGTCTGTTATTTAGTTTGCGATAAGGTCACAGCACTTTTCTATCGATGCTTTTAAAAATATTTTCCTTGTTACTACATTTTAGCGAGTTATAAATAATAGGTCTTTACCTATGAAATTGCCGTTTTGTATGGAATAAGTGAAAGTACTTATTTTTTCAAACTGTTTTATTTCTGTTATTCGAAGTAATCACCCATGCAATCGACGCATCTTTGCTAACGCATTGGCAGTTTATTGATGCCCTTCTTGTAAAAATCAGCTGGACGGGAGGCAACAAACTCTTCACAGGTATTTTGTACTGCCTCTCGGGAATTGAATTTTTTACCCACTAAAAAGTTGTCTAAATCTTGGAAAAAGTAATAGTCGGTAGGTGCAAGGTCTGGTGAGTATGGCGGATGAGGGAGAGCTTCCAACCCCAGCTCTTGCAGCTTGGAGACTGTCTGTTGCGCAGTATGGGGTCGCGCATTGTCGTGAAGGAGCAGTGGGGACGACCGATTGACCAAAGCTGGTTGCAGGTGTGCAAGCTTCTCCATCATTCTCTCCAGTTCTTCACAGTACATATCTGCAGTAATGCTCATGCCGTTTTGTAAAAAGCTGTGGTGACTCACACCCGCACTAGACCACCAAACAGTTTACCATCACCTTTTTAGGGGTCATTTTTGGTTTAGGGCATTGCTTTGGTGCTGAACCAGGATCTAACCAACTTGCTGAGCGCTTTCCATTGTCGAATAGAATCCATTTTTCGTCGCACGTAACAATTCCTTTCAAAATTCCTTCATTTCTCTGCCTGTTGAGCAGCGCAAGGCAGGTCTCGACGCGTACGTTGCGCTGGCGATCGTTAAGGTCGTGGGGCACCAATCTATCAAGCTTTTTTACCTTGCCAATTTGTCGCAAAAGGATCAATATTGTTTTGATGCTTACATCAAAAGCTGCTGCTAGCTCAGCTGTAGATCGAGTTTCGTCAGCTTCCACAATCGCCTTTAATTCATTATTGTTGACCAAAGTCTCCGGACGACCACGAGCTTCATTTTTCAAGTCAAAATTTCCAGAACGGAACCGGGAAAACCAATAACGGATTGTGCGTTCGTTTGTACAGTTCTCTCCGTAAACGTTTTTGATGTTACGTGCCGTTTGTGTCGCGTTGGTGCCACGACGGAACTCATATTCCATAATTACACGAATTTTTAAAGTATCCATTATGACGAAAAATGTTGAAATGTAATGAAAATACAACGCTAATCAAAAAACAAAAGACTGAGTTTGAAACCATGCCATTCTTTTTACAAACTCAGTCTTTTGTTTTTTGATTAGCGTTGTATTTTCATTACGTATGTTGCGCTGCTCAACAGGCAAAGAAATGAAGGAATTTTGGTACGAATTGTTACGTGCGACGAGAAATGGATTCTGTTCGATAATCGAAAGCGCTCAGCAAGTTGGTTAGATCCTGGTTCAGCACCAAAGCAATGCACTAAACCAAAAATGACCCTAAAAAGGTGATGGTCACTGTTTGGTGGTCTAGTGCGGGTGTGATTCACCACAGCTTTTTACAAAACGGCATGAGCATTACTGCAGATGTGTACTGTGAAGAACTGGAGAGAATGATGGAGAAGCTTGCACATCTGCAACCAGCTTTGGTCAATCGGTCGTCCCCACTACTCCTTCACAACAATACGCGACCCCATACTTCGCAAAAGACAGTCTCCAAGCTGCAAGAGCTGGGGTTGGAAGCTCTCCCTCATCCACCATACTCACCAGACCTTGCACCTACCGACTATTACTTTTTCCAAAATTTAGACAACTTTTTAGTGGGTAAAAAATTCAATTCCCGATAGGCAGTACAAAATGCCTTTGAAGAGTTTGTTGCCTCCCGTCCAGCTGATTTTTACAAGAAGGGCATCAGTAAACTGCCAATGCGTTGGCAAAGATACGTCGATTGCATGGGTGATTACTTCGAATAACAGAAATAAAAAAGTTTGAATAAATAAGTAAGTACTTTCACGTATTCCATACAAAACGGCAATTTCATAGGTAAAGACCTATTATTTAGATTTGAAGTTTAATAAAAAGACAGTTGATTGTTTAGCAGACACAGATGAAGAAGACTAAATTTAGGATTATGTTCCTTGTACTTTGAAAAATAATTAATGTGTACGTTCTTAGAGAGCAAGCTATATTTTTATAGAACAGTAATAAACAAAATAATAAACTTATCTACAGCATTTTATTTGTACCACACATAAAAGTATTCATTATTTATACCAATTAAGTGGTATCAGTAATTTTTTAGAATTAGTCTTACATCTCTTTATAGTACGTTATTTATTAAATATTTCAATTATAGCATTTTAAATGTCTGGAAATATACGGAACTTAGCTATCTCCATAGAAGTCACTAAACTACTTACAACGTTCTTTAGGTCTTTGAAATGAAAAGTCAATTGCTGTAAGTAATGAAAAGCCTACTGCAAATAACTTAAACAAAAAAATTTTCATTGCTGTTCATGAGTAATATTTTAACAAAACCGTGTTCCAAAAATCATCTTTCTGTCACTGATAAATAAAAAGATATGATTTTTTTTCTAACTTTTTTAAAGTTTTTTGGCTCTGGTGAAAAGTTGGGTTTTGGCTACTTACAGCAAATACGTTTTCTTGCATCGATTATATAGATATCTTGATAAATCTGCTCTTTCTTCAGGGCTTTCTAGTGATATTCTCTAAGGACGCATATTCTCAGGGCACAAAGCTAGTCGTAAAGAAAATGTATTCGATTTCGCATTGGGACTTGAGGAATATGTTAGACAGGTCATTGATTCGCGTTTCTAGTTCTGTGAATTTCATAAATATTATATCATGCACGTTTTATTGATTTTTCATATAACCTGCATTGACAATGAAATTTGAAAAACCTGAAACTAGTCAATTTCAGACGAATACGTCTTGCTGCGGGTAGAAACCACTTTCTGCCCTAGGGCAGAAAGTTGACCGCTGAATGACGTAGCAGCCGCCCTTTCAATCCTGTCAGAGTATATTTTGTTTATTTCAAACCTTTTTAATTGTCATTTTACCCATCAACTAAACTGATAGCCTTCTTCACTTCACCCTCGTCTGAAATCGTCTTGTTTCACTCCCAAGCACATAATATACTATTTATTTATCGGACTCCGTAAGCATTTTAGAGTGTACGTTTATGTTTATAACTGATTGATTTTCTAGTCTAAAGTAGCCTATGCCTGGCTCTAATTTTCTTACGATAGCAAAGTGTTAAAAATGAAAACACCAAGGTATATAAGACGTAGTAAAATTATTATGTTTACCATTTTATTAGGGGGGATATGAAATTAATTTCGTAATGCTCGCAGCGTATATTCTACCTTGACTTGGCTTGACAGTGCCTCGGTAAAGATAAATATATATGTGAGTTTTTATCCATTTCGCAAGGCAGTAGACAACTCAACCCTTGTCAGTCCTTGTTTAACGCTGGACTACTGAATTTAAAATGTAGAGGAAATAAAATATAACGTTACTGGCTATAACTATATATAGAAACAAGAACCCGCCCAGACGGAAAGAGTTCACACGTTATGAGTTCTGTTCTGCGTTCCGCGTTCGTTGTAATGTTTGTAACTTTAAAACGTTCTGACTGCCTGTAGTCTGCGGGGCACTATAAAGTTACAAATGTGACAAAAAACGCGGAACGCAGAACAGAACTCAAAACGGCTGAACTCTTTCTGTCTGGGCAGCCTCTAAGTGTTTAGCTCTTCTTTTCTAGACTACTAATTTGGAATTATTTGAGATTCTAAAATATATTGAGAAGGCTTTGATTTTCTTGGATAAAAGGTCTTTTTCTTCAGGTTACCCACACTATGCTTGCAAAAAATAACGTCCATCCATTGCTCCTTTGCAGGATGATTGAATGACAAATGGACACACTATATATTTACAAGAGAATATTTTACAATACAAAGTTGTAAATTTAGTACGATCTTCTTGCGCGGGTCCGACTTGCACTTGGCCGGTTTTTTTTTAGTTACCGATTTAATGTTCCCTTCCATATTTATTCTTGTTATTAAAATGTTACAATTATAGGTAGGTATTCATTTTATAAAGGTAACATGTGGAAGTTAATAACATACGCTATATTAACTGCCGCTTGCCGGTAACTTTCCACCAGAACAATACGCAAAATAAACGAATATAAACAATTGTAAACAATGTACGTACAACAAATGAGTTAGTTCTATTTGCACAACTTTGATTTGATTTAGATTCGGTTGTACAAACTTTTGATATACAAAAAACTCTATTAGCAACCTTACTCTAGCATAAATAAAGAATAAATTCGTGTACGCCTACCTTTGAAGTTATAAAATAAGGCCTCATGCACACAATATGATTTTCTCGCGTTTACTGTATTCCACCATAAGACTTTATAACTGCCTCATTATGCCTTTGCCTAAACATCAGCCACTCGGGATTATGAAGCAATTTTCTGCCCTAAAAGCCACAGTCTGGTCCAAAACGTAATATGACGATTACGAGATCCTGAGATTATTGGGTTTTTCTTTCAAAAATTCTTAGCACCTGGCAAGGTGTAGACGTTGGCATTAATCATACTAATATTATAAATGCCAAAGTGTGTTTGTTCATTGGTTTGTCCTTCAATCATCCTGCAACGGAACAACGGATTGACGTGATTTTTGGTAGCTGAGGACCTGTAGAGTAACATAGGCTACTTTTTATCCCGGAAAATTAAGGATTTCCCGCGGGAATAACAAAAAACTTAAACAACGCGGATGAAGTCGCGGGCATCAGCTAGTGGGTTGATAAGTAATAAGACCGTATGAAAGCAGCCTTAGCGTGTTCACAGTATAAACCAGGAATGAAAGGTAAAGCTGTTTACACTTTCTTGAACCGTTGCGGTCGTACATTGTGCGGGGATTTCCCGAATCACGGACCGCGCCGTAAGACAAACTTTAAACTTATCTTATGTTACGGCTCTAACAATACAATACTGTTCTGGATTTGTTCTGCGACTTTACGTGAAGATCTTACTTTGTGATAGTACAACATTTCACGTAAACAGTCTGTATAAGTACAATTCTGTTTGATCAGGTATTATGTAAAATCACTGAACATCAGCTAAGCTGTTTTGTAAATACATCTGGTTTTGTAAAACACATGATGTTACTATCCAACATACCAATATGTTTTCTACAATAATAGGAACCAGCGGTACCAAATATTATAAACTAGATGATTCCCGCGACTTCGTCCGCGTGTACCAAATTTTTATGTGTATAGCCTATGTCCTTTCCCGGGATACAACCTATCCCTGTACCAAATTTCATCAAAATCGGTTGAACAGATGGGCCGTGAAAGCGTGGCAGACAGACCGACAGACAGACAGACACACTTTCGCATTTATATTTATAATATTAATAAGTATGGATTTCTACAAAATTCGCTCCTGAAGTTTATTTTAAATAACAGCACATCCGCCTACGTTCTTCTTAATATTTAATATATAATATTATCTAAGGGTATAATATATCAATAAAATGTATCTTGTATTGTTAACACAATAATAAAAAGCCTTAACTAATTTCTGGTAAAATTATGCGTAGGATAGGCATCTTCTAGGCAAGCGCGCTCCAACCTAGACCTCATCATTGCTTTGCACTAAGCATGATTGTCGTCAAGCGCAAGCCTATCTAACAAAAAAAAAAGGATGATACCTAGGAAATCTATACTTTCATGCTAATATTAAAAATGCGAAAGTGTATATTCTGTCTGTCTGTCTGCTACACTTTAACGGCCCATATTTGCACGTAGTATTCATTCAAAGTCATAACTTTTCAAAAGATTCCTTGCGTATCAAGAGTGTTGTTCCTTTCACGATGTTGAAAATAATATTATTACTCTTCACACAATTATTAATAACGTGGGAACAACAATATCATGTTTACACTTAAAACGACCTTTCTAACAATGTAATTATGCTAAAATAAACTAATATAAACATTGTAAACAATGTAACAATTGAGTTGGTTCAACTTTGATTTGAGTTAGAGGAATTCGCTGGCGGAAACTTGGGATTTTACGTCTCTAAATATGTTCATTGGATTATGAGCTATACCCCTATTTGTTTAAACGTCATAATTGTATGCATTATCATAATAATTTTGGGGCAAAACATGCCTGCAGATTAAAGAGTGGAGCCGAGGCTCGGCGTCTTTTATGATAACAACGTAAACTAACCTTTATTTTTATAGACACACAGTTAAAATAGCTGGTTTATTGAAACCAAAACACGGAAGTGATTCAAAGAGCGTTCAAATCAAAGTATGTTTATTCAAAATTACATAGTACACTTTTTGAACGTCGATTTTATTATTATGTAAAGTGTAAGACGTGATCTTTACGTCAAAGTTAATCTTAGAGTTTACATTGAGCTTTTGTAAAGCGCTCGCCCAATCCCCTGGTGATGCTGTAGTGGCCAGGTAGGGCCTACGCAGCATACTCAATTAAAAAAAAATAAGCGTGGATGCCTTAGAGTTCTCCATTTTGTTCTCGAAGGTAAAGTCTGCCGATTTTAACATTTAGCGTGATGTACCTACCTAGTATAGCCTAGCAACGAAAATTAGGTGCTGAAAATTCCCAAACAACGATGGATCCACACTAATATTATAAATACGAAAGTGTGTCTGTCTGTCCATCAGTCTGTCTGTCTGCTACGGTTTCACGTCCCATCTGTTCAACCGATATTAATGAAATTTGCTACAGATTGTACGAAAGGGACATAGGCTACTTTTTATCCCAGAAAATTAAAGTTCCCGCGGAAAAAAACTTTATCCACGCAGACGAAGTCGCGGGCATCATCTAGTAATAAATAAAACGGAAAAAAGCATATTATTGCTCAATTTACAAATTTTGTCACAGATTATATTATTATAAAGTCAGATAATACCTATATTAATTTTCTATGTACTACATAATGTTATGCGTCCCTTAGTTATCAAATACCTAACAAATTTATATTTTGTGTTTGTGTACATTTACACTTAATTTTTTGATGTGTTCAGGTACTAAAACCAGTCCCAAAAACGTATCCTCTGTATCGCCGGAAGTACATAAACATGTGAGGCAGGTAAATAAGGCGGAGGCATGAAAGAAGTCTCATTTGGCGAGAGTGTCTCGCCGCCTTGACTAAAGCTCCCATTTGTTAGGCCGCGATGAGTTTGCTCAAGCATTGTAAAGCTTGTGGTACACTGGGAGAGGTTTTTATTTACCGACTGGCTAATAAACGTTAGTGGTTATTTATTCAATATTTTATTGCACACAAATACAGGACATAGTTTACAACCAAGTAAAAAAACAAAGTACAAAGGTTTGCATGTAAAGGCGGTGTATCACTTATGCGATATCTTACAGACAACCTTTGGTGAGAGGATTAAGTTGAATGAACGCGATGGTTCTAAATATAAAAATAGATTACATTAACTTTTAGGTTATTTACAGTTTAACTATTAGATTCTTTATTTACACAGTGTGGCTATCCCGTAGTTCTAGGTGACCCGTTGTCTTAGGTGAGCAACAGAAGCGACGCGACGCGTAGAAAATGTTAAACTTGCTGCGTGACAACGTAGTTCACGTGACGGGTCAGCTACTGTTCGATACTGTCGCGTTACGTCGTATCGAGTCGCAGTGTCGCGTTTGTCGCTCACGTAGACAACAGGTAATATTTTTTCCGCTAACCAACGCTCATTGGAAAGGCCCTAGTAATTTTTGTGATAAAACTACGGAAGATTTTTCATAATAGGTACATTGAGTGAAGGGTCAGCTACTGTTTGACTCTGTAGCGTTATGTCGTATCGAGCCGCAGTGTCGCGTTTGTCGCTCACGTAGGAAAACGGGTAATAATTTTTTTAACCAACGCTCATTAGAAGTAGACCACAATATGTAGGTTTCAATTTTTCTGATAAAACTACGAAAGGCTCTAGAGTCTAGACTCTAGAGCCTCAAATATACCCACGCCAAAGATCACGTCGATCCGTTGGTCCGTTGATACGTGATTATAGAATAGAATAGAATTGAAGGACATACCAACAAAGCAACAAACAAACACACTTCCGCATTGATAATATTAGTATGATTTCATTTTCAGTTCAAAAACATGACACCAGAATTACTATATTCAGTAAAAATTATACTTACTTTAAAACATAAAATAAAAAATAAAAGTGTACAAATACAAAAGCAATAGCCTTTCGTACGAAAAAGTAATAACTAAGTAAACAACAATCGAAAAAATATTCAGCATATAAAGTGGGATCCTTTTGTGAATCCACTACGTAGAGCTGTGTTCCCATTGCACTCGCAACTCAACGTAAATAATGTCCACGAATATTCGCTCTTTTATATCCGCGACGATTTGCACGTATTATTTTTACGTTGACAACCCTAGCAGTGCCAGGTAATTACCTACGCTCTCACATTTTTGGTTTCTTTTGAGATAAGGTGCCTGCCCTATCTTATAAGAAGCGACGATGTGGAAGGAGCCACTGCAATATTTTTCTTATAAATACCTACCAATGAGTGATCAATAAGAAGTTGTGATAAGTACTCAAATACTTTCGCTTAGCTCGGTCAATTAGTACAGAAAGAAGACAATGACCGCCCACACTCATTAATGAAGCAACATGATCATGCTCCACCACCACTACAGCCCATTAACATCCCACACCTGGGCACCGCTCTCCACTCTCATAGGAGAGAGGGAATTAGAGCTTAGACCCTCCACGCTGCTCCAATGCGGGTTGGCGGGCTTTAACGACTATTATCATGATAGTGATATAGCCGGGACCGATGGCTTAATGCGCTTTCCGAAGCACGGGGGTGAAACATAGCCAACTTCTTAACTCCAGGATAGTACTGAGAATTTCTAGTCAGAAAAACCCAATACTTAATAATTAAGTATTGGGTTCTTGTGCTGGGTTGGGTTAGGACTCGAACCTAGGACCTCGTCAGCCGCAGTCGAACATGCTAACCACTAGACCAACGAGGCAGTTCAGTCTAATGAATGAATTAACTCAATGAGAGATTCCTTGAGTTAGTAGCTCAGGTTTCACTAAGATCGATGTAATAAGAAACCCTTATCCAGACAATATTGCGGGGAATCGCAAAAATATAAGGTTATGTTATAATGTCGAAGGTATATTTTGATAGGTAGGTATATGGCATGTACGACAAGAAACAAGAACGCTGTAGGAGAATTCCACACCTTGGCGGTTTCGTTCCGCACATTAGTTAGATTGAGGTGCGTTAGTTAAATTAGAGGCTTAGCTTGAGGAATTAGGGGAGGTGGATTTAGATACGGTGTGTTAGCTCTGATACATTTTTAGCCGAATATGGAAGGGTTATAGTGGAGTCTTCTGCCAGTGGTAATTTTACTCTTAAAAGAAGGCATACCTCGTACCTTAAATGTATTAAAATAATCTTGTCAAATATATATAGTTGTACTAGATGATGCGTGCGAATTTGTCCGCATGGATTTAATTTTATGTGGTACGTACCGTGGAAACTTTTTGATTTACCGCCATAAAAATAGCCTTACACAATCCCAGGATACAAAAATAATCTTTTATAAGTATACTAGCTGATACCCGCGACTTCGTCCGCGTGGATTGAGGAGTTTTAGTTCCCGCGGGAACTCTTTAATTTTCCGGGATAAAAAGTACCCTATTATTTAATCCGGACTTCTAACTTTACGTCTGCAAAATTTCAAAGCAATCGGTTCAGTAGTTACGGCGTGAAAGCGGAACAAACATACAAACAAACTCACTTTCCCATTTATAATATTAATCTTTTATCTTTTATAAGTATATAAGTGGGTATATAAGTGGGATGCAATCTATATCTGTTGAACTTCAAAAAGCTAGGCCTTGAAAGCGTAGCAGACAAGATAGACTGACAGATGGACATACTTTCACATTCGCATTAATAATAGTATGGATATACATTCGTCTGTCACTAGATATTATTGTAAATCTGCTTCATAGATTTTGATTTATACTAACTTTTTTATTGCAAATTTCTGGAAAATTGCACTGTGACTTGCGTGCTATTTGTTGTTACTCCATCTATGTACTATCAAATAAATATTGACGCAAGTGCCAATCACAACCGTACGAAGTTTCAAATTTATTTCTTTGGCACTACACATTTTAGACAATATTTAAGTTCAGTAAGATTTTAAGTACTTTCTATATTTCTGTGTTTACTTTGCGTTGGATTAACAAAAAAAAACATATTCTATTGTATGCAAATTTTAAAGAACTCATTAACGCATTTAAAACATATTTTTTATTGAAATGACTATAGTATACACATAAACTTGAATTTTGTGCTAAGCGCTCTTGTAAAACATCACGTGATGACGCAAATTTTTGCCTTTAGTATTTATTACATGATACAGCTGTTTAAGTTATAAAAAGCCATACACTAAATCCAATTCACAGTCCAAGTTAAACATAACCCAGTTCTAGACATTTACAAAGCTTAACAAGGCCGCATCTTAATGAACGACCTGAATAACACCTCCGCTGGACCAGAGCCAAGCTGCCGCACACTGCAGATTTGACAGGCGCTAAGTTGAGGGTGGATAATATCAAGAAACTTAACATACTCAATGTAAATTGCATTTTTTTTTAATTATTCAAGCACAAGTTAACCCACTTCCTACCATATTAGGTAGCAGGCACACCAATTATGGGTGTGACAGTTACATAAAACCCCTAATTGGTTTCTCACGGAATCGTACAGGAACGCTCAATTGCTTGGTGGCACTTTTTGCCAGTAGGGCGGAAACTGGTCTCGGCCAAAGCCTCCTAACCGACCGGACCGAGAAAACTCAGTAATTATAACTTCTTTAATTGACCCTGCCGGTAATCATTCCCCAGACCTCCCACTTCAGCTCACAGCTCTCACCACTATGCCAAGAAGATCTTCAAGTAACCTGGAATATAATATCTTTTCTTAAATACTTAAGGTAAGGTTTCTTGGTGTTTATTTAACAGATATCGTAGCAGCGGAGATAGCTTGGTGGTTTAAGTGTCAGCCTCCTATTTGGTTGGTTGGGAGTTCGATCTTCGGGTACGTATTTCCAAACATTCGGAGATTAAACTACGATTGGACTAGAGCCAAGCTACCGCACACTACAGATTTGACAGGCGCGGCGCTGCCGAGGGCGGACATAGTAGTATTGTTACACACTCTATACCACTGCAGTAACCTGGGATATATATTTTAATTCAAGTAGATTACATAAGTACAGTCCCACAAGCTTATCTGACCCGGTGGCCAAAAATTGGAACAAATTTTTATACCTGTTATGTTTCTTTTTTTAATTTTCATATCTACTATATCGACGCTGTCTCCGGGTCATATAAGTTTGTGGGACTAATACAATACTAAGTTAAATCGATTTTCTCGTCCCATGTTCACTCGGTTGCGTGCACATGGTCTGAAGCCAAGGTAGGCATTCGGTAGGTGCCTATAACAATTTACTCACAGCTCCTAATTAATGAAACGTAAGCATCGAGTTATTTTACGCACTAAAACATTTTTGTTTGTAAGTGCAAGTATTTAATACATCAGACACACAAAATAGGTCTAGATAAGTATTACGTAAAGATTGATCCCTGGGCGATTCTAAGGCAAACGAAACCTTATATCATCATACTAATATTATAAATGCGAAAGTCACTTTGTTTGTTGGTTTGTTGGTTTGTTGGTTTGTTGGTTTGTCTTTCAATCACGCCGCAATGGAACAACGGATTGACGTGATTTTTGGCATGGGTATAGTTGAGGACCTGGAGAGTGACATAGGCTACTTTTTATCCCGGAAAATTAAGGAGTTCCCGCGGGAATAACAAAAAACTTAAACCACGCGGATGAAGTCGCGGGCATCAGCTAGTATTTTATATATTTTATAATCATTCAAAGTATTTTCTGTTAAAATTAAGTTTTTATCAAAGAATAGGCGTGCGCGACAATCATGCAGCAATGATGAGGTATAGGTTGGAGCGCACTTGCTTAGTCATTGCTTAATCTATCATTTCTTTAAGATACAAAACAGTCGATTGTAGATAGAGGAAAAATCGGGACAGGAATCCGTATTCCTTTCCGAGTTTTCCACAAGCTCCTTTGTTAACTCGGAAGAGCCTGTGAAATGTCTTTTTCAATAAATATCCCGAGCTTTAGTTAGAAGTTAGTAAACAACGCCCTCGCCTGGACCGCAGCCAGGCGGAACTCGCACCTGTCCGTCGGCTGCTCTCCCAGTACAAAGTTTGAATATAAAGAAGCCTTCACTTGGCTATAACTTCTACGAACTTAGATTTTGACGTCTTCTTTGCCCCAAGTTTAAAAAGGATAAAAATTTATTAAATTTAATTGAATGAAAAAAAATATAGGTATTCACAAATATATACAAAGTACAATAAGTACTTAGTAAATAAGTAAACGTGCAAAGGTGAACTTAACGGCTAGAGGTAATCTCTTAGAGTAAGGGTGCCTGTCCATTGAAGTGGAGCGGAGTGGAGATATGCCAAGCATACTACTCAGACTCCTGACAGGTGACTCGATAATTTAATATAAATACTTTTTAAACAACCGACTTCAAACTCCCGCGTAAACTTTACAACAAAAGCACACGCTATACAAAGTACTTATTTTACTGTTGATATTTTAAAAACCGCTGACCGATTTCGATAAAATTTATATGGGACCACATGGGAAGTATGCTCTTTCAAATAAAAAAAGAATCATCCAAATCGGTCCACCCAGTCAAAAGTTCTGAGGTAACAAACATAAAAAAATAAAAATAAAAATAAATAAAAAAATACAGACGAATTGAGAACCTCCTCCTTTTTTTGAAGTCGGTTGATACAACTGTCACGTCATCGATCAACATCCCGATTGGTCCACCCAACACATCTTCGCTTCAATGGACAGGCACCCTTAATCTACATAAGTGGTGTCCCCACTACCGAACAATGCGTAGATAGATAAGAAAAACTAATTTGGGAAAAAAAAGTTTATGTATTATAGATGTGTGCAGGTAGGTAATAATGTTAAATCTAACATCAAGTTACACTTGGAATTTTGTAACATAACTTTAGATTATTACTAGTATGTAAATTCGTAAGTTGTTTCTATACTTAAATAAAAGTTTGAAGTTATCTTCATAAACTGTGATAAAACTTTTTCTTTTCAAAAGCAACGGTTGCCACCGGTTTTTTCAATAGTGATGGAATTCCGTTTTGCAACTTTATGAGTCTACAACAATCATTATTGACGTTGGTGTCTAATATTATCACTTAGCCCTCGTACATACGGACGTTTATCTAACGCGTAAACAAAAAAAATTTTAAGTGTATGTAATAACGTAATAACTAGTTTTTCTATTCTATTCTATAAACAAATGAAAACAATTTTAACATAACGTAAAAAATATCAGTCGATGTTGCCTTAATACCTACTTGTTTTGCAACCTATAATAATATTATGTCCAAAATGCGTGCATTAAATTAATAAACACACACATTAGCTGTGTTGAGCGCATTCATCTCAGAAAGTCCTGAAGTTTCATTAAAAGTAAAAAAAGCAGTAGTAGCGAAAATCTGTAGTTATTTAGTAGGGTCATAGCAGTTAACCAGTTAAAAGAAATTATTATAAAAGTTTCACTCATTCTGTATTTTTAAACGCGCGTTAAAAAAACCGTCCGCATGCGCAAGGCCTTAATCCAGGTATTGGCATATCATAGTAAACTACGCATCGCGCCGTTTGTCCATGCATAATATCGATGGCTTAGAATACAACAGAGGCAACCTATTGCTGTTTAAGCCGTCTCATAAAATAGCAAACAAGAGCTCGAAGCCTCTATCATAGCAGACTATAAGTTTTTAATACACAAACTCGCCAGTAAGTTTACGTTAGTAACTGTAGCTTCGCTCGGGTTTAACTTTAGAAAATCTGCATCCCATACTCTTGCATATTCGTGATACAGGTAAAGAAGGAAGTAGAAGTATAACTCCGACACCGGAGCATCTTCAGGAGATGCCTAGGTGTCGGTAAACATACGTTGAGACTAATGTGGTGTGGTGTTGTGCCGATGCGAATTGCTGGCTTACTGGGCGTTGAATATTGTAAGTTGCAAGTGCAAAATACACACTGTACCACATAAAATGTATCTACCATGGCGGATCTTTGCGAATGAAACTTCTAGTTCCTTCATTAACATGGACTTCCGCAAAGTAACGCCTGCTTCTATCAAACATGTGACACGGGTTTCAGATTCCGCAGTCTTACCTTTTGAGGTCATAGGTCTGCGCGTTATTACATTACATCAATTAGGCATTGGAAAGTCAGAATACCTATTTACTGATTGTCTTGATAAAAATGAGCATTGACTTATTTCCACTTGGGTAATCAGTGCTTTTATGCCTCTATGAAGTGCAAACCACTATTTATATCACTAGTGTACTAATAATTTTATAATTACGATAAATATGTTAGCACTATGATGCCGTAGCAATAATTACCGCTCGCTAATTATCCCATTTGTCTTAGATAAAGTGTAATAGTGTAATAATTAAGCTACACTACACCGATATATCATACTAGCTTGTCATCAGTGCATAGTTATGTGGGACATACGAAGACCTGGGAAAGATAATAATTATAGTATGTAATTATGCATATTATTAGCTGTTTTCCGCAACTTTAGTCGGGCAGAGTTTTTGTTTCCCGAAAAATACATTTGGCAAAAATAAGCTTAAATTATATTGTGGTCAATTCTGTTTAACACAATCTCTTAACTAACCTACAATGACAGCTGTAAATCTAACTGTGCTGCCCCTTTCCACATTCCTGTGAAAATCGCGCGCAAAGGGTTCCGTAGCACCACACAATATAAATTATTTTGGTAATTATCAAGAACTAGCCGATGCCAGCGACATCGTCCGCGTGGATTGAGGTTTTTTAGTCACCGCGGGAACTCTTTAATTTTCCGGGATAAAAAGTATGTGCTATTCCAGACTATAATCTGTCTCTGTGCCAAATTTCATCCCGATCCGTCCAGCCGTTCTAAAGTTATATGTGTTCGAACAACGAGTTTTTTATATCTATTAAAAAGAAGTAATAAAATTATCAAATTATCATAACAACACGTAATCAGCTGTGAAATAAGTGGCTTATAACTATATGGTGTTAATCTCCCTCTTCACACCCTATGAGTGCGGAACCATGTGACCTTGCCTCTTACCAAATTTTATGATTCTAGGTCAACACTCAACGGGAAGTACTCTATAGGTTTTGATATTAATTAATTGGCGAGTATCGAAATATGCGGCATAAAATTTGGCCGTATCTTTTGATTGCGTTGACTTAGAAGATTTTTTCCACGAGTTCCCGAGAAAAAGGGTGTTGGTAGACAGACATATGGACAACGATGGAATCCTGTGAGGGTTTCTTTTTTTATCTTGACGTACGGAACCCTAAAAAAAGAGTAAGAGTATTTATCAGTTTTATTCCGCTATTTGCAATGCAAAAACTTTACAGCTCTGTTTAAGTAATCAAACAATTACAAGTTAAATAAACGCCTGTTTTTAGTAAGCAGTTTGTTAAGCACAAACAAGAAACAGTTTGAAACAAAGGAACAAGTGGTTGAAATAAAGTACTAAAGCAATATTATTTGCATGAATTTGCTATTAAAACTACGGTGGAGTCAATAAATAACGTATCGGTACATTAGTTTGTACGTAATATCCGCTGTGTATACGAGAACATTGCAAATATGGCTGACTTGAGTATTTCCACGCCTTGTTCGCGTGGTTTTGTTATTTCTTAAATAGTCCTCCCGACCGAATTTCGTTCACGGCGAATCTCTACTAAGATAAGCCTGATGGGACGCTTTTCGTATTAAAATTTCAAGTTTTTTGCCTCAGCTTCATCACTACAGCCTATTAACGTCTCACTGCTGGGCACAGGCCTCCACTCTCATAGGAGAGCGGGAATTAGAGCTTAGACCCACCACGCTGCTCCAATGCGGGTTGGCGGGCTCAGCTTAGCCTAAGTTTATTTCTAGGTCAATGAGTCAGTTTCTACTAAGAGAAGATTGTATGACATTTCTATTTCGTGATCATATTATAAAATCAACCAAGTTGGAGCTGATAGGTTAATTATTATTAATAATAGTACGGTGTGAACGGTTTTATCAATAATATCGCAAAAATCTTTTCTCGTTGATATTATATTATATCATACACTAGATGATGTTAGCAACTTTGTCCGTGTGGATTACTTATGGTTTTTGTTATTCCCGCGGCAATTCTTAAATGTAACAGGATAAAAAGTAGCCCGTGTCCTTCCCTGGTATACAACCTATCTCAGCACAAAATTTCATCAAATCGGTTGAAAAGAATGGGCCATTAAAGCGTAGCAGACAGACAGACAGACAGCCACACTTTCGCAATATTATAATATTAAGTATGGATACTACCTATACAAACATTTGGTGCAAGTATGCGAAATAATTAAGAGAATCGTATTTCACTTACGATAAATATATTACTTTGGTTTGGTCACGCTCCAAATGCATAGAGAATTTGGCTACTATTTCTACGTAAAATGCGAAAGTGTATAATGAAAGGCTTTATTTGTAGTAGCAAATTTAAGTTATTATTAAACCCACACCAGCTAAAAAAGGGTCCCCAGAATCGCTGAATCTATGCCTCAGACTGGTCTCCTATAAGATTTCCTCAGGTTCTGAAGTATCGCTCAATTTGTGCTTAGGAATTTAGCTTAAATTGCATGATACTGTTCGTAGCTGGCTAGTCGGTTTATTAATATGGGTAAAACATTTTGAATTACAAGATTCTTAGTACCTTGCCGCAACCTTCCGATGGAAAAATCCCACGTATTCGAGATTTTAGGGATATAAAAAAATTGCAAGTGTCAGCTCTGACGCACGACTGGAGATTATACTCCTTACGAAAGATTTTAAAATATATAGATTAGTAAATGAGGGTAAATTAATTTTATATTACTGAAAGCATGCTTGATACATTTAATATTTATTTTAATTTTATAATATATATTCATCAAGATACATCACATAGCCATGGAAACATAAACATAACGTAACGTAACGTAACGGAGAAAGTTTGATTTTACTCCCCATACCCCGGGCTTATATAATTATGAAAATCGATTCGATAAAGGAGTAAACTCCAATAATAAAATCGAGTTAAACATGTCTCGTTGGAGTACGGGCAGAAATGTTCAACTCAATTTTCACATCCATTTAGTTGCACTGAAAAACCAGTTTGATTTTGAAAATTTAGAAGATCGCTATAAAGCTCAGTCAACAAAATGAGCTGTGTGAAGAACCTTTATAGTCCCGACTTTCTGCCCTAACTCAAAGTCAGTGCAAAGTGGGCTAAGCGGAAAACTATTATGTTGAAAAGAGGTTTTGAAGAACGTTTAAACCTCTCGACGGTCTTTGACAGTTTAGCTACAGGTATAAAGTAAGGTGGTATTTACCTACTGGTTATTCTACTAGAAGGTAAAAAGTTATCTCTTTGATATTAATAAAATCCTGTAGTTTCCATTTTAACAGAAAAAAACATGAAACTTATTTTTACTAGCTGATACTAGCCGCGACTTCATCCGAGTGGTTTGTTTTTTTATTCCCGCGGGAACTCTTCAATTTTCCGGGATAAAAAGTAGCTCTAGTAGTAGTATGTAACTCTCCATGCCAAAAATCACATCGATCCGTTGCTCCGATGCGGCGTGATTGAAGGACAAACCAAAAACAAACACACTTTCGCATTTATAATATTAACATAATTCCTTGCCAATCTTATTAAGAACGTATTAACATTGTCACTGAATGAAAAATAGCAAAACCTTAAATAGCTTTTGTATATTATACATACTAAACAGTTAAATAATAATAATTATTACACAGTTGGTTTATAAACTCAAATGTCAAATATCAAAGTTTGCCACACCTAAGGATTACAAACGAAGTTAGCAAAAAAAAATTTTGAATTACTAAAATTAAGTATTCTACTACTTTTTTGCACACAAAAACTTGAAATGTAAAATATCCAAAATTATAGAACCTCTTATACCGGAAAATCTGAGGGATTTTTTAAAACCTGAACCCATGCAGGCGGAGTCATGGGCATCAAATTTTACTTATTAATAATAATAATCAATTAAACTTTTTTACTAAATTTGTTATAATAGTAGTTAAAGCAGTGTTTCGTTTTAATTACTAGCAGATCAAAATTTTGCATTATTTTTTCCACCTTTAGAAACGTGGAAAACATAAATTATTATTAATTAAACATAAATTACAAATTTAAAAAAACCCCCGACTAGAAAAAAGCTGATGATGACCTTCAGACGGATGAACAGATTTTCATGAAACATGGCTAAAAACACTCGGGATAAAATTATCTATGACACAAAAAATACTAAACGAAAATCGGTTCATCCGTTTGGGAGCTACGATACCACAGACAGATACACAGATACACAGACAGACACGTTAAACTTATAACACCCCTCTCTTTTTGCGTCGGGGGTTAAAAATAATAATTATTTATTCGTTTTATTTGGTGGCTGTACTTTAGTACTGTCAGAACTCGGTTTGGCTAATGGCCAAGGCTGAATTAGAACTACCATACATCAAACAACTGAGAAGATCAGGCTTGGAACTAGTCTCAACTTTCGAGTTTTTGGTTAAGCTAGATTTATTGTTCAGACGATGCCCGAAACTTTGTATGTGTATGTGGGTGAAGTATTTTTAATTTTCGCGGGGTCTGCTTCATTTTCCGGGATAAAAAGTACCCAATGTCCTTCCCCGGGATACAACCTATCTCTGTACTAATTTCACTCATCACATTCGGTCGAAAAGATGGGCCAGTAAAGCATAGCAGATAGATAGACAGAAAAACTTTTGCATTTATATCATACAGTATGGAATGTATAGATATGGATTTGTAGACCTTGTCTATACTTAGTAACAAAACTGAAGCTGTGCACATTTCATTTTGACAATTGCTAGCTTGAAGTTTCTTTATCGATACAGAGCCTAAAACCGTTATTTTAGTCTCTTCGTCTATATTTGTTTCGTCTGTATGTTCGTCTGTCTGTGCACATTCTACGCTGAAGCTACGGAATTATGGATTTAACTTGGCTTAGTTATAGACCCTTAGTAAACATTAAAATATTTTTGTCCCGCAAAATAATAGGGTTATTTCAGTTTTGTCCAGTGCTAGTTTCTTAAAAAACCGATGAATGGTTTGGAGATGCTGGCGGAACTCCTCAATCAATCACGATCTGTGTAATAGCTTAGATTTTTTACCTTACCTAATCTATACTAATATTATAAATGCGAAAGTTTGGATGAATGTATGTTACTCAATCACGCCAGAGCGGGTGAACGGATCTGGATGAAATTTGGCACCGAGATACACTAGTCTGGAATAACACATAGGCTACTTTTTATCCCGCAAAATTAAAGAGTTCCCGCGGGAACCAAAATTCTCAATTCACGTGGACGAAGTTGCAGGCATCAGCTAGTATAACATATTAAGTTATGGCAGTACATAAAAGGTAAGCCCAAACGTGCGAAGCCAAGGAGGATCAGAGCGCATACTATTGTTTTAATTTTGTTGACGATCGTGTTTTAGAATTATAATATTATATTATATTTTCGAGACGTCAAGGTACGTGACATAAAACTGCCATTTTGGATTAATACTGTGAAATGCGATGGTAGTGACCCCTCAGCACTAGTTAACTTTCAAATAGATTTTGTGCTCATCGGTAAAACAAAAAAATTGCAAATCTAATTTAAAACTTTCAGCAGCCCTTCTCAAGTGCCGAAAGTTTACTGGTCAAAGTTAGATAAATTTGTTTCCAAAGGGAATGTTTTTCCTTTTGTGGTCGTTCGCAGGTAAGAGGCGGAATGAAAGTGGCATATTATATCTTCCTTGCCTGAGTGGCCTCGACAAAAACATGGAGAAAAAAGTTGTGATATCCCGCAGGACAGGAAAACGGTAAACAGTTTTTTGGTAAAAGGATATTTAATTATTTATAATGTAATGGGAATTTCGGGGAGTGTATAAATTAAGATACCAATTACGTTTTGTTTGGCTATTGAAATTAATGAAAATGCATTCGATAATAGTTCGGATATTGGTCCATGCAATATTTTTTTAATCTTATGGTCTATTTTGAAATTATTTGTAGTTAAAATGAGTTGGAATTAACGTTTTAGTTAGTTATTTTATTATGTAGGTATTTCCATAATGTTACAGTTTCAAAGACAATCAGTATTATTGTAATACTCTTTTCAGAGGAACCAGGAACCTCGCCTTGAGTAACGTCACTGTTTCATAAATGACTACGCCTAACAATACTACTATGCTAAATAGTTAAAAAGAAAGACAATACAATGATATACAATCTCAATGATTTTTAAGCCGAAAAAAAATAATATTATTAGACCGCCTTTGCACTAATAATTAATTTGCACTAATGAACTAGGCGCTGCCTGTTTTATATTTTAACCTTTTCGTTTATTGTTTTTATTTTAAGTGTGTGTGTTAAAGAGTTTTATTTGTAAAAATATTGAAACTTTTGTACATTGTCGGAATTAAAAATCAAATTAAAAAACATAGAAACACAATGAAAAGGAAAAGCCGAAGTTTTGCCTTCGACCAAGCTTTCTGGCCATTTCTGAGGATTGCCTGAGCCCATCGCTAATTGCCCTCAGTTCGGCTTTGGACTATAACATGTACACGTCATACTCTATTAGGTTAGTATCATAATATAAACTAAAGGAATGGTACTCGAGGATAAACATAAACCGTGAGCACATATCCGTAAACTTATCTCGACCTCACTTACATAGATGAGAATATATTATTCCATCGTTTTCTTTCTTTATCTTTATAGATATGTTTGAAAAATACCAGATAATATTATTATGTAACAAAAATGACTAGATATTACTATGTTTACATACAATAAAGTTTTTTAATTCCCGCGGGAACTCTTTAATTTTCCGGGACAAATAGTAACCTATGTCCTTCCCAGGAATATAAGCTATCCCTATACCAAATTTCATTACAATCAGTTAAACAGATAGGCCGTGAAAGCGTAGCAGACAGACAGACACACTTTCGCATTTATAATATTAGTATGGATAATATATGTTGGAAGTGTAAACGAAGCATTATTACACGGTCGTTTGTCTGTGGTTTTGGGAATTCATCCAAACGTCACATCAAAAATCATTATCTTTGTCTGTGACTGACGACCGGCTAACGTGTCTGTATAAGTGCTCCCAGAATAAATCTAAGTTATTCAGCCTATTTCTTTAATTTTTCGGCCTATCTCTTCAGTAACTTGAACTATCACTGACTTGAAAAACTGAAATAACTTACACAGCATAATTTATATACTTGTTATCTTTGTAATCTGTTCCTACTCTTGTAGAAAACAATTTCTATTTCTAAGCATCTTTTTGGTGCAGACTTCGGATATTAAAAACGCCTCAATACATTATTTATGGCGTTCTTCGAAGTATCTATGAAAGTATAATGGTCATATGTTATCGAAGACTTATAGACGCTTTATTTAATATAAATCATTTATAACCTAGGGAGGAAAGGAGCTCATTATGACTCATGCTACAGAATAGTTTCTGTTGTTCTGCTACAGCTGTTTCACTGATTATTTATTCAGCACCATCGTATTAAAAATACTACTTTACTTGCACGCCATTTTCTTCGGATATTGGTAAACCTATCCCACTTATTCTTTCTCGCTTTTTCAGCATTGTTGCGCCATGGTGCAAGTATGAGAAGCGGAAGTAATGACCGCCAAGCAGTACAGCTGTTTTGAGGCTGCCATCTTTCTTCGAGGCAGTACCAAGTAGTTGTAGCCATTGATTTTTCAATTATTTCTGTTACTTTTCAGAAACAATCCCGGGTGCCTATTATTTTAGGTACTTCAGTTGCACGTAATCTGTACTAATACTTTAAATGCGAAAGTGTGTTTGTTTATCTATATCTCAAGGCCCATTAAAATTTTCGTTATCGAATCTATCTACTTAAAATTAATCAAAAAATTAAAAAAAGGCTTTTTACGAGAGAGGAAGAGTGAATTATTATTTTATTTTTTAATTTATTTTCATTTGAAATTTAAAGAGGACTCCTTATTTATAAAAGGAACTAGCTTATGCCCGCGACTACGTCCGCGTGGATTGAGGTTTTTTGGTTCCCGCGGGAACTCCTTAATTTTCCGGGATAAAAAGTAGCCTATGTGCTATTCCAGACTATATCCTCTGTGCCAAATTTCAGCCAGATCCGTTCAGCTGTTGGCGCGTGATTGAGTAAAAAACATCCATACCTACATCCATACATCCATCCATCCAAACTTTCGCATTTATAATATTTATTTGATGAACTAAAATGCAATTATATAAACAGACATTCACAATTTAAGAACGCGTTTCACAACTCTTTCTATGATACTAAAGCTTAGAGTTAGGTTAAAATGTTACGTACAAAAATAACTGGTACCAAAAATATGCTTTGAAAGCTTTCACTAAAAATGGCTCTCTAAAACCTCTTTCAACACAAAATATACTTCTCGCTTCGGATACTTTAAACGGACCTTTAATTTAGGCTGCATCCGGTACAAAACAGGCTCTGTTTTAGCCATGAAGCTTTTTAACACTCGGAGAGAGACCAAACCAAGGTAATATTATAGTCGTTTTAAAACGAAATACGTCGCTTTTAATTATTTAACATGTTTGCAAATTTACTGCCATTCGTATGTGCATTAATTACGTGGTAAGTTGGAGCCATTACTGTTTTATTCAGTGCGTACCGAATAAAAGTAGGAAGTTCTGCCGGTTTTTTTTTTTTATTGTTAAATAGGTTTGCGCTTGACGACAATCATGCTTAGTGCAAAGCAATGATGAGGTCTAGGTTGGAGCGCGCTTGCCTAGAACATGCCTATTCACTCTCGCCTTGAAGGTACCTAAATTATACGTGGTAGGAAACACGTGCGCCGGGAGGGTGTTCCAGATCCTAGCGGTTCGGATCAGAAACGTTTCGAATTGGTTTCAGTGTACTTAACTTTTCACTATTATGCGCCTTAAAAGATATTTTTTTTTCAAAACTACATAATATAGTCCCACAAACATCGTGTCGGGTGGCCGAAATTGGAACAAATTTGTATGCCTGTTTAGTATTTGTTTTTATTTTATTTTTCATGTATACTGGCGACGCTGTCACCGGGTCAGATAAGTTTGTGGGACTGTATGTAGTTATACCAATAGTGTTTTACTATTTTTTCCAGAATTGACAATAGTTTAATTCTAAACTTTAATTTTATTTTATAACGTGCCTTCCGAACTAAAGTTAAACGTAAATTATGCGGGACATATCTTTTATTTTTAATCAGAGTTCTAAATTCTTTAGAACTAAAAAATTCCACCCAGTCAAACTATTCAATATATCATAGAACACTTACTTTTTAAATTTTTTATATTAATTATTTAGACTATAGGTATGTTTCAGGAAATTACAGATGCATTGTATAGCCTTTTATACAATGCATAGACTGTAATTTCCTATTTTTATTTCTATTTACTTTACAAACCGAGCATCTTATTAAAACCGCCATCACTTTAACCGCAAACGTCACACACAGGACCGACAAGTTGTCCCAGCACAACGATAAAATACTTTCCTCTCATACAATTGCTATAAATCTGATCGAGACAGGGGACATCCTATCAGCCCGTACAGCGAAATGATTAGACATGCCACGCGGTAGAGTGGAATTGACATGAAGGAAATTACTGGCTTTGAATTATCGAGGCAATATTCATTGTACCGGGGTTGACCGTTGGGAGCATAGGTGGGAGAGGATTACTGGTCGTTTGTTGGACTTAAATCTTGCATTTCAATTTGAAACTGCTGGCTCTTTGTATCCATTCAGATTGCTTTGGCTTTTGAAATGTTAAAGCATTTCACCGTAATATTTTAGGTGCCTTCCTTCCTACATTTTCTTCTTTAGTTTCTATGATTTTCTCTTACTAGACCACAGACGAATTACTTAATGATCTGTGAGAAATGTCGTTGTATTATTTTAAATTACTAATAGGTCAACCTGGCTTGTCTCTGTATTGTACTTTAAATTAATACGAGAGGTCCACACAATAGAGGATAGTACAATCCACCACCACCACCACCACTACAGCCTATTAGCGTCCCACCGCTGGGCACAGGCCTCCACTCTCATAGGAGAGAGGGAATTAGAGCTTAGACCCACCACGCTGCTCCAATGCGGGTTGGCGGGCTTTAACGACTATTATCATGTTAGTGATAATAACCGGGACCGACGGCTTAACGTGCTCTCCGAGGCACGGGGGTGAAACACCGCCAACTTCCAACTCCGGGCTGGCACTGAGAATTTTTTAATTGAAAATCCCAATACCTAACAATTTTTTTATGCCCGACCGGGAATCGAACCCAGGACGTCGTGATCCGCAGTCGACTACGCTAACCGCTAGACCAACGAGGCAGTCGAGGATAGTACAATATTGTATAGCAATTATTTTAAAATATATGTAAGTTTAGTAAATTGTGGTGTAATATCATTAGTTTAAAGTGCGGGATGGATTAATTAAGTAGATTTTAAGTCTTATAGTGGCGATAAATATGTTACCAGCGATGTCGGGTTAGCGGGCGGGCCCGGGGCGTTGAAAATTTCTCAGGGGTCGCCTGAAAATCAGCGCTGTTATGGCGTACCTACACCACAGCATCACGCTGAGGCGCTGCCCTTTTTGGAATTATCTTTTAGTAATTTTGTGTTTTGTATTGTACTTTATCTGTGTCATTTATAGTTCCGAACAAAGATTTTTTTTATTATTATGTCTATGGATTTTATAGACCACTTATACTACATAGATGCCCACGTCTATGTCTGCGTGGATTTAAGTTTTAAAAAACCCGCGGGATCTATTGGATTTTCCGGGATACAAAGCAGCGTATGTGCTTTCCCAGGATGCAACCCATCTTAGTACCTTTAAAGCGTTGTGTAGTCGATTTAAAATCCACATAAATGTAAAATAGCGTCGACGGACAAACCGTCGTTCTTACATTGCGTAGATGTTTTACCTGGTCTGGTCCTTTGTATGTTTTCACTCTTAAAGTTAACAACGAATTGTAATTAGTTTGGCTATGAAATTACAACTTTTATTTACCAACCATTGGTTAATCAGTTCATTAAATCTCACCTAAATTAAATCAACGAAATAGATCCCACGTTAAAAGAAAACGATCCCACAAGTAAAAGCAATTTAACAAAGTATACAGAAGTACTCCAGAATACATTACTGAATCAGCCGCGAGTACCAACGACGTTCTGCGAATGGTCCCGACCTCACTTAAGGAGATGAAAATTTATCCTGTCGTTTCGGAGACATCTTTGCATGTATGATAGAACGTGAGGAGTGTGCAGGAATTTTATCTAAATTTGTTTCATATCAAGGGGAATTGGGTTGGTTTAGTGGTTTCCAGGGCGAAAACACAGTACGACCAAAATATTTGTGGACAAAAATAAATCTTTATTTGGGATTACAATTAACAAAGATGAAAAACAAAACTAATTTTTTTGGGTCCGCACACATCAGCGCAATGGGACAAAACGTTCTTTCCCTTCAATGCGGATGTTCAGTGAAGGCATTTTGTCGTGTCTGCCATCCTAGTAGGTTTTCTATCTTATTTTCACTTTGGTAAATAAGAAATTGCTAGATTAGAAGCCCAAAAAGTGGTCGTATAAAATTTGTCAGTCATGCCTACCAGGCACTATGGTTTGTCTAATTTAGTATGATAATTTTGACTGATGAGAGGTATATTAGCAATAATGAAGGACAAGAGCGAGACAGACTGAAGCAATACTATGCAAACTGCATCTGCCAAAATTATCATCCTAAATTTTAGACAAACCGTACTTAACTCACGCGTTTTTCTTAATTTATCAGGCTTTCGTCCAGTATCTAGTTCTGTACCTAAAGTATAGCACGTGTTCCAGTTAGGTGTAACAAACATTCCGCCACAATATTTTTTTTCTTCATCCCACACCATATTTTTTGTCCTAATATAATCCCATCTTACTTAAGAAAGATTTCAGCCTAATGTTCAAATTTTTATTTCAATTTCAGGATTAATTACCACACTATTATACGTGTATATTATTATCCCGTTGTAATATTTGCAAGTTTGACTTTTTAATTAAAAACTGTAAATTTTGATCTTACTAAATGAAAGTGTGTAGTTTTTATGTGATACTTACAACGAGAAATAAACAGACATACAGAAATAGTTTCCGAATTCGTTTTGTATTTTATTATTTACTTTGATACAGCGTATCTCCAAAGCAAATTATAAAACTCCCAGAATATCTCATAGTTAGTGAAAACACGACGTATTCCAACACGGGTGTTTTATAAAATTTAAAAAGCAAAGCGTAAAAATGTGTTACAATTTGAACATAGATGTTGTTTTGGTGTGGAAACGAAACGTTAATATTATTTGAACAAAATATTATCTACATTAATGTGGAATAATAAATTATGAGGTGAATACTCCAAGTGAAAAATTGGTTAAATACCCAAAATTACTCGTTAACAAAATTGTTAGCATTTTTACTAAATTCAACTCGGCATGAAATTTTTTATTGATGATATATAGTACAGTTTATTGTTACCATTTTAGAGTTCCTTTCTACCACAGAAACGCTACGTTTGGTACGTTGCTACGTTGCTTAGCTACCAGGTGCGTGTCAAACCCACTAATAGGAGCTCGAGCGCTTGATCTACTATTAAAAATCAAGCGCTCCTATCGGTTGGTGTGTGACACTCATTCGTAACCTAACCTAACCTAACACATCTCTGGTGAACAGGTATCCTTATGATTCTCGACTACGTCGGCTTTTTTAAGTTAATCAGTTGATGTCACTTTTGAGTAACAAAAATTTGTTAAGAAGCTATGCAGTAGAAAGGTTACTGACAGACTTATTCATCCACTTGCTTATGCCCGCGACTACGTCCGCGTGGATTGAGGTTTTTTGGTTCCCGCGGGAACTCCTTAATTTTCCGGGATTAATAGCCTATGTGCTATTCCAGACTATATTCTATCTCTGTGCCAAATTTCAGCCAGATCCGTTCAGCCGTTGGCGCGTGATTGAGTAACAAACATCCATACATCCATACATCCATACATCCATCCAAACTTTCGCATTTATAATAAATTTATTTGATACTAGTGGACGCCCGCGACTTCGTTCGCGTGGCATAAGTTTTTTAATTCCCATAGGCATTCCTTCATTTCCGGGAAGAACCCATTAAAAAAAACCCGTCGATCCGTTGCTCTGTTGCGGCGTGATTGAAGGACTTTATAACGTCCTTTGGGATAGAATTTATAAAAACTGTGAATTATCAAGTTTCACGGCTATTTAACTTGAAAAACGCCGGCCTTTTACACCAACTTACAACCCCCATTTTAACCGTTTGGGGGTGGAATTTTGAAAAACTGTTACACACGTACTTCTTTATATTATACCGAAAGCCAAAATACCAAGTTTCGTTGTTATATAACTTGAAAAATATGTTGATAAATGAAGGACATTCATCCCCTATTTCACCCCTTTGGGGGTCAAATTTTCAAAAAACGGTGAAACACGTACTTTTGCATTTCTAACTGAAAGCCCAAATGCTAAGTTTCATCACTATAACTTGAGAAATGAAGGACTTTCATACAAACTTTCAACCCCTATTTTACCCCTTTAGGGGTGGAATTTTGAAAAACTGTGCCACACGTACTTCTTTATTTATTACCTAAAGCCAAAATACCAAGTTTCGTTGATACAACTTGATAAATATCTTGAGAAAGGAAAGACTTTCATATAAACTTTCATCCCCTATTTTACCCCTTCGGGGGTAGAATTTTCAAAAACTGTGAAACACGTATTTCTTTATTTTTTACCGATAACTCATATACTAAGTTTCATGGATATAACTTGAGAAATGATGGACTTTCATACAAACTTCAACCCCTATTTCACCCCCTTAGGGGTGGAATTTTGAAAAATCCTTCCTTAGTGAGCGCCTACGTTACAAAAGGAAGCTACTGTCAAAATTTCAAGTCTCTAACCCTAGCGGTTTAGGCTCTGCGTTGATATATAAGTCAGTCAGTCAGTCAGGACTTTGAATTTTATATATATAGAAGAATATTATTAATGCAAATCTGTCTTTTAGCCTGCCCAGGAAGCATACTAACAGGGTTTAAATCCGTATTGTTTAATATTCTTGACGTTCGTGTATTATTATATTCCCATTACAAATTTTTCCCGCCTACCACAGATAATTGAATATCCTTTGACGAAAAACTAATTTACGGTTTTCTGCGCGCTGAGGGATACATATAAAGTTATTTTTCAATATTTTTGTCGAGGCCGCAGAGGCAAGAAAGATACATACCACTTTCATTCCTCCTCTTACCTGCGGATGACCACAAAAGGAAAAACATTAACTCTGGAAACTAAGTTATCTAACTTGGACCGGTAAACTTTCGGTTGAAAGTTTTAAATAAGATCAGTGAATTTTTTTTGAAACTTTGGTATCTATTTGTAGAGGATCTTGTAAATTTCTTCACAAATAAGTTAGTTTTTTCTGGCGTCGTTAGGTTTTGGTGGTATGTTCTTTCTTAACATTTTCTTATGCTAATGATCTCTCTTTCTGCGTCGTACTCCTCATTACTGAGGGTTGGTGACCCCCTTTCATTAATCACATAATGGTCGTTGTCTTGGGATAGTAATGCGATGGCTTTCCAGGTCCTTCTGCATCACAGAAAATAGATATATACGTAAAATCACCGTCAATTGTGATTAAGCAGCGTTGAATTAAGCTTATAACTGAATCTGGAGGTCCGAATTGGACCATTTCATTGCCAACTAGCCTCGGAGAGTAAGAAAAGAAAGAAAGAAAAAACATTTATTTCCAAATTGTGCCACACAAATAAAAAAACATACATAAAGAGAGCCCTAAGTCTTCGGTAGTGCCGATAAATGGTAGAAAAATTGTGAATCTTATCATACTAATATTATAAATGCGACAAGAATAAATACCAAATTTAAGAAAACCCCGACTAGAAAAAAGCTGATGACCTTCAGACGGATGAACAGATATTCATGAAACATGGCTAAGAACACTCGGGTTAAATTATCTATGACACAAAAAAAAACTAAACGAAAATCGGTCCATCCGTTTGGGAGCTACGATACCACAGACAGATACACAAACAGACACGTTAAACTTATAACACTTTTTGCGTCGGGGGTTAAAAATGGGTTTGTTTGTTGGTTTGTCCTTCAATCACGCCGAAACAGAGCAACAGATAAATTTGATTTTTTGCATGGATATAGTTGAGGACCTGGAAAGTGACATAGGCTACTTTTTATTCCGGAAAATTAAAGAGTTCCCGCGGGAATCAAAAAGCTTAATCCACGCGGACGAAGTCGCGGGCATTAGCTAGTCAAGTAATAAATCGTAGCACTACTAAGAATTTCTACCTCAAAGACTAAGTTCAGATCACTCCAGATCTTACCAGTTGGTTGATATATGGCAGTTCTAATTCAGCCTTGGCCATAAGCCAAACCGAGCCCTGACAATACTTAGTACGGTTCGCAAGTTTATTTAAATAAGAATTTATAAATATCATTTTGGAATGGTTACATGATAAAATTATTCACATAATATAGATATGAACATATTATAGAGGATAGAGTAAACCATCCGTGCGAAACGCCGCTTCCTAGGAGAAACACGTTTTATCCTTGCATGGTAGTCCGTGTAATTTCATATAAAAGCACGCAATATGGAGTTTTTGTCTTCCGACAAGTTTTTTATCCTGATTTTTCACTCTAATACTAAAATATGTATTTTAAAGTGTACTTTATTTAGATTTTTTCAAAAACCAATGGGAACACGTTGTTCGCGACAAAAGGTATAGGCTATGCAGTGTTTTCTCGGAGATGTGTAAAGTCTGTCAATCCGCACTTGGCCATTGTGCACCAAGTGCTCAGTAGTTAGCCGGCATTGGGTTGATAAGTTGGATGAAGAGGCTATAATTTTAATTTAAGGTATCTGCCAACGGTACAGGCCGCACTGAACTTTAATATTTGTCGTTGGGAAATATATTAGAAGTCTACGGCTGAAAATATTGGGTGTCGTCTTTGTGGACCTATCATCAGTGAGGCTTTGATATTACCTATGTTATTAAATGGCCCGAAATCACCGTTATTTGTATAGTTCTGACAAGTATTATATTACATTGAAATATTATCAAGAAGTGGGCGATGCCCGTGCGTTTGTCCTGAACGAATTCGAACTAACCTTATGATTTTCTGTGATACAAAATGTTCATCCCAGGGATGCAAAAATCTCTTTATAAAGTTTTATGAAAATCAGTTAAACATAAGGGGCGTGAAACAATATCAACAGAAAGTCTTCATTTCGAAAAAAAGAGGTATAACTGAGTTTTTATATTTTAAATGCGAAAGTGTTTGTTTATGTGTCTGCTAGCTTTTCATGGCTCAACCCCTGAAAGAATCTTGCTGGGAATACAGATAGTTTGCACTCTGCAGAGACATATAGGATACGTTTACTACTAGAAAATTAAACAGACGAACTTAATAATCAAGTAAATTAACGCAATTGCAGTCGTATTATATTATATTTACACGTACATATACATTATAACAAGAGATTTAGACAAATTCTCGTAGTTTCACACAGAAACTCCGACAAGCTTGCGAGAAATCCTTTAAGCTTATTATCTAAAGTCTAAACGAAGGAGTTTATGGCTGCACCAGTTTACTAGTTTTTAATTTTATTTCAAAGATATGATCAGCTCGGCCGGAAGGCGAATCCTTTAAGAGGATTACATGCTCCACTGGCTAGCTAGGAATCGGTGCAACTATAAGGTTCTAGTGATTCTGCTTTTGTTGGATCAAACGCTTTATAACGTCTGGAGTGCGCTCAAAGGTATCCTGACAGGGCTTGCTGGGAGTTGAGTGATCTTCAAGCGAGTCGAGAGTAGTTATTGCAAAGCCAGAAGTGAAAACGAGCTTTTCGTAGACAACACGGATTCAGTTTTAGGAAACGGCCTACCTTAATGGAACAGAAAATAAACTAAAAAAATACACGCTTTGGTGTCAATGACATTTGATACATTTAATGTAAAACGGGCTGGTCAAAACATACCAATTAAGCCCAAACTCGTGGTTTTATTAGAAGCCAATATTAAAATATGCTTCTATAATCTTCTCAGTTCAGAGTTCTCTTTTATATTATGCTAGCGGACGCCCGCGACTTCGTTCGCGTGTCTAAAGTTTTTTGATTCCCATAGGCATTCCTTAATTAACCGGGATAAAAAGTACCCATGAAAAAATACACGTCGATCCGTTGCTCTGTTGCGGCGTGATTGAAGGACTATATAACGTCCTTTGAGATAGAATTCATAAAAACTGTGAATTTGTATTTCATAATTGAAACCGGTAACCCAAATATCAAGTTTCACGGCTATTTAACTTGAAAAACCTCGGCTTTTACACCAACTTACAACCCCCATTTTACCCGTTTGGGGGTAGAATTTTGAAAAACTGTTACACACATACTTCTTTATATTATACCTAAAGCCAAAATACCAAGTTTCATTGATACAAAAATCTTGAGAAATGAAGGCCTTTCATATAAACTCTCAAACAGGGGATCTGTTTCACCCCTCCGGGGGTAGAATTTTCAAAAACTGTGAAACACATATTTCTTTGTTTTTTGCCGATGCCAAGTTTCATGGATATAACTTGAGAAATGACGGACTTTCATACAAACTTTCAACCCCTATTTCACCCCCTTAGAGGTGGAATTTTGAAAAATCGTTCCTTAGTGAGCGCCTACATCACAAAAGGAAGCTTCTGTGAAAATTTCAAGTCTCTAACCCTAGCCGTGCATTGATATATAAGTCAGTCAGTCAGTCAGTCAGGACTTTGAATTTTATATATATATAGATTTATAATCATAATAATATTATAAATGCGAAAGTCACTTTGTTTGTTGGTTTGTTGGTTTGTCCTTCAATCACGCCACAACGGAGCAACGGATTGACGTGATTTTTGGCATGGGTATAGTTGAGGACTTGGAGAGTGACATAGGCTACTTTTTATTCCGGAAAATTAAGGAGTTCCCGCGGGAATAACAAAATACTTAAACCACGCGGACGAAGTCGCGGGCATCAGCTAGTAAATATATAAAATGATATTCCGGGTGTACCGAGCGTCAAAATATCCTCTATAATATATTTAAAAAAGTTCTAAAATAAACACTAAAATATATGCGCCAAATTAAGAAGTAGCAGCCCTTTTGAAGTAGGTCAAAATGTATCTTTCTTTGAGCTCATACCTCGTCTAAACATGTGAAGTCCCAAAAAGCTTGTAGGGGCTCTTCATCAAAGCAAGACCCTCGTGGTGCCGCGGCATGTCACTGTCAACTGGGGGGCTCTCTACAAAGAGGTTCTGAGCGAGTCTGTTTCTTGTCCGCTCCAACATGGTGAAAAACATGTCGTTATGCCCTGCCAGACATGATTCAATAGCGCTGCGGTTTTATATATGCTTGTCTTTAAAAATACTGTTTAGAATTCTACTAAAAGCTGAAATCGCAGTCAAGGGCTTACATTTTTTAATCTTTTTATTTATTAATTATAGATTAGCGCTTAGCTTGGCTTGAAGTCTGTTTCTTGTCCGCTACAACACGGCAAAAAATGTGTCGTTATGCCCTGTAAGATAAGTTACAAGAGCGTCGTTTAAACGACTTACCAGCTCATCCTCACTAGATCGGACGGACGACATCAAGCTATTCGCAGGCAGTCGCTAAATCAAGGCGGCTTAAGATCGTGTCGTGTGGAATATTCTAAAATGATCTCACTTTTGTATGAAATCCGCGTAGCTTTAATTTTTAAATTTTGTAATTTACTGTCACTGTCATATCCGTATTTAAATTTGTTAAATTGAGCAAGTGTGTTTTGCTAACGTACAAAAATATTGTTTGAACTTTGAACAAATGACTTTGTGATTTTACATATTCTGCTGTTATGAGTAAGAGAACGTAAAAAACAAAAAAACTAAACCAATGAAAGTAATTTTACATTCTATAGTTCTGTTAGTTCTTATAATATTGTTTGAACTTTGAACAAATGACTTTGTGATTTTACATATTCTGCTGTTATGAGTAAGAGAACGTAGAAAACAATAAAAACTAAACCAATTAAAGTAATTTTACATTCTATAGTTCTGTTAGTTCACCTTGTTGGTCACATCGGTTTTGTTTTCGACTCTGGCGACACTACAAAACCGCGCGTTTCACCAATCTGTGTGATAACGCCTCAATAACTTGTCCCCCTCAGTTCCACACTCAGAAACATCTCTTGGAGAGCCTCTCGCTTATGGTTTCCAAGTGATTTTTAAAAGACTCCCTTTGCGCCTTATTTCATTGAAGTTCTTTGTGTCTGAGTGGAATCTGAAAAGATTCTATGCCATTCTTCTAATTATTGCAGATATTAAAAAATATGATTACTGAGTATAATTATGAATTTAAAATTAATAAGTTTTATATAGCTTTCTTAAAAAAAAATATTCATAACCCCGCTATATTTTAGAATCAGTTTATGTTTAGGTGGTCGGAAGCGGGTGGATGAGGAAGGCGGAGGACCGTGTTTGGTGGCGCGCTCTCTGAAAGGCCTATGCCCAGCAGTGGATGCATACAGGCTGATCGATGGATGGATGGAATAATGATTCAATCAATCTATATGCATTTCCTGTTGGATAGGTAATTCTAAGAGCGCGCTACCATATATTGTCCTTCACTTTCCTTGTCTGCCCACTTTCTGCACAATTTTTCAAGGTGTAGAGGTGTACTCAGAGGTAATCACACCACGCTTGCTCTGTTTTTCTGCATGACGTAATAATTATCTGTCATCGTTGCTACCAAAGACTGCATAATTTACGATACTTACTTTTCGTTCCGAAAAGTCAAAAAAAAAATCCCGCTAAACTGATTCCATCATCAAAGAGTTATTGTTGTTGTTTTATTTTAATTTTTACTAAATAATAATTTAAATATTTTTTTTGCAATGGGTTGAAAATATGAAGTAAGCATTTATCAAAAGGACTCTTAACAAACCATGTAAAATACATCAATTCAATATTCAGCCCACGCCTTTACAATTAAAAGAATTTAACAAAATTAATGACGGTCAAATGTTAAACCTCTTTTGTATGAAACGCGTAAAAACAATAGAGACTCGCACAGCCATGGAACATTGTTACATTTCATCCCTACATGAACGTTCAAACGTTGTTTATACGTAAACAGAAGAGGTCATTGAATTTAGCACTCTTTCTTTTACACAATACGATACAAAACTGCGCGACATAATGATGCACTTAGGTCGTAGCTGTATTCAGAAATCAACGTAGCAGCAACCGTATAATGCTGTTTGTCATATTCCCTTGTCACTTAGGGATATTTTCGGCTATGAGGTGCCTGGAATATGAAACGCTTTTAGAGTCAAAACAAAAGAATGCTACGAGCCTACGAAGTACGAGCTGTCATTTATTTAATTTTAAATCTTTTTCCACGAACTAAATGGGCTTAAAATGAAATGTCAATTGAGTATTTTCATTTTTTTATTTTTTTGTCGACTGTATTTTGGTATCATGAATTTTCTACTATTTTGGGTGACAAAATTTATTTATGGCGCGCTGCACGTGCTTTTATGAAAAATGACAAGACTGGTTCAGGAAGCATATTCTACTGAGAAGAGCAAGCAAGAAACTCAGCAGTTACACTTTTCGTAAAGCAACATGTTACAATACCTATTAAGCTGTGATACGAGTGCAACAATCCATTTTAATATTAAGCATAGTTTTTTCTGAGAGTATCGTACCACGTAGCGACCCTGATGTAGCATCGATGACTTCACTGAAACAATATCTAGAGAAACAAGATGACGCGCGTAGTTCTGCTACTCTCGGCGACAAAAAGTGCAAGCACGGCTTATATCGTGAGGACTATAAATTAATATGGCCGACGCCTACCAGGTTAGACCACTAACAAACCAGACCAAATTAGACCCAGGATCTTCTTATAAGAACACAATACATCACCACTGAACAGGGATATTGAGTAGTTAGACACGTAGGACAACTGGTGCCTCTTATGAAATTTCAAGACTACCACCGGTGCGGAAAGAAGATTATTCTGTACATGTATAAATTCAAATTCAAATGTTTTTTATTCAAATAGACTTTTTACAAGTGCTTATGAATAGTCAAATGAATCTACCACTGGTTCGGAATGCCGTTCCTACCGAGAAGAACCAGCAAGAAACTCGGTGGTTGCTCTTTTGAAAAAGTTTATGGTATGTTTACAATAATTGCAATAATCTACATACACATACACACAACATATACAGATACATAAGTAGCCGCAGTCCTGAGCATTGCTGGAGCGAGTCAAATCCACGCGCCTTTATCATTAATATAATCTTCGACAGTATAATAAGCTTTTTTCAGGAACTTTTAATGGACTTCTTAAACTTGTGTAAAGGCAAGTTTATAATAGGTTGAGGAATTTTGTTAAAGAATAGTATGCTCATTCCCACGAACGACCTTCGGACTTTCTTGAGGCGGAGCGATGGAGTCACGAGCCTATGGCGGTTTTTAGTCGGCCTATCATGCAGATCGCATATTCTTTTGTAATTCTGAATGTGTTGTTTTACAAAGATTAGATTACTGTAAATATACTGCGAGGCTACTGTAAGAATACCTATTTCCTTGAATCTCTCCCTAAGGGATTCACGTGGTTTTAAATTATAAATTGCACGTATTGCCCTTTTTTGTAATACAAATATTTTTTGAATATCTGCCGCTTTACCCCACAGCAAGATTCCGTAAGACATAATACTATGAAAATAAGCAAAATATACAATCTTTGCAGTTTCAACGTCTGTTAACTGCCGAATCTTTCTGACAGCGTAAGCAGCAGAACTGAGTTTACCAGCTAGATTTGATATATGGGTGCCCCATTGAAGCTTAGCATCTAAGGTCACCCCCAAGAACACGGTGGCCTCTTCTATTTTTAACATATCATTATTTACCACTAGATTAATGTTACGTGTATTCTTGGTATTGGGCAGTGCGAACTCAACACACTTAGTTTTTTTGAGTTTAACCGGTATTGAAGATTGCACACAAGGGCAAATTTTTACTGCACACATTGCCTTTACACCTAATACGGTAACTCACGCCACGCCGCAGAGGAGAGCGACATTTGATTACTTTGCTGCTGCGCGTCGAGAACGAGTGAGACAACGAGACGTCGGCGCTTGCACATCTTCATTTCACGTGATCGTGCTGGTTACATTCGTGCATTGCCCATCGCTTCTACTAATTTGGACTCTATTCGTATCTACTATAAGAGTGAGTGTTGCCTGGTGTTTTTTTCGGAAAACCACGTAATAAAAAGTGCATCAAACGGAATTTTTTCAGGGCGTTTTAAAACTGAACCTTATTAATAACCAGTTAGGATCTTTGCTTAATTGCATCAAAGAACAGCATACCCGGCAACAGTACTTACACCTTGTGTTTACTTATTTAAGAACGTACCTACTTTGAAAAAGAATTGTTTAACTTTTCACTCATGCCACAAAAGAAAGCTCCAGCCCTGCCTTCGGCAGACTTACAAGTTGACTCAGACTCCAATTTAAGTTCTGCGATGACAGACACTGACACACAAGAAATTACGAACCCAGCTACCATGTCTAAACCGCGGTTACGGAAGAGACAACACGATGACGATTTGTGTGTATTTATGACAGATATGAAGAAAATGTTTCAGGAGTTTAGATCACAACAGGAAGAAAATTTTAGGGCTTTCCAAAAATCACTGTTCGTTACAATCGAGGATATCAAAAAGCAAAATGGGGAAATTAGATCCTCAATGGAATTTTTATCTAAACAATACGAAGACATACAGAAGAAAATTGAAAAAATCGAAAAAGAGAAAAAAGGATTTAGTTACAACATAGAACAGATTGAAGAGAGGATAGAGTCTTTAGAGAAAAAATTTAAGTCACCGTGCCTAGAAATTAGAAACATCCCTACCAAGAAATCCGAAAGTAAGTCACAACTTTTAGATCTGACGCAAAAATTAAGCCTGGCGTTGAAAGTGCCTCTGGAAAGCTATGAAATCCGCGATGTTTATAGGTTGAACTCTAAGCCTGAAACAAATAAGCCTATAAGTATAGAATTCGCCTCTGTAATTACAAAAGAAAAAGTTTTACATGCATTTAAAAACTATAACAAGGAACACCGAGGCAGTGATAGGCTATGTACAAAAACCCTAGAGCTTGACTGTCCTTCCCAGCCCATATTTATTTCGGAAGCCCTCACCTTTAAGTCTAAAAGGCTCTTTTACCAAGCACGAGAGTTTGCTAAAGCAAACGATTATAGTTTTTGTTGGACATCCCATGGAAAAGTCTACTTGCGTAAAAGGGAGGGGGCTCCCTTTATTTATATTAAGTCTGAACAGAGCCTTACAAACCTAGTTGGAGGGGAAGTTAAATGACTAGCTAATGCAAAAATTATTTTTCAATATTATTGTATTTTATGCATGCTTCAAATCTACACTTTTACACAAACCATAATTATCATTTGCCAATTATTATTAAACTATGTTATAAAATGTCTAACTTTATACATAAACTTTACTACACGCCTAAACTACTCTCATGTACCACAAGCACATTGTCAGTTTTACACTACTCTAAGTCAAGAGCTGTTGAATGTGTTCGCTTATAACGTATTTTTTTCAAGTGGATCTCACATAAGAAATATCGATAGAAATTATTCTGGGTCCCCTTCTTCTTTCTTCTTTCGATCATATTTATTTTTTTCATAAAATAAAATGGATGGCAATTTAACAAATGTGCATGAAATCGACAATTCAGAGATCTCGCAGTCATTCCAGTGTGATGTTGAGGATTTACCTAAACATTTACATATTAAAAAACAAGATATTACAGTTATATCTCAAAATATTAGGAGCATTTACAGTAACATAGATGACCTACAAAATACTCTTTCAACTCTTAATTTTGATCCGGACATTATTGTCTTAACAGAATGCTGGTTAAACACTAATAAACCTATACCAATATTACAGGGGTATAACTCCTTTGCTACAACAAACCACTTAAACCAAAATGATGGCGTCGTTATTTATACAACAAAATCATTAACTGTTAATCCTAGCGAAATAATTTTATCGGATGCCTCATGTATGCAAATAGAACTTGACAGAAACATTATTCTGGGTATTTATCGCTCACCCTCCAACGCCTATGCAGATACTTTTATCGATTCTCTAAACAGCTACTTGGGTAATCTAAAAACGCATAAAAATTTGATATTAACTGGAGACATCAATATAAATATCACCCCAAAATTAACTGAACAAAGTTACGAACGAAACAACAGGTCGAATTATTTAAATATGCTCTCCACCCATGGATTATTACCTGGTCACGTACTGCCAACAAGAGAGGCTAATTGTCTAGATCACATCTTCCTGAAAATAAACAAAAATATAGTATCTGCGTATACAGCTGTCCTAAATACTACAATCACAGACCATTCGATGATTCTTCTTAATTTAAAATCGGTTAAAAACAAAATCCAAGCCCCAAAAACTAAAACTGTAACAAATTTTAATGACTCCTTTAATAGCCTTGCTTCAAAAAACCTTTCTTTGCTACTTTTTAGTAATGATCCCAACTTCGTAATTGAACAGCTAATTCAGAACATAACAGAGTCTTTACAAGAAAATACTAAAACAGTCAAAATCCCTAAAAATAAACGTATCATTAAACCCTGGATTACAACAGGTATCCTAAGGTGTATTAGAAACCGAAATAAAATGCAAAAAAAGTTAAAACTTAATCCACTAGATGAAACTTTAAAAATATCTTACAAACGTTACCGTAACTACTGTAATAGTCTTATCAAGAAGCTTAAACATAAATACGAAAGAGACCAATTAGTTAAATCTTCAAGAAATTCTAAAGCGCTTTGGAAAAATATAAAAAATGTAACTTATTTAACTTCAAATAGGTCAGATAATACCCCATTATTGAATATCAAGCCATCCCCTATTGACTCAGTCAATGACGTAAATAATTTTTTTGCTAATATTGGAAAATCCCTTGCAGAGGAAATAATTTCAGGCAATGGCTCTAATTTTAATATTAATTCAGAAATATCTCACCCTCAACTCTCGTCCTTTGTTCTTCTGGATACTTCAGTTCACGAAATACACAGCGTGATTTCTGGACTGAAATCGAACAGTTCCGCAGGGTGGGATAACATCTCGACTAGTTTCTTAAAACTGGCCAGAAATGAGGTCGCTCCGATTATCTGTCACCTTACAAACCTCTGTTTTGCAAATGGTACTTTTCCGTCTCCCTTAAAACAAGCTATTGTCACACCAGTTCATAAGAGTGGTGACAGAGGTGATGTCAACAACTACAGACCAATATCTGTCCTTCCAGCAATCTCGAAAATACTAGAAAAATGTTTGAATAAAAGGTTGATTAAGTACTTAGACAAATACAATTTAATTTCTACTTCTCAATTTGGCTTTAGACAGGGAAAATCTACCGAAGATGCTATTATTAATTTAACCTCTAAAATTGTTGAGAAACTTGACCAAAAGAAAAAGTGTTTGTGTGTATTTTTAGACTTAAAAAAAGCGTTTGACACCGTTTCTGTTACCATCCTTGTGAACAAGCTGGAACGAATGGGAATTCGAGGGATACCACTGAAACTTTTTAACAGTTACCTAAGTGATCGCAAACAAAGAGTTAAAATAGGACAATATGTCAGTTCTGAGACAGATATAGCTTATGGAGTGCCTCAAGGAAGTGTTCTGGGGCCGACCTTGTTTCTGGTCTACATTAATGGATTATGTAACCTTGGTTTAAATAATGGTCAGGTTTTCTCATATGCTGATGATACCGCTATTGTGTTTTCTGGCAGCTCCTGGGAAGAGGTCCAGAGGACGAGTGAGGAAGGCCTCGCAAAGATATCTGCTTGGCTTAATTCAAATTTATTAACCCTTAATGTAACTAAAACTAATTATATTTGTTTTTCGATTAAGAATAATATGCAACCAAATAAGGATTTAACTGTTAAGATACATAATTGTGGAGACACCTATAGTCAAACTTGCTCTTGTTCATCTATAAATAAAGTAACTTCTACTAAATATCTGGGTGTTATCCTAGATCAAAGATTGTCCTGGTATCCTCAATTAGAACTTGTGGCTAGCAGGGTAAGGAAACTGACCTGGATTTTCAAGAAATTGAGACACATCGCCCCAACTGACTTACTAAATAAAATATACGTAGCTCTTGCCCAATCAATCATTACATACTGTATACCAGTTTGGGGAGGTGCTGCTAAGACTAGATTCATTGAAGTAGAAAGAGCTCAGCGTTTTTTACTGAAGGTAATGTATTTTAAGCCTTATCGATACCATACTGATATGTTATATTCAATAAGTAATGTACTTACAGTTAGGCAATTATATGTTCTCTTCGTTATCCTAAAGTTACACAAAACCCTATATTTTTATCCAAGTATTTTAAACAGAAGAACAAATAATACTGTTGTGGAACTAGTCCATACAAGATCAGCCTTTGCTGGGTATCAATACCGACATAAATCTACTTACTTATATAATAAGGTTAACAAAATCCTGAATATTTACCCAAAGAAAATTCATGACTGTAAAAGAGCACTTAAAAACTGGCTAAAAACACTATCTTTTGATGGAACGGAGGCTCTTCTGCAGATTGTTCGGTAGGTGTAACTGTGGTTTTAACTTGATTATACATGGATACGCACACTCATACAATACACTCACACACACACACACACACGCACACACACACGCACGCATACACACACAAACACATTTGCATGCCTGCATGATTATAACTTGTATCAAAAATTGTATCAATATTTCTTTAATGTAATTATTGTTAAAATTGGAAGAGCTAGGCCTTCTGACACAGGTATTCTTATGCTTAACAGAAGGTCTCGGCCACAATTACTTGTTAATATTGTATTTGGAAATAAATCATTTCAAATTTCAAATTTCAAATTTCAAATTTCAAATTTTGCATTTAAAAGTAAGTTATTTACAGTAAAACAGTGAGTGACCTGGGAAATGGCACCATTTACGTCGTCAAAATCATCCTTATTTCTATCGACTGTAAAAATTAAAGACGTATCATCGGCAAATAGCACAATATCACAAGTATCCTAGACAAAATATGGTAAATCATTTATATATACTTACCAAGAACATGAAGGGACCCAGAATGGAGCCTTGTGGGACACCCATTAACGAGGCTGATCCGGATGATTTCACATTGTTTACACATACCGTCTGAATACCGTGGGGGGGAACGGAGTGCACCACCACCTTAGCGCTCCAAATGCCAACCTCACCTGCCCGTGGTACCCCCTGCTGATTAACGAACGAGGCTCTGGCCCGAATAATGGCGGTATAACCATTCAGATAAGCTAGACTGGAATAAATGGCACAGATCGGTGTTGGGCAGCAGCGACACCGGTGCAAGCAGTTTAGCCCTGCGATGGCCAACACGCCTGCCCAGCGTGGCCATTATGGGCATATCTTCCCATGATTAGCACCACAACACAACGGCCCCTAGTCCCCGGCAGCCCTACTATTCCCGTCCACGGTAGCGGACGTGGTCACGGTAGAGCAGGGGGTGCAAAGAATCACCGGGTTTCGGATAGCTACCATAAAACTCGAATGTATTTGGCAACGTATAATACACGGACATTGAGAGCGGACGAACACCTCGCTGAAATTGAAATAGAGCTGAGCAAGATCAAATGGCACGTTCTGGGGCTATCGGAAGTCCGAAGAGAGGGAGAGGACACGATAACCCTGGAATCGGGAAACATGCTCTATTATCGGCAAGGCGACCAGGCTTCGCAAGGCGGTGTAGGATTACTGGTCAATAAAGTCCTCACAAATACCGTACGGGAGATCAGTAGTGTGTTGTCTAGGGTGGCATATGTTATACTCAAGCTCAACCGGAGGTACTACCTTAAGATAGTACAAGTCTATGCGCCCACGTCGGCACATGCTGATGACGAAGTTGAGGCCTTATACGAAGACATTGCAAAGGCTTTGGATAACACCACCAAAACTCACTTCAATGTTATTATGGGGGACTTTAATGCTAAGGTGGGAGTACAGGAATACGGTGAATCAAAAGTAGGACCACACGGTTTTGGTTACCGAAATCACAGGGGCCAAATGCTTGTCCACTTCTTGGAACGGAAAGGGCTATTCCTGATGAATTCTTTCTTCAAGAAGAAGCCCTCTAGAAAGTGGACATGGCGTAGCCCGGATAGCGTGACTAAAAATATAGATTTTATCATGACGGGTCGTAGGTATGTATTTGAAGATGTCTCAGATCTGCAATTAGAGAGGCAGCGTCTGATGAAGTCAACTCTTCGACCCAAACCATTGCAGAGTGTAAGGTCCAAACAATTTGAAATTGAGCTCAAGAACCGTTTCGAACTGTTGGAAACCACCTTAGATATTGACCAGCGATTCACAAATTTCGTTGATGTCGTTCGGGAAGTAGGCCGCAAATACTGTCATAAGAATCATAAAAGGGTGTCTAAGATCTCCGAAGATACCCTTAAACTTATGGAGCAGAGACGGGAGACTTCCTCAGCATTGCCTGAGTGGCATACTTTGAACAAGCGCGTCAAGAAGCGAATAAGATTCGACCTCCGATGCTCCAGCACCCGCAATATACAAAATGCGATAGAGCAAAATCGAGGTTCGAAAGTATTCGCTAAGCGACTTGAAAGGAGCCACTTAACAAAGTTGAGGAACACCGTGGGTAAAATCGTTACATCACAAACAGAGGTACTAGAGGAAATCGAACGATTTTACTCACAACTGAACTCCTCTAAAGCTCCAAAAGCGGCCCAGGACACGAACGACAAACGAGCGACATTGACCCGCCACTACACCGAGGACATTCCGGAAATTGACCTTGGCGAGATGCGAATAGCCCTCAAACAACTCAAAAACAACAGGGCACCTGGCGATGACGGCATTACTTCAGAACTTCTACGTTCAGGAGGTACCCCTCTCCTGGAAGAGTTAAAGGAGATCTTTAATAACGTCATTGCTAACGGAACAGCGCCAAAAGCATGGAGCAAGAGTGTGGTAATCCTTTTCTTTAAGAAGGGAGACAAGGAGCTTCTGAAGAACTATCGCCCGATATCGCTCTTGAGCCATGCTTACAAGTTGTTTTCGAGGGTAATCACAAATCGCCTCGCCCGAAGACTTGACGATTTTCAACCTCCGGAGCAGGCTGGGTTTCGAAAAGGCTACAGCACCGTAGACCACATCCACACCTTAAGGCAGATTATACAGAAGACGGAAGAGTATAACCTCCCACTCTGCCTTGCCTTTGTGGACTACGAGAAAGCCTTCGACTCTATCGAAGCTTGGGCTGTTCTGGAGTCACTGCAGAGGTGCCAGGTCGATTGGCGTTATATCGAGGTGCTGCGTTGTATTTACGATACTGCGTCAATGACCGTTCAAGTAGGTACAGTCCCAGCAAACCAAACCTATCAACTTGAGAAGGGGGGTTAGACAGGGGGATGTAATATCCCCAAAACTGTTTAATAGTGCTCTAGAGGACCTCTTCAAAACGCTGGACTGGAAAGGACGAGGTCTTAATATAAATGGCGAGTACATCTCACACCTACGGTTCCCCGACGACGTGGTTATCTTGGCGGAAACTCCACAAGATTTGGAGCAGATGCTGAGTAGCCTAAGTCGCTCTTCTAGACGAGTCGGTCTCGGGATAAACATGGACAAAACCAAGGTTATGTTCAACCAACATGTTGTCCCGTTAACCATAAACGTCGAGAATGTTGGTATCGAAATTGTTTCTGAATACAACTACCTTGGCCAGATCATTCAACTGGGTAGAAACAATTTCGACGAAGAAGCCAACAGAAGAATACGGCTGGGCTGGGCAGCGTTTGGAAAATTAAGTCAGGTCTTCTCATCGTCAATACCTCAATGCCTGAAGACGAAAGTCCATAATCAGTGTGTCCTTCCCGTCCTCACTTATGGCGCTGAAACGTGGACACTAACAAAAGGCTTGATCCACAAATTTAAAGTCACTCAGAGAGCTATGGAGAGGGCTATGTTAGGAGTTTCTCTTAAGGACAAGATCCAAAATGAAGAGATCCGTAACAGAACCAGGGTCACTGACATAGCCCAAGCCATTAGCAAGCTGAAGTGGCAGTGGGCAGGCCATGCCTGTCGAAGGAGCGATGGCCGCTGGAGCCGGAAAGTTTTGGAGTGGAGACCACGTACAAGTAAGCGTAGTGTGGGGTGCCCTCCAGCACGATGGACCGACGACATTAAGAGGGTGGCGGGAAGTGGCTGGATGAGGAAGGCTGAGGACCGGGTGTGGTGGCGTGCTTTGGGAAAGGCCTATGTTCAGCAGTGGACGTCCGCAGGCTGAGATGATGATGATGATGATGATGACCGTCTGAATACGGTCACTAAGATATGTTGCAATGAGACTAAGTGCAGTGACTTTGATCCCATAGTGGCTCAATTTGGTCAACAGTGTCTCATGTTCAACACAGTCGAATGCCTTGGACAAACACAGAAAATACCAATAGCATTCTGTGAATATAAATATTATATGTCCAGCAATGGACGCCAGACGATGACCACGTTAAAAAAATCTCACCTGAGGACACATTGTTACATAGCACCAAGTGAGATCGCGGTCAAGGGCTAATTTGTCATCGAATTAAAAACCCCCTGTACCATTAATTACCATAAATAAAATTAATGACGGTTAAAATGGTACCCTTTTCGTATGAAATACGTAATAACAATGGAAGATCACAAAATTACGTTACGCCACCGTAACATTTTATCCCCACATGATGAACACTTAACCGTACCTTTAACGATAACGAAGCAATTCAAGGAAATAAAGCTCATTTTCTTGATCCTTAAGATTCAAAATTGCATGGCAAAATTTGGCACGGGTATTCAAAAATCGGTAGCTGGGGTACAGTACAAGGCTATTTGTCACACTTTCCTGTCGTTTAAGGTTATTTTCTGATAGGAAATCGCTGGAATGTAAAACGTTGCTAGCTCTAGGTTTTTATATTACCTAACTGGGCCCTTGCCTGAGGAATCACTGTTTATACTAGCTAAGTTAAATTTCGTGCCTTGGTATTCCAAATTGAAACATTAATTTCACATAATATAATACACGGCTTGGCTCGCATAGGAGCTAAAATCTCGAGACAAATATCCTTGCTTAGTAGGGACACAGTACTATAGAAAGGTGCAAAATGTCTGTATTATCTGTTACGGCATTGCGCTGAAACTGCTGAATGAAGGTCGATTCCAACTTCACGCCATTCTCACTGCGTTCCTTCGGGATAGGGGATGAAAGTTTTGGTCGATTTTATGGTAAAATTTTTCGTTGGTCTAGAACTCTGGACTCTAGTGGTTTATATGGTCAGTGTGGTGGACTGTGGATGACGAGGGCCCAGGTTTGATTCCCGCGTCAAACCACAAATAAATAGTGGACTTTCTGACTACCAATTCTCAGTTATAAAAGCCCACGAGTTTGGAAGCTGTTATGTGACTCCCGTGCCTCAGAGAGTAAAGCCTAAACAGTTCTTCACGCATATCACGCATAATTTGACCCACGCAGATGGATAATCTTTGCAGAGTTTGGCCACCTCAGTAGTACTCACGTTTCAGCGCCAGCACCAGTATTAATCGAAATCTCTTGTGGTTTTAACGACAAGTCTTCAGACATTTATTTGTTGACTGTACATTAAAATAGACATCAAATCTCCCTTGTTGCCTCATAAAGCAAGAAAGAGACTATTATATCACAATTCAGTTCTAAAACCGTAAAAAGTTTCGCCCGTAAACTAGTTTATAGTCAATGTTTACCTATCGAATTTTCAATAGAGGTTATGCTATACTTTCTTGGATGTAATAACTTAACTAGTTTATTTCTGTGAATTTGCGTCCTCGTTTCGAATTCATACCGCTAGGATATGGGACGCCCATCCGGCTTCCGTTTTTCCAAGAAAGAGTGAAAAGGCATCTTCTAGGCAAGTGTGCTCCACCTTAGGCTGCATCACTACTTGTCAGGAAGTCTAATTGGAGTCCAAGCGCTAGTCTCTAAATAAAAAAATTGGCCCCTTATTTAAAAGACGCCCAAAATAGCTATACAGATTAGATATTTACGCGCATCCATGCATTAAAAAACCCCCAGTTTATCCTCTAACCCATTTACTCAGCGACCGTGCCGTTAACAGACCGTTACACAAAAGGCATAAAGTTTTCGTTGACAGCGAAATATTAATGCTTTTTATGGGATAAGTTTCTTGGGAAAACTTTGTGCGTCCGAAATGTTTTATATTTAAGTTTTCGAGTTTGTCTCAGGGCGCTTGTAAGGGCTACATCACACTTTGCTGCATAGTTCACTCCTGTTCGAGTATTGTCTAAATTAAATTTAAAAAAGGTTCTACATAACGCACAAAAAGGTTAGAAAGAATCTTCGCAATAATCAATAATTACAATGTTTTACCAAAATACTCAGTAAGAAAAGTCAAACAAATCCAAACTCGATAAATATAACCGCTAGAATTACTCTCAAGATCACTTAAATATTATTGACAAGTCAGCTGCTATTGGTTGAATAGAGAAGATACCTACGTCAAAAATTATTTCTTACTGATTATTAAAAAGGGAGGTCTTCCAAAAGACCTAAAATTCATATCCTTGGGTAGTTTTAAGTATAAAAACCATTTTAAACTATAGATTTAAAAAAAGAATGCGCTGAAATTTGATGACGTCACAACTATGTATTTCATACAAACTTACATAATAGAAGGGCTTTTTAAGTTTGATAAAGAGCTAGTGATTTGATTGTATTGTCATCATCCTTATTTCAGCTGTTAGATTAGTCAGTGAAAAAAAACTTAAAATCTAAATTAGGAATTCTAGCAATCCGGCAAACGAACCTAAGCTATCAGAATTCGAAGCAAAATCGATGCAATCGCGATTTCCGTAGTGTGTATGGCTGATGGTAAAAGGTGAAAGCACAGAATAGGTGGTGAAAGGATTAAAGTGCGCTGTGTGTGATGGCCTTTAAAAAGTGAAAAGTTTTGGGCGTCTGTTGATAAAAGTTTCCACTTCAGAGGTAACTTCGGAGGAAGTTTGTGTAGGTTTTAACAATTTGAACAATGGAAGTACGGTTCGGCTTTGTGTATTTAATTTGTTATGAACATCACCTCCAGTAACAAGTTTTTAGAGTCTCTGAAAAGCGTTTTACGTAAAGGAGTCTCGTGTTGCTATACTTGAGATGCACTTAATTAAAATGCCTAGAATTTCTAGTGGTATAACCGTCTAAAGAAACCTGAAGTCTTCATGACTTCAGGTTAGCGCGTAGACTAACTGGATAGGTTACTTTAGAGGTACAAATCTTAAGTTTTTTCTCCGCGTTTACAGCATTTGCTAATATTAAAAGAAAAGGCAGCTATACAATTTGGTAGAAAATAAATAATTTATATTTTCATGTGCGCTTTAATAATAAAGTTTTTTGTGCAATGCAATGCAAGCATTAATATTCATGGTGAATCATTGAATTTTGGTAGGTACTTGACAATATTTATGTCCTATGACGGAATTGGTTGAATCGCGATAGAATAGGCCTATTTATAGTCCTTCAAACTTATTTGACCCGGTGTCAGCGTCGCTAGTTATAATATTAAAAATAAAAACAAAAACTAAACAGGCTTAAAAATTAGTTTCAATTTTGGCCACCGGGTCAGATAGGTATATATATTTGCGGGACTGTACTCTTGAAGTTATGTTTGTCATGTTTCGCGCCACCTACGTGGCGCGAAACATGGCCGTCAGAAGGGCGTATAGCCGTTCCTATCAGAAACGTTTAATAGGTATGGTTCAAGACACGCGGTTGCGTGTCAAAGCCAAAGTTCAAAAAAGAAGGAAGAACTTTAAAGAACTGGCGAGCAGCACCGTGTGTAATATTAAACGAACCATTTGGAGCCACTTTTGACCCCCTCATAACTCAAAAACTATTTCACATAAACATTTCTGCCTCATATATTGAGACTCGTGAGATACATATTATGTGCTCCAAATTTCATGAGCACACCTCAAATGGTTATTCAGATTTAAACGTCCAAAAATCGTAATTTTTACCATTTACCTACATATAGATCAATATCTAACCCAGGGGGCATACTACCATCGCTTAAAGCCGTATTATTTTAATATTGTTGACGTTCGTGTTGTAGTGTTATAATCACTATTTTAAGGACATCAAAGTACGTGACATTCAACCGTTATTTTGAAATAATACTGCTTTAAGCGGTGGTAGTAACTCCCTCGTCCACTTCCTGCGGCAACTTGCATTACATTCTACGCACTACTACTCGCATACACAACTAAATAAAACAAGTTGTTAAGTAAAAAAAACTCCTATTACATAAATCATACTGCAGATCTTTGTTTAAATTCGTTGTTTTGTGTTATGAAATATTGAAAATGACACATAATTATTATTTTAATTTAATTAATAATGAAAAATAATATAGTTGCATTGAAACCTTACCTTCGTATTCACGCATTTTGTGCAACGAAACGTCAATGACAGAAAAGAAGAAGAAACGTATTTGTCAGAAGTGACGATTCGATTAAGTTGTCACAACAACAATATATTGAAAACTTATTAAGGAAATTCAACATGTTTCACTGTAAGGAATCAATTACGCCCATGGAAGTAAACAAACAATTTGAAAAATGATTGTGGGGAAAAGTGCCCGTATAGGAAACTATTAGGCTCGTTGATATAGTTATTAACAGGAACGGGACCAGACATTGCAAATGCAGTAGTCATGTTGGCACAATTTACTGATAAGCCAAATGAAGACTGTTGGAAAGCAGCAAAACGCGTGCGGCGTTATCTAAAAGAAACTGCAGATTACAGTTTAACTTACAAAAAGACAGGTAATCCCTTATTGGGATACTGTGATGCAGATTGGGGAAATTGTTTGATACATACGCGCTCGCATTCAGAATACGTTTTTATCTTAGGGGGTGCGAGTATTGGTTGTCCTTTAGTATATGTGCCGCGGCGGAGGGGGGAGGGGAGGGGGGGGGGAGGGAAGGGGGGAGGGGTGTCTACCCCCCCTCCAAGTCAAACTCGTCGATTCCTAATAGTTTTCGAGATATGAATTTTTTAAAATTTCAAAATTTTGAGGTTAGTTTTAACGAAATTCGCGGTTAACTTCGCTAGTTAAGGTGGAGAGTAGGTATTAGTGATGGGGGTGGGGGAAGGAAGGGGGAGGGGAGGGGAGGAGGAGGAGGGGGGGATAACGGTAGGGTTGATAGCTCTGTTAAGGTGGCAGGTGCTGCTTAGTGGCTAGGGGGAGCCAGGGGATCCTCCCCCTCCTCCCGGCACATAGTTCGGTGTATTAACCCTATAGGAACCTACCCCGATCTTCACGTTCAACCCTAACCTAACCTAGCTTTTTGGCAATTTTTTTTTTACTTAAGTTCGGTGTATTAAACCCATTCCGGATCTTCACGTTCAACCCTAACCTAACCTAGCCTTTTGACAAATATTCTTTTTACTTAAGTTCGGTGTATTAACCCTATAGGAACCTAAGTGCCCGGCCTGCGGCCGGGCACTACCCGGATCTTCACGTTCAACCCTTACCTAACCTAGCTTTTTGGCAATTTTTTTTTTACTTAAGTTCGGTGTATTAAACCCATAGGAACCTAAGTGCCCGGCCTGCAGTCGGGCACTATCCGGATCTTCACGTTCAACCCTAGCCTAACCTAAGTGATGCTTAAGTCTTTCTGGGCACTTAAAAAAAACCACACAGAAGGCTGTGGCGGGAGCTGTGCTCCACTCGCTCCTGCCCCAGCCTTTGTGCTTATTTTTTTCTTCTAACCTGACCTGAGGATTTCTTAATGCTATGCAGGAAGATGAGTTTTATAAATAAAACTACATAAATTTAATAAAACTATGTATTAATGTATTAAATAAAACAATATATTATTATAATTTATGTTGGATATACATATTTTACTACCGTGATTAATTCCTCGAAGGGGTCTTTGTGGTTCAATCTTATTTTTCTTCTCCAATTATAGACAATTAGCCAATCTGCAAAATCTGTTTTAGATTGGTCGTGGTGGAATGCTCTTTTGAGGACACGCCACTGGCTTTCAATCCTTTGTGTGTGTGTCCCATCTGGTGCCACAAATTTATTTGTTGTGTCACTATGGTTAACTTTTTTGTGAGTATATCCATGTTCAGGAAGGCAGTCGTATGCTCTCCAAAAATCTGTATGAATTATGGAGCCTTCCTGAACATGCTTCTTTATGAGTGGCACCAATACTTCTGCCGATCTCTCGTTATCGGGACACACTTCAAGTCTGAGGTCCTCACTCCTATCCTCGATCATTCCAATCACCCAGTGGCCTTCTATGTGCCTTCCACGATTATACTTTCTTTTGCCAAATTTTGACTCGTCTATTTGAACCACTTTATTATGACCCCCTATCTTTGTTTTGTATTCTTGGTTTTCTAATTCATATATTATTATACATTCACGGCAGTAATTATACCAATCCGAAATTGTTGGCATAGATAACACTGACTCTTCGTCCTCTGAACAGGTCTCCCGTTGTACATGCTCATAGCTAAAATTATGGCTGAACATGTACATAATTTTAAAAACTGTTACTAGCGCAATCTTGACATTCTCAAACCAGGTCCCCTTAGCCCTGCTGTGTCCTTTAATTCTACAATTACTTTTGCGGCAGCGGAATACTCCCAGCCCATGCCCAGCACTTAATGTCATTGGTTTCTTGTGGTAAGAACACAGTTTTTCAAGGGGAAGGAGACCTCTTTCTTCCGCAAACTGCAGGCATTGCTCCTCCGTGCCCAGCTTCTTAGTTAACATGCCAAAATTCCACCAATGCCTAATTTCAGCAGCATAAGGATACTTCCTAGTCCCAGTGGATCCTCCTGAGCTAGATGCCACAGGCTCTTGCGAGCATGAGGGTGATAGGGTAGAAGCACGGGTAGGTTGCCCTACACAAGAAGAAGCAGCACTTGCGAGCACAAGTGGCTCATTAGAGTCCAACACTTGCACTGGCGAAGCACTAACACGCGGTGATGTGAGCGCAAGTGGCTCATAAGAGTCTAACACTTGCACTACACGAGAAGACGCAGCACTTGCGAGCACAAGTGGCTCATCAGAGTCCAACACTTGCACTGGCGAAGCACTAAGACGCGGTGATGAGAGCGCAAGTGGCTCATATGAGTCCAACACTTGCACTACACACGGCGGAGCACTAGCACTCGGAGACCTGAGCGCAAGTGGCTCATGAGAGTCCAACACTTGCACTTTACTCAACGTAGCACTAGCACTTGACGCAGCGGACGACGAGGCCTGGGGCTTCGAAGACGCCATGGTAGTCACACGTGGTCAACACAAACAGGAGTACAATAAATGCTCTCAACTGAAAGGCGGACGAACGATGACTATCAAACGACATTTTGACATTTTAAATGTCAAGAAGCAAAATGGCGCGCGCGTTCCGTTTTTCCATTCAGTAGACTTAAAACTCGATGTTTTAAAATATTTATTATCAAGTGCATGTAAATGTACAGAAAATATAAAAATATTATGCCTAATAGGGATTTATAGGTATTTCATGTAGATTTAATACGGTTACTGCTTAATTAGTATTTTTTGTAATACTTTTTATGTTTGGAACGGAATGCAATACGTAAAACGAAACTTATAAACGCTAACCAAACGTCAGTGAGTCTGTAATCTATGACAAATGTCGTCTTGAAATGGTGAAAATTGTGATTTTTCAAAAAAAAATATCTCGAAAACTATTACGATTCGACGGAAAATATTTTGGCGTTACGTTTATTACATTAATACCTTTCTGTAAAAAAAAAATGAACTGTCTACTGCGCGGCACATATACTAAAGTTGAGCCCGAGTATTTCCTGGAAATCGCAGAAACAAAAGTGTGTTGCGACTTCTTCCTGCGAAGCTGAATATATCAGTTTATCATCAGCGATGAAAGAGGCTATGTACCTATTTGAATAATCTGCTCACTGAAGTCAAGTTACCGCAATTTGTAAAAGTAACTTTGCATATTGACAATCAGGGGCGTTATTTAGCTAATGATCCTGTATTCCATTCACGAAGCAAGCACATTGATATAAAACATCATTTTATACGAGATTTTATTAGAAATTGACAAATAGAGTTAAAATATCTGTCAACAGACATGATTGGCCATTGAACTTGGCACCCATTTAGATCTCACTTCTTTTGTCGTTGAAGTCAACAACCAAAGCATATATTTATTTATTTATTTATTGAAATGCCAATAAATATTGTACAATAAATTAATAATTTTAAAGTAATACAATTGTCTTATTCTAACACAATACTTAATTACAGGGTTATACGGCATTAATGATTATCCGGTCAATATGTTTTTTTTTTGTTTTTTTTTCACAAAACAAAGAATACCTACAGCTAATATATTCACATTATTAAAATAACAATAATTAAATAAAGGAATGAATACTAATATTATACAATTAATTTAAATGAAATTAATAAATTAGGTACAATAAATTAATTACAGTTAAATTATATCCTACCATACATCCTACAAATTAAGTTAAAGATTGAGTCGGCAAATTTAATAAAAGAGAAAAATATTTCATCCAGTAAAAGTTACAGTAAGTTTATGTCTTCAAATAAAGTTTCTTATTAAAGCTACTTATAGTATCATGAAAAATATTATATCATAATTTTGAACTTGGCTCTCATTTTACATATTTATGTTTTTGATAGGATAAAGATATGACCACGATTGGTCTAGAGTAGGTAACCACCAAGAACTGTAAGTACGGTTGCTGCTAAATGTGCTATGCAGTGTGCTAAATCATTAAAACTCTTTCATGTCTAAGTCACGTATTCACGTATTAAATAAAATCTGTGAGCGGTGACTGGGGCCATAAAGCTGAGTATCTGGGAAGTATCTCGGTCACAGATTCTTCACATAAAACCGTCGGGCAAAAAATATATAGCGCATTAGGCAAGCACACGGAGTTAGCGACCACTCGAGATGAGACGTGTAAGGGTGTGATTATGCTGCTATGCTCTTTGAATGTGAAATTATTTTAAATTTTAATAAAACGTTTCGGGTAATGATAATTTTTTTTAAACGACTACCTAATATAAGGATTGTAATGTTTTAAGGGTTCATGTATGTATTCTATGTAAGTGAGTTTCGGTATTCCACCATAACTTCTAAATGCCTGAACATATTATTTGGATGTATTGGGTTACGTTAGAATCCTTACACCAACCCGAGTGACAATGGCTTTATTTTTTTAAAACAAATTCAATGTGTTAGGGATTTCTTGTTTTGAAATTTATTTTTACTTATTTTACTAAATGATTAGTTAGAAACTTAAGATTCCAGGGAGTCCCTATTTAATAACGTTAATTTATTCTAAACATCAATAAACTGGTTGAACTCAACGTATCTGTTGAAGTCATTTCTGATATGATGGCGGATTCGATACCAACTAGCGTATCAAATCTGCCACCATGCGGCACGCAGTCTGCGCTACGCCACGTGATTCGCTTGAGTAGACTTATGAAGACCTCCGGGAAAAAGTCGGGTGTACACAGATAGAACACTTGAAAGTAACATTCAAAATTGCAACAGTGCAATAGAAATCGAAGCTGTGACCATTTACTTATCTTACTATGATTTTAAGGGTTCCGTACCTCAAAAGGAAAAAACGGAACCTTTATAGGATGACTTTGTAGTCCGTCCGTCTGTGTGTCAATACCCTTTTTCTCAGGAACGCATGGAGGAGGTATCAAGCTGAAATTCATATCAAATACTCATGTCTACTGTCCCTTGGAGCTGTGAAAAAACCAAACATATAAGCCAACGCAATCAAAAGATACAGCCGTTTATGCTGAAAATTTTCGACACTCACAAGGGGCGCAAGGGAATCAAAACCTGCAGGGTACTTCTCGTGAACTCAGAATCTTGAAATTTTGTACGAAGCAACGTTTTATAGCACATATAAAGGAAAAATTGCGAAAAGCATAAATTTTTAGTTACGTCATATAAAAAATATATTTTTATGCAAATTTTCGACACTCGCACTTGGCCGGCCACTAAAATTAATTAGGATGTCATAAGTCGGAATTTTAAACATCCATTTTATGGAGATAGAATTTTACATTATAATTAAATGGTAAGTTTTTCGTAATTATTAAAATACTAAATGATGCCCGCGACTTCGTTCGCGTGGACTAAGTTTTTTCTATTCCCGCGAGAACTCCTCTCGAGACAGCGAGAAAGCTTATCTCTAAAAAGAAATCTCTTTCAGCTTTCCTTGAAAGTGAGTAAGGTGAAGTGGTATAGGTACAAAAATAATATATCCTTCCCCGGAATACAACCCATCCCTGTACCAAATTTCATCCAAATCGGTTGAACAGGTGGACCGTGAAAGCGTAACAGACAGACAGACGGACAGACAGATAGACAGACACACTTTCGTATTTATAATATTAGTATAGATAGTATGGATATTTATGTAATCGGTTTCCTTGGGATAGTAATCATTGCGATTGGAATTGATCGAAGGGGCAATGACGGTAATGAGGAATGCAATGCGGAGAAACAACTATGGGTTATTTAGTTTTCAACCAGCTACAAGAATTGCATTCAAGTTGATTTATTATCGTTGAAACTATTTAAAGTTCTATAAACTGCACAAACAATGTTAACTTAACTATTTTACCGAAGTAATTTATTATGCTGGTACATACCTCGTGGAATGGCTCATAAAATTAATTGCAATTAGAAGTTTTATTGCGTTTCTCATTCAACTGCTCCCACTAGGAATCCTCGTTTTGTGGGGCCAGGAATTCGTTTAAATTGCCTATTATTTATGTATATACTTGATAGTCTTCAAACTTTGATTAACTAGTCTGTAATTTAGTCATTTCTTTAGCTTCTAAAAGTGCTTTCATTGTTTTCTTTTTGCTTTAGTTTTTCATCTATGTCTTTATGTCATGGTTCATAGAGTAACTTAACGTATTGTATCTTATTTTGATATTTTATCATTCCCTTCTTACCATAATATGTTCACAAGGATGTTGTACATTCTATATTGCAAAGTTACAATTTATTTATTTACGACAAAATAGTATATAAAACAGTACAAATGTGTAATTTTCACATTTAAATATTATTTTAAGACTCCTCCCGCTTGATTATAACTTATTTTTTATCCTTGATGCAAGAAATGCTTAAATGAATTAATCTTTAAAAAACAATTACTTTAATAGGTAAGAACTAAAGCCGTAGATTAGAATATTAATAAAAATGCCCCACATGCTTAAGTATGACATCGAATGCCATAAACAAATTGCATCCATTTCTGAACCTCCAAGGAAGGGCAATCTTGCCGGATCATCCGATAAGGCAATTTTACGCACACTACGTGGCCAGGGTGTGGGCTAAATTATTGCTTAAGTCAAGTGTATAGGGGAACTCGAACAATGTGTTGTATAAAAACGGAAAACATCGAGTCTGTTCATTCATTTTAAGAATCTGCACTTCATCAACATAAGGTTCACATACAAAAATAACATCAAATTATGTACCTAATATTTTTTTAATTTGTTGATCTTGTAAAATACACTATGTAGCTGATCTGTCCCGACTTAAATCGGGTGGAACTTCTAATCTATACCGATATCATAAATGTGAAAGTTTGGATGGATGGATGGATGGATGTATGGATGGATGGATGTTTGTTACTCAATCACGCCAGAATGGCTGAACGGATCTGGGTGAAATTTGGTACAGACATAGATTATAGTCCGTTACACATATACTACATTTTATGCCGGAAAATAAAAGAGTTCTTGCAGGAACCGAAAAACCTTAAATCACGCGGACGAAGTCGCGGGCATTAGCTAGTACATAATATTGTAGTGACTCGGCGATGAAAAAAAACATTGCCTAAAAGACAAGCGATCAAACCCAATAGGTAATACAAATTGCATCCACTCTGGATCCAGCAGAGATAGGCAATCTTACGAGAGGATCTGATAAGGCAATTTTACGTGCCCTACGTGACCAGGGAGTCTGCCCTAAATTATTGCGTAAGTTACGAGTGTAAAGGTGCTTGAACATGTAGCTTTATGAATATTTTATGATTTACGTGGGGGGTTTTAAGATAGGGTCTTCATTTTGTGTAATCTACTTTAATTTTACTTTTGCAAAATATTTATTCCAAAATTCACCACTTACACACATACAGCTAAGGAATTCTGACGATATCTCATTCAATGAAATTGATCCATCCATTTAGACTAAAGGCTGCCTATAAAAATATTGGGTTTCGGTGGCTATTGTCCACCATATTGATTTATTTGTGACTGATATGTTGTGATGTGTGACGGTGATGAAGCCGAATTCAGACACACTTACATACACAAATACAAACAGCCTCAAAACGTACACCTTTTCATGTGCAGTTCGGAAAATATAATATGTATATTGCACGGGAGCGTTAATAAATACAGCCAAGTGCGAGTAAGACTCATCCACCGAGAGTTCCGAATCTTGGAACGAAATTGAGGACCTTAGAGGCTTTTAATAAGGCCTGCTAAATATAGAGTATATCTTCCAATAAAATGCGTATATATTTTGCGGAAAATATAACAAAAAGAGTCCCAACCAAAGGAGTATTAGTGTCCCATATCTTTCACATTTTGGTAGTACTTCTTTTCTTTTTGGCGTATCTTTTATCATACAAAATTTGCCGGAAGCAAAACGCGTAATCCTTTTAGAGAACATGTCTTCCAAAATTGTTAAGAAAGTATTTTAATGTACCAAATACTTTCTTGACAATTTTTGAATCATAATATTACGCAGCTGACCATTTTTTTTGGTGATTTTTTTGGCAAATCCTGCCTTCTTAGCTTCTTAAATTAGCTTCCTAGGTTCAACAGTTCCAACTTAGCGACAATGATTGTGTCAGGTGCCGTTTTATTGCTTTGCGATTGTGTTGTTAAAAAATCTACTATAATCCATCCATACTAATATTATTAATGCGAAAATGTGTCTGTCTGTCTGTCTGCTACGCTTTCACGGCCCAACTACTCATCCGATTTTGATGAAATTTGGTACACCGATAGGTTACATTTCGGGGAAGTACATAGGCTACTTTTTATCCCGGAAAATTGAAGAGTTAATAAAAAAAATGCATCAGTTCAACCGATTTTGATGAAATTTGGTAAAGGGACAGGTTGTATCCCGGGGAATGACATAGGCTATTTTTTATCCCGGAAAATTGAAGAGTTCCCGCAGGAATTAAAAACATCAATCCACGCGGACGTAGTCGCGGGCATCAGCTAGTTCAATATAAGGATGATGACAACTCAAATCAAGCAGATCAAATCAGCTACTCTTTATGAATCTTAAAAACGCGCTTCTAGTATGGACGTTTGTATTAAATACATACTTGTAGTTGTGACGAAATAAAATTTCAACGCACCTTTTTTCTTTAATCTATTTAGTTTAAAATGGTTATCAAACTTAGAAATAGCCGAATATGTTAATTTTAGGTCTTTTGGAGGACCCAGTATTTAATATTAAGTAAGAAATGATTTATATAGGCATCATCCCTATTATATTTTTTTACTAAAGCACTCCGTTCGTAATTCAAACACCTTGATACAGTTCCACGCGGCAACATAGTTTTAACTATTACAAACGAACCTCGTCCGTACGGAGTTAAATGTGTATATTTTAATGACACTTGTACCCGAGAGCGGGAATGAATCACGTAAAGTTTAATGTACTTACAGTTAACTCACGGTTTACGGCGTTAAAGTTCGCGGCGCGCAAGTTATGTTATTAACTTACAGTCGTACAAAATGTGTATGAATGAGTATTTATTTGTCAAAGGAAGTCTTCCGCTGTGAATTATAAGTGTGTTATTCTACATAGACGTCACGTTTTGGTACAAATTTTGTATATTAAAAGGGATAGAAGTTTTGTTCTCGTGACAGTTTTGGAGAGGTGTTAAAATTTTGAGACTCCTCATTGAATAGCTTAGAAGCTGTCTTATTTAAGCTACAAATAAATACATAGTACAACGAGTTAACTTGTCCTTATACTATAAAGTATGTCACATAGTTACGTAATTAGATACGTCATAATCTGGGAGAAAAAGTATCGCTTCGACGTTATTTTGTTTACAACATAACCAACAAAATCAAGGTCGTAATTTTGCTTTAAAATTGCATTGGAAAGCTAACTTAATTTAGTGATAATAATTATAATATTCAAAACTGTCTTAGTAATAAATGGATTTTGAAGATATATTTTAACGAACACTGGTATCTATAGAGAGTGGCCACAAAGCATTCTGCAGGAGTCAGATTTAAGTTATTTTTTATCTCATAATGTTTTAATCAGACATAGCAGGGAATCTTACTCAGGACCTAGTGCTTGCAAGGATCCAGAAGATATGTCGCAGTCAACTGGTTTAATCTGCTATTTGATTGAATGACTAGCGCGTTCATTGAATGACAACATTCAATTGAATGACTAAAGGACAACTCGTCAAGTTGTTTAATGTAACGTTCAATGGGATATAGCCGACTTTGTAATGTTTGGTTATTGTAATCTGTTATGTATATTAACCCGATAAAACCTAAGGGCACTACCTGATTATTTATGTAGAACCCTAACCTAACCTACAAGAAAGAGACAAGAAAACTAAATTTCAATCACCTGACTGATTTTACGTCCGCTCTGTTCAAAGGGCTATGTTACAATCTACTAGTTGGACGTTGAGTGACAAGACGTTCGGCCTGGTCATTCAATTGAATGTTGTCATTCAATGAACGCGCTAGTCATTCAATCAATTAGCAGATTAAACCAGATGACTACAATAGATACATCTTCTAAACAAATTTTATTTACATCAAAACCCCGTGCTTATAAATGCCTTTCAATTTAAGACTTTAATCACGCGTCACTTAAATTTACCCCAAAAATATCTTATCCACTAAACGTACTTATGTTCATAAATTATTCCGTTTCAAAAAGCGACCGAGTTACCCTTAAAATGGGTGTACGGAACCTATATTATCGGGGTGAAGTACTCGCCAATCAAACTCGCCCCAGGGGGGCAAATCTTCCCAGGTCCGTAAAACATGATCTTTATTATCGGGATTTAAGATGTAACGCACGGTGAATAACAAAGATAGAGAAATATAAAAAGTGTCATTTTACATTGTGATTACTTTATTTCTTCTGTCTTGGATCTCTTCATATCAGAACATCGTTGTCAACCATATACGTCCACAGCTGGACATAGGTCTCCTGTAGGGTCCTCCACAAGCCACGGTCTGGCGCTGCCTGGATCCAGCGACTCCCTGCTACTCTCTTTATGTCACACAGACAAGGAAAAATTCAGAAATTATAAATTCCCAAATTGACCCTACCGATGATCGAACCCGGAACATCCCCACGTTAAGACAAAAGTGCTCAACACTGCGCCAGGGAGGTCGTCAAGTCTTAAGTAGGCGGTAACGTGAAGTATCTCTGCGAAACCACGCAGGCCAGTAAATTTTGTTTTTTTACTAAAAACAGCTGCTTACTTATTCAGAAGTGTCCTAGTTTAACTTTAAAGCAATTTTAAACACGCTTTGTTGAGCCTTGTCTGAATTTTAAATAGCAGCTTTTTAGTAAAGGCTTTTGCGCTGTGACATTAATAAGGTTTTAATATTCTGCATAATACTAAATTATTTTAAGAAAATAAATTTATTTAAAAGTGCCTAGTATTGCTTAATTTCACAGAACTAAATAAACAAGAGGCGTGATCGATAATAAACTTGAACAAGACTATGTTAGTAAATAATATCTATTCTAATTTTATAAATGCGAATGTTTGGATGGGTGGATGGATGTATAGATGGATGGACGTTTGTTACTCAATCACTCCAAAACGGTTGAACGGATTTGAGATGAAATTTGGCACAAAGATATCATCTGAAATAGCACACAGGCTACTTTTATTCCCGGGAAAGTAAGAAGTGAGCAAGAAAGAAAGATAGAAGAAAGAAAAGAGTTCCCGTGGGAACCAAAAAAACCTCAATCCACGCGAATGTAGTCGCGGGCATCAGCTAGTATGAAAATATATTTGCTGAGCGCCATACATAATGTTTTATTCAAATATATTTTAGTTTATTAAAAAAATCACTTCCAGCAGCATCTATTTCCATTGTTCTTGATAAATTCGAAATATTTGTCGTATCGTGTTTTTTGTACGTTGTTATTTCTGAACTCTTGGGACCTCTCGGGTATTTTGTAACGAAGAGAATAAATTTTTAAGAACATACCCGGGAAAACTGGAAATCTATTTTTAAAGGGATCGAACATGGACCCGCCGAGGAAGCTCCTAACCAAATTAACTGCTAGGTTATTACCGTATTTGACTCTCACCTTTTCAACCCATCGCCCGGCTCACTACTGAAAAATGAAAAATCCTTAATTTTTCGGGATAAAAAGTAGCCTATAATTATTATCACTCTCCGAGTCCTCAACTATATTCGTGCAAAAAATCACGTCGATCCGTTGCTCTGTTGCGACGTGATCGAAGGACAAACCAACAAGCAAACACACATTAGTACTTATGATTATCACTGCTCGTGACCTAGGTATTTTTCTGAAAGTGGCTGACTTTGCATCCTTTCCAAGCACACACACTTATTCCCCACTACGCCTACAAATCACAAACTCAATTTACGTCTATCGAATTTATCGGGCCTCTAAAGCCTTCTAAATAAACATGAGGCTTGACCGAGACGACATTCGAACCAGACTATGTTAATAAAATACATATAAAATACTCCTAAGGGGCCATACATATTTTTTTCTAGTCAGCTATAAATATTTTTATTTTCTTCTCAAAACAGGGCGTGTTTGGAACCCTCGTTTGGTCTTACGAATGATGATAAAATAACTACGGATACAAAAGCACTAAGCACGTTAGCAATGACCTAACATGTTGGTCATCTTAATTGTACAATGTTTCTTGCAAATAAACGATTTATTGATTAATTGATTGATAGGGATTGGATAGGACAAAACACCTGCGCGAAAGTTCGCGCCACTTTGATATGTGAAGCGCGCACACAAGGAAACTGAACAAAACGTTGTTCCCCTCCGACGTAGATTATTCAAATAGAAGTTTTGTCTTACCCAATCGGTAGTTTGTTTTTGCTCTAAGCCACGACTACTAGCCGTTATTTTTTGATGTTCATTTAATACCTTAATATTTTTTTAAAATTTTATTTTAGTTAGTAAAATTCCAGTATTCTTTCAAAGAAGGTAGATTCTATAAAGCGATTTCTCTTTTTACAGGCATGAGCAGAAGACCACTCAACGATAGCGCATAGCTTGCAGTAAAAATAAAAGTAAGTAAAATTGTTTGTATTGTAATTTTTAGTGTTTTTATATAAACGGGCACAGGCAAAGAGCATGGTTATCGCAGTGACACTTTTTTTTAAATTCGACTACAAGTTAGTCCTTGACCGTAATGACACCTGGATGTTAGGGTAAGTGACGGTGGAACTCAAGATGGTAGCGGGATAACCTGGCAGTTATATTAAACCGGCACACCTAATCGATTTATAAATAATAAAACGTTAAATTGCTTGGCGGTACGTCTTTGTCGGTAAGGTATTAGTTGAAAAAACCGTCCAATCCTATATGAACCAGAGGCAATTTCAAAATTCACAAATTACCTCTGTATTTTTTTACGCCACCACAAGTTAGCCCTTAGCCCAACTTAAGGTCTACTGTATTGTGTCCAATTTAAAAAAAGTTTGCCCATGACAGATGATGCAGTCCAAGATGGCGGGCTAACTTGTTGGGCTATGGCACCCATGGCCATACCTCTAAATATCGGTTTCTAAACGGCATCGTACCGGAAAGCTAAATCGCTTTTTTTGCCGGTAGGGTGGTAACTATCCACGGCCGGCCACGTTGGTGATCAAACTCGGATAATTATGCTTAAACCGCTATTGACTTGAGTATAAGCCAAAATGATAATCTATTAACTGAGTATCAATGAGCCGAAATCCTCAAAGCTGAGCCATAAAGCATAAGGTCTATTGATATGATGGTCACAAAAACACAGTCCACGGCTGTACGGTATAGGACTTGGAAACCATCCAAATCCTGTAGCTACGAGTATGTCCTCTCAGCGGAAATTTTATACTACATGTTAATACTCTAAAAGTTACATTGGATGTTCTTTTGACCAGTGATATGAATATTTTTTGAAAATATAAAGTTTATAAAACCGAAGTAATATGGACGGCATTACGCAAGAACAGAAAAATATAATCTTACAGATAGCTTGTAGAGGTGTACAGCTTGAAAATTGTACTTTAGTTCTTAATTGTTGGTTTATTGGTCTGTTGGTTTGTCCCTCAATCACGCCGCAACAGGGCAACGAATCGACTTTTCAACCGACTTCAAAAAAGGAGGAGGTTCTCAATTCGACTGTATTTTATTTTATTTTTTTATGTTTGTTACCTCAGAACTTTTGACTGGGTGGACCGCTTTGGATGATCCTTTTTTATTTGAAAGAGCATACTTCCCATGTGGTCCCATATAAATTTTATCGAAATCGGTCGAGCGGTTTTTAAAATATCAACAGTAAAATAAGTACTTTGTATAGCGTGTGCTTGTTGTTGTAAAGTTGGCGCGGGAGTTTGAAGTCGGTTGTTTAAAAAGTACTTTTTATATTAAATTATTGCATGGGTATAGTCGAGGACCTGGACATAGGCTACTTTTTATCCCGGAAAATCAAGGAGTTCCCGTGGGAATTGACAAACTTATACCACGCGAATTAAGTCGCGGGCATCACCTAGTAATCAATAAACACTAAACTGGTAGACGCATCATGTGAAATTACAATTAGTAGGTACGCGGCTCTAACCAGCGAAACAAAGACACAAAATTGATTTTGAACAAACAAAAGAAACACCTCTACAATTACTAACAAACTATTTCTTTTAAACTGGAAATTGTAATATTATTCTTATTCTATAGGTATAGAGGGACAAAAGAATTAACCTATGCTTTGCGATGCAAGTTATTTTTGTATGCAAACCTTTATCGGTTATTAGTTACCTAGCATGCCCCGGGGAAAGTTAAGTAACAGACAGACCCACTTTTGTATATATTAGTAAAATTAATATGGATTAGATTTTTAGAAAATTATGCGGAATTGCGGATTATGCGAAAGAACGTGGGAACCCACCGCATTATTATCGCAAGAAAACTCTTACCATTATGTGACTAATGGCAAGGGGTCATGACCCTCAGCAATGAGGAATACGACGCAGAGAGGGAGATTTTTAAGAGGTTTTAGTCTCTACGGCACTAAATGGTGAAGTCGGACATGCTACCAATCGGCTGGTATCTATGAGGATTTCCTCCTCCCCAAGAGTAAAAAAAATTATGGATTAGATATTATGGCAACTATTTTGTAGGATCGCAAACAGAGATTAAGCTATAATTGATATTAGTACTAAAATACGACAACAATACGCAAGTGATATTATCGTAAATTTTCCAAACGATGATAATGATAATAATAATAGTGCGTTTTATTGGATATCGAACCCTTGGATGGGTTCCAAGATGTATTTTATACACAAGTATTCAATAGTCATGTCCACTCAGCGAAAACCGATTTAATATTAGAAACTATTACTCTAACAGCTACAATCTATTTGATACGCTCTTTTGGGTCTTCTTTTTAGGGATGTCATGTTGTAGAAATTTTGTTATTAGACTATAGTGACTATACAAGGAGACACAATTGATACTAATTTCTTCTGTTGTATAAAATTGCAATGGTTAGGCATGGACTGATGGGTGACCTTTTATACATTACAAGCTGATGCCCGCGGCTTCGGTTAGGTGTACTGAGAATTTTTAATTTCCACGGAACTCCTTTATTTTAACTCACTCTCCCTAGTCCCCAACTAAGTATACGTGCAAAAAACACATCAATCCGTTGCTCTTTTGCAACGTGATTGAAGAACAACAAACAACAACAAACTCATGCATTTATAATATTAGTATGACTTGACGATGCCTGCGGCCTAATACGCTTGTATTTAGGTTTTTTGATTCCTTCGCGAACTGCTCAATTTTTCGGTATAATAGTATCTAAAGTAAAAAACAGAACCTGTTGAACAGATGGGCTATGAAAGCAGAAAAACAGTTCTGCATAGCTAATATAAATTTTAAATAATATATGGATAAGAATTTAAAAGCCTAACCTCAATATTTTTTGTCGGAGTCTACAGGACTGTGGACTCCGATAAAAAATATTGTGCCGACAAAGCAAACTAAGTACGTGCTTTTTTTTAAAAAGTATAGGCTAGCGCTTGGCTGCAATCAGACCTGCTTGCAAGTGGTGATGCAGCCTAAGGTGGAGCGCGCTTGCCTAGAAGATGCCTATGTTATGTATTATGTTCGCTTTTAAACATAGATTGACCGATACTTGAGAATCGGTTCTCAGATCGATGTCCATTTATAAATACAGGACTAAAATAATTATTTTATATATACTTGGCTCTCATTATTATAAAAAAAATGATGGGTGCGGTGCAGTAAGATGAGCCTATTCAATTTTCTTTGGTAGCTTCGTAAATTCACAATTATCTCTCAAATCCTAATACACATTATTATTTGCCAACTAGTCAGGTTGTGGATGCAATCACAGCATGTATACCATAATTACACGGATTTTGGGGATCACTGAAAATACCTCTAATATTCCAATATTTTCAATAGGCCTGTACCTGCCCAATACACGCTTGTTACAAGTGCCTTTGTATTGTTTTGGATTAGTTCAAAATCTGTAATGGTTATATCATTTATGCTAGCTTTTCAACTACATTCCATGCATGTATAGTTGTTTTCAGCACGAACATTTCGCTGTAATAGTTTGTTTACACATTTGTATAAGGGATTTTTGATAATTATAAGTACCTAGTTCTTCTCGCATCTTTTTACTATCGTACCTTGCGGTACGATAGTAAAAAGATGCGCATCGTCAGGCGCCGTCCTATTGTCATCGCTCGCGCGATGTTGCGATGCGATTTCATCGTGCGATGAAACTGGTCGCGCGATAAGAAATCGTGTGTCCTATTTTGGAGCGATGCGATCACCCTAGAAATGGCTCATAACAGAGATGCACAGTTTTTGCTGTCGGGCAATATTAATTTAGTCGCAAACAGCATTAAAAAAATAAAACGTGGACCACATAATATACTCTATAAAACAGAAACCTTACGTGGTCGCGCGAGCGCCATTAGGACATTCAGTACTGATCAGTATGTTTGATCGGCGATCGTTCGTGCGTCGATGGTCGCACGACGAAAACTAGACAATTTGATCGCATCGCATGATCGCGCGATCTTCAATAGGGCATTTATTAGAACACAATATGTTTGAACGCATGGGCGTGCGATCATTTTCGTCGGACGCACGCATCATCGCACGAGCAATGACAATAGGACGGCGCCTCAAGGCGTCTGCTTTCAGCCAAGATGAAATAAAAAAAATTACAATTACTTTCGCGACAAGTGGCGCGTTCCGGTGCAATGATGCCATTCCAGCATCAAGGAACCCCAAAGTCAATGGGGTTTTCATAATAAGTGTGGTGCCCCGGCCCCGCCTATTGCCACGCCAACTTTGCAAACAGTTCAATTTGAACCAATTCTACCAATCTGTTTTTAATTAAAATGTTTCAAATTTCAATGCACTCTAATTTGGAATACGTAGTAAAGCGTTTTTTACTTATCATCATTAAAATCAAGTTATCGGTAACTAAAAGTATATTTGCTCGATTTCTTAGACTTAAAAACTAGTAGTTAGAGGCCATAATCGCAAAGTAAATAAATTTTCTAAACGTTTTCTAACAACAATGGGTCTCGTGTCTTAAACCTAGTAATTAAGGAGACCTATTAAGGGCGCACGAAAATCGGACGTTAGCAAAAACACGCACCGCTTACAAAGCTCAGTTAATCTTTATAAACACCACAGGCATGCAAAAACGTAAGTCGGGCGGGCTTTAGATTTATGTTTGACGTTTTTTTTAATCTTTTTTGCATTGCTAGTAGCAAATGCATTGTGATAACCATTATTATGACGGCTAATGCAGCTAAAGTAACAGTATTAGAATTTTTCCCTATTTTTATGTTGTTAATCACTGTGATTTGCCAACGAATTTTACCGTTTTAACGTTTAAACTATCGTGAGTGAAATTCATTTTAACTATAAATAACTACCGATTAAACTCACGTGTTTTGTCGGAAAAGTGTCAGACTAGTTTCGAACCCGTCCGGGGCCCTTATTCATGAGCTTGCTCGTATTGTTATTCATAGTTAAAATTAATTTTAACGTTTAAGTAACAAATATCACCAGGTACATTTTTATTTACAGTTCAAAGATAAACGTTGGTATAAAAAATTTAATACTTTGACTAAATTTTGACTTTATAGACTCAAATGCTGAGGTATTTAAACGAGCGCATTGTAATCGAGCTCTAATGAAAACTGTCGTACAGAGAAAGGTAGCATTTTTCGGGCACCTTCAAAGAGGATCCCAGTACGAGTTCTCAAGGTTGATCGTAGAGGGCAAGGTTCCCGGGATAAGAGCACCTGGAAGATAGAGGAGGAAGTGGATGGACGACGTAAAGGAGTGGACCTGTCATAACTCATAATTACGCAGAATTAAAGAAGATTGTTCAAGGTTGGAAGACAATTCACCTGCTGACCGCCAAACTTCAATTTGGAGATGGCACCTGATGATAATGATGATGAAATATGCCTTTAACTTATTTTGGATGGTTAGGCGTAGGAACATAGACATTGTGGCCAATTTTGTGTATTTCAATTTCTAAACTAAATTAAATAGCAGCTTTAAATCTTATAGATCTGTCTCTTTCCGCAGGGAGTACTATGAAAGGGTTAGCGATATTTTTAATGTTGTGATTTAAGCTTAGTTTAGAGATTGTGCACTACAGAATTAGTCCCAATGTTAGACAATGCTTTGTGTACTGACAAATAATTTTCGACTGCTATTAAACCACGAGGAAATTATCCAATTGTCGCATAGTGGACAGCGTGCGGTGGCCTTGCGGTTACGAGTAGGTTATTGTTAGGAATATGAATGTAATTGCTTAGTGCATAACGTTCATCATCATCAACTAATAGCCGGCCAAATATTGAGCGTGAGTCTCCTTACGCATAAAAGCTTGGATACACACTTTTGAGAAAATAGCGGCGATCTTTCAATAATTCAGATTTCCTCACATTGTTATCTTTCAAAAGTTACATAAAGTTAGTGTTATTTTATTGTTTCAAACGCCCACTAGGCTATCACTAGGCTCCAATAATAAGGTTAAAATTTTCTCAACTTGTCATTATTGAGTGCTCGGAGCACCCCAAAGTTCAAAATTCAAAGGTTTCTTATTCAAATAATTTTTTACAAGTGCTTTTGAATCGTCAAATTAGTCTAGCACTAGCAAAAACTCGGTTACTCTTTAAAACAAAGTTTAACAATCAAATCATATCACGAATATAATACATGTGAGTGTGTTTATTTGTTGGTTTGTCCTTCAATCACGCCGCAACAGAGCAATGGATCGACGTGATTTTTTGCATGGATATATTTCAGGACTTGAAGAGTGACATAGGCCAATTTTCATTCCGGGAAATTAAGGAGTTCGCGAAGGTATATATAAAAAAAAAGACGTGTGGCACTCGGAGACTGCCGCGGTAAAGCGATTTTTATCAACTTCAAGTTGTTGAAAATATAAAGGCGAAATATTTTTATGAAAAGATGATTTTGGTTGCTATGAATACTTGTGTTGTTGACTTCAAGTTGTTGAAAATATAATCAAAAACCTTTTGATTCCCCTTGGACACCCGGACTATTGAAAACATATATATTCTTTAAAATTATTTCGCCTTTATATTTTCAACAACTTGAAGTCAACAACAAGTAGTCATAGCAACCATAGTGTTAGGTTTTTTTCGGTCTCCACGCTCAAGGCCCGCGATAGAAGCTATGCAATAGCTTAAACATCCACGCGGGTGAAGTCGCGGGTCAGCTAGTCAAATATAAAGTACCTATTTTTACCGCAGTCCCGCGCATAGTTGAAACGAATCAAATTCAAGCTTTTTTACGCTCAGCTCTCACTCAGTCTGAACTTGCCCTAAGGAACCTGTGTCAAATGAATGCACCCCAAAGACCCCAGTATTTTTCACTTTCCGCAAAAACTTCGCTACCAAAAACACTTAAGCTACAAAAACACGATCAAAAGAAAGACGCCCCATTGCACGGAAACCTCTATTGTTTAACTTTAAAATTTTGACGAGACTTAAATAATTATAAACGGTGAACAGTTTATACTTTGAGAGTTGTTTAATTGTGCTCGCTCCTTAAACTTTCAGGCTTAACGTCTTTCATTGCCCTTAACTGGAGGAGTTTCGCAACACGAAGAAGCTTTATTAATTATAAAAATCTAAATTTAGTATACGGAATGCGAATATGCTATGCTAATCTATACTAATATTATAAACTGAACGGATCTGGATGAAATTTGGCACAGACATTGATTATTTATAGTCTGGAATAACAAGTTTATTTAGTTATTATTTAAACCCAGAAAATATTAAATAGAAAGTGAAAAATAAGGGAGGCAAATTCAAACTTGCAAAACGCGTCGCCATTGGTCGAAACGAAACGTGACGTAAATGGTCACGTCAGTGGTTTTATCGGCGTCGATATTCATACTGTGTTAGTAGTATTTGTGAGAAAAAATTGTTTAAAACTGTATTCCTGTGTGATTACTTGTTAAATAATAATAACTATGAAGTAACTGAACTGAATCGCTTTAGTAAACAAACACGGGACATAACCAATGACGTCATCAAAAGTGCGCGATTAATGGTGGCGTTTGAACGGCTCAAATTTATACTTAACTTTGAAACACCAATTAACGTAATTATTTGACTATTTTCAAACCTATTTATATTTTTTACTATGTTATAAAGATGTAAATGATTGATTTAAGAAATAAAAATAAATCATGCATATTCCCTATTATTAAGTACAGACTAGCTCACATACAAAAAACTAAAAACGGCTGTTCTTAGATATGACGATAGACCGCGGTAAGGCCGGGTAAGATAAATCGTTTATTGTGTTTACAGTCACGTCCCGCGCGATCCCTTCCGGGACGAGCTCGGTAATTCGTATTCATGGGTACCGATGTATTTTGTATTGAGCAATTTTTTGATCGGTTCTTCTGTATGAATCGTCTGATATGAATGATAGGGACCGAGGGACGACTTGTTGCCTAGCAGCGACGGCTTCTATTTGTTGATTGGATCATGAGTGACCTAGTTTGGTCTAATTTTAAAAAGAGCAGCGCGTTTAGAACCCTCGTAGCTCTAGTTTTACGATACGGTAATTCATAATCACCATCATGTTTTATAAGTTATTGGACGTCAAGAAATGTATGAGAGTGTACCTAATTTGAATAAATAAATATTGATTTAGTGATCGATTTTCCTTCCACTCGCGAATTGATAGTCTCCATCGCACATTCAGCTGCCAGTATAAAACAACTGCGACCTCCCTGGCGCAGTGGTGAGCGCTGTGATCTTATCGAGGGAGGCAGCTGGTTCGATTTCCGGTAGGATCGATGGATGGATGTTTGTTACTCAATCGCGCTAGAACAGCTAAACGGATCTGGATGAAATTTGGCACAGAGATAGATTATAGTCTGGAATAACAAATAGGCTTCTTTAAGCCCCGGAAAATTAAAGAGTTCCCGCGGGAACCAAAAACCTCAATCCACGTGGACGAAGTAGCGGACATCAGCTAGTCTAATATAAAATGTAGCCTATGTAATTCAGGGTATAATCTATCTACATTCCAAATTTCAGCCAAATTGGTACAGTCATTGCTGCGTGAAGGGAAGTAACAAACCTCCAAACATACAATCTTTCACATTTATGACTTTAGTTAACTTTTGCATAATTGGCTTGACTCCATTGATATTGGCCGCCGTGGCTGAAATTCGGTCAGGAGCACATTATTATTCGACATTCATGGAGACTGTCAGGGGACTAATAGGCAGTTGTAGCCGTGGTACGTACGTAGAATGAACGTAGTGTACACGTACGCTTACCGCAAGTAGAAGTGGACTGCACAGTCGGTCGGCATTTGGATCGTTTTCATTTCAGGAACGCTTTGTATTCAACGGTAACTTTGATGTTTGACAGCGATTTTACATGGGTGGATCCCAGGGAAGTATCTATTATTTATAATCTGTATAAATAATGGATACTTCCCTGGGCATTATTTAACAAACGTGATAATGTCAAATTGTGTCAAAATTTGCCAAAATTTTCTCTTGCATATCAAATTTCCACAGCCCGCTATTATTTTTTTCTTACTACAAGTTAGTCCTTAATTGCGATCTCATCGGTCTAAGATGATAGTTGGCTAATCTGTTAGGGGTATAGCAGATAAATTAAACCTTTACCACTAATTAGTTTCTACACGGCATCGTACCGGTACACGGGCGTAGCCTCCCACCAGGCCAGGCCAGAGAAAATTTACAAATTATAAATTCCCAACACTGACTTTTTGACACTGCCGGGGATCAAAACCAGAAACTCCGCACGTAAGGACAACAACGCTCAACACAACCTCAGAGAGGTCTAAATCAGATTGAATTCGTGTAAAAGGTTGATTTATTTGTGTCAAGACGATTTGGGATATGAATAAGGGATCGGTGCGGACCTCGCAAGTTTCGCGTGATCAATGCAGAGAATGTAATGTGTGATTGGAATATCCTTTTGTTCTTTATTGGATGTCCATTACGGCCGACGAAATTCTTCGCTGATGAAAATATTTGGGACTATTGTAATGCCGACAGATCTATGCGATTCGTCAGATTAATTTTATACGATTTGCATGACGAGACACGATTTGATAAATTTACTACTTTTTTAATATTATCTTTCTTAGTCAAGGAAACTTGAATAATAAGAAAATAAAAAGTTTCAATAAGAACCATTACATTGTAAAAGTATGTCTATCTGTTCATCTACATTTTTGTCTATTGCTTTGATTCGATCTATGCATAGAAATTGATTGTAGGACAGAGAACAATTATTAAAATTCTACGGCACTTACGGACAAAAACACACTATGGTTAAGAGAAGAAAAAAATATGTCCGTACGAAACATCGCGGTCAGCGCTGTATGGAAAACACGTTTCGTTTTTCAGTATAAACGTGCGCGCGAGAACTTTTTGTCAGACAGAAATAAAGATTTATTTCCTACTGAATGATGCCCATGACTTTGTCCGCGTGGATCACATTTTTTTAATTCCCTCGGGATTTTCCGGGATTAAAGTCCTATGTCCTTCCCCGGGATGTAACCTGTCTTTGTACTTAATTTCATCAAAATCAGTTCTGTACTTGAGCCGTGAAAGCATAGCAGACAGACAGACAGACACACTTTCGCATTTATAATATTATTATGGATTCTATTATATTAATAACTGAAATTCATGTGATTAGGTCACGGGCGTAATGTAGCAAATAAAATATAGCACATCATTCCAAAAATCATTAAGTAAACGATAAAAATGCCTTTCGTCTACAACCTACTATTATAGAAAGTGCTCTGATGTTGACTTTTACGGTAAAGCCACATTCGCTGTAATGGCTTTGATTACAATAATTTTACACCAACTTGGCTTAATCATTTTATTAAGGCAGGTTTATATTGAGATTGGTGACGGCTTGCTTATACACCTTTTTGTGCCTATTGCGTAGTGGGAGATTTTCCTCCCATTCGATCACGACAACGTAAACTACGATTTGAATGGAATTGTCAAGCGCTCCACAGCTGGCGCTCGATCACTTTCATATAAATGGTAGTTAACGTTGTCACGATCGAATTCGCAAAATAAACCCATTGGGCCTGCAGTAATGCGCTGGCAGACAGTTCTACCGAGAATTATTTGCCCGTCTATCTACACTGTTAGTAACTTCAATGACAAGTCGTCGTGGCAGTTGCTAGCGTATGATATAAAATATTATGCTCTAATCAATTATTTTTTTCATTTAGAATAACTGGAACGCTTAAATGTGCACCATTTGTCAAGACTCCACCCCCGGTCCGTAAAGTAAATTTTACTGTAAAGAACCATCAGGAAACCTAGCAATTATTCTTTTATAGTAAAATGCTACACTAAATTAAACAGGTAAAAGAAACGTTAAGAGTTCTAATGATTTAAAAGTCAATTGCATTTATGCAGCTCTTTAGCAACAATACAACAACATATTAAGAAAATCCCACAGCTTACTGAATATTATGTTCAAACAATACGGTTAAGTGACGCAAGTCGCTGGTCACAATCACTGTCTCAATATAAACCAGCCTTAAAAGTTTAACTTACTTTGTCGCAACTTGGCGGGTAACGCCCTCGCACTATATATTATTAGTATCAATCATCATTTTTTTTCGATCAACCGCTCGTCAAGGAAATATGGGGTCGTAATGACAAACACACTTACGGAAAATTGCTAATAACATAAATCTTCATAAAGATTCAAAACGAATGTATGTCTGGCCGTTTTTTACACAATAATAATAGATATATTATGTCTTTTTTTATTGTATTTTTTAAATTTAATTTGTACTAAAAAGTTGAAGAAAAACGATACGTAGTGTACAAGGAAGCACTTATCTCTTTACGAGACCAGTGACCCTTGGCAGTGAGAAAGTTTTTTTGGCACCATAAAGTTTTCTGACATAGTACTCAACCTATTACATGTTAAAATGGCTCTTTTGAGGTAGTCTGTTCACCTAGTTCGGGCTCGTTGCATTATTTTCCGGTGCGAAGCCGTCCTTCAAGCACTTTGGTACCCGACGCGCCTATAAGTTCTTCGAAGTATGTGCCCCTACACATTGCCGCGTAAGCTCTTCAAACTCTCTGATTCTTCCACGGATCTTCTCATTTCTGATGATATTAGCTCTCTCCATCGACCGCTTGAGCCTTCTTTTCAGACCCATAAGCTCGAGCATGTTTCGAAACAGAAATCCGTTGCGATTTAAATAGAGTAAAAACCTCAATGTAAGTACTGCATTTTGTGCTCCCGTTTTATCATTCAAGTCAGCCACTTTAGCTCAGTACAGAATAATTTTTGATGAATCTCAAACCATGATCACTTGAAACATTTTTCGTCGACTTGGCACAAGCAAGGCGTGGAGCTGCCAAAAAAGGTTTTCAGGGCGAATTTAGTGATTTATGTCTCGTGAATTTAAAATAATACAGTCGGCTCTGATTTAATAGGTACCAGTTTCGTGGGACAAGTTGAAGAAAGTTAGAGTTTTCTGTCATTGGCTGGAACTTTGTACGGTAGTGTAGTACAAAGGGTTATTGACTATAGATGATGATGAACTCTGGGTACTTAATTCAAATTTATACTTATATGTGAAACTGTGTCTATCTGTCTGTTAACATTTCGCAACCCATTCTTTTAACTGACTTTTAACGTAGGTATGACGTGGCTACTTTTATCCCGGTGAGTTCTATAGTGATTTTTTCCGTTCAGGAATTTTATATTCCTCTTGGACCATTCATTTTAACTCCAATTGGTCTCGTAAGCCCACTTTAGAACCTCCTTCGCAAACTTCTGGCTTCACGCTTTACAAAAACACTTTACAAGTAAGAAAGACAATACTGTGCTGTAACGGAGTGATCAGATTTAGCTTCCTTTTTTCTTTCTAAGAGTTCTCAACATAGATTTCAGATTGGTCTCCGCTGCACTCAGCGCCAATCCTAAATCTGTGCTCTACATATAACAATTAAGAATTCTGCATTGCCAAGACTTGGCTTACAAAACCTAATAATATTATTAAGTATGTAGTATTAAGTTATGTCGGCTTAGTTCAAGTAAATAATCTTCGGAATTCTGTAATATTATGCAGGGAGATTTAGAGCATATCAAGCAGGCTTATCGTGATTTTAGTGCGGCGGGAATAGTGGACATCGGTAAGCTAAGGATTAGCTGTAATGCGATTGGCTGTCTGTGTGCGATTGGATATACTTGAATTAGTTGATCCACCCTGGTTTTTCACTGGTGATTATAACTACTTATTACTAGCTGCACCGCCCTGTCTTCATAAGGTTGGATTTTCTAAAAATCCTAGCTGAGGGTAAAACACACAATAAGGACGGGTCAGGATATAACGTGTCAGCTTTGCGTTTAAAATTGAATTGATATTTTGGAAAAGATAAAAGATTGTGTATTTGTTTAGTGATGAATGTTTAATTAGGCTGATATTTGACTCATTCGATGTACCTATTTCACTCGGTTCGTTCTTTGGCGGGGATATGCCATATTGAAATAATTTGCATAAATACGAGTATTTTGACTTTGGTAAAGCAGTCTCCTACCGGCAGACTCAGCGATTATTGAATATTTTTGTGTTTAGATCGCAATTTGATTTAGAGCTTAGCAGTAGCAACTGCAGCCTGATCAAATGATTAACTTATTGTTGTTGTGATACTTTGGCCAAGTTTTATACTTAACTGTTTATATTAAATCTCTCGTGAAACCGCTACACGTTGTGACCATTCGCTCGTGGAAGTTTTAAAGAGAGTACAAACATATTTTAAAAGTAATTTTAATTATTTGCCCACTTCTGGAATTATGCTTACAAACGTTTTCGCTAAGCCCGCTTCGTAAGTGAAACACGTTTTGTCCTGTTGTGGTAGTCTGTGCAGCTGTAGAAAAGCATGCGTGTAGATCATTTGGTCCGGCACCTATATATTTTTCATCTGTGGTGTGATTTTGCCTCTTGTAGAAGTCTCCTTTATAAAGAAAGCTCTTATAAATTATTACACAATAATGTAATTTATAAGATTTAGCTTTTAGATTTAGCTAGTAGAGAAACCACATTTTACTAAATAGAATTTTCTCATTTTAGTTCAAAGTCAGACTAGGTTACGCTAAGAACCTATGTCAAGTTGCTATGAAAAGTCTTTGATGTTAGCAAAGACGCCAAAGGGTCATAAATCTATTCAAAGGAGAACTAGTTTAAAATTTAAACTAAGTATTTTACCCATCTTTATTATTGTGAGGGCGTTAATGGTATCTACATCACAGGATAGATAATTGACTGAAGACTTATAACGCACATAATAAGCTATATATTTCATTCATTCATTGATTCATTCATAAGCCTGCTTCACAATATTAAAGTTTTCAGAGAATAACGATATATAAGAACCGTTCAACCCACCTTCCATTCGTCCCAACGTCATCCTGAGCCGAGGTCCGAGTCTCACTTGACGCACCCTTAGGAGGACGTTGCCCCACCCCGATGTCTTCGAGCCCTAGGGTTTATTTCTCGGCGACGCCTAGCGCTCGCACTACGCCACTGTGACGCTGTAGCGGCCAATAGGGCCTGCGTAGCATATGCAATCCGAAAAAAAAACAACACTTGGACCAGAAAGTTCCCTGGGTACAACACGAGCGTGGAGGAAGATCTTCCTACTGTTGCGGACGAGTACACTTTCACCTCACTTGTCCCAGAAGCCCAAGAAGGAATTTTTTGTTAAAAGTTGGTAAAAATGCTTATTTTCCCTACATCAGGCAACATTGAATTCAAGTGCAAACTCGTAAAATATTATATACAAACTGATTCCCGCGACTAAAACTTAAGATTAAAGTTTTTAATTCCCAAATAGGATTCAAACTATGGCCTATGCCCTACCCTGGGATTCAACCTATCTCTATACCAAATTTCATCAAAATCGATTGAAAAGATGGACCGTGATAGCATAGCAGACAGACAGACACACTTTCGCATTTATAATATTAGTATGGATTGGATGCATGCATGATTTGTTATGTCATACCTTGTATAGCGTACACTGTTTCAAGGGTAGCGTTCCCCAGAGTTCTAATAATAACGTTTGTAATTTACCTCCTGCGGGTAAAACGAGTACGTGTCTTACAGCAAATTGGCCACTTAAGCTTAAAGCTGAAAGGCCACCGGCTGTCTTATGTTACGAAAAACTACAATATTATTATGTTATATTGCGGAAAGATTGAAGTGACATCATAACTGCATGTTATATTTTTTAACTAGGTTGTTTTTACTAGAATTTTTTGGTAGAATTTTCAGGTAAATTTATTAATTAACATATTTTACTTAAAAATAAATGTATTCTTCCTAGGTAGGAACATGGTTTCTAAACCTTCGGTTTAGAGTTATTTATTGAAAACCAGCTTTTATCGTCCGCCATACTGAATTTAGAGTGACGTAATTTTGTTTTTTAGTATTCTTCTCATCACTCTTTTTACTGAAACCCATAATATCATAAAAAATAACTAGCCCGCCATATTGGATTAAGGATGACGTTAACCATGCATTATCACCCAAATTAAACGTGTATGCAAAATTTCAGCTCAATCGGTTGGGGATAACTGTTTTAAAAGTTCAATTGCAAGACTTGAACTAAGCCATTTACTAAAATTCTTCATCAATGAACTAAACAAACCCACAAACATTGCAAGTTAAATAAAAGCTTGTAAAAAGTAATGGATCCCATAAACTGCTAATAATTCCGGTTGAAACGTTCCAATCTAATTTAACGGGGTGCAAATCTAAAATTAGGGCACTCGTATAATATAGACAGATGCAAAATTAATCATGGACTCACTGGAGCGTTTTCGAATGCGATATTTCATTTTCATACCTGTATGCGATCAAACGCATAATTATATTATCTGTATTAGGGACACAGCTCCGGATTCGTGATTTTTTAAAACCATAGAATCTTATAGAATATAGCGCTTGCGCACTCCATCCTATTTTGACCGGCTTATGGTATAAATATAATATTCTTTGATTTTATATAAATCAAAGATAATATTATTATGTATGTCAAGGCTTGTGATATCAAACTGTCATTTTGAGTAATATTGCTTAATTATTGCTTTAATAGTTTAAGGTGACGACGACGATTTCTCCATGTCTCTGAGTGCACTTTAAACTTTACTTGCCTACTCAAACTTTACATAATCAAAATGAAATGCTGATTGCAAGTGCATTCCGCAATTACCATCTGGAATTATTCCAGAATATTCCTCACACGAACTAAAACCATAAAACTTTTTAAAATTTAATATTTGAAATTCAATTGTGAAACCATAACAGTAAATTAAGCGTTAAAATAAAATGGCCATACATAATAGAAATTATGTCGTGATGGTTTTGGCTGGGTCGGTCAGGTTCGCTGCCAAAGTGTGGTAAGTAAAGGATAAGAAATTACTAGTTAAATGGCTAACAATTTATTAGTGGTGTCTTAATTTTAAAATTTGTGGTTTGGTTCACTTGGATTTTTTGCTGGTATTTCGCTATCTCCACTTTATAATTAATTACAACTTTAAGGTTTGTGTATTTTATTGTTTGTACTATGTTTATTTTAAGCGAATGAACTACTTTTTTTATTTAGTTTCTGTCTTCTCTGTACAAGAAGATATTATAATTCAAAAGACTCAAGTCTAATGTCTACGTGAGCATATTTTGTCGCTCCATTACGATGTGATTGAATACGGTAGTATCCATACTATCTATACTGATATTATAAATGCGAAAGTGTGTCTGTCTGTCTGTCTCTCTGTCTGCTATGCTTTCACAGCTCACCTATTCAACCGATTTTGATGAAATTTGGTATTGCGGTAGGTTACACCCGGGGAAGGACATGGGCTACTTTTTATCCCGGAAAATAAAGAAGTTCTCCCGGGAATCATAAAAACGTAATCCACGTGGACGAAGTCGCGGGCATCAACTAGTATAAAATAAATTTCAATGGATTGCACAGAGATTTTTGTGCAAAGAAGCATCCTGTTTAGTTTAAAGCTAAAAGGTGTACCCCATACGGCACAATTTAGCATTATAGTTAATGTTTGGCACGTGACGTGGCTTGCTTTGCCAACACCTTGTTTGTCGACCGCATGCTATGCGGCCTGTTGTGTATGATATACCCCGGTTCACTGAAACGCGATTTAATCGAAAATTTAGTTAGATGGGTTTGGTATGGGAGCTATCGAATTTTATTTTAAGACTTCGTACTTTGAGATATTGGCATGACCCTGATGAGTTGGAGTCCCTAGAGCACCAAAGAGATGTAAGTTACCTTTGTGAACAAATGAATAAATAACTTTGTGAGTCAAATAATTTTTTTTTGTTGATTATTAAATAGAGCATCTCCAAAAAATTTTAATGTCCACGTCCCCCGTTAGTTTTATGTTTATTAACCATTATAAACAATCATTCAGTTAAAAAGGTGTGTTGAACTTTGATGACGTGTCACAATTCAGTATTTTATACAAAATTCCAAAATCATACTAAGCACACGTTTTCACGTTTTGAAAAATTGCTAAATTTAAATATTCAGTTCGAATGTCTTCCATGAAAATAATATTATGTTGATGAAATAGTTCTAAGAGCTTACTGAAACGAGGAATGGCCGCATGCATTTTAGTGCCGAGTAAATGATAGCTGGCAGGGCGGTACATGCTGACTTAGCATATTCAAATCTTGTCGGATTATGCTCTACTACGGATCTATTTCATTCTATGCGGAATCTATTACTCTGTTTCCTTAAGTTTCTTGACGATTTTGGATATTTCTGATTGACCCAAAGGCTGAAAATATAAGTCACTTGTGTGCTCTACGTAAAAACTTACAAGCGTAATCGTGGCCATAGACTACAGTATCATCACTGCGATATTTTATCTGAATTAAAAAAAAACCTCTCAGTCGAGGCAGAACAATATCACGTAGCGAAACTATTAATCGCTGGACGGCAGTATTACTTTATTGCTGTAAGCGTTACAGCATTTTGTGGGTATAATAAATCATATCAGCATTCATACTCGTAAAGGACAAAAACCCATACGTAATTCGTATAAAGATTAAACGAGATACAAGATATTTCACACCGCATGTTGCCAAAGGCCAGATAAATCAAATCCCAACCCATACGTAATCGCTTCTTAAATAATATCGCGAGCCTTCCGTCCCACTCTAAACGTCCCTCAGGGAGGAGATAAGTTGAGACAAAAAAAATTGTCAGGCCCATCGGTGCTTTTTGGCTTCAAATCTTGATAAAAGGGTCCAAAGGTCCTCGATAGAAGTGATTTATTGCCGCAAATCTCTCGTGAACGGATAAATTCTTTTGAACACGTACTTGTAACTTGTAGTTGTTATTCGAGTGTTGTCAGTGTGTAACTATACGTATCTTACTATTCAGTGGAGAATAGGTAATTATTTAAAAAAAAAAAAAAAAAATTATATTATATTATAATAATAAAATAATAGTAAAGTAATATTAAAACGATAATAGAATGGTAGTATAGTATGGGTGTATATGATCACGCGACTACAAGCTTACGGAGAAGTTTCCCGTCGTTCCGACCGCTCGCCAAGGGTGGGTATGGCGGTGGTGTAGGAGGGAGTGAGCGCTGTCAACATCTTGTTGTGTTTGCGCGTGGTGCGATACATAAAATTAATATATTGATATTTGCAATAGATCGTTTGAATGCACTGTGTTGTTGGATGCAGTCTAATGTGAGGATCCTTAGCGGACCTAGCTTGAGAGCATCCGACGAAATCTTATCTGCCTCTGGTGGATTTATATACATATCATAACTACAACATATTTACACGTATATTACTAAAACAATTATTATCGCAGGTCGGGTCAGGCTGTGGGGCGTAACGGTGTCTCGCTTCAGCGATGCCTCAGCACGGCTGGTTCTGTCTGGATGTCTACCTAGTTGGACGTTCAGATGGGATTGGCTTGTTGTTGAATCAGAGAGCTTGCTTTCTGAGCGCAGTGCAGTTCGAGTATACTTCTACGTTCCGCAAAACGTCTGACTTTACCTTGCGATCTACTTATCAAAATTACGTACGTCGTTCGCAATACTAGAACGATAACTGACCATGGTTGGAAGGACGCTGTTTATTATTGCCGAAGGTTGGATTATGCGTACGTTGCGCCTGATATCTTACTACATTTTGCACTACGCTTGATCAGCCTCGACACTTCATAGTTTCATGGATTCACAACCCATGTTACTTGTAAAAGCATAGCTTCACGACCTATGCTGCGGCACATTGGCTAAAAACCACGTTACGCACAAACGACATTCTATCACCCATGGTGGTTCCGCGTTGTATTTGGTATAACATACTATTATTGAAGGGTGCATCACGCCTGTGGCTCTGTTACGTTGCGACGAACGACCCTGCAGTGCGTCCGGTGTATCCTTGAAACCTATTACAGGTATATGTGGGAGTGCACCACTCTAAAAATGCAATTATCCAGCTATACGCTGACATAAGTGGAACGCACCACTCTAAAGTATGCTCGTACATACGTTGCGCTGGCCTTCGCGATTGATGACCAAGTGGTTAAAGGGGGGGGGGCTGTTGACTTTTGGTATTCTTAGAGATGTATTAGTCCATGTATTAATGTGCCTCTTGGGGTACCGAAGGAGGGAAGAAGCCTACCGTTGGTGGCGGGGAGGAGCCAGCCAGCCATCATTTATTTTTTAGAAATATAAATGATGCCATACAAAGCATCTTCCTTTTCTTTATAAAAGGTTATAAAAGGAAGGTGCTACCACTTGGGTTAGTTCGTAAATATCCCGAAGAGATTTATCTCTTCGCGATCACGTTACTTAATGCCTGTTTTAAGTTAACTGAATTACATCTAAAATCTGTATATAACTTAGTCGTTGGGTTGATTGAATTCGAGGCTTCCGAAACTCTAAAAGATCTTGGTTTGTTATGGACACAGCAATGTTGTGAGGGTCTTACTGCTAGATGTATCACGTGCCATTTTAAAGAAATATTGAATTTTATAAGTAGAGAGAGGTGTAGATGCTTAGGGACCCCGTCAGGTTGGTTACAAGTGGCGTTGAAGTTTCCCTGTTGTTATAACTTTGTAGTAGAAGGAGAATCATTGTATAGTGATTTGTTTACGTCAGATCATACTTATGCCAACCCAGCCATCCACTTTGTTATTTGACAAGCGTAAATTGCAAATTTAAAACAATCCCCGACATAATATGGAAGTGACAGATTAAGAAAAAAGCTGATGACCTTCAGTCGGATGAACAGATTTTCATGAAACATGGGTAAGAACACTCGGGATAAAATTATCTATGACATAAAAAAACTAAACGAATATCGGTTCATCCGTTTGGGCGCTATGATACCACAGACAGATACACAAACAGAGACACATTAAACTTATAACACCGCTCTCTTTTTGCGTCGGGGGTTGAAAATAAAAATAAAACTTTTATTTTAATACCTAGTACCAACTACGCTCAATATCCAATTTTCGTGTCTCTTCTTGCAGGATGCGCATATATCTATCGATCACATATTATGCAATGTTAGTTTTTTTTAATCTATCACAAGTTAGCCCTTGACTGCGAGCTAGAGAAGATGGTAGCGGGCTAACATGTTAGGGCATGGCAGTTATATTAAACCCATACCCCTATTCGGTTTCTACACGGCATCGTACCGGAACGTTGAATTGCTTGGCGGTACGTCTTTGCCGGTAGGCTTTGGTAACTAGCCACGGCAGAAGCCTCCCATCAGGCAAAATTAAAAAAAATGTTGCACTGTATTGCGTGTGTGAAGCTTTTAAGTCATCAAAGCTCCTTATCTAAAGTTTTATATCGTAGCTCAATTATATTTTAGGTTAATAGGTGGCTATCTGAATAAAATCTATTCCATAATTATACTATATATAGCTCAATTACCACTCACTCACTCATTGACAGAATTGTTTCTCCTAGAAAGAGACAGTAATCGATACAATGATGTACGGGAGATGTGTTCGGGTGCGGGATGAGGGAAAGGAAAAACTATTGACATTTCGGAAAACAAGATGGCGGCCGACGTGATTCTCGCAACTCTTTTGTTTTTCAACCGATTTCGTTAAAACTCGCAACTATTGAAGAAATTAGTAAACGATCTTTATAAAAAGTGGAAAAAGTTGGAAAAACAAGATGGCGGCCGAGCCGTAGTGTTTTGAAATTTTTGATTTTTCGACCCCGAACCGCGGCGCCACAGATCCGAAACGGCGTGGTCGAGCATAATATTTTTTCCTTTTTTCGTCTACAATTATCCTGTATTTTGACAGAATGGGAGTAGTTTTCAAAAATTCAAGATGGCGGCTGTCGTGGCTGCCGTTCGGTTTGAGGTACGAAAAAACGCAATTTTAAAATTCAAATTTCTCACAGTTGGCAACGTCGGATCGTTTCGACTTCTAGGGGGCGATTGTGTGTACTGACTCGAGGTATGGATTGGGGAAAAAAATTACCCCATTTCTCGGGAAGTTTTCAAGATTTACCCCAAAAATAAAAAAATTGAAATACGTATTTTTTGCAAAGTTCGAGTACGAGCAACCACGTGTCCCACTTGTACGAATGACATTTGGGTATTTTCGTCGCCGAGGTCTGGCAACACTGGAATTTATCAAAGAAAAAGTGATTTTCGACATGGTCTCTTTTCAGGAGCAATCATTTCGGCTGGGTGCGAGCGAGATGAAAAATTGAAACGTCATCAGAAGCGGTATATCCTGTAGTTTACGGGAAAATTATGAAACTAAGTAAAATGTTTATGTGAAACGAGGTGGCGCCCATTTTGTATTCTTTTTGTGTTTTTGAAAATTTCGATCACGATTTTGAGGCAGTTGGCAACATTTGGGAAAGTTGAAATGTATGGATCGATTGTGTATCTCGACCGGCAGTATCGAGGTATCTAAACAGTGTTGCCACATTTGGGGAAGTTTTCGAGATCTTCCCCAAAATCTTCCTCCTGTAAAATTTTGTATGAAAAATTTTTTTTCCACTGATGGCTTCTTATAGAAGTCAGAAAATTTAACTTGAAAAAAAATATGGAGACACCTGCTGATTGAGGATTTCGGAGACGGGTTAAGAGCACGGCCAAGGTATTGAAGATAGGTGGGGGGTGCTCGACCAAATGTCATTCGAAACTTCATCCAATAGACAATGAGCAAAAAAAAAATTCAAAATGGCGGATTTAAGATGGCTGCCATACAAATTTATTTGGTGTCTATCTCAGAAAGTATAAAAGATGGAAGTGTGGTTTCTTGGAAAAAGATGATCAGGACTTGAAGGTCTACTTGATGAACAGGAAAAAATTCAAGATGGCGGTTTTTTTTTTTTTCATAGAAAATATAATATGGCGAATATTGAAGAGACTACAAGTGTAGAACTATGCAAGATTTTGAAACGGAAAGAGCCAGAAAACAATACAATGATGTACCAGAGATGTGTTCGAGTGCGGGATTCGAGTGAGGAAAAATTATGACATTTCGGAAAAACAAGATGGCGGCCGACGTGATCCTTGCAACTCTTTTGTTTTTCAATCGATTTCGTTAAAACTCGCAACTGTTGAAGAAATTAGTAAACAATCAATAAAAAAAGAGAGAAGGAAAAAATTGGAACAACAAGATGGCGGCCGAGCTGTAGCGTTTTGAAATTTTTGATTTTTCCGTTTTTGAGGCAGTTAGCTGAAATAACATATAGAGGTAGGAAAATTAAAATCAATGATCGTTGGGTAGTTTCATACAAAGCCGCCTCACTCCTTAAGTACAACTATCAAATTAATGTCGAAGTGTCCACAGCTACTGCCGTTGTATTTACCTATTTAAATATGTTAAAAAAGGCGCTGATCATTCTCGCGTCGCAGTTACCCGAAGATAGTGAAATAGGTTACGCGAGCTGCTTTAGCAGCTCGCGCACAGAGCGAAACACTAATTATAATATATATATTAACTATTCATTTTTTAATATTATAAATGCGAAAGTGTGTCTATCTCTCTGTCTGCTACGCTTTCACGGACCATCTATTCAACCGATTTTGATAAAATTTGTGTCCTGGGGAAGAACATAGGCTTAACTGTCATGATTTATATTTATAAGTATTTGTTTTTAAGAATATAATGTTTATAATTAATAATACGTAAGAATAGAATTAATATATATCGATAGTTATTTTTTTTATTTCTAAGGGTTCAGACTATGTTCAAAGTTTTTATAAAACGTAAAATAATTGAAAATTCCTATTACAGTGTAAAGGATTACCTATTTGAATGATAGGATTAGGAACGAATGGGTATGAATAATATTGTTCCAGCGGCGAATTATGTAATTGTTAAAATTATAAATCTAATTAAGTAGTTTACGATATTTGTGAGATGGTGATACACAAAAAAAACCGGCTGAGTTTGTTGTGGGTTCTTCTCAGACCAGGGCGCGTTTGGAACCCTCGTAGCTTTAGTTTTAAGATACCGTAATTGATTATCACCATCATGTTTTATAATATAGTAAGTGTAAAGTGTACCTAATTTGATTAAATATACTTTGAGAACCTATAGTTACGTTCGTCAGACAAAAACGATAAAGTTAGTTGTACTGATTTGTATGAGGAATTTAATTATAATTAAATTTATTAGTTATTTAGGTAAACAGCGATAAATTTTAAAGTGTTTTGTGCGTTATATTAAGAATTATATTATGTCGAGCTACGTTCCTAAAACTTGAATTGTAAATAGTCTACTTACTTTCATACATTTTAGTTATTGTGCACCGGGAGGTTGCCCAAAAGTGGATGGCCGAATGTCATGATTTTCTAGTTTTATATTCTGTGGTACGACATTCGCAATAAATATAAGGCCATAAAGGACATGAATCCAGGGCCGCAAAATAAAATAATTAAAAAAAGAGGGAATTCTGATGGCCAATGAGGGCGCTTCCCGCCAATTGAGCGCGAAGGACAAAAAGAAAACGGATGATGAAAAGATTTCAGGATAATTAAATTAGGTACTCTAAGAATACTATATTATCGTGAGGAATAAAGCTTTAAAACGAACATTGACTTTTGATTTATCAAACTACTTTTTATCCCGGAAATTTGAAGAGTTCCCGCGGGAATCAAAAATCTTAATCCACGCGGATGAAGTCGCGGGCATGATCTAGTTAACTATATTTATATTTTAATTTACCTAGACTTCAGAATTTATGGCCAGCAAATTTATTGTAAAATTAGTTTATCTTGGTAAAATTATATTATTTGAAGACTAGAATAATATAATAAAATAAGCCCCTAATCTCGAAAGTCTAAGCCTGCTTGTTTTATTTCAGACATAATATCATTATGATCCTATTTATAAAAACATGCCTACATTTAATTTTGCCTTTGATATAAAAAATAGAGATTTCTTAGAGATTTATGAACAAGTTTATCATTTCTTTGTATCGACTATAAGACATAGGTAAGTCTGTGTTAAGGGATGTACAATTAACCCTTTTTTTACTCAGGCCCAGATAATCTAAGCAATGAAAATAAAACATGACTCGAACCCGGGACCTCGACGGCCGCAGTTAAACATACTAACCTCTAGACCAACGAGGAGAAACTTATATAAGTACTTGATTTAATCACTTAAAAAAAATTACGCATTAAATTGAACACCTCCTCCTATTTTGGAGTCTGTTAAAAATAATTGTCAATAATAATTAGATGCACATCCTCCCTGAACTCTGTTGGAAAAGTGGCCTTGAGAACTCAGAATGTTCTCTTTATCAGACCAGTAGCTTAAGCGGAAATACATAAATAGATACAAACATACATACATAGACTGCTAAAAGCAACCCTTCCTTTTTGCTTTGCCGGGTAAAAATTCATACCTTCATTACTAAAATATCCCCAAATTAAGGTTAATATAAAAGCAATGCTTCCAAATTTTGATGCGCATTGCTATTAAAAGGGGAGCGGGTGTGAATTCGATGAGATTATTCAATGAATTTTGCACCAAACGGGTCTTCATTATCCGCGTCTCAACTTGGCTGATAACTCAATCTGCGTGGTTATTTATAAGGATTGGAGTTTTGGGGATTTTACGTAGTTTATCTATCTTTTATCTTCCTTAAATTTATTTAGTTTCAATTTCTTTCGAGCGGGAGGGTTATTCCGTTAGTTAGCAGATTGTATCTACGAAACCGTAGCACGGCGTGATTTAATGTTTCGAAACCAAAAAATAAAATGTTAGCGCTAAAGATTTCTTTGATGCTTTTCTAGTTTTGAAGATTCTTTTATAGGTAAGCACAGTTTATTTATTATTATTGCACAACCAATAATAGTTGAATCAGTATTTAAAGTATAATTAATTATTTTTTACTAGATGATGCCCGTGACTTCGTCCGCGTGGATTGTCCGCGTTTTATTCCCGCGGGAGCTCTTCAATTTTCCGGGATAAAAAGTAGCCTATGTCCTTCCCCGGGATGTAATTTTATCAAAATCGGTTGAGTATTTATTCCTTGAAAGCGTAGCAGACAGACAGACAGACGGACGGACAGACAGACAGACACACTTTCACATTTCTAACATTAGTATGGAAGTATGGATATGGATTAATAAATAGTTTTTTTTTATTGTGTTCGGAAAACTTACAGCTACGAGTACATACAATTTACATAAGATTTAAATAGCTCACATGGGTGGAAAAAGTAAAAAATAAAATATGCTGCTTAAGAAGTCATTAAAAAGATGAGTGAATAAAAAGAGAAGAACAAGAGTATACTAATATTTGGGGCAATTTAGAAATTATTAATTAGATTTAGATTAACCACTTCAACCGTACTCAGGCTGAGTCAAAGAATTCACTAGCTATAGAGTCCCATGGAGTCCCATGGATTCGCATGGAGGTGGCCGTGGTGGAAAAGAGATTTAGCGTGGTATTCTTGTTTCCCAGCTTGTTGAACGATAAAGAAGATCTTGGCAATGACGACGAAGCCATAGTGCGATGGAAACAGCCTAGAACAAAGTCCTTTTTCCCTTGCATTGGAAGAAATTTACCATTACCTATTCTGTGCTAATACCGCAATGACCCGCTTTATTTGTCAAACAGTAAATTTTCTATATTGTTAAGCCGGTCCACTTTCGTGAGCAAGATCTGATAGTGTGAGACGGGCTTAGAGACTCCGTACACTTATACGTTTATATTATCAGACGTGTCACTTGATTTGCATTTATGTATCACATTATAATATTGACAACTGAAATTGGTCATTCATATTAACCCTGGTTTATCATTTTTTATAATCACACACAATCAGATCTGAGACCTCAGCTGCTATCTTGTAAAGTGTAAGCTATATAATTAGCTAATATATTATCATTTTTGATAGACAAGCAAACTTTGCAATTTGTCAAGTCTTTATTATTTAACTTTAAATCTTAGTGTAGGTGTTTAAACTAGCTAAAACAAAGATGTAGTGGTCACAAATATTAATTTTAAGCCAACCAAACATTTGCGTCTTTTCTATATTATGATTTTTGCGAAAAACCCAAACTCAATCAATAAGTTTTTATATTAAAAAATCATCTAAATGTTAGAGTATAAAGTCAATCACGAACTAATTTTTACTCCTAAAATAACGGTACAATTGACCTATTAAGTGTGGTTAGACCCCAATACTAGCTCGCTTTGAATTTCAAATGCACAAACGCATGTTTCACGCTTATCTGAATCTACATTGTACAAATTGCTGTGAACTTAATAACTTTTGTGTGTCACCTTTACACTTTAATCTACATATTACCATCTTTTGTCGATTTATTTGCTATTACCATAATATAATACTGAAATTATGATACAGATAAAGTACATATTGTTAGCAATATTACTGTTTGTCATTATATCTCATGAAACAGAAAACAAGTATACTTAACATCTGTCAATTTGACTCGTTTCATGTCATTCAATTTAATCGGCGGATACGGACGCCATATTGAAATTGGTTAGTATAAATGCGAGTGTTTTGACGATGGTAATTCAGTCTCCTGCCGGCAGACTCAGCCTAATTACATTAAATCTCTCGTGGAACCTCTACACGTTTAACCATTTACTCGTGCAAGTTCCAAATGAGAGTACAAATATATTAAAAGTGTCTCATAAATACCTACTTTTGGATTGTCTCTTACAGTACACCTATTATGTAAAGTATGCCAGCGAACAAGTTATGATGATCTCCCTAGCGCAGTGTTGAGCGAGGTCCCAGGTTGGATTCCCGGCAGGGTCAATTTGGAAATTTATATTTTCTGAATGTTCCCTAGTCTGGCCTGGTGAGAGGCTTCAGCCGTGGTTAGCTACCACCCCACCGGGGGTATTTTTTAAATTTATTTTCGAACTCCATAATTTTCCGGGATTCCAGACACACTTTCGCACTTACTTAAAATAATTAGTATGGATTACGTATGATTATGGATAATAACTTAAAGCCTATTAAATAGCATATTATACAACTGGTGTACGTAAATTAATACGCTTAAACGCAAAATGCATAAATTTTCATAGCGTACGATAAATTTAATACCGCGTAGCAATGTAAATTATTTCAATAACGATATTTATTATTCAATGCCTATAAATTTGCTTTGTTAATGTTCACTAGTATGGATTAGCGTACAAAGGCTTAAATGACCAAAAAAAAATAACATTAATAATTACTATCTTTTTTCCTTACTATAGAGTTCCATTACAATATTATAATGGCAACTTTATTGTCTACTACCATGTAGCCTTTGGGCTAATAAGTAATATAAATTTTGCTTAAACTTCTACTTAGATTATCGTTGTGATTAAGAAATGTAGCATTCATTTATGTTATACCACAGGTTATACTCGTACGTAGGTCCCAGGTTCTCCTTTACCTATAAGCATTTAATTTATGTTTCTAAATCCAAGTCCTAAATTCTGATGCTGCGGCTACTGCCCAAACAGTATCCCAACAGTAACTTGGGGACCCTGTTTTTTTAAAATAATTGTTATAATGCACAAAACTCCGAATAATGGTGCGTGCAAAAATCAATCGAAAGAAACGAAAATACGCTCAAAAATCACGTTTCTTGTATTGGGCTCCCCCTTATTTATCTTATGTTAGTTTATTCTTTTTCTTATTATAGCGGTAAAAGAACACACTCTGTGAAAATTTCAATTGTCTACTTGTTATGGTTCATGAGACAGCCCTACCCTGAAAAGCGATGTTAGTCTAATGGTCAAGGCGCCGCTGCCTTGACCATTAGACTAACATCGCTTTTCAGGGTAGGGCTGTCTCATGAACCATAACAAGTAGACAATTGAAATTTTCACAGAGTGTGTTCTTTTACCGCTATAATAAGAAAAAGAATAAACTAACATAAGATAAATAAGGGGGAGCCCAATACAAGAAACGTGATTTTTGAGCGTATTTTCGTTTCTTTCGTTTCTTTTACGAAAGTATTTGAGTACATCTGCACGATCTTAAATCTTGCACGATGGCACGGAACCCTTTGTGTGTGAGTCCGACTTGCACTTGGCTGGTTTTTATCATCACTATGGTGGTATCATCACTAACATGTTAATAGTCGTTAAAGCCCGCCAACCCACATTGGAGCAGCGTGGTGGGTCTAAGCTCTAATTTGCTCTCTCCTATGAGAGTGAAGGCCTGTGCCTAGCTGTGGGATATTAATGGGTTTAGTGGTGGTTTTTATTATACGACGTCATCTACCAATAATCCTATTGATCTGCTACATGTCCTGCACGCCGCTCTCTTGGGGCTTGATTTAGTAAAAGTTGCAATTACGTATCGTCACCTATGGGACGGCAAAAAGGGGATCCCACATTAATTACATTAACGACAAATTACAAATTCAACGATCAATCCGAATTTTCATTATCACTGCGGAATGAATCGCTTAATCCCAGTAATTACTGGTAATTACCAGTCAACTGCAGAGTGAGGGATTTCTTTATGTAATTAACTCAAATCGCGTCGTATTATTGACCCTTAATTACTTTTTCATTCAAATGGCTCAGGGAGTAATTGTATGAACTGAACTGGCAATTTAGGCTCTTGTTCTGTGATGAAGTTGTGCATTGCTTCGTTAATCGAATTGTTTTATCGGACAGTTTTGTTTAAATAAGATCATTTTTAACTTTAATATGACTATGTGGTAAAGATTGCCTGTGAGGGAGCAATTTCGCGTAGCCTCTGCAATTTACATGCCCGAAATATAAGATTACTTAATGAGCTTTTCTTTGATTTTCCGGAATAAAATATCCTCCTCCGGGTTGCAAGTTTTTCTGTATCAAAATAGAGAGATAGTCCCAATTGAATTTTAAATATTACATAACATGTAGTATGGGTTATAAACAGTTTTAAACTTCAACAGAATAGTAAAAAACATATCTTAAAAATCCTGTTTAATATTATGAATTACTAGCTGATGCCCGCGACTTCGTCCGCGTGGTTTAAGTTTTTTGTTATTCCCGCGGGAACTCCTTAATTTTCCGGGATAAAAAGTAGCTTATGTCACTCTCCAGGTCCTCAACTATACCCATGCCAAAAATCACGTCATTCCGTTGCTCCGTTGCGGCGTGATTGAAGGACAAACCAACAAACCAACAAACCAACATACCAACAAACCAACAAACAAAGTGACTTTCGCATTTATAATATTAGTATGAAGTATGATGATTGTAAAAGTATGTATTCCCAAAAATTAAAGACACACATTTTAAATTAATTTTTAACGGTATCTATTTTTTGTTACAGATAAACAAACATGGAGCGGACTCTGGTGAGGTTGATGTACATCTATATTATATTTACACTAGTAAACGAAATGTCGATAGCAGTCCAAGCCAAGGACAATACAAAGAGACGTACCAAAGAGAAATCGGGCGGCTTTCAAAAGAATATTTGCGATATCACAGATCGCGATTCAAAAGTGCACTGCTATTGTGAGAATACGAGAGAGCCCAGAAATGCGACAAAGGCGGAATGCTGGGTATTCAACGGCGGTATACCTCGCGACGACCTCATCTGGCAAAGTTTCGCATCACAGCCAACTTTGCAAACTTTGTCTTTCAACGTCCGCGTCGATGGCGCACTGGGCTACGTGCCCACCAAAGCGCTCCAGTACTTACAGAGACTTAGATCTATAAACATCAAGTATGGCAATATTGTTGATGTTAGCACTTACGCGTTCGCCAACTTAACCAATCTGAAAGAGATATCACTATCGCAGAACCAAGTTGAAATCCTGCAACAGTACGCCTTTGCGCATCTACCCAATCTGACAGTGGTAAACTTGGAAGAGAACATGATTCTAGAGATCGGAAGAGACTCGTTCTTTGACGTCCCGAAACTGCAAAAACTAGTGCTCGGCAAAAATAATATTTCATCAATAGCCAACGGAGCATTCCAACACGCGTTCAATCTGTTAGAGTTGGAACTGAACAAGAATAACATATTCCATTTGAATAGACACACGTTTGATGGATTGGCCAATTTACGAAGATTGGACCTCAGAAAAAACCGCATATACAATTTGACTGAGTTCACTTTCGCCGAATTATGGAACTTGCAAGAGCTTTTGCTGGGGAAGAACGATTTAAAATATATATCAGAGAGGGCGTTTGATGGGTTATCCCAACTCCGAAAGTTGTCCCTCGATGATAATAAGCTGGCGTCGCTTCCCTCCGGTTTGTTCGAGGGCGTGAGGGGTCTCAGTTCCCTAGACCTGCGTTCGAACGAGCTCCACGCCTTAACTTTTGACAACATCAAGCCCATATTGGATAATTTGAAGCCTTCAGGCAGCAATTTACTCTTGGAAGGTAATTTAATGAATATTTAATACTCCCTCCCAACGTTCGTACGTGTATGATAAACCGAAAACATTTTGAATCCGTAACGAGGAGAAATAGGCGTTCAGTGTAACTTTGATACACTTTGCAGTTTATTCGGTTATGATTCCGCTGGGTTTTAACTTGCGCAGAACTATCTTCGCGATTACCGTGCTTGGCGTCCGCGTGTTAGTTTGTTGGCGCGAAATGTTCGCCGCCACTTGAACTAGTCTTTGTAATGGAGACAAATCCCGCAGCTTATATGGTAATGACTTTGTTATGCATGCAGCAAACAGGCATACCGGGGTGGTTTATGCGGAATAATTTGCGGGAATGCAGAATATCTTCTCGATGCAAGAATAACATATTATTTCAAGATTTTCTTAATAAAGTTAAGATTTGCAAAGTAAACTCTGAAGTAGCTTTATTCGATAGCCATTTGAATTTCACTCTATCAAAGTTTAGGGGGTATACTACCATAGCCTAGAGCCGTATTAATATTGTTGACATAAGTGTTTTAGAATAATTATAATCCTTATTTTAAGAGACGTCAAGGTACGTAGCACAAAACTGTCATTTTTAAATAATACTGCTTTTAGTTATTGTAGTAGCCCCCGGCTATAATAAGTAGGTGCATTCCACTATGTATTGTTAAGTGAGCATAGAAAATGCAATAACTCCATTGCACCGTATAACCTGTCGTGGGTGATATTCAGTCGTTTATATTGAAGTCATAAATATAAACCGGTTCCATTCACATTACTGAAAGGTTATGCCTGACTATCCATCCGGCATTTTTATGTAGTTTGCATTACGTCGTAATGCATAAAAAGAAGAACCCAGACGGGTTCAAAACTAGTCGGGCATACTTCGACAAAAACCTCGTTGAACTAGTTTATATTATTCACTAGCTGATGCCCGCGACTTCGGCCGCGTGGAATAAGTTTTTTTTTAATTCCCACGGGAACTCCTACATTTTCCAGGATAAAAAGTAGCCTAGTATGTCACTCTCCAGGTCCTCAACTATACCCATGCCATAAATCATGTCGATCCGTTGCTCCGTTGCAGCGGGATTGAAGGACAAACCAACAAACAAATACACTTTCGCATTCATAATAATAAGTATGATGTAGGATATTTAAAAAAAAAGTGTGTGTGTGTGCAGTTCACACACGGCAAAAGTGAAACCACAGAATAGGTAGTGTCAGAAAAGTATCCTAGTAGTAATACGAGAGAATAAGATGAATATAACTATCTCATCATCTGGCAGGCTAAATTTCATTTATAAATTTGTTTGTCTCTTTTTGGTGTCGCTTTTTCGTTTCGTTTCATCGAATTTTTTAATCACAACGATTCCAAAGAAGTTATATTTCAAAAAGTGCTAATATTTAAATTTTCCTGTTCACAGAAAACAATTTCGTTTGCGACTGTAGACTGAAATGGATGCATTCACTACGAAATGAAACGAAAAGTCAAAACACGAAAGACTCCTTGGAAGGTGTCACCTGCAAAATGGATCCACCGATAGTCAGCTCGGCATACAACAAAATACCAGAAGAAAATGCAAACATTAACCATGATAACCTTTATAGTGGGAATGCAGTAGAAACGTTTACAAAAACTAATGCAACAGATAAGAAATCCGATGAATACAAAGATGCACCTAACGATATCAGTGCAAAGAAAGGTGTTAAGAGAAATGTGCTTAAGATACCACCAGAAACATTACCTTGTCCCGTAGAAACAAGAAAGACTACAGAACTACCACATTTTATAGTTGATCCAGTTATTCCAATTCAGAATGAAATGAAGACCTTCAGGTATCAAGAGATGAATGCAGCTGGAAAAATTACACTGGTCCCAAGTCTGATATTATGGAGTTTTTGCTTTGTGTTCTTCTTCACTTAAGTGTTGTTAGATTTACGAATCTAGTAATTATTGTAAGTGAGATACAGACTATTATACATTTTAATGCTAAAAATTGTAAACGCAATTAAAATTTTAGTGAAAACATGGAAATAAATCGAATCCGTAATTAGTATTGACAGGAATGTTAATTGCAATTGTAAGCTGAAAGTTATTAACGGATCGTACGTAAACATTATAATAATGCCAGTGGCGTTGATTAAAATTGTAGAGATGATACTGCAGCAGGTTGGAGAAAATTATTTATTTATTTAAATAGTTTGTTTTTAAATGTTACCTACATTTTAATTTCCTATAAAATAAGTTTATTTTTATTTGAATTGTGAAACTAACACAGTGTTATCATACTGAAATTAAAAAATGTGACAGTGTCGGTTTTTTATCTGAAAGTGAACTACACTCAATTTGTATTTATTTTATTCTGATTAAATTATTGCTTTATATTTTTAAATGTTTAAGAATATTTTAAATTTAATTTTAAGTTTACATGAAAATTGTGAAACAGGGATTTAATTTTATTTCTAATAAATTTTATATGCAAAAATATTTAAATGAATTGAAATTGTGTTTACGATTAGTATAGTTTATAAGATTTTAAGATAAATTTAAATGAGCACACAAAACTTTTAATATTAATAAATGTAATATATTCACCATAAAATGAATGTTGTATATGATTAAATATGTTATAATTAGTAAGTACCAGTTTAAATTAATTAATTATATTTGAAGGGCAAATAATATTATATTTAATTGTGACTCATAATAAATTCTAACTAGTTAATGTGCAGTTTTTAAATCAAAATATTACCCATATACATACTTTATTTAATTCATTTTAGTAGGTTTATATTTTCGAGTTATAATCTTGAATTAAGATTTTATTAGACATATTTTTTATTCTTAATTCATAGAAAGAATTGTAAATAAATATAGCTTACAATGATGATGTAAAGAAACTATGCTATCATAATTTAATAGACTGTAAAACTTTTGTATTATTAATAAATATAACAGAATAAACAAATGTTAGGTAAATCTGAAATATGAAAAGAAATTAGGCCTGGGCATAAGTAGCATTAAGTATTCTGTGCTATCGGCCGAATACTGAAACAATATAGCTTCAAATGCTTTAAGGCTATTTGTGACATTTGTTTTTTTGTAGAAAATGTCAAAAATCAGTCTAATTTCAGTATCCGGCAGCAATTACATAAAATTTACATGGAGTAATTGTATCCCTTAAAGGGCTTATTAGCATAGGTTGAAAATACATTTAAAAAAAATTAATTAATACCATTTTGTCAAACTTGATATCACCTTATTTAACTTATTCGTAGACAAAGAGAAATTTAAGTATCATTACAATTCGACCCCTAGCACCAAACTTAATGTGGTTATTTACATTCATCGAGCGTACGTATTGCTTTGAAGCGGTTCTGGCAATTATGCTGTGAATTCTGGTAGATTCTAGCGAAATGTGATACGAAGTGGAAAACTTGGTACTGAATCTTTGAGGTCTTCACAAGAATTGGTCAAAGCGACTGACTCCAGAGACCTTTTAGTTTTAGTTAGTTAGATTTTGTCAGAAAATCGTGATAACTAATTGAGAGCTTATAATGTACTAGATGATGCCCGCGACTTCGTCCGCGTGGGTTAAGGATCTTTGATTCCCGTAGGAACTCTTTAATTTTCCGGGATAAAAAGTAGCCTATGGCCTTCCCCTGGATACAAACAATCCCTTAACCAAATCTTTTTATCAAAATCGGTTGAAGAGATATTTTTTTTATTCCCGCAAGAACTCTTCAATTATCCAGGATAAAACGTAGCTTATGTCCTTCCCCGGCATACAACCTATCCCTGTACCAAATTAGATCAAAATAGGTTAACAGATGGGCCGTGAAAGCGTAGCAGACAGACAGTCACGTTTTCGCATCTATAATAATATTAGTATGGATGATCTTGAGCGTCTTTGTCAAATGGCTCATTTGAACTGTGTAAGGAGTTCATAATACTCATAATAATATTCATTTATCGTTCAGTAATATTATGATTCCAAAGCACGATGTTTTTGCGGTGCCAAATAGAATATTGTATGCTGCTTTAGTGTTTCGATTTTAATGCTTACCGCGTGATTTTTTGCTGGTTCTTCTTAGAAGGAATGGAATTCCAAACTAGCAGCGGTAGATTCAGTCCTATACGATCAGAAGCACTTGTATAAGTTTATTTGAATAAAAAACATTTGGGTTTGAGTTTAACAAACATAAATTAACCTAAAAGATATGCAACGCTTACATTTTTTTGTTAACTTTGCTATGGGCAAAATTTTGAAGGTTTAGCCAATAGCAAAACAGTGTCAGCCAATCGGAAGGATTGCAATTATCGCATTAATTGTATCAAAGTCTGGTGCTAGGGGACCAGCCACCTATCCAGTAAGCTGTCTCCGAAATATAAATAGGTACCAGTACATAGCATTTGGGTTTTAGCCTACACTATGAATTATAGTCACTTATTAATATTATATTAAGTTCTATATTATTAACAGTCACAGCACAGTAATAATTATATTATCATGGTTAATAAAAATCATTATTGTTTAGTAATGATGTTTTAGGTACTTAAATTAAATGTTTAATTCTGATTTAATAAACGTGTCATTGTAAATATCATTTTGAGGGGGTGTTTTGTATGAATAAAATTAATGGTGTAATTTTTTTAACCTGTTTTTGTTTTATTTTAAATCGTAACAAATTTAGTAAAGAGTTTCTTTGACTACGATTTGTGTAAGCTCTGAGCAAGAAAAATAAAAATTACTAAATTAATAATTACTATATAAATTCAGCAAAATCGATTTGGCTGCGAAACATCAAGTTAGTAAAGATTATTTCTCTTATATTAGCCCCATATTTGTGGGCACTGTTGGAAATGAATACTGGTCCTCTTGTTTTAAAGTTAAGGAAAGGAAATCTGTAAATTTATTTACTCAGTGAAAAATTAGAAGATCCCGTGTCATCGTACATCAGAAAGCAATATCGCCGAATTTCATCAAGATCGGTTCAGTTTTTCAGCGATCAAAAAGCTTATGAAGTCCGAATACATATTTTATCAAAAGATAAAATGAAATTGGGTTTTTATTTATAAAATAAGCTGGCAACGGATAAGAGAGTGGGTATATAAAACGATCAACTGCTACAGCCAGCAAATAAATAATCTAAATCCCTATGTCTCCCTTTAGCCCCCATAATGCGTTCCGAAAATCACTACGATCACATCCCAAATCTATCTCATCCTCGTTTTGAAGTGAGAAATAAGCCGCACAATAAATCCGTCGAAGCCTTCGTGGATTATAGATAGTTAATCTCTTCTTAAGATTCAGGTTTGTATTTTGGTAAGAAAATGGTAAAAAGTAGGGTGGCTTCGGCGATGGCTAGTTACCTACTAACCATCCTACAGGTAGAGATGTACCGCCGAGCGATTTAGCTACAGTACGATGCTATGTAAAACCGGATTAAGGGTATGGCTCTAATATAACCAACACACTAACATAGCCCGCTACAATCTTAGACTGCATCAATACTGACCACCAGATGAGATTGCAGACTTGTAGTGGAATAAAATAAAGTTAGTACCGTCTTCAAGGAAATACTGTTGTATTCAACATAAAATAATGTTATTATTAGTACAATTAATATAAATTTTATGAACGTACGCGTTCGTACGTGTAAGTGTTCGGTCAAACGAGAACTTGGCACACACCATTGGGAACATAATCTCAATGGTGTGTGCCAAGTCTGCCAATCTGCACTTGTTCAGCGTGGTGGACCATGTACAAAGCTTTCTCATTCTTATAACAGACTTGTGCACAGCAGTGGCTGAAATGAACAAGACATATTATTTAACGCTGATATATATTGAATAAGAAATCAAACTAAATTTCAGAAAGCTGAAATGACAATAATCATCCGAAAAGTTTTCGCATAGTAATAATAATATGCCCATAGCTTAGCTTTGGGTGGCGAATTACCCCAAGTACTCCATAACGTACAAATAGGGGTGCTAGGGTTAATAAGATATCTTCAATTGCACCCTAACACTTATCCTCGACTTTTAAGATTTAATAATCCCCTTTAAGTCACATAAAGTAGGCAAATAAGTTTATCAAAAGGTTGCAAAGGGTCGCAAGTGATTTGGATGCATTACTTGAGTAAATGGGGTATGAAATTGAATGTAATTTGATGGGGTTTTAAGGCGAAATTAAAATATCAGAACCAGATGGTACTTGTAACCCTCACTAGAATTTTAATCTGTATTACGAGTCTGCATCTAATGTAGAGTCAAAAAAAGACGTAAATGATAAAGCACACAAGAGTACGTAAAATGAAGAGATTCAAGTGTTGATATCAATTCTTAATTTCATATTCAATCAATCAATTAATGTTTTATTCAATTTAGGTAGATAAACTACACTTATTGACGTCCACTTATTTATAAAATATAATGGTGATAATCAGTAACGGTATCTTAAAACTAAATCTACGAGGGTTCCAAACGCGCCCTGGTCTGAGAAGAGCCCACAACAAACTCATCAAGCATAACTAAGGAACTATCTGAGTCGTTAGTGCAAATTATTGCCAAGCTTCCTTGTCATTTAAGTAATCCTTTACATGGTAATAAGATTTTTTAATGAGTGTACGTTTTACATTAACTTTGAACTTATTCAGAGACATCTTCAACATGTGTTCTGGGAGCTTATTGTAGAAGCGGACACTGTTTGCTACAAATGAATTGCTAGTTTATTTTTATTTCTAGTATTGACATTATGACAATCAATTGACTGACTATGACTATGATATTTATTATCCAGATTGTTTTAAAAATATTTCAACTTTGATAGATATTGCAGTAGTCCGTATCTTAATATTACATGACCCACGACTTCATCCGGCTCAATTAAGGTTGTAAGAATCCCGGTGAAACTGTTGGATTTACTGAAATAAAAGTAGTCTTTATAACCCTACTCTACTCACCACTTGAATATCGTAAGTGGGATTCGAACCTGTCTACGACGCAACTTTTTCTTCAACCAGGCTACGTTTCTACTTGGAAAAGTTCATTATATTCAACACTCACTAAAATAATAACAAACAGGTACTCTGTCTTTACCTTTAGCACAGATGGAGTTTAACACATTTTTGTCTGGTTAATTTTTTTTCAGGTTCTCCCGAAAAGAAATAGTTCTTTTCGGGAGGTAAAACTTACAAACAAGAAATTTCAAAAATCAAGTTCGTACCACTTGGAACACTCAAGAGAAAAGTTCGGTATCAGAAAGCGTCTTGAAACTTAAATTTCTTAAAGTTTAAAGCAATCTCCTAATGACACTTGAAAAGGACATGCATTTACATACTAAGCTGTAGTAAATAACAACTTCGACCTAAGTTGACAGTCCTTAGGGTCGTTAGGAAGAGTAATGGCGACCACTCTTGCTCGTTCAATCTGATTCGGAAACAAGGGAGCATACTTTGCAAATCGCTTTTTGAGAAGATGAATTTTAAAACTATTAAAATATCATAAAAATTGTTTCACTTCTCGGAAATATATTTGAAATGTTGTAAGCGAAGTTCAGTGGATTTTAAACTTTCATCATTTTAAGAATTTTTTAACCAACGTCAAAAAAGGAAGACTTAACAATTGGATACGAATCTATATTTTTTCACCGCATACGTCAGCACCACAGAAGCATCATACTAATATTACAGAAATGCGAAACTGTATAGGTTTGTTAATTTGTCCTTCAATTACGCCGCAACAGAGCAACGGATTGACGTGGTTCTTTACATGTACATAGTTGAGGACCTAGAAAGTGAAATAGGCTTATTTTTACCCTGGAAATTAAGGAGTTTCCGTGGGAATTCCAAAAACTTATTCCTTGCGGATGAAGGCGCGGGCCTCAGCTAGTTAGTCATATTTCTAAGCTCAGAACAGATTTGACTGAGAGTATTTATGCATCTATACTTACTTATACATAATAAATACATATCCATACTAATATTATAAATGCGAAAGTGTGTCTGTCTGTCTGTCTGCTACGCTTTCACTGCCCATCTGTTCAACCGATTTTGATGAAATTTGGTACAGGAATAGGTTGTATCCCGGAAAATTCAAAGGTTCCCGCGGGAATCGAAAGAATTTGGTCCACGCGGACGAAGTCGCGGGAATCATCTAGTACTTAATAAATGCAAAAGTTCGGATGGATGGATAGGTTATGGTGTGGCTGGATGGATGCTTTTTACTCAATCACGCCAGAACGGTTGAACAGATCTGGATGAAAATTGGCACCGAGATAGATTATATAGCCTGGAATAACACGTAGGCTACTTTTTAACGCGGAAAGTTCCTGCGGGAACCTAAAAACCTCAATCCATGCGGACGAAATCGCGGGCATCAGCTAGTTTGGTTATATAATATTTCGTTATTTACTAAGTGGTGTCGTATCACGCTGCGTCGCGTTGCTTCCGTCACTCAACTAGGACAACGGGTTAGAAAAAATAAGTTTTAAAAGAGTAAAGTCAAGAATAAAGCCATAAATTGATATTTCAAATACCAAAAGACTTTCCACAATAAAATATGAGATTACATGTAAGAATTTCTAACTGCAGACCGCGGACTCCAATATGAGGAGCGTAGAAAAATACGCTTCAATTATTTTCAATGAGAAAACGCCAAGCAATAAAATCTTACAGGGAAGGACTTCTATGAAACACATGTAATTACGAAATCGTGGAAAAAATGTAAACGACTATTAACAAATATCATCAATCAAATAAATATTATAAATGTGTAAGTTTAGATGGATGGGTGTATGGATGGATGTATGGATGGATGTATGGATGGATGTATGGATGGATGTATGGATGGATGTTTGTTACACAATCACTCCCCACCGGCTGAACGGATCTGGATGAAATTTGGCACGGAGATAGATTAGAGTCTAGAATAACACATAGGCTACTTTTTATCTCGGAAAACGAAAGAGTTCCCGCGGGAACCAATCCACGCGGAAGTAGTCGCGGGCATCAGCTAGTAGGTACTTAAATATTGACTACCAAACTATTTGAAAATTAAATGTTTAAAATGTTGTGAGTAATGTTCGTGTAATATCAGCTGTATCACCTGTTCTGTGCTATCTGAATCGAATCGAATTTATTAATTTGCAATCGCTCGGCCTCATGATATTCGCGATGATGTTGAGTTATGCACGAGTGACCATTATCGTGACTGTCTTTGTGACTATTTTATTGTTTGATCATAGTTTGAGCAATAAGCATGATGACTGATTTTGAAAAATGGTCAGATTATGATCGGAAGTATGTACTATTTCGAAAAAATATCTTATTTCAGCAGAAAAATAAGGTTTAGTAGATAAAATTGGCATTTGAAATTTAAATTTTAAAATTCACGCCAAAACGTTATTTCTGCGGTGTCATGGCGTCGTTTGTGACGTCACTATTGTTTTTACCAATGTACTCTGTGCAATGTGCAGTAAACAATAGTGTGATTGTCAAAGCTCGAAAACAAACAATTGTGACGTCATTCGCTTCTTGGTGTTTTATCCAATATGGCGGATTGCTGTATTTTATAGTTTTATTCAATCAAAATAAATAGCAATCTCACTCGAAATAGAAAAATAAATACGTATTTTATAATCCATGAATCCTATTTCATTAAATAAATTCATAATTTCATTTATTCTTGGTTACTGTCATCATGCCTATTATCATACACGTCGCGCAGTCCGGCTCAATGGCATCTCGTTCATTGATTTCAAAAACTATATTTTCTGAATTTAATACATCGACTGAGTCTTGCAACTGCTCGTACCGGAAGCAAACGAAATTTCTCTTATTTAGTTGTTAATTCAGATATTAATATTATAATCTTTATCCTGTTATTACTTCTGCGGACGTAAAAATAATTTCTATGATTTTTACGCGGCGGGTTGGCTTGGGAAATTCAGATATTTAAAATGGCGTTAAATCTTTTTTTTTATACAAAGTTTCGACATAGTTTTTAAACTTTGTGATACGAACCTAAATAAAGGTTCTTTTTGTAAGCAAGCTCTAATCACCTATGATGTCGTTTCGTTAGGCACTTTGTAAATTTGTTACTCGAACTATTTTAATGAAGCAACTGCTTATTACTAAAATAAGTAATAAAAGTTTCTCAAGCACCTGTTTGCTTTGGTGTCACCTGACAAGCCGCAGCGCAGCTCGGCTTCGTCGACTACGCACATGCAGCGCAGCTCAGTTTCGTCGACTGCGCACATGCAGCGCAGCTCAGCTTCGTCGCCTACGCAGATGTAGTCAACGCCAAACCGCTGCACCGCCGCGGCTGGGTCGCGGTGAGTAGGTACTCGGGCCAGCAGTTGAAATAAAACGGCACACTGACCTTAAGTACTTATTCAGGATAATGCGCAACGAATTGGGTTAGAACATAAAAAAGTTTCTCGAATTGCGTTAAATCATAAGAAGTTTATTTATATATCAACAAAATGAACACTTTTCTTGCAAATCGTACTTACTTACTCACTAATATTATTATAAAGCGAAAGTGTTTTTGTTTGTTGATTTTTTGGTTTTTTGATTTGTCCTTCAATCACGCCGCAGCGGAGCAACGGATCGACGTAATTTTAGCATGGGTTTAATAATTGACAACCTGGAGAGTGACAAAGGGTACTTTTTTATCCCGGAAAATTAAGGAGTTCACGCGGGAATCAGAAAAACTTAAACCACATGGAACCACAAAGTCACAGCTATCAGCAAGTAATCTATAAATAAATGCCTATATCGAATGTTATTCTATAATATCTAGAAATTGAGACGAGAAATTTCTAGAATTTCTCCCGGGCGAAAAAAATAGCAATAAAAAATAAAAAATCAAAATCAATTTTTTTTTATTCAAATAAACTTTTACACTTGTACTTTTGAATCGTCGAGTGAATCTACCACTGGTTCGGACTTATGGTATGGTATGACATCACACGTACCTACCTACGTCACACTTTCTTTTTTAATAAATCTAAGATCAACGACCTCAACTTACATAGACAAGCCCTGTCAAACGAAGAAAGTGGACTTATTTTATAAATGCCATCTAGTCTGAAAAGCGGGACAGCGCTATGGCGGGGACAAGAAGAGGCATAGCCAGGTGAGGGGTACGCCCTACAAGTCAGACGCCCAACTTTTTTCTATGAAAGGGCCGTCTAGTACCTACATATATATCGATGTCTAAGATACTCTAAGACCAGGATTTTTACCCTGCCTTCATCCAATAAGACGGAAGTGCTTAAATGAAACGATTATTAAGCTGGGATTATAAGACGGTAGATATAGCAAACGAAGGCAGTGATGCTGATGAGTCTCTGCTTTATGAACTAGAGATGAAATAATTTAAATAGCAAAGTATCGATAATAATAAATGCTTATTAGCTGATACCAACTTAATCTCCAATCTTAACTAACAGCCAAAACTTGAAGATCAAGCGATATGTATTATGTCCAAAGATAACTTGGTAATCTTGTTATTTGACAAATAATAACATTAGCTATAAATTAGTTTGGCTTGTAAAACGGCTGATTTTAATTACTAATCGCATCGTTGACAAGGTAATTATACTCTATTTCGTACAAAATTTATAAAAATACTAGATGATGCCCGTGACTTCGTCCGCGTGGATTAAGATTTTTTTTCCACGGGAACTCCTTAATTTTCCGGGATGAAACCCATATTCTTCCCCAGGATACAAGCTATCCCTGTACCAAATTTCATCAAAATCGATTGAAAAGATGGGCTGTGAAAGCGTAGCAGACAGACAGACACACTTTCGCATTTATAATATTAGTAAGTATGGATTTGAAAAATCATCACAATAGACGGACAGAAACACTTTCGCATTTATATTATTAGCATGGATTTTAGTATGACAGCTATTTTAAGATAAAAAGAGATGCCTATAAATTATCAGACTATAGGTAGTGGATAATAAAGCTGCTATTACATAGAAGTAATGATGAGTAATTCAATGTCTGTGCCTAGAATCTACGTTTTCAGAACCAAATATCGAGTAAAGACGCCATCAAGATCAAAGCGTCGTCGTTGGTATCTTAGGAGACACATCAACGAGTTTAGCGGAAATAATGAATATACGTGGTTGAAATTCGATTATCGACAATCGACAGGTCTCGACCCTATTGGAATGCTACGCCAAACGCCTGGCTGCAGACAAATTAATTTATAACTAAATTGAATCTTATGTGCATTGATTTATGAACGATTTTAGATTGCATTATGTATGGTTATTAAAATAAATGGACCTTGGTGACTAGTGAACTAGATTTATATCGAGTTAAATATTGGATTTATGCCATTGGTTTGTATTGGAAGATAATTTTGCGTTGCTTTGATTTTAGAATGAAAGAAATACTAATTAAACCCTTAGCCTCACAAACGTTGGTCGTAGTGACCAGTACACGATTTTTTATGAACAACTTTTACTTTGATGATACAAGTGATGCATCTGGAACACATTGTGTTTGATCCGCTTGTAGTTTTATTTGTCGCATATCAGTAGATTTTGCTGGTTAAAGGTCTAGCCCCTCTACAGAGGTTCTCTGTATGAAGTTGTATGGAACTGGGCCTACTTAAGCGACGCGGCACGGAGATGCACTGCGTGGCGTTGCCCTATATAAACTCATACAAATGCACGCCGCTTTTTATTTACCTTAAAATCGTTGATCCAAGTAAGTAACTATATGGATAACCGACTTTGACCTTTTCATTTATTACTTCGTTGCCGTTTAAATGCCGTCGGTCTCACTGATGACACTAATCATACTAATATTATAAATGCGAAAGTGTGTTTGTTTGTCCTTCAATCACGCCGCAACGAAGCCACAGATCGATGTGATTTTTGGCATGGGTATAGATATAAGGACCTGGAGAGTGACATATGCTACTTTTTATCCCGGAAAATTAAGGAGTTCCCGCGAGAATTAAAAATCTTTAACCCACGGACGAAGTCGCGGCCATCAGCTAGTATCGTCATAAAGTATGAGACCACCTCATACTTATCTTAATCTAAGCCTAGGGAGGATAACTCTCAGCAACTTGGAAGAAATAGGAATTCAGACAGAGCGTTAGTTAAATAAAAAACTTTTATACTATCTCTGATTACTACGCATTAATAACCTTTCATTTGGTCACGGAGACCGAAGTTGCAAGGTAAAGTACAACAAAAATGATAAAAGGCTGTTAAGGGTTATTTTAAGTAAGTATAACATGAAGATAACTCTCTATTTGTTCCACATAATGTAAATCTCCTTCTCATAAGAGCACTTGATTGAATTGTAATAAAGCTTACGCCCAAATCGATTAACATCAGTTAAACCGGGAGTATTGTCTTTCGTTTAATTAAGACGTAGACACGCTCGTCTCCAATAAAGGCGTATGTAGGTCTATCTGACACGTAGCAGGCCTTTGTGATGAATAAATCTATTCCTATATAGGTACCTTAATAAGGAGATTTAGGTCAAATTGGTAGACGTAGGGTTTAATTACGATGAGAGTTGAGTTTAAGTGAGGAAGTTTTTTCTGAGATTTTTGCATTAACGCAGCTGAGTAAGTTTTTCCGAGAGATTTTTGCTATAGTACAGCGCCCTTGACTGCAATCTCACCTGATGGTATGTGATGATGCAGTCTAAGATGTTAGCGGGTTAACCTATTAGGGGCATGACAGTTATATTAAACCCAGTTATAAATATTCGATTTATACACGGCATCGTACCGGAACGCTAAATCGCTTGGCGGCACGTTTTTGCCGGCAGGGTGGTAACTAGGCACAGCCGAACCAGGTCAGACCAGGGAAAATTCAGAAATTATAAATTCCCAAATTGAACCTGCCAGGGATCGAACCCTGGACCGCCGCACGTTGGGACAACAGCGCTCAACACTGCGCCACGGAGGTCATCAAAATATTGCGCTGGTTAAGAAACATTCATACAAGTTATTAACTATATCTAGTTAACTAACTCTAGCCTTTTTGATTCATGCCTCAGAGAGTTTGGAGACGCCGAGTTGAGATAAGGGGTATGAGTTTAATATAATATAACTGCCATACTCGTTCTAGCTTAGCTTACTATCTTATTCTGCATCATCATATACATCGTAGAGAGTAAGAGCTTATGCCGTCGGTCAATTTTAATAATACCTTTTGCTGATAATAATATACATTTTCATCCCACCATCTCGGAATGAGTATTTTTACTATTCGATATCTGAATGCAAAAGCCGTTATTATCCTCTTGAGGATAAAGTAAATTGAATTTAGAACATCGTGTGCACGTTAGTAAATATCACTCGTCTATGAAGTTTGTGAATTCAAAACATCATTAAAACCTATTTACTTCTACCTCTATGGTGCCGAATTTCCATACAACCGTTTTTAATTTGTTAAAAACTCACACTCGTAACCTTCTTGGTGTACTTTTTTAATTTGCTTTGATCATTTTCTTTCACGTCATGTCATTTCCTCGCTGAGGTGGGATGAAAAGTTACGTGTTGCACTCGAGTGAAAAGATTTTTCACCTCGTGCTCTTTTGATTCCCTCGCTGACGCTCAGGATTCTAATTTTTGAACTACCCGCTGCGCTCGTGATTCAATTTTAGAATCCTTCGCTTGCTCGGTCATCAAAATTGAGCACGCGGTTAAAAAACAACTTTTCACTCTTGTGTAACAAATAACTATTTTCGTTGAATCTAAAAGAGCAAATCCTCTCTCTTATAATCGTCCCTTAGTCAAGTTAGTAACGTGGAAGGATCTGGGAGTCCACCGCATTATTTAGTATCACAAAAACGCCTTGATAAATAAATAGAAAACCTCAGTAATAAAGAAACAGAACGATGCAGAGAGAGGAAAAGCTTCTTCTTCACGCTTTCTTTCCTGATGTTATTCTTTTTATTCATTATTTTTTCCTGATTTTTATTTTAGGATTGGACGTGCCTGGCTCGCGTGTTTTTTATTTCAAATAATTTTCTCAAACATTTTTTTTCTAGCCATAACGAGTGTTGGGTTTTTCTGACGAGAAATTCTCAGCACTAGCCGGGAGTTAGGAAATTGGCGGTGTTTCACCCCCGTGCCTCGGAGAGCACATAAAGCCGTCGGTCCTGCGCCTGATCTTTCTCCGGTCGTGTCGGATTTGCCGTCCCATCGGGCTATGAGAGTATAGGAACAGAGAGTGTTCTAGAGAAATTCGATTGGGAGCACATTATTATAATTAATATAACAGAAACTATATAACTAGCAGCCTGGGCAAAACTAGTTAATTCTTTGGCCGGTAACATATTTTATCCATGTCCATATAAAGATTAGTAGAGTTCCGTGTCTCATACTCGTAAGAAAGTTATCTCGTTATAGGATAATCCCCCACTAGCCGGTGTCCAGTTGCCTTATAAATAGAGATTATCGACCCCTCTGTATTTTACGACCGTCCCTTGCCTAATGGGGGTTAAAATAAAGTTTCCTTATTGTACTGCGTTCTGATTAAACTTGTAATGGTATATTCATACGCGAAGTTTGTTTTTGGGGGAAACTTTTTAATACTCTTACAAAAAGGGACGTTTCTTTTGCGGAAACTTCATTTTTTCTCATGTATGAGAAAAAGTTGATGGTGCTTGGTTCTGAGACACTGCAACATTTTGGCTTTTTCGTTTCTTCCGTGTCTCGGGGATCACGTCAAGCCGTTGGACTCGGTTATTATCAATAACATCAGCTGATAATAATCGATAGTAACCGAAGAGTTGAAATAGTACCTACTCTTAGACGAGTCGTATGCGGAAGGACCTGGAAACCCACCGCATTATTATCCCAGAAAACCCTTGCCATTATGTGATTAATGGAAAGAGGTCAAGTCCCTCAGCAATAAGGAATACGACGCAGAGAGAGAATAAATTAATAAATAAAATTGGTTGAAATTGTTGCCTCTGAAATCAAAAAAAGCAGACACATTTTCGCGATTATAATATAAATAGTATGGACAAATGGAATACGAAGGTCTACAGGTTGATTTTGCTGTCTGTTCAATAACTGAATAGCAAACATTTAATATTGAATTCACATTTAGTTTTGCATTTCCAATTGTGTGCGTCTGTTGTGTGTGTGTAAATACAATTAATATTTGAATCTAATTCGAAGCGGCAGTCATTGTTTTATTGGCTTGTTTACACAGAAACCATATTCGATGTTAGGATTGTTAAATAATAATTTGCATTTAAATTACCTGATAAACATACATTAATATACCAATTTTTATCAAAAAAATTCGTAAACGCCCTGCGATTACGTTTTGGTGGTAATTTAGAAGAAATGAAAATAATAAAAAACACGACTACCCTGCCATATAGAATTTCTTTCAAAAAAATTATAGCCAGTATCACTGGAGAGGATTCCGACGATACCCCATACATCCAAATCTGTTCAGGCATTTCGAAATTATGATAGAATAAAGAAACTCACATAGGTACATACATTCATGAATCCTGAAAACATTACAGTATTTGGAAAGTCGAAAAATCAGTCCTTATTTCTTAGCTATAATGTAAACAAACTCCGGTGCATTTTATTTTTCGAGGTCCAAGGGTTTTGGCTGGCTTGGGTCAGTGAGTGAGTGATTATATGAAGAACTCTCAAGCATGCGCAGATTTCCTCACGATGTTTTCCTTCACCGTTAAAGCAAGTACATATTTACATAGCTCTGAAAAGTTAGGATTGCGTGAACGGGAATCGTACCCCCGATCACCCGAAAAGGAAGCCGGGGGTCTTACCACTAGTCTATCACCGCTTTAAAAACCACTTTTTCAAGAAAACACCAAAAAGAGTTTTTCAGGGTTCATGTAAGTATGTCTTATGCGACTTTTTTATAATTTCTGACTGCTTAAACAGATTTGGATATAATATTATGGGGTAGCGTTAAAATCCATACATCATCTCGAGTGAAACCGGCTATAATTTTTGAAAAAAACTCAATATGTCGGCTGTGTGGTGCTTTTTTCAAAACAGCACCATACGCTAATGGATTCGTTATTTTTAGTTGTTTATGTTTACTCGTTTAACATTTTGTATTGATTAACTTTAGTGATAATTTGTTTCACAAGTTTCAAATACTTTCCTAACAAGGTGATAGCCCGACAATAATTATACCGAAGTTAACGAAACTAATCAATACAGTCGAGAAAGCCGTATAACTAACAAGTAACTTAGTTAGCGAAGTTTTATTATTTAACCCCATTCTAACTCATAAAGGAAAATTAATGTAACAAGTGGTCTAAAGACCACTTGTTACATTAATTAATAAGATATAAATATCTTACTAGCTAGTAACCGCGACTTCCTACATTTAGATTGTTTTAAATTTCCGTGGGAACTCTTTCAGTGTCTGAGATAAAAAGCACACTATATCCTATGCTGTATCCATATTATGTATAAAAGCATATTAATAGAATGACAAAGGTTTTGTCCATAGTTCACCACGCTGGTCGAGTGCGGATTGGCAGACTTCACACACCACTCTTATGAATATTTACTAGTTCCTCCGATGTTTTTCTCCGCCGTTAGGGTAAATCTTTTCTCACTTTTTGTAGGTTATCGCCGCTTTTAGTGTAATTCCGTTAGATGAACGATATGATTGTGAGTAAGCGTATAGCATTGCTGTTATAATAAAATGAATCAAAATCTATTGAGAAGGTATCCGAAGTAGGTACTAGTATGTTTTGATTGCGCTTCACTGCTAGTATTACACGCTCCCACCGCAGCTGTGACTTCTGAAAACTCTCATACTATGCGACTTTTATTTTTAACGACATTATATTCTTTTATATTATTTTATTTATATTCTTAGTATGACTTGATAATATTATAAATGCGAAAGTGTGTTTGTTTGAAGGTTTGTTGGTTTGTTGGTATGTCCTTCAATCACGCCGCAACGGAGCAACGGATGGACGTGATTTTTGGCATGGGTATAGTTAAGGACCTGGAGAGTGACATAAGCAACTTATCCCGGAAAATTAAGGAATTCCCGCGGGAATCAAAAAACTTAAACTATGCGGACGGAGTTGCGGGCATCAGCTAGTCATGTAATAAATATCGTTTTAATATTATTATTATTTAGTCATTTGTTAGTAAGTAAAACGTATTATTACACACACAGATAATTAATAGAACAATGTTAAACATGACAAAATTTACAACTTGTTACGGTGTGTAGGCGGCCTTATCGATACAATTGAAATTCTATATGAAATAACCCTATATGATACCCTTAACATCGAGAATTAGCCAGTAAATTAAGCGTATGTTCTTTACCTTAGACATCACTCATAAAATAAAATATTAAACCTTTGATTTTAAGAAAAGCTCTTTACCAAACATTGGCCATTTTTGGTTGTTTTCTTTTTTCGAAACTCAAATAGTGATCCCATCCTAAATGTTGTATTTAACGTTATCATTGAAGGTACTTATTAACAGTTTTAGATTGTTTTTCTTAATCAATGACCTTGCTTTTAATCCAAGTATATCACCTTCTAAGTGAGGCTTATCTCTGTTTTATTTCTGGCTCTTTCACTAGTTCTTAATATGGTTTTTCCAAACATTGCAATGTGCGTTACAGATCATGGAGTCTTCTTATTTAAGCCAAAGCGGCAATTATATAATGATATTTAGGTGTTAGAAAAGAAACCGTATCGTAACGCATAAACGCCACTCACCCCGATCGGTAAACTTAGCATACGAAGCAACGTATACATAATCAATGTATCGTTGCCACGATTAATTTAAAGGTCGTGCTAATGTGTGTCTTACTTCGTTTATGTGATTTCCCGTGCAATGTGTCTATTTATTTATTCATAGAAAAAGTGTAAAATAACTAGTAAGAGTATACATATCGTCTACCAAGATGTAAAGAGCTACGAAAATAGTTAGCAAATAAAATAACTTCTATTGAATATCATTTATATAATTTAATTCATCTTTCGGTTTGTCTTACCTCAACAAGAACACCGTGATCTTCGAATATCAAAGAGCGTCTTTACTTATGTCTTTGTTATTTCTCGAAACAGCATTATTACAGAATTATCGTAGAGCCTTCCAATATGAGCTGAATATACCCCAAGATGTCACTTTTTTTATGGAATTTTTCGTAAAAATTATAATATTAGAAACGATATCGTGTCGCAAGGTATAAACGTCACTCACCCCGCCTTGTGATACAAGCGGTTCTCGATACGAGGCAACGTTTGCACAATCGTGATTACGGGGCCGCGCCGCTGCGTGTCTCACTGCCTTTACGTGATCTTTACCGGAATCTATATGTAGGTGCTTTTGTTTACTTTTATTTTAATTTTAATATACCGATTACGTAAAATCATTTTATGGTCAATCCATACTAATATTATAAATGCGAAAGTGTGTCTGTCTGTCTGTCTGTGTGTCTGCTACGCTTTCACGGCCCATCCGTTTAACCGATTTTGATGAAGCTTGGTACAGGGATAGGTTGTATCCCGGGAAAGGACATAGGCAACTTTTTATCCCGGAAAATTCAAGAGTTTCTGCGGGAATAAAAAAAACTTAATCCCCGCGGACGAAGTCCCGGGAATCGTCTAGTATTAAAATAATAATGATAGAAGCGATGGTAGTATACCCCCAGCTGACTTCTGTTGTAATTCCCTATTATGATAAAATGCATACAGGTGACGATTAGGATATCAGATTGGCCGACACTCTGTCGCTATTATTAAAATAATGCTGTCTTAAAAATCTAATACGGAAAAATACCATAAATCCAGCTAATTATGATCCAGCAACGATATGTTGCATTTTTGTAATAGTCCCTCTGCAGTCAATATTGCGTTGACGTAAAATGATGGTGATTTGACCACATTAAAAGGAATTATTTCAGAGTGAAAACTTCAATAGGTGATCACGCGACCTCCCTGGCGCAGTGGTGAGTGCTGTTGTCTTTATGTGGGAGGTCCCGGGTTCGATCCCCGGCAGGATCAGGGCTTCGGCTGTGGTTAGTTACCGCCCTACCGGTAAAGACGTACCGCCAAGCAATTTATCGTAACGATACGATATCGTGCAGAAAACGATTTCTACACGAACTACGGGGTGGGTTTAATATATGGGTTGAATTTAACTGCCATATCCCTAACAGGTTTGCCCGCTGCCATCTTAATATCATCACTTACCATCAGGTGAGATCGCAGTCAAGTGCTAACTTGTAGTGGATAAAAAACGCTAATTAATTATTTATTAAACCTTATCTACAAATATAACAGTACTAAGATTGGACTTTAATTCATGCGGACAAAGTCACGAGAAGCTGGTTAGCTAGCTTAAATTAAAACTATCCTCTGTATCCTTTTTCCTTTAATCATTTATTTACTTATATTATTCATTATACTTTTTGTTGATTTTTGTCATAAAGAAAAATGAATAAATAGTTTTACAGAATAGCAAGACATAATTTTAAATAGGTACAATGCTTTTTAATAACCGTAATTATTAATTTTAATGCTTTAAAATGTAAAAAATGGTTCCAGTTATCACGATTTTATAATATTTTTATTTATTCATACTTTATACACTACAAAGGAAAGCCAGTTACCTTTTTCCAGGTTAGTTAATCCCTGGACAGCAATAGACTAACATTTAATGCGTTTATTTAAGTTAACCGGAACTTATATACAGACTAATTAGGTTTCAAGTCATAAGATATAGCGTTTAAAACAATTCAGCCCTTAACTTATTTAAATAACTAACCGAAGCTGTTATGATCAATATTATGCTATATTCACACTATTAATTGTCGTGTGTATTTTCTAGTATTTTAACTATTAATTGTGTTTTATTATACGTTCAAATAATCGAAGTTCAGCTCGTGAACTTATTATAAACTTAAACTTCAATTCTAAGTAAATCTTATTTTAAAATTACTATATCTACTAATAGTACGATATGAATAAGTGCAATTATATTCCATGCATTTATGCGCAGGTACGTCGTAGGTCTAAGTACTTTAATTTTCCTTTTTAACCTTGCGTGCCCCAACGGGGCATAGGTAAGAGTATTGCTATGCTTATGCTGGTCCAGTTGCACACTCATTGCAAAGGAAGATCAAAGCACACAACATGGAACTGATCTTTTGATGCACCTTTTGCAAGTATCGGGACAAATCAAGCTACTCAAATTCTCCTACGGATACCCTCATTACTGAATGAATTACGTAGGCAAACTCCGAGCCTCTTAGCTTTCAAACATGAAAAATCTTATAACTTGTACCACATCCTAAACGAGGAGAGACCAGTCATTAACTGTGTTACGGGATGGCGGAGAGAATCTTTTTTCTCGTTGCCGTGCTAGCCACTAAGCGAGTGTTGGTGTTTTCTTTTCAAAAAAGTTAATAGCCTGTTGCGTAACGACGTTTAATAAGTCTATTTTTCCTGTAATGCTAAGCCATTTTAATTTAATCTTTGCTTTAGTTTTTCATTTTGATATTGTGATGTCTATTTGAAAGTTTTTTGAGCGTTGCGTAGAGTTTCTTGTATAGTGTACGTCATGGTTTGTAATAAAAGCATAATTTAATATGAAAAATTCTTTTTAAACAACCGACTTAAAACTCCCGCGCCAACTTTACAACAACAAGCACACGCTATACAAAGTACTTATTTTATTGTTGATATTTTAAAAACCGCTTGACCGATTTCGATAAAATTTATATGGAACCACATGGAAAGTATGCCCTTTCAAATGTTCTGAGGTAACAAACAAAAAAAAATAAAAAAATACAGTCGAATTGAGAACCTCCTCCTTTTTTTGAAGTCGGTTGAAAAAGCTGTCAAAAGTACTTCTGAGTACGGGTCGCCTTTCAGAATGAGAAGGACTCAGGCCACTACGAGGCTAAGGTTCTATGACTTATATTACTCAACCGCGTACAAACATAAACAAATATTATTTGCCGATACGTGCCGCGCCGCTCCGTACGCTTCTAACCACTTTAGAGCTAAATCTTTAACGGTGAAATGAAATGCTTCACAACTCCGTCGAGTTCGATTATTTCTGCCTATATCAAGTGGTAAGCCCCGTCGAGGGGCCGGCGGCTCGAACCTCCAATAAACTAATTATTTGGGCGCTAATAACAACATGATAAACTATTAAATATGTAACCGATCGGCTATTGTGAAAGTTAATTTAATTTAAACAAGTAAAGTGGGGTGTAAAATATTTTGGTATTTTGTATGTAACAATCTGCACCCAAATTTATAGGAACTAAAGAAAATTGGGAATTAAAGGAAGAACTTTTGACTTACCAATGAAAATTTGATAAAGTTGACTGAAATCCTATATTGTGGTAATTGATAAGATGAAAGATAATGCCTTACCCCAAATTACCCCTACCTTAACGTCTTTTCTCTATCTCTCTGCGTCGTATTCCTCATTGCCGAGGGTCACTACCCCATTCCATTAATCACATTATGGCAGGGGTTTTCTTGGGATAATAATGCGGTAAGTTCCCAGGTCCTTCTTCATACCTAACCCACTTATTGGTTACTAAATGATGCCCACGACTTCTTCCACGTGCCTTAATTTTCCGAAATAAAACGCCTTTATATTTCCCCGGGATAAAAACTAAAAATATCATCAAAATCAGTTGAAAATATAGACTGTTAAAGCGCAGCAGACAGATAGACACACATGCATTTCACAATATTAGTTTGGAAATTCCTATACTGCTCAAATTATATTATCCGACGGGAACTTCACCTATAAGACTACAGCCGTCACCAATGCGCCATAGACGTATTAAAATGCTACCTACTAGAATAAAACTTACTGGGTTGCAAAAATTTAAATTACCCACTAAGACTTTTAAAAGAAAATGTGGACTTTGAAGAGACTTCCTAGCACAGCTTGCGCAGTAATAGCTATTCAACATAATTGCCATATTATATTTAAAAACATCTAACTGGATACGTTTAGTATCGTGAGGTTGTTAAAAGTTTAAAACGAGTGTTTGGTTGTGCTTGCAAACTTGAAAATGGAGTAGAGGATGTAGAAAAAAAATGTAATGTTAGTTTTAATTTAGATTTTATATTAAGTTTAAAAGTCATCATCATCATCATCACTACAGCCTATTAACGTCCCACTGCTGGGCACCGGTCTCCACTCTCATAGGAGAGCGGGAATTAGAGCTTAGACCCACCACGCTGCTCCAATGCGGGTTGGCGGGCTTTAACGACTACTATCATGTTAGTGATAATAACCGGGACCGACGGCTTAACTTACTCTCCGAGGCACGGGGGTGAAACACCGCTAACTTCCAACTCCGCACAACAACTGGCACTGAGAATTTCTTATTTGAAAAACCCAATACCTAACTTTTTATGCCCGACCGGGAGTCGAACCCAGGACTTCGTGATCCGCAGTCGACTATGCTAACCACTAGACCAACGAGGCAGTTTAAAAGTAATAAGTATTAAATAATAATTTTTTTTATAACTATTTAGTAGTTAAATAAGTAGGATTCTCAATTAAACAGACAGACTAATTTTCTTCCCGGTACTTCTCAGTAGATGTTTTCCGAACCGGTGCTAGAGTCAAAACATGACGTAACATAAGAGACACCTGTATGACCTACATGTTTTATATAAATTGAAATGAAAATTGAAATTGAAACTATTAATAAGGACTCTGTTGGCATTCAATAATATACTTATTAAATAATATATTGATGCATTATAAGTAAATAAATGATCCCGCTACTTTGCCTACGTAGTTATAATCTACAGTTTTTCATTCTAGGCTGAAACTTTTTAATTTTCTTAAATACGATAAAGGTTGTTCTAATAATAGACTTACTATAGAAGTTCTAATAGATGAATGCCATAGAGAGGCTAAATAAAAATACATTTTAGGAATATGAAGTTTATAGCTTATAATATTTGCATTCATAATGTATCCACTTTTGAAACTCAATGCATATATCTCGGATCTGCAAACGTTTTCCTTTCGCGGTAGAAAGTAGGTATTTTCAACTCAAGTATACTGTTTGCGCCTCGCAGACATACGACAATACTTTGTAATATTATAATTTTTTCTAGACAAACGCATCAAAACCGAAACCTCATAATATTGGATAGAAGTAGGCGTTATATTCTCATAGTATCATATACTTTCCATTAGGCATTATTAAAGTCAAGAAGAATTTTGCAAGAAGAAATAATGAGAGCAACAAAGACTCACACACGCACCACACACTGTCGTTCACAGTTCACACTTGGGTCTCTTAATAGTGATAAAACCGCACATCCAGTATATTATAAAATAAAAAAATTAATTTTAAAAGGACTCTAGAACATTACAATATTTTAATCTCGATAAGCCTCAAGGATCAGTCATAATCTCTGGCAATCGCTATAGGTATTATAGGTTGTAATAACGCGGTGGTACTTACGACAAAAATGGCACTTTAAAACATCAGTTGAACATGGCTTCAAAACATCGGTTTGAAGGTAATTTTTATATAAATTTACGATGGAATATTTCTTCCATCTGACAAAAATCGTAGTTACTCTAATATTGCAACTATAGTCCCACAAACTTATTGTGGCCAAAATTTGAACTAATTTTAATGCCTGTATAGTTATTGTTTTTATTTTCTTTTTCAAAGATACTAGCGACACTGTCACCGGGTCAGATACGTTGGTGGGACTTTGAAAAAGTTTGACTTCACTAAATAAAAGTGTCGTATGTCTGCAGTTCACACACTTATGTCAATGTAAATATTGAATAATACTCCTGACTTGAATGCATTTCGAATGCACTTCAAACTTCCGACTTTTAGATTAAAATGGAAGTAATTATGGATTCCGTTTGGATAAAATCTCTGCAGGTTCAACATTTCTGTATCGATATTCACCCTTATATTTTCACCTTACATTAACAACTGACTATTTACTGTGGGGTTATAGGTTTAACCCAACTTATTTTCCCAATAACAGGAGAAGCCCTCATATACCTAATATGAAGTATGGATAATAACATGGAGGTCCTTAGGGTGTAAGGGCCTACGGGGCTTTCATGCGACGAATCCATACTAATATTATAAATGCGAAAGATTGTCTGTATGTCTGTCTGCTGCGTTTTCACGGCCCATCACTCAACCGATTTTGATGAAATTTGGTATAGCGGTAGGTTACATCCCGGGGAGGACATAGACTTCGTCCGCGTGGATTAAGTTTTTTTTATTTCTGCGGGAACTCTTTAATTTTCCGGGATAAAAAGTATCTTCCCCGTCGTATAATCTATCCCTGTACCAAATTTCATCAAAATCGGTTGAACAGATGGGCCGTGAAAGCGTAGCAGATAAAAAGACACTTTAAAAATACAACTAAGTAGCAAGGTTCAATTGAACTATAGCAGTTACTATACTTACAAATCATAAAATATTCAAGCGTTATACCTCATACTAATATCCCCAAAAACTTCCAGCCAATTGAGAGTACTCTGCCCCAAAGAAGACCCACGTCACACGACATAAATAAGTAAATTAACCGGTCCATTTAAGGCCCTCGTGACCGCAACTTGGTCTTAAAACCGTGAGCCGTATTAGCGTGAGTGAATGAAAGTTTGAGGGCATCCATTTAATTTATTGCGCCGGGATCATGCCTTTATCGATGGGTAATATACCTTTTCTTCTTATAAATCTGGATGTGTATTATAGTCCACGTTTTCGTATCTTAGTATACGCACTACACAAATACGCATAGCTATACGTTTATAATAAACTAGCTGATGCCCGCGATTTCGTCTGCGTGGATTGAGGTTTTTTGGTTCCCGCGGGAACTTTAAAATTTTCCGGGATAAAAAGTAGCCAATCTCTACGCCAAATTTCATCCAGATCCGTTCCGCCGTACTGGCGTGATTGACTAACAAAATATCCATCCATCGAAACTTTCGCATTTATATTAGTGTGTGATGTGTGTGTGTGTGTGTGTGTGTAATATTGATGTGTTTCAAAGTTGAAAGACTTCGTGTGGAAAACAAAATTGTTTCAAAGACATAAGTTAACATTAAATCAAAATTACCCCAATCCCCTTACCAATTCAAATGGGAACGGCAAAAGGCAAGTGAACCGCAAATTTAGAGTGGCAATTGTTTTCGTGCCTTGGCAGCGGTCAAAGTGCCCCGTGATTTATATGTCCGCTTTCCAATTAGCCACTGCGAACGGTTTTATTTATCGCACTCTTTCCATTTTCTGCACTTTTGGGATAGAAGACCATTCTGATGATGCGACACGACTTATCGATTGCAGCACTCAAAATATGTTACTTACGTTGTTGTGCTACGATCGTAACGTTACGTTTTAGATAATATGTTATTTTAGATACTTAATTAACATTTCCACTAATCATTCCGAACCAGTGGTAGTTTCACTTGACGATTCAAAAGTACTTGTAACTTGATTCGAAAGTTTATTTAAATAAAAAACATTTGATTTGATTTGATTTATGTCAGTTTATGATACGCTACGCTTTGTAACGTACTTACGCTACATTAGTATGTTTAAGAGGTTTTAATTTATATGTCCACTTTCCAATAATTAGCCACTGAAAACGGTTTTATTTATCGCACTCTTTCCATTTTCTGCACTTTTGGGATAGAAGACCATTCTGATGATGCGACACGACTTATCGATTGCAGCATTCATTTTATGTTACGTTGATAAGCTACGATCAATTTAGTTTAGTTATGTTATGTTTTAGATACTATATTAAGAATACTGAATACTACCGCTTTGTCAGTTTACGATACGATACGCTGTGTAACGCTCAGGAAAATAAGGTAAAGTAAGGTTTTGATTTATAATATGTCCGTTTTATAATATTAGTATACCAAGAGAACAATACGTATTTATATTATATTTATATATTTTACCCAACTACGGAATGCACAGGGTTATGTGTTGATCAGTCTATATATTATGTATGTTAATAAGATGCCATAAACACATACGATTTTCCCTTGTATCGTGACTTATAAACAGTATTTCTCTTTTATCCGTAACTTGGTCACACGTTTTGCTCCATCCGTAACGTATGTGAGTTTTGATTTAGACTGAAATGCACTAAAACCCTCTTAGTCGGAAGCTGGTTAACTGAAATTTGATTAAAGATCTTAAATAAGCAGATTTATTACTGCTTTCAGTTAAAAGCTACTTTTCTTTCAACAGATTTATTAAATTTTTTGAATTTAAAATTATATTAAGAATTTCGCTTGACTGTGATGTCACTTGGTGTCACACTAATTTAGCGAAATCACACTTTGGACGAACAAGCCATGTCGTCTTGTGTACTATCATATTATCCAGATACTGTTAGAATGACAGTTAGTATTCTATCAGCTTATCTCGAGTGACTTTAATCATAAGAAGTAAATAGATAAAGGTATTTTTTTATTATTACCTTTTGTTATACCACCCTACCGGCAAAGACGTCAATACACAGACGTCCATACATACGACGGCATACCGCCAAGCAAAGCGCTCACGATGCCGTGTAGAAACAGATTAGGGGTATGGGTTTAATATAACTGTCGTTCCCCTAACAGGTTAGCCCGCTATCATCTTAGACTGCTTCATAGCTTATTATCAGGTAATATCGCAGACAAAGGTGACGTTGTAGCTGATAAAAAAAATAACAGGCTAAAATCTGCGTCTGTTAGCATAACAATAAATATAGCAGCAATCTGAAGGTGTGTCAGGTATTATATTACTGAATACCATCTGACTGCATTGGGTTCCATTGCGAGTATATCGCTCGGGGCGTTCCCGTCTTTGTTTGGAATTCATTAATTAATTCACTCGAAACTAATCTCCGGTATTCTTCATTAAAACTTTGGATCAGCTGGTAGTGAAATACTGAGGTTTATTTATCATTTTGGTAATATTTTTTTATCCTCTACAGGTTGGCCCTTGACTGCGATCTCAGTTAGTTGTAAGTCATTTTGCAGTCTTGGATGGCAGTTATATTAAACCCAAATCCCTAATTCGGACCCCTAGAGTGTTTTCGTTTATATTTGAAAGTCTTCGTTTCTTTCATCATGCTAATGATGATGATTTAGAAAAAGGGGTATTCCGGTAAGGAAGGTGGGTTCCGGTACGATGCCGTGTAGAAACCGAATAGGGGTATGGGTTTAATATAACTGCCATGCCCCTAACAGGTTAGCCCGCTACCATCTCAGGCTGCATCACCACAGGCTAACTTGTAGTGGATAAAAAAAAAAATTGCAAGATAAAACGCGACGACCAGGTAACGTTTAAGGAGTTCATATATGCTTTTTGACGTGCAGACATCTATGAACTCCTTAAACAGGTCGAATTATACGTTTGACAAACGATTACGATTTTCATAGACAATCCCCCGATTGTACAACGCTCGGCTGACACAATCGAACGTGATAAAAACAACCGACTTCAAACTCCCGCGCCAACTTTACATTTACTGTTGATATTATTTTAAAAACCGCTCGACCGATTTCGATAAAGTTTATATGAAACCACATGGGAAGTATGCTCTTTCAAATAAAAAAAGAATCATCCAAATCGGTCCACCCAGTCAAAAGTTCTGAGGTAACAAACATAAAAAAAAAAAAAAAATACAGTCGAATTGAGAACCTCCTCCTTTTTTTGAAGTCGGTTGAAAAAAAGTTAAACTCGGTCTTTCTCAGCTCACTCTCTAGTATCGACGAAAAGAGACACCGTAGCATGTTGCTGTTTATAATCATTGTTTTAGTTAATTTTGACCTTTTTGCATACTTCTAAGTAGGTAAGTTTTCGTAAAGCTGAAGCGAATCGACCGGTTCAATCGAGTTTTTAAATTCCTTAATTTCAATGCAACTGTAGCTGCTGCCATCACGCATTTTAGATTAAAGTTATTTCACCTTCCCAAAGCCAATATCGAGGGCGGGTCAGGTACTACATTAGAGGTATTACTTATAGTATGATGTCAATGCACACCGGTCCATTGTTCTTTCGTATATCGCCCGGGGCGTTTCAGCCTTTGTTTGGAATTCATTAATTCACTCACCTCGAACTAATCTCCAAAAATTTTTATTGGGAACAACCGCTCGCTTCGAAAATCGCGGTTAATGTTAGGTTTCTAGACTTATTATTGTAGAATAATTTTGGTTTAATATTTTAACTGCCAATACACCCCTTACAGATAAGCTCGCTACCACCTTAGACTACTTCATTGTTCTAGTGGTAAGCATGTTTGACTGCGGCCGAGGAGGTTCCGGGTTCGAGTCCCGGGTCGGTCCATAAAAAGTATTGGGTTTTTCTGACAGTAAATTCTCAGTACTAGCCCGGAGAAACGAAGTTGGCGGTGATACACCGCCGTGCCTCGGAGAGCACGTAAAGCCGTCAGTCCTGCGCTTGATCTCTCCCCGGTCGTGTCAGATTTTCCTTCCCATCGAGAACAGAGAGTGCACCTGTATATGAGCACACACGCTTGCTCACTATAATTAATATCTTATTTTAGAAACCTATTATTTGCTTGGTAGACATACTGAGTAATACCTGACTGTACTTTATATTGTTGTGTGTCTATTGTGATACAGTTGCCTAAACGTTATCAACTAAGTGCTCCAAACAAACAGCCAAAATAAACAATGCCCTTAATTGCCTCACAAGTTGTATACAATACCCAAAGACTAAATGTAAAAATAGGTACAACCATGTAAAAAAGGTAGCGGTGATAGCCTAGTAGTTGAGACACTCAACCTGCACGGGATCATGGGTTCGATCCCCGGGCACTCACCTCAACAGTTTTCGAAATTATGTGCATTTTAAGAAATTAATAACACTTGCTTCAAACGGTGAAGGAAAACATCGATGCACGCTCGAGAGTTTTTCATGATTTTCTCAAAGGTGTGTGAATACATCCAATCCGCACTTGGCCAGCGTGGTGGACTATAGCTAAACCCTTCCCATACCGAGAGGAGGCTCATGTTGGGTCACTACTGAGCATGCTCACTAGTGCCGGCTCACTAGCCGGCAATGGGTTGATAAGAGAGAAGAGAGAGTAACCACTTCAATGAATTGAAAAGTAAAATGGTGCACACCTTCACACATGCGCACTGTTTAACTACATTGTGTACATAATAATTAATCTTAAAAATAACTAGCCTGTCCAATAAGATTGATAACTATCCTCATAAGGATGTAATACGTTTATCGTCTATACTTATTATAGTCTGTGGCCGTACCTAACGTGAGTTTTACATTTAATTATATAACACTTATACATTTTCATTCCCCTTTGTTTTCAACGTTCCGCCATTTTTCAGCTTTTGTTGAATTTGGGAAAATTACCTGCTAAATTACCCGGAAATCTAAAAATTGCCACGCATTTGCCTTAATACCTGCGATTGTGACAAAATGATTAATCTATTTAGTATAGCCCGCGGGGGTTTTGAATTTGGAACGAAATAACAATAGGGCACGAGTAAATGTTTTTTTTTAATATAATGCCGGATTTAGGTAATGACTGCTTGTATTATGTTTGGAGAATTTCGTTGGCTTGGACATTTTGAGCTCTGAGCCCTCACAGTCAAAGTCAAAATTAACGTCAAAATAATTCTGACCCACCGATCAACTGAAAAACCAGTTGTATAGTCAGGAAAATTCCTCAACCTAGTATAAACTTGCCTTTACACAAGTTTAAGACAACCATTAAAAAATGCTCCTAAAAAAAGCTCATTATACTGTCGAAGATTATATTAATGATAAAGGCGCGTGAATTTGACTCGCTCCAGCAATGCTCAGGACTGCGGTTACTTATGTATCTGTATATGTTGTATGTATGTGTATGTAGATTATTGCAATTATTGCAAACATACCATATACTTTTTCAAAAGAGCAACCACCGAGTTTCTTGCTGGTTCTTCTCGGTAGGAACGGCATTCCGAACCAGTGGTAGATTCATTTGACAATTCATAAGCTCTTGTAAAAAGTATATTTAAATAAAAATCATTTGAATTTGAACGCTTTCGCAAAAATTTTACCCATGGCACAACTAGTTGAAAAGCTTTTTTATATTCACCGCCCCGCGGTAGCTTTTTTTTTTTTCTGGATGAGGAGGAAAAAATTCCTACGGACTTCTGCCTGCTGGCAGGGTGTGTCCGACTTGCACGGACTAAAATAACCCCCCCTGTCTGCGAGATCAGCACGGAACCGATTTACATTTCTTCATGCTGACCCTCAAGTTGTTCTCTCTCCTTTTTTTCTTGTTTTTCTCTTTCCTCTCTTCTCAGCATTATGGCCTTCAGCATCTTGCTGTATCTTTGCCACTCGTCCTCACTTGACAATATGCGACTGATTAGGGTTTGGGCATCCACACACTCGCTTGATCCTTGTGCTGCTAGTCTTAAGTCCGTGCAACCCGGACGTTCAAAAATCGCATGTCTAGGGGTGTCCTCGTCTCCACAAAAGTTGCAATTTTCGCTTGGCGCTTTCCCTATGGCAAACAGGTAGGTGTTAAACACCCCGTGGCCACTGAGTGCTCGTGTCAGCCAGCGGTCTACTTCCCCATGATTCCTCATGTGCCATGCTTTTAGGTCGGTGATCAATTTTCTGGTCCATGTCCCTTTGCCTGTTCCCGACCATTCCGTGGACCACTCCGTCAAGGTGCTCTCTCGCACTTGTACTAGCGTCTGTTCTTTGCTGCTAAAAAGCTTCGCCCGTTCGTTGACCAGTTTCGCTATAGGGACAAGTCCTGCAATCACTAGCACGGCTTCAGTGGAGATTGTTCGGTACCCCGCGGTAGCTAAACATGCTTAAAACGATGGACAAAAAGTTGATTAGCGAGAAAAAATTATCTGCATACATAAAAACCATATCACTGCCAGGTTAGCCCACTTCTCTTTTAACTTGCATAACTAACACTTGTTTTGGTGAGGTCGCAATCAAGAACTTACTTGTCATTGAAAACAAACAATTAAAAAAAACAAACAAGAAGAAAGAACATAAATTGAATTGATAGCTGTTTTATTTAGCTTTGTTAGTCGAAGGAAATAAGCACCGCTTTGTTCTAACGCGCTAGTTGGATGCAAACGAAATAAACTTGAGTCAAATTACACGGAATGTATTATCAAAGTGAAATTCAGTACAGCTCCTGCATTCTGATTGGCTCGAATTTATCAGGTACACTGCCGTCGCTGGCAGTTAAGGTGGAAGCACACTACTGACAGGATAGGAAAAACGTCAGCATGAAACGTCGGCGTGCGTACTCATACTCAAACTCAAAATAGGTACCTACCTACAAAGTACACCTTCTGAACGTCATGTTTACAAGGAATAAGACTTGACGGTGATAATTAACTACGATATCCTAAAACTAAAGCTATGAGGGTTCCAAACGCACTCTGGTCTGAGAAGAGCCCACAACAAACTCAGCCGGGTAAAAGCCGGTACTTCTAAAAGGAGCTTCACATTAGTGACTCTACTAAACGTGTTTCTTAAACATTCTACTTATAATATAAGTGTGGATCTCCTCATATCTGGGGGGGTTACTATTAACGCCTGAAGCAGTATTATTTCAATATTATTGTTGCTCTTGGTGCAGAAATGAAATCCTTATTGTGGGGGCGTCAAGGTACATCATATTATGAAAATGACATTTTGAAATAATACTGGTTTAAGCGAAGATAGTATGCCCCCAGATTCTATTACGTAGGTAAAACTTACACGTTTATTAAACAACAAAAATAAAAAAAGCTTATAACAGATCTTAATGGCCAGCCCAATATATTTTTATTAGGGCGAATCTAGAAGGACATTTCAGGGGGGTAGTTACACAAATTAAGTCATCATAAAGTTCGCCCTCTTATAGCCCTTTTCGTAATTATATTTTATGGGCGAATAGGGTGGTAGTAACAAGGTAGTTTCTGTTTTTCATGTTAGCAAGAAAATAGAGTAATAACTTTATTTGTTACTTTTATTCAGATACTAACAGCCGGTTTCTGAATTGAGAATGATTTCATATTGAGTCTGTCTCAAAGACTACTTAAGTATGACTTAAGTACTACTTAAACAAATTATTGTTTCTGAATTTATATTGAGTAAGGTTTGAGAATTAGAGCATGAGAAATCTCAAATTTTACAGTTTGGAAACTTAGCTGAATAGGTTGTTTTTAACAAGTAGCATGATAGTGCGTAGTGAGAGTGAGTAACTTTAATTATGCAATTTTATATTATCACATAAGCTGATGCCCGCGAATTCGTCCGCGTGATTATTTTTTAATTCCTTAATTTCTCGGGATAAAAAGTAGCCTATGTCACTCTTCAGGATTTTAACAATATCCATGTAAAAATTACGTCGATCCGTTGCTCCGTTGCGGCGTGGTAAAAAGACAAATTAACAAACATATACACTATAATAATATAATAATATGTATTAAATATGATTTTGTAAATGTTATTTGAGAACAAGACTAACGCATAAAGACTTTATCTATTTATTTTCCGTCCCATTGGGCTATTAGAGTAAGGGAACAAATAGTGTACCTGTGTTTGTGCACACAGTTATATTTATATCAACTTTAATATCATATCCCGCGCACATGGCCAATCTCTATGGAGATTGGTCACCGTGGCCGAAATTAGAAATGTCGGGAGTACATTTTACTTTGTCTTATTTTTATATCACATAATATAAAACAAACCAAAATCGGCTATTTAAATATTATATTACTAAGAAAAAACAAGTTTGATTGCTCAAAACTTCTTTTGAGCAATCCAAAAAAAAGCCGTAACATTTTAATATTTTGTATTCAGGGCTAATTAATTATCTGAATGATTCCGTATCAAAACAATTATTTACATTTACAATTAACTAAATGGACTGTGAATGGATATCTACGATTAATATTTGCCTGTACGTCGATATTCGTCGGTATTTTTGCGATCGCTTTCCGCCACATATATCGCTATTAAATTCGAATTGACTCCGACTGCCGGTTTACGTGCAGAATTGGAAATTATTGAACAACCGGTGCCAACGAAAACCGAACTATAAGGCTATAAGCACACAAGGCTCTGTAAATGAGCTGGGGCCATACTGTAAGCAATATTACTCAAAATAACAGTTTGATGTTAAGTACCTTGATATTCTCAAAATCCGTATTCATACTAATATTATAAATGCGAAAGTGTGTCTGTCTGTCCGTCTGTCTGTCTGTTTGCTATGCTTTCACGGCCCAACCGATCAACCGATTTTAATAAAATTTGGTACAGGGATACTTTGTATCCCGGGGAAGCACATAGGCTACTTTTGATCCCGGAAAATGAAAGAGTTCCCGCGGGAATTGAAAAAGAACTTAATCCACGCGGACGAAGTCGCGGGCATCATCTAGTAAATAATATCTTTGCTGTAAACCTAGTGATGGCAAAATGATAACATCCTTTGGTATGTCATTGTTATCTATTAGTCTAGCTCTACCAACAACTAAAAAAAGCTTGCATGACTGGAACGAAAGTACTCATCCTTAACGTTAAACTCTTTGAAACAACGCCGGTGTGCAACCGGCTTGCATAAGGTATAGTCCGAGTGTAATGGCTGGTAAAAATAGCTCTTATTTTTAGAAGCATAAGATTTACCGTGTGCACCTATTCACCCTTTGAAGCTGAACAGTATTTAGATGCTAGGATTCTTGGTGTATGTTTCAATGATTTTATACTCTACTGCGCAAATTGTAGAGCCTTTATTAGTTTAAAGGCGATGTTGTACGAATGTCGAATAGCTGGAATAGAGGTTTTACGTCTTAATGTTGCAGTTTATGGCTTTAGTTTAACGATTATAGTATTGACCGCAGTCTCTTAGAACTAAAGTAGGTAACGGAATAAATTGCAAGTGAAACTAAATGTAGAGTCTCTCTATAAAGCCACATATAATTATATGCTTGCGCTTTACTATCAGTTTTAAGCATTAAATTAATTTTTTAATGTTGTAAGACTTGCATAGCAATAGTTGTGGTGATAGACTATTTGTTTAGAACTTTGACCTATTTGGGTGATCTGGGATTTGATCTTTCGGCACGCACATCTAACTTTTCTAAGCTATGCGCATTGTAAGCTATACTGATATTATAAATGCGAAAGTTTGGATGGATGGATGGATGAATGCATAGATGTTTGTTACTCAATCACGCCAGAATGGCTGAACGGATGTGGATGAAAATGGGCACAGAGATAGATTGTAGTCTGGAATAACACAAAAGCTACTTTTTATCCCGGAAAAATAAAGAGTTTCCGCGGGACCCACAAAACCTCAATCGCGTGCATTCGATATTATAAACAACTTGCTTTAACGATAAACATGGTAGGTTATGCCGTTCTGAATACAACGCGACTGAAAGTACCATCTTCTCGTAAGTTAAAACTAATAATTACTTAAGTCAGACCTAATGATCATTTAAATGATTATTAGGTCTATGCTCAATATTAAGCTGGTGATGGATAAAGATGATGATGACACGGAAATGTAACATTCCACCGCGCACATAGAATTTTACAGCCTCAAACTTTTATTCGCGGAATTAAATTAACCAAAATGTCCGCCGGGGTGACGTTGGACGGGAAATATCTGAGCGTTGTCCCCGAGGCGATAACTTTTTTGTAGTTAATCCTACCTCCTTTTGCACCGAAGCGTAAGATGTTATTCAACTAAACATTTATTTTTAAAATTAATTTAGACGATTCATAGTTAGTCACTGTTATATAGTGATTATATTATTATAGTGATTGATGTAGTTTTTCTAACCTCAATGATTCCATAGATAAACTAATTTTCACTTAATTTTGCCGCTGCGATTATTACAAAGGATGAAGGTGTTTTATACGTTAAAATTACAAAGGATGAGTAGAATTTGCTTGATTCACGCCAAGCTCAAACTGATGCTTTCCCATCCATCGATACGATCTATTGATACACCAAATCGATACATCGATACCGATCGCTTTTTTGACAATTTTCTTTGTACCAAAAGTTATAAAATACTTAGAAAATCAGAAAGATAGTGGACACGGAAGCAATTATCTCTTTTCCAGGATTAAACAGCCTACGTCCATCCCCAGGATGCGACCTATCTGTGTACTAAATTTATTAAAAATCGGTTGAACAGATGGGCCGTTAAACTTAACGTTCCTTCTTTTGCCTTTATATTATAAGTGTGGATACGGATTTAAATAGTGTTCATTAACGCTTTCCTTACTTAACTGTGTGATAGGCTGTCCAGCTGAATGCGAGGAACGTTTGAATTTTCCCAGAAGCAGCGTAAGAATCACGATCCTTGCATAACTTATTTCGCCAAGATTAAGCTGTGCAAATAAAACACTTGTATCATCGCGTATTTCTTTTAATAATTTAATGCAATTTATAATAAAAAGTTAATAATTATTACCAACCGATGCCCGCGACTTCTTGTGGGAGTAAGGTTAAGGTTTTAGTATACTTACAACCAATTCGACTTGATCAGAGACTATTGTTAAATGATTTTTTTATTGATCATTAAAATTATTGATACAAATCTATTTTAATGTCACCCATACATGCTTTTCAACCGACTTCCAAAAAAGGAGGAGCCGCTCAATTCTATGCGTATCTTTATTTTAATTATTATTTTCAGATACACACTGATATGCCTTGAATATAATTTCATTTGGTGGTAAGCAACACAGTTTAGATAGAAGAAGGCTTACCTGGTGAGGGTATGGCAGTTATATTAAGTTCATACATCTAAGCTTCCAGAAGACATCGTACCGGAAGCATAAATCGCTTTGCAGTACATCTTACCTGAAAAGTTGGTGACTAGCCATGGCTTAAAATATATTGATAGGAGAATTGCCATAACTTCCTGTAGATAGTGGCGCCACCGAACGAACGTGTATAAAAAGCGCGTGCTGTATTTAACCTCTTGTCTACATCTCTCTTCTTAACATCATTATTATCGACCGTGTAATTTATTTAATTGTGTTAATGTTGATCTGAAGCTTAATTCGTGTAAAGATTAAAGTCCTGTTTGTTTGTTGTTCCTATTTAGTTTATTTCTATTTGAATTGTTACAGTCGTTCAGTAGAATAAAGTTTGGTTTGTTAATTGCTTTTACTTAAAACCACTTCTGGGTAACTTTTAATGATATAATATTTTAAAATTTGCCATAAAGTTTTTTTGTAAGTGTTTAACTGTAACTCGATAACCGCATATAATGCGCAAAATTTGCACAAAAATGGGACAATAATTTTCACGGAACGAATGAACTGGCTCCTCATATTTTACGCGCATGACTCTGATAAGCTGTGTAACTTAATATTTGCTGTGGCTACGAATTTTTTTTCGATTTTATGTCGAAATGAAATAGTGTTTTTCAAATCGATTTTTTTATCCACTTTGTAGGAAATTTATAATTTCTGAATTTTCTCTAGTCTGATCTGGTGGGAGGCTCCGGCCATGGCTAGTTACCAATCTGCCGGTAAAGGCGTGCAGCCAAGCGATTTAGCGTTCCGATACGATTCTGTGTAGAAACAGACTGATAAATAAAATGATAAATGATTTATTTATTTCACATGGGACAACTTGTGTCACTTATGAAACTAGGGGTATGGGTTTAATATAACTGTCATACGCCTAACAGGTTAGCCCGCTACCACCTTAGACTGCATCATCACTTATCATCAGGTGAGATCGCAGTCAAGGGCTAGCTTGTAGTGGAATAAATAAATAAGTAATAGCTCGAGGGCTTCTATGTGTGCTCATTCCAAATGACCTTGAATAAAGTTGCTGTTAATTTATTTTTCTATCATAATTCATAAATCAATAAACATACCGCTCGTCTGATTCAACTTAGATTAAGTTTCTGAACCGTGGCTGACACACCATGTATCATATTCGTAGCTGTCTCGTAGCGAAGTTGTAGCGCCGTAGCTACTCGTAGCATAACATCGTAGAACTCATTGTTATAAAATTATTAATAGCTAGACTAGATGATGCCCGCGACTTCGTCCGCGTGGATTACGGTTTTTGGATTATCTTCTTTAATTTTACTCTCTCTTTAATTTTCCGGGATAAAAAGCCTATGTCCTTCCCCGGGATATAACCTATCCCTGTACCAAATTTCATCGAAATCGCTGGAACAGATGGGCCGTGAAAGCGTAGCATGTCTGCTACGCTTCCGTCCGTCTGTCCGTCTGTCTGTCGACAGACACACACACTCGCATTTATAATATTAGTATGAATGATTCTTCTAGTCATCGAACATGATAAAGATAAGTTTATTGATAATTAATAATTAATTATTATTGTTATAATGTCGTAACCAATAGATACATAATATTCTAATAGCTATAACAAGTCGCTTAATTGCAAACAAAATAGGCTTGCGCTTGACTACAATCTTACCTAAAGGCGAAAACAAACAAGAGACCAACAACACACAGACAACACCGACCAATAACGACAAGACAAGGCATCTGCGCGACCAGCATGTCTTATTGAAAATACGTTACGTAGTATCTCGGTAGTCTGTGCAACTCCAGATATAATTAAAAAGCGCGCACGGATGTTTCGACCGCTATAAAAAATAATAAAATTCTACATCAACACATTCTATAAAACATGTTTTCTCTCTAGTGTGTTTTCGCCCTTGCAAAGCAATGATCAGGTCACATTGGAGTATGCTTGCGTCCAAAATGCTTATTCACCCTTAACTTATTTAGAGGACACTTAACGTGTGTCTACTGTGTTACAGGTACGTGAAAAAAGTACTTAAAATTAAATACGATCTTAAGTCGTGAGAGAGAATCATTCAATGTAAGGAGTGTAAAAAATTAATAATCCTGGACCATCGCAGTACGGTTTTGCGCACGTAAAACTACTAAATCAATCTTCATGCAGTTCGGAACTAGGTCGGCGGTTGCCGTTGCATTAAATTATACTGGATGAGTTTGGCTTGAACTGGTTGAGAGTGACTGGAGTGAGAGACCGCGTAGCACCAACAAATATGAACTCCTTCAACTCATCATGCAGGAAAAAGTGGAAGGCAGGAGGAGGCCTGGCTGCAAAAGGATATCGTGGCTTAAGAACTTATGCCAGTTGTTGGAAAAGAGCACAAGATCACTATTTAGAGCAGCGGTCTCGAAAGTTGAAATCGCCCTAATGATTGCCAACCTTCGCAAGGAGACGGCACACTAAGAAGAAGAAGGAGACAGAGAGAGAGATTCTGTTAGGACTTTAAACTTTTGCATGTTCTTTTTAGCTGTATGTTTTACCTACTAACTTGCTTGTTTTTTTCTTCCTTTACATTTTACACTAACTGATCTGCTCCGGCGTTGCACGGGCGCGCTTTAATTTACATACAACACTATTTATCTATTTTTTAGATGTTCTAGTTATGTTAAGCTATTCTTATTACAATGACGCAATATCAATTGCGATATTTAATCTATTCTAGTTTAATAAATGATAATATTATTATTTATTTATTTATTTAATATTTTAAATGCGAATGTTTGGATATATAATGGATTGATGGATCTTTGTTACTCAATCACGCCAGAACGGCTGAATGAATCTGGATTAAATTTGGCACACAGAGAGATTATAGTCTGGAATAACACAAGTCACAAAGGCTATATTGATTACTAGAGGACGCCCGCGACGCGAAAAAGAACCCATGCAAAAAAAACACGTTGATCCGTTGCTCTGTTGCAGCGTGATTTAAGGACTATTTAACGTTCTTTGGGAAAGAATTTTCAAAAACTGTGAATTGTGTATTTCATAATTTAAACCCGCTGCCCAAACGTCAAGATTCATGGCTATAACTTGAAAAACGCCGGCCTTTAACACCAACTTACAACCCCTATTTTACCCGTTTGGGGGTGGAATTTGGAAAAACTGCGACACACGTACTTCTTTATATTATATCGAAAGCCAGAATACCAAGTTTTATTGTTATAACTAGAAAAATATCTCGATAAATGAAGGACATTCATCCCTATTTCACCCCCTTGGGGGTAAAATTTTCAAAAATGGTGAAACACGTACTTCTGCATATCTAACTGAAAGCCGAAATACTAAGTTTCATGTCTATAACTTGAGAAATGAAGAAGAACAAATTTTCAACCCCTATTTCACCCACTTAGGGGTGGAATTTTGAAAAATCCTTTCTTAGTGAGCGCCTACGGCATAAAAGAAAGCTACTGTCAAAATTTCTAAGCCTTGCGGTTTAGGCTGTGCGTTGATATATTATAAGTCAGTCAGTCAGTCAGGACTTTGAATTTTATATAAATAGATAATCTTTAATATCACACAGGCTAGTTTTTGTTCAAGAAAATGAAAGAGTTCCTGCGGGAACCAAAAACCTCAATCCACGTGGGCGAAGTCACAAGCATCAGCTTGTCATTAACAATTGAAAAAGACACCAGACTCCATACCACAGACCAGACCACAGACTGTATATTATATAAGTCTTGGCAAAATACCTTTGTCCAGCAGTTTATCAATAATTATTATATTATATGACTATAATTGTTAAAATAATGTCACTTCTAGTATATTTCTAATCCTGTGTCGTTCTTCAGTGATGCGTTCGTCACAGGGTGTCCTGGCTAGATTAATGAGTAAGCGGGCATAGACAGTTCCCGCTGAAAAATCGCTTTTGAGCGCATTCGAGTATGTGAGGCGCATACGAGCCCGGATTATGGATTCCGTGCGAAAGATTTGTGGGCGAAGTGGAAATTGCGGTTGAGGCAGGCACCAGAGTCTTCTGCTTCTAATTTACTGTTCAATGCTTTTGAATGAAATATCTCGCTATCTCGCTATACACGAACCTTTGAAGCGAAACTTCTTAATGATCGTTTGGTAAGGGTACCTGAATTGCCTAAATAAAGATAGAGATACAGTAAATTTTTGCTTCTTAATACTGATAGTTAGGACACGTTTTTTATCTTGTACATGCTTGACAATTTAATGTCCATCCATCCATCCATTCATCAGCCTGTATGCATCCACTGCTGGACATAGGCCTTTTCGAGAGCGCGCCACCAAACACGGTCCTCTGTCTTCCTCATCCACCCGCTTCCCGCCACCTTCTTTAGGTCATCGGACCAGCGAGCTGGAGGTCGTCCTACACTGCGCTTGCCGGTACGCGGTCTCCACTTCAGAACACGTCTGCCCCAACGGCCATCGGTTCTGCGACAGATATGACCCGCCCACTGCCACTTCAGCCTGCTAATCCTCAGAGCTATGTCGGTCACTTTGGTTCTTTTACGAATTTCCTCGTTCCGGATTTTATCCCTGAGAGTGATTCCCAACATAGCCCGCTCCATAGCACGTTGAGCGACTTTTAATTTGTGGACGAGGCCCACCGTCAGTGTCCACGTTTCTGCCCCATACGTCATTACCGGCAGGACACACTAATTGTTGAAGACCTTGGTCTTTAGGCTTTGCGGTATCGACGAATCGAAGACTTGACGTAGTTTAAAAAATGCTGCCCAGCCCAACTGAATTCTTCTGTCAGCTTCCTTGTCGAAGTTGTTCGTTCCTACCAAGTTGTATAATCTGGCCGAGGTAGTTGTATTCCTGAACAACTTCGATGCTGACATTTCCGACGTTGACAGTTTTTGAGATAACGTGTTCGTTAAGAGGGGCAGATTATACTCCTGGGTTTTCTGCATAATCTGCCGTAGCGTGTGAATGTGGTCTACGGTGCTGTAGCCTTTGTGAAACCCAGCCTGCTCCGGAGGCTGAAATTCGTCAAGCCTTCAGGCGAGACGATTCGAGACCCGCGAAAACAGCTTGTAAATATGGCTCAGAAGAGATTGGTCTGTAGTTCTTAAGCAGACTCTTATCCCCTTTTTTGAAAAAGAGCACGGTGACACTTCTGTTCAATTCTTCCGGTGTTGTGCCAGTTTTGATGACGGTATTAAAGAGGTCTTTAAGCTTAATAAGTATTGGCTTTCCCCCTGCGCGTAGGAGCTCCGCAGTAATACCGTCATTGCCCGGGGCTTTGTTGTTTTTCAGCTGTTCGAGGGCTATACTAATCTCGCCTACGTCGATATCCGGGAGGTCGTCGGTGTAGTGGCGCACAAGTCTCGCACGTTTGTCGTTTGAAGTCTGAGTGGGTGCAGGTTTTGGAGCATGAGCATAGTAAAGCTGCTCGTAAAACCGCTCTATCTCAACTAACACCTCTGGCTTCGAAGCAACAATCCGGCCATCCGATGTTCTCAGCTTTGTCAGATGGCTTCTCTCAAGGCTTTTCGCGAATACTTTTGTTCCTCTATTGCGTTCCATCGCATCTTGTATATCACGCATGAGGCTGCACGCATATCGAAGCGTATTCGCTTTTTGATAAGCTTGTTTAGAAACTGCCTATCTGGCAAAGCTGAGCACACTCCCCATCTTTGCTGCATCAAATCCAGTCGCTAGAGATCTTGGATGTGGGAACTTTGCCACCTTTTTGGCAAAATTTGCCACCCACTTCCCGAACAACATCCACAAAGTCGCCATATATCTGAGCAACGACGTCGGTGGTTTCCAGCAGATCAAATCTGTTCCTCAGCTCTAGTTGGAACTTTTCTGTTACAACCATGGGTTGGTGTGGTCTTGGGCGAAGAGTTGACTCTATCAGACGTCGTCTCTCTAACTGAAGGTCTATATTCAAGGATCCCCTCACAAGACGGTGATCACTTCCAGTATTAAATCGGTTGGTCACGGAGACTTCCCTGAATATATCCCTACGATCCGACATGATGAAGTTAATCTCGTTCCTGGTCACGTTATCGGGGCTGTGCCAAGTCCACTTCCTATGGGCTCTTTTCTTGAAAAACAAGTTCACTAGGAAGAGACCTCTCTCCTGTCAAGAAAGTTGACTAGCATTTGCCCCCTGTGATTTCTAGTACCAACTCCATAAGGCCCAACTCTTGATTCGCCGCGTTCTTGTACTCCCACCTTCGCGTTGAAGTCTCCCATAACAACCGTGAAGTAGGATTTGGTAGTCTTATCCATAGCCTTTACAATGTGTTCATATTCGGCCTCTACTTCCTCATCAGAGTGTGACAACGTGGGCGCATAATATACCTGTACTACTTTCAGAGAATATCTCTGGTTCAACTTAAGTATCACGTATGCCAACCTTGACAACACACTACTGATCTCCACGATGTTATTTGCGAGGACTTTGTTGATCAGAAATCCCACTCCGCCTTGGGACGTCTGCTCGCCTTCCCGATAGTAGAGAACCTGGCCCGATTCTAGTGTCAATTCTACTGGTCCGACTCTACCTCGAGTTCGGCCAGGCTTTCATCCGATCTCAGGGTCCTGGTGTTACGTAGTCAAAAAGAGTTGCTTGGTATGGTAGCCATCCGTAGCCCGGGGATTCCTAGCACCCCCTGCCCTGTAGTCGGGAATAGCGGGGCTGCCGGGAACTGGGGGCCTTTGTATGTTGGCGCTGCTCATCAAAAGTAGTGCCCATACTGACCACGCTGGGCCTGTGGGTTGGTCAGCGCAGGGCTAGGCTTCTTCGCACCAGAGACGCTGCTGCCCGTCCCCAGTCTGTGCTATTTAGAGCCTAGCATTACTTTGGAATGGTGATCCCGCCATTCGTCGGTCGTGAAATCCTCGTTCGCTAACTCGCAGGGGGCACCACGTGCAGGTGAGGTTGACAATTAGGGCGCTTAGATGTTGGTGCGCCCCCTTACCCCCCCCCCCCCCCCGTTATATATTTAACCTTTAACCTTTAACCAATAAGCATTTAACCTTTGTTCTGTCCGCGTCATTCTTTTCAAAAATTTGTCTAAATCTGAATAAATAAAAAAAGTCACTGTTTAAATTTGAATTTTTATCTTATATTTTACTAGATGATGCCCGCGACTTCGTCCGCGTTGAGTAAGGCTTTTGATTCCCGCGGGAACTCCTTCATTTTGCGGGATAAATAGTAGACTATGTACTTCCCCGGGATGCAACCTACTTCTGTATTAAATTTCGTTAAAATCGGTTGAAAAGATCGGCCGGGAAAGCGTAGAAGACAGACAGACAGCTAGACAGATAGACATACTAATATTTACACAGAATACCTAATAACTACCTTACCACACTATCGCGACAGAAATAAGCATGTTTCCCATATAATACGGACGTATCGCCTATCCTCTCCGTATTTGGTCCTATCTTCTCCGTAATTAATGTGATTTCACCCGTAATTCTACAACAAAATACTTCCTCGTATTTGCTGGTTTACTATAATTGAAAGGGCAATAATTTATCGTGATGGATGGATTTAAGTACTAAAATAAATTTTAAATTATTTATTTATTTCACGTAGTTCTACGAATACTACAGGAAACTGATTCTACTGAGAAGAAATTAATATTCTCTACCATCATAAAATTATTTAAAATTCGTCTGTTTAATATAATTGTATTGGAAAAGGAAAATACGTAAGCTCATAAAATCTGAGAAACAAGGAAAATATTGTTTTAATATTTATACTTAACTAGCGGACGCCCGCGACTTCGTTCGCGTGGCATAAGTTTTTTAATTCCCATAGGCATTCCTTAATTTCCGGGATAAAAAGAACCCATGAAAAAAAACCCGTCGATCCGTTGCTCTGTTGCGGCGTGATTGAAGGACTATTTAACGTCCTTTGGGATAGAATTTATAAAAACTGTGGATTATGTATTTCATAATTTAAACCGGTAGCCCAAATATCAAGTTTCACGGCTATTTAACTTGAAAAACGTCAGCCTTTTACACCAACTTACAACCCCAATTTTACCCGTTTGGGGGTGGAATTTTGAAAAACTGTTACGTACGTACTTCTTTATATTATACCGAAAGCCAAAATACCAAGTTTCGTTGTTATAACTTGAAAAATATGTTGATAAATGAAGGACATTCATCCCCTATTTCACCCCTTTGAGGGGCGAATTTTCAAAAATGGTGAAACACGTACGTCTGCATATCTAACTGAAAGCCCAAATGCTAAGTTTCATCACTATAACTTGAGAAATCACGGACTTTCATACAAACTTTCAACCCCTATTTTACCCCTTTAGGGGTAGAATTTAGAAAAACTGTGAAACACGTATTTCTTTATTTTTTACCGATAACTCATATACTAAGTTTCATGGATATAACTTGAGAAATGACGGACTTTCATACAAACTTTCAACCCCTATTTCACCCCCTTAGGGGTGGAATTTTGAAAAATCCTTCCTTAGTGAGCGCCTACGTTACAAAAGGAAGCTACTGTCAAAATTTCAAGTCTCTAACCCTAGCGGCTTAAGCTGTGCGTTGATATATAAGTCAGTCAGTCAGTCAGTCAGGACTTTGAATTTTATTTAAATAGATATTAATTTACCACCCCCTTAATCTGTGCAAGTAAATAAATTAATTTGAATTATCCATACTAATATTATAAATGCGAAAGTGTGTCTATCTGTCTGTCTGTTTGCTGCGCTTTAACGGCCCATTTGTTCAACCGATTTTGATGAATTTTGGTACAGGGATAGGTTGTAACACGGGGAAGGACTACTAAGGAAGGGTACTTTTTATCCCGGAAAATTAAGGAGTTCCCGCGGGAACCAAAAAACCTTAATCCACGCGGATGAAGTCGCGGGCATCATCTAGTATTATAATAATTATTTTGGTAATTACTACACTATAATATGCCTGTGACTTCATCTGCTTTTATTTAGCCAGGTATTGGATGGATTTAGCAAAATGGTTAATTTGATAGGCCGTGAAAAGTTAGGGTAACAGATAGAACTGTCTCGTTGGTCTAGTAGTCGGCATGTTCGACTGCGGCCGACGAGGTCCCGGGTTCAAGTCCTGGGTCGAGCAATAATTAAGTATTGGGTTTTTCTGACTAGAAATTCTCAGTATACTAGCCCAAAGTTATAGAAGTTAGCGGTGTTTCGCCCCCGTGCCTCGGAGAGCACGTGAAGCAGTCGGTCCCGGTTATTATCACTAACATGATTATAGTCACTAAAGTCTGCAAACCTGTATTGGAGCAGCGTGGTGGGTTTAAGCTCCAATTCCCTCTCTCTTATGAGATTGGAGGCCTGTGCCCTGCAAGAGTGGGACGTTAATGGGCTATAGTGATAACCATTTTAATCATAAGAATCCGAAATAGGGCTTAGCTTTAATGCTACGGGGGTGAAAGTCAAGACCAAGTATGTAAAAAAAACCTGCCTAACTATATTATCGAGGTAACCCAACAACCTCTTACCTGTATTTCTGCAATCTCTTATCATAAACATTTATTGCTTATCTTGTTCGCCCCATGTGTAATAATACGTCCTTACATGTTCCGTGGACACAGGACATGTCTACTGTATACATTTTAAGTAACGTGAATAATAAGAACACGTATGAATTCCGCTATACCAAAGAGGCTATACGTATACCTTGTCGCCATCTGAACGGTGGTCTCTAAAGTTTTCGTTTCGCGCCGTAGTTCATCGAATTTTAACTAGATGGCGCTTTTATAAATGTGGGCGATGGTGGCGCTTTTATAAATGTGGGCGATGGTTTGTTTCATCCATTCATCTAAGGCGATGGTTTATGCCATTTTTGGTTTCAGAAATCGAAAAAGCAAGTATTATAGGTTTTTAATATTCTTTTTTTCTACATCCAATGGTTAATGTAAAAAATTAACTTTGGTTGTTTTGTTTTTGCCTCCTTATTTACTTCTCGACATTATTAATTTCAACGTATCGATATTATATAGCTATAATGTAGATGAACATAATTAGTGTCTCTTAGAGGTTTCATCTAAAATTATCCCTTTTAATAATTTTTTAAATTATATGAGTAGGTAAGTAAGGATTTAAAAAATTACAAGATGATGCCCGCAACTTCGTCTGCGTGGATTAAGGTTTTTTTGCTTCCCGCGAAAACTCTTTGATTTTCCGGGATAAAAAACATCCTTCTCCGGGGTGCAACCTATCTCATCACAATCGGTTGAAAGATGGGCCGCTAAAGCGTAGCAGACAGACAGACAGACACACTTTCGCATTTATAATATTCTAGTATGGATATGGATATGGATATCATTTTCGACGACCTCCGTGGCGCAGCGCTTTGCGCTGTTGCCTTAACGTGCGGAGGTCCCGGTTTCGATCCCCGGCAGGGTTTGGAAACTTATAATTTCTGAATTTCCCTGGTCTGGCCTGGTGCGAAGCTTCGGCCGTGGCTTGTTACTACCCTACCGGCAAAGACCTACCGCCAAGCGATTTAGCGTTCCGGTACGATGCCGTGTAGAAACCGAATAGGGGTATGGGTTTAATATATTGCCATGCCCCTAACAGGTTAGCCCGCTACCATCTTAGACTGTATAATCACTTACCATCAGGTGAGATCGCAGTCAAGGGCTAACTTGTAGTGGATAAAAAAAAAGCTTTGATAGTTATTTATTTCGATTAATCAAGACCTTGCCACGTTGCTGGCAAGTACGTCATGGTTTCCCCAAGCATTGTATAACACTACTTACAAGCAGTAAATTAATTACTTGAGTAGTATCACACAATATCAAAGCCTCCAAACTTAAGCTTACTTTGGAGGCTGCAAGTGAACTTGGAAACAATTCCCAAGCCGCCTCTTACAAGTTCATCGACTAAGTACTAAGTTGTTACTTTATTATTGGTGCAAATAATACCTACTCTTCACTGATACCTTAGTGTGTCCAGTATATTCTAAGTTTTCCTTAAGGAAGCTCCAGATATACCTACTTTGCCCTCTGTTTAAGGTATTATACACTGATCCGAGTTTTCTTGCTTTCTTCTTCTTGGGTCTTTTGGTTCGGAAACGGCATTGCGAACCAGTGGTAGATTCACTCGACGATTCAAAAGCACTTTTAGTAAGTATATTTGAATTTAATATGATATGACAGATAGATAGTTTGATCGCAATTACCTTGTTGTTACCCGCTTAGGGGTTCCACCCTGCATTTCCGAACTTCAAACGCTTGCGCGGTTTTAAAAACTTTATAATTTACCTATTTTTAATTCCGGATTCGAAACATTTTGTTTATAATAATATTGTCTCCCATGATATATTTGGTACCTACATGCTATAGCTAGCGGCTCAAGAGTTGCACTTATTTAGCCCAATGGCTTAACCTGGCAATTTAGGGCTAAAATCATCAGGGAAAAGTGTTTTGGGCCCCATTTATTCGTTGTGTATATTTTGTAAAAAAATGATAACATTTATTATAATGTAAATAATAAATAACTTGATCGACTAAAGAAATTATAACTAAAGATATCATTAAAATCTAAATTAAAAACTAAAAACAAAACATTAAAAATAAAGCAAATTATTTTCTAAAATAAAATAGTTATCACTATGGGCTATTACATAGTATAATATATTATGTGACATTTATAAAATCTCAATTAACTTTCATTATTGAAAATAATACAATAGAACTTAATGCTAGCTAGCCTAACCTAATTACTATATAAATCATGCCCGCGTGGAATGGTGGCAAGAATGCTGGCTGCATTTCCGCGCTGGACAGCCAGGCTGATCCTTTGCGCAAAAAATGAGCCAGCCCTTCTGTCACCAGATGAGGCAATTAACCGCGGTGAAATATCTCGTAAAAAGTTTTTGGCACTAAGACTCCATGGCCCCAGGGTCTCCACGGCAAACGGAACAAATATGTAACTCTCTATGAGAGAGGCATACTTCCGCCGCTTGCCGGTTTCAGCCTTTTCTGCTGCGGCTCCCGGCCTTGATGCTGTCTCCCTGATATGACACGGGGCCAATGTGTCTACGCATGTTGCGTCCCACATTAGCGCCCGTCCCCGTTCCCAGGGAACCAGCGTCAATCCATCAGGTCTCTTGCCATCATCCCGACTTATCCCTGCCGGCTCAATGAGCGCAGGAATATCTATGGTGGCAAGAGCCCTTTTGATCGTATCATTGAGAGAGCCATGCCGAAAAAGCCTACCGGCGCTCCTTTGGCAAGAGAGTCCGTGAATTCCAAATTTATCAACCTCTTTTCCACACGGACATCTGTGCTCGTAGCACAGGGGTGCTCCCAATCGGAGACCTAGAGCCACACGAAAACTTTCATTATCTAAAAGAGTGCCGAGATTTGTCGATGGCAAGGCATGAAGCCAATACCCGGATTCTTTTTCAGATAAGGCTAGAAGCCTTGCTCGATCTCTTTCACTTGTAAGATTTTGAACCAAATTTGTATGTGTCAGCCGAACCAACGGCACATCCCAAAGTTTTTGTGTGAAACATTCCTTCGGAATGTCGTCATTGGGACACCTGACCTTCCAACTCTCTAGGGCCTCTGTGGCATAGATCAATGAAACTGAATTAGAATTAAGAATCTGAGAACTAAGCTCTTTTATACTATGCACAGAGGACAGAAAAGCCGGAAGAGCAACACTGGAAATTTTTCTCACGCCGATGCCACCATACTTGACCGGTAAAGTAGCTTGATTCCAGGACTGATCATCAAAAGATAAATTTAGAATTTTTTCTAGCGTATCTCTTAAGGTGGCATCCATGATATCGAGTAGTCCAGGAAATTTCCAAATTGGGCTCGCACGGAGAATATAAATTAATTTAGGTACAAAAAGGCAATATTTTAGGATCGAAAATGCTATGTGAGAATTTAGAGCGCCCAATTTGTCAGAATGTGCCGAAAATGTTCTGACTTTTTTGTCCAAGATTGGTTGTATGGCTTCGTTAAAAAGAGGAGCACCAAGAAGACAAAGTGAATGTTTATCAAGAATCTTAATATTAGGGGCAATTTCGTTAAATAATTCAGAGGCCGATAATATTCTATCTTGCGATAGTTTTCCTGTGAAGAACAGTTCACATTTGGAAAAATTTAGTTCTAAGCCAATTTTGCCAAATTGTTGCTTAACATTGTTAAGATCTTTTAGAACGTCTAAAATAGTCGAGTTATTTCAGATTTGGAGCAGTCAATTTTGTCGCGGTCCGATTGAATATTGAAATGCAGCGATCAGTCGCCGGGAAGGGTTGTCGTGGGACTTGTATTGTTAATTTGTGCAGCCGCGGGACGCTTTGTGCCTGACTGTACATTGAGCTATGAAAATTAACAATATTCCTTTTGAAATTGTTGATTTGCAGCAGTCCGTTTCTGTTGTCTGTCCATACGTCTGTCTATCTGTCTGTCTGCTACTCTTTCAGGACCCATCTGTTTACTAGTTAGTTTTCAACTGCCTCGTTGGTCTAGTGGTTAGCATGTTCGACTGCGGCCGACGAGGTCCCGGGTTCAATCCCGGGTCGGGTCACAACAAGTATTGGGTTTTTCTTATAAGAAATTCTCAGTACTGGCCCGGAGTAAGGAAGTTGGCGGTGTTTAACCCCCGTGCTTCGGAGAGCACGTTAAGCCGTCGATCCTGCACCTGATCTCTCTCCGGTCGTGTCGGATTTTCCGTCCCATCGGGCTATGAGAGTAAAGGAACAGAGAGTGCACCTATGTTTGCGCACACACTTGTGCACTATAATATCTCCCGCGCAGATGGCTAATCTCTCTGGAGATTGGCCGCCGTGACCGAAATTCGGTCGGGAGGACATCACTTTTGTGTGAATTTAATTTCAGGTTGAGAAGGCTTTGAGCATAATCCACCACGCTGGCCAAGTGACGATTAGTTCACTTATCACACGCCTTTGAGAACATTTCTAAAAACTTTTGGACACGCAGGTTTCCTCACTAAGTATATTTTCCTTCTTTAAAGCAATCAGTGATATTTATTTGCTTAAATCGCGCATAATTCAGAAAGTTAGAAGTGCTTTTCCGAGCACCAACCACGGGGCGATCACTGGTCCAATGGAAACATATCGACAAATAAAGGACATCTGACAAAACTAAATAATTATGTTTTCGCCCTGTCGAACTCGTTAGTAATATCCAACAGTTTCATGGAACCACATTCATGGAAAAGTAAGGAACTAAGCCGCAAAACGCACCGCCACACATGACCATACCACAAAAATCTTCTACTGCACTCTCGCCGTACGTTTCACTCCGACGCCGGAGCATCCTCAAATAAGTAAAGTGTATTGAATTGAACTTTTTTTTTTTATCCACTACAAGTTAGCCCTTGACTGCGATCTCACCTGATGGTAAGTGACGATGCAGTCTAAGATGGTAGCGGGCTAACCTGTTAAGGGCATGGCAGTTATACTAAACCCATACCCCTATTCGGTTTCTACACGGCATCGTACCGGAACGCTTAAACGCTTGGCGGCACGTCTTTGCCGGTAGGGTGGTAACTAGCCACGGCCGAAGCCTCCCACCAGGCCAGACCAGGGAAAATTCAGAAATTATAAATTCCCAAATTGACCCTGCCGGGGATCGAACCCGGGACCTCCGCACGTTAAGGCAACAGCGCTACACACTGCGCCACGGAGGTCGTCAAAAAACTGAATGTAATAATAACAAACCAGTCCAAAGTTTCATAGATCCTGTACCGCTTATAGCGGAACTCTGTACTTGTCAGTTCCTCCATTACTATACTATTTTGCGCCGATGACTGTCTGAAACTGTTAGTATTCAATACGTCTGGCGGCTACTCCATTTAGTAAGGTTTAAGTTTTCTAGAACCATTAGCTAACCAATTTCTGCATGATTGGTTATTGATAACTCAAATCAGCAACTTTCTTTCAAACGTTTAATCGCGCGCTTATGGTCTGAGCGACATAGATGACCTGGCGCGCTTATGGTGAGTGGCCCAGCTGTGACAACGCATTTCAGTCGATTGAGATTGTTAAGCAATGTTGACCCAAGTCGGTAACTGGATGGGTGATCGAATTTAGAGGTTCAAATTTGGCCTTTTCTTTTCCTCCGTACCTCGGAGAGCACGTCATCATCATTATCATGAACATCTGATATTACCTAATCGTTTAAAACCTAAAGAGTTTAAATAATCTTAGTCGAGTCATATGCGGTAGGTAGGACCTATTACTACCTACCTACTACCTATTGGTACCTACCTATTAGAAGATTCGAAGATCCTCACCAGTGCCTATAAAATCAACTAGTTAGGATACTTATATTTTCACTTAACAGCGGGAGAGTACAATTTTTCACTTCGCGTCTGCAATAATTCAGGAAAATTATTTATGGAGGCTGGCTCGCAATTATTTCCTGATAAATGTTTCAATAAACTTAATGTACGGTTGGAATTATAATAATTTTTGCGTATTTTCCGAAGAAAAAATCATCAAGGTTAGGTCAGAAGAGATTTTTAATACGCTTTTATTAGCTTTTCACCCTCGACGCAAACAGAAGGGTGTTATTATTTAAACGTGTTTGTCTATTTATCTGTCTATGGCATTGTAGCTCCCAACTAAACATAACTGAGCAAACGCTTTAGAGCTGCTTACGCAACACTGCTTCAACTGATTTAGTTAAATTTTGTGATGCTGTCACTTTTTAGGGTTCCGTAGCCAAATTTGGCAAAAACGGAACCCTTATAGATTCGTCATGTCTGTCTGTCTGTCTGTCTGTCTGTCTGTCTGTCTGTCTGTCTGTCTGTCTGTCCGTCCGTATGTCACAGCCACTTTTTTCCGAAACTATAAGAGCTATACTGTTGAAACTTGGTAAGTAGATGTATTCTGTAAACCGCATTAAGATTTTCTTACAAAAATAGAAAAAAAACAATAAATTTTGGGGTTCCCCATACATAGAACTGAAACTCAAAAATTTTTTTTTCATCCAACCCATAGGTGTGGGGTATCTATGGATAGGTCTTCAAAAATGATATTGAGGTTTGTAATATCATTTTTTTCTAAACTGAATAGTTTGCGCGAGAGACACTTCCAAAGTGGTAAAATGTGTGTCCCCCCCCCCGTAACTTCTAAAATAAGAGAATGATAAAACTAAAAAAAATATATGTTGTACATTACCATGCAAACTACCACCGAAAATTGGTTTGAACGAGATCAAGTAAGTAGTTTTTTTTTAATACGTCATTAATCGTAAATCGCAATTTACCTTTCATTCAATCAACTCAAATATTTAAAAAAAACATTTAATTTAAAACTTATTACAGGTTTGTACGGAACCCTCGGTGCGCGAGTCCGACTCGCACTTGGCCGGTTTTTTTGATAAGTTTATTCAGGTGTAGACATGAAAAAGGACAGGTATAGAGTACTTTACTTAAATACATTTAGCGGCCTTGCGCAAGCGGGCCTGACGATAAATATAATTGGCTTGACTTTGCTCCCAATTTGCTCAAGCATTGATCAATTTCCATTTGAACTGAGTAACCATTATTATCTATCAATAACAGGACTCAGTCCTGCATCGGCCTAGTAGTAAAGATACCGGCATCCTACTCATGAAGTCCAGGCTTCAAAGTTCACTGTACGGGTACCTACCAGGTAGTGTTTTTTTGTAACTACGATACTTGATTCAGAGTTAGCTTAGCGGAAATGGACATAGGTTAGATTTAATCTGCAGAGGAAAAACAAACCCACGAGATTTAATAAAACTATAAATATAACCGGCTGTGTTAATCACTACTATTGTTAATACCCGACTAGTTTAACAAGACGTTACTGTCTAGTTTAGACAAAATTAGTGATTTACAACCGGTTATTGTTATTATAAATATCACTATCGATTAATAAATCACGAGATTTAATTTCAAGACTTAGCCACACGGACGTAGTCGCAGGCATCGTTTAGTCCAAAATAAAATTTGAAAGCTAATTGCGTTATATCAAGAAGATAAATTGAAATTGGCAATCGTTAAATAATAAAATTCAAATTATTCATAAAAATATTTGAATCACCACTTCCCTCCGTCTATATTTGACTTTGTAATAGAGTTCAGATGGAAAAATCTTGCTATTGAAATTCCGCTTGTTATTATTAAAACGGCGGAGTTAATTGGAAAAAGCTTTGATTTTTGCCGAATCGTTGTTCCGGACGATACTATTATTTTTAAATAGGTCGCCCGCGACTTCTTCCGCGTACAATTGTTGATTTCCTATTAGATGATGAAATTTTCCCGCTGCAAACAGCCTATCTATAGAGGCTTTATATAGCTTATGCAGCTTTTTTTATTATTTAAAACTAATAACTTAAATGCTGATTTTCATGTCTATACTTCAAAATCATAAAAATTGTATGTAAACTTTCACCCCCATTTCACCCCTTTTGGGGTGGATTTTTGTAAAATTGCTTATACAGGTTAATATTATTTAACGCTAATAACCTAAATCCCGATTTTCAAGTCTCTAACTTCAGAAACATAGGATTTTCATAGAAACTTACAACCCCCATTTCACCCCTATTGGGGTACATTTTCGTAAAATTGCTTATGCTGGCTTTTATTATTTATAACTAATAACTTAATTGCCAATTTTCATGTCTCTAACTTTAAAAACAAAGGACTTTCATACAAACTTCCAACCCCTATTTTAACCCCTTAGGGGTAGATTTTCTCAAAACCCTTTCTTAGCTTAACCTTCCAAATTTCAAGTCTGGACGCTTTATAGTTCCTGAGATATCGTGATTAGTCAGTCAGTGAGTGAGTGAGTGAGTGAGTGGCATTTCGCTTATAAATAATGTATAGAATAGAAGATAGATTATTCTATAAGTAAGCCCGGAGCTACCTCTTCACTCATTGGTTGGTGATGATACAGTCTTTGTCTTAAGATAACCTTTCGTATGATAGTTATATTATATGCTCGTAGTAGTTAGTTATATAACTGCTGCGTTGGTCTTGCGTTTAGCATGTTCGACTGCGGCCGGCGTGGTCCCGAGTACGAGTCCCGGGTCATTGAATTTTTCTGAAAATAAATTCTCAGTACTAGTCTGAAGTTAGGAAGTAGGTGGTGTTTCACCCACCTTGTGCAACCGGTGGTGCTTGATAAAACCGTCGGGCCTGCGCCTGATCTCTCTCCGGTCATGTCGGATTTTCCATCCCATCGGGCTACGAGGGTAAAAAAAACAGACCTGTGTCTTCACACACACATAATATCTCCCGCGCATATGTCTGGAGATTGGCCGCCGTGGCCGTAATATAGTCAGGAGGACATTACTATACGCTGCATCGTAACAGACTACAAAATCAGTAGGCGCCATCTTCGAAGGTAGAGTAGTAAATGCACATCGACCAGAATATCACACCTGAGATATTATAATATGAGCAGGAGATATTCTCTCTATTTTGGACATGACAGTATAGAGATCAGGCGCAGGATCTAAATCTTTACCTACGTGCTCTCCGAGGCAAGAGCCAATTTTGTAACTCCCGGCTAGTACAGAGATTTTATTTTTAGACTAAGACGTCGTCGTCGTGTCAACCCATAGACGTCCACGGCTGGACGAAGGTCTCCTGCATGGATCTCTACAGAACACGGTCTTGTGGCGCTTGTTTCCAGCGGCTACTCGCCAGATACAGAAAAAGCAAATAATTAATCAATGTTGTGTTTGCCTCATCATCCGCAACTGAATATGCTAACTACTACATTATACGAGTCAGTTAAACACGTGAATAAACAGTATTAACGAATAAAGGAATAAATGTTTTCTTTAAACACAAAACCGTGTTTTATTGAAGCCCGAATGTTCGGTTTAAATGAACTGGGGATAAATATTCACGAGCACATTTCACCAAAGTAGAGGTGGGATAGGGGGGGAAATTGTTAATGCATATTGCATCTATATTTGATATCTTTTTATTGAGCACTGAATCAATCACACGTCTCATTCGAGTACTATTTACAATCAGTAGGTATATCAATATCAGTCTGTCTATCTTTTTCGCTTTCAGGGCCCATGTATTGAACCGGTTTTGGAGATATTTGGTAAAGATCGTAAAGTTAATAATATTATATTTACTAACTGGCTGATGCCCACGACTTCGTGTGCGTAGATTGAATTTTTTTGGTTTCCACGGGAATTGTTTAATTTTCTGGAATAAAAAATGACCTATGTGTTTCTGTGCCAAATTTTATCCAGATCCGTTCAGCCGTTCTGGCGTGATTGAGTAACAAACATCTATCCATATGTCCATCTATCCAAACTTTCGCATTAATAATATTTGTAAGATTGGTACAGATCTTACATGAAGGTGTAAACTTGAAGGCGCTAACATTACCATGCATGTACATATTTGAATTGTCGGTTTTTGTTAAATCTCATAGGCACTTTTTTCTAAAGGCAAAAGATAATTTTGCTAGAAATACAAGAAATCCGGAAAGATTGGTTTTACCTAAAGGCGCGAAAACGGCCACTTTTTTTAAAAAGCTGGTACATATGCAATGGGTATAAAAATTTTCAACGCACTACCTAAAGACATACAGTCGATGCCATTACAAAAATTTAAATCAACACTGAGAAAATGGCTTCTGACTCATTCCTTTTACTCAATGAAAGAATTTCTTGAATTCTCATTTAAAATTTTTGACATTTATTTATTTACTAGCTGATGCCCGCGACTTCGTCCGCGTGGTTTAAGTTTTTTGTTATTCCCGCGGGAACTCTTTAATTTTCCGGGATAAAAAGTAGCCTATGTCACTCTCCAGGTCCTCAACTATACCAATGCCAAAATTCACGTCAATCCGTTGCTCCGTTGCGGCGTGATTGAAGGACAAACCAACAAACCAAAAAACCAACAAACCAACAAACCAACAAACAAAGTGACTTTCGCATTTATAATATTAAAGTATTAGTATGATAAGTAAAGTAAGTATGATTTAAGCTATTAATTAAGTAAGATTGTGGTGAATTTTATTAATTATTATGATAGATTATTATTAATGATTTGAATATTTTAACATTAATTAAGTAGGTACCGAAATTCCTAAATTTGCACGTCAGCATTGACGAAACATGTGTGGACTACTTTTGAACTGTCATCATATTATTGTACAATGTTCAAGCAAATAAACGATAGATAGATTGATTGATTGATATTTAGATTGCACTCAAGTCAGTCAAGCTTCAAACTTATTGTTTGTGCACAACTCAAATAATACAGTTTTTTATGATGATCTAAATAATTGTTCTTACATTTGAGTAAATTGTTCAGTAATTGGAATAATAGTATTTTGCACTCAATGCTGAATATTTATTAACCTTGTGAGGCCTTCTTGCTCAAAACTTTTTACTTAATGGATTTCCAATTATCTGGGTTTATTGGCTGATTTATTTTTTTGTGATTTTGCCAGTTATTTCATAGCTCATTACGTATTGTTATGACATCTTTCTTGTCATTTACTAAAATGATTTATTCTGTGTGATGGTACGGACTACGGAAACCTCTGTGTCTGACTCGCATTTGATCGGTTTTTGATGTTTTTATTCCTGGGTTGACATGTAAAGTTCAAGTGCAATCATCATCATACTAATATTATCATATACTTACTAATATTATAAATGCGAAAGTCACTTTGTTTGTTGGTTTGTTGGTTTGTTGGTTTGTTGGTTTGTCCTTCAATCACGCCGCAACGGAGCAACGAATTGACGTGATTTTTGGCATGGGTATATTTTGAGGACCTGGAGAGTGACATAGGCTACTTTTTATCCCGGAAAATTAAGGAGTTCCCGCGGGAATAACAAAAAACTTAAACCACGCGGACGAAGTCGCGGGCATCAGCTAGTTGCAAATATGTGCAAGTTCTTAAATTTCAACATCAGAAACTAGAGTTTTCAATAAAGGTTAATTTGATTTAAATTAACCATTATTTTTACTCTGTGGCATGTAACTATATTCTCGAGTAATAAAAGCGTTGTGTGTTGTGCCACTCAACTGAAGAATTTAAAAAAAAAAACTGTTTGTGGTCGTTGTGTATGAATTTTTACTACAGGCTTACACACTATATTTTTAATCTTAATTCAGTTAGTAATAGTAATCAAAGTTAATATTTTAGCACAATATAGTCCATGCAATATTGCCTGTATTGCTTTTTTGTGGTTGCTGAATATTTAACACGGGCGTGAATTTTTCGTACGGGCATCTCAACAACTATAACCCGTTATCCTACGGTTTATACGGTATGGAATATTTAAAAATAAGAGCCTAATTATAATGCCTATAGGAAATAATTTAATATAAAAAAATCTTCTTAAACAACCGACTTCAAACTCCCGCGCCAACTTTACAACAACAAGCACACGTTATACAAAGTACTTATTTTATTGTTGATATTTTAAAAACCGCTCGACCGATTTCGATAAAATTTATATGGAACCACATTATGTTTGTTACCTCAGAACTTTTGACTGGGTGGACCGATTTGGATGATTCTTTTTTTATTTGAAAGAATATACTGCCCATGTGGTCCCGAAATGTTATCGAAATCAAAACAACAAAATAAGTACTTTGTATAGCGTGTGCTTGTTGTTGTAAAGCTGGCGCGGGAGTTTGAAGTCGGTTGTTTAAAAAGTATTTTTTTGAAGTCGGTTTTTTTGAAGTGGCAGTTACTTTACTGTCTTTATGAACAAAAAAAAACCCGCTAAGGATAGCGTTTTTTTTTTGTTGATAAAGACAGTACAGTACCTAACGCTTTCAGTGGGGCGGCACCCTTTTTTCCTATAGTAGGTATATCGCGTTTGTCACTCACGTAGGGACGCGACAAACGCGACACCGCGACTCGACACGACGCAACGCGACTGTATGAAACAGTAGCTGACCTACGTTGTCGCTAGACAATTAGATTGTCATTCTCCTTGGCGTCATATCATGTCGCGTAACGTCGCGTCGCTTCTGTCGCTCACCTAGGATAACGGGTAAGAGTAAAAACGCACAGTACGGAGAAAAAAATTATCAGGCAAAAATCCGCGTGCTCAAAATGTAATGTAGTCGGGTAAAAATAATGCTTATTATAACAATTTCTCTGTTTTCCATTTGTTATCAATTTGATAGCAGCTTCTTTTCTCGTTTTATGACTTTTCGTACAGTGCCAAAATAGACGTCCATCCTACCTTCGAAAAAGTCTTTTTATTTTATTTCAGAAACGTCAGATGACATCGAGCCGTCCGTCGGCGTCGCGTCCATTTCTCTTTCCTAAAGCCCCGCTTGATGGATTGGAATGACCCTTCGTTTAGATTGATCAAGTTGTTTCGAGCTCTAGCGATTAATTTCTTTCCTTGTATTTGTCGAAAATAAAAGTAGAGTATACACCACCGGGATAAAGCAGTTTTTTTCTTATATTGAATCGCGGGCGCTTGAATCCCTCACTGCACTCAGGACTCAATCTTAATTCCCTCCCTTTGGTCGGAAATTAACTTATAACACCCTCGCTGCGCTCGGGAGTTAAATTTGGAGTCCTTCGTTACGTTCAGGATTCAATGTAGCGCCTGTGACATAAAACAGTGCTTTATCCCCTTGGTGTATAATCTACTATTATACTTCTACCATACCTTTACTACTGTTTTAATCATACTTTTGCGGGTCTAAAGCCAGTCTTCATGCCCTAGGGCCGTAATCTAGTCGATCGATCGCCCAACTAGTTGACCAACTCCATACTGTAAATATGCACAACAGAGTCTAGGCTCCAGACTGGTCGACCAAACGATCGTACCATTTGACATAAAAGTTTATAAACCAAGGAGTATGTGTACCTGCATAAACACTGGCAGCATGAAAAGCAAAAAGTTTGAATATCAAAGCAGCGGCGCCAAAGCGCGAAATAAAAACAAATGACAAATTATTCCACATATACAATCTATCTACGTATTTTGTTACAAATTGTTACAAATTCAATAAAAAGTGGTCCTAAATATTGCAAAATGCCATCATTTAGTGACTCAGACGAAAGCGAATACGAGCAAACAATGAAACTCGACGCGGAAAGAATGTATAAGATGTCGATATTTTTATTTTTCTATCTCTCAATAAGTAGAATTTTACTGTTTTTACTTGTAGGTACTTAGGTAGGTAAGTATAACTTTTATTCTTTGTATTTTTTTACTACTGAAAATCAAAAATGAGTCGATCATTAGTGAGAGTGTTGAAGCGGTGATAGCCTACTAGATGATAGTAGGCTATCACTAGTAGATGGTAGTAGGCTTAAACACCAGATCTCCTATATATTTGGTCATGGGTTCGATCCCAGGCCACGCACCTTTCATTTCGGAGCTATGTGCGTTTTAACAAATTAAAAATATCACTTGAATGAACGTGAAGTCAAGCTGCCAATCTACACTTGGTCAGCGTGGTTGATTATGGCTGAACCCGACATCTCGAGACGAGACATGATTGGATTGAGACAGAGATTGGATTATAGCAGTGCATGTGTAAGATAAATCTACCCTTATAATCCTAAACTAGGTCTGCAAGAAAAAAGTGACGTCACATCCATCAGTCTAATGATAGCCACTCAAATGTTAAGGATACTCTTTCGGAAACGGATAATAGCGTGGGGATGAGTGCGGACTAGATTCCTGTAACGAGAGGTATCCATCACTTGGGATCTGCCCGAAATTGGGTCGGATGACCGGTGAAATTGGGAGGTGTTTTCAACGATTTTAGGGTTCTGTTGTAATGTGGAAACCAAAGTTTCTTCCACTCCTTTTGCTGTGTGTTAAAGCAAAATTAAAAATCCGTACTAAAATTATAAATGTGAATGTGTGTCTGTTTGCTAAACTTTAACGGCCCATCTCTACAACTGATTTGGATGAAATTTGGGATAGGAAGGACTACTTTTATACCCAGAAAATTAAAGAGATCCCCCGAGTATCAACTTAGTCTACGCGGACGAAGTCGCAGGCATCATCTTACCAAATACTAAAAGGTGTACAGTGCTGATTCAATACAGTTATAGAAACTTGTTACCGCTACAAATAGGAATATATTATGGTCCTGTCCAGTCCGTAGTGAGTTTTCACCCTTAGCCGCCTACACAGACGAAAGCAGCACAACAGAACAGGGCAGCAGCAGCAGTTTAGCAGCACTTCGATTCTGGGTTGAAGATACCAGCTCTTGAATCCCGGATATACTCGATAGCTCTTTTTTTTTAAGTTCATCAAAAAGCCCTCGCCTCGAGCCTCCGAAAATAAACATAATTTATTTTCATATTGGTACTAGTCGGTAGTCAAGTCTGTCAATTTGATTAAGGTCCCCCGTAACATGTTAGTAATTTAATCGAAGGAAGTTATCAAACATCGCCCGGGGCCTGTGCGTCCCTTTTTAATATAATTGATACGCATATTTAACAACATGGCATACCTAACCCCTGTTTGCAATTCTACTATTTATACTTCTATACCTACTATAATATGCGAAAGTTTGGATGGATGAATGGATGTTTACATTCACATTTCGCACATCAGAATAGCAGAACGGATCTGGACGTAATTTGGCACAGAAATAAATTATAGTCTGGAATAATACAAACTACTTTTAATCGCGGAAAGTTAAAGAGTTTCCCCATAAATTTCAACCCACGCGGACGAAGTCACAGACATCAGCTAGTGTACTTATAAAGGATATTTAACGTGTAATATGAGTGCTTTAATTATAGCATAAAGACTATAAATTAAAATAATATTACGTATGTTCCGGTTAAAAGCAAACTAGTAGTAAATAAAGTTGTAAAATTTTGACGATCCAATCATTTGGCTATTACTCATGACGGGTAGTCACGAAGCGGCGGTCACGTAAAAAAGCTATAAAAACGCTTTAAATTTCTGCGGATGCTGTACTAAGATACGATTTTGAGTTTAAGATGCATTTCGTATGATATAGTTGCAGGGAGATTTAGTGTTTGATTGTAGTGGACAAACAAAGTATGTTATTTTTTCAGAACCATTAAACTTAAGGGTTTGGTTTTGACAACCTCCCTGGTATAGTGGAGAGCGCTGACGTCTTACAAGTAGGAGGACCCTGGTTCAATTTGGGAACTTTTAGCTTCTAAATTTCTCGTTGGTCTGGGATGACGGGAGGCTTTGACCGTGGCTAGTTACCACCCTACCCTGCTACTAAGCGTTTTGATACAATACCGTGTAAAAACGTAGAATATAACTGCCATAATATCCCTAACAGGTAAGCCCACCACCATCTTAGACTGCATCATCGCTTACCACCACTTGGTTACTTATCGGGTTAACTTATAGTAGACTAGCTGATGCCCGCGATTTCGCCCGCGTGGTTTAAATTTTTTTGATTCCCACGGGAACTCCTTATTTTTCCGGGATAAAAAGTACCCTATGTCACTCTCCAGGTCCTCAACTATACCCATGCCAAAAATCACGTCCATCCGTTGCTCCGTTGCGACGTGATTGAAGGACAAACCAACAAACCTACAAACCAATAAACCAACAAACAAACACACTTTCGCATTTATAATATTAGTATGATGAAACAAGTAAAGCCCCGTCAGACTAACGATAAAAATGCAAACTACACTCACTTATAATCCGGACGAAGCACCAAAGATCTATGTCCAAAAAGTAGTTGATCAGTAGAAAGATAAAGCAAACGTTTTGGAGCAGGGTTAAAGAAGCTCTTTTATCTGGAGACCTGACAACGGAACTAGATTTATACGCCCGTCTGTTCTTCTAGCTGTGATAGTCTGCAAGGCAATTCTTAAACTGACTGTACCTATCTTTGACTTTTATAAGCATTTTGTTGAATTGAGGATCAATAAATTAATTATTAATTTTAAATACTGCCACATAATATTATTAAGGCCACCTTGTTCAAGGTCATTTTAAAGGTGTTTGAGTTGAAATTCATATACCTAGTACGCTAGTTACTTATTTATATTTAGATACCATAGTATGACGTACTTCTAGTTATTTTCTTAAACTAATTAGTATTGTTAGTTTTTTCTGTACTTAGACTGAACGTGATAAGGTGTGCACCCTTAAATTATTATGTTTGACGTGTTTGACGACCTCCCTGGCGCAGTGGTGAGCCCTGTGGAATTTATAATTTCTGAATTTTCTCTGGTCTGGTCTGATGAGAGGCTTCGGCCTTGGCTAGTTACCACTCTACCAGCAAAGGTGTACCGCCAAGCGATTTTGTGTTTCGATACGACGCCGTGTAGAAATTAATTAGGAGTTTGGGTTCACTAATAATTGCCGTACCTATAACAGGTTAGCCTGCTACCATCGTAGACTGCATAATCACTTACGATCAGGTGAGATCGCAGTCAAGGGATAACTTGTAGTGGAATAAAAAAAATAGTGTTACCTAAACAATTCACTGGTGATGTTGCAGGGCAGTTAATTGTTTCCAACAACTAGCCACTAACAGTTTTCACCACACGGAATAGAAAATTTGTGGCGATGTCTTAACCCCTGAAGCTACCTTGTTAGAGTTTGTTTAGTTTTCATACTATTTGTATGAAAAAGTGTTTCCCTGTGAAAAATAAATGGATTTTTCCTCTTGTTTTTATTTACAATCGAGGGAAGGGTAACTAGGTTTTTAAATAATGTTTATTATTACCATTCCTATCACGAAAAAGCGTTTTCCTCTAAAAAAATACATTTTACGATAATCAAGACTGACTAGGTTTGGTACGGAGCTCTATAATTTTCCAGGATAAAAAGTAGCCTGTGTTTATCCAGACTATAATCTATCTATATCTCAAATTTCGTCCAGATCCGATCAGACGTCTTTTCATTATTGAGTAACTTCAATCCAAACTTTCGCATTTATAATCTATACTAATAATATAAATGTGAAAGTGCGTCTGTCTGTCTGTTTGTCCGTTTGTCTGTTTGCTACGCTTTTATGGCCCATCTTTTGAACTGATTTTGATGAAATTTGGTATAGTGATATGACGCTTCCCGAGGAAGGACATAAGCTACCAATATCACGCGGACGAACTTCTTATCATAATATGTACACATATATAAGTATTAGATGTTTTTGATTCAGTGCGATGCAGATAAGTTGTTTCACTCCGCGTTGCTCTCGACGTTTGCTGTAACCACTGATTCACTGCAGCGGAGCTATGCCGAGCTCGGTTAATTGTTTTCATCAACAGAAACCTAGAAGTTTTCGCCGCAGGTTCGGGAAAATAGGTTGCTGTGGAAAGTGCTCGTTAGAAGAACTTTTTAGGGCGGTTTTTTCGACGCTATTTATATCTCTTAAGACGAAATTTATAGAAGTACTACATGTTGAACGTCTTTTTTAGGTGAAACCTATGAGAGTAGCAGGTCTCTTTTTTATCCACTACAAGTTATAGGCCCTTGACAAGTAGTCTGACATGGTAGCGCGCTGACCTGTTGGGGCCAGTAAACCGAAGTTTACCGTATTAAATTAAACTATACCTACATATTTTACCTTGCTAAACTTAATAATAATATTATAAATTATAATAAAAAAATACATTTAAGCAGGTAGCATTATCAACTTTAATCTATATATATAACTAGTAGGGCGCGTGGGTGCGTGGCCCGCTAAAGCGGACCACTGTCTACTTACTTGCTCTCCTCCTATCCTAGTGTTTACTGCCTACGTGTTCTGAAGTTAACAACACACTGCTATGCTAGCGAGCACAATGGAAGCGCCAGCGTTCCAAGCGTCCGACGTAAAAAAAAAATCTCTTAAGAAAACATAAAACAGAGACCCCCCCCTATTCGGTAAAAAATAACGAAGAACTTTTGTCACAGTTTTTCAAAATTCTACCCCCAAAGGCGTAAAATAGGGGTTGAAAGTTTATATCAAAGTCCGTTGTTTTTCAAGCTGCTATACTTATAATGAAACGTGGTGTTTTCTATCCCCAAGGACGTCAAATAGAGAGTTTGTCCTTCAATCACGTCGCAAAAGAGCAACGGATCGACGTGATTTTTTGCATGGGTATAATTAGATACTTGGAGAGAGTCTTTTTAGCCCGGAAAATTAAGGCGTACCTGTGGAAATTAAAAAACTTAAGCCACGCGAACGAAGTCGCGGGCGTCGTCTAGTAGTATAGAAAATTCCGACATTAACTCGGATTTAATCGACTGTTAACCTAGCGAAACCACACAATAAATTGGGGGATAAAGTACAATCGCACATAAAAATGTCTCACAAATTAATTATCCGCGAAAACTAAAGCAGCGGGTGTTTCATATCTAAGATAAAATAAATATCCAAATGTAGCATCATACTAGGAAATTTTCCTAACAATAATAAATAGGTACCTATACTAATAATTGTGTCTATAGATTTTGCCCCCACAAATTAGACTTTATTTATGAATCCTTTGAAATTTTTCATAATTATTTCTTAATGGAGATCTTTGTTATAGAGCGACCCTACACGCATAGTCGCAAATTGATAATTATGTCTGTCAATACGCTTCTCGTTTTCAAGATGACATCCGTTATTCGACCGCGATGATTTACGTTTTTTTAACACTACTGTGGGAACACTTTAATATTCTCGGATAAATGTAGCCTATACCACCACATGCCAATCTACTACTTCGATAAGACGTGAGTGAATCTCAAACCAACAAACAAATACAATTTTGCATAATTTATCGTAGTATTAGGGTACAAAGTAATATAATAAAGTACATAATTTCAATAGCTATAAAACTACTGCCATTGCCAACCCTGTCGCTTGGTCTGTGCCTATTCTTGTTTAATTATTTCATCAAAAAATTAAATAGAAAATTAATATATAAAGGTTTTTTTTAAATTCAGAGTCCATAATAATCATTATGTCATCAAATGCTAAAATTATACACACATAGGTATACACAGCGGGTACAGCGGTATTGTTTTAAACCAAAATAATATAAAGCTAGAAAGGAAGAATAAAGAGGAAATTTTAATTCTGAAAGCTGTTTATCGCGTTCGCTGTGCTTATTCAATTAGCTGGCTAGTTTTTTCAAGGCTCAAGTCAGAAGTCTAGATTATTTTTCACAACGTCCAAGTAAATGTTTTATTTAAATTTAACTTTTTGACACAAGTGTACCTACCTATAATATTAAAATTAAACCTATAGTACTTACTCATTTCTAGATAACGCAAATAAGTTAATTTTTAATTATGAGCCATCAGTAGGTACATACGTATTTAGGGTTTAGCAATTATTACTCTGTATTTTTAGTATTTTTACGACATATAGTATCGTACTTAGAATACGTGTTGATATCAATCTGATTTTCTGCAACTTTGGCAGCGTGTTTTATTTTTACAGTTTGAATTTAGTGCAATACTAGTGGGCCCGGCAGACTTTGTCCTGCCCTGAACCTCGAACCTGATTGCAGCGCCCCTTCTCGGGTCCAATTGTGTATATAAACCATCCCGGGGTCCAAACAATCACAACAAAAAATAATTAGCGAAATTGGTCCAGCCATTCACGCGTGATGCCGTGACCAAGGGAAATAGAGATTCATTTTTATATATATAAAAATATAGATTTTCTGTGTCGACAAATTCAAGGCTATAGACGAAACTCTAAAAGCAAATTAAATCAAATAAAATTTAAATAGGTGTCACGTCATTTTTTTCTCTACAAATACTTATTTTATACTCATGATTAAAACTCGTACAGTTTTTCAATAAAAGTTGTAAATATTTCAATCAAGTTAGCGGTCACAGTAAAAGAAAAAGTACAGTGAGATTAGAAAAATTTACGTGAGCTCCGTTAAGATAACAGCGCCCGGAGCGAAGAAGTGCCACTTATCTCAAACCCTGACAGGGGCGCTGGATTTATTTACAACACTCGTGCTCTTACTGTGAATCTTAGAAAGTCAATTGCCTCTTATAGAGTATGTTCAAGAACATAACAACATACGCTTATCGCGGTAAAACCCATTTTGTATGGTTTCTGGTTTCCTAACTTGGCAAATGTGATCTCTCCACAACTCTCCACCCCACACACACACTCAAATAAAATAAAAGTGTAATTTGTACATTACTCTGTGCCAAATTTCATGTAGATCTGTTCAGTTGTCGAAAGGTATTAGAAAGACGGACACATTTTAGCATATTTTTTTATTATAGATAGTATTAGTACCTACTAGCGTAGAATACCGCTTCACAAGTGGCAAAAGTTAGGTCAATAATATTTCACTTACTTACTTCTCCAAACTGTTGCTCAAACGAGTTTCAATGTACAGGGAACATCCGTGCATCATGTTCGTAATAAGAGAAAATTTATTTATGGCTTCCCGAGTTTTGAATTTTAACGATCACGGTTAACAAGCGGGCGAGATGCCGTCGAATTAATTGCAAATATCTTGTATATTTAATTTAATTCTTCATTTACGCTTTTATAGTGGACGCTTACTAAAGTCAGGTTGATATACCTATTAAAAAAAAAACAAGAAATAAAATTAAAAGTATAGCGAAGAAAAAATAGTAATGTTTAAAAAATAAGTGATTAAGTATAAATATTGTTTCAGAGCAATGTTTTAGATTGTAAAACTAAGAATACAAATAGATGTGGTAAACGAGTATAAGTTTATCGTAAGTAGTGTAACATTAGTGAGGGTAATAGGAAAACAAGGTATAGATCTTTTGAGACGAGAGATAGGTATTATAAATTATTTTTATTTAGATTTCGATGTGTAAATAATTATTTTTGAATGGATGTGTGGATAGGTGCACTGTCTTTGTGCCTCATATGCCTATGGGACGGCAGTCTGATATAACTGGAGAGAGACTGACATCAACTCAAGTGCAGGACTAAGGACTGTACGAGTAGGTACTAGGCACTGGCGGTGGTACAAGGTCATAAAAATCAAAATAACTGTTTGTGGTCTGACCTGGGAATCTATCTCGGGACCTTATATTCCGCAAACGAGATAGAGGGGAACTAGATCCATTCGCATTAAGATATAAATAAAAAAAGACATAATGTTTTAATCTCACCCTCTCAAGTATCCGCTTCCGCTCGTAATATAATCGCCGTTGTACGTCGAAGCGGAGAAATTCAATTGCAATGAGATGCTTTTGTGGTCGTGCAAAGTACCTTACTTTGGAGAAATGGCGAACGTACCCTGTGAATATCATTTATATTATTAGTAGGTACTTGATTATGCCCTCGACTTCGTCCGCGTGGAATTTGGTTTTAAAATCCCCGCGGTCTTTTTTATCCACTACAAATTTTTATTACATATCTTTATTGGAAACCTAATATACCTATTTAAGTAAGTATACCTAATAATTATATCGCCGGTATAATTGATAAAAAATATCGACACGTTCATACCCATGCCACCCATCCCATAGAAATGGAACAATATTTTACTGTTCCTATTTTTGTTTTTATTTTTATTTAGTTGTATTTAGGATTTAAGTATTTTTATTTTATTTTTTACAATATTTTTGTACTTTGAATTTTTATTTTTGTATTTACAATATGGGTACCTACTTGGCCTGAAATAAAACATTTATTATTATATTATTATTATTATAGAAAGAAATAGTTACTCTAAATCGTTGTAATTTCCCGGAATGTGCACTTCCTTAGGATAAGGGTTTTCCATTCGTCTTATGGAATGAAAATAGCAGCTAGACTACCCATTGAATGCGATCTCAAGTCTTCAAGCGGCACGAGTGAAAAGGTATCTTCTAGGCAAGCGCGCTCCAACGTAGACCTCATCATTGCTACGAGTATGTATTATAAGCATGATTGTCGTGAAGCGCACGCCTAATCTTTGATTTAAAAAAAATACGCGCCGAATTGAGAACCTCCTCCTTTTTTGGAAATCGGTTAATAAAACTCACTTGGTGGTTGGTAAGTGAAGATGCATTCTAAGATGCCGAACCAGTGGTATATTCACTCACTATTCAATAGCACTTTTCAAAGTCAACTTGAATAAAAAAGATTTGTATTTTGAATTTTATGGTAGCGGGCTTACCTGTTAGGAGTATTATGCCAGTTGCATTAAAGTCATGCTCTTAATCGGTTTTTACACTACATCGTATCGGAATAAAACACTAGGCGGCAGGTCTTAGTCGGTAGGTCCTCGATTTTCCGGAATAAAACGTAGCTGTCTGTCTCTCAAAGTCTTCAATCGTATACTGCGGCGTGATTGAAGGACTAACCAACAAACAAACACACTGGCTTTTATAATAATATTAATAAGGATGTTTTATGTCAGTGTGTGGCCTATGATAAAGTTATCTACTTTGACGGTCCTTTTTGGGGTAAGGTTATACGATATCTTGTGTTAAAAGGATGTTTATCTTAGGGTGAAAATACACTACGGTGTACGGATAGTACAGATCAAATCCTCCGCGTGAGACACCCGCGTCGTATAGAAAATACGTTCCGTCCTGTCACGGTAGTCTGTGCAGCTTCATATACAAAAACGCGCGTTTTGATGCCTTTAGCAAAAATAAATAATAAATATCAAAAATAATAAAGATTGTTAAATACAGGGTCTTCCAAAAGACCTTAAAGTGTTAAATTCACATCCCCGGTTAGTTTTAAATTATATAACCATTTTAAAACACAGTGCGTTGAAATTTGATGACGTCATAACAGTAAATTTCATACAACTTCTATGCTAGAAGATGCTAGAAGTGCGTTTTTCAGTATGTTAAAGAGATATGGACTTGATTGAGTTGTCACCATCCTTATTGGCAGCACTGGTTAGTGGTTACACTAGAAACTTGTACAGCTGTTAGATACATTTGTATAGAAATGTCAAACAAATTACATTAAAAACAACAACGTACAATAATAAAGCGTAGAAGCTGCGAAGTGACAGGTATCGTGGAAACAAAAAACAGTCGTTCCCAAAGTTATTAAAGAACCGTAATGTAACATTTGATTGGCGTGTATTAATTTGTGTCCCAGAGTTTACCTTTCTGTTTGATGTTTTTTTATTTTTGTGTGAGTGTAAAGTTACGTATCATGACTGCTCATTAGTGATCTTTTGCTTTGCTTTAAGACAGGATTATTTATTTATTATTATTTATTTATTTGCTTAAATCAGGCAATTAGGCCCATAGAAATATAAACATAACACAGCATACAAAATAAATAATATGAAAACATAATTAAAAAACTGTAGGGATTCTGGATCTGGCTTCCCTGAAGCGACGGTAAACTATGCCCTCAGGCCAAAAGTCTGAAGTGAGAAACACGTCTTTACACGAAGCCGAAACGGTAAGGACATACGAGCTGAAGTAGGCTGTCCTTGTAAGACTTCAGTTTGTCCAGGGTCAGTTGCACTTCTGTCATCTGCGAACAACCAGATCATCGCGAAACTTCTGCACTTATCTTCTTCTTGCGTCTTGGTGAATTTAAAAGTACATACAGGTGTAATTATTTAACAAAAAAATGTAAAAAGTGATAAGTGAAAGTAAATGTTCACACAGTGTTAAGTGATAAATAGGACTCACTTTACTCGCAATCGCACTTCACGCTTAAAACAGCATGACCATTTACTATTATTAATTCCCTATTCTGTGATAGATGTTGGAGTATTAATGCAGGTAATTTTAATAGGGAGAGATTTAGTGTGACAAGATAATTATATAAATTTACGAAACTATGATGTCATTAACATAACAATAACGCCACTTATCTCTGTCCATTGTCGCCTACTTACACCAAATTACTGCCTTCACTTGATTGTCAAAGATCAAGAGAGAATCATTCGCAGAGCCGCACCGCACCTAGTTTGTCATGATTCGCATACTCTTTTCCTTATCCACTGACATTATTGTCTTAAAAAAGGAATGTTTGAAAGTTTGGATTAGATTTTGCTAGGCCACGTCGCAATTTAAATAGTCCTCTAAAGGTCTAAATAAATAATCAACATAACAGGAAACTATCAATAACTTATTTTCCAACGTTGTTATTTCGCAAACATTGTGGGAAAGGTTTTGATTGTTTGATTAGTAATATAATTGGCCGATGAAAAATAGATAATAAACCTAATTACGGCAGTTAGATGAAGCATAACCTTATAATGAAATCTCGCTGTTTAAAAACTTTTTTCAGACAAACAGTCTAACTCTTAAGGAAGCGTAGGAAGGTATTGTTTCGATACTGTATTCGACAATCGCACTTTACCAATTTATTCGTTTCTTATTTATCGCGTTCTAATTACATTGCTATACTACAGTTATATTAATTACATACAAACGACATTAGAATTAACTCAAAAACCAATATTATAACCGTACCTAATGTATTCCTACAAGTCGCTACCCTCCTGCCAATTATAATTAATAAGCTTTGTCATATTGACATCAAATGTACATTGACAAAGATACGTTAGTACGTTGAATAAAGTATAATAATTATTGACTTAGTTCTACTTCTTGTTTCCAAAATTATAATTGCACTTATATTTATGCAAAACACTAACATACATGCGCTTTTAATCCATTAAAATTAGAATCACAAATTAAAACAACTAATGGACAAAGTGTTTTAATGTAGAACATTAAATATTATTTTTATCATACAACGTTTCATACTTCGTATCCTTTAGCTACAGTAAATTCTGCATGCCTGGCAATAAAAGCAAGCAAGTCATAAATACATTTTAGCTCATTATCCGGATATTATACGGATATACCTACATCGTATACCTGTTGGGAAAACGGATAACAATTTTCAATAGTAATTCATTTCAACTTTCGGTTCGCTTGCAAACAATATTATTTATTTCGATCATTTGGGATTGGTTGGATAAAGTTTAAGTTTAAAATGTTTATGAAATAACGAGTTATATATCACCAACAAGTAGGTACCTAAATTTTTTTATATTTATTTATGTTCTTTAAAATAAGATTCATACTCAAATTATAAATCTGAGATAGTATCTGTTTCTTTGAAAAACTAGCATCTTCATTGATTGATCGATTCTCCCCTTTGTTCACTTTAATAAAAAATACTATAAGTACAAGATAAGTACTTAAACTATTATTCAAAATTGGCACACTTTTTGAACGCAAATACAAATATACAACGTGACGGTGACAATTAATAAACTAAAGCTTTGAGGATTCCGAACACGCTCCATTCTGAGATGAGCCCACAACAAACTTAGCCGGGTTTGAATTCGTGGAGTTTTGCGGATATGCAACTTCTGTTTCAAATAATTAATTTATTCTTTGGCAAGTTATGACCTGCCCACTAACAAGTCGGATGTGTCTAATTAAGTGACTGCAGTTAATGTCTGCAGATATTATTGCACTAGCTTTCCCGCCCCGGCTTCGGACATACTACAGCTATATGTGGCATATCTATGTATTAGATTAGACAGTTTGGTGAAAAATCTACCTTTTGTCATGCTACATATTGAGGAAATAGATTTGCTGTTGAACAGTTCCGCCTGCTATCACCGAACTTTCTATTGATTAGATCAACGCAACAGAGCAACGGATCGATGAGTTTTTTGCATTGGTATAGCTCAGGGACCTGTTGAGTGACATGGGCTACTTGTCATCCCAAAAAATTCAGGAGTTCCTGCGGGAATTTAAAATCAACTTAGAAGCAGCTAGTTGTTAAAAAAAAAAGAGTTAAAATCAGTTCTGATTCGACAGAATTAAGAACTATTCCCCCTACTTTTAACGTAAATTTTAACCTCTGAAATGTTGCTATAATGCCAGTTAATGTAGACAAGGAATAAGGTAGGATTATTAGGAACGAGCTGATGCCCGCGACTTCGTCCGCGTGGTTGAAGTTTTTAATTCCCGCGGGAACTCCTTAATTTTCCGGGATAAAAAGCCTATGTCACTCTCCAGGTCCTCAACTATTCCCATGAAATCACGACGATCCGTTGCTCCGTTGCAGCGTGATTGAAGGACAAACCAACAAACAAACACTATTGCATTTATAATATTAGTATGATTCCCACTGGAACGAATCTACGGGTGGTTGCTACTAAAGATGTTATATTACGTTAATGTAACAATTAATGTAACGGCATTTTACACTTAAGCTACATAAATATCTGAAAGGTTTAATTGTCTTATTTTGCTGTAACAAATCAGACCAGTCCACAGTTTTAAATCATAGTACTGTACCAAAATTTATTAAGTCAATAAATTTTGAAAGATACGCTCTGAAAATAGTTTACGAAGTAAAAATATTTAAGGCATGCGTCCACTCACAAGCAAGGAATCTTTCTAATTTTTATAGACTGGATATGATAATTGAAAAGAGAAGAAAGATAAATTACTTTATTGAAAATAAAACAGAAAAAAATAGCCAAGAATCTTGTTAACAAACAAGAGTAATTGATTAAGGGTGGCTTGCAAAATAGTGCAGTCTTAACTGATTTTGTATTTTTTTTATAGTGTCAATTTTTTACAAGTTGAAAAGGACAGGTATAGAAAATTTAACTTAAACACATATTACTGTCTTGCGCAAGCAGAAAAGTTAAAATTTAAGTGAGTTACAGAAACTTATTATCACCACACATACGTGTATGTATTTTAAGTATTTTTTTTATTAGCTTTAAAGGAACTCTAACTAAGAAGTCAAAGTACCATAAAAGCTAAAAAAACTGATGCTTATAGTACTTCAATGTTAGAATATTGAATTAAATTGAATATTTGTAATAAAGCCCAAAAGAAGGTACCATAGTTTAACAAAATAATAATATACTAACGCTTGCGGTAGGCATTGTGCTTTACCCCTGCGATAAGGCTCAGTGGTCCCATTCACTTTGGGCACAAAATAAATTTCCCTGATGGCCTTAAGTACTGCCTCCCTACCTATGTTAAGATAGTGAAGCCTTTTCGAGACGATTTGTTTGTTGCTGCGAACATTATTCTGGCAATAAATTATTAAAATGTGATTTATTAAGAAATATTATGTTTTATTATTAAAACCAGCTTCGTTTCGCGCGTTGGAGATAGGACATACCATAGACACCTAAAACGTTATTCATTTCCTAGTTTCAGCTCTACTTGGTTTTCTAATATTGGACAAACGGGGGGGGGGGGGGGGGGGGGAGAGATAGAGAATAAATCAAAATCTGTTAGAAATTAATTATGGGGTTCATATGTTTTACACTACCACTGAAAACTATTCACTACTACTAAGTCCACTCTGAAACGGATTAAAAATGAAATTTAGCAAATAAGGTAAAATTTCTATACAAATCCATTAGATGCCTACTAGAAAGTTCAAAAAGATTTTGCAAACTGTTGCATGACTTTCAATATGCAGCGCACGCCCGTGTATCATGGGGAACTTTATTTATGGCTTATCGAGTTCCAAGTTGTTTTGATTATATAAACAGGCGGTAGCGGGAGCATACACGTTTTATCTTTTTTTAATATTGTTATGAAGATAGCAATGGCCGGTACACGTAGTTCGAAGAGCCAATAGACTTTAGGGCCCCAAAGTGATGGAAAGTCGACCCCGCACTGGAACACCTCGTGTCGTTGGCAGACCCTCCAGTAGGTGAATGTACAAGCAAACAAGTTGCAGGGAGACGCTGAATTCAGACGGCGCAAGACTGCGGAGGATATTATAATATACATATTCAGCTGGAAACCTACGATTGCGGAAATGGAGAGATGCTGGTTGACCACATAACTGCCCTCGACCCCCATAATCAGACCAGTTTGCAAGTGGTGATGCAGTCTAAGGTGGACAACGTTAGCCTAGAAGATGTCATTTGATCTGGTTTGTTTGGCACGTCTATCAAACAATAAAACTCGAAAGTACAAATTTCTTTACCTGCCCTCTCACCCGCTTGCGCCCGTAATGTGATAGCTGCATTCGTGCATCAAGCGCAGAAATTCAATTGTAATGAAATGCTTTATAAACTACTTTGGTAAAATGGAGAATATACTTTTCAATTTGACTATTTTATTTTGTTGTTTTACGAGTATTCTGAATTTTCCTCGTCTGTACAGAGCTCTACTTTTTTTAAAGATTCATAAAATATTCAAATGTCTTTGCACGCGGTGACATAATTTTTTTCTAATGCATGGCGGACAAACGTCGTTCTCTTCCGATGCAGACGTCTCGCACCCATTTATCCTGTCCAGTCCCTAGTATCCAGTAGGGACTGGACAGGATAAATGGGTGCGAGACACTAGGGCCACTTTGCTTTTATTTAATAGCCACACACACTAGCGCCATAGGACAAAGTGTTGTTTCCCTTAAACGCAAACGTTTACTCGCTCTCAATGACAACGGTTTAAGTAAAATAGTCAAGGGGTAACTACTTGATGGAAATTTAATTTAGCGAGCAATACTGCGCCCTTGTCCACCTTTGCTAACACAATAATAAGTTAAACGAACGGTTAGGGTAGACTAACGCTGTTATCGGAGATTAAATTCATTTGAAATTTCGTTTAGAGAATAAATTGTATTTACACTGGATAATATTAGACTCCAATTTAATTTCTTACAAAATTAAGTTAAAGTGACATAATATCCATTACTAATATGAAACGCATTGAGACGAAAGTTGGTTTATGATAAAATGATAAATAAAATACGATAAATGATTTATTAATTTCACATAGGACAACTTGTGTCACCTATGAAACGTTAAGGCTATACCACCGGTTCGGAAAGTTGATTCTACTGAGAAGAGCCAGCAAGAAATTCAGCAGTTGAGAGTTCATAAAGAGGTTACAATTATTATAAAATACAACACATACGCTATGAATACAAGTATTACACTGACTTGTGGGTCACTTGTCTCTCTGTCTGTCTGTTTTTAATTTTCTGCTACCTTTTCAAGACTTGTTTTTGATGAAATTTAGTAAAAAATAGCGATAGCATCCCATCTGGTCTAGGTTGCATCCCGGGGATACATAGCCTTCACACAAATCGAAAAACACTTCATTGATCCTTCCATGTGGCGATGGCATCCATCATAATTATAATGATCCAGGACGTACCTTAATAGTATTATGGATTCTGGACCTCCCTGGCGCAGTGGTCTGCGTTATTTTCTTATAAGCGGGAGGTCCTGTGTTCGATCCCCGGCAATTTGAGAATTTATAATTTCTGAATTTTCTCTGGCCTGGTCTGGCGAGAGGCTTCGGCCGTGGCTAATTACCACTCTACTGGCAAAGATGTGCCGTCAAGTGAATAACAAGCTTCCCGTTACGATACCATATAGAAACCGATTAGGATAGGCCTAATAAAACTGCCATTCCCTCAACAAGTTAGCCCGCTACCATCTTAAACTGAATCTTCACTGACCTAATATCAAGTTAGATCGCAATCAAGGGCTAACTAGTAGTGGATAAAAATCCTTTCTTTGCTCTGACGCATTCGTGTAAAAAACAAAATGGCGTTATAGTCAGTGCAGTTAAACCTATTGTAAGGGACAATCCTGAAGTAGGTATTTAAGAGACACTTTTAATATATTTGTACTCTCATTTGGGACTTGCACAAGTAAATGGTTAAAAGTGAGGTTCCACGAGAGATTTGATGTAATTAGATAAAAGTTGGCTAAACTTAAAGATAATATTCATTTGACCGGCCACGATTGCTATCGTTAAGCTCTAAATCAAAATGCCATCTAAACACAAAAGTATTCAATAATCGCTGAGTCTGCCGGCAGGAGACTGAATTACCATCGTTCAAACACTCGTATTTAAGCTAACTGTTTTCAATATGGCGACTGTTTTCGTAGATTAAATCGAATGACATGAAACTAGTCAAATTGACATAAATTATACTTCCTGTTTCATAAGATATAATGACAAACAATGGTAACACTATAAAAATAACGCAAAATATTTCATCCAAGTAATTCAGTAAATTATTTTAATACCGCTTCCGTATGATAAAAACTGTATTCCCATTTCCCCCATAACTAATAAATAAAATGAATAATGGCTAGTACAGGGGGGTTACTACCGTCGCTTAGAGCAATATTACTTCACAATGTCAGTTTTATGTCACGTACCTTGACGTCCCTAAAATAAGGGTTGTAATTCTAAAACAAGAACGTCAACAGTATTAATACAATACGGATTTAAGCGATGGTAGTATGCCCCCTATTTGGTATCATTATGAAGAATGAATTTTATTCTATTTCATTATCTGACATGTTTTCTGCGATGGCGGGCCAACATTATATGACTACTCTTTATTTACATAATCTACCATCACCACATGACTTGCCTCTTGCCGTTAATGTTAGCCGTAAGGCGCCCATAAAATCTAACCCTGGCGTGATCGCGAGATGTGACCACAAAGTCGCGTCAAGGCTCGCGTCCCGCCTCACCACTCATGCGAATTTGTAAATGCCCCGTTACAGATTATGATAACATGGCGCATCGCGGTTCTGTGTAACAGCTCCTTAAGAGGCCGGGGAGCGGCGCTCGCAACTTCTATTCGAACCGCAAATATAAATTTGCCGGTATATTGCTATCTCTATTTGGCTGATGACACAAGATCGCGTGCAAGCGCGATAGCAATATAAGCGTACAGAGTTTGTTATACATTTTGGTCTTGTTCCGTGAATACCAAAAATTATGAATGAAAAAATGTTGGTTTTTAACTTCGTGTTGTTATTCTGTGACTTGACAATATAGGCTATGTTCCTGATTAATTAGTACGTGAGATATCGTTGGTTTTAATATGAAACAAATAAGCAGAAAACATGTCATTTATGTCGTAAAAACATGCGAAACGCAATGTGCTCACATTTAATTTTGGGAAAGTATTTTGAAAAGATAATTATCCAGGGACCTAGATAAATACAAGTTCAATCTTAATACTCGCATAATATGGTGGAAATATTCTCGAATTACAAATTACTTTGGTATTTCGTTTGTATGGGCAATTCGCCCTCCGCCGGCCCGTACATTCAAAAGTTGGAAGTTAACTCTCAAAATATTGTTGTCTGGTTTCCAATATACAGCGTATACATATCCGTATTATTCTGGTATAATAAGCTGAAAATTTATGACTTGCTCACTTTTATGGCGCGGGCTGGGTCGAGGGAATTCTATTGCATTGGAATATTGTGTAGTATGAGATATACCGGAGCTAAAATTTAGTGAAATATTGCTTTGTGGTATTTTTTTTTTATCTACAGCTTTCTCCACCTTTCTATTGCTTTAGCGGTGCTGCGGGCGGACAAAATGTAAGAAAGAAACACCTACCTAAGTACCTACTACTAAAATTCTACATCAATGGGGAGAAAATAGAACAGGGGACATACTAGGTACCATTGTCGCATTGTTTAAAGCAGTATTATATTAAAACGTCGGTTTTTTAGGACGCCCCTAAAATAAGGATTATAATTCTGAAGCAAGAGCGTCAACAATATTAAAATAATACTGATCTAGACGATGGGATGTACTACTCTGTGTAAAAAGTATCGGGAATATGTCAATAAAAAGACCCGTGTAAAAGAGGTCGTTCTAATTTTTTTACTGCATGTTGGTAGCACTGTACTGATTTAGCGCGCAAAGTTTGAGCGGGATCTGTCATTTAATTTGTTTTAAACTACACTTTTTGTTGGTCATAGTTTTGAGTTCTCGGCGATTTTTACAATGGAAAATATTGTTGAACAAAGAGTGTGCCTTAAATTTTGTGTTTCGAATGATATTTCATGTGGCGAATCACTAAAAATGTTGCGAAATACCTACGGCGAATCGTGTATATCGAAAACAAGGACTTATGAATGGTATAAAGCTTTTAAAGAAGGCCGAGAATTAGTAGTAGACTTGCCTCGTTCTGGTAGACCTTCAACCGCTACGACCAAAGAAAACATCGATAGAATCAAGAAGCTAGTGCTCGAAAATCGACGTATGAGTCTGAGAGAGTTGGCTAGTGAGGTGAACATATCTTTTAAGTCCGTCCACAACATTCTCATTGACATTTTAGGCATGAAACGCGTCGCCGCTCGACTAGTTCCAAAAGAGCTCAATTTTGTTCAAAAAGCGCAGCGAAAGCATGTCGCTGAAGACATGGTTTCCTGAGCTTCTACGGATCCGACCTTTATGAAACGTATAATAACTGGCGACGAGACATGGGTTTATGAGTACGACATGCAAACAAGCCAACAGTCTTCAGAATGGCGTCTCGAAAACGAGCCGAAACCCAAAAAACCGCGGCAAAGTCGCTCCAAAATCAAGGTGATGCTGACAGTTTTTTTTGACTACCGTGGTGTGGTTCACTCCGAATTCCTTCCAGAGGGAGAAACAGTGAATCCCACCAAAAACATTTCATGTAAAATTGGTTGCCAAAGACTCACAAGTGCATAATGCTTTCACTGTTAAAAAGTTATGAGATCTCTAATTAGAGCCAAGCCCGAAGGTGAGCTCCTCTTTGTGCTGCGCATCATAACCCACGGAGTCTGTCTCAAGTTCAAAGTACATAGTTCTAAATGCTCTTTACTGTGTACCAAACTAATAATATTAAATAACATGTAAGTCTATATATAAAACTTGTCCCTAGAACCTCTACATCTTGGTAAAAAGGTATGGCTTGGCCGTTTAATATTCGTCGAACATTTCCTGACATAACATTTAAGTCATTAAGGAATAGTTAGGGCGACATATACGAAACGGCCAAGCCGTACCTTTTTACCAAGATGTAGAGGTTCTAGGGACAAGTTTTATATATAGACTTACATGTTATTTAATATTATTAGTTTGGTACACAGTAAAGAGCATTTAGAACTATGTACTTTGAACTTGAGACAGACTCCGTGGGTTATGATGCGCAGCACAAAGAGGAGCTCACCTTCGGGCTTGGCTCTAATTAGAGATCTCATAACTTTTTAACAGTGAAAGCATTATGCACTTGTGAGTCTTTGGCAACCAATTTTACATGAAATGTTTTTGGTGGGATTTCATTTATTTTTGGCAGGCGCCCTAGATTTTTTGATTTTTTTTAGCTGATTTTCCTGTACTTCAGCTAATCCTTTTTTCATGGCCCACCCTAGAGTCCTAGAGATTTTGATTTTTTTCGTAAAAGTGAAAAAAAAAACCTAAACTACGTATTTCAAGTACCAATAAATCTGAAACCATAAATGCTAGATGATTGATACTTGGTAAGTTTAATAAATCTGTCAACGAGATGTTATCCTGAAAATTACAGCTTTCTACCATGTTCCGTACCGAAGTTATGACTGTTCTAAAATACAAGGAAATGCTATCAGATTTGCACCCCCTATACGAGGGGTTGGAGATGAAAAGATTCAGATTTCTTAATTTTCCTGTTGTTTATATGCAAATTCTAGCCTACATACCAAATTTCAGTCTTCTAGCACTTCAGGAAGTACCTTTTTTCAGTTGATGATCATCAGTGAGTGAGTACGAAATCGACGTATTTTAGGTAATCAATAAACTGAAACTATAAATGCTAAAAAATTGAAACTTGGTATATTTAGTAAGTCCCCCAACAACATCTTATCCTGAAAATTTCAGCTTTCTAGCGTCATTCGGACCGAAGCTATGACGGTTCGAAAATTCGACGAAACGCTTCGAGAAAAGGTAGGTAGTGCCCCGTTTCCTTTGGCTCGTCTTTGGCGGGGACACTCCCGTGTCCCCAGATAAAGAATATTATTTAGGCGTCATGAAGCGTTTGCGTGAGAGTATCCGCCGAAAACGTCCAGATTTGTGGCAACACAACTCATGGATGCTGCACCATGATAATGCACCATCACACACAGCCATTATAGTGAAAGAGTTTTTAGCGAAAAATTCAACAAAAGTTCTCGACCAAGCACCGTATTCACCTGATATGGCTCCGTCTGACTTTTTTTTATTTCCCAAGTTAAAATTACCACTTCGAGGAAAACGTTTTGAGTCGATAGAAGCCATAAAAGAAAATTCGCTGAATGAGCTAAAGGCCACACCGCAAATAGCCTATGAAAAATGTATGGAAGACTGGGTGAAGCGTTGGAGATGTTGTATTGCAAGCGATGGGGCCTACTTTGAAGGCGATAAAATAAATTTAGATGAATAATTTGTATTTTTTGTTTTATTGACAAATTCCCGATATTTAGTACACAGAATGTATACCCCCCTCTGGTCGCGCTTGACGCTCGCGTTTATGGGAAACACATTATATAGTAATAAGGTCGTGTCGGTCCCGAGCAGATTAATATAACCGAATATATTGACTTTTGGTCATTCAGAGCACAATAACGACAGGACAAAACGTGAGACATCCGCATAGGCACTTTAATATGCACAGACTGACGCGGCAGGATAAAAGGTTTTATAAGACATTTCTATAGTGGACCGTAATTCATATAAATGACAATTGCAAGAAACATCTACTCGTAGCTTAGTTTGGTCGAAAATTGACGTATATCTTATTGGGACATGTCACATGGGTACAAGATTTATGTCTTCTTTTAATTATACTAGCACCGTATAACATTGGTTATACCTACTTATTTTTATATACTTTTATTAAACTTGCAATGTTTGTGTTTGTTTAGGTAATTTTAAAACCACAACCGATTGAGCTGAAATTTTGCAAACACGTTTAGCCCATTTGTTATCCTTTTCGAGCTGTTTCAGGAGTTCATACTTGCTTTTTAACATGCAGACATTTATGATCTCCATAAATAGTTCGAATTATCCATTTGACAAACGTAACTGATTACGATTTTGTTACATAATCCGAGATTAGAGCATAATTACTATCGGTATAGGTATTTAGGTATTGGGTTTTCCGACAATTTTTTTTTATAGTTTTGCTAACTCGCTGACGATATTATACGACACCGTCGCAAATTGGGCTTTAAAATGATTAAATTAGTGAGAAAAAAAACAAAACATTCATTATAGTTAGGTACATTTAATATGGAGTCTTAAATTAATCTAAGAGAACAAAAAAAAAATTGTCATTCTGTACGCGTCTATTTTGTAGAATGCTTTTGATAAAAGCTACGGTACCTGGATACGCTATGACAACGAAAAAGACGCTACAATATATTATATTTTATAATTATTATAAGTACTTAGCTTAAGGCGCAATGCAAGAAGTGTTGCAGTTGCCGCTATTCTATATTATCTCAAGTTACATAGTTCAAAGTAATATAATCCACTTGTACACTACTGAAGGTTACTATACCGAGTCAAGAAAGAAGTCCCATAGAGGTGGGGCTAGTGGTCGCGTCTTTATGCAATTATTATATTTAAAATGTATTTTCAACACAATTGCACATAAAGTGGCTCTAACTTCACTGCAATTAGGCACATAATGACACCTATAATCAAACTGACTTTTTCATTACTATTGTTCACAAGTGAGTTATAGAGTTTTTATTTTTATTTTATCTACTAAATAAAATTATTTTTTAGTATTATTTTTATTATTCACGTCGTATGATACACGTGTGTATTGATGATTACCGTCCTCGGCTATCTTAAAACAATCACCTAACGCCTCGGGTCTCAATGGCGCCTCAGCAGTAATCACCAACATTACACACTTGTACCATAATGTACTATAGTTCCACTAATTTCTGCGGAATTTCTTTCGTAACACGCAGTATACTACGACCATCGCTTAAAGCAGTATTATTTGTAAATTAAATTTTAGTATAACATACTTTGACGTCCGTAAAATAAGGATTGTAATTCTAAAACAAGAACAAATACAATATTAAAAAAATAAAGGTTTAAGCGATGCCTATGCCCCCAGTGTGGGCGCATGAATTGAATGCAGCTCTGAGGAATGGTTTATAATTGTTCCCCATTTCAAAGAATTGTTATTCTTACAGAGTTACTAGATAATATAACTACTAAGCATACATGCGATATCGTGGATATACATTTTTAGTTGTTCAGAGTTATGTTGAGAAAAAGGCGCTTACACAATTTTATTCTGAGCCCGAATAGGTACATCGACCCACACTTTGTAGTCTTGCTCGACATCTATCCGTCTGTTTATTCTTTATTATTTATAAAAATGTGCCGAGGAAGACTTTACAGTCGCCCAATTCATCTCCCCTGGCAACAAAAATACCTACAACTACAATTACAAGTTAAACATAACTCAATAATACACATAGGGCTTTCGTATTACAATTAGGACAAAACTTATAGCTAAGAGGAGGTAAGACGGTAATAGGTCACTGATGGGTCTGACCTAAGATCTTTTTAAATGTAATCCACATCCGACTCGCTGAACTTTCGAGGCTTGTCAATTTTACCATCATACCGCATTTTATTATTCTTAATTAATGCATGAGCTTTTAAAATTGTTTCATAGTACAGTGTTTCAATTCTTAACCTATTTTTATCAGGGTCGATACGGTTACAACCGTTACCATTTATGTATCGTTGTAGTTCAATTTTAGTTTGTATGTGGTTGAAATCGGAAAACATTTCTTTCATTTGTTCAAACCGCAATTTAAGAATATATAATTCAGTTTCGGTCAATGGCCTCAATAATTTATTCAAATTATTTACAAAATCTTTAAAAATGTCAAGTCGGTTCTCAATTATCGCTCTGTTCCCTTCATACTCCAAAAGCTGTGAGTCAGAAAGTATTTGTCTCAGTGAATGCATAATATTGAAAAACAAGAATCGCGTCAATCAAAAAAGTAATAATGTTGCTTCCAGTCTAGAAGTCGTACAAAATTAACATTAAAAGGAGACTAAAAAGAAGTCAGTGTCAATACACAATTAACAACATATTCTCATGATGAAGCCACCCTGATGTTATATTCAAGTCTGAGATGACGTAAGAGAGATGTAGGCAGAGAATGCTGACCCAGCCAGAAACAGCTCGTCTCTCCGTAGGGTGGTCAGCTCAGTGCAGCAACTGTAAAAGTAAATAAAATCTATGTCATCATCATAATCACTACAGCCTATTAACGTCCCACTGTTGGGCACAGGCCTCCACTCTCATAGGAGAGCGGGAATTAGAGCTTAGACCCACCGCGCTGCTCCAATGCGGGTTGGCGGGCTTTAACGACTATTATCATGTTAGTGATAATAACCGGGACCGACGGCTTATCGTGCTCTCCGAGGCACGGTGGTGAAACACCGCCAACTTCCAACTCCGGGCTGGCACTGAGAATTTCTTAATTGAAAAACCCAATACCTAACTTTTATGCCCGACCGGGAATCGAACCCAGGACCTCGTGATCCGCAGTCGACTATGCTAACCACTAGACCAACGAGGCAGTCAATGTATCTATCTATTTAAAATCTATGTATTTAAGTATAAAAGCAGTGATAGCCTAGTGGGTAAGACACCAGACCTGTACGGGGTCGCGTGTTCGATCCCCGGGCACGCACCCGGAGCTTTTCGAAGTTATGCGCGTTTTATGAAATAGAATATCACTTGCTCCAAATGGTGAAGAAAAACATTTTTATTTATTTATTTAGTTATTTATTTCACCCAACTTAATTCTATCCTTACAGGTCACCCAATGCGATAGAATAAGCCTTACATTATTTACAATTGAAATAAACGAATTATAAAAATATACTTAATTAACTACAATATCATACCTACTTAAAACCTAACTAACTTAATACAAATGAAGCGGCTTTTGTGAACTCGCTCAGTGAGCAGTGCGTTGAGCGTGCGAGTCGCACGTACCAGTGGCGCTCTCTGCAACAAGCACGTGCGAGCGCACGGTTGCGCCAGCAGCGGTGGCCTACGCCTGCGCGAAAAGCTATCGTTCGGCACGCGCAATCGTAACTCCTGCAAGATAGCGGGGTTATGAACCGTCCCCCTTAGGACCTTAAATAAATAAGTAGCCAGAGACACTACTCTTCTCAGTTCCAGTTTGCTATATCCCACCATGCCCATAGTAAGGAAACCTGCACGCCCGAGAGCATGTGGCGAGCTAACCTGATAGGGGCATGGCAGTTATATTAAACCCATACCTCTAGTCGTTTTCTGCATGGCACCGTACCGGAACGCTAAATCGCTTGGCAGTACATCTTTGCCGGTAGGGTGGTAACTAGCCACGGCCGAAGGGTCCCACAAGACCACACCAGAGAATATTCAGAAATAACATAAATTCGTCCTACGTTAAGACAACAGCGCTCATGGATTCTTCATAATGTTCCAGAAGTTGTGTGAAGTGTACCAATCCGCACTTCAGCAGTGTTGTGGACTATGTCTTAACCTATAAGGTTCTGGGTAGGCGAATGAGAAACGACCACAGGTTTCGAATAATACTTTAATAATGAATCTTAAATATTAGATACATTGACTTAAATAGTACCTAATTAGAGGCTTACACCACACGCCCCAACAAAATGAAAAAAAAAAGAAAAGGAAAACTTTTTTTTTTTTTTTACTCTACAAATAATTTCGTTCTATTTTTATGTACTATTTCTAACTTATCATTACGTAATATTTTTACATTTGGTTCCATATCTTCTATAACTACATATGGACCAGAATATACATCACTAAACTTATTTCCTACTTCATTTTTAACTAATAGTAAATCATTTTTTCTATACATTACTGGTTTTAAATATTGATCATATTTATACTTTCTAGCCTCTTTAGATAAAATTAAATTTTGTCTTGCATCACTTTGTGCTTTTTGGAGTCTAAATTTTAACTCTAGCGGATAGTCTTCAAAATTGTATAATGGTTCAACTACATGATTTTTTAAATTAGAAGGTATATTACATGGTTTACCGAACACAAGTTCATAAGGTGTAAACTTAGTTGCTGAATGAACTGAAGTATTATACGAAAAACACCAATATGGTAGCCAATAACTCCAATCTCTAGAATTGTTGTCGGTTTGAATTCTCAAATATGCATTTAGACTTTTATGTGAGTTTTCAAGTGCACCAATAGATTCATGATGATATGCACAGGATACAGTTTGTTTTATATTTAGCAACTTACATACCTCGGTCATTGTCTGAGAGACAAATTCTGATCCTCGATCTGTTGCTATCTCACGTGGTATCCCGTAACGTAGTATGAAGTTATCCACGAAAGCTCGCGCTACACTTACACTATCCTTACTTACTAATGGAAATGCTTCTACATACTTACTTAGTTCACACTGAAGAGTGAGTATATATGAGTAATTATAATAATCCTTATCTAAGGGCCCAACTATATCTAAGAAAACTTTATCGAAGGCAGACTGCGCAGTAGTAGTTATAACCATAGGTTGTTTGGTGTGTAACGAATGTTTCTGTTTTTGGCATTTGTTACACTTTTTGACATATTCCGTTATATCTTCCACCATTTTTGGCCAGAAGTATGATTTCTTAATATTATTGAGCATACGCCGTATACCTGCGTGCCCACTTGTAGGTAGTAAATGATAATCATTGAGAATAACTCTTTTGTCGTCATCGTCATCTATACTAATTTTATTTTTTTAAATATAAATTCGAGGGCTTTCTCGATTATAATTATTTTTACGATATTTGGTTAACCATTTTATATATTTCTTACTTTCATTATTTTTAATTATGAAAAGTTTATCGATTGATATCTTTTTACAAATAGAATCCAAATCTCTCACGAAAGCGTCTCGCGTCAAACATGATCGAGAAAATGGGTCTATAAAAATCTTGTCCTTGTTTGGTACGTATACGAAATCGTTAAAACGTACGTATTTCATGTTTTTTCCTAGTTTATAAGGAGAAATAATTAATTCAGTACAATTCCTTGGCTTCCCAAGAATTTCAACGACTTTCGGTTGATCAGGCCGATTGTCCTCGTCACTCTTGTTAAGCAAAGTATTGTCTGTATTGTCACTATTGTCAGTTTTTTTATCATATAGCTTTTTTGCCATTCGTCGAGTCATAACATGCAAAACTTCTTTATTCATATTTTTTAACTCATCGGACGTTAAAATAATGCGAGATAATGCATCTGCAGCTACATTACTCACACCTTTAACATATTCTATTACGTAATCATATTCGTCTAGGGTTAACCGAAATTTTAGCAATCTACTGGAAGGGTTATTGATACTGAATAAATAGACTAAGGGTTTGTGATCCGTTTAAATTGTGAATTTTTTGCCAAATAGATACGGTCGAAAATATTTGACTGACCATACAATAGCTAAAAGCTCTTTTTCTATTGTTGGATAATTTACCTCGGATTTATTTAAAGTACGACTTGCATATGCTATTGGTAAATCATTTTTATTACATAACACTGAGCCTATAGCCAATCCAGAAGCATCTGTGCGCAATATAAATTCATTCTCTTCATCAAAATTGGGATACTGCAAAATGGGTGGATTGACCAGGGATTGTTTAAGTTTAGTAAATGAATTTTCGCATTCTGTACTCCATACAAAACTAGTACCTTTTCTACACAGTTTATTCAACGGTATAGTTATATCAGCAAAACGTGGAATAAATTTACGATAGTAATTCGCAAAAGCTACAAAACATCTGACTTCATCTGCATTTTTTGGAGTTGGATAACATTGCATTACTCGGGTTTTTTCTGGATCAGGTAAAACACCTTTAGAAGATCATACATGGCCTAAATACAGCAATTGCTTGGTTAAAAATTTACACTTCTCGGGATTTATTTTTAAATTTATTTTCCTAAACCTCTCAAAAATGTCAATTAAATTATTGTTATGAGAATCAAGATTTCTCCCAAAGCATATGACGTCATCAAGATAAACAAGACACTTATCATATTGTAAACCTGACATTGCTACTGTCATCAATCGACTAAAAGCACCTGGGCTGATTTTTAAACCCATCGGCAGTCGTTTCATTTGATACTGCCTATCGGTAGTAAATGCAGTAAACTTTCTACTCTCTGGGCATAATTCTAATTGATAATAACTTTGACTAAGGTCTAAATGTGTAAAATATATAGCTCCTGACAAAGAGTCAAGTATCTCTGTAATGTTAGGCAATGGAAACTTGTCATCTTGGAGCCTATCATTTAATTTTCTATAATCAATTACAATTCGCCACTTTTTGTTTCCATGACTATCACTTTTCTTCGGAACGAGAAGGACTGGACTTGACCATTCGCTCCTACTCTCCTCTATAATATCGTTATCTAACATCTGTTTAATTTGCCTATCGATTTCATTCTTTTGACTTTTTGGTAGTCTATACGGCTTTTACGTAGGAATAGCGTTATCTCTCAAATGTATTGATTGCTTATACATGTTTGTAACACCTAATTTATCTCCTGGTAATAAAAATATATCAGAGTATTTAGCACATATATTTTCGATAGAAATTTGCTCTTCTTTAGTAAGATGGCTAAGATTCAAAAAGGAGAATAATTTTTTTACACGTTCCGCATTAACATTACTTTTTTCAAATGAACACAAGGAATATTCATTCAAGCTTACTATATCAGGAACAAAATAACTTAATTTAATTTCTTCCTCTCTAGTGTTTAAAATTTTTAATGGAATTTTACCACCAACTGGACTAACCAAAACAGACGCCAAAAACACTCCATCACTCAACTGCTTAGGCATAACGACATACTCATTCTTTAAGTTTGTCCGCATAAAATACGTAAATTCACACCTAGGCGGGATTGTTATATAACTATTATAACCAAGTTGACCCATTTGTAAAGGTATCTCAATAGGTGATCCTTGCTTAAGAGTCAAAATGTTTCTTTCAAAGTCTAGTAAACAATTAAATTTACTTAAAAAATCCTGTCCTAGTATACCATCTGTTCTACAAGAAAAGTTTTTCAAAACATAAAATTAATGTTCAAAATAAAAGTCATTATAATTTAATTTTAAACGAACAAATCCATCGCAAAATATATGTCCTCCAATACCGTTTATTCGAATAGGTTCTATATGGAAAGGAATGTTCCATTTGTCTAATAACTCTAGTCGTATTACAGATAATGACGCACCGGTGTCAATTAGCCAATGTAGCTGGCTATCAAAAACATTCATATAAACTGAATTTATATTTTCGCAATAAAAAGGTTCATGCTCGAAAAAACCACTTATTATCCTTGTCAGTGTCCTTGTTGTTTTGGACCTCGTCACCACGCTTTTGATTTGAATCATCGCTAAGATTCATTTCGGCTAAGTTTATTTGATTCCGTCGCGCCTGATTACGAACCCATGTTTGGCCACGAAAACCGCTTGAACCCCGATAACTATTTTGACCGCGTGAAGCGACATTATGAAAATTACCACGATAACTACAACCACGACCATAATTACTAGAATTTTGCGATGCGGGCATCCCCCTAGAAAAACCTCTAGTAGAATTATTTAGAAAACGCGAGGGCGTTTTGTTACGATTACCAAAAGAGTTATAAAAACTGGACCTACCTCTGCTATGGTGGAAATTTATCACTCGTTCCTCATTACCGCTGGATAGGTGCTCGTCTAATGCACCTTGAATCGCGTCCTTCAGTGAGCTGTAGTTCCTAGCTGCAATAATAGTACTGAGACGACTGTTTCGCAAACCGTCGGAAAATTTTTTAATCGTAATCCGCTCGTTTATCGGCTTTAAAATTTCATACGAGCCAGAATTTCCATTGGCCTGTGAAACCGTCAAGTCAACAAATAAATTTTCTACTTTCTTACCAAATTCTTCAATACTGCTGTTACCTTGTCGGATACACTGTAGCTGAGATTGAATGGCCGTGTCGGATTTCTTAGATAACAATATGCTTCGCATATCCTTGATTAATTCTGTAATAGACGCATAATTAGAACACATGCGCAGCTTAGCGCTTTCGGACAATCTTGATTTCAAAACAAATTTTTACTATTTTCGTCGATCATTGATTCGTACATTTCAATATTGGAAATTAACTGTTTCGTGACGTTCTCATCACCCGTCATAACTGGTAGCAGAGAGACTGCAGTTTTTAGCTCAAACTTTTCCGTGATGATGGGTGCACTCGGATAACTATCAGTACACTCAGAACAAAGTTGAACTATTTTCGTATATAGAGAATTAATGTTATCAAATATTTTATAAATCTGTTGACTCTCTGAACCTTTTATTTCTTTACGTTCTACTTGAGTTACAATTAAATTATTTAAGAAACAAAATCTATCATACAAACATTTTGCCTCAATTCCCTTTTTCTCTCTTATGGAGGGTGAGCGCCTACTAGGTCCTAACTTAGTAAGATAATCTTTGATATACTGTAATTCGCTTAATATTTCTTTGGCTTCATCTGCCATAACACAATGACATACCTAAATATAAATCAATAAATTTGCTTACCTTAAAAATAACATGATTAATATATGGCAAAGGTTATACATACTACTCATAGGATTAGACATACTTAACTAACTCTTAACTAATATTTTTTGTGTGGTACACTTTACACTTTTAACACTTTTAACACTTTTTCATTTTCACCGCTCACCACATCACTCAAACCGGCAATCATTTGAGGTACTCCAGCAGCGACTTCCCCTTTGTACTCCTTTGGAGTTTGAGTTCATTGACTCTGGCTTTGACTTTGCTAGCCCATGATTATTTGCTCAGCATTGATAAGCAGCAATTTATAAAAGTTTTTTTTTACATAAATTTTCCATGATTATAACATAGGTAGTTATCTCCTTTAGCACTCGATGTCACTCATTGTTTGTGTTAAACTTTCCTTTTAGGGCCGGTCACTGACTCGCGCACGCGCTGGCAGGGTCGCCATATAAGGTTCTGGGTAGGCGAATGAGAAACGACCACAGGTTTCGAATAATAGTTTACTATTGAATCTTAAATATTAGATACATTGACTTAAATAGTACCTAACTAGAGGCTTACACCACAAACCATTAACATTCCGAGAGGAGACTCGTGCTCATAGTGAGCCTTCAATCAAATAATGTAAAGAGAGAAAAAAGTGTGAATGGTATAGAACTCTATTTTTACCCATAAAAGGGAAGATTTAGTCGCCAGTTCAAGTAAGCTTAGCGCTTATATGATTTGGCTGTTATTTTTCCAGTAAAATCAAGTGTCCTTATCCCGATTCGTAATTTAGACTAGTCTGTCTTCACCTTTACTTATTGTAAACTGTAATTAAAGCTTGTAATGCGAAAAAGAGTTCATGTGAAAAAAGCTTTTCACAGACGAACCAACTTAGTTGGCATCGATGTACTAGACCAAACATTTACGCACCAACAGCGAACTTATGTGTCTTGCAAGATGTTAAAACCATTAAAACTGTCCGGCTGTTGAGGTAACATTTTTTTATAGGTCCCCAAGTAACATATAAAAAATTTTGCTTTTATACTATATCACTGCCTCGTTGGTCTAGTGGTTAGCATAGTCGACTGCGGATCACGAGGTCCTGGGTTCGATTCCCGGTCGGGCATAAAAGTTAGGTATTGCGTTTTTCAATTAAGAAATTCTCAGTGCCAGCCCGGAGTTGGAAGTTGGCGGTGTTTCACCCCCGTGCCTCGGAGAGCACGTTAAGCCGTCGGTCCCGGTTATTATCACTAACATGATAATAGTCGTTAAAGCCCGCCAACCCGCATTGGAGCAGCGTGGTGGGTCTAAGCTCTAATTCCCGCTCTCCTATGAGAGTGGAGGCCTGTGCCCAGCAGTGGGACGTTAATAGGCTGTAGTGATGATGATGATGACTATAACGAAAGTATAATTATAATTTATTAAAGTTTAGGGGTGTCTGGCAGGGGGTAGCAACTGTCATAAGTGTCCGAGATTTCTAGTAATCCCGAAGAAAATATAAAAAATTTAGCTTTATACTTTAACGAATTTATGGTATTATTTTATACACCTTTACTACCTGTTATCTGCCCAAGTAACCACAACCCAAACTCCATAGTCGCTGGACGTGCTTACCTGTATAGGGGACATGCACAGAAAAACTTTCAGCTTTTATAAAATAACGAAGGTCTAGCCGTTCTGGGCTCTTAATCCATTGGATATCCTATTAGATGTTTCTTATTTAAATATGGAACCCTAACAAATATTTTTGGGAAAAGGCGAGCGGATGGCACTAAAGAGTTATAGAGTGGGCGTGACACAATAAATATCCCTGAACAAAACATGAAAGAAATACCTACTAAATTCCTGCGTATTACCAGAGTTATTTTATTTTTTACCCTACTAGGTTGCCCGCTTCGGCTTCGCACGGATGGGTTTACCTTACGTTCTACAACTTTTACTTGTATAGGTATCATACGTATGGATAAACATCTTGCTTTCATAGAGCTACTAAATGATGGTCTTTGTCCGTGAACTCTAATTTTCCGAAATATATTTCCTATGTGTTCGTTGAAATTGGGTGAACACTCATAGTGTGATCATAGTGAGTCATTTATTGGACCACTTCAATTTTAGGTAGGTAAACCAGTGGGAGTGTAATATTTTGTACTTAGTGGTTTTTAACTTTCCAACATTTTACGCTTTCAATACAGCGTCTTAAATCATTTTACTTCGAAAGACGTCTTATCATGCCGCGGTGTGTGCGACTCTATACAAAAGTTAGGCAAATTTTTTGTTCGGCAGACAAGCCTTCCTTTCCTCTGTTGGCGCCCTTATCAAGGGGACTCCCCTTTAAAGTTTATAATCATAACAGTACTTTGTTCATGTTACATTAAAATACTTATCGGAGTATCCGGTGCTATACTAAGAAATTAGGAACCTACTGAGAACACATTCAAATTAAATTTGATACCATGTTTATATAACGTCATTTAAAGTCAAGTAGCATACCTATCCACACTAATACATATTATAAATGCAAAGTGTGTCTGTCTGTTTCTTAGTCTGCTACGCTTTCACGGCCCATCTGTTCAACCGATTTTGATGAAATTTGGAACAGGGATACTTTGTATCCCGGGGAAGGACATAAACTACTTTTTACCCGCACATTAAAGAGTTCCCGCAGGAATCAAAAATATTTAATCCACGCGGACGAAGTCGCGGGCATCATCTAGTACATTATAAATACTGAGTAAAGTGGTTAAAACGAGTAAGTACATCGTAGATTGAATTGAAATTGAAAAATTATGAAGAACTCTCGGCCATGCAGGTTTCTTCACGATGTTTTGCTTCACGCAAACGATATTTCATTGCTTAAAAGTTGCAGTCGGTGCGCGTCAACTAGGCATCTCACAAATTGAATCAAACATACCTAATATCAGTTTACCAAGAAGTAATTGATAAGGAGTTAAGGTCATAGCCACAGCGTATTGGCTGTGTTATCCGATCCAAGATCGGTCAGATTCGATCATCGGCCGACCGACGCGTGGAATACAATTAACTCTTTGTCTAAGGCTACTAAACTAGAGGGCTTGGAAATTAGTATTCAAATGTTTATTTAGAACACAGTTCTTTTTGGAACGATAAAATGCGGAGGCCTGGCGGATAAAATTGTACGAGAAGCGTTAAACTCTGTATCTCCCCCTCTAGTATAACAATAATAGAGAGAGATAGAGGTATTCAAGCCCGGTGTTTCACTCCCGTGCCTAGGAAAGAACGTAAAGCCGTGGGTTCCGCGCCGGTCCTCTCTCCGGTCGTGACGGATTTTCCGCACCATCGGGCTACGAGAGTAGGGGAATATTTAGTGCACCTGTGCTTACTCACACACTTGTGCACAATAATCTTATTATCTCCTACGCAGATGGGTAATCTCTCTGAAGATTGGCCGTCCTGGCCGAAATTCGGTCAGAAGGACATCAATTTTTTATTTTATTAGATATCTAGGGACACATATAACTATTATACTGAACACATGAATCTACCATCACATAAAGCAGTATTATTTTAAAACTAGCTGATGCCTGCGACTTCGTCCGCGCGGATTGAGGTTTTTTTGGTTCCCGCGGAAACTCTTTAATTTGCCGGGATATGTGCTATTCCAGACTATAATATATCTCTGTGCCAAATTTCGTCCAGATCCGTTCAGCCGTTCTGGCGTGATTGAGTAACAAACCATCCATCCATCCATCCATCCATCCAAACTTTCGCATTTATAATATTACTAATGGATGAGTCTGAGTCACGTTAGTCACTTTAAATTATAATTCTGAAACACGAACGTCAACAATTTTAAAACAATACGGTTGTGTCCCGTAGCCATTACTGTAGCTAGAGCTCCGGACTTTCCATGGCTCCAACACAATGATTCAATTCTGTGTTCGTTTGCTGACATGTGACACTGACAGCTAGTAGGAGTGGGAAGGTTTGCATTGGGACCGTTTGTTAGTGCGGCACATAATCAAATGCACTGTCAATACATTACAGCCACTTGAACGGTTCCATGTTTACTTTTAATTAAGGCAGATCTCACTCTCCCTGCGTCGTATTTTTTCTTGAGATAATTATTGCGGTAGGTTTCCACTTTTCCAGGTATAGCGCCGTACGTAAGACAGTTAAAAACGTGTTGTTCTCAGATAATTACATCTTTCTTGTTATTTACTAAAATAACTCACATTATGTGGGGGTACGGAACATGTGCGCGAGTCTGACTCGCACTTTTTTATCGCACCGAATTTTTTATTACAACTTAAAAATACAACTACAAACATACTTTAGTCAAGTTATGCTAACTCCAAGACATTAAAGTTCTGTCTGAGCAGACATAATTTGTTGGTTATAACACGTAAAACATTGTCGCCGCAAGAGAATAACGTTTTGAAATCCTTTCTGAAATTTAATCTAAATCTGCCACCGCTGAGGTTTCAAAGTTTAAATAAAAGTTGTGAAATTACACGGAAGCAGATGTCCTGAACATTTTTAGGCACATTATAAATATCCTAATTACTAAAGTCTATTAATAAATTACTAATTACAAATTATACTTAATTATTTACTTACATTTACTAATTTACTAACTTAACTAATATACTAATATTTATTTACTAATTAATATACTTACCTAATAAATGCGAAAGTGTGTCAGTCCGTCTGTCTGTTGACATTTGCTACAGAGATAGAGAGGAGCTAAGTTGCATTCCGGGGAAGGACAAAGGCTACTTTTTGTTACAGAAAATTAAGGAATCCAACGTGAATTAAAAATAAACTTAATCAACGCGGATAAATTCGTGGGCATCGTCTAGTGTATCAAGTAAATCATGTTTTATTTGGCACCTGTGTATACCTTGGGTCTCCGAGTGAAGTTAAAGACTTAGTCCTTTTGATTTCACACACGTTTGATACTTAAGGAAAAAATTAAGAATGGGTTTCAATAATTAATGGCACGCGATGCATCTTATTTTATAATTTCCGGGATAAAAAGTAGCATTTCAAGCTGTCCAGATCCAACTATACCCATGCAAAAATATGATATTAGTATTCTCCAATTATACAAAAAACCTCAATCCACGCGGAGGAAGTCGCGGGCATCAGTTAGTTGAAAATAAATATAATTTCGTCGCAGGCAAGTAGGTAATGAAAACATCTAGGCGAGATCTGAACCCACAATCCCTCTGGCTGTGGGGGCACAAAGTTACTTTGATTAAATTAGTCAGGTCCATGTATTAGATTAAATTCTAGGAATGCTCAAAATCTGCTGAAGAGTGTCATCAAACATAACCTCGGTATGGCAGAGGAATCACTGGTTTATTGGTTATCATGTTCAATACGAGTGCAGATTACGACTAGGGAGCTAGGTAAACCACCATCGCTTGAAGCAAAATTATTTTAAAACATCTGGTGTATATGACGTACCTTGCCGTCCCAACTCCCAATAAGGATTATAATTCTGGTGGGTCACTACCATCGCTTAAATCAGTATTATTTTAAAATGACAGTTTTATGTCATGTACCTTAACGTCTCTAAAATAAGGATTATAATTCTAAAACAAAACGTCAATAATATTAAAACAATACTGCTTTAAGTGATGGTAGTATGCCCCCTGAACTAACAGCGTTAATGATATTAAAATAATCCCTGCTACTCTAAGCCATGAAAAAATGCAACCAATCGTAATTCTTTGACAGCTTGAAATGTATTATAACTCGAACTTTTTAAGGAGTAATTCATACTTGCTTTTTAACTCTATGCATCTATGAATTCCATGAATAGTTCGAATTATTCATTTGACAAACGTAACGCTTACGATTTTCTTACACAATCCGGGATTCAAATAAATATTATAAATGCGAAAGTTTGGATGGATGTCTGGATGGATGTATGGATGTTTGTTACTCAATCACGCGCCAACAGCTGAACGGATCTGGCTGAAATTTGGCACAGAGATAGAATATATAGTCTGGAATAGCACATAGGCTACTTTTTATCCCGGGAAATTGAAGAGTTCCCGCGGGAATCAAACAAATGTTTCTGTTCAACTGATTTTGATAAAGTTTGGTACAGGAATAGGTTGTATCCCGGGGAAGGACGTAGGCTACTTTTTATCCCGGAAAATAAGGAGTTCCCGCGGGAACCAAAAAACCTCAAACCACGCGGACGAAGTCGCGGGCATTCGCTAGTTGGACCATAATTACTATAAGTATATAGGAATTTAGGTATTGGGTTTTCCGACAAGTAATTTTTACAGTAGGTACTATATAATTTAATGAGAATTTTTCGGGAAAAGTGCTGAGAAGTAGTCCGGAGTTAGAAAATTGGCGACGATTTACCAACGTGACTTGGAGAGCATATTATGAGGCCGTCAGTCTCGTGAAGAGCTTACTATAGAAATGATCCGATGAAGTAAAGTCTTCGGTCTTTGTTGTAGTAGTTTTGCTAACTGTCTTACGATATACGACACCGTCGCACATTGGGTTTTTTTAATGTTTAAATGAGTAAGAAAAAAAACAAAATATTCACTATAGTTACATTTTATTTGAAGTCTTAAATTAATCAAAGAAAATTATAAAATTTTAACTTGATGTTGTATTTCTGTACGCGTCTTATTTGCTTTTGCAAAATAAATTAATCAAAGCCTTCAAAAAAATAATGCTTTTGTTGATGGCTTTGATACCTTTAGGCGCACAACGAGTTATCTCGCGACAGAGATGTTGTCGTAACCGTCAAATTTTTCGTTTACCCTATCATGCACTAAATTCGGTATATTACAAGAAAACAATACCTAGTCAGCATGTAAAGGTTCATACAGAAAAATTCCACTGATAAGATATATGTATTACTTTTATCTCTACTTTTGACGTAACGAGTCAAATAACCATATTAGTTTCGGTAGACAAATAGAGATAACGCGTAGACATAATTTTACTCGTTGTGGGCACTGGGCATGCTAGCCCTACTGGACACGCTATGACAACGAAAAAGGCGCACTCACTTGTATTAACAATATGCTACAAATATAAAATTAGTACTCAGCTTAAGGTACAATGCAAGGATTGTTGCAGTTGCCGCTATTCTTATATCTAAAGTTACATAGTTAAAAGTATTATAATCAACTTGTACCACAGATGCTTGTACTACTGAGGGTCACTATACCGAGTACAGAAATAAGTCCCTCAGAGGCGGCGCTAGTAGTCGCGTCTTTATGCAATTACTAGCTGATGCCCGCGACTTCGTACGCGTGGATTGAGGTTTTTTGGTTCCCGCGGGAACTCTTTCATTTTCCGGGATAAAAAGTAGCCTATGTGCTTCCAGACTATATACTTATATCTGTGCCAAATTTTATCCAGATCCGTTCAGCCGTTGGGACGTGATTGAGTAATAAACATCAATCCATCCATCCATCCATACATCCATCCATCCAAACTTTTGCATTTATAATATATATTTGATTGTACGTAAAATGTACATATTAGTTCACTAATTGCTGCGGGATTTCTTTCGTGACACGCACTATACAACGACCATTATTTGTAAATGACATTTTAATTTATATAACGTACTTTGAAGTCCATAAATTAAGGATTGTAATTTTGCAACAAAAACAGCAACAATATTGAAATAATGGCAGTATACCCCCAGTGTACGCGCATGAATTGATTGCAGCTCTGAGGAATGGGTTAGTGCTTCCTCATTTATAATAGTCTAAGCATTCTCCGCGATATCGTGGACATAACTTTTACGCATTATGAGAGTTGGGTTGAGACAAGGCGCTCACACGATTTTATTTTAAGAAAAAATACATTCAACCCACACTTTGTAGTTTTGCTTGACATCTATCCGTCTGTTTACTATTATTCACTTGCGTTGGTTCTCCGGTAAGGACAAAACTAAAGCTAAGAGCAGGTATGACGGTACTTTCACTGATGGGTCTAACTTAAAATATTTTTACTGGCGTCCGCTCCCGACCCGTTGAGTTATTGAGGCTTATCATTTTTAACATCATTCATCATTTCATTGTTCTCAATTAATTCATGAGCTATTGAAAATATTTCAAAATACAGTGTTTCAATTTCTGACCTTATTTTGAAAGAGATGAGATGTTTTTTTTCGTCTCGCATAAATATTTCAAGTTCAACTTTAGTTTGTATATTATCAAATTGGGAAAATATTTCTTGTATTTTTACAAACCGCAGTATAAGAATATAAAATTCAGTTTTTGTCAATGGCCTCGAAAATTTATTCAAATTAATTACAAAGACTTTAAAAATCTCAAGATGGTTCTTAATAATCGCTCTTTTCGCTAACAGCTCCATAAGCTGTGAATCTGAAAGACTCAGTAGTTCCATAATATTGAAAAATAAGAATCACTTCAATTAAAAAAAACTATAATATTTCTTCGTGTCTAGAAGTCCGTGTCAATACAAAGGAAACTAAGAAGAAGTCGGTGTCAATACACAACTAACAACATATTCTAATAATGAAGTAACCCTGATGTTATGTTCAAGTCTGAGATGACGTAAGAGCATAGAGAGATGTAGGCAGAGAGTGCTGACCCAGCCAGAAACAGCTTGACTCTCCTTACGTGGTCAGCTCAGTGCAGCAACTGTAAAGGTAAATAAAATCTATATGTATCTATGTAAAGAAACGGTGATAGCCTAGTGGGTAAGACACCCGACCTCCTGTGCGGAGTCGCGTGTTCGATCTCCGGGCGGCGGGCACCTGTAGCATTTCGAAGTTAAGACAGTTGCCGGCCGTCTAGTCGACCACTGCCTACTGAAGGCAAGCTATTGAAGAGCATCTAGGATGTACTGTACAGTGATAACTTGTTTTTTTTTAAGTTCCTTAGAAAGTTGCAGAACAAAAGTTTTTCAGTAATTTGTAGAGAACTGGCCCTTAGGAGGTTATTTCTATTTTTAAACTAGCTGATGCCCGCGACTCCGTCCGCGTGGTTTAAGGTTTTTTGATTCCCGGGGGAACTCCTTAATTTTCCGGAATGAAAAGTAGCCTATGTCACTCTCCATGTTCTCAACTATACACATGCCAAAAATTACGTCGATCCGTTTCTCCGTTGCGGCATGATTGAAGGACAAACCAACAAATCAACAAACCAACACACTTTCGAATTTATAATATTAGTATGATATGATTAACCGGATAAGTGTTAAGTTAATCCACCCAAAAGTCTCAGAGACCTTTGCTTTGCTGGCTCAAATGTAAATGTGTTTTTTTCTACCTGTCTATCTTTCATCGTTACATGGCTCAGCAGGTGAACCGATGTTTAGCGCAATGATAGCTCTTACCCCTGAGAAGGACAATACGCCAGAAAATGGAACAGTTCCCACGGAAATTATAAGAATCTAAATACAAACGTACATAATCACGGATATCTATACTGCTTCACTTAAAAATAAACAGCAAAACAATTTTTAAAAAAATGCACAAACCTGCAGTTTTCCTCGCAGCTACTTAAAATTAGTCCCACTACCACTGTAGTCAACTACTCGAATAGCTATCAACAGCTGTAATATTATTATCTATCACAATCACAATAAATATATAAAGATAAAAAGTGTGCCTTTATGTGTGCGTCTGTCTCTATGACTGCCGAATACGAGACTACGGTGCTTATTAATTACTTAAATATAATATTACTAAATAACTAATTACAAAGAATACTTAATTATTAACTAATATCTATCAATTTACTAATTTGACTAATTTACTAATATTTATTTACAATTGTTTAGGAATTTATTAAGTATATTAATTAATTACTAGATGCGAAATTGAGCCTGAGATCTATATGTCAGTCTGTCTGTCTCTTTTCTGTGTGCTACGCTTTTCAACCGATTTTATTGACATTTACCTTCTATAAAGATAAGGAGGAGCTAAGTTATATTCCGGGGAAGAACATAGGCTACTTTTTGTTACAGAAAATTAAGGAATCCCATGGGAATTTAAAAAAAACTGAATCTACGTGGATGAAGTCGCGGGCATCGTCTAGTGAAAAATAAAATATAAACAAAAGCTAAATAGGCAAAAAAATTGTTCCAATTTTGGGCACTCCAGATAAGTTTCTTCTTCTTCTTCCTCCTGCCTTTGTCCCACGCTACGTGGGGTCGGCACAACATATTTATCAAAGATACACTCCAGATAAGTTTATCAAATCAAATAAATATAATAAATGCGAAAGTTTGGATGGATGTATAGATGTTTACTACTCAATCTCGCCCGAACGGCTGAACGGATCTGGATGAAATTTGGCACAGAGATAGATTATAGTCTAGAATAACACATAGGCTACTGTTTATTCAGGAAAACTAAGGAGTTTCCGCGGGAACCAAAAAACCTCAATCCACGCGGACGTAGTCGCGGGCATCAGCTAGTAGGACTATAAAAACGAAACGTTGTGTACACCTAGACGTAAGTATTGGTCAGATTTGACGGCGTATATTGAAATATGGCGCCTTCGTGGGAGGATTTACCGCGATCTCCCCTAAGCTCAGCTCACCTTTGACCTAAATTCTCTAAGCCTTTTTGAATGGAAGTCCTTATAGTAGCTATAGACTACGTTAAATATGATGAACCACTCAATTCTCCATGGTTTACCAGAACAACGGAAACGCATGAGTATATCTTGAAATGCCCACTATAAGGGAGGAAATACGTCGAAATGCTACAAAATATAAGAGTAGGCTTCAAGGTCATTTGAATAGTCTACATCTACCACATGCAGAGTGAAAAGGCTCAAAAGATACAGAGTTAAAGAACTGTCTTGTGAAAAATAAAGCCTCTGAAAACATAAGAAGAGTTTCTCGATGGAGTGACCTTCTACCAACCCTCGACGCATTCAAAAAAACTGCTTATAGACCAAAATCAATTTTGAATGATATTGCAAAAAAAACATGATGAAGGACTAGAAAACTATTTATTAGGAGGACTAGAACATGATGACGAACTCCCTGGCGCAGTGGTTAGCGCTGTCTTATCGTGGGAGGTCCCGGATTCGATCCTCGGTAGGGTCAATTTGGGAATTTATGATTGCTGATTTTCCTCCGGTCTGATCTGGTGGGAGTCTCCGGCCGTGGCTAGTAACCCCCCCTCACAGCAGAAACGTGCTGCAAAGCTAATTAGCGGTTCGATATCATGCCGTAAAGATACCGACATACATCTTAGACTGCATCATCGCTTATCACCAGTTAAGATCGGATTCAAGGGATAACTTATAGTGGAATAACAAGTGGAAGAACAAGCCGTGTGGTGACGTGGGACTTAAGGACATAGCAACTTTAGCTGTTGTACTATAAAAATAAAAAATACAATTAAGATTATAGTAAGTAAATGGGATGCGAACCTGCAACATCGTGTTTATGATGCAGCTCTTTTCCGACTGAGCTACAGGGAGCTACTTGGAATTCGGAGAGAAATATTCAACATTAATTAAAATAATTAATGCATGGTACTCTTCTTCTCTCCATCCATACAAGAGAGAGCGTTGTTATCCCTTACAATTTGTTATCCCTTACACTTTGTTATCCCTTACAATTTTCCAGGCCAAGTTCCTCCGTTTTATGGTGCCAAATGAAACTACATTCTTTAAAAAGGTAATTAGTATTTAACATAACATTTTCAAATACAAAAACATTCGATACAAACCAACTCATCCCGGCATAATATATCACAGAAGAATGGATAGCATAAATTTTAGAAAGCAATATTTCTCAAATTGTGACAGAGCGGAAAAGGTCCCGTTCTTCACGTGGTGCGCACGTGCTTCCAATGTATTGTCTATGATTAAACCCGTGTCGCCTCTAGTAACAAATGTCCGCGGAACTTAAAAAGATCGTATGAATTTTGAACAAGTTACAATACTAGATCTCTTTGGGCCGTGTCATTGCTGAGGGTTGTGACACCTTTCCAATCTATAGTAATAATATAAATGTGAAAGTTTGAATGGATGGATGGATGAATTGTAAATAGTGTAAGGCTTATTCTATCGCATTTAGGTGACCTGTAAGGATAGAATTAAGTTGGGTGAAATAAATAAATATATAAATGTTTATTATTCAATTACGCCAGAACTGCCGAACGGATCTGGATGAAATTTGGCACAGAGATAGATTATAGCCTGGAATAGCACATAAGCTAATATCGGAAAATTAAATAATTTCCGCGGGAACCAAAAAACCCCAATCCATGCGGACGAAGTCGCGGGCATCAGCTAGTAATATTATAATATGTATATATAAGTGATGTATTAATCTGTGTCCGTCAAAAGCCCCTGTGGCCTAATGGATAAGGCATCGGCCTCCTAAGCCGGGGACTGTGGGTTCGAGTCCCACCAGGGGTAAAGTTTTCATAACGTTTTGATAAAAATAATTATATTTAATTAGCTTGATTACCGATGGAATATTCTTTTTTAATGCATTTATTTAAATTTTGATGTTTGAATTTGGGTATACTATCCATACTAATATTATAAAATATGCAAAAGTGTGTCTGCCTGTCTGCTACGCTTTCACGGCCCATCCATTCTACCGATTTTGATGAAATTTGGTATAGAGATTTTAGAGGTTGTATCCCGGGGAATGCTACGGGATAGGTTACTTTTTATCCCGGATTATTAAGGCGGGAATATAAAAAACTTATTGGGCGATGCACATCCCAAGCTGCACGTCGTATTTATCTGAACTAGCTGATGCTCGCGACTTTATCCGCGTGGATTTAGGTTTTTTGATTTCCGCGTAAACTATTGTTATTATTCTAGACTATAATCTATCAATGCCAAATTTCATCCAGATCTGTTCAGCCGTTCTGGCGTGATTGAGTACAAACATCCATCCATCCATCAAAACTTTGTCATATATCATATTAGCTATACTAATATTATATATATAGTATAGATTAAGCTTCTAGTTCCTTGAGCTCAACAGTACAGTTGCTGGCATAGCACACTGTCGCTTAGCGACACTGAATTAAGCCGCGGCTGTGTCTTACAATGCCCATTTAGGTACAATACTATATGGAGTAGGTATTATATTTACATTTTATTACGGTTCCGTACCCAAGTTGCGGGCATCATCTAATACAATATAAATCTTTTATATATCTTTTTTATAATCTTTTATATTATAAAAATGAATCCCTATTTCCCTTGGTCACGGCATACAAATTAACAATATACTAGATAGAGGTAAGGATGGACAGACGGACAGCGGAGACTTAGAAATAGGGTCTCATTGGCATCCTTTGGGTACCCTAAAAAGTCTCGCATCCATTTAGTAGGTATTTGTTTCGTAGGTTCTCTACATAATTGGAATTCCTCCGTGTAGTGTTCAGCGTGTAGTCTGGAATAACTTATGAGCATATGAGCCACGTTTTCCCTGTTATATTATAAGTGCATTTAGACTTGTCACCTTTTGAGCATTCAACTTTTTAGCACTTTGGCACTGGAATGTTGTTGGCGTCGATTAGGGTGAAATTAGACTATAAAATAATACAGACTACGCGGCCACTTCTATATATAGGGCCTTTATAATTAATTAGCCCGCCCTTTTTCCCTTTCTTTTATAGTACGATAGTCTCTCTGACGCAGTAGACCCCGGGTTCTACTACTACAGCCCATTAACGACCCACAGCGGGGCACAGGCCTCCACTCTCATAGGAGAGAGGGAATTAGAGCTTAGACCCACCACGCTGCTCCAATGCGGCTTGGCAAGCTTTAACGACTAAAATCATAAGTGATAATAACCGGAACCGATGGCTTAACGTGCTCTCCGAGGCACGGGGGTGAAAACACCGGCAACTTGCTAACTCCGGGCAAGTACTGAGAATTTCTAGTCAGAGAAACCCAACACTTACTTATGGCCCGACCCGGGACTCGAACCCGGGACCTCGTCGGCCACAGTCGAACATGCCAACCACTAGACCCACGAGGTTGTTTCTCCGGGTTCCGGCAGAGTCAATTTGGTAATTTGTAATTTCTGAAATTTCTCTTGTCTGGTCTGGTGAGAGGCTCCAGCCGTGGATAGTCAGCACCCTACCAGCAAAGTCGGGCCGCCAAGGAAACGATAGGGAATGAATATGAATACAGGTAGGTACCTCTAATAAGTTAGCCCGCTACCATCTAATACTGCATCATCACTTACTATCAGGTGAGATCGCAGTCAAGGGTTAACTTGTTTTTTTTTTTAATGCGTGATAGGCTTGCTATGATGAGGACTAGGTTGGAACGCGCTTGCCTAGAAGAATGCCTATTCACTCTTGCCTTGAAGGTACTTGAGTTATAAGTAGCAGGAAACCCGTGCGCTGGGAGGGCGCTTGTAATGGAAAAGAAAAAACACTGCCGCGACAGAATAAACGAATTTTCCATACAACCTGGACGCTTTCGCGACTTTGTAACCTGTCCTGTACGTAGCGTGCTTTCACCCTAAACAACGCCAACAGCATTGGTGCCTAAGTACTAAAAAGTTTCATGTTGTGTTGAAACCGATTAGGCGTCTAGGTTTTATAAAAAGACGATTTTATAATGGAACAAACAAATAATACAATAAACATAGAGTCCAACCTTGGAAATTTCATCAAATACCATGACCTAACATCCAATTCCTTCACCATTGCCTAAACATCGTGCGATTTTAGAGTAGAAAATGGTAAATATTGTGTCTATAAAAAGTGTTTTTTTTTTTTTTATAATTTTTCTAGCATTTTAGCATTGATATAATTTAAGTGTTCTCATTCTATTTCGATTTCCCACCGAAATATTTACAAGGCTGCTGATTAAAACGCCCTCCATTTCAAGTTCTAGATACTTTCTATGCAAGTAGTTCAAGAAAATGCAAATAGATGGCGTAAGGAGTTCACGTTTAGACTTTATATTATATACCTGTTTTATAAAAGTTCGAAGGTTTTATCCGAATCTGAAGGGAAGAATCTGAATTAAACCAAACTTAAATAAAATGATAATAACTATATGATGCCCGCGACTTCGTCCGCGTGTATTAAGATTTTTCGATTCCCGCGGGAACTCTTGAATTTTCCGGGAACAAATGCCTAGCCTATGTCCTTCCCCGGGATACAACCTATCCCTATACCAAATTTCACCAAAATCGGTTAAACATATGGGCCGTGAAAACGTAGCAGACAGACAGACAGACTTTCGATTTAATGATGAAAATTTAAAAATGATGTTTGATTATTTATAAAGCTTGATAATTAATCCTTTGATCCACCATGTTGGTTACTTTGGATCTAATTTTATTTTATTTAAGATACGATAAGATAAGATGTGCAGTACATTAATTTATTATTTATCGTAAAGGGAGACACAGTTTCCTATACCTCGACATGTTACAAAATTATTAAAAACTAGCTGATGCCCGTGACTTTGTCCGCTTCGTTTAAGTTTTTTTATTCCCTGCACGGGAACTCCTTCATGTTCCGGGTTAAAAAGCCTAGCCTATGTCATTCTCCAGGTCCTCACCTATACCCATGCAAAAATCACGTCGATCCGTTGTTCTGTTGCGGCTTGATTGAAGAACAAACAAACACACTTTCATGGTAATAAAATTAAATAATCTTGATTTATTTTGTAACTATTTTTTAATGTTAGCGTATGTTCATTGTGTTCTCAAGCCATATATTATATAGGTTAGTGAGAAAAAGAAGGATTTAACACACAACACAATGATATCATATTGTTATGAAATTTTATGTTAAGTGAAACACATTTGAAGTTAACATTTTGGTAATGCGGAAAAAATTGGCTGTCTGCATAACCATGGCTGCAATATTTCACGTTAATGGCCTAAATAGCTCTGCGCGTCGATTTAACTAGGTTCCAAAAGTTGGCAGAGTTTCTGTTGATTAATTTTAAGTGAAATAAAGGTTTACAATGGTAACCATTAAAACCTCATGAAGATTGTGGTGGTACCTATCGTTAAAAATAAAACCGGTGATCTGGGATCAGCAAACACCAGCTACCGCCCAATCTCATTGGGAACCATTACCGGTAAAGTACTTGAACGTTTGATACAACCCGATCATTATAAATGAAAAATATTGTTATTGACGCGCAATTTGGTTTCTGTCCTGGTCTTTCGACTGACTTAGCAATTCTTAGTTTGAAGCTTACCGTACACTACTATACGAGTCGAGAGACATCAGTGTACGCATGCGTTTTCGACTTGAGTCAAGCTTTCGACCTGGTGAATTATGATATTCTCTGGGCGAAATTATACCAATGTAACGTCCCTAGTGAATTGGTGGGTCTTCTAAGATACTGGTACGGAAACCAAATAAATAGTATTAAATGGGGCAACACGACGTCTAATTACTATAAATTCGATTGCGGAGTACGTCAGGGCGGTATTACCTTTCCGGATCTTTTGAACTTGTATGTAAATGACTTGATAGAGGAACTGAGAACTTGGATGTCATATCGGTACTACGTGTGTTAATAGTCTCAGTTACGCTGATGACATGGTGGACCACCATTGGTGGTTCTCAGTCCCTCTATCAAGGGACTTAGGAAGTTACTATCAGCCTGTGAGCATTATGACAATGCACACGGGCTGAAATATAATGTCACTAAGTCAGATATGTTGGTATTTCGAGCGGGCAAGGAGAGGGTACCTGAGGTTTAACTTGATGGATCGGCAGTTCGGGTTGTGAAAAAGTTCAAGTATTTGGGCCATGTTCTTACTGAGAATCTGAAGGATAACTGCAACATTGAGAGAGAGAACCGATTCGTTGCAACATGCTAGCCCGAAGATTTGGAAAATGCAGCAAATCGGTCAAGATTGTACTGTTTAACGCGTATTGTCAATGTTTTTACACCTGCCAACTATGGACAAGTTTTCTCAGAAAGTCCTACACGGCAATACGCGTGCAGTACAATGACGCGTTTCGTATATTGATGGGCTTGCCGGGATACTGTAGTGCCTCAGGCACGTTTGCCGAATCGAGAGTGCCGGATTTCTATGCATTAATGAGAAAAAGAGTTGCCTCCTTCTGGGAGAGACTCCGTGCATCGCAAAACAGCATCCTCAAAATGATCTGTGACGGTATGCCTAGCAGTATCTTCACATATTGGCTATCTGTGCATCGAAAAAATAATCGGAAATGGTAGTTATAAGTAGGTTATTTTTGACCATGACGCCTGGGAAGAGTTTTTTATCCTTCCCAGATAGTTTATAAGTTTTATGTATACTTTACTGTATGTAGTTAGGTACTTTTTATTTTATTTTATATTTTTTCTTGTATTTATATATAAATTATTTGTGTCAAACTATGTATACTGGGCTAATTAGCCTTTAATAAAAACCTTATTATTATAGCTTTAAACTTTATTCAGAAACGCTAACCAAGGACTTAAAAAAAAAACATATACGGACGATAATCCTGCAAAAGTTAAAAACTGCGTTACAGTGATAATTGCCCTCCTCAAACATTGTACATTGTTTCAGGTTAGATCAAAAACAATGGTAATTGGTTTCAAAAACTATACTTTCTAAATTATTAATAACTTATACTTTCGCTAGCTTATTTTTTTATGTCGTATCATTGTCATCTACGGATCTCCTCATTTCTGTAAAGAAATTCCGAGCATAGGTACCTTTCGACAGCCTCTCCAATATCTAACGTAGCTCTCGACAGCCTCTCGTAGCCATAACGTAGCTCGACGTGTTGCGATTTGCGAAGCTAAAAATATGGCAATGAGTGAAGCAACTGATAGACATTGTGGTCCCAAAGTGCTAGAATGGCGACCCCGCACTGGGGTTTAGCTACTACCATAGTCAAGAGCAGTATTATTTCAAAGCCGCTGGATTCAAGCCGCACGGTTTTGGATTTGGAAGTCCTTGCAAGAGACTTACGAGTATGTCCAGCTGTGGACTTCAATTGGTTGACGACGTTAGTTGTGTACCTACACGTCATATTGAGGTTTGATTGTTACTTGGATCCTGATCTGATATTGTTTTCATACTTTGTCCATGTTTTGGTTGCAACTGTTTTTTCTATCAATATGTAATATTTTGAAATATGACTTCTATGGATGTTAAATGTCAGTTTAATAAAAATCTAAAGATCTATTCAATTCTATTTTGCATTTTTTATTTTTTATTTTTATTTAAAATAATACAATAGAACTTAATGCTAGCTAGCCTAACCTGATCTATGTATATAAAATTCAAAGTTCTAACTGACTGACTGACTGACTGACTGACTGACTGACTGACTTATATATCAATGCACAGCCTAAACCGCTAGGGTTAGAGACTTGAAATTTTGACAGTAGCTTCCTTTTATGACGTAGGCACACACTAATTTTTTCAAAATTCAAAATTCCACCCCTAAGTGGGTAAAATAGGGGTTGAAAGTTTGTATGAAAGTCCGTCATTTCTCAAGTTATATCCATGAAACTTGGTATATGAGCTACCGGTAAAAAATAAAGAAATACGTGTTTCACAGTTTTTCAAAATTCCACCCCCAAAAGGTTAAAATAGGGGTTGTAAGTTGGTGTAAAAGGCCGCCGTTTTTCAAGTTATAGCCATGAAACTTGACGTTTGGGCAACGGGTTTAAATTATGAAATACATAATTCACATTTTTTACACCTGCCAACTATGGACAAGTTTTCTCAGAAAGTCCTACACGGCAATACGCGTGCAGTACAATGACGCGTTTCGTATATTGATGGGCTTGCCGGGATACTGTAGTGTCTCAGGCACGTTTGCCGAATCGAGAGTGCACAGCCTAAACCGCTAGGGTTAGAGACTTGAAATTTTGACAGTAGCTTCCTTTTATGACGTAGGCACACACTAATTTTTTCAAAATTCAAAATTCCACCCCTAAGTGGGTAAAATAGGGGTTGAAAGTTTGTATGAAAGTCCGTCATTTCTCAAGTTATATCCATGAAACTTGGTATATGAGCTACCGGTAAAAAATAAAGAAATAAGTGTTTCACAGTTTTTCAAAATTCCACCCCCAAAAGGTTAAAATAGGGGTTGTAAGTTGGTGTAAAAGGCCGCCGTTTTTCAAGTTATAGCCATGAAACTTGACGTTTGGGCAACGGGTTTAAATTATGAAATACATAATTCACATTTTTTGAAAATTCTTTCCCAAAGGACGTTAAATAGTCTTTCAATTACGCTGCAACAGAGCAACGGATCGACGTGTTTTTATTGCATGGGTTCTTTTTATCCCCGAAAATTAAGGAATGCCTGTGGGAGTTATAAAACTTATGCCACGCGAACGAAGTCGCGGGCGTCCGCTAGTTACTATATAAACCATGCCCGCGTGGAATGGTGGCAAGAATGCTGGCTGCATTTCCGCGTTGGAATTTACATTATCATACTACTTACTCATTATTTCTATGGATTTTAATGTAAACAGTAATTTTAGAAGCCTGCAGCTTATGGAATTATTGTCCTGGGTTACAACCTCAACTGCAACTGCGAGCTTTATTAGTCTTACAGAAAGACCAAAATTGCGTGACACGATTGTCACAGGCACAAAGTCGAGATTCCTTATAACAAGTCTAGTTACCAGAAGTTCTTAGTTACACTGGTTACCACTGCAATATAGTTGGAAGGAACAGGACAAACGACGTGTTTGCGGTCACGAACGTTTAATAGAAATAACGGAAGTGATACACTTGCGCACTCAAGTTTAATTCTTGCTTTACATTAAACTGTTATAACGTATGCTCGTGTAAAGTAAGTAGTTCGAACCATAACTGAGGCCCAATAGTCTAAGCAAATCGTTATCATTTGACAGTTTATTGGGACCTCCCTAATTAAAAAGACCTCTGAATTGCCAGCGTACACCGCCGTCCCAATGAACATTCATGGGCAAGGTGCCCAGGACTGGCGCTATAACCTATTTGAGCTCCGAGGCTAATCCGTTGGGCTAAAAAAGCGCCGGCTCTTGGATCACCAGTAGTGTGAACCAGCTTCAGAATCCAGTCCATCAATTATTCCACCAACATCCATCTAGAAATTAAACTAGGAACACAACTATCCAATCAATCTCCGTAGTGACATAAATAAAACATCCTCAAATCTCGTTGCAAAAATCGATTAAGAGATTGAAGTGGAAAAAGTCGTGTAAAATTAATAAGGGTCGTTTCGTGCGGACCACATCGTGCAGCAACGAATATAGTGGTCGCTTTTGGGTTAATTAATTAACCAGTCGATTGCTTTCAGCGATATTATATTTTGCGCACATGATTCTTTTATAGGGCCAATATTTTACGTGAATTGGCATCCTGTTGCTGTGGACCAAATTGTGTTCTATTGTTGGAGGAATACGGTTTCTATTTCGTTGCTTGTGGTCAACAAAGTGATGTTTTAATAAAATAGTATTTTTTAATACACAAATTTCTATAGTAATCGTGATGTGGGCTTGCCGGAGGCTTCGGATGCCGGTATAATATTACTTAATTGATTCACGGGTAAAAGCACAGACCATAAAAGGTACATTACGCTCACTTAGCAATAAGCGTGATGGAAAAAATAGAGCAGATGATTTATGATAAAATCTATACAATAATTAATATAAATGCTACGAGTGTATGTCTGCCTTTCTATCTGTCTGTCTATCTGTTTGTTACCTTTTCACGGCCTTCAACGGGTTTAACTGATTTTGAAGTAATTTGGCACTGAGATAGGCTGTATCCAGAGGACAGATGTAGACTACTTTTACTCTGGAAATGTAAAGACTTGTCACGGGAATTACAGAAACCTAAATTCCGGAGGACGAAGCCACAGACGCTATCTAGTATATTATTTTAAATCTTATTTGAATGAAATCGCAAAAATCATCAAGTTATTAATAGTAATTAGACGATTCCCGCGACTTCGTCCGCTCGGGCTAAGATTTTTTGAACTCTTTAATTTTTCGGAGTAAAAAAAACCTATGTCCTACCCTGGGACACAACCTGTTCCTGAACCAAATTTCTTCAAAATCAGTTGAAAAGATGGGCCGTTAAAGCGTAGCAGACAGATAGAAGACAGGCGCATAGACAGACACACATTCGCATTTTAATATGAGTAGGTATTTCCATTTATCATCGCAAAGGCTTCATAATAACGATTATTAAACACGGTAATTCAATTAATTCAACGTAATATAGTTAAGCCCGATTGAGTTATATCAACCAGCGGTGAGAGTTGAGGAGCCGATAATTATGACAATTAGCGGGAGATATAATAATAGTGCTATAATTATGGTTTGTATGGGTTATTATTACGTCCCACAAACTTATCACAAACAAATTTTTATTCCTGTTTAGTTTTTGTTATTATTTATTACTGGATGATTCCCGCGACTTCGTCCGCGTGGACCAAGTATTTTCGATTCCCGCGGGAACTCTTGAATTTTCCGGGATAGAAAATAGCCTATGTCCTTCCCCGGGATACAATCTATCCCTGTACCAAATTTCATCAAAATCGGTTGAACAGATACATTCTTTTGATTCCCACGGGAACTCTTCAATTTTCCGGGATAAAAAGTAGCCTATGTCCTTCCCCGGGATGTAACCTATCTCTGTACCAAATTTCATCAAAATCGGTTGAACAGATACATTCTCTTGATTCCCGCGGGAACTCTTCAATTTTCCGGGATAAAAAGTAGCCTATGTTTTAATCCGGGTTATATGCTATCTATGTTCTAAATTTCAGCCAAATCGGTTCAGTAGTTGCGGCGTGAAGGAGTAACTAACATACACACAAACTTTTGCCTGTATTATATTAGTGTGATTTTTCATAGATACTAGCGACGCTGTCACCGGGTCAGATAAGTTTCTCGGACTTATAATAAGTGATGCGTGTGACATACGATTTTTGAAGTAAAAACTTCTTTAGGCGCGTTGAGCACTTTTTAGTAGGGGATAAATATGTGGAACACGCGAGACCGACACCGTTCTTCGTAAGGCAAAAGGTCTTCAGTATAAATATAGTACATTCGTAATTAAAGTTTAATGACTTTTTTTTTAAATTATCGTTTTCACTTCTATCGGCAGTCCCTATGACTGCCAATTTTTTTTTTTTTTTTCGTGGGTACTCTTTTAAATTCCAGAAAAAATGGCCGGTTCCATCCCGGGATTACAATACCTAAGTATATCTTATTTTGTTGACAGTTATAAGCAATGATATTTTATAATTTTTTACAATTACACATGACGTTTAACTCCGAAATTTAAGGAGTCAATGCAGAAAATTAAAAAACCCTTATCCACGCGAACGGAAACACTTTTGCATTTATAATATTAGTATAGATATTATAGATAGTTTTACATTTTAGTCATAAAATAAAATAACGTTTTCTTTCTTATTTATATCTTAAACCACTAGGCCCTTACCGCTTGTGTTGGTTATATCGCAAGTTATTTCGAAACTAGTCCGTACAATATTAGCATGGTTGTTAAGACACAATACCAACTACCCGTCAAGTACTTAATGGGTTGTCCAACTATTCCGCGAAGTTATGCATTCCCACGTTAGCAAGCTCGTCATAGATGAAGCTATTAGCAAACTGGGGAGTCGAGCATCGCTGGACAACAGCGTCCGTTGTTACTACTCATTTATGAAGTGAGATACCGAGCAAGATATAGGTAAATCTATACTTTAACTAGCTGATGCCCGCGACTTCGTCCGTGTGGATTGAGGATTTTTGGTTCCCGCGGGAACTCTTTAATTTTCAGGGATAAAAAGCCTATGTGCTATTCCAGACTATAGTCTATCTCTGTGCCAAATTTCAGATCCGTTCAGCCGTTCGGGCGTGATTGAGTAATAAACATCCATACATCCATCCATCCATGCACCCATCCATCCATCCATCCATCCATCCATCCATACATCTATCCAAACTTTCGCATGTATAATATAAGATAAATGATGTACGACAACGTCAGTTGTCAATATATTAAAATGTTTGAATGAAGCCAGCTAACATAATATTGTAATTGCCGATCCTTGTAATTCTGTTGGATTCCTTTATCATGGAACATCACACTTAATATTATAAATGCGAAAGTTTGGATGGATGATTCAAAAGGACTTTTAATATGTTTATTTCAATAAAAAAATATGAGTTTGAGTTTATGAGTTTGTGAAAATGCCTCATATGTTGTTCAATACATTGCAGTGCCCCGATATCGGTGAGTTTATATCGTCCTCGTTGTCGCTTCAACCTATAGACGTCCACTGCTGAACGAAGGTCTCCTGCATGGATCGCCACAGTGTTTATATCGGCCACGATATATTATCGTTGTCGTGTCGGTGACTTAAAAAACGCCCATAACTCACAGCAACTCACCGAGTCGCGATTCCACGCTAAGTCTGCCCAGAAATAGCAGAAAATTACACAGAGGAAGTCACAAGCTGCAAGGCGACAGAACTTTTCCAAAAGTAAAACAAAATAAAACGCCGAAATTATATAAACAAAAATAATCCAGTAACTTAGTGTTTTTCGAGAACATAAATCACTAGCTGTACGTTGAGAACAAAAGCTTCGGAAATAAAACAAATAGGTCCATTTCCTATGATCTATCAACTGATGAAGATTGTGTCAAAGGAAACCTTTGAATAATGACCTTCGTGCCTAACCTTACATGATTCAATTCACGTATAAGTCACATGTGGTATTAAAGGATCAGACACAGTGATTACTGACCTTTGGCGTAAGGCTCAATGATCTCCCACCAGGGTAAAGATTGTACGTCAGGGTTGCCTGACTAAATATAATGACGACGACCGCCCTGCGTACTCTTGACGACATTGGCTACTTTTCATTCCGTAAAGTTTCAGAGATCCCGCGGGAATCAAAAAATCTTAATCCAAGCGGACGAAGTAGCGAGCATCATCTAGTACCTAATAATACAGTAGCCAGGCAAAATATGACCAAAAGGCAGTAATATCGTTTAATTGGTTACAAAAATTCTTTCCAAAAAACCGACTTCCAAAGCCGCTGTTAAGTAAAAAATAATTTTAATTTCTACACACTATGTTGATGTCGGGTGAGCCTGATGCGTCAACTTTGCCTATCTTTGTTATACTTGCCCGACTTCAACATAGTGTGTAGAAATCAAAATTATTTTTTGCTTTACAGTGGCTTTGGAAGTCGGTTTTTTGGAAAGAATTTTTATTTTTAACTTTTTAGTGTACTCTTAATTCCCACGGCTTATAGGAGTGCAGTACCCTGCAGCATCAGAATTGAAGAGTTGGGACTTAGGTTTAATTATGAATTCGTTGCTTGACACCTACAATAATATGAATTCACCATAAAAATCCTAAATTGCTATTTAGGAATTCTGTACCATGCAGCATCAGGGTTGAGGAATGGATGGAGGATGGAAGAGTTGAAAGTATACACATGACTTGATACCTAATATATGAATTAACCATCAAAACTTCCTAGCTCCATAGTTTTGAGTCGTAAACTCGTTATATACCATAACTACAGCATCAGGATTGAGGATTTAGAGTCAGAATTTTTTATGTGACCACCTCACGAGCTTCCTCTAACCACTGAAAAAATAATTTTTCAAATCGGTTTGGAAACCACGGAGATATGCGGTAACATACATTAAGAAAATTATATACGCGCCGAATTGAGAACCTCTTTCTTTTATGGAAGTCGGTTAAAAAACAAAAAACAAAGTCAACTACTTCAACAGTTTTTATTTGCTAATCTGTCTTTCAGTCTCCTATTCAGTGCTTCGGTATTCGAATTCTAGGCACGTAGTTACGTCTTTTTATAGTTCTTGTGCGTTATCAATTAAATATCACTTGAAACTATGAAGGAATAGTAGATTGTATTATAAGGGAGCAAAATAATATTTTTACGGCGAGGGCGCTTTTTTGAATCCAGAGCGAAGTGAGGGATTCTACTAAAGAATCCCTCGCCACGCTCGGGATTCTACTCTAGAATCCCTCACTTCGCTCTGGATTCAAAGTACGTCGCCCGAGCCCAAAAATATTTTGCGCCCGAATGATACACTCTACTTTTCGTCACCCTCTATGAGAAAATAAAACTACAAATCCATCAGACATCCTCTTCAGATACGTCATTAATTTCGAATATGTGTCCAGTTTTACGTCGTTATTAGAACTAACTGTTGATTTTAGCATTGAGTAGGTACTCCAAAGAGTGGAAGGTTGTTTAGTTTTGGCTAAGTACTGGAACTACTTCCAACACACAAACCACAGACACACAAAACACAGATTCTGAACAATTGGCGCCTCTTGCATTTCTCCATTCAATAAAATTACCAATAGGCTTTCATATATTTCTCCCGGGATTTTGCAAGTAATAGATCACATTTCTTGCGTCAGTTCTAATACTTTCAGGAATTAATTCTATACATTCACTGTCATTTGAAGAACTCATTTTATAAAATAAAACCATGAATTTTTAACAATCCGTGAAAATTTGCGAAAACGCGGCTTTTAGTTCGCGCATTTTTAATTTGGTTTTTTTTTATTAAAAAAAAGGAAACCAAATTAAAGCTGGCGGCGCGACTATGGGGCGTCGTACCATTCAGTCTCATAACAATATTTGCGTTCGATTTCTTTAGCGCTGAACACTAAGATGTTCCAAATTCAAAAAGTGCGCGGAAAAGATAATTGCGGCGCACTTTTTGAAATATAGAGGATTAAAAACTCATTTCTACCCGCTAAAAGTTTCTCATAGAAAACACCACCTTTGGGTGCACTTAAAGGCGAACCAAGTCGTCCTTTTCGAATAGATGGGATGAAAAACATTGTACCTAAGTGAATATACATTCTTAGAATTCATTCATATTTCTCAAAGGTGTGTAGGTAAAGTCTGTATAAGGGTGTAAAGACACGCACCTCTAATTTTTACTTTTCGAATTTACTACTTCTACTTCTAACGGTGAAGGAAGCCATCGTGAGGAAACTTGCAATCCCGAGAGTTCTTCATAATGTTCTTGAAGGTGTGTGAAGTCTGCCAGTCATTTAGCTAGGGTGGTGAACTATGGCCTAATTCGTGCTCAGAAGTGCTCTGAGTGTGATAATGCATTGCTTACTATAGACATTTCATGCCTAACTCTGATCAGCTGCCAACCTGATATCATGTTGGTAGGGTTGCAGGCTCGACTGGAGGAAATTGGTCGAACATGTTGGCACATCTATAGAGGACTTAACGGTTGTTTATAGAGAACTTAAACTATGTAGTCATTGATACTATTATCAACTTCCCTTCCGCTAAGTGCTTTAATTATAATGTACGTATTTAATGAAGTCCTCTGTTTATAAGAAGGTAACTTTGACATTCATTCAAAGAAATTTGGACTTTTAGTGTACGGTTTTAAACTTTTAGTTCCTTGGATAATGAAACCGAGACCATAGTATAAGAGATTGTGGTTTGAAAGCATACCTTACAGATAAACAAAAATATGAGCTCATGTTTTTATAAATAGCTCACACAATTGTCGTTACTTAAAATCTTTGGACTAAATTATAAACTCTTTTCGGTTTGTCTCTCTACTGCGGTTTCCAGCCCGCCTAGCATGCGCACTACGAGATATTCTCGCAACGAGAGAGAGAGATGTTGTCGTGTCGGTTTATTTCTCGTTTACCCTAACATGCACGCTACGCGTGACAAAATTCTCGTGGAAGATTTAGCCTTGTCGGGTGGAGAAACCAATTTTGCCCTTTGTAGGATTCGCCTTAGGCTTACCTTTAAGTGAACGGGTAGGCCGTCACTGGTTACAGGCTCCAAATCCCCGGCAAGTTTCTCGACATTATAGATTGCCATCGGCTTGGAAATTTGCCAAATGGATCAAAGACATCCCTAATTCGTCTGCGTTAAAAATATTAAGTACTGTTATCTCTATTTTTGACGAAACGAGACAAATCATAAGTGTAACCATGTTAGCTACGGTAGACAAATAGACATAACGCGAGAAAATCGCATCCCAGTTAAATACGGAGGCTTTTTATCCCGGAATTAAGGAGCATCCTTGAGAATCAAATACCTTAATCCACGCGGACGAAACTAGAGGCATCATGTAGTAACATATTATTATAATGCATAAATCACCTACCTATATAAAAAATATACATTAGTATTGTATAATCAGGCATATATTTTCAGTCACTGCAAAATAGTGTGGGATCAAGTCGAACTAAATTATACCACCATCTCAGAGCCTATATACGAAATAATAACTACACACACCCGAGAACTCCCCGTTACGTTTAGCGATTCGCAGAAAAAATCGAAACGTCATACTTTCTGACCAATCAATGAACGTGGCCTGAATCTCGCTATCAAAATTTTTGACTTAATGCGCTATATATATCAACTGTTCTGCAATAACATCGGTCCTCCTAAGGGCTTCTTCATTAACCGACTCGTTGGTCGCCACCTCGCTTACGGACGGTCATGTGGGTTTCGGATCCGCTTGCCATACGTCCTAAATCAACCCTATCCCTTACCTACTTCCCATCCTTGTGATGCCTACAGTTACCTCAAAGGCTTAGTGAAAGGTATCTGACTCCTCACACAGACCGCCGATAAGCGGGGTTGTAAGAGTGACCAACGAAGGCTTGTGTCAGGGTATGTTACCCTGCCACGAGGCGAGACGGGTACGGTCTTGGGAGGTCCGCCTACCATAGCGGGGTTTCCTATATTCCTTCCGTTACGCTTGGCAGACGAAGAAGCCCATAGGAGGTGCCCTAAGACAGGGATACTAAGTTCCAAGTCTTACATTGCCTCAAATCAAAAAACACAACAAAACAACCTTTTGACTTTTAAATTCCATTTTTTTCTATGATTGTTTCACTTAGACAAAATCATGATGTTTCTATAAATTACGGAAAAAAAATCTAGATCTTGGGAATTTATTGTAAACCATCCAATAATAATTTTACTTCTCGAGACTAAAATTTTTATTTTTTATTCACATGCTTACATAATAGCTGTAATTATAGGTTTTGTTTTCAAGACTTTTCAAAAGTCGCAAAATTTTCACAATTTGATCATCATTAAAAAAACTCACATTTTCTCAACTCTTAAAATGAAACAGTGTACTTTACACTACACTACACCCACTCAATACAAAAAAAATTGCAAAACAAAAACTGCAAAAGGGAATTGGCTTCAACAAAAATAAAATTGCCAACCGTCGATTCCGTTCCGCCCCATTAATTGCTGCAATCCTTTTACCACAGTTTCATTATATGGAATAAAATAAAAAAAATCGCCATTTTAATTAAATTAACACGTTTATCATAATTTACGTTGCACGAGTATCTTCGCTACGGGAGTACGGGAGTATAGCAATCACACAAGCAAACCCCTCTAGGTCCTAGCAATAAAGGTTTAAGGGTGATAATGGGGTAAATTTGTGTACCAGATCAGTTTCAGTCGGGATATGACTCGGAGCCTGCGCGAGCTTTCAGGCTTTCAGTTCCATTCGAACCTTTGTCGAGGTTGGTTGTGTCTAGTGTCTGAAAGTGCGCGCGGCAAAAAGTGTGATTTTAAACCTCAAATCTTCGTCCATAAGACCGGCGAAGCGCATCAAATGTGATTTAAATATAATTAATCGGTGAGTGTCCATGTTCTTCTATTTTATGGACTTGAAACAAGTGTAAGATACAATTTTTTTTCTGTATATTTGTGTCTATTACGGATAAACGTCGATGGTGAAATTTATGCCCTTGTTTTGGAGTTCGGCATAAGTGATAATAGGTTTTTATTATATTGGAAATGTATTTATCGTCTCGTACGCGGCGTTTATCGAGTTTGGAGAGCTGTGATGTCCCCTTTTTATGTTAATTAACGTTTACGACCTTGTCACAGTTTTTATATGATGTTTTCCGTTCGGGAAACGGTTGATGGAAATTGGTGATTCGTTTTATTGGTTTGTTTTGACTTGAAAGTTGGTGAATGTTAAATAACGTTTGCGGTGTCGGTACTGATATTTTCTGATAGATTTTAACTGAACTGAAAGTGAAAAGCCAATTTTTTGAACTTATTGGCTCAGTTTAGAGCGGATCACAGAACGCAGAAGGTAGAGCTACGTAGCGATACTATAATAGTAATATGTTTTAGGGTTTGTGGAAAATCGAGTGATTGTTTTTGCTATTGCATAACTCTATTTTTAATTATTTAAACTCTGTAAGATTTCTTAGTTATTAATACGATTATCTAAAAAAAATTGTCCACAAATTCTTACCGTGCAATCTATATTTTTTGAATTAAATAGAACATAATACTTTTGTGTCTGGTGGTACTGCCACACTGCAGTTATAATGTTTTAACATTTCTTTGCATGAACATGTTAAAATTATAGTTAACTAGATGATGCCCGCGACTTCGTCCGCGTGGATTAATGTTTTTTGATTCCCTAGGGAACTCTTCAATTTTTCGGGATAAAAAGTAGATATGTCCTTCCCCGGGTATCAAACTATCCCTATACCAAATTTCATCAAAATCGGTTGAACAGATACATTTTTTTGATTCCCGCGGGAACTCTTCAATTTTTCGGGATAAAAAGTAGCCTATGTCCTTCCCCGGGATGTAACCTATCTCTGTACCAAATTTCATCAAAATCCGTTGAGTAGTTGGGCCGTGAAAGCGTAGCAGACAGACAGACAGACAGACAGACAGACACACTTTCGTATTTATAATATTAGTATGGACTAGATGATTCCCGCGACTTCTTCCGCGTGGATTTATGTTTTTTTATTCCCGCAGGAACTCTTCAATTTTCCCGGATAAAAAGTAGCCTATATCCTTCTCCAAGATACAACCTGTCCTTGTACCAAATTTCATCAAAATCGGTTGAACAGATACATTTTGTTTGATTCCCGTGGGAACTCTTCAATTTTCCGGGATGGCCTATGTCCTTCCCTGGGATGTAACCTATCTCTGTACCAAATTTCATCAAAATCGGTTGAGTAGTTGGGCCGTGAAAGCGTAGCAGACAGATAGACAGACACACTTTCGCATTTATAATATTAGTATGAATGTTAAAAACATTTTATAATTGCATTGTGACAGCACCATATTACTCGTATATCAACGAAATTCCATCTGCCTTTATACTGATTATAATTATAATATGATTGCTATACACTTTGGCAGTAAGTAAATAGTTCAAAAACATAGTTTTTCTTTCTGTGAAACTGTCTAAACTTGAAAATGGTTTTAAAATACCCAGGCATTAACGAGGTACGATGCCATGTATAAACCGAAACATGGCAGTGATAAGAAACCCATACAACAGGTTATTAAGTTACCATCACTTCTGCATTATCACTTACCATCAGGTGAGATCGCAGTCAAGGACTAACTTGTAGTGGATAAAAAAATGAAAAAAAAAGTTATCACTGAAGGTGAACAGCTAGTAACAGCTGTATAATGTAGGGATAGTTTTCTGTAATTGTGCTTATTTAAAAAAATAAAGGTACTAAGTTAAAAATTGGTCAGTCAATAATCGAACATTCAGACAGCTAATCTGTTTTAGTACAGATTTCTGAAAACAAGAGATAAATTATGTGCTCTGCCATAAACTCCCGGATACAAAAGTAAATTTTAACATAAATAAATAAATCATCGAACAAATCGGAACTTTCAAACAGTTCCAAGGGTTGACCACCCGAACTGCGTCCGAAATTAAACAGCCCTTCTGAACAAACTGATTAAAACAACTTTCAATTTACAATTTGAACTTTCTACCTAGTTTGCATCCCTCATAAAGCTTTTGAACTCTACCGCTCCATACTTTGAACGTGCTATGATCGTTTCCGGCACGAAGGCAACACTACACAAAACCACTATACCACAGATGAAAGAACAAAGTAACTATACCCATAGAAAGTATCAACAACGTACTATAATACACTAGCTGATGCCCGCGACTTAGTCCGCGTGGATTGAGTTTTATTGTTTCCCACGGGAAATCTGAACGTTAGCGAAAGTTTCCGAGATAAAAAGTAGCCTCTATGTTATTCTAGACTATAATCTATCTCTACGCCAAATTTCATCCAGATCCGTTCAGCCGTTCTAGCGTCATTGAGTAACAAACAACTATATAGAGATAGTTGAAGAGTATACTCAGGAACACTCAACGTATACTCAGGAGTAGTCACTCTCTACTGGGGATACTCCAATTGAAGTTAAAAGCGCACGTTGAGAGTAATTCAGAAGATTTTTGTAGTATGGCTTAGTGTGATGGGGCTGCGTATTGTTTGCGTTCGTACTTCAGGTTCTATCACAGGATAGCGTGAAAAATAGGAACGTTGGCATCCTTAAGTGGTCGACATACAGAAACAGTGATCGAATACCTACGTAAATAAAACTCCCACTCGGCGTGCTGTTTTCCTGATGACATCACCGGAAATGAAAAAAAAAACATGTATCTATATAAATTATCTATCTATGTTCGTCTATGATTTATTTATGTATCGCCTATACCGGCAGGTTTGTAGCAGGTTTGTGGAATTTGGGCCTCTTTCCTTTTATTTACCCTCTTGTGCGTGGTATTTCGTAGAGTCATCGCTTACAAGGGATCTACAAACTACTTTCGCTAAGGAATGTGTCGCGTAACTCGTGCTTTCACCGAACTAGAGCATACTGATAATACTTACAATTTTATACTAGGACTTTTTTGCCTGTAAACCCAACTTGAACCTAACTGAAACCTAACTGAATATTTTGCCGCCAAAATCTCGAGACTGGAAATTAAATGTAATGAAAATAAACTTTATTGCACACCATAAAAAAACAAAACAGGAGAACATAGAAACGTACACTATGGGAAGAAGTTGTCCAATAAGCGGGCCTTATCGCTAAGAAGCGATCTCTTCCAGGCAACCTAAAGTGTTAATAACAAGTTTAAGAAACCTTCTAGTTAGTACCTAATAGCTACCCGTTCTTGTAACATTTTCATGTTTCCTCATAAATGTAATGAGACGTCGTATGTTGAACGGGCGCTAAGATATTTACAAACTGACGATGGTTAACCCTTTGTCCGTACCTCGTTTATAGTTAAATCATCATCAGACTTCCCTGTTCTTCGAAAAACTTCTCTATTTTGAGCCGCATCTTGTAGCTTTGGGTAGTAGCTAGGCCCTGTTCACCCCCTTAATATATCGTCTAACCACTTGCGCCTTTGCCTTTGTATTTACAATTTCACACAATTTCCTACTTTGGCTAACTTTGATTATTATTCATCGCAAGCAAGATTAGACATTCGCTATCACACCTGGGTGTCTACTCTCTTAGGTAATATCGCCTTTTTGAGCGAATATCGGCAACAACGGCCAATCTCACTGGAAACCAGCCATCCGAAGACTAGAATGTTTGTGCTAACACAAAGTCACTTTCTCTGCATCGTAATCCTCATTACTGAGGGTCGTGACCCCTTTCTAATACCTAATTATTCAATAAGAAAAAAAACCTCAATTAAATACCATAAACTCTGCAAAAGTTAAATAAGCTTTGCGTTTTACGAAACACCTCTATAATCGTAAATGAGGGTCGAATTTCCTGAAATAAATTTAACCTTTGGCTACAAAATTGTTTTTCATTTGCCGCAAAACGGCGTAACTCGATTTGCGAAGGGAAACTTTTGGAAAAGAAAAAACGCCCGCACGAAAAATGATCAAGACAAAGTAATTATGTTTTTGTAATTTATAATTGAATCATGAAGTTATCTTAAACAATAAGGTTCAAAATGGCTCAAACGTTAATGCGGAAATCTGATAGAACTTTAGCTAAAATTTCCGATTAAAATTAGACATCTCTAGGAAATAAGGGTGGACGCATTTTTTTAACTTTTTTAGTCGGTTATTTGACAAGCGGATTGAAACTGGTATACTTACAGTCTACTGAAAATAATAAAACTTAAAAAATAACCAACAAAGGCACTGAAGAGCATTAAATACATTTTTAATTAATTTCATCCAATGTGCTGTTCGCCAATGAAAAAAAAATCAAAATTAATATTATTATTATTGGTATAGAATTTAAGTATTGGAATTGAACCGGGACCTCTCACTTATAAGACCACAGCACTCACTACTGCGCCAGGGTTTAAGGTTCCCACGTTTTATCCTGCCCAAAGAACTGTTATAATAAAGTTTGAGTTAATAACACCGCGCCTCGCTTCTAATTTTTTTACGATGACAAAATAGGGATTTGTATGCTTGAAGTAAATTATATACCTATTAATTGTTTCTACAACTGTATGCAAAATGAAATATCAACGAAACAAACTCTTTGATGTACCAACGCCGTCGATCCCGCGGCTTACCGTCTATGTAACTCTCTGTGTGTGAAAATTCATATTATGGCTGTAATTTTCTACGTATATAGTATTCCGCTTGTAATCCGCCTATTCACCGCGCCAGATACGTACAGTCGCTGTCTGAAAATTTTTACCACTTTAAGGTTCGTAATTGCATGCACTCAATATCTGAGGCACAAGGTTAAAAGATCATAGACATCTAACATAATGTTGTATTAGTCACTGCAGTTGGTGGCTACTAGATAAATAGGATAGATAAAGAAAACCTTTATTTTTAATATTTTTTTATAAATTTCACTCCAAAATACAATTAATGTTATTGTGAAAGAAATGAGTTTTATTACAAAAAACTAATAATATTCTAAGTGAAGCAAGACGGGACAACCAATTTTAAAAAAAAGGTAGCCAGGCCATACACTTTTTGTTGAAATTGATGCTTCTAAACTTACCTATTTGGTACCTATTCAATTCATGTTAATATTATAAATGCAAAAAACGTGTGCCAGTCTGCTACATTGTAACGGCCCCTCTGTTCAACCGATTTTGATGAAATTTGATATAGAGTAGGTAGGTAGGTAGCATCTCGGAGAAGGACAGAGGCTTCTCTTTGTTCCGAAAGTCAAAAATTCACTTGGACGAAGTCGCGGGCAACATAAATAGTACCTTGATATGGCATTATATACCTGCACTGCACGCAGTGTTTTAATGAATCGGAATTTATTGCTAGCTCTTCTCAGTAGGAATGGCGTTCCGAACCAGTGGTAGAATCACTTGACTTTTCAATGTCACTTGTAAAAGTTTATTTGAATAAAAAACATTTGAGTTTGAATCTAATTGTAAAACTGATAAACATTTTAGACCGCGACGTACGTACGTATAAAAAGACGGTCTATTTTCGCGTTCTTATAATTACTTAGGTTATTAACGTATTAATTATTTTTATGACTTATTTCTCATCCCCTATACCGCTTCCTAAACAGCGTTGTCATTCTCCCATTCATCATAAAATTTGCGACGTAATTATTAAACTTTTTATGAAATTAATTATTCTTTTATGCTGCTTTCTTTCATATCTTCGGTGCGTACTAGCACACCCGTTATAATCAAGGGCGTATTTACAACCTATACCTACTACGATATACAGTACGTACGATGGACAGTACTTTTCAGTTCAATAATTCAAACTTTTATTTATTATTCCACTACAGGTTTACTCTTGACTGCAATATAAGATGGTAGCGGGCTAACCTGTAAGGATACGGCATTTTATCAAACTACCTACTCGGTTTCTACACGGCATCGTACTGGAAAAATCGTGTGACGGTACGTCTTTTGGCCAAATATCTGACCCCCGAATGTGTAAGGTAATCGTACTTAATAGTTTGTCAAACGTATAATTCGACCTAAGGAGTTTATAGATTTTATTCAACCTAATACCACCTTCCGTGTTCTCCAGTCGCATCCTACGTCGCAGAAACAAATTCCATCCTCACCACCTGGATGCCTGGGCCTCTTCCACCGCCCGTTATTCCAGGTCATTTCTGCCACATACCCGCAAATTGTGGAACCAGCTTCCATCTTCTCATGATTATAATATGGGGCTCTTCAAAGGGCGGATAAACAAATATCTCAAAAGTCAGCAACGCATTGGCGGTTCCTCTGGTGCTGTAAATGTTCATGGGCGGCGGTAATCACTTACCATCAGGTGACCCGCCTGCTCGTTTGCTCGCTATACATATTAAAAAAAAGATGCCCACACGTTAAAAAGCATGTATAACCTCCTGAAACAGTTCGAGTAATACGTTTTAAGCTATCATCTGATTACGATTTGATGATTGTCTGGTGGGAGGCTTCGGCCGTGGCAAGTTACCACTCTACCGGCAAAGACGTGCCGTGCCGCCAAGCGATTCAGCGTTCCGGTACAGTGCCGTGTAGAAACCGAATAGGGGTATGAGTTTAATATAACCATGCCCCTAACAGGTTAGCCCGCTACCATCTTAGACTGCATCATCACTTACCATAAGGTGAGACCGCAGTCAAGGGCTAACTTGTAGTGGATAAAAAAAAAAGATTTGCTTAGACGATTGGGCTTCTGGTCCTAGAATTGAAAATCTAAATAGTAGAAAATCGCAAGGGTAGGTAGGTATGTAATGTTATTATCCACAGAAAAAAATTAATAGACTACTAGCTGATGCCCGCGACTACGTCCGCGCGGATTGAGGTTTTTTGGTTCCCGCGGGAACTCCTTAATTTTCCGAACTCCGGAAAAAAAAATTAAGATAAAAAGTATATGCTACTCCAGACTATAATCTATCTATGCCAAATTTCAGCCAGATCCGTTCACCGTTGGCGCGTGATTGACTAACAAACATCCATACATCCATATATCCATCCATACATCCATCCATAGGTACATCCATACATCCATCCAAACTTTCGCATTTATAATATTAGTAAGATAAGCAGATTCCTATTTCTGTGCTTAAATCATTTACGTCTTCAAAACTAGTAGAAGTGTAGCAACTATCTACTTTTTACCATAGATTTAGGATTGGTCTCGCTCCGCGATCAATCCTAAATCTATGGTTTTTACAAATAAAAATACAATAGTAGTATTTCCTTAAACTCAATACGTAGGTGCATAATTTCAATAAATAAAGACCAGACCGACTCACTAAATATTTCATCAACGCCCAGCCGAAATCCTTTGACCAAGAAAGCTGAAATTTTGCACATAGATTCAATTTATATTGAGGCCTTAATATAAGGATTTTTATGAAAAATCTTTATCATAAAATATTGATAAGAATTCTTCATAATTTTCAGGGGAAGCCGCGGGTATTTCAATATTGAAAATAAACTCCAAAAAGTCGTGTATGATGTGGACGCTTGCATAACTTTATCAACTACTTACAAGTTCTGATGGATTAAAATTTAACAAAATAGCACCTAGCAAAACTCCCGCCAAATAATAAAGCCAACTTTTAATGAAAATAGTTTAGTCTTGTAGTTACACGGGAATATTATGTAGGTACAGGAAGACAGGAATACTAGATAGGTAGGTATACCTACTAAGGTAGACACGTAAAATTATACACTTTGGGAATTTATAATATCTGAATTTTGCCTGGTCTGGCCAGGTGGGTGGCTTTGGCCGTGGCTAGTTTCCACCCTACCGGCAAGGACGTGCCGCCAAGCGATTTAGCTTTCCGTTACAATGCCATGTTGAAACCCATATAGTAAGAAACCGATTGAGGGTATGGGTTTAACTGCCATGCCCCTAAAAATTTAGCCCTTTACCATATTAGACTGCTTCATCACTTACCATCAGGCGAGATCACAGTCAAGGGCTAATTTGTAGTGGATAAAAAGAACTTAGGGTAAAAATATGCGTCAAAACTATACTTTTAGTTTTTTTTTAATAAGGAGTGAAAGAAATAATTTAGCTTTCCTTTCTTTCAAAAGTCTTTGTTGTCGTTCGGGGTAAAGAGGCAGTTACACCGGGTGTGTTATATATCCGGCTCGCCCGTACAGCGTAAACAAACACAAAGATTTATTTTTATTACTAGCACTAAACCAGCAGTGTTTTATAAAACACTATTCTCTCATTTTCATGGTTATTTCATTTTGTTCTTTTACTTTCTTGGTCTTTGCTTTTATAATAATTTTTGTACAAAGTCAGAGTATTATTTTTAATTTAATAAACTATTTATAAATTAATTATAAACTAAATAAACTATTAAATAATTATTAATAAACTAAGTAGCGGGAAATCGTGGTGGCGCGCTCTTCAAAAGGCCTTTGTCCAGCAGTGGATAAATGCAGGTTGTTGGATGGATATATGAACCTGAATAACTCTCAAAAAATTGGTTGTCCGTTTGTATGAGCAGCAGGGGCCTTCTCCGGTTGACGGCGGGCAGCGAGAGGTCCGGTCCCACTTCTGCCACGAGTGCAGCGCGCTGGGTCGCCCACTCGGCGCACGCCTCCAGCGTGTGCTGCGCTGTGTCCTCCGCGTAGCCGCACTCGTGGCACACCTCGGTGGGCTCCCGTCTCGCCACCCTGCACAGGAATCTCCCGAAGCAGCCGTGCCCCGAGAGAAGCGTTGACTTACCTTGACTCAACCTATAACCTTGTGTTGTATGGAAATTAACTGATTTCCTATTTGATTACTTTCGGTGTTCGTATTGTTTTTCTTTTATTTATAAAAATAAAAATATGTGAAGGAATTTCGGAGCCAGTAGGAGATAAATAAAATGTATCGTCAAGTAATTTTTTTTTTAAATTTATTCAGCTACCTACCGTTTTAACCAATATTGAATAAATAAATAAATGATTCTTTATTGACCCACACAGTAGCTGACAAAATTTAACAAATGAACCCAATTGGTAAGTACATGAAATGTATACTACTTAATTTAAAACTGTATGGTCAATGGGCCCGGTCCTCAGCCTGTGCCACAGCATGATATGCGTTTGCCTACCATGCCGCAACACTGATTTTCAGGGAGGGGGGCAATTTTACAACAATCAATCGATCGTATTAAGAAGTAGAGCCAATCGAGGGTTAGTGGAAATTTGGCACTAATACCATCTGTTTTTCCGTAGGTATTTGTGCAATTGGCATGACATTGATGGAATTCATTTTATTTAGAACCTATCCGTAATGGAATCTATCCTTACTCAATATTATAATAGCGAAAGTTTGGATGGATGCATGGATGTTTGTTACTCAATCACGCCGTAACGAACGGCTAAACGGATCTCGATGAAATTTGGCACACAGATAGATTATGGGAATAACACATAGGCTACTTTATATCCATTAAAATTAAAGAGTTTTCGCGGGAACCGAAAAACCTTAATCCACGCGGACGAAGTCGTGGGCATAGGCTAGTAAATAATAATAATTATATTTTGCGTATCTACTAACGGATGGATTTTGACAAAATTTGCCACAATTTTGGGCTCACTATCATTTATATAAGCATATTATTTTAATCTTGGTGACGCTCTTGTTTCCGAATTATAATTGTTATTTTAGGGATATCAAGGTATATCACATAAAACGTCATTTTTAAAATAATAATGCTATTAACGATGATATTAAGCCCCTATCTAACTTCATGATGAAGCTTGCATCCCGGAGATGCAATAATGATACATTTTATCGCGGAAAATCAAAAAGTTCCCATGAGATTTTTCTCAAATCCACGGGTCGCTGGCATCATCTCGTTAAATATAATAAATAGGAAATTGCATCTAGATATTGCCAAAGACTGGCAGTAATGGCCGTCTTTATAACGTGCCATCCATTTCAAATCGTTTGCAATTACGAAGTGGCTACTTTTAGTTGCACTTTCAGAGAGCACTTATTTACGCTACAGCTTTCAGCAAGTAAGTTCTTAAATTTTTATGGGTCTTCAGAGCGAATCTTTTCAACTCAGACTTGAGGATTATTGGGCAACGCACTTGCAATCACAATCACAAATAATCTTATGAGTTATGTCAATAATGAGAGGTGTACTTTTGGAATCGTATAAAGCCAAATTCAGATACATAAAGCCTTGAGCATGTAGACTTATATAATTGGGAACTGTGAGACATTATGATTAATCAATATGACTTTGAATTGCTTCTGGATAGCTTTATTTACTTTGAATTTGTTTTTGTTTATCATAAAACCAGTTACGTGTGCGAAGGACGTGTGAGCTACTTAGTTGAATTAGAGCTTAGAAGTCGATATTGTACTTGTTAAGCAACGTTGACCAAAGTCAGTACCTACATAGAAAGGTGTCCAAATTGAGCTGACAGTCAAGATCTGTTATATTATTATATTCAATACCTTGAATTGTATGTGAAATGTGAATTAATGATCTTATTAATTACGAGCTGATGCCCGCGACTTCGTCCGCGTGGTTTAAGTTTTTTGTTATTCCCGCGGGAACTCCTTAATTTTCCGGGATAAAAAGTAGCCTATGTCACTCTCCAGATCCTCAACTATACCAAAAATCACGTCAATCCGTTGCTCCGTTGCGGCGTGATTGAAGGACAAACTAACAAACCAACAAACCAACAAACAAAGTGACTTTCGCATTTATAATATTAGTATGAAGAAAAACGTATTTGATTAATGGAAAGACTCTCAGTAATAATAAAAATTACACAGATATAAAGCAGTAAGTAACAATACAAGACAACCATTGCATTGATTACAAGTGCGTTCCGCAATAGTCTTCTAGCTTAGCCTTTATCGACATTAAAATAGTATAATCCAATTAACTCCCCCATTGCAAGCTCATGTTTCAACTTAATATTCGTTAGTTAGTTAGTTTGTGTAGGGAGTTCAACTTCAAACGTTGCAGGTCAATTTTAAACCGCTTCCTGTTGACCTGTTTACCCGAAAAATTTTACCTACGTTAAATTTTCTGAACTGAATTTTACTGCCAAAGTTTTTGTTTGAAATAGGTAAGTACTTACAATCATAATTATTAGGAAATTTTGTTTGAGTTATGTTATATTTACAAATAACCTACTACAAAAAATCTTATATATTTACATATTAGCTGATGCCCGCGACTTCGTTCGCGTGGATTGAAGTTATTTTTGGGTCCGGGATTAAAAGTAGCTTAAGTGTTATTCCAGACGTTCTGACGTGATTGTGTAACAAACATCCATTCATCCATTCATCCAAACTTTCGCATTTACCTATAATATTAAGTATAAAAAATATCCACCTTCCGTCCAAATGATCATTCATGGGCATGGTACCCAAGACACTGGCGCTATTGCCTCTTTGAATTGCCAGGCTAAGCCGTTGGGCTAAATAAGCGTCAGCTCTTGGGTCACCAGTAGCGTAGGCCAACCTTTGGGAAATAACATTGATAAAATGTTTCGTGTCCGAAGACCATGGGCCCAGAGTCTCAAACGCAAGCGCCGTAAAAATGTAGTCATTACTAAAGACGTAGTATTTAAGGCGCTTTCGTAGGTATTTGCTATGTATTTTATTTGATGAAGAGTTTTTTTTTAGTTTTAAGTCAGTGATAAATACGTTGATATTATACTTGTTGTTATTCGCTACTCCTTAACTACGTAATTCCTTAAATAATTCCAAAAATCATTGGCACGGCTTTGTTAGTAGGGTGTTAATTTACTATTTACGGAATTTGAGTATCCTCCAGGAATGTTTTCATCTGAATTTCAACCATTTTCCAAAACAAGTATACCTGAGTTAAAGTTCTTATTAAAAAGTCTCGGCTTCGCTCCAATTCGTGAGTGGGTTTTGTCCCTAAGAGTACGTTAGCTATTTTATATCTGTATAAGACAACAATAAAAACGTTTAAAGCCACGCCAAAAAATAACAAGAAAGATTCTTTATTCATAGCCCGAAAAAACACGCCTTCAGAAGCGAGCACGGAATCGCGAACACATTAATATCTCATTACTCACGTATACGAGCCAAAAATACGCTATACAATATCCTAATGGGACATTAAATTGTTGAAATAAAGGTGATAAAACACTTTCAACGTCCCACGGGATCGCATAGTGGCCACATTTTACCGGTTTCCTCGTAAAATAGCCAACAAAGCAGCGATACTAGCCAAAAACACTATAGCTACTTGTTATATAAGCCAATTTAGGGGTGATTTATTTCCTAGTCGATATGCACATGTCGATATGTTTATAAGAGACTAGCGATCCGCTCCGGCTTCGCACGGGTAGCACTAATAATCTTAATAGTCTATACCCAATTAGGCAGGTTTTACATTTTAATATTACACTGTAAGAGTTCTTCCGTCCCCGTCCTCACCACACCTGCCACATTGTTTTTGTGTAACTTTACCCAATAAGTCAGCGCACGCCTCGTAAGTTCTCAGAAGAGACGATTTTTCCGACTTCCTTGACATTATTGCAATTTTCCTAAGGATCTCTAATTTTTTCAAAATAAAATATAGCGTATGTTACTCGCTGATAATATAGCTTTCTAAGGTGAAATAATTTTTAAAATCGGTTGAGTAGTTTTTGAGTTTATCCATTACAAACAAACAAACAAATCTTTCCTCTTTATAATATTAGTATAGATTATTTATGGAACAACTAGCTGAACTCCGCGACCTTGTCCGCGTGGAATACGTTTTTTATTCCCACAGGAATTCATTAATTTTCCGGGATTAAAAGGAGCTTATATTATCACTCTCCAGGTCCTCAACTATACTCATGCCATATTCACGTCGATCCGTAGCTGTGTTGCGGCGTGAATGCAACAAAGACAACAAATTGCGTGGGTAACACACCAACAAACCAATAAACTAACAAACAAACACACTTTCGCACTCATAATAGGTATTTAGTATCATTGAATTGAATATATTGTAAGTACCTACGTAATTTTAGCTGAGTTCAACGACTTATTTCATTTAGTATTTACATTACTAATGTTTTAATTAATTAACTCTATAGTGTTATAATTGATTAATTCACATTTTTATGACAGTGACACACCTACCCTTACAAGTTTGGAGCAAAATGGCAAGCAATTCGAATTACTTTATTACAGATACTACCTAGATAGGTTATTTATTATCCCATAAAACAGCCAATATTGCAGTTATACTACATTTCGACTCTAAAAGATGAGATATGACAGGTTTGCTAGCGTGGTGGACTATGACCTAACCCGTCTCATTCTAAGTATAGCCCGTTTCAGTATTGACCGGAATGATGGGTTAGGATGATGATGAGAAACAGGTCTACGTTCTAGAATATAAAAGTGCTAAAATCCATCGATGTTTGTTACTCGTAGTATTGTGCTATATCATAGCTCTAGTGGCTCCACCTATCTTTACTACCTCTAGGGCATTTCTAAATAAGGCTATTTATATTCATATCAAATTGGACGGCTCCAAATGGACGCGTTAACCACAACGCACACCGGCAGAGTGTAGTGAAACTAAGGTGCAGTGTCTTTTTGATAATTTTCTTATACATAACGGCGTGGCGCACCTCAGAGAAAGTATTACCCAAATAACTATAGTTCGCGCGCGAGTTGAATGCAGAACTTAAGTATGTGTCACCTCAGGCCCCGACTGCATTCAACTCGCGCGCGTACTATAGATTTCCTATTCTGTGTACACCCCTAAAGATTTTTGTATGGTATGGCTTATAATAATAAATAGGCTTAAAGCCAGTTTGGGGGTATTTATTAATCAGTTATTTAATTTAAAATTCAGGGTTATATCAAAAATATCATGTTCTACATTAAATTTATATTAAATCGCTTCTAATGAAAATAATTTTCCAAATAACTATATCGAGTTTCGTATCGCGTTTCGAGGCGTAATTACACAACTTAAATTGAGCCGATTGTTCTTGTATTAGATTGTAACGAGGGGTGTAACGGGGGATTTGGCGCTAATTCCATTTATTTGTCCCCAAATTGCCGCGATTGCCGTGATATTGATGGAAACTAAGATGGAAACGTTTTCGCAGGAATACCTAAAATTACGTAAGATTTGTATCTGAGGATATTTTTTTATGTGAGTACCTACATGGTTAGATTCTATTGATTGGCCTATATGGGGATCTAGATGTGAGATTGTACGGAAATCACCTACGTAGATCGTAGAGGGGTACGGTCTTCGAGGCCTAGCCTCCTTACCCGGGTGATTAGCCAGTGAGTTTATTATTATTTTTAACCGACTTCCAAAATAGGAGGAGGTTCTCAATTCGGCGCGTATTTTTTTTTTAAATGTATATCGGTGCATATCTCCGTGGTTTCTATACCTATTTGAACAATTTCTTTTCCTTAGTTAGAGGAAGCTCACGAGGTAGTCCCATAAAAAAATCTGACTCCAAATCCTCAATCCTGATGCTGTAGGTACCGTACTACATGAAATCATCAAAACTAGTGAGTTAGGAAATTTTGATGGTGAATTCATATAGTAAGTCAAGTCACGTGTATACAATACAACTCTGAGTCCCAACTCCTCAACTCTGATGCTGCAGGGTACAGAACTCCTTAAAAATAGCGATTTAAGATTTTTTTATGATGAATTAATATTGTAGGTGTCAAGCAACGACTTCATACTTAACCCCAATTTCCAACTCCTCAACTCTGATGTTGCATGATACTGCACTCCTAAGCCGTAGGGATTTAGAGTAAACTAGAAAGTTAAAAATAAAAATTATTTCCAAAAAACCGACTTCCAAAGCCACTATAAAGTAAAAAATAATTATTTTGATTTCTACACACTGTGTTGAAGTCGGGCGAGTATAAAAAAGATAAGATAGGCATAGTTGACGCGTGAGGCTCGCCCGATTTCAACATAGTGTGTAGAAATCAAAATTATTTTTTACTTTATAGTGGCTTTGGAAGTCGGTTTTTTGGAAAGAATTTTTTGTCTATTGACTTTTTGATTGGCCTAAATGCTAATTATTATAATTTTTTCTATTGATTTTTTTTCAACCGACTTCAAAATAGGAGGAGGTTCTCAATTCGAATGTATGTTTTTTTGTGTGGATGTTACGCGATGATTCCGCCAATTATGAATCAATTTTGATGATTCTTTTTTCGTTTCGTAGATCATACAATCAGAAGTGGTCCTATATAAATTTTATCGGAATTGATTCTCAACAAAACTTGAAAATCAACAAAAAACAAAATATTTAATATCTACCCAAATAATGTTTTTTAACTTTTTAGTGTTTTAAAGTCGGTATTTATTTTAGATCAAAGCATATAATAATTATAAATAGGCAGAACTTTGTTGAAAATATGTAAAAAACATTGTAAAACCTCACCCAAGCTACTTAATTAAGCACCTCCTTTGAAACCATTTTAATTTTAGTAAGTACTTACCTATTTTGAAACAAGCCCACTTACTTAATCGAAAATATAATAAAAAACAGCCATAAAATAATATCTAACCAGCTGATTCTTTGTACAAAATGAGACAGACAGTCCACCGATTTGATCAAAATATGTTTCGTAGACAAATAAAAAGTTTAGCAAGAAAAGAATACAATTATTTTGCTATAATCCGCCAACAGTTGGCGGATTATAGCAAAATAATTGTATTCTTTTCTTGCTAAATCATGAACTTCCGCAAAGTAACGCCTGATTCCATTCAATAAATAAAAAGTTTATCCATAAATCTATCTTATTAATCATAAAATCCATTAGAATAAATATGAAATGGTTATAGTCCTCTAAGCAGAGTCGCGCGTGAGATTATGAAATATGCCCCGAAAGACCAAGACTGTAGCAACGACCGCAATATTACTTTCTGTATATAAAGTGCCCTCCTATAGAACGTGACTGCGATAATATTAGGGACCACATAAAAGAACGCACATACTTATATTTTACTCGGAGCTTTTTTCTCATCATACGATATCCGATATCTGAGCCCTTAGGGCATTCCGCGATTTGTCTGTGAAGCGTGATATTAACGAAATGGGTATGCACGGTATAATAGTAATGATCTCTTGACCCAATACGTTAATAAATTTAGGAGACGATCGAATTCAGTTATATGTTTTTTCTCAAACATGCTTGGAAATTTGAGCATTATTTTGACAACCTTCTTCGAGATAAATCAAAATTGCTGTACTGGCCAAATACATGCGAGCAGCGGCCTTCTAAAGTTGTATGAAAATCCAAATCTGTCGTGGTTTAGCGGCCAAATAAATTTCATAGTAAATTCATATCAGTCGTGTTATTTAAAAATGGAACGATCTTTTACTACGAAACATGGCAACCAAGGAGGTAATTTATCAAACGTTTTATTTAAATTTCGAACTAGCTTGCAAATAGAAAGCTGTTTATTGAAAAAAAAAAAAACCGGGCAAGTGCGAGTCGGACTCAAGCACGAAGGGTTCCGTACCATTATTAATAAATAATTACCTTTGGTAATGAACCGCAAGACTAACTTTGTTTGTAGAGGTTTATTGTTAATATCAAAAACACTATGCTAGTTAGAGCATTGGCTATAGTTTTCCTGTAAAATATACGTAAATTCCAATTGACCATAATTATTTCAAATTTTTCGATTGGTAAACTCCGGAGATAAGGGGGGGGGAACGGTATTTTTTAAGACATTTTCTCCGATAAATCAAAAACTATCATAACTAAAAATAATTAAAAATCTGTTTTAGAATGTACAAAGTAAACCCTTTCATATGATACCCCACACAGTACAGTTATTTCACTTTTAAATTTCAACCCTCAGATTTTCCCCCCTTTTTAAATAAGAACAAAAATAATTTCCAATTTTTTTTAATTCTAGTGTCTTTGGGCCACTAATATACAAATTTCATGTCGATAGCTTCGGTAGTTACTGAAATAATCGAGTGTGACGGACGGACAGACGGACAGACGGACAGACGGACAGACGGACAGACAGACGGAGAAAGTCGCACCATAAGGGTTCCATTTTACCATTTTGGTACGGAACCCTAACAAATGAAAACTTTAACGCGGGAAAAATTATTGTTGTTCGTTGTTCGTCATTGATTTTGAAATGTATTTGACAAAATGAGTTCAAGTGAAGACAATGAGTGTGATGAAGGCAAGATCCGTAATAGAAAACTTGTTACCGCCAAAATCGAAAGAAAAATATTTGAAAACCTATGAAAATTTTGTTCAATGGAAGAATGGAAGAAAATCGAAATCGAAGTTCTCTCTGGGTACTACTAAGTTCCGCGCATTATTTGAGAAAAGTACTATAAAAGCTTTGTCGGTGCCTCTGTGTGTCTCGTGCCTATGTGTGCCTCGGCTTCGCCTCGGCCTTCAATGCCTGTTATGCTGGCCGCTGCGGTAATGTAATGTTATAACTAACCAATCTTGACTGTAGTACTTGGACAATAAACGACATGTGCATTATTCGAGTATCTATCTACCTTTGGCTAATGTGTTTAAGCCCTTACATATTATCTCATACTTCTAATATTATAAATGCGAAAGTCACTTTGTTTGTTGGTTTGTTAGTTTGTCCTTCAATCACGCCGCAACGGAGCAACGGATTGACGTGATTTTTGGCATGGGTATAGCTGAGGACCTGGAGAGTGACATAGGCTACTTTTTATCCCGGAAAATTAAGGAGTTCCCGCGGGAATAACAAAAAACTTAAACCACGCGGACGAAGTCGCGGACATCAGCTAGTAGAGCATAATTTAAAAAACTGAACACTAGAAGAAATTAATAAAAAAATACTTTTTGGTAGGGCTTAGGAAGCGCTTTGATATTATTATTTATATTTCAGCATTAAGAAGTCCCGTATATTTTGTGATTATGAAAGAAAATTTTTTGCTGCGATTTTAAAATGTTTGTTGGATGACAATCCAACAAACATTTTAAAATCCATACTAAGTAAGTCTCTCTCTCCGCATCGTATTTCTGATTACTGAGGGTCGTGACCCCTTTCCATTAATAATGGCAGGAGTTTTCTTGAGATAATATTGCGGTGGGTTCCCACGTCCTTCCGCATACGACTCAACTAAGAGTATTTAAACTCTTAGGTTTTTGTAACGATTATTATCAGATGTTAGTAATTATAATAACCGGGACCGACAGCTTTACGTGCTCTCCGAGGCACGGAGGAAACGAAAAGGCCAAATTTGAATCTCCAAATTCGGTCACCCATCCAGTAACCGACTTGGGTCCACGTTGCTTAACCTTCGCAATCGACTGACATGCATCGTCACAACTAGGCCACTCGTCCCTCAAGTCCCTCGTCCCTCACTAAGTAAGTACTAATATATTGAATGCGAAAGTATGTCTGTCTGTCCGTCTATCTGCTACTCTCTCACTACGGCCCATGTGTATGGTCAATTTTGACAAAATTTTGGTCTGAGTTAAGTTCTAAGACTCAACTCAAAGGATTCAAGGACTCAACGATTTTGAGAAATTCAAAATCCTATCCTAAAATATATCCTTAGATATTGACTAGGATTTACGATATCTGATCTGATAGTGTGAAAATTCTCTTCAGTTTTATCATTTTATTATGCCTGTTAGATAATGGAATTTCTTTTGTTTTGGCCATCATGGAATTTATTAAAGTGGCTAATCTTTTTAAATTTCGTTTTAAATTAAACTTCTCTGGCTGCGTAAAGCGAGACTTTAATAAAAGTATCTTATGAATTCGTAATATCGTCGAGTATAAAAAATGTACGTAAAATATGAAAATGAGGTAGATACCCAAACAGTGGGGTTTCCATGAGTTGAGCGAAATGTTAGTTTAGTGTCTGCGTAAAAAACTAGTAAGCACCGAAGTCACACGAGTGGGATGAGATACTAATGTATGGTCATTATCAAAGGGCTTATTTTACACTGCCTCGTTTTTTGACTGCATCGTTGGTCTAGTGGTTAGCATGTTCGACTGCGGCCGACGAGGTCCCAAGTTCGAGTCCCGGGTCGTACCATAATTAAGTATTGGGTTTTCCTGACTAGAAATTCTGAATACTAGTCCGGAGTTTGGAAGTTTGAAAGTGTTTCACCTCCGTGCCTCAGAGAGCATTTTAAGCAGTCGATCCTATCACTAACATGATAATAGTCGTTAAAGCCCGCCAACCTGCATTGGAGCAGCGTGGTGGGTCTAAGCTCTAATTCCCTCTCTCATATGAGATTGGAGGCCTGTGCCCAGTATATCATTCTATAGTAGCTATGTCCATTTAAGCGATGCGGCACTGATATGCACTGCGCGACGCAGTCCTCTACAAATTCAGACAATATTACTACGTGCCGCGCCGCTCCGTGCATCTCAAGTGGGACAAGACCTTAAACCGATAGACGAGACAATTAATGAATAGTGCGGAAATGTGGGACGAGTGAGGTGATGTGTACTCGTCCGCAACAATAGGTAGATCTTCCTCCGGGCTGGTGTTGTGGCCGGGCAACCTTGTGGTCCCCATTCGTTGTGGGCTGAACGGTTCGATTTGGACGTATCGTACCGGTGGATGAATAGTAACATCTTAAAATTTCCCACTAAACGATATTATTTTATCATAAACGATATTATGTTATAATTAAGGAGATACCAGCTTATCTTAGTATATAAAACTTTACTTTTGTAAGCTTATTAAAAAAGAGATAATTCATAAAAACTGAAATCTGGTATTCGACTCTCCCCTGTTTTATAGTGCTATAGTAGCTGATGCCCGCTACTTTGTCCGCGTGAGTGAAGTTTTTTTAATTGCCCCGGGAAATTAATTTTCCGGGATAAAAAGTGGCCTATGTAACTCTCCAGGTCCTCAACTATACCCATGCAAAATCTCGTAAATCCGTTGCTCCGTTGCGGCGTGATTGAAAGACAAACCAACAAACAAACACACTTTTGCATTCATAATATTAGTATGATTCCCAGAAAATGTATTATATAGGTACTAGATATGTTTTTTTCATATTCAAATTCATATTTCGATTTTGACTTGTATAAAGATCTTACGAAAGTACCTAATATAAAATTACTTAGCATACATTACAAAAAAAAACATGAAACCAGAACATAAAATTATATAAAAATTTAAAAGAAAAAATTGAACAAAACAAAATATCAAGTTCTTTCAATTAAGATAACGTATTCGTTGTCAACAATAAAGTATGTTATTACATAAAAAGTACTTAAGGCGAACAAGGAAAGTAATGTTTTAAAAAGGGCGTAAAAACTTGTAGTTTCTAGCGTAGCCCATGGGACATTTTGTATTTCCTGCCCATTATTTTCACAATATACCCATTAGAGGATTACATGGCGTGTTTTTGGGTCGTAAGCTCGAGTAATTAGATATTAATGTGTGCCACTTTACTTACCTCTATAATGTCACTTGTTTTTTTTTTCGTTCAAGTATAAAACACTTTCGTACGGTCGTTAGGTTAATGGAAAAAATGTTCAGGCATTGTTACGAGTATATCACTAATCTTTTTTTTAAAGAAACCGACTCTACTACCGTTAATTTGGCGTAGTAACTATAATATGGTGGCTTATTTTTTTTTGTTTAACTATAACTAAGGTAATATTATAAATGCGAAAGTTTGGATGCATGGATAGATGAATCGATGGATGGTATGATGCATGTTTGTTACTCCATCACGCCAGAACGGCTGAACAGATCTGGATGAAATTTGGCACAGGGATAGATTATAGTCTGGAATAACACATAGGCTACTTTTTATCCCGGAAAATTAAGAGTTTTTGCGGAAACCAACATAACATCATGTTTTAATTTCGTAAGAAAGGCAACCCGATCTTCTCTGAATCCGAAACTTTATTGTATAGAATTCGCAATGAGAATTTCACCGTATGTGGATTATATTATTATGTTTAAGTACACTCTTCCATTAACGTTTTACGTCTTACCTATATTTTCGTTTCGGTCGTATGGTAAGTAATCGGATACTGTTTTATTTTAATTTGGTACGTTACGATCTTATCACATTCATTTATTTAGCCAACCTAAACATATTTGAGCTTCTTTCATTATTTTCTTTTCAAATATAAAACTCAATTGTTCCCTTGATTTCCTTCGCGTGGGGGTAGGGTTTAAAAACATCTCGTGGAAAGTTTTTGAATTTCCGGGATAAAATATACCTACTTAACCTTTATCTCAAGCCGGGTTGAAGGCGGCTTGTTTACCGTTAAAATTGGTTAATCGGATTTTTTACTTTATTTAGTAGTACCTACATAGACATTAGACATAGCTTACATTCTTAAGGCGAGCTATTCATAGGATACTTTTATCCCAAAACCAAAGGAATTGTCTTGGGATTTCTTAAAAACATAAAAAAAACGCGGGCATCATCTAGTCTGTAGGTACTTATTTATAAACTAGAGGACACCCGCGACTTCGTTCGCGTGGCTTAAGTTTTTTAATTCCCACAGGCACGCCTTAATTTTCCGGGCTAAAAAGAAGCCTGTGTCACTCTCCAAGTACCCAACTACCAACAAAATATCACGTCGATCCGTTGCTCTGTTGCGGCGTGATTGAAGGACAAACTCTCTATTTGACGTCCTTGGGGATAGAAATTTCAAAAACTGTAAAATCCGTACTTCATCATTAGCGGAAGCCCAAATACCAAGTTTCATAGCTATAGCAGCTTGAAAAACGACGGACTTTAATACAAACTTTCAACCCCTATTTAACCCCATTGAGGGTAGAATTTTTAAAAATGTGACACACATCCTTCTGTATTTTTGCCAAAAGCCAAAATACCAAGTTTCGTAGATTTAACTTGAAAAATATCTTGTTAAATAAAAGACTATTATATTTCAACCCTTTGGGGGTAGAATTTTCAAAAATGGCAAAACACGTACTTCTTTATTTTGAACCAGAAGCCCAAATACCAAATTTTATGGCTTATAACTTGAAAAATGAAGGACTTTCATACAAACTTTCAACCCCTATTTATTTACCAAAATTTTACCCCTTTGGGCGTAACATTTTGAAAAACTGTGACACACCTATTTCTTTATTTTCAAACTGCAGCTCGTATACCAAGTTTCATGGATATAACTTGAGAAATGAAGAACTTTTATACAAACTTTCAACCCCTTATTTACCCATTGGGGGTAGAATTTTGAAAAACTGTGACAAACGTACTTCTTTATTTTTCACCGAAAGCCTAAATACCAAGTTTCGTTGATATAACTTGAAAATTATCTTGAGAAATGAAGGCCTTTCATACCAACTTTCATCCCCTATTTCACCCTGGGGGGGTCAAATTTCCAAAAACCCTTTCTTAGTGGATACCTAGTCATCACAAAGAACACACTCTCCAAATTTCATGTCTCTAGGACCAGCGGTTTAGGCTGTGCGTTGATATATAAGTCAGTCAGACAGTCAGTCAGTCAGGACTTTGAATTTTATATATCGTACCCTTATTGCAAAAACCGATTATCTGCATTTTTGTACCAAAATTGAGTTAAATATATCAATCGACTCCTCCAGTCACGACGTAGCTACAGGTAAAACCCATTATCTGCTACGACGCTTTTTTACGGAGATAGCTAGGGCTAAAAGCAATTATCTGCAAGTATGAACTAATTATCTTCTTAAAAAAAGAACTAAACTCATTTAAACTACTCACATTTAGAAATGTATACCACAAGAACCATTTTTCGTATTATAACACTTTTCAGATGTAGTTGCTTGATTTATTATTATATCGATATTATTCTGTTAAAACATATTAACCTGCGGTAACTGGTTTTAGCTTTGATGAATTTGACTAGAAGATGTATCTACCAGTAAAACATACTAAACAACATTAGTTGTTTTTTGCAAAAAAATTAACACCATATTTGGTTAAAATGATTGCAGGTAAAACAACTTAGTTATATATAGTTTACTTTTACTGTATAACTGAGCTAGTACGGTTTTCGAATATCTTCAGCTCAATCAATTATATTATTATATAGATATGCGAAAGTTTGGATGGAAGAATGGATCTTTGTTACTCGATCACGCCAGAATGGCTGAACGGATCTGAATGAAATTTGGCACAGAGAAAGATTATAGTCTGGAATAACACATAGACTAAAAGAGTTTTAAGATTAAATAATAAGATTTTATCCCGGAAAATTAAAGAGTTCTCGCGGGAAGTAAAAAACTCAATCCACGCGGACGAAGTCGCGGGCATCAGTTAGCAGCTAATAAAAACTCCTTTATATTTTCACAAAATGAAACCCCTTCTCAAGTAGCGGCAACTCTTAGGAGTGCGGGTACATCTAAAATACAGTCTATTAAATTACCATATGACCCAAACCGTAATAAAAGACCGTCATATATTTTCAAGATGGCCACATTCACTGCACGTATTAAAAAAATGGCTCCTAATTTACAATTTTAGCCCCCATTACAATATCAGCACAGTGACACACTTTTATTTAAGATTTTGAGACAAGGAAAGAAAATGAAGACGAACTCAGCTAGGTAGGTATGCACATGCCTACTAATGCATTTTTTTAAATGCGAAATAGGCTCGCGATTGACGACAATCATGCTTTAGTGCAAGGCAATGTGGTTTAGGTTGGAACGCTCATTTAGAACCCTACCTAGAATATTTGCTGCTTGTGTAAAGCAAACACAATGACCTCTTAGCCGAATTACGTACCTGTACGAATTACAACTATGACAACCGCTACTGACGTAAACTAGACTATTGCACAGGAGATACTCGTAATAACATAATAACTATTAAAGTGCATAAGCGTATTACCAAGCACTCTCTGTAATAAAAAGGAATTGGGTATTTGACAACTAGGCAAATCAGGTACTTTTTTCAATTATTTGTTGTACTAGTTGTCATATACCAAATAGTGGTCGCCATATTGATTGGCGCCAATTGAGCAATTGGCAAACAAAAAAAGCAATTTCAATAAAATAAATAAATAAATAGTCGCCGTTCGACAGTGTACCTACTCGTAGTTATTCTTTTATGACCAGATCCCAAGCTGATCAAGAATCCCTGTAGTTTCTTCTTTAATTTTTTGTCTTTGCAGGCAAAATATTGTATTTTCGTATTAAAATATTTACCTAGATACAAGTACAAATACAAAAGCGAAAATAAACATTGAAACATATTGAGATTACGGTAGATATGGCATACGCTAAAACAGAATTTAAATTCTCTAAGCATTCGGCGGCAGCAGCTGAGGGGATTGGAGCGTGAGTATAAGGGCATAAGGGCGGGTTTCCACCAAAGCGGTGAGAAATAGAGATAATGGATATTTTGTGAATAGCTAATTGGTAATTATCTTTATTTCCACATCTCTTCCCCTCTTATTTTCTATTGCCACGTTTAGTGGAGATATTGTGAGTGGTGTGCGGAGAGTAGGCAAGCGGCGCGCATAAGACATAGTGAAACGAGCGCTGCAAAACCGGCAAACATCTGGCGAAGTACAGCGCAGAGCAGTTTTGACTGCTAAACCACTATAGACTTTACTAATCCATAAATAAGATAGTAATTCGCTTCGGTACTCTCGGGAACTAGTAACGGTGTCAATTGATTTTTGATTTTATTTCAACGCCAGCAAAGTCGTTAATGGTTTGGCAGTGGGGTTTTTTTCCAAATATGCGCTGATCCAAACAGTTCTTTGCCTCTACAGCTCACGTCTCCGCTCCATATTGGTGGAAATAATCTACCCACTACACCGTTGATCTCCACATATCTCCTTTTCTCTCTACTTTAGTGCAAACCCGCCCTAACGGGCCTACCCGTGTTGATACCTGCTAACGTGATCCTTTAATCCTGACGAAAATTATCAATACCGAAACTTTTGCGCTTAGCTTATTCAAAGTGCTTTTATTCGAGTAGAGTTCTTGAATTCAGGAGATTTAGGTTTTTAATCGCACGTAGCCGGCGAAGATGTTATTTAAAAAAGTAAATTAATATAAAAAGAAAATTCATAAGTAGGTACTGTAAATCCAACCTAATATTATAAATGGGCAAGTTTGTCTGCCTGTCTGTCTGCTTTTTCCCGGAAAGCTAATTCAATGTTAATTTTCCGTTAAAAGTATTTACTATTTACTTATCTGACAATTAACATTTATTAACCGATAGGCTCCCAAAGTGTATAAATGCCGCTCCGTGCATCTCAAGTGGGGCATGACCTATAATGGAGAATGATCAGCACCATTTTCTGTGAAAATCCATGCAGGAGACCTTCATCTAGCAGTGAACGTCTATCGGTTGAGTTGAAGATGTAGGTACGGAATTTTGCATTGAATTGAATGTATGAATATGCCATCATAATTTTGTCTCGCTAGTAAAAGTTGGTTAACCTTTGCTGAGAGACTAAATTATGATTAGCTTTTTGAGTCTGACGCAAAAAGCATAAAGCTACAAAAGGCGAATGAAACTAGAATTTACGTTTACTTCGTGATTATTCGTGCATAAAATAATCATGTATTCAATACATACATCTACCTACAGCTACGTACACAAGACATCTTGAAAATTGTAAGCAACGTAGAAGCAAGTTTTTATTTTCACATTAGGAATGCATTTCGCTAAATGTGCACGAAGTTTTGCAAACCGCGGGGTATAGCTAGTAGGTAACAAGCATGATCCGAATGCTTTGACCTTTGACTTACCAACGTAAATTGTTAGTGAAGTAAGTAGTAGGTATACTCTGTTTTGTAGGATTTTCGAAAGATTTTTTTATACGGCCAATAGGTACTTAAGTAAAAATTGCATGAAGGAAAGTACAGTCTTGACTTTTTTGGCACGTGACTTCGATCACGCGGATTTAGGTTTTAAAAAATCCCGTGGGGTTCTTTTTTGGGATTGAAGTAGAAATATCCATCATAACCTAGTAAATGGGATGCAACCTATGGCTGTATCAAACGTACAAATGGACCTGGGCTTCTAATTGACCGTGAAAAGTAACCTTGATTGTTAGTTATTTAGAATTGAAAACTAAAATAATCATCTGCTGCACTTCACGTCCCACTGCTGGACTAAATCTATTTCAGTTTGCCATTAATTTTCTGATCTCTTCTCGACTTATTCTGAAATATATTTTAAATATGAAAATAATAACGGTATTAAGTAACATAAATAATCCATCTGTTGCTGAATGGGTTCAATTGGTTAGGATTTTTTCTGAAAAATTAAGAAAAAGCCCTCCTCCTTTGCAGAAATTTTTTATTCTGACATAAAATCCACAAAAAACAAAATAATAGCAAAAATATACAAAAAAAAAAAAAAGAAATATAGAACATGGACAATCAAAAAGGTGCCATTTCGCCACACCATCAAAAATAATCCGTTTCATCTAATACTAGCCCGACCGCAAGCAAAGGACTGAATTCAATAGAAACAACCCTGGGAAATCTCACACGCCTGCAAGGCAACATTTCCTACCGAATCAGAACATGGGCTGCTTGAAATTCAGGAATAGAACAGAGGGCACATTAAAAGCCTGTGTAACACAAAACATGAAGACGAGAAAAAAGGGGGTTACCAGGTCGTGACGCGACCGATATAGGCAAAAGCAAGCGACCCGTATTGCATCCAAGATGACGCCTGTTTCATTTATGCATTCAACACCTATTTGGTATGTTCTTTAAAGTAGTCTTTTGTTTAGGCCATAACTTTGCAAGTACTGGAGTATTTTTTAATTATGTATACTGTTTTCGGGGGACGAGAGGCCTAGTTGTGACAACACATATCTATCAGTCGATTGCGATTGTTAAGCAACGTTGACCCAAGTCGGTAACTGGATGAGTGACCGAATTTTCAGGTTCAAATTTGGTATTTTTGTTTCCTCCATGTCTCGGAGAGCGAGTTATGATGAATACAACGCAAAGAGAGAAAAAGAAAGATATTATTTTCATTTCAAATTGTTGTAATTTAAACATATTATGAACTTCGTTTCAGAAAGGGAATTTATTTAACACTTCTTAACATTTTTGTAATCTGAAATAAAACTTTTATAATGTGTAGAGGCTTCAGAAAACAGTAGTTAGATTATTATCATACTCGACTAAACCATAAGTCAATCATATTAATTTGCTGAGGGCGCAATTGATACTTAAACCTAGTATAAATCAAGTCATGAGCTAAACAGCAAAATATTCAATATTTGATGAGTCTCCATGAGAGAAGGACTTTCAAACCTCTAAACACTCGTAGTTAGGCCAACTATTGGTGGATTATAGCAAAATAATTGTTATATTTTCTTGCTAGACCAATTGTTTCAACAAGGCGGCCTAATGGTTGCCTTGGTCCCACGTTTCTCATTCGATCATATCTAAGGTAATCAATAGATGAACGTGGAATGATTTAAATAAAGAATTCTAACACATTTTTAAGTTAAGAGAACTCTGCTCTTAAGAGTTCATTAGAATACTAATACTATTGTGTATTAGAAAAAAGCTTATTTTGTCATACACAATACCTACAGCTGTAGGCAGACGACTACATGAATAAAGGAGTGTAATAATAAATAGCAGAATCGATCATAACCCATTTTCCTCTATTTTATAGTTCATTACACAATGACCTAATTTCAATAGTATTCCTGATAGAGAAAATCTAAATGCAATCAGCTATAAATTAAACAATTGTATGGTTCATAATTACCCTGGCGAACACAGACGTTCAATTAGTGGCCGAAATTTGATAATAATTGTAAAGTGAATATATTAATATTAATAAGCATACTTTTAGAAAGATGATTATGAAATTACAATTTTGTAATTCATAGAATGTAAAACATGATATTCAATTTTAATTTTAACTATTTGATATTATTAGAATTAATGCAGTGGTGTCGAATTAACACATTGTGATTTAATTAACCATGTAATATGTACATGTTTATAATGATTATCGTAACCAAACTTATCTAAGGGTAAGTACCTATTTGATTGCCCTTAATCTATATATATAAAATTCAAAGTCCTGACTGACTGACTGACTTATATATCAACGCAGAGCCTAAACCGCTGGTCCTAGAGACATGAAATTTGGAGAATAATATGTTTTTTATGAAGACTAGGTATCCACTAAGAAAGGGTTTTTCGAAATTACACCCCCAAAGGGATAAAATAGGGGTTGAAACTTTGTATGAAAGTCTGCCGTTTTTCAAGTTATAGCCATGAAACTTGGTATATGAGCTGCGGGTTGAAAATGAGGACAGACGTGTTTCACAGTTTTTGAAAATTGGACCCCCAAAGGGGTAAAATAGGGGATGAAAGTTGGTATTAAAGGCCTTCATTTCTCAAGATATTTTTCAAGTTATACCAACGAAACTTGGTATTTTGGCTTTCGGTAAAAAATAAAGAAGAAAGTTTGTCACAGTTTTCAAAATTCTACCCCCTAAGAGGTAAAATAGGGGTTAAAAGTTTGTATGAAATGAGTCCGTCGTTTTTCAAGCAGCTATAGCCATGAAACTTGGTATTTGGGCTTCCGCTAATGATGAAATACGGATTTTCCAGTTTTTGAATTTTCTATCCCCAAGGACGTCAAATAGAGAGTTTGTCCTTCAATCACACCGCAACAGAGCAACGGATCGACGTAATTTTTTGCGTGGGTATAATTGGGTACTTGGAAAATGCTTCTTTTTGGCCCGGAAAATTAAGGCGTGCCTGTTGGAATTAAAAAACTTAAGCCACGCGAACGAAGTCGCGGGCGTCCTCTAGTAATGTTATAATTCTCCTGGTCTCAAACATAGATATCCTCGTATAAGAGATTTCGTACTCACGGTTTTGTGCCGTGTGGCACCTCCGTGTACCGCGTTTTTTATTTTATTTTTACTTTTAAGTTATAACCCTCGTGGTTACTTCAACCCCATGGTAACATTATTGACCGAGCGAAGCGAAGGTCTCTGAGTCTACTTGAGTGAATTTGCACTTGTCCGTCCGTCCATCCGTCTATCAGAGCCTTATAACTTCTGAATGACTGAACGTAATTACTTCAAAATTAAATATAATAGGTATGTAAACTGATGGCCTGCAGCCGAATATGACTTAAAAAGTTATAAAAATCTTTATATTTTCAGGGGGGCTCTCATAGAAGCGAATGCGAAGTAAAATATTTTGATAGCGTTACATAGGGTTGCGGTATATCTTTTTTAAGATAATTAGGAATAGAGTCCAAAAATATTTTATTTTTCCCCTAAAATTGACGAAATGGGGGACTTTCAAACTGGAGATTTTCTAACGTCCAAAGTTGACCTCAAAACTCTCAATTTTCTGAAAGGCTGAGCTGAATCTTGATCAATTATTATTTGAATTATATCCTGTACTTGAACAACAAATACTAAAATTAGATAAATATCATAAAGGGAAATGAAATTATTTAATTTTTAATGAGCATCAGTATTTTTAAGAGAACTTCACAATGATGTCAATAGATGGCGCTCTGTAAAAGTTTATTCGTTTGTATTTAAAAATAATAAACTATCATATGGATACCGCGAGGTCTCAGTTCGGGGCGAACCACTAGTTCTTTAGTCATAGCATTAACTCCCACCAACCACTAGAAAGATTACTTTACTATCCAGACATCTGACTTTTCGATCGACAACACCAATCATAGATGGCAAGCAGTTACCGAAAATCACAGACAAATCACATATTTTTTTAGCCAATTTTCATTGTGAACTTACCAGAATATGACTTATTTGATATTTTATTCCCAAAATTGGGGGTAAGGGAGTTCATACATGCACTCTTCATTTGAGTAAAACCTCTTTTGTTCTTTAAAAATAGATAATAAATTTTACACTTCAGTAGAACTTTCGATGGTAAATAAAGTAATGGTAAAGTATGTCAAACAGCAAAGCGGTTCACAATATGCTTGTTTAACGTTACACGTTCCAAGCTAGTGGGTTCCGCGAAACTTCGTGCTCACTTAGCGAAATGCATTCCAAATGCAAATCTACTAAGTTCCCTTTTGCGGGTTTTGGAAAATTTAAAATCTAAGTTTGTGTATAATAATATTATTGCCATCGCGTGCTCTGTGTATGGAATTATTATGCACTAAGAATTTCATTCTGAATCTTTATAACCTACTAGCTAACCCGGCTGCTTTGCTTGGGTGGAAATTCTAAAAATCTTTATCAATTCTGTCTTCATTTTTAACCGATAACTTCAAATCAAATCAAATTAAATATTTTTTATTCAAGTTGACTTTTAACAAGTGCTTTTGAATAGTCTAGTGAATCTACCACTGGTTTGGAATGCCGTTACTACCTAGAAGAACCAGCAAGAAACTCGTTGTTTGCTATTTTGAAAAAAAATCAGTTACAATTATTATATTAATGTACATACATAAGTAACCGCAGTAACCGCATTTGCATAGGAATAATTTGCATGAATACTAAGAGACTTCACACACATTTGAGTTATTTACTTTCAGACATGCATGTTTTTTCACAATGTTTTCCTTCACCTTTAAAACAAATTTTTGTAATGAATTCATAAAATTTGAATTTTATGATGACTTCATAGAAGATAAAGCCAATAAGCTAGTATTACAATAATAGTTTTAAGTAGGTTTCATTCACCCATACATAAGCAATTGAGATAAAATGCATAAATAGTTTTAGTTCTTGGTATTTTATCAAAGGCAGTTTTTTTTCCTAACAAGTGAAATAGAGTCGGATTCCCCGCAATACAAGATACTCATATGACAAGGTTTATTTTTCTCATTTGCAAACATGTCGGGAACAGGAAATGAATATGATATGGAATTTTATATTTTTTGCCTGAAAGTACGTTTACAAATGTTATTGGTTGAATTTTCTATGTAGGTACATTTCATTATAAATAGCTTTCATCTTCCATGTTTACGGTGTCAACTATTATTATAAAAACCTGAACCCTCTCTTGAGGCCCGATTGCCTAAGCAAATCGTAGTCATTTGACAGATTAAAACGTTAAGTTATGGTGGAATAAAGAAGCTCACATACATACATACTTGAACCCTGAAAACAGCTGCAAAAAAAGCAGAAAATCAAATTAATATTATAAATGCGAAAGTTTGGATGTATGGATGTATGGATGTTTGCATGTATGGATGTATGGATGTATGGATGTATGGATGTATGGATGTATGGATGTATGGATGTATGGATGTATGGATGTATGGATGTATGGATGTATGGATGTATGGATGTATGGATGTATGGATGTATGGATGTATGGATGTATGGATGTATGGATGTATGGATGTATGGATGTATGAATGTATGTATGTATGTTTCCCCGGCTGAGTTTGTTGTGGGCTCTTCTCAGACCAGGGCGCGTTTGGAACCCTCGTAGATTTAGTTTTAAGATGCCATAACTGATTATCACCATCATGTTTTAATTTTATTTTAAGTAAGTAATTTTTAACGTCAATAAGTGTACCTACAGTGTACCAATATTGAATAAATGATATTTATTGATTGACTATGGATGTATGGATGGATGTTTGTTACTCAATCACACCCCAACGGCTGAACGGATCTGGATGAAATTTGGCACAGAGATGGATTATAGTCTGGAATAACACATAGGCTACTTTTTATTCCGGAAAATTAAAGTGTTTTCGCGGAAACCGAAAAGCCTCAATCCACGCGGACGAAGTCGCGGGCGTTAGCTAGTGAGAACTAAACCTCTTTCTTCCGAACCACTTTAAATCGGTGTTCGGTACCGAGAAAATGCAACAAGAGATTTTAGTACAAGGAAAACCTAGACACATTAAATGTAGTAGGATTAGTGAACTTCAGCTAGCTCTGGGAATTTCCTTCGCTTTTCTAGAATCTAGTAAGTTTGAGGGTTGTTTTCACAGGCAGGATTAGTGTTGCCATTAAGAATAAAGGGATTACAAGTTTAAACCTTTGGTTTACGTCGCGTCGCTTCATATTATCTTTGAAACTGTTTAAATCCAATAGGAAATTAAGTATACGTGAAAACTTACATAAAATATTACTCTTCTCTGACACTATATTATGATACCGTGTAGACAGATATATTCAATCCGTACCCCTAATCGGTTTTAACACGGTATCGTACCGGAATGCTTAATCGCTTGGCGGCATGTCTTTGCTGGTCTTCTAGTAGTCGAAGTCCGAAAACCAGAGTTGAAATACAGAAATTTTACATTCTCGAATTGACCCTGCTGGGGATGAAATCTGGTATTTCCAAATCCTTTTTCTTCTTAAGCACACTATAATGGCTAGAATAATAGGTATGCTTATCTTTTGTACCATAGATTTAGAATTTTTGAACTAAATAATGAACAGGAAACTTATAAATGTCACCGTAAGATTGTAAAAACCGTTAGATTATAATCTAACTCGCGAAATTGTAAACTGTCGAATGATTACAATATAACGGATTCTTTTTCGGCAGATTGTAATCTGTTAGGTTTATTAACCCGATAGAACCTAAGTGCCCAGCCTGCAGCCGGGCACTACTTGATTATTTATGTCGAACCCTAACCTAACCTACAGGAAAGAGACAGGAAAACGTAAATACAATGAATATTACAAAAATTGACACTTAAAACATTGAACGGTTCACAATCTTTCCACTGTTTGCAATCTATCGAAAAAAAAGCTTTAGATTACAATCTTACGGTTTTTACAATCTTACGGTGACATAAACATTGCAAGTTTCTTTTTATTTCTACCCACTTGCATTTTACTATTGTGTTGTTACTTATCGCTGTGTCTTATGATATTATTTGGTTGCTTTTGACAATAAAATTCCTCATACACAAATATAGAAAATCGATAAATAGACAATTGCAGTAATACAAGTAAATAATAAGGATTTTGAAGGAAAAACGGCAGAAGCTCTATCAGAAAGCAATCCTGCACGTACGCGGGTGTGTGTAGTGCCATCCAGTACATTTGTTCCACGCGGGAATCGCTTCTACGACCGCTGCCTCTAAGTGGTCTGTTTATACCGCATTCTATGGAAATCATAAACTGATTATTATTCTAGACATGCTAGTACTGCATGGTATATAATAGTATTTTCATCCCACCATCTCGGAAAGAGTATTTTAATCTTCGATATCTGAATGCAAAAGCCGTTATTATCCTCTTGAGGATAAAGTTAATTGAATTTAAAACATCGTGTGCACGTTAGTAAATATCACACGTCTATGAAGTTTGTGAATTCAAAACATCATTAAAACCTATTTACTTCTACTTCTATGGTGCCGAATTTCCATACAACCTTTTTTAATTTGTTAAAAACTCACACTCGTAACCTTCTTGGTGTACTTTTTTAATTTGCTTTGCGCGCACCATTTTCTTTCACGTCATGTCATTTCCTCCCTGAGGTGGGATGAAAAGTTACGTGTTGCACTCGAGTGAAAAGATTTTTCACCTCGTGCTCTTTTGATTCCCTCGCTGACGCTCAGGATTCTAATTTTTGAACCACCCGCTGCGCTCGTGATTCAATTTTAGAATCCTTCGCTTGCTCGGTCATCAAAATTGAGCACGCGGTTACAAAACAACTTTTCACTCTTGTATAACAAATAACTATTACTTAGTTTATTAAGTATTTTGTTATAGATACCTGATTTGCTATAAGGTAATTTTATTTATCTACTCCAGCATCGAAAAGTTCCAATTTCGAATTTGACAACTATATCGAATTGAACCCTCTTTCGTGTTTGCTTCTCATAACGATACAGTTCGTTGTATGGGAGCTGTATCGTTATGAGTCGTAGCTGTATCGATATGGTTATCTTCATAAATAGGATACCTATAGCTTAGCGGCTCTGGGTTCTGGCACTTGATTGATTTGACTTTTTTATTAATTTATAAAGTAAAAAATTATAAAGACGTCCTTGTCGTAGATAAAATCTTGTATGCAACTGTACGTAATTAGTCATTAAGATACAGTTGCATAAATAGCTATTAGGCAATGGGCGGGGCACATAGTTCGTAAACCCGATCGAATCGTCGATCTCTCGAAAAGGCGTTGGGGTCCCAAAGTGCTCGAATGGTGGCCTCGCACCGGGAAGCGCAGCGTTGGACGACCTCCTACTAGGTGGACGGATGATCTCAAGCGTGCAGCTGGCAGTGACTGGAAACAAGCGGCACAAGACCAGCAGTGGACGTCTTTAGGTTGAGACGATGACGACGACGACGAATTCTATTTATCCATGAAAATGATATATTTTACCGAGAGTTAAATCCCATTTGTCTCAAAGTAGCATTTTTCGTATTGTGCTTTTATAACAATCAAAAATTCTCCAGATAAGGAAAGCTGACAATGTTATTGTTTTAGTAAGTACCTAATGCAAATTCACGCGCTAGTATGTAGGACTCGTATGTGCGTAGTGTTCCAAATCACATACTTAATTATACGTATACTTATCCTTACTAATTCATATCCATACTTTATTTTTTCCATACTTTATATTATAAATGCGAAAGTGTGTCTGCCTGATACGTCTTGACGGCCCATCTTTTCAAAGATTTTGATTAAATTTAGTACAGAAATAGATTGTATCCCTGGAAAGGGCATATGGCATAAATCATACTTTTATAACGAAAAGTTAAGGAGTTCCCGCGGGAATAACTTAATCCACGCGGATGAAGTCACGGGCATCCTCTAGTGTACTGATATTATTATTGGCTGATGCGCGCGACTGCATCCGCGTGGATTTAAGTTTTTCAGGGGTAAAAAGTAGCCTATGTGTTATTTCAGATTATATAATCTATCTCTGTGCCAAATTTCATCCAGATCCGTTCTGCCGTTCTGGCGTGATTGAGTAACAAACATCCATTCACCCAAATTTTCGCATTTATACCTAATATTAGTATAGATATATGTGAATGTGAGTTTGCAATATTTATCTAGTCGTTTATAACGCTGTCTCCGTATGAAAAGTATTGTAAGAATTCCCATATCATAAAAGCGAGATCACAAAAATAATGTAGCACATACACTATGTGTAGTCCATTTATTTTCCCTGCGGATCTCGTATACGATTGTCGCTCGTGAATAGCCTGCTTATCCGATACACTCGTAATAATATGGAAATACCTCCAAATAATATAGGTATTGTGTAATCCTATTTGTTTATTTGGTTTTAGTAGTTTTGCTTATAGTTTTTATCCTGTTAGTTTTCTCCTTTGTTATTTTGGTACTAGACATTCCATAGATTTACAAACGGTTTACACTATGATGTTAGACTATCGGTATATTATTATAATATGTAGGTACTCGATGGGCCCTTTCATAGAAAAAAGTTGGGCGTCCGACTTGTAGGGCGAGCTTCTCACCTGTATAAGTCTGTCTTAGTCCCCGCCATAGCGCTGCCCCGCTGTTCAGGCTAGATGGCGTTAGTAAATTAAGTTCACATTCTTTGTTTGACAGAGTCCGCCTATGTCAATTGAGGTCGTTGTGTTAAACGTGTTCGTTCATGCGTTTATTCTTTACCTATCTATGAATTCCCGCATCGATTCCTTAACATAGCTTCAAGTTTCACCACACCATCAATGTGCGTACAGAAATGACACGCGTGTCGCATTGTTACGCATGCCGGGTATAAAGGTACCTACTTCAGAAAAAAAGTTGTGTGTCAGTTCCGACGTACGACTGGAATTTACTCTTTATACGAACGATTATAAAATAACTAGCTGATGCCCGCGACTTCGTACGCGTGGATCGAGGTTTTGTTGTTCCCGCGGGAACTCCTTAATTTTCCGGGATAAAAAGTAGCCTATGTGTTAGTCCAGACTATAATCTATCTCTGTGCCAAATTTCATACAGATCCGTTCAGCCGTTCTGGCGTGATTGAGTAACAAACATCCATTTGAGGTTTTTTGGTTCCCGCGGGAACTCTTTAATTTTCCGGGATAATAAGTAGCTTATGTGCTATTCCAGACTATAATCTATCTCATACAATTTCATCCAGATCTGGTCAGCCGTTGTGGCGTGATTGAGTAACAAACATCCATCCATACATCCATCCATCCATACATCCATCCAGACATCCATCCAAACTTTCGCATTTATAATATTTATTTGATTGATAGTTTATATGAGGGTAAATGAACGCATTTTTTATATTACTGAAAGCATGCTTGATACATTTATTTATATAAAGAATTAAATAATTTATATTCATCAAAATACGTTACTTATTCATGGAAACATAAAGTCAATAACGTAACGGAGAAAGTTCGATTTTACTCCCCATAAATTTTCATACCCCGGGCTTATAGAAAATCGATTCTAAAGGAGGTAAACTCCAAAAAATAAAATAATATTGGTGTCCAGATCAAGTAGGTACATATGATAATACTAGCTGATGCCCGCGACTTCGTCCGCGTGGAATGTTTTTTTTATTCCCACGGGAACTCCTTAATTTTCCGGGATAAAAAGTAGCCTATGTCACTCTCCAAGTCCTCAACTATACCCATGCCAAAAATCACGTCGATTCATTGCTCCGTTGTAGCGTGATTGAAAGACAAACCAACAAACAAACACTTTCGCATTTATAATATTAAGTATGATACACTGCCGCGTTTGGATACTCAAGTTTACCAATAATAAACAAAAATGTTGTTATTGGTAAACTCGTTGGGCTGTTTACTGGTTATGCTCTTTTAGTAGCGTAAAAAAAATCTTACGGATACAGTAAAGGAATAGGTTCGCAAAACCATTGAGCAAAAACATTTCTTGCTACTTACTCCTTTTTACGCAGTTTTGTCAAACGCCCGAAAGATTAGAAAGGATTCAAGTATCGCAATAGTCATTTAATTTACTCCGCTCACTTTAAAGTGCCCCCGGAAAAAGTATCAAGACGATTCGAGCGGACTTCACAAACAATCCCATTTAAATGTAAATCTGGAATTCCCAAATTAACTTCATCAAGCAAAAAACAATTACGAAAGTCAACGAAACCGTTGAGCCGTAATGGAAAGATAAACAAATAACTAAATAGAGTTGAGAGCCTTGTTAATTAAGACACTTCAAAAGTTTACTCCTTTGTACTAAGTTAATATTGCGTGTACAACGCGGTTGAGCGGAAATAAATAAGTTTAACCCGTTTTTCTCACCACTTATACAATTTCAAGAGTGAGTAGCTGGCATCTTCTAGCCAAGCGCTATCCTACCTATGCATAAAAACGTCTTTCCAGGATCAAATAAAATGGCTATGACGTACAGTAGGCATGTATCACCAAAAAGCTCTAAAAGTTCCAACCGGGACGCAAAAAAACGTTGATCCGAATTTCGTGCGGGCGAAGCCGTAGGCTAAAGCTAAATTAATTAAAATCTTCCACCATAAAGCTGAATATATTAGGTTTATTCTTAGAAAATAATATCCTAAAGCAATTTTATTATACAGATTTAAGCTCCAAATACGGGGAATTTTGGTACGAATATAATAAAATAACTATATCAAGGACAGGGATGGGTACTTCATAAAATTTATGCTGGGACATAACGTACAGGGGACATCAAATTATTATGGCGGGAGTTGGTCGCGTTTTGGGGTTTACTCCTTTTACTGTTTGATTTTGGCTTTTACTTACCTGTATGACACTAAAATATTGAAGACGCCCAACGTAACTTATACGACTATGTGGATTTGGATTTTTAAAATCCTTTATGTTTTTTTTAGGTACTAACTATTTCCATCTCTATTTGGTGTACCAAATTTAGCCGTGACAAGTAATAAAATTAAAAATTTAAAAAAAACCCACGACGAACTGCAGAGCTCCATTATACCTTTGACCTTTATAACTTTGAAACAACAATTAGAATTTAGCAAACGTATATATAACATAATATCTAAAACACAAAACTGCATCTTTGACAGCTCAGTAGTTTTTTTGACCAGTGTGGTGGACTATGGCCAAACCCTTTTCTTTCCGAGGCGCGCTTGTCACGACAAATCAAAAGAGTCCAAACGCGACAGGTATACGATGAGAATTTAAGGAGTTCCCATGATCGCCTCCTGACTCCATCATGATACCCTGGGCACCATCTAGGTATAAGCTAAATATATCTAAAACAAAAAGCCCGCATCTAAATCAGCACAGTCGTTTTTGAGAAGAATGGTAACATATTGAAAAAATAAAATCATAGACTACAGCTCAGCTTTGTTGTCTATGGTCCTAAAATATATCTAAGAACCTTCTCACAAGCTATACACATCTAATGAAAAAAACCGCATTTCAATCGGCCCAGTACTTTTTGTAAAAAATGGTAACATATCGAAATATTAAAATCATAGACTACAGCTCAGCTTGGTTGTCTATGGTCCTAAAATATATCTAAGAACCTTCTCTCAAGCTATATATATCTAACAAGTATCTTGCCCTGTGCGCGAGCTGCTAAAGCAGCTCACGGGTTGTGGTTAGACTTACAAGTAGTACAGATTTTACTGTACTAAACTGAATTCATTTATTATGGTGATAACAAAATAAATAAAAATGGCGCTGATTTTCTAAAATTTTGGTAACAGTTTCCTGTTTTGTGACCCCAAGGAGCCCTTAATATCGATTTTGAACGAAATCGGTCAATTAACACAGAATTTCAAAATGGCGCTAATTTTTTAAAATTTTGGTACCAGTTTCCTGTTTTGTGACCCCAGGGAGCCCTAAATATAGATTTTGAACGAAATCGGTCAATTAACAAAGAATTTCAAAATGGCGCTGATTTTTTAAAGTTTGGTAACGGTTTCCTGTTTTGTAACCCCAGGGAGTCCTAAATATCGATTTTGAACGAAATCGATCAATTAACAAAGAATTTCAAAATGGCGCTGATTTTTTTAAATTTTGGTACCAGTTTCCTGTTTTGTGACCCCAGGGAGCCCTAAATATAGATTTTGAACGAAATCGGTCAATTAAAAAAGAATTTCAAAATGGCGCTGATTTTATAAAGTTTGGTAACAGTTTCCTGTTTTGTAACCCCAGGGAGTCCTAAATATCGATTTTGAACGAAATCGATCAATTAACAAAGAAATTCAAAATGACGCTGATTTTTTTAAATTTTGGTACCAGTTTCCTGTTTGGTGACCCCAGGGAGCCCTAAATATAGATTTTGAACGAAATCGGTCAATTAACAAAGAATTTCAAAATGGCGCTGATTTTTTTAAATTTTGGTACCAGTTTCCTGTTTTGTGACCCCAGGGAGCCCTAAATATAGATTTTAAACGAAATCGGTCAATTAGCAAAGAATTTCAAAATGGCGCTGATTTTTTTTAAATTTTGGTACCAGTTTCCTGTTTTGTAACCCCAGGGAGTCCTAAATATCGATTTTGAACGAAATCGATCAATTAACAAAGAATTTCAAAATGGCGCTGATTTTTTTAAATTTTGGTACCAGTTTCCTGTTTTGTGACCCCAGGGAGCCCTAAATATAGATTTTGAACGAAATCGGTCAATTAACAAAGAATTTCAAAATGGCGTTGATTTTTTTAAATTTTGGTACCAGTTTCCTGTTTTGTGACCCCAGGGAACCCTAAATAAAGATTTTGAACGAAATCGGTCAATTAACAAAGAATTTCAAAATGGCGCTGATTTTTTTAAATTTTGGTACCAGTTTCCTGTTTTGTACCCCAGGGAGCCCTAAATATAAATTTTAAACGAAATCGGTCAATTAACAAAGAATTTCAAAATAGCGCTGATTTTTTAAAATTTTGGTACCAGTTTCCTGTTTTGTAATCGCACGAAGTCCTAAATGCAATAAACCGCATCTCAATCGGCCCAGTACTTTTTGTGAAAAATGGTAACAGTGGTTGAAAAATTAAGATCATAGACTACAGCTCAGCTTTGTTGTCTATGGTCCTAAAATATATTTAAGAACCTTCTCACAAGCTATACACATCTAATGCAAAAAACCGCATCTCAATCGGCCCAGTACTTTTTGTGAAAATTTTTAACACATAAAAAAATTAAAATCATAGACTACAGCTCAGCTTAGTTGTCTATGGTCCTAAAATATGTCTAAGAACCTTCTCTCAAGCTATATATATCTAATGCTATAAACCGCATCTCAATCGGCCCAGTACTTTTTGTGAAAAATGGTAACAGTGGTTGAAAAATTAAGATCATAGACTACAGCTCAGCTTTGTTGTCTATGGTCCTAAAATATATCTAAGAACCTTCTCACAAGCTATACACATCTAATGCAAAAAACCGCATCTCAATCGGCTCAGTAGTTTTTGTGAAAAATGGTAACATGTTGAAATATTAAAATCATAGACTACAGCTCAGCTTGGTTGTCTATGGTCCTAAAATATATCTAAAAACCTTCTCACAAGCTATACGTATCTAATGCAAAAAACCGCATCTCAATCGGCCCAGTACTTTTTGTGAAAATTTTTAACACATTACACAGTTTTTACACTGAAAATATTCCGAGAACTACTCAACCTCTGTAAGTTTTATTAATCATGGAAATTAGAAATCTTACAGGTGTAATTATTTTAACCAATTTATCCGTGCAGAAAATTCTAATTTGTATTACAGCTTAACAAAATATTTAGCTTTAATTTGCAATAGGTACACAGGTTTTTTAAGAAAATCTCTAGATAACATTCTCTATTCAATGTCGATACTTCATCATCATCATCATCACTACAGCCTATTAACGTCCCACTGCTGGGCACAGGCCTCCACTCTCATAGGAGAGCGGGAATTAGAGCTTAGACCCACCACGCTGCTCCAATGCGGGTTGGCGGGCTTTAACGACTACTATCATGTTAGTGATAATAGCCGGGAACGACGGCTTAACGTGCTCTCCGAGGCACGGGGGTGAAACACCGCTAACTTCCAACTCCGGGCTGGCACTGAGAATTTCTTAATTGAAAAACCCAATACCTAACTTTTATGCCCGACCGGGAATCGAACCCAGGACCTCGTGATCCGCAGTCGACAATGCTAACCACTAGACCAACGAGGCAGTTACTCTGTGGATAAGTAAGACATAACTAAGTTATGTCGATACTTAGTAGGTGATAAAATAAAAATGTATAGATATAAAATGTGTATTTTTAACATGCGTGAATGAACTAAATTGTATCAGAAAGTTTGATTACATTTTGGATATAGCAACTTTAATTTTGTTTGAAAAAGAAAAGTAGAAAAATGTTTTAAGTTAGATCGAAAAAAGTTGTGGTGTATTTCTAACAACTATTTACTTATAACTAGTAATTACGTATATCTATCTGTGTGTCTGTCTGTTCAATTTTCAATTTTTTTTAAATCGATTAAACGTGTGTGCCTGTACACGGCACACACGTTTAATCGATTTAAAAAAAATTGTCATAGAAATAGTTTGCGTCGCAAGGTCCTATAAAGCGTATTTCGACGGTAGTAAATCCTACTAAATCTTTGCTTTGACCTGTGCTTAAACTTAGACTGAGAAGTTAAAACGAGATGGAATTATATCAGACACATAAATCCATCTCTTTTTAACTCTAAGTAGCAAAGGCTTAGATGAACAAAGCCGCAGAAGACAGCTCTCTCTCTGCGTCATATTCTTCATTACTGAGGTTCGTGACCCCTTTCCATTAATCAAATGGTAGGAGGTTTCTTCGGATAATAATGCGGTGGGTTCCCACGTCTTTCCGCATACGACTCGACTAAGAGTATTTAATCTGTTAGTTTTTTGTAACGATTATTATCAAATATTAGTGATAATAACCGGGACCCGCGATGGCTTAAAGTGCTCTCTGAGGCACGGAGGTAAGGAAACGAAACGAAAATTCAGACTACCAAATTCGGTCACCCATCCAGTTACCGACTTGGGTCAACGTTGCTTAACAATCGCAATCGACTGATATGCGTTGTCACAACTAGGCCAATCGTCCCTCCTAGACAGGTAGTTTTGCATATTTCGGTAAGCAAAGGTTACTTATAACTTATGGGGGCATTACATTATGGTAGAAGTGACTGCTCAGAATGGTTTAGTGTCTTATTTCCAGAGTGTGATATTTACGCTAGCAGTGACATAAAACGGTGTATTTTTAGCTCAAGAGTTTTCAGTTTTGTTGTTTGTTAGAGGTTTCACGGGGGACAACAAGTTTCATTTTGAAGCACGGCTAAGTAAATGTTAAGGCTAGCTTTTGTTTGGTACATAAGTCTTGTGCTACTTTAGTGTAGGCAATTATTAAACTTCAATGTTTTTATTCAAATAAACTTTTACTAGCGCTTTTGAATCGTCGAATGAATCTATCGCTGGTTCGGAATGCCATTCTTACCGATAGTTGCCAGCAAGAAACTCGTGGTGCTCTTTTCTATCAAAGCACAGTCTATATAAGGATCCAAGTACCTGGCTGCAGTCCCAAGCAAAGCTGGACTTTTATCGTTTACAATATAATATTAAACAGTATATTAAGCTTTTTTAAGAAGCATACTTTAAATCGGCTTTTAAAACTTGTGTAAAGAGTAAAATTATGAATACTTAATTGCCTATTCCTTCTTTGCGTGTCAATTTAGAAGTTAGTACCTACTTTGATATTTTAAATAAAGAAACCTTATTTAATAAATTCGTCCAATCGTCTATCCGTCTTTCTGTCTGTCTGTCGACACAGCAATTTAAAAATAAGGTAACAAAACTTCGTCCTTATACCTAATTTATTATGTTCATGTGCAGTATGTTAGATAGGTAGGTACATCCTTCCTTACATGCTGTGGCACAGACTGAAGAGGTGGCCCATTGACAACACTTGAGTTACATACTTACACAGTAGGTACATAGGTACGATATGTAATTAGTTAATTACTTTGTTTGGTCAATAAATGTTAATTTTCATCCCACCATCTCGGAAAGAGAATTTTTAATCTTCGATATCTGAATGCAAAAGCCATTATTATCCTATTGAGGATAAAGTAAATTGAATTTAGAACATCGTGTGCACGTTAGTAAATATCACTCGTCTATGAAGTTTGTGAATTCAAAACATCATTAAAACCTAGGTATTTACTTCTACCTCTATGGTGCCGAATTTCCATACAACCTTTTTTAATTTGTTAAAAACTCACACCCGTAACCTTCTTGGTGTACTTTTTTAATTTGCTTTGCGCGCACCATTTTCTTTCAAGTCATGTCATTTCAAGTTACGCTCGAGTGAAAATATTTTTCACCTCGTGCTCTTTTGATTCCCTCGCTGACGCTCAGGATTCTAATTTTTGAATCACTTGCTAGAATCCTTCGCTTGCTCGGTCATCAAAATTGAGCGGTTAAAAAACAACTTTTCACTCTTGTATAACAAATAACTATTACTTATTTTATTTAATAAACGATTTTTTTTAATTGGCTTACCCCCTCTAGTACTTAATACCTACTACGAAAGTTTTCACTGATTTCCTAAATTCCGTATCCCAAAATTTTAAGGAGCATATAAGGAGCCCGTAGTAGTGACGTTATCAAATTTCAACGCATTTTTCTTTAATCTATAGTTTGAATTAATGGTTATTAACACATTTAAAAACTAGCCGAGTATGTGAATTTTAGATAGTTTGGAAGACCCTGTATTTAAAAATCAGTAAGAAATAATTCATTTTTCACGTAGGCATCATCCCTATTGGGTAATAAATCACTTAATTTTAAATGGAAACTCGTGCATAGCTCGGATGCTTTAACTAGTCGTAATAAAATCCCCCTATAATAAAGTTATAAAGCTCATCATTTTCCAACTAATGTCTATTAAAACAATTATGTAATGCTCCATATACACGGTTTTGCTTTTATCATTATAGCGGGTCCCAAGGACGGGGAGTGGGTAAATCATAAAACATTATACGCTTTATAGACATATCGTATACGATACATAAAGTAATTATAGAAGCACTAGTGGCTGTTGTATTAAATTCTCCATTTCAATTTCTTTAATACGTGCAATTTCAAAGGTATACTTATTTCTTAAACTGGCTTTTGCCCGCAGCTTCTCTCACGTTAAGTTCGGTTTACATACAAACAACCCCCTATTTTACCCCCTCAGTGGTTGGTTTTTTTTTTTAAATCCTTTCTTTGCGTACGTCGCAAAAGCTATCTGTATTCCAAATTTCAGACCGATCCGTCTAGTGGTTTGAGATGTGCATTCATAGATCAGTTAGTCCGTCAGTCACATTTTCCTTTCATATATTATTTAAACAACATTTTGTCAACAATAAACAAGGCAGTGCAGGTGCCAGAAATTACAGATAAGCACAGATTTTAAGTCACCCTGAGTGTTCCTGAGTAGGTACACTCTCCGACGTACCTATAAATTACACTGAGCATCTGTCCCAAGGAGTCCCAAGGACTGAGCGCAGATAAATCATAAAATATAAGTATGCTAGAGTCATAACAAATGAGACACATCAAATTATTATGGAAGAAGCGGAGGTTCTTACAACGTCACTTCAGCATTTCGGAATATTTTACTGTGCGGCACTCTTTTGACGTCCTTTGACGACCTACCGAGCCGCGCATTCGTGAGCACTGTGGACTTGTAAATGGAAGGAGCCTCCTTACAAGTCCACAAACCTCGGCTGGGGTAATTTCAGAATCCATATTATTAATATTATAATTTTTAATATTATATAAATGTGAAAGTGTGTCTGTCTGCAACGCTTTTCCGGACTGTCTATTCAACCGATTTCGACGAAATTTGGAACAGAGGTAGGTTGCATCCCGACCCGAGGAAGGACATATACTACTTTTTATCCCGGAAAATAAAGGAGTTCCCGCGGGAATCGAAAAACTTTAATCCACGCGGACGAAGTCGCGGGCAACATCTAATTTATAATAATTGTCTTTGATCTATTCTGGGACTTATGTATCCAGCAGATGACCAACATGCCAATAAAATGCTGTAGGCGTAGGATAATAAGATTAATAAAGTAGTAATACAGTCCGAGTAGTAGTAGACAAACTTAACTGACCTGGTGACAGCAGAGGCGGCTCGTGAAAGATCATATTGGGAGTTCACTAAAAAAAAAAATGCTTACCAATTATTTGTAAATGAAGTCCATTCGGCGGTCATTACGTTATATTGTTCCATTTTAATCGCCTACCTACACTATTTACATAAATCACAGTCTTTTTCACATAAATACACAACACAATATGTACACTATTTAAAACAACAATACAGATTTTCCAGCCACTGTACAATGATCCAACGCACTCGCGAAGAAATCAAAATAAATTTACTTTCATATTTTGTGTTTTGTTTACATCTTACCGGCATAATACGAATAAAAAAAATACTCGCGAGTTTTAACTCTTTCTTCGTGACAACAGGCCATGTCATTTAGTCGGGTAATATCGCGCATGCGTACTTCGTGTCAGGAGCGCCGCTCCATATTTACCAAATATCTCATACAAATCTTTTGTCTCACGCGCCGCTCGCATCGAATGCTCTCTTTTACTCTCATTACATTTCAATAGGAACGTTGTACTAAACTTTCGTCTATAGGAGCGTTGTTCTAAGCGCTCCACTTAACAAAAATACCATGTATTAAATTTGTGTTGATTGATGAAATAAGTAGTAAAGTAGGTAGGTAGGTACATAAGGATATTCATGATTAAAATGACAATGGGAATAGATTTATATAAAAATATTTAAAACGTTTATAGCAAAGTTTATTTGATTATTATACCTACCTAGTACCTATGTATTTTTTAAAATTTTGTGGGAGTTCACTGCACCAGCGCTCCTTTGAGCGAGCCGCCTTTGGGTGACAGAGTCACTAGTATCTATGAAAAATAAAATAAAAATAAAACTAAACAGGCATAAAAATTTGTTCCAATTGTGGCCACTGGGTCAGATAAGTAGGTGGGAGAATAAAAAGGTGATGGTTTAAAAATCATTGGAAAAAACTTCAAGTATAAAGAATACGAAACAAGTTACAACGAGAATACAGCATAATATTACGAGTATATTTCATGTAAAATCACAATATGAACCAATAGGTTACAACAAACAACACAAAATCAATAATTATATTATTATATCGGAGCGTAGTGCTATTAAAACTTACAGCAATTCAATAAAACTGCTTACGCGCATTACACACGGACAATAAACCTAATCTCACGCGAAAATATCCCATAAAATAGTGCCTTTTATGGCTACTTTTCCTATTATTTATAATTTGTTTTCCCTCCCTCATGAACGAGAGCTCTCCGTAATAGCCCATTACGACACAGCTTAGCAATTATACGGTTCGGAAACGGTATTAGCAAAGGTTTAAAAGGCGTGAAAAGGGTCAGAGTTGGCCGGATGCAATGTCTCTACCATAGGCCCAACGACAATTATAATATTATATCAGACAGTAAAAAAAAGGTTACCGTTAAAGTAAAATTTAACCACCAAAACCTCTTTTTACTTTTAAATAACCATACGTTAGAGTTTTTTAACCATGACGATAAAGATTTTTAGGAGACAGGATTAACTTTAGTGATACACTAAACGATGCCCGTGTCTTCGTCGGCGTGGATTAAATTTTTCCTTCCCTGGGATACAACCTATCTCTGTACCAAATTTCATCAAAATCATTGAAAAGATCAGCCGTTAAAGCGTAGCAGACAGACAGACACACTTTCGCATTCGTAACATTAATATAGATTATCTTATATTTGCAACCGCGTGGGACGTTATGTCATGCATGATACCTAGAAACCTCAGTCGCGCATTATGGTACATAATATTATTACTCGTATGTGCCTTCTGCAAGTAGTTAGTTATAAGCTCCCGTCTTATTCTCAATTAGGGTAACCTTGAGGCCTAGCAGTAGATTTGGTGGTAAGAAGAAAAGCGAAGTGGCGGTATTTCTGTCTCTTCCTAGAGGGAACATTACAACCGTAACTTAGATACATCCCTGCTACTGTTTGTCACATGCCTTATTCAGTGACTCTAAACTATATAGTCGTTTTAGAACTATATATGGTTGTTAAACTGTGGCACATAATCGCCTATTAGGACTCATGCGGTACAATTTTCTCCATCATTAAAATGAACGACTAAAACCATATAAAAGAAAAAAAACTATCAACTTCAAAGACATACTCGTATGTATAAGGGAGATACTTTTGGCTGAGATATAATATTGGTTTCATCAGCTTTGCGTCAATCAGACGTGACTGAGGGATTATACTCTCGATATGATGATTGATGATCAAATTTGACAACTAGGTATCATTTGGATAGTTTCCATCATGTGATACGTCATGATGATGAACTAGGAATATGGATAGTGTCCATCATAATATACTCATGATAATTGTCTGATGATCAATCATTTATTGGACCTCTTAACGTGCGAGACCAATGGGTCCAGAAACCTTACTTTCTCTGTGCAAAATGTCACTTGTCTATGTCTAAGAGTTAGTTAGTTAAGATATTTCTCTTTTTTATAACAAAAACTAGCTGATGCCCGTGTCTTTGTCCGCGCGGTTTAAGATTTTTTGGAAATCCTTTATTTTCTGAGATACCCAACTTACTTAGTATGCCCTTCCCCGGGACACAGACTAGGTTTGTGCCAAATTTCATCAAAATCCATTCCAAAAATGGGCCCTGAATGCCAGTGGAGTGCAGCTCATAGAGGCATAAAAGCGTGGCTTACCCTAGCGGTTGTAATAGCTCAATATTAATATTTCATTATGATCTGCTATATTTACTATCTACGTAATGAATAATGATACTAAATATACTGTACCCTGGCATTAAACCCTGTGCACACCACTGCTGAAAGCATAGGTAACAAACAAACTCACATTGGAAATTATAATATTACGAGCTGATGTGGATTGAGGTTTTTTGGTTCCCGCGGGAACTTCATAATTTTCCGGGATAAAAAGTAGCCTATGTGCTATTCCAGACTATAACAGTCAGATCCGTTCAGCCGTTGGCACGTGAGTGAGTAACAAACATCCGTACATCCATCCAAACTTTCGCATTTAATTTAAGTAAGTAAGAAGTTAGGATAAATAATATAAACTATTATAATATAGAAATCAAATAAAACGTTCAATCTGCTGGAGCACTCCGTTTAATATTTTTGGCTCAACAATTTTTCTGAGAGCAAATTTTAATTAATTCTTGTAAAAGTGGAGCAGTAGTTTTTTCCAATTCTCTTCTCCGTCGCTGTTTATTGGAAGATATTGTGTTTTTGAGTGAACACAGCATCGATTTACCAATTATAGTAAGTCAATTGACATCAGATTTATGTATATTTAATTAATGGAGAATGAGGGTTTAACCCACAATCCCCCACATTGGCCATGTTTAGCTTTCCTGACTTGACAAACATTTAAGCTCATTATTATTATCATCTAGGTATCTAACAGCATTACGCTGAGTTCGATGCCCTTTTCTACGACAATCAGACTAGTGTTTATAGTATCAGTGTGTAGTCTTTAGGTTTATAGTAAGTAGCAGTCTATAGGTTTTCTGTATCTTGTAATTTTGTTTGTTTTCTGTGTTATTTGAAATCACAAATAAAGATTTTATTTATTAATTTGTTAAAGAACTCGCAGGCATGCAGATTTTCTACCGTTTAACGTTTCCGCTACTAAGGACCGCTTGCAAAAGGACGTTTAAACTGATTTACTTAGTTAAATGTTATAATGCTGTCTGTCCCTTTTTGGCAAATGCATATTTTAGTTGCCAAAAGGAACAGCATTAAAATCCATATCCATACTTCCATACTTTATATTATAAATGCGAAAGTGTGTCTGTCTGTCTGTCCGTCTGTCTGTCTGTCTGTCTGTCTGCTTACGCTTTCACGGCCCATCTATTCAACCAATTTTGATGAAATTTGGTACAGGGATAGATTGTATCCCGGAGAAGGACATAGGCTACTTTTTATCCCGGAAAGTTTGAGAGTTCCCGCGGGAAACAAAAAAGTTTATCTGTTCAACCGATTTTGATGAAATTCGGTACAGGGATAGGTGGTATCCCGGGGAAGGACATACTACATTTTATCCCGGAAAATTCAAGAGTTCCCGCGGGAATCAAAAACCTTAATCTACGCGGATGAAGTCGCGGGCATCATCTAGTATTTAACTAAATCAATTTAGGAGTCCTTGTGTAAGTGGGCCTAAATACTTACTTACTTGAACTTTAAAATTAAAACTCACTTGATTTTCTTGTTTTAAAAAAATCATTCCGTTTCTTTACAAATACATTTTTCGTAATTTTTTAAACTACCTATTCTATGCAAAATTGGAACGTTTTTGCCATTCCACTGTTTATGGCGCGTTGCTCGATGTTATTGTTATTTTGAGCGAAAAAAAAGTATGTAATTTCTATTCATTGTTATTTTGATTAAAACTCACCCGAATAGAAATAGATTGTATGCCTATAAATGAGATTTAGGTAATAGCTGTCCCGCCCAGACTTCGCCTGAATTTTTTTTTACCTACCGTGTAACCTACTGTGTAATATGAGGAAGGGCAAAATATAATATCACATCCTATAATATTATATTTCTTTAGGCGGCAGGGGCGGCGGCCACTAATGCAGAAAGAGCCAAGAGGCAGGCTCTTTAAGGCTTCTTTTTTAAGGATCTATCTTCTCGTCTCACAGAGTCCTCAGGTGATCGGAGGGCTGGCAGTTACCTCGGCCAGCATATAAGTTTGGCTATTCAGCGGGATACCGCAGCTAGCGTTCTGGGCACATTGTCTCTTAATCCGCGTAGATTGATGTTTTGGATTCCCGCGGGAACTCTTCAATTTTCCGGGATAAAAATTAGCCTATGTCCTACCCCGGGATGTAACTATCTGTGTACCAAATTTCATCAAAATCGGTTGAGAGTAGTAGTAGCAGACAGACAGACAGACATGGTATGGATTTAGTTTTAATTTGAATAAAGTTTATCTTTAGGCTGGGTATTGTTTTTTTTAATTCTTGATCCAAAGCACGAAATTGTTAGAGAGTCAACAATTTTCTCTAAAATCTCTGTTCGTGAGCATTGGCGCGTTTCCTAATAGGTTCCTAATATCGTCTCCATTTTGAGTCGAAGAACGCAATTTCGTTTGTATCAGAGTTAATGGACTTTTTCCTAGATGGTGTATTGTATTGAATCGTTCGATAACTTTAGCTTATCAACGATCTCTACTTGTATATTATTGTTATCCACTGAATACGTATTTATCAATTTATTTTATGGTGAATTATTAGCATTAGATCAAATTTAAATAACCCTGTGCGTTCCGCAGTCGGGTAAAAAGGAGCACTTCTTATTATCTGCTGTAGATAAAGAAATCAGATAACAGTTAAAAATCAGGTATCATTTTAAATTCATACTAATCCGTACTTATATTTTAAATGCGAAAGTGTGTCTGTCTGCTACGCTTTCACGGCCCAACTACTCAACCAATTTTGATGACATTTAGTACAAGGATCGTTTGAATCCATGGAAGGACATAGGCTACTTTTTATCCCGGAAAATTAAGGAGTTGCCGCGGGAATTGAAAAAACTTAATCCACGCGGACAAAGTCGCGGGCATCATCTAGTAAATAATAATAGTGTCATTGCAGGAAATCAATTATCACTTGCAAGGTATAACGAAAAAAAAAGGCAACAAATAAAGTCGTAGATTCATGTAGACACAGCTATACGTACACTGCACAGGTATTTGCATACATATAACGTGTTACTTCGTACCCAAAAACAGTGTTTTATTCGCGGGCCATATATCCCGGTCGCACTGCGGTACCGACGTTTTTCAGAGTAGGTACTTTTAGCGACATTTACACGTGTAATGGATGCTTTCCTTGTTTGAAATTCCATTATGATCACATCGCATGCGGTCTACAAGATAATTTATTCACTAGCTTATGTTCGCTAATTCTTCGTTGGAATATGTTTTATTTAATTCCCACGAGTACTTAATTTTTCGGGATTAAAAGTAGCATGTTACTCTCCAGGTCCTCAACTATACCCATGTTAAAAATTACGACAATGCGTTGCACTGTTGCGGCGTGATTGAAGGACAAACAAACACACTTTCACATTTATAATATTAGTATGATGATATTAGTACAATATTATACTTTCCTGGCATTATAAGTGTGAATTTGAGTTTTCCTGTATGTCCACATCAGAGAGGTTTGTCCCAGTCCCATTTTGTCCCACGAAGGACAGACTACACTAGTATATTTATTATCCCGGAAAATTAAGAGTTCGCGTGAGAATGAGTGTTATTAATTCCCAAAATAATATGACAAAGCATAGATTACTTCCCGGAAAAGGACATAGTTTGCTTTTTATCCCGGAAAATCAAGTGGTTCCTAAGCGATTTTTGAAATCCTTAATCTACGCGGATGTACCTAATCATATAATATTTTCTTCTCATCTGTGTCATTTTCCAAGATTTCCGTAATAAATATTAATATTCAAGAAACTTAGTTTTATTTTAAAATCTTAAAATGTTATTCTTATTTACGATTTTTGATTAAAGCTACTTAGTTATTAATTAATTATCGAAAAACCAAAGTTAAGCCATCATCCCTCAAGTTGCAAGCCATCTATATTATACATTACTTCAGCTATCTGCCAAACTTAACCGAGATTATTAATTAAACTTCTCTGAAACTTTGTTAAGTAGATACTAGATAATTCAGTTCGACACAAATACATTTATTAAACCAATAAAATTATTTCCTTTGTGTAAATTATGCTTGCCTCGTAGTCCTAGGAATTCGATCCATCCGACGGACTTAACTCAGACCGGAAACTGGTTACGGGATTCTCACACTTATGTTACAGGAAATAGGGGTTGAAAGATTTAGGTCCATTTGTACGTGTGACCGTAATTTAGCACTACGTCACTGTACCTCTCTGATGTGTAATACTGGTTGAATTATTGGAATCCTAGAGCGATTTAATAGCTTTCAAACTTATGCACGCTATATTCGCTTTCGATTATAGTTAAAAGATGCTTAATAGTTGTTAATTTTTACAATAGGTACTTGATGATGTCCACGAATTCATCCGCGTGGCGGGGTTATAAATTCCGAGTTTTTTTTATACGCTACTATAAGTTAGCCCTTGACTGTAATCTCACCTGATTGTAAGTGATAATATGGTCTAAGATGGTAGCGGGCATCGTACCGGAACGTACGTGCTGTACGTCTTTGACTTGTGGTACTGATGAAGCCGTAACAAGGTAAAAAGATCTTATTTAGAGATAAGTGCTTCCTTGTACACTATGTTTCTGTTTTTCTACAAATTAATATAACTTAATAATAATAACTTTTTGGTACTTACTTAAGAAAAAGAAAAAAAAGAAATCGTGATCTGTGTAATAATATCTAAACAAAAAGTAGTTTTCTAATACATAGTTATAAAAAAAAACCACTTACTGCTGTACTTATATTAGGGTAGACCCAAATGAACGCAGTCAACAAGTATTAAAATAAAATAATTACGTAGCATGATAATATTAATAAGCATTAATTTTGATCATTCCGCATGAACATTATGGTCGTCTAAAACGATACCTTTGCAACGTACTAAAACTTCGCAGAATCCAATTCAAAACTATCTCACACAGATTAAAAGGCATTATCTCGCTAATTACGTAGAAAAACCGTTTTAACTCTGATAACTAGGCAAAACTGGAGGAAATTCGGGTAAAATTTTGGACAAAGGCTCATACGTACCTAACTCTACAGAGTTACTAAGTTACTGCTAGTACTAAAATTAATAAGTACTATAATATGCACATAGGCAAACTTTTCATGAAATAAGATGATGACCACGACTTCGTCCGCTTGGGTTAAGGGTTTTTTATTATTAAAGCGGGACAAACCAAATTTCATTAAAATCGGTTGAAAAGATGGGCCGTGGATTCATAACAAATAGTCAAACTCACATTCGCACAAAAAATATTGTTAGTTAGGATTTCGTAGTAAAATAAAATATCGGTCCATGTCAATTGACAAGAAAACGTACAGAATTAATTAATTATACCGTTAAAAAATTATGAATACAAAATTAGAATGCATTGAACTGAAAATAAGGAAGGTAGTTTCTGCATTTAGGTTCTCTTAAAAACTTAAACTCTTTACTAAGAAATAATCATGAGTATTTTCAATAGACCTATGCACTTGCAGCACAACAAAATTTAACACACATAATTTAAAACGGTCCGGACATATTTTAGACTTAGTAAGCACCTCCCGACTTCGACTTAAACTTCAGATGACTTTCCTGGCGCAGTGGTGAGCGCTGGGAGGAATGTCGTGGGTTCGATCTCCGGTAGAGTAAGTTTTTCCGACCTGGTCTGGCGGGATGGTTCCACTGTTTCGACTTACCAGAATTTACTAGTACTGGCAAAGATGTGACGTATATATAATAATTTAATATAAAAAATTATTTTTAAACAACCGACTTCAAACTCCCGCGCCAACTTTACAACAACACAAGCTATACAAAGTACTTATTTTATTGTTGATATTTTAAAAACCGCTCTACTGATTTCGATAAAATTTATACGGGACCACCTTTGAAGTATCACCTTTCAAACAAAAAAAGAATTTTCAAAATCGGTCCAGGCGTCTTTGAGTAATCGGGGAACATACATAAAAAGTAACAAAAATAAAAAAAGATTCCGACGAATTGAGAACCTCCTCCTTTTTTGAAGACGGTTAAAAAGCATAGCAACGAGGAAACAAAACCACCTAAAAATAATTTATCAAAATCATCGGACTTTGAGACTGAGACGCCTATTTGGAATGGTTTAGTGACACACGCCAAAACATAGAAAGTGTATATGTATAGTGTCGCATTGCGGTAACATTGACGAGTAGGTACCTACGTGGTTTTTGTTTAAAATACGCCTATGGTACAGGCAGACGATCTCCATGAAGATTTAATAAAATATAAAACGTGTATGAAAAGCCCAATTTTCACCATTGACAATAACATGACCCTCTCTAGCGTAGTGGAGAGTGTACGTCCTCATGAATTCTGAGTTCGGTTCTAGTTTTTAACTGACTTCCAAAAAAGGAGATGATTCACAATTCGGCGCGTATCTTTTTTAATGTATGTATTCCGATTTTTCCGAGGTTTCTTTTTATGCTAGGTAACAACTAAAAGTTAAAAAGGTTAATGTAAGAGCCTCTAAATCAAATAAAAAAAAATTCTCCAATTTTGATTAAAGTTGGTTGGTACAGAGGTAGGTTGCTTCCCGGGAAAGGATATAGCGAGGCTTGTAGGCTAAGTTTTTATCCCAGCAAATCCAAAATCCAAGGAATTTTTCAATAACCTAAATTGAAGCTGTGATTGTAGTGGACGGAGTCCCGAGAAGTTTATTATAAACCACCATACCTGACTGTGAGTCGCAGTGAAAGGCTAACATGAAATTGAATAAAAGATAGTTTAAAAACAAACAGTAACCTAATAAAAAACAGAACGAAAATGCGTTATGTAGAAGTTAAAGAACCTTCATAGCGAATTAAAAATTATATTCATCCTATGTATATTCATACATGTAAGTATTCAGTATGCAGTACCTAACAACGTTTTCATTAAAAGCTTTCTGAAATACCAAACAAGCTCAAGCAAGAATTTTAAACTAATATTCTAAGGAAATACTAGAATCTCGTTTCGTATTCAGTCAAATAGAAGAGTGATTATAAATAACAGATATTTCATCCAATGCAGAGTTTTAAAGCTTAGCCTAGTAAGATTCTTTGAGATACAGAATGCGTTAAACCGCATTCGAGAATGCATGCAATGTTTGTACCAATGAATTATAATTATGGTAATAGAAATTACATCTTCAATTAAGAACAGCTGAAGTATTGGTATGAATTGAAAAATGAATGAATCAATTAAGAATAGCTGGATTCATGCAGTACAAAAACCGCAGCTTTTTAAAGACCTGTACAAGAAACTTCTCCGGGTATGTCCAGCAGTGTACGTCAATCGGTGGACGATGATAACAAATCAAAGAGACATAAATTTATTCGAAAGCAGAAAAAAATCAACAGCATCGCAAACTGAACTATAACACTACGCAAATACGATAGGTTTTACAATGACGTCCACTCAAATTGCGCAACACATAGAGCTCTGCGCTGTGACAAACTCATATTACTACCTCTATTTGTTATTTTGATTTCTCTGGTTTTTACCTATTCTATATTAAAGAGTTCTTTAAAATTCTAATGTATGAAGAACATCCATTCAATTGAGAGTATGCAAGAATTTTCATTTTAAATGGATGTGAGAAAAGTTCTCTTGTTAAATGTACTCAACCACTCATTCTATGTACTGCGCCGTAAAATTTTGACGGTTGGACCATTTTACTGTTTGCGTCGAAATGTTGCATTAATGGATTTTTAGATTGCTGAAACTAGTCTGTAACGAATTAAAAAAAAATCATTTAGTTTGTTTTTCCTAAATTCTTGTTAGTAGTAAGTATAATATAATATGACTGAAGTTTCTATTTACTCTGAAATCATTTATTGGGATGTGAGAAGTTGAGAACAAGCCCTTACTTAACTGTATGGAAATATATGGAAATTGTAGAAAACAAAAGTAACTCAATTTTCATAGGCATATTGCTTTGTTTACATAAATACTTCTTTTGGGGAGTTTTCCTTGTATGTTATTCGTATTTGTGTAACATATTACCGTTTTTTGTTCCAGGTAAGGCATATTCCAACTTCCAAGGCCTATTTATATTACGATGGTAATTCAGGTATGGTTTTATTATCTTCGAACGCGTTTGAAGATATTTTTATGTTTTGTTTCTATGTTGTTTGAATACAGTAGTAGGTATTATTGCTGAAAAACAAAATCATTTGCGTATTATAAATTAGTATGTCTGTAGCAGCTACTTAATAATAGTAGCTATACCTATGCAATCGATTTGAAATTAAGTATATTTTACATATCACTTACTCATCTTTATTATACCTACATAATAACAGTTATTTTCTTTTCATTTTCAAGTAAAAGGAGTTGAATTATGGGTGTTAAATTTTAAGGTGGGGTTGGGCTTCATTTGAATACTTATTTGAACGTTTGCAAAGTTCGAATTGATAGAAGTTTATGCAAATGCTACAGAAAAAATGGTAAAATAATAGATTATTCTGACTACCATAGTTATTTTACAAATCAGCAGTCGTTTAAAAACGGTTAACTTTTTTTTAAATAATAATGAAAACGTACTTTTTAGTTTTCGAGGCCGGTAAATTATGAATGACGTGACTGCAAGCATTGTAATCGAAACATTAAATCTAAACGTGTTAAAAAATTTCAGCTCTATCGGTTCAGGATAACTGTTTTAAATTTCTCTTGCAAGAAATTACCTACTTATAAAAACACACAAATGTGCAAGTAAAATAAAAGCTTGTAAATATTACTTTATACGAGACATGCAAAGAATATATATCATATTATATAAATAACAGATAGAAGATGGAGTGCCACTATGCCAATATGCTACGAAAGTTATTAATCAAAAACAAGATCCTCCCAATAAATCCTAACTATTGTGTTTGTTCGGAGATGACTGGTGACTGGGCCGTCATACGAACAAATCGCTTACAAAACAAAAAATGTTGGGGACCAGCGTGTAACTTTGCTTGATATATCGCTATTTGTATTCTGACCTCTACATCTTTGAGGTGATCACATATCTTTCAATGCCGCATTACTCAGTTAGATATAGAAGTATTCAAATAATATCAATAGAGTTATCTATACTAATGCTAATATAAAAAATGCAATGCGTGATTGAAATTATAATAATAGGTATTTATTTACCTTAAAACAACTTGATGTTTGTTACTCAATCACGCCAGAACGGCTGAACGGATCTGGATGCAATTTGGCTCAAAGATAGGTTATAGGCTGGAATAATACATTTGCTACTTTTTATCCCGGAAAATTAAAGAATTCCTGCGGGAACTTGTTTCTCCATACATAGTTCAAATTTGTCTCTCTCTCTTAACACATTATTACTCACGATATTTTAAATAAATCAATCGATCAATATTTATTTATTCAAATTAGGTACACCGTACAATTATTGACGTCCAATCACTTATAAAACATGACGTCCAATTACTTATTAACATTAAAATAGTCACTTTTTGCAAATGCAAAACACTCGACGCGACGACGCGTACAATGCGTACGGTACTCCCAGATGTGCGAGCAGTTTTAGATCGCTTGATTCAATGTTATTTGTATTCGGACCTCTACAACTCATAAGTCAACAACTGTGTTGCTTAAATGAAACAAGTTTTAACACACTGGGGTGGGGAGGGGAGAAACTTCTGAACACCAGAAAGCGGCTAAAAGGTAAATAAAAACTGGAGAAGCTTGTTCAATACATTATAACATTAATTAGTTGTTCCTTTTTGTGTATGCTGTTATAGCCTATAATAATAAGGTTTTTCATTTAACATTTATATGTGTATTCCCCACTACAGCTCATTAACGTCCCACAGCTGGGCACAGGCCTCCACTCTCATAGGAGAGAAGGAATTAGAGCTTAGACCCACCACGCTGCTCCAATGCGGGTTGGCGGGCTTTGTGATAATAAACGGGACCGACGACTTAAGGTGCTCTGCGAAGGGTGACTTACCGCCGACTGCCGGCTAGCACTGAGAGTTTCTTAACTGAAACACCCAATACCTAACAATTTTTATGCCCGACCGGGAATCGAACCCAGGAACTCGTGATCCGCAGTCGACTATGCTAACCGCTAGACCAACGAGGCAGTTATAATGGTAATATGTATGGTACCGACCATGTATTATGGTATTGGTACGTTGGTTGTTCTAATAAATAAAATAAAAATAATAAAAAGTAAAGTTTGGATTGCTTCCACGCCACGCTGGGGGCACGTCTTTGCCGGTAGGGTGGTAACTAGCCACGGCCGAAGCCTCCCACCAGGCCAGACCAGGGAAAATTCTGAAATTATAAATTCCCAAATTGACCCTGAGACGACAGCGCTCAACACTGCGCCTGGGAGGTCGTCACATATAATTATGAGTGACTTTTTTTGCCACAAATTTTTTTTCATCAGTAGTGTATTGTCGTGCTAAGCCTATTAAATTCTCATTTTATCATCATATTATATCATACAAATATTATAAATGCGAAAGTGTGTTTGTTTGTTGGTTTGTCCTTCAATTACGCTGCAACGGATCGACGTGATTTTTGGCATGAGTATAGCTGAGGACCTGGAGAGTGACAAAGGCTAATTTTTATCCCGGAAAATTGAGGAGTTCCCGCGGGAATCCAAAAAACCTTATTCCACGCGGACGAAGTCGCGGTCATCAGCTAGTACAGCATAAAAAACAAAAGATTGACTTATGAACCAATGCGGCGCAGACATTAATAATTTCATTCTGGCTGCGATGTATTAGAGCAATGGATATTAAAGTCATTGGTATTACAATCATTTCCAACCTGCCACATCGCACAGCGGGACAAAAGAAGATTAATATAACACTAACGTCTGCGAGAACATTCCCAATAAGTTACCTGCTTTTCTCGAAAGTAATTTAGCCTGGAGCTTCAGTACCGCCATTAGCGAAAGAAATAGGTCAAGAGGAGTAATGTACTACAGAACTCTAGTCTTATTAATTTTATAATGCACTAGCTGATGCTCGCGACTTCGTTCACGTGGTTTAAGTATTTTTTATTCCCGCGGGAACTCCTCAATGATCCTCGGGATAAAAAGTAGCCTATGTCACTCTCCTATTCAAGAGTGAATAGGCATCTTCTAGGCGCTTCACCTTAGGCTGCATCACCACTTGCATGCAAGTCTGATTGCAGTCAAGCGCTAGCCTTTGAAGCAGTAAAGTACGATTAACTTTTCTTATCAGAGGACTGATTTAAATATGTTTTTATCCAGTTGGTTTCCAGAAAAAGTTGACATCTTCGGGTGACAATATTTTTAATGAATTTCGTCAAAATTGGCATAGCAGTTGGCCCTTGAAAACGTTCTATTTGGAAAAAAAACTGGTGCAAAAACTCTGCTTATGCGTTTTATATAGCTGCGCAGGCTACCGGTACAGGACGAAACGTGTTTCCCATAAAAGCTAGCGTTTAGCGTGGATGTTTTGTCATGTTATTCGCCCTGACCGATAGACATACTAATTTCGAAGTAACAGTATTAATTAAAGGCCGTGTGTAAAAACATTTTTGCATTTTTTACGTAAATTTAGAACTGTTTTTTAGTCTATTTTTATTGACAACACACACAAGCTTATAAGAAATCCATTAAAAGTATGCTCCTGAAAAAAGCTTATTATACTGTTGAAAATTATGTAAATGATATGAGCATGAATTTGTCTCATTCCAGCAATGCTAAGGATAGCGGTAACTTAATATGTATCTACACATCGATGAAATTGTATATTTTTTTTTCATAAGAGCAACCACCAAGTTTCTTGCTGGTTCTTCTCGGTAGGGATGGCATTCTGAACCAATGGTAGATTCACTCGAGTTGTCAAAGTCAACTTGAATAAAAAAATATATATTATATTTGAATTTGAATTTGACTAAAAAGCCCATAATATATATCGAAAGTAGCAGTATAGCACTTGCCAAATTTCCAAGCTCCTAGCTTCTCATTGCCAAATTTCGTGAAAATCAACCCAAGGTAACGTAACTTTCACATTTATACATCAGTAAAACATCATACGTGTATCGGTAGAATGAATAAAAGCCTCTGGAATAATTTATTACCAGAAGGTAAGCCTTTTTTATTAAAGATAAAATTTCTCTCCTCTCCGACTTAATCGCCAGAATTCGCTCTGTATGTATTCCTCAATAAATCACCGAAAAGGTTCTCCGTATTAGAAGTTCTTACAATCTATTTATTTGCGTATATTTATTTATTCTTGTATTAAGTACCACCCTATAGTTCGCGTGCGAGTTGAATGCAGGGCTTATTTATATGTCACCATACGAAAGCTCTACATTTAACTCGCGCGCGAACTATACGCACCTACGTGGCTTTTTGGCATCTTGATGAAGAAGATTATAGATATTGAATTCAGAAATTCTACAATGTTCTTTCATATAAAATAAAATCTTGGTTAAATAAAACAATATCACTACCAAATAGTTTTTTTTTTATCTCTGAGTCACTGATGCATGAGATATTAGAACTAAAATGTAATTCATTTTCAAAGGACCGGCATCCTTTTTTAAATTTCTACAAGCATGCAAATTATCTCGCAATAAGAGGCTTCCGTGAATCAAATCCACGCTTACGAAGTCGAATAATACCGCCAGTGAAAATCAAAAGTTGCGAATATAATAGCCAAAGCGTATTATAGTTTCTGGCGAACATATTGTTCGACGATTGCGGGCAGCGGGCGAACGTTTCGCTTCAATAATTCTAGTAAACAATTTGCTAACTTTTAGCAGCTGGAAGCCTCGGGCCGTGCAATTTAATGTCTGCCATAAGTTGGAAATGAAACATTTTTAAGTACTACTAATACGGATGACGGCTATATCGCCAGTTTCAGAGACGTTTTGTAAGAAACTATTCGATCACGTTAAAGTTGGACGACTATTTGTATAGAATTGCCAAACGCTTGGTGACAGGCTACATTAGGACCGGATGGGAAAAAAACATTCACGTCGGAGGGAAAACAAGCTTTGTCCTGTCGATCTAGTCTTTACAGCTCCATAAACAATAGGCATGATGACTGATTTTGTAAAATGGTCACATTATGTTCGGAAGTATCTACTATTTCGAAAAAATATCTTATTTCAGCAGAAAAATAAGGTTTGGTAGATAAAATTGGCATTTGAAATTAAAATTTTAAAATTCACGCCAAAACGCTCGGTGGTGTCATGGCGTCGTTTGTGACGTCACTATTGTTTTTACCAATGTACTCTGTGCTGTGTGCAGTAAACAATTGTGTGATTGTCAAAGCTCGAAAACAAACAATTGTGACGTCATTCCCTTCTTGGTGTTTCATCAAATACGGCGGATTGCTGTATTTTATAGTTTTATTTTATCAAAATTAATAGCAATCTAACTCGAAAAAGAAAAATAAATAGGATTTTTATAATCCATGAATCCTAATTCATTAGATAAATTAATAATTTCATTGATTCTTGTTTACTGTCATCATGCCTATTGTCGACATAGGCGTTTCACGCGGACGATTTATTGCGGTCAGTAGTGCGTTTTCACCCTCATATGCGTAAATTATGTAAAATGTAGGTAATATTCCAGCTACTGTATGTCTCTTAATCAAATTAGTGACAGGCAGACTAACTGCAAGCTGAATCTGGTCGAAATGAGTGATTCATGCAAAAAATTTGTACTCAAGCATCTTCGGGTATTGATCTCTGCTTCCGTGGGTCATTCATAAATCCCGTGATACACACCGGCTGTTTCGTGAATTATCGCGTAAGCTTTACTAATTTGGAATCCACTGGGGCCTTAATCATGGCATCGGCAGTCGATATACCTTCGGCACTTTATAAGCCTTTGGATCGCTGTGATCGTTCTGGCGTTTTTTTATCAAATACCGTGGACATTAATAAAAATTGATGAGTTATTTCGGGCTAAATCAAAAATGTCGTGGAATCGTTGATGTTAAGGGGAGGAAGCATCGAAGGTCATGATGACTAATATTGTACATAGTTTTCATTTCAACACCACTATAAGTTAACTGCAAAAAAATGGAAGTGGAAAATGATGATACAGTTTGAGACGGTAGCGGGTTAACCGGGTATCACAGTTATATTAAACCCATACCCTAAATAACTTGTCAGAACGTCTTTGCCGGTAGGATGGAAACTACCCACGACTGAAGCTTCCAGAACAGAGAAAATTAAGAAATTATAAATTTTCTATTTTGTGAAAAGTGTGTCTACAATATTTATTGAAAACAATACAATTGAATTTAGCATAGTCTAATCTAATGGCTAGCTAGACTTACCTAAATTTAAACTAGAGAAAATTTCGTCCAATCATGTTTTCCTGTGGTCCAATACTTGAAAAGGTTTGGCCTGGTGCGTGGCTTTGGCTAGTTACCGATCCACCGGCAAAGACGTGCCGCCAAGCGATTTAGCGTTCCGGTACGATGCGGGTATGGGTATAATATAACTGCCATGCCCCTATCAGGTTACTCAGCTACCGTCTTAGACTGCCACTTCATCACTTACCATCAGGTGAGATCGCATTCAAGAGCTAACTTGTAGTGAATAAAAAAAAAGTAAAAAACTTATCACTTGTGTCTAATGGAGGGAGATTGTCTAATGGATGTCTCAACAGTATTAAATTTGCCATTTCATAATTTCCATTATATTGAGAGCGATATTGATGTGGTAGACACATAATACATTGACATATTCTCCGAATAGTTCGCTAACTCAATATTATTCTCCCAAATTGATAGATGAATGAAGTTTCCCCACTGCGAGTAAATGGGTTATCACAAATTTGTCTTATGATTAATTACCACTTAGTTATAATATGTTCTATTATATTTATATGTTACTATTTATCTATACTAATATATTGATATAGATTGTATGGATGTTTGATACTCAATCGCGTCAGAACGGGTGAACGGATCTGGATGAGATTTGGCACAGAGATAAATTATAGTCTTGAAGGACACAATTGCTGCTTTTTCCCGGAAAATTAAAGAGTTCCCACGGAAACCAAAAAACCTCAATCCACGCGAGCAAAGTCGCAAGCATCAGCTAGTTGACAATAATGAATAAAATCAATAAATGTATATTAGTATAATTCGTGCGCGAGTTGAATGCAGAGCTTAGGTATGTGTCACCTCAGGCCCCGACTGCATTCAACTCGCGCGTGTACAATAATGAACTATCACAAGGGATAATTAGCTGGAAGAGGTAAAACACCACGAGAGGTAACTTACGAAAGTTTGACAGCCTCCCTGGCGCAGTATAGTAGCACTTTGATCTTACAGTTTGAGGTCTTAGGTTGGATTCCCAGCAGGGTAAATTTGTAAATTTATAATTTTTTCTAGTCTGGAATCCTTCATCCCGGAGGCACAAGCTACTTTTTATCCCGGAAAGTCAAAGAGTTTCCATGGGTTTTATAACAAACCTTTATCTAGAAAGAAATAAAGTGGGCATCATCCAGAAAGAAATAAAAGTAATATAAAATAACAGTGGCTTTTACCGCGCGAATGAGCCCTCCGGCAGGTGGCATGCTACCATAGTCTAAAGCAGTATTATCTTGAAATGTTAGATTTATGTTACGTACCTTGAGGTCCCTAAAATAAGGATAATGTTCCTTTATCAAAAGCGTCAACAAAACTTATATAATATTGCTTTAAGAGTTGACAGTAACCCCTAGGACCCTGTAACATAATAACTTATATAAGTTACCAAACAATCCAGTATCTTTGTCATATTCCGCTCAAACACAATTTGTTACGATTAATGTAGCGGCAAAGTAAATATGCGAAGTTGAAATGGAAAGCTTTTAGGGTATGTCATGTATAAACTGGCATTTGATAAAGGTTTTACCCGAAATACATTTAAACTTTATAGGGAACAAATACGGTCCCCCTATGATTTAGTTCTAAGACAAGACTAAGGTAAGACTCAGTGTAAAAATAAATCCCAAAAAAAAACATAGTAATGTGAAATTATATTATATTTATTTGCTAATCTTTTTTTGGATTAAAAACAAATTGAAAGGGATTCGTGTAAGTCTGTAAGTCAAAAGGGGGGGGGGGGGGGGGGTTTAGTGAAATGTTTCGTGTAAATTGATACACACTGCAAGGCTGGAACTTGGCCTCGATGTTAATCACAAGCAAATGACATCCAATCTCTCTGGGAAAGGCCATACTTACCCTTAAAACAATAATAGTCCATGTTATGCGGCACGTGTAAATTCCTACTTTAAGGGTCTTCAATTTATTTCGATTTCAATTTATTAATTGTGATGAGAAAATATCTAAATATCGAATGACATTATCCAAAATTGAAGTTGAAAACAAGGCGGAAAATTACAGCAAAACAATCTCTTAATATTTCTTCCGGCTACGCAATATTCGACTTATAGGGACATTTTTTCAATATAAAATATTATTATTAACTAATGGCTTAAATGCCAATTTTCAAGTCTCTAACTTCAAATACAAAGGATTTTCATAAAAAACTTCCAACCTCCATTTAAAACCCGTTAAAAAGGACTAGGATATCGCCCCGTCCTGCGTATTGAAATAACTTGGCTCCTCGGCTTCGCCTCGTTCTTCCAGTATAACTCATCCGTGAACTGCTTTATTCCCGGCCTGGGCGGTAATGTACTATTTTTTCATTCAACTACCGATCACACTTAGTGATAACTGATTCATCTGACTAACAGTTTAGCCCGCTAACTTTTTAGACTGCATCATCACTTCATTGAGATCGAAGTTAAGGGCTCACTTGTAGTGGAGTAAAAAACACAGGTTTGGTCTCATGGGAGGCTTTAGCTTTGACTGGTTACCAGCCTATTTGCAAAGTGGTACTCTTAAGTTATGAAATTATTTATTTACCATCTATGATACTTACATACAAATTCAGTCATAATGAAAATATCAAATCAAATATTTATTTGAAGTTTTTCTAATTTACAATCATGGATTGTTCGATAACGGATTTAAATTTTCCATTTTTATTTATTTATTAAGTAATTGTTATTTCAACAAACATGTGCAAATGCAACATACTCCTTTAAAAAACTAGATGAAGTTATTAGATTCCTTAGTCATATTGTGCTAAGGAATCAAAAGTTTGTCTAGTAGTACCTACTCTGTGCTAATATAAACTTACTCTGACCCTTTTACAAATAAGATATTAATTATAGGTATATTAAATTTGAGTTTAGGGTGTCACTAAATAAGGCTTTGCAAAATTATTGTGAAATTAATTATCTCAGCATCATTTTCATAATTGCCTAGCGATGAACGTTTCTCTATTATTTCTCAAAATTTTCTCTCTCTTATCGAAATAATTAATTATTTTAAGCTCGATTTTACATTGTTTTCTAAATGGGCTATCAGTTTGTAGCAGCCTCGGTTTAGAGTGCTTGAAATTGACTTCGCTTTATCTTATCTACTTCCGTTTATTGTATCGAATTATTTGTTAAATTTACTAGGAAATGGGTTCTTCATTTATCAAAAACCAGATGAAGCCCGCGACTTCGTCCGCCTGGATTCTTTTTTTTGATTGGCGCGGGAACCTTTTAATTTTCCGGGATAAAAAATAGCCTATGTGGATTCCGGGTAACAAACTATCCCGATACCAAATTTCAACAAATTCGTCCATGTAGCTATGTAAATCCTGTGGGAAGTCTTGGGTTTCCCGAATGCAAGTAAATTATGTTCTAGGAGCATTCTATCAAATTTCAGAGGTTAGTGTTTGCCGTAAAAAGTAAAATAAAGTAAAGTAAGTGATATATTATTATCAGTAGGTATGCTAATTTTTTTGTTTGTAATTTTTCCCAAAAAGTAAACCTTAATGAGCGTTTGTTACTTAAATGGTTTTAATGGCACGCTATTTTTAATAACATTATACTAATACAACTTACCGTGATATATAATATAACTATACTATATAAGTACTCAAGTACTTTTTGCAAATTATAAGAGCTCTAACTAATTTGCTATTATCTACTAAGAAGCACTAGTACTAGTATTGTTGAAGTCAACATTCATTATTTTTCTAACTAGAACAATACTATGCAGCATGTCTTAACATATATAAGAAAATGATAAGTTAGAGCCTCAAAGTTTCCAGGAAATGTATTCTTAACTCGTTGGTCTAGTGGTTAGCATGTTTGACTGCGGCTGACGAGGTCCCGGGTTCGAGTCCCGGGTCGGGCCATATTTAAGTGTTGGGTTTTTCTGACTAGAAATTCTCAGCACTAGCCCGGAGATAGGAAGTTGGCGGTGTTTCACCCCCGTGCCTCGGAGAGCACGTTAAGCCGTCGGTCCCGGTTATAATCACTAACATGATAATAGTCGTTAAAGCCCGCCAACCCGCATTGGAGCAGCGTGGTGGGTCTAAGCTCTAATTCCCTCTCTCCTATGAGAGAGGAGGCCTGTGCCCAGCAGTGGGACGTTAATGGGCTGTAGTGGTATTCTTAACCTTTTCTGGCTTTCGTTAAAATATTAGATGTTTGCTTTTATATTTCACTTTCAAGTTTATGAGGAACGCACTTAAGCACCCAAACTCAGTCATTAAATATCCTTGATCAAGTTTGAGTCTCGAATAAGAGCAATTACGAGCAGGCCTCGATTAAGTTATGAAATAATTAAACAAAAAGTATTAACTTACAAGATAATAAGATCTCATAAAATTCAAAACAAAACTAATAAACAACTTGCAAATTGAATTACAAATGTAGATGAAGAGTAAACCCGATTTGTTTACTCCTAATGTTGTTATATTTTGAAACTTATAATCATGTTTTTTACGAGGATCTATAAGATTATAATATTATTATAAATGTGTAAGTTTGGATGAATTTATGGATGGATGTTTGTTAATCAATCACGCCAGAACGGCTGAACGGATCTGGATGAAAGGCACAGAGATAGATTATAGTCTGGAAAAACACATAGGCTACTTTTTATCCCAGAAAATCAAAGAGTTCCCGCGGGAACCAAAAACCCTCAATCCTCATCAGCTAGTTAGAAATACATCACAAATATTCCAAACATGATATGGGTTTGAATTATTATACTGTGTATCTTCACAATAAAGGCTTTATCTATGGATTTCACACATCAAAGCCCCGACGGGGGTTTTTAACCCCCGACGCAAAAAGAGAGGGGTATTATAAGTTTAACGTGTCTGTTTGTGTATCTGTCTGTGGTAGAGCCAAAAAGGATAGACCGATTTGCGTTTAGTTTTTTGTGTCATAGATAATTTTATCGCGAGTGTTCTTAGCCATGTTTCATGAAAATCTGTGCAGCCGTCTGAAGATCATCAGCTCTTTAATAGTTGATGAGGGAATCTTCCTATACTATAGGGTAGGGATACTATAGGGATAGGACTATAGGGTTCTATATGTCCTATCGATTCGAAATTTGAAATTTGGTTGGTTAAAAAGACAAAATAAAAGTAAAATGAAAAATTTTAAAAACCCCCCGCACAAAAAATAAACTCTAAAAACTAACAAATAAAATTTTAAAACTTTTATAAATATTATCGTCACATATATTATGCAAGTTTAAATATTTTTATTTTATCCCGAGTGTTCTTAGCCATTTTTCATGAAAATCTGTTCATCTGTCTGAAGGTCATCAGCTTTTTTCTTAATCCCTTACTTTGTTGTTTTAAATTTGTAATTTATACTTATTAAGAATGTGGTTATCAATTATTTTATTAATATTTCTACTTTGATTTAGAAGGTATTTGAAATGGGTTTCCTTTTTTCAAATTATTATATTCGGCAGTTTTTTTAACACGATACTTTTGTAATGATTACCAATTTTCACGAATTCAGTAAACACAGAGCAGCTATGCAAGTAATTGGGTTTAATATAACTGCCATGCCCCTAACAGGTTAGCCCGCTACCATCTTAGACTGCATCATCACTTACCATCAGGTGAGATCGCAGTCAAGGGCTAACTTGTAGTGGATAAAAAAAAAAAAAAAATTACGCAAACATTACCGGATATATTTTTATAATGGTCACAGTTTTTACATTCTTTTATTTGTCAAGGTAATTACTACTAAGCTACTCTGTATATATTATAGCAAGGCTATTATGCCAGTGCTAATGAGAATAATATAGTGTAGCCGGTTGAATCTAGCATCTAGCGTAGGTAGATAATTTTAATCTACACTTAATTTTTTAACAAAGTTATAATTGGTACGTTTTAAATGTTTTTTTTATTATGCCAAGGGTCAAGCCAAGCCAAGCGATCTCAGCTGATGATAAGTGATGATGCAGTCTAAGATGGTAGCGGGCTAACCTGTTAGGGGTATGGCAGTTATATTAAACCCATACCCCTTTTTATCCTTGAGGAGGAGGAGATCTTCATAGATGCCAGCCAGTTGGTGGCATGTCCGAGTGCACCGTAATAGTGTCCTACGGACTAAAACCTCCTCCCATCTCCGGCCATCCGTCCCGTTAGCGTATGGCGTACAATATGCACGTCTTCAGGAAGGAGGCTGTCAGGTTAGGCTTGGTCGATTTTTTGCCTTTCCAGCTCATCTTTTACTCGTCATCTTATAACTGTTTGGAGAAATGTTTTTATTTTATTTTTTTATTTTATTTCTTTGGGTTCACAAACAACGACACAGTAGGTATTACATGGGTAAAGTCTTAGTATAACAACAATAACTGTGGCGTCAACCACGCAAACCACAAATTATACTTTATTATATGTTGCACATCTATCCCATCCCTCTTTGTTGTCCAGCAACCTTTGCACCAGGTTGTTTATTGCGATAGATTCTCCGCCGCAGCGCCGCGAGTGCAAACCCATACCCCTAGTCAGTGGTGGTAGTCACGGCCAAAGCCTAAATCCTAAGAGTTAGTCGTTTGACTATAATGTCCGGTTTTGAAAAAATAATATATTTTCATATTTATGGGTGAATCTGTAAATTGAGTCAATTGACTGCCTTTACTGGAACATTTTTATTGGCCTAGCAAACTAGAATTCCGTTAATATTTTATAATAAAACAAGCTGATGCCCTTCGTCCGCGTGGTCGTTTGTATCATACTATATAATATTATAATTGCGTAAGTGTGTTTGTTTGTTAGTTTGTTGGTTTGTCCTTCAATCACGCTGCAACGGAGCAACGGATCGACATGATTTTTGGCACGGGTATAGCTGAGGACCTGGAGAGTGACATAGCATACTTTTTATCCCGAAAAATTAACAAGTTCCCGTGGGAATTGAAAAAAACTTATTCCACGCGGACGAAGTCGCGGACATCAGCTAGTGGAAAAATAAACAACAAATCAAAAACCATGAAAATCGGTCCAGCCATTCTAGAGTTATAAGTGTTCGAACAAACCCGAGTTTGTTTTATATATTAAAAGAAGATTACGAAAAAAGGAGTCAAAAGTTGCAAACGTCTGAAAAATATTACCTTCGATATCTGTTCTACAAAAATTGCAACTTCGCAGTAAAACACAAAAACCGGTCAATGTCGCCATGAACTTCACTGTAGAGTAGACAATACGAGAATTGCAGTCTATAAAAGACAACTTTTTTTCTATAAAATTCCAGTATCAGCTTCTCTTTAAAGCTCGTACTTTCTTATTAATCTCACTCGGTATTGTTATAATTGTGAAACAAAACCAAGATGATTATTATTCCTCAATCATCAAATACTTCTTTTGTTCTATATTTAATGTTCTTGATAATTTCCGAAGTGTTATTAAAAGCGTTTTAATTTTAACCTAGGCGATGACAAAAGAAATAAGAGCAAAGCAAACATTCTCTATTTTATATGAAGACGTATTTTTATGACATACTAGCTGATGCCCGCGACTTCGTCCGCGTGGCTTGAGGCTTTTTGGTTCTGTCTGTCTGTTTGGTATGCTTTCACGGCCCATAATATGCTTAACCGATTTTGATGAAATTTGGTACAGAAATAGGTTGTTTCCCCGGGAAGAAAGTAGGCTATACTTTTTAAACCGGAAAATTAAAGAGTTCCCGCGGGAATGAAAGAACACCTCAATTCACACGGACGACGACGTCGCGGGCATCATATAGAATTCTAAAATGCGAAAGTGTGTCTGCTAGTGATACGCTTTGACGGCTCATCTTTCGAACCGATATTGATGAAATTTGGTACGGAGATAGGATCTCGGGGAAGGTTATCCCGGTTAATTAAAGAGTTCCCGCTGCAGCCTAGTTTTAGTTTAGTATAAAACTAAGTTGAATTAAAAAAATTCATGATCAGAAAAAAGGTAACTTTAATGTAAACTGAACTGTTATAATATATTAAAACAGAAGTAATAAATTAATTTGATGAAGACATTAATACTCACCGTAAACATTTATTTGGCAATTTGTATTTGAATGTCGCAATGCCCTAACGACCTATTGATGTCCTATTGCAGTCTCGGCTGCACGATTTATGCCCGCAATAGACCTGTTTGCGATCCTGATACTGTTAATGGAACTTCTTACCCTGGTTATTGCAAATATAATTGCAAATTGCTTATACAAGCAATTAACAGTTAATTTATTGAGGTTAATGAGTATGAAATTAGGTGAGTTATAAACATAAAACGCTTAACATAGAATATTCTTTGTACCTGTTAATTAAAGTACGTCTATATCTTTAACTATACTTATATTATAAATGCGAAAGTTTGGATGGAAGGATGAAAGATGGATGTTTGTTAATCAATGTAAATAAGAAATTAGTTTTTAGTTATATTTTCACATGTATCACTGGAAGGAACTACCCTCTGCAATACAGGTTATCCTAGCGTAGAGGGTAGGGACCGCTATTTAATCATGTCACTCTTTTATGAAAATAAATATTATTCTTATACTATTCTTATTCTTAATCACGCCAGAACGGCTAAACCGGATCTGGATGAAATTTGGCATAGAGATGGATTATATTCTGTAATAACACATAGGCTACTTTTTATACTAAATACTCCTAGTATTTTTGCAATCACTGGCATCACAATAACAATGAGCAAGTTAAAGTGGTTGTGGTGGGAAAGAACATGCTTGCATATTGTAGGAATGATGTATATAGGCCCGCCAACCCGCATTGGAACAGCGTGGTAGGTCTAAGCTCTAATTCCCTCTCTCCTATGAGAGTGGAGGCCTGTTCCCAGCAGTGGGACTTTAATGGGCTGTAGTGGTGGTGGTGGTGGGGATGTCAATTGAAATAAGAGCCATAAATGCCAAAGTGTACAAAAAAAACTTGTGAGTCGTCTCAAATGAGAAAAAAACGATGGAGTATTGGACCATACCAATATTATAAATGTGAAAATGTGTCTGTCTATCTGCCTGTCTGTCTGCTATGCTTTCACGGCCCATCTGTTCAACCGATTTTGATGAAATTTGGTACAGGGGTAGGTTTTATCCCGGGGAAGGACATAGACTACTTTTATCCCGGAAAATACTTAAACCACGCGGACAAAGTCGCGTGCATCATCTAGTTCCTAAAAATAAATAAAATCATAAGGAGACATATAACACCTAGAAAAATAATTAAAGACACAATTATTCTTTCCTTGTCTTATTCGCAATTGGTTCATTTTCAGCGAACACAAAATATCCGTTTGTATTTCATCACAGCGTTGTTATAACTATACGTAAGTACCTACATTCTTTGCATTGTGAGATGTTATTATTTGTACTTACCTATACCTAAGTAGTATTGTTAACAGTAAAATACCCTTTTGTATCCATATTTAGGCCTCAATTTTCGTATTTTATTTCTGTGCTTCTATATATTCATGTTTGTTGTTGTAAGAATTCAATATTCACAGTCTGAACTTATTATGGTAAGTAGGTACTTACATAAATAACTTCAGATTTTTAAATACTTTCAAATAAGTATATTATGGTCATAATTTTGTAAAAGTATAAATAAGAAGTAATGAGAACACCAAAATAAAATTAAAAGTCATTAAAATACTTTGTCCTATAGTATAGGCAGGATATTTTTTGTTTGATAAAGGACGAATATGAGAAAACATATGAAATATTTACGTAGTCTTCATACTTCAGATTTGAAAGAATATTGGAGTATCAAAATTATTTTCTCATCTCATGACATTTTGATCTATGTATGCGTAAAATTAATTTGACTAGCTGATGCCCGCGACTTCTTCCGCGTGGTTTAAGTTTTTTTTTTAGTCACTCTCCAGGTCTTCAACTATACCCATGCATAAAATCACGTCGATCGATGCTCTGTTGCGTCTTGATTGAAGGACAGACCAATAAAAAAAACACTCGCATTTATAATATTAATAAGGATGATCATAGTTGGTTTTGGCAGGATTAAACGCAGAGATTTTGGCCTGGATCGTACGTAAATTCTGTATTTTTTTTCGCTAAATCGCTTAGCAGTCCGTCTTTGCCGGTAGGGTTGTGACTGTCCACGGCCAAAACCTCCCGCCAGGCCCCTATTTAATAAAAGTTGAAGTTGAAAATGACCTCTCACACTAAGCTTAGTACTCCGCCAGGTAGGTCACCACAGGTATCTCTCCCTCTACTTATGGAGAGAGACAGACTACCTAAATGTAATTTCTTTAGTTATTTTTACCGACTTCCACAAAAAGAAGGGGGTTCTTAATTCGGCGCGTATAAAAAATTTCTCCGAGGTTTTTGAACCAATTTGAAATAATTTTTTTCAGTGGTGGCAAGCTCGTGAGGTGGTCACATATGTTGTATAGGTATTGTTTTCAAGATCTCAACTGTCTGGCACAACAGTAATATTGTGTAAATGTATGCAAATATTCTATCGCATACTACAAAGTATTCTTACTGCAAGTTTTCAATAATATTAAAAGCCCCTTTGTCTCCGCTGGATAATGAATTATTCTTAGGCGCTGTGTATATTATTGGCGTCGTACTATACAATAATTTATGCATAGTTCCTAGTCCAGTGTTTTGAGAAGTTTCTACGATGCAAGTTCTGGTTTTGCGGTGTGCTGTTTGAAAACTTCTTCGAAATTCAATTTTATAATAATAATCAATTATGTTATAAGAATTACTTACGGATAGTTACAGCATGCAATTTAGAAAAGTCCTACAAACACTATGTAATTAAGTATATTGTATTATATAAAAATCATGATATTTACAAAGTTTATACTATAGCACAAATAATTAAGTTATTCAAATTCAATAAATAATAATTCTATCAAACTTAATCGACCTTAGTTTACAAAATCTATTATTTGGATATTTTAAAGAGTCTCAAAGATAGCATTAACTAGACTACTAATACATATCCAAACTCAGTGCTAACCTTTATTGCAGGAAGTTTTGAAAGAACTAGCAATAAAGCACCTTTCATTTTAGTCAAGATAATATAATATTTTATATATTTAACTTTTTTTTATGTGTCACCGATGCATACAAATACAAATATTTAGCACACAAATATTTCTATGATTTCAATGTGATCTACAATTACTACAACTTTGACTGCTAGTAGGCATGAAACACACTATATTTTAGTAACTATAATTTTATTGTTTTATTTTTAGTTTCCTCAAATATTGTCTATATTCGTCGCGTCGTCGTTGTTTATTTCCTCTCAATAGTGTACGCAAGCCTTAACAATATTGGGCCGTCAATATCACGTACAGCGACTGCCATTGTTTAAGATGTGCGCTTGGAATTATTATCATTAGTTTTTTTTTAATTCTCCATTCAATGTGGAACAATTGTGATCATTAAGGAGTAAATGGCGACATAATAAAAGAAAAGCAGCCACATACGTGGGTTTTATGGAATCTTTCAATTATTTCGCATTGTGCATCGTGTGGGGACAAAGGGGGAATTTGTAGAGAATAAACATAATAGAGCTGTAAATAGTGTACCTAGCAGAAAGACTGTATATATAAGGTGCAACGTGGTTGTTTCAAATAGGGCCTTATTTAGAGCACCTTTAAAATATAAGACAAGAACTGAGGCCAGTGACTTCGTCTGCGTGTATTTAGTCACCAAGGAAGGTTTCTTGGAAATTCCACTCCTACAGTGGTTAAATAAGGGATACAAAATTGTATAAAATGAAATATAATAAAATCGTCTTTCATATTGAAATGAAAAAAATAAACGTGATTCTTGACAAATTGATGAACGACTTTTTGGTAAGTAAATACGACAGAAAGCAAAAAATTCGAAAGGTTATTTTTGTATAACACATTCACATTAATTTAGTCCTTGCGAACCTAGAGCGAACTAGCAAACAAACAATGAAAATATTGATTGGTAAAATATTCACTGCTTCATTATTCATATCACCAATATGATGAATAATTCGCATAACTTGAATAGGCATGATGACTGATTTTGGAAAATGGTCAGTTTATGTTCGGAAGTATCTACTATTTCGAAAAATATCTTATTTCAGCAGAAAAATAAGGTTTAGTTGATAAAATTGGCATTTGAAATTTAAATTTTAAAATTCACGCCAAAACGTTCTGCGGTGTCATGGCGTCGTTTGTGACGTCACTATTGTTTTTACCAATGTACTCTGTGCAGTGTGCAGTAAACAATAGTGTGATTGTCAAAGCTCGAAAACAAACAATTGTGACGTCATTCGCTTCTTGGTGTTTTATCCAATATGGCGGATTGCTGTATTTTATAGTTTTATTCAATCAAAATAAATAGCAATCTCGCTCGAAATAGAAAAATAAATACGTTTTTTATAATCCATGAATCCTATTTCATTAAATAAATTCATAATTTCATTGATTCTTGGTTACTGTCATCATGCCTATTAAATGAAACGAACTGAAACGTAACTAGATGAAACAAAAACAAAAACTAATGAAACGAAATAAAACGAAATGAAACAAAATTACTGGAGGCATCTCGATTTAAATTTAATATACCTTTCAATTATTTCCAGATGGGAAACCATCAGAGAGTTAATTTACATACAAGCTCTTTACTGTGAATTCACCCTAATGGATTTAGAGCGACACACACTGGGATATTTCACTCGCGTCCACGTGTCCTAGGTGAGCAACAGAAGCGACACGAAACGACGCGATACGAGTTGCGACATAGAAAATGATAGACGGATCTACGCGACAACGTAGACGTAACGTCATTTTCTATGGCGTCACATCGCGTCGCGTCGCGTTGCGTCGCTTCTGGGTCTCACCTAGGACATCAGCTGAAACGTCTACGCGTCGAAGGCAGTGTGGTGGACTATGGCCTCACTATTCATAATTATAAGAGACTCATACTCAGCAGTAGGCTGATTATGATGATGAAGTGAAGGTATGTAATATTAGAACCTCTGTACATTAAAATGGATTTACTTATCAGTAACAATAGCTAACTTTCAGATAACTGTATTATTATCAAGATCGTGACTTAACAAAAGTGTAGTGTGGCGTACTAATTTGTCCCTTGTTCAGGCCGTAACCTGACCTTGCGATGAAACTTATCTTTGGAAACAATATCTAGCCGCCAAAGTTTCCACGTACTAACTGTTAAAATCAAAAACTGTTGTAGGTCATTTTCAAACTCGTTGGAAGCAAAGCAAGTGACATAATTTGTTTCGGTGGTATCTTTGCGTTAAGGTTTACATACTTTTATCATAACGGTCTAGCGCCACTAAAGAGGCGCGGGCAGCCTTTCACGTAGCGGCAAGTATTCCTTGTATGAGGTTGTATGGAGCTGGGTCCACTTAAGCGACGCGGCACAGAGATGTACTGCGTGACGCGAACTCAAACAAATAATTTTTGCCGCTACGTGCCGCACCGCTCCGTTTATCTCAAGTGGGGTAGGCGCCTTATCTTTGAGCTTATTATAAAAATCATACCTAACAGTTATTGTACGATACCTAACAGCTAACCATCAAAGCCAAAGTCCAGTGATATTAAATTCTTGAAACTCAAATAACTCAGTGTTATAAATGCGTGCACGTGTAAGGAAACTGGGCTTAGATTTTTATAAAAAAAAAACTCAACTCCACACTCACTCTACTCCGTTTATTTGTTTTGGTCCTAACTTCAACCTAGACAAATAATATAGTTATCATTGCTTTTCATTACACTTGTTTAAAACAACAAGAATCCTTGCGGGTAAAATAAAAAAGGATAAAATAATGCGTTGCTATATTATTAGGGTTAAATATCAAAGAATTCTATTGCAGAGTGTCCTTGACATAACTTTAGTGAAACCTACCCGTCTCTAGGAATTTCATATAACGTAACATTGTTATCTTGATAAAATTATTGGATCCCTTTTTGTTAAGAGTTTAGTATTACGAGGAAATTGTTTAGACTATAAAAGGTATTCCTACTTGCCTTTAACGTGTTGATGTGTTTTAGGTTTCCGTTTATAATAATAATCAAAATCATAATTATTTTTCAAGAAAATGGTACATGCAACATATAATTACATAGGTTAATTAATTACATATAGTTAAATTACAGCTATTATCTACATAATATTCTGCCAAGCTTGGCGTGCAAAACTATTTTAAGTGTTTAATTTGCGATTTTAAAACTTTAACAATATTATTAAACCGAAAGGACGGAAATACAAACTTTCAATTTCATTGCAACATGGAAACATAAAAATTCATTTTAACATGTCAAAAATAATAATAATGTACGAAAATAAAAAATTAAGTCACAATTAAAATTAATAATAAAAATAAAAAACCTAGAATTATAATCAAATGTCATATAAATAAATTAATATTGGATAAATTAAATGCGAAACAATTCAAATACCAAAAAATACAGAAAATAAGTAAGTTAAATTTTTCAGTCAAGTAGTCATTAGTCTTATAATTATATTTTGTCTAGAAGCATGTCAAATAAAGCTTTCTTAAATCTCTTAAGAGGAAAATCTTTTATTCTTATAACGGAACACCAATAATTTCTTTCAGTCTGTTTGTCCGGTTAATGTGTACTGTGTGTGTTGTTATTATTATCTATGATGACCGCCAATATTTTTGTGACTAGCTACTACAAAAATTTGCCTTATCTCAAGCACTTGCAACACAATCCTTAATCAAAAAGGAAAAAGCTAAAAAACTCTTTGTAGTATCAAAGAACAAAATACACGTTGCGTCCTAGACTTGAAGCCAACCATCTCCAAGTTATTTCCTCTTTGCAAGTCAAACAGCAAGTATAAAATTGTATATTCAAGTACCTACACATCTCGCCTGTCACATTAACATTTTCATTAATATCATGCCGTTAAAAGCAGTTGCTCTAAAAGCATTTCTTGTTAAGGAATATCCAAATAAGTAATATTTTTAAAAGGCATCGCTAAATTATATTTGCCTAAACTGAAGTTGACAGGGAAAGCGTCGGAAATTGTGAATATTCGAGAGAGTGGCAAAGGTGTTTTTTCATGGGGCTTGAAAACAAGAATACAGGATGGTTCGATTCCCTGCAGGATCAAGTTGGAAATTTATAGTTTCTGAATTTTCTCTGGTCTGGTTTTGTGAGAGGCTAGTTTGGTTTGGTTGGTTATTAAATTAACTAATCGGTCGATTTTGAGGAATGAGATGTCAATCGATTCCTTATTATAGTCCGGGTAACATAAGCTACATTTCATACTAACAAAATCGATATGATGGATGTAAAATCTTAAAAAGTGGGGTTCTCTAAAATTTTTTTGCTAATTTATCAAATGAAATTAATATTAGATGCAATTTTAAAATAGACCAAGCGATTTTAAAATTTTATTTTCGTAGTCGGTATAGAAAATAAGTTGTTTAAAACCTTTTTATCTCTTTAAAACTGTGGTGAATTAAGCACGTCCCGTTTAAAAAGATCTAACGATCTATTGCTGGCATTAACTTCCTTCTCGCATATTTCGTGCGATATCCGGAATATGTGGAAATTTCTGACTCACGTGCCAAAGTTATAACACCGATAGGATGGTCTTTGTTCACGAACACGACTCCAGTTGTTTGGTGAATGGTAAAATTTTAATTGGTGTACGAGAATTTCTCGTGGAACTGCGTATTTCACTGGTTATCGGAACTGGATCTTAAAATTTGGAAGCTACGTATGTTCTAGGATTGTTTTATTAAATCACTAGCTTGTTCACTCAGGCTTTTCATGGCTCTTAGTATTAATATGCAACAAGTGCAAAATGCTGAAAAACAAACCGTGGCTAGTAACCACCCTACCGGAAGCGATTTCGTTCCGATTCGGCATCGAATGTAGAAACTAAAGTCCGGACGCAAAGCACGAAGAATTTCGTACCTACAATGAACTGTTATTACCTGTCTCTGTCACTCTCGCGTAAATATAATGCGTCTCGTTCGCACAGAGGCATTGGCATTGAATCTGTGCGAACGAGACGCATTATATTTACGCGAGAGTGACAGAGACAGGTAATAACAGTTCATTGTACGAAATTCTTCGTGCTTCGCGTCCGGACTTTAGAAACCAATTGGGATTAATATAACTGCCTAACAGGTTAGCCCGCTATCGTCTTAGACTGCATTATCACTCAAAAAACCTAATTAAAAAGCCCACCCCTGGTAGCCCCTGGATCAAATGTACCCACCGAGTAGTAAACCTATTGAGAGCTAATAGCCACATTTTCGCTTTGAAACACATCTCACCACTTTCAGGCGGGGGACGAGGTAATAATAGCATTTCTCATTGGCTGACTCAAGGTCAACTTATACACAGTTATAAGTACAAATAATATGTTACCGCGGCACTTGGGCTGCCCGCTGCGCGACAAAAATGTATCGATAAAAATTACCAGCAGGTACCTATTGGAAATCAATACAAATAATTGTATTCAAACAGCAATATACAACCATATGTATGATTATGCATAATTATCTGATACTTATATATTTTTTTTTAATTGCCCAAGTTCTATACTAAAGAACTTAAATTTTCAACAACAACTTTTAATCAAATAAATAAGAAACCTGTTCTTCTACTTCAGAATTGTTCGGAATTTAATGAAATATAAGTTTTTACTCAATAAATTAATTTATTGGCATTTAAGTGGTCTAAGGCTATCGATATAATTTATCGATAGTTGCACGGGCTACACTGGGCTATGCGTGGAAGAGACGGAGATATGTAGAACTACATGTGAAAGACAAAGAAATACTGAAAGACATCAACGGGTTCCTTTTCATTTTTGTAAATATTTTTATTTCTTTGCGTATTGATGATTTTTATTTATTATTACAAAACTACACTTACTTATGAAATGTTATCCCATCCTTTACATAGCTGGAGGTATTGCTTCTCTTTCCACGCCATTTAATGCTACAGAGAGGCCTAATTTTCGTTTTATACTAGATCAATTCCCGAGCACTGTCGAATACGGACTGAGGGCGACTATAGGCACAAAACGTAGCGTTAGCAGTCATACTGCTAATGTTTGGCTGGTGAGGGGGCACGCTATGCTCAGTCAATTGGTTGTATGGTCTGTGAATGTACCCGTCAAGCTCGAAACATCACCACGATGAATGCCAATGGACAACCTTAGGACCAGGATATCAAAAAAAAATATCAAAATCAAATCTTGATATTCCTTAAACAGTAAACTGTAAAACTCGATAACTTTTACGTAACTGCATCTGCAGAAGTAGACTGACCGGCCGTGTGACAATATTACTAACGACTCCCCGAATTTTCGCTTCACTTGGTAAAATTGCTCGAACTCTAGCATTTCGTGTAAAATTTCGCCAGCGCTGATGAGGCATTGAGTCGAGATTATCTCATTGTTAGCGACCAAACGTTTTACGGGTCAATTAACTTCTAATCTAATTTCGACTTAGATCTTGCATTTACTGGTATAATATATTGTTAGAGTGATTATTTCGTTAGCCATCGATTTGGCCAATTCTATTAAATGCATCTCATTAGATTCGCTATACTTATTTTTTTCGCCAACGACACTACATGGGCAATAAATTGCATGCGCCGACTTTTTATTTGGCTGACAAAAGTCGAAGCACACTTTCTTGGAGCTGCACACACTAGCGTGACAGAAAGAGACGTATTTCCCATACTATAAGTGTACATAATATACGGTATGAGTCCTGTGTCTTAATTTACATAATCACTATTCATAGATGTGACCCTGTAATGGTAGTTGTAAGTCGAGAAAAAAATATGTTTATCCTACGAGTATCTTCAACTCCAAAAGCCTTCGAAACGAAACTTTTTCCCAATTATTATTAAAAATATCAGTGTGATTAATAACGCCCTACCTATAGTCTCTTCCCCCGGAAATGATTTTTCCACAAACTGAACGTACTTTTTCGGATAAGTACCTGAATTTCCGTTAAAATATTTCCGGATTTATGAGAGCACAGACACAAATCTATTTCCTCTTCAATGTCACTAGGTATCTAGCAGGAATTTCTTAATATCCTCCCCGGATACCAAATAGGAACTTAAGACCAAGATTCTACGTTTTTATGATTTGGAAAGAATCAGTATTTCAGGAATGCTTGTCGTATTTTATTTATTTGCTTAAATTTACCAGCATTTTTTTACATATCCATTTTTGTCTTTATTATCCTCCTAATAAACGTGAATGGGGATAGTGCTGACAATTGGCTATTTAACAACCAGTCAAATCAGTAACTTTTTCAAACGTCAAAACACGTGCTTAGTATGGGATTTTGTATGAAATATTGAATTGTGACGTCAACAAAAATTTTGACGCACTTTTTTACTTTAATCGATAGTTTAAAATGGTTATTCAACATAAAACTAGCAGGGCACGTGGATATTACGACTTTTGGGAGATCATTTATTCAATAATCACTAAAAAATAATTTATTTGACTAGTAGTTAAATACCCAATTATAGAGCAATGGATTTTTGAAGCTTTGAGCATTTTATTAGAACTGTCATTTCATGATTTTGTAACCTACTTGACGATTATGACGTCACCGAATATTAAAATAGCTATAATGATGATGACCAGTGAGCAACATAATTAATATGGCTTAAACGTACCTGAATTATGAGACGATGTTCCATGATTTTTGGCAGATTTTCGCCGAAGCGTAAACCTTAACACTAACACTAAACAAAATTTACGCGGTTTCTAGATGAATGAGATTCATATAATAAGGAGTAAAACAATGTAATATCATTTCTGTATGACCAAGTTTGTCCTTAAAAATCATCACATCATCATCACTACAGCCTATTAACGTCCCACTGCTGGGCACAGGCCTCCACTCTCATAGGAGAGCGGGAATTAGAGCTTAGACCCACCACGCTGCTCCAATGCGGGTTGGCGGGCTTTAACGATTATTATCATATTAGTGATAATAACCGGGACCGACGGCTTAACGTGCTCTCCGAGGCACGGGGGTGAAACACCGCCAACTTCCAACTTCGGGCTGGCACTGAGAATTTCTTAATTGAAAAACCCAATACCTAACTTTTATGCCCGACCGGGAATCGAACCCCGCGTGACCCGCAGTCGACTATGCTAACCGCTAGACCAACGAGGCAGTTAAAATATGTAGTAATAATACTCCACCATAAAATGTTTCGGAGCACAGTTAAACACGGCGGCACAAGTACAAAAATAACAGTTAGACAAACCAAGCAGAAAGATATTCCCATAACAGAAATAAAAACAAATATTATTATTTCAGGCTCTGTTGTCCGAACGGTTATGTTCAGTATTCCATGAGAATTTCCATTAGACACGCACCAGCGCTAGTTACGTAGTTGTGAGGTAAACTAGATTAAGCCCGCGACTTCGTCTTTCACTGGCCTTCCTATCTTTGTACTAAACTTCGTCAAGTCCGTAGAAGAGATGGGTCGTGTAGCAAACAGATAGATTAGAACACTTTCTCATTTGTATTTTTATTTATTATTTATTTAGATATCTTTATTGCACACACAAAATATACAGTATACAGTTTAAAAGCAGTAGTATAGTTAGACCACATAGAAATGTGCAAAGGTGGTTTTATTGCTAAAGCAATCTCTTACAGACAACCTTTGGTGAAAGGATAAATAAACAGGAGCGCGGTATGGTGCTGTATTTTAATAAAAAAGTAATTTATAAAAAACAAAAAACCCGACTGCTTGGGTACCAAAAAGTATAAAACAAGACATGAATTGAAGTATTTCATTATTATCAATTTAAATCGTATATTATTAATAAAATTTATCAAGGCGCGGTCGCACGTCCGAAATCTAAACTTAACATGCGACTGCGCCTTGATAAATTTTATTAATAATATACGATTTAAATTGATAATAATGAAATACTTCAATTCATGTCTTGTTTTATACTTTTTGGTACCCAAGCAGTCGGGTTTTTTGTTTTTTATAAATTACTTTTTTATTTCAATTTTTTTTGTTAAGTATTTATCGGAAACAGGCGACGTTTTATGTGCCCAAAGTAGCACCTATTACCTATTCTGTGGTAGCACCAAAGGTACTAATAAGTATTTTGTATGAGAAGTAGTAATGAGCATCGGATTAATTTATTCGTAATGACGAGCGGTGATCACCATAACCATCATCAAATTTGCATAAGTTATAATGCTAATATTAATTTGGTAAAGTTCGTAAATCTGCTATTTTTCCTAAAAATGTGCTTATTAATTTTAAGAGTCCTATCGCATCGACGTTACGAGACCTCGGCAATGAACGTCGGCCACTTACGATAATGCCCGTAGACAATGCAAAAAAGTAGGTATTTTTAAGTATTTTCAAAAACACAAATTGTACGTATTTAGTACGTAGTGGACGTATTTATTTATTTAGTATTTAGTTTATAACTAATTGGACTCGGAACTAATATTTTAATAGACATTAAAAATGTTAGTCGAGCGCTGCATGTGGCATTGATGAATTTATTGATTGATCGATTGAAGGAGTAAAAATCATCAAGGTTTTTGAGACTTGTTATTTCGTCACATTAAGCTTAGGTATACAACGATATGTTACTATACTACTGTAATATTTATTATATTGTGAGAGTACCTTCACCCTTTACCTATCCGCTGTGGTCCGCGTCATTTGATGAGGTTACTGTATTTCTATGATATTTCATAAGATATTCATCAAAATTGAATGGTGCAATGGACAATTTTTGTCTAAATTAAATACTTGAGATGATTAAGATATTTATTTTAATAAGGAATTATTGATTAAAACTATGTTGGTAAAAACACCTTCGCAAGTAAAGCACTGTTTTAGACCAAATTTGAAAATCATAAAAATGGTTATTGTGAGTCAACCTTAAAAGATAGTTATATGCTATGGCGGACTTTTTTTTAGAACTTTTTGAGAGGAACGTTTCAACCATACATTGTTGTCGTGTAACTTTATCGATTTAGGCAGCGCACGCCACGTAAGCTCTCAGATGAGATCGTTTTTTCCGACTTAACTCACATTATTGCAATTTTCGTAAGGATCTCTAATTTTTTTGGAAATAAAATATAGCGTATTTTACTTGTTAATAATGTAGCTTTCTATAAGTAATATAATTTTTAAAATCGGTTGAGTGGTTTTTGAGATAATCCACCTAGTTTGATAGACATAGATGATATGAGTAGGAACTTTAAACATTTCCTTTGAAACCTCGTAAATCCTAAATTATCATTTAAACGGAAAAATGGTTTAAGGAACTTAGGTGTGATTTTAAAAGACCTATCTAACGATACCCCACTTGCTATAGAGCCTACCGACTATTGATAGGCTAAGAGCCTATCGACTTTTATTTATGAATTGGCTTCTAGTGGACGCCATTTTGTTTTTCTCAAATTCGGCCTCCGTAGTGACATTCACAAGATTAAGATAAATCTAGTGGTGCAAGTATTATCAAAATCGGTTTAGCCGTTTTGTCTCTAGTGCGACACAAAGGAATACACAAAAATGGACCTTTGAAACCTCGTAAATCCTAAATAATCGTTAAAATGAGAAAATGGTCAAGGGAACCTAACTATGATTTTGCAAGACCTATTCATCGATATCCCACTTGGCATAGTCTATCGACTTTAATTTTTTATTTTGTTACATTATGGCTTCTAGAGGCCGCCATTTTGTTTTTTCTCAAATTCGGCTTCCGTTATGACACTCAGAAGATTAAGATAAATCTAGTGGTGCAAGTATTATCAAAATCGGTTCAGCCGTTTTGTCTGTAGTGCGACACAAAGGAATACACTAAAAATGAACCTTTGAAACCTCGTAAATCCTAAATGATCGATAAAATGAGAAAATGATCAAGGAAACCTAACTATGATTTTGCAAGACCTATTCATCGATACCCCACTTGCCATAGTCTATCGACTTTAATTTTTTAATTTGTTACATTATGGTTTCTAGAGGGCGCCATTTTGTTTTTTCTCAAATTCGGCTTCCACAGTGATACTCTACTGATATACTCGGCATAAACTGGTGCAAGAATCATCAAAATCGGTCCACGCGCTTAGGCTGTAGCTGTCCTGCAAGGAACAAAAATACATATATAGACTGATGAACACATAACCCTGTGCGTTCCGCAGTCGGGTAAAAATAAATAGGTAATGCATAGGTGTTTCTTGAAATAAATAGGTGTTTTAGTATGAAATTAAATTACAACATAGTTATGTAATTTGTGTATTTCCTATAGGACGTATGTCATACAGGTGCCTCTTATTTTAATGTCTTGTTTTGGAATTTGAGTTGGAAATCGGAAAAAATGATACCATGATAAATACCTTCCCCTTATAGAGATTTTAAGAAGAGACCAATAATATTATCATGGTAAAAACACCTTCGCAAGTAAAGCACTGTTTTAGACCAAATTTGAAAATCATAAAAATGGTTATTGTGAGTCAACCTTAAAAGATAGTTATATGCTATGGCGGACTTTTTTTTAGAACTTTTTGAGAGGAACGTTTCAACCATACATTGTTGTCGTGTAACTTTATCGATTTAGGCAGCGCACGCCACGTAAGCTCTCAGATGAGATCGTTTTTTCCGACTTAACTCACATTATTGCAATTTTCGTAAGGATCTCTAATTTTTTTGGAAATAAAATATAGCGTATTTTACTTGTTAATAATGTAGCTTTCTATAAGTAATATAATTTTTAAAATCGGTTGAGTGGTTTTTGAGATAATCCACCTAGTTTGATAGACATAGATGATATGAGTAGGAACTTTAAACATTTCCTTTGAAACCTCGTAAATCCTAAATTATCATTTAAACGGAAAAATGGTTTAAGGAACTTAGGTGTGATTTTAAAAGACCTATCTAACGATACCCCACTTGCTATAGAGCCTACCGACTATTGATAGGCTAAGAGCCTATCGACTTTTATTTATGAATTGGCTTCTAGTGGACGCCATTTTGTTTTTCTCAAATTCGGCCTCCGTAGTGACACTCACAAGATTAAGATAAATCTAGTGGTGCAAGTATTATCAAAATCGGTTTAGCCGTTTTGTCTCTAGTGCGACACAAAGGAATACACAAAAATGGACCTTTGAAACCTCGTAAATCCTAAATAATCGTTAAAATGAGAAAATGGTCAAGGGAACCTAACTATGATTTTGCAAGACCTATTCATCGATATCCCACTTGGCATAGTCTATCGACTTTAATTTTTTATTTTGTTACATTATGGCTTCTAGAGGCCGCCATTTTGTTTTTTCTCAAATTCGGCTTCCGTTATGACACTCAGAAGATTAAGATAAATCTAGTGGTGCAAGTATTATCAAAATCGGTTCAGCCGTTTTGTCTGTAGTGCGACACAAAGGAATACACTAAAAATGAACCTTTGAAACCTCGTAAATCCTAAATGATCGATAAAATGAGAAAATGATCAAGGAAACCTAACTATGATTTTGCAAGACCTATTCATCGATACCCCACTTGCCATAGTCTATCGACTTTAATTTTTTAATTTGTTACATTATGGTTTCTAGAGGGCGCCATTTTGTTTTTTCTCAAATTCGGCTTCCACAGTGATACTCTACTGATATACTCGGCATAAACTGGTGCAAGAATCATCAAAATCGGTCCACGCGCTTAGGCTGTAGCTGTCCTGCAAGGAACAAAAATACATATATAGACTGATGAACACGTAACCCTGTGCGTTCCGCAGTCGGGTAAAAATAAATAGGTAATGCATAGGTGTTTCTTGAAATAAATAGGTGTTTTAGTATGAAATTAAATTACAACATAGTTATGTAATTTGTGTATTTCCTATAGGACGTATGTCATACAGGTGCCTCTTATTTTAATGTCTTGTTTTGGAATTTGAGTTGGAAATCGGAAAAAATGATACCATGATAAATACCTTCCCCTTATAGAGATTTTAAGAAGAGACCAATAATATTATCATCGGAATAAGATAAAGGTGAAAATTGAACAAGTTAAAATGCAGATAATCACCTTCATTTTACTGAGAAAGCATTTCCTGATTAAAATCATCAGTTTCATACAAGGTTTCAAATTATCATCTTTGTGATAAGGAAAAAGTTATCTTTTGTATTTTCATAAAGACGATAGTGGGTTCATATTATATCGTATGCCAACAATGTGAATTCAACTTTAGCCATGCTTCTAGGAGTTAACGTAAACATTTACTTACAAATTCCAAATCTAGAATCGCTGTAAAGTTTGTATTTCAGTCGGAACTCTAGCGAATAAATATTAGTGTTGCCCCAATTTTCATAAAGTAGGTAATTTACTTTCAAACCGTAGCGTAGCCACAGATTGAATGATAAATACTGTTTTTGTCGGGAGGAGTAGTAAATACTCTTAGCCTATAGACTCCTACCAGCTAAGAACTGATAACAAAAACTTTTTTTCTAACTGTCTGGCTTACTGACTGACAGATATTCGTTTACGACCTTTTCCATTGCCAATGGTAGAGATAAGTGCTTCCTTGTCCACTATTTGTACGTATTTTGTAACTTTTTGGTACAAAATATTATGTAAAAAAGTTCTATCAACCCACAGTCCCTGATTTTTTCATGAATATAACTTGAAAAATGACTGACTTTGATACAAATTTTCATCCCTTAAATGTATTTGTAAGTACTGTAGCGGGTAATTGTTTTGTCCACAGTGTGGTTTCGCTTTAAGGGCTTATTAAATATTATCAATGGAAAACACAAAATTATCTGCCGAGGTCATCATTTGAAATGAACTTTAATAACCCATGGGCTTTATTTCTTAAAGGTTTCTAAATTGCCGATCCTTATCGCGTCATGAATTTATGATTCAGACGCCATTTGAGCAATTCGACCAATCCTTTGTTTGTTTTACCTTTCTTTTAATCAAATTGGTTCATCTATCGATTCTTTTATTCCCCTTTATCAGGTATAGTTCTTTTATAATATTATGTTTAGTCGAGTATTTTTTTCACTTTGATTAGCTTTGCACTAAAATGAGTGATATTTTATTACAAATGTGAATGATTAATCGGCTCAACTCAATTTTTTTTAATATATTAAATTATAAAAAAATTAAATCTTACTCATATTATAAATGCGAATGTTTGGATGGATGGATGTATGGATGTTTGTTAATCAATCACGACCCAACGGCTGAACGGATCTGGCTGAAATTTGGCATTGAGATAGATTATCGTCTAATAGGTGTGTTGTGTGACTTAGGGTGTGTCCACACCTGATATATTTTTCGATCACGAGCCTCTCAAAGCGTTACAGGCTATTTTTATCCCGGAAAATGAAGGAGTTCCAGCGGGAACCAAAAAACCTCGATCTACGCAGACGAAGTCGCGGGCATTAGCTAGTTATATTATAAATGCACCTTATAATCCACTAGCTGATGCCTGCGATTTTGGTTCGCGTGGTTCATGTTTTTTGTTATTCCTGCGGGAACTCCTTATTTTTCCGGGATAAAAATAGCCTGTAACGCTTTGAGAGGCTTGTGATCACAAAATATATCAGGTGTGGACACACCCTAAGTCACACAACAAACCTAAATTGGAACAAATCTCTAACAAGTCTCCACTTGTTGTTTGTTCGACAACAGTGTGTGTTTGTGTGTGTAAGTTATTTCAGCCTACGCCTTGCCCAGGCGGTATTATTGCGATTTATTCCTCTAAGCTCGTGAACAAAGCCCACTTATTGTAAGGACATCTTTACACAGGCGAAGGCACGACACGTTTATCACGATAATTTTCTCCTTATTGAATAATTTTTAGTTGCGATGAAACGTTATCTTGACCGAATGTCGGCAATGAAACCCAATCACGCCTGAGGTATGGTATAATAAGTACACAAAACGTGTAGACGTTTGTTCGAAAACACAAAATTATGCACTCTTTCCCTTAATTCCTTAGCCAATCCTGAGTAAATATTTTTACGATTAATTTGCTGTTTTACACCGGGGATATGACAGTGTACAAGTATGAGCGTTAAAACGGTTCACTCGGAAATAGATTTCATTACTCTCGTCTACATTGTGAGAGAAGATAAACCAGGCGAAGAACCGATGTCTTTACGTGCTGTACGAGGGTGAAATACCGCCATCTTAAGGTCACCCCTGACTTTGTACACCAAATAGATCATCTGTGCAGATTGAAGAACTGGGTTATTTTTATTTGACGGCATTCGTCACGCGTTTATGGGTGCTTAGAGTCGTTACCAAAATTTGTCGTGTCGTGCGGTGATTTGTGGATTATCGCCCTTACACCAACCTCTCTGAGTGGTCCCTGTTGTATAATGATATTTTATTATTCCTCGTTGATATTTCTTTGTTTGAGGGAAGGACGACGGCTAATCTTCAAAATTTCTCAGCCCTTTCATTGGTTTGCCAATTCTGCGAGGGTTCTTTTCAAGAGAATTTTCAGTGATTTAATTTTGGCTCATATTAATCTGATATTCATCTAAATTACTGACTCGAGTTTCTAAGCCTAGAGCTGCTTGAGCTATGTGTTGAAATACCTATTTTATTATTTGATTGTTTTGTTGTAAAAATAATTAAAACATCTAGATGTTTTATTGTTTTTACACCTTTATATCATTGAGGGTACTATGACAGAAACCTTCACGCAAGTGCCAATAACAAAGTGTACCTATCTACAAATTTTCAACGCAATATGATGAACATTGTTAGCAGCCTAAGCGTAGATAACGAACAGACAGCCAAACTGACAGACAGACACAAACTGTCTTGTCTTGTGTTTTTATAGATTTTATATAATTTTATGATAGTTATCTTGTCGATTTCTGGACAGTCAAAACTCCACCACCCGCTTCGGTAAGCAAAATTGTACTTAGAAGTGCCGGCATCATACTAATATTATAAATGCGAAAGTGTGTTTTGGCTAATTTGTCCTTCAATCACGCCGCAACGGGGCAACGGATCGTCGTGATTTTTGGCTTGGGTATAGTTAAGGATCTGAACAGTGACATAGGCTTCTTTTTATCCCGGAAAATTAATTAGGATTCAACTTAAACCACGTGGACTAAGTCACGGGCATTAAGCATACAAATATTAAGTACTTCAAATTTAGAGGTTTCAACCTGTAAATTTGGATCCCTCCAAGGGTTTTAGTATTCAATTCAACGAGGCTAACGGGAGGGCTACTAATAATACGTGGCGATTTTAGGTGATTTCACGGCGAAATGTGTACAGTGGATTTGAGATGTGGGTTTTGAATAATGAAGGGTGCTTTGGAAACTGTGCTTTGTACCCGGTTCTGATTAATGTGGGTCCTACCTTTAGTGTCGAAATTACGATCCCTCTCAGTACGAAATGGATTGTGGGTGCCTAAATTTCTTTTCGTGAACGATATTATTACTGAATTTGATGCGATTTCATTGATATATATTTTTTTTATTATTCGTTATAGGCTTACGCTGGACCACAATCACACCTGATGGGAAGTGATGTTGCGGCCTAATATGGGACGCGCTTGCCTAGAAGATGCATATTTACTCTTGATTTAAAGATACCCGGATTGTAATTGGTGGGAAGCACAGTTTTACGTAGAGTATATTCTGGAATACTCTACCTAAAATAGGGTCTGACCCTAGCCATGCCAATGAGGAATGAAGACGCAAAGCGCTTCGCACGTGTGGATGGAACGTCAACGACATAGGGGTGGAAACTCGCACGGCTTCTTGCGGTTTGATGGTAGAAAGGTGAGGGAGGTACTAGATCGAAAAGCTCCTCAGCACATTCACCGAATTATATCCTATAAAATACTGAATCAATACTTGTAAATTTCTCTTTGCTTACATTTGTAACCCTTTTCAACAAAGATTCCTAGACCTTTCTGTATACGAGCAGTACTTATGTATTTTGTCTACTTTGCCTAACAATAAATAATGATTACACTTTTTGCATCTCAACGTGAGAAAACCAACATTCCTAAGAGTAATCTAATTACATTATATTCTCAAAGGTGTATGCAGTCTGGAGATGGCACTCGATCAGCGACTATGGCCTTCTCATAATGGGAGGATACTATAGTGACCTTCGTAATAAGTCAGCGATGGGCTGAGATTATCAATATCCAAAAGTGTCGGTAACGTACACAGAGTATAAGGTTCAATTCTGACCACAGACCATTACTGTTGTTCTTTGTCCCTCTGGAATCTGGTAAGAGGCAAGTCCCGAATCTGGTAAGACTTTAGGTCCCGGTTCGTAGCTTCAACCTGCAGAATTATTCAATTTACAGTTCCAGACATTCGCATTCGGGATCCGGTTCAAAGGATCATCGTACCGTATAGTACCGTACGTGTTTTCTAATAATTAACGTGTGGATTCATAAGTAACTTCATTCCTGTAAGTGTTTGAGTAATAGTCGCTTAAAAGAACCATTTATATTAACAACCAACGAACGTTCTACGTCCGACAATGTTAATATGCTCAAAAAGCAATATCTACACGCTTGACACTATCAGTATAATCGATCTTAAAATGGGTTCCAGGTTAACCTTCAGCAAATGAACATCCTAATTTATAGACTTTATTTCCCAATGGTTCCAAATGGTGGATGCTTATCATTAAGTGAGTTACGATCCAGGCGATTAAAGTTGAATTAAGGTAATTATGGGAATCCTTTGGGGTCTCGTTGTTTGTTATATTGATCACGATTAACTTACGAAATAAAATAAACTAAACTTGCATACTGCCTCGTTGGTCTTGTGGTAAGCGTGCTCGACTGCTGTCGATCAGGTCCCGGGTTCGGGTCCCGGGTTGATCCATAATAAAGTATTGGGTTTTTCTGACTAGAAATTTTCAGTACTACTCGTAGGCCAGAGTTAGGAAGTTGGCGGTGTTTCACCCCCGTGCCTCGGAGAGCTCGTTAAGATATTACTCCCAGTTATTATTACTAACATGATAATAGTCGTTAAAGCCAGCCAACCCGCATTGTAGTAGCGTGGTGAGTCTAAGCTCTAATTTCCTCTCTCCTATTAGAGTGGAGGCCTGTGCCCAGCAGTGGGACCTTTATGGGCTGTAGTGGAAACTAACATACTGCAATATGATTGGGTTGGACCCAACAAACCCCTGTGGAATATTCTTCATATAAACCGAACGCTAATGGAACAATGGCGAAGTTCCATACATAAATAGTATTGGGAAATAAATTTAATGTACACGTGTGAAAAAAATATATTTAGTTAAGCGTCGAATACGAAGCTCTCAGAAGCAAGAGTTTTTTTTTAATGAACCTAGAAAAAAAAGATATTTTGTGTTAAAGTTTTGTAGGATATGTGACAATGTCACTTTTAATAATGTCAAAACTCCGTTAAAACAGATCACAGGTGATCGGAGATCTATGTTTACAGCTTTTTACTTTTTATTCTGAGTGTAGTCTTTAGGAAAACCACGATTTATATTGTACCAGATGATCGCGACTTTGTCGCCGTGTATTTAGCCATATAACCACAGACCACATTTAAATGTGGTATGTGGTTCTATGGTTACCCATAGAACCAGAGACCCATATAACATTAATTGGCATAAACACAGACCATCCGCATCAGTGCTGCCATAATATTCTTTCATTTATTACCATTTTGTTCGAGATTATTAGATAAAATAAAAAATAAAATCCACTAAAAATGGGCTATCCCATTGTTCACGCAAAGATCAATCAGATAAAATAATTACAATTTTTAAAACTATACAAAATAATCTACCAATTTAGATTTATTCTAGCTACTAGGTAGATCCATACTTCCATCCATCCATATCCATACTAATATTATAAATGCGAAAGTGTGTCTGTCTGTCTGTCCGTCTGTCTGTCTGTCTGTCTGTCTGTCTGCTACGCTTTCACGGCCCAACTACTCAACCGATTTTGATGAAATTTGGTACAGAGATAGGTTACATCCCGGGGAAGGACATAGGCTACATTTTATCCCGGAAAATTGAAGAGTTCCCGCGGGAATCAAAAAAATGTATCAGTTCAACCGATTTTGATTTAATTTGGTACAAGGATAGGTTGTATCCCGGGAAAGGACATAGGCTAATTTTTATCCCGGAAAATTGAATAGTTCCCGCGGGAATCCAAAAACATGAATCTACGCAGACGAAGTCGCGGGAATCATCTAGTTATATATAAAATGGTAACACTTAACTGAGAAACGGGAACTAAATAATCAAAAAAGATTCCCTAAATATTTTATTTTTTTACCTAGGTTAAATTAATTAAGGTGAAAACTTGATAAAATATAAAAAAATAAGCAAATTCCTTTCGTCTTTACCTTACAATGTGTACAATCAAGATGTGATCTGTACTAATTTCGCCATTGCCCTTTATTGACCTAGCAGATGGCATAGCAGTACGTTGATTTATGTCGTCCGGGTGTCAGTAAATTTTTCAAAAACTCAATATATATTTATTTCATTTAATTGCATGTTGTTTACCCTATGGGGTGACAAAGTCAGAATTGACAAAACCCCTAAAAATATAATTGAAGATAAAAAAAACATACTAATATCATCAATGCGAAAGTATATTTGTTTTCTGGTTTATTGGTTTGTTGGTTAGTCCTTCAATCACGCCGCAACAGATTTTTAATGGGTATAGTTGAAGACCTAGAGACTGACATATGCTATTTATCCCCGAAAATTAAGGAGTTCCCGTGGGAATGAAAAAAAAACCATTCCACGCGAATGAAGTCGCGGGCATCAGCTAGTGTACCAATTTAGAAAACTGTTACACAATATTCCTTAGACTAGTAAAATCTCGATTTTAGGGGCTAGGGCTTTGCCAGTCATAGTTATCAGTATATGAATAATGCTAACCAAATTTTTATTAAATTTGTACACGAATACTTATGTTTTACTAGGTGATGCCCACGACTTCGTCGGCGTGGATTAAGGATTTTTGATTCCCGCGGGAACTCTTTAATTTTCCGGGATAAAGTGTCCTATGTACTTCCCCGGGATACAACCTATCCCTGTACCAAATTTCATCAAAATCGGTTGAATGTGAAAGCGTAGCAGACAGACACACTTTTGCATTTATAATATTAATATAGTATGGAAGTATGGATCATAATAATTTAAAAATTTATTTTTACTTCGAAAGATACATACCTAAAGTAAGATTTTTACGATATTATTGCGTCGTACAATGTACCAATAAAGCATGTTAAGCTTGAGCAAACATCACTGGCCTGCTAATGAGGCAACAATCTGCTACTACGCAATGAGGTGTGTAAAGACTTAATGAGGCAAAAATATCTCCTCACGTAGAAGTTGAAGAGAACGACTTCCCTGGCGCAGTGTTTAGTGCTGTTGCCTTAACGTCCCGGGTTCGATTCCCGGGTCAATTTGGGAATTCTGGTTCAAAGGTTATCCATCGCCATTCAGCGTGGCAATGCTGCAAGTTTGATGGGTCCTTTGGTCCAGGGGCAACCAGGGGTGGTCTTTTTGATTAGGTTTTTATTTTTATCTTTCGTTAGTAGGTATATTTAAGGATTAGTTTAAAATTTAATTTTATAGTTAATTTCCTATTTGGGAATTTATAATTTTTGAATTTAATCTGGTCTGGTCTGGTGGGAGGCTTCGGCTGAGGCTAGTTACCACCCTACCGGCAAATTCGTACCGCCAAGCTATTTAGCGTTGCGGTACGATGCCGTGTTGAAACCGACTAATGGGTTTAATAAAATTGCCATACCCCTAACTACAGGTTAGCCTGTTACCATCTTAGACTTCATCGTCACTTACCATCTGGTGAGATCGCAGTCAAGGGCTAACTTGTAGTGGAATAAAAAGAGGTTGCAGAACAATGTTATTGGTAGTAAGGGCATAGGATTTTATGTTGATGATTTTTAATCCCGTAGTTTTACTACTCAATAAAACAAATAAAAAGGTACCTTCAGCAGAAAATGAAATTTGTCACGTACAGTGAGGAAATAAAGAAAGAAATAATGCGATATGCAAGATATCGAATGCTCTTTTTTTCACAGATCAGTGTCCCAGTAGTTTAAATCATGTTCATTATGAATTTGTGAAATATCTGCAAAAAATCTCTGAAATCTCTGCAAAGATGCAAATTTCTGGGTATATTCTTTTCATCGATGTAGGTCATCGTTTGAATCGATTGACGATAAAACTCTGCTAAAGATAACGCTTGAGAGGATTTCCACAGAAAATAGTACCTATAGTATAAAAATAGATAGAAAACGGTTCTGGAACGGTAGAATAGGGTACACCCATTGGTTTTATTTAAAATGTAGATAAGAATAAATGTGGCCAAATTTCCATTTTTTTTGAAAATTCATGGGGAGTGAAGTCGCGAGGTCTTACCATAATGTACCACAGTTTTCAGTGTTTTTCACAAAGCATAGAAAGCACTTCGTTTGCCCAGCCCGCTTATGCACAGTTAGCAGAGCAGCAGAATTTTTGATAAGTTGGGGTCTTTATAACTTTATAACTATTATAACTAGATGAGTATGATGCCCGCGACTTGATTGAGGTTTTTAGTTCCTGCGGGAACTATTTAATTTTTCGGGATAAAATGTAGCCTATGTTTCTTGCTTCCACGGTCAAATTCCTTTGCTTTAGCTATTCTTTCTTTTACTTTAGCTATTCTATTTTACCCTCAGTGTGTGAGAAAGTTAATACAAACCCGCACTTTACTGTGGCGGTAATATTACAGGTTATTTCTTCAGGGTCGTAAACAACCCTAGTTCTTACAACCTCGCAGAGCTGAGCTATTGTCTAATATATATTTTTATTATTTCGCCCTAAATACTCCTTTGTTGGAGTAAAAGACTACAGCTAATTCTTAAATTTCCTGAGTTGCCAAGTTCTTTCATCATTGTTCGTCAATAGAACAAGATTTTTGCTTCGCGTATATTTTCAGCTCTTTTCTGTTCACAGCCATTGTTGCATCTCTTAACTGTTACGGAGCATCTGGGGCGTATTCGACCGTAAATGTAAGCCTCCGCTTGGCAAATTCCCGTTCTATTTTAATTCGTTTTCCGTACATTGTTTGCCTTTCTTAACCCGTTATATTTTGACTACAATGTCTATTCTAAGCGTTTTGTATTTCGGACGGTCGATCTCATAACCTTTTATTAATATTTTTTTCATTTTTATTAAAAGAATAATTCTTTCTTTAAAGCTTGCGGTAGGTGCGTGCAAAATTTTTGATAAGTCAACTCATATCTTCAATTGTCCAGAGAAAGCATCAGAATATTATACTAAATAGAATTCTTATCAACACTCTCTCAGGCTAATTGAAGATCAGAGTCGACTAACCAAAACATCATTTGCACTTATACGATCCATACTAATATTATAAATGCGAAAGTGTATATGTCTGTCTGACGCTTTAACGATCAAACCATCTTTTCAACCGATTTGGATGAAATTTGGTATAGAGGTAGGTTACAACCCGAGGAAGGACATACTTTCTAGTCCGGAAAATTAAGGAGTTCCCCCGGTACTTAAAAAACGTAATCTTCGTGAATGAAGACGCGGGTATCATCTTGTATAATATAGGTATACACATAGATACCTGTGGCAAACTTTAATTTGATCCACGTATTATAAATAAAAATTATGATCTTGGCTTAGACTTTAAACTGACTAAACAATTGTAATGCATGCTAAACATAGAGTTAAAAAATTAATTGCAGTTTATGCTTCATCATTTTATAACGTGAGAGAGAGGTCGTGAATTAAAAAAAATAATGAACAAAAATAAAGGTTGTCCCCGACCCAATTCTAAACTCGGTACTTAATTCCACACAGCAAAGTGTCATTAGAAACTTTTTCGCGAGTCGTTAGCGTAAACAGGGTACACATTAAAATTATTATACTCACCATTCTCAGGGGCTTCCATATTACACGCGCAACTCTTTACAGCAGCATTGTCAAAGGATTTTGTACCATAATGTTCACGTAGTAATGTTCAAATTGAAATAGTAATAAAAATATATTGAGGACTGAGTATTCGGTTTTTTTAAATTATCAACATCGGAAATATTTTTTTTTTAATTGATTCAATTCAAAAAAACTCTTATAGCTTTGATCATGTTTTCAAATCGTGCATATTATTCAATATTATAACAAAACAGAAGAAAATTAAAACCTCAACATTATGTCTGTGATAAATTATTAAATATAAAATTTACTTAAGTAATTACTTACTTAATTATTTAAAGAAAATAATACAGTAGAACTTAATGCTAGCTAGCCTAACCTAATAACTATATAAATCATGCCCGCGTGGAATGGTGGCAAGAATGCTGGCTGCATTTCCGCGCTGGATAGCCAGGCTGATCCTTTGCGCAAAAAATGAGCCAGCCCTTCTGTCACCAGATGAGGCAATTAACCGCGGTGAAATATCTCGTAAAAATTTTTTGCCACTAAGATTCCACGGCCCCAGGGTCTCCACGGCAAACGGAACAAATATGTAATTCTCTATGAGAGAGGCATACTTCCGCCGCTTGCCGGTTTCAGCCTTTTCTGCTGCGGCTCCCGGCCTGGATGCTGTCACCTTGATATGACACGGGGCCAATGTGTCTACGCACGTTGCGTCCCACATTAGCGCCCGTCCCCGTTCCCAGGGAACCAGCGTCAATCCATCAGGTCTCTTGCCATCATCCCGACTAATTCCTGCCAGCTCAATGAGCGCAGGAATATCTGCGCTTATATAACATTAATTAATGTTATTCCAATAATTTTATGACAAGTTTCAGATCAAAACCAATGATCGCGATCTAGAATGATAGAGTGGATACACGTTATTTTCTCTATAATTTTTAATCAAAATACATATTTTGCATACTTAACTGTGGGAATTAGCAGGTGTACTTTAAATAAGACCAGTAATTGGAAATGTACTGCCTGAGATAGTGTATCTGTATGTACTTCTTTTACTAAATTCATGGTAAAGATATCTTTTACAAGTCAAACATCAGACGAGCAGCTGTTTATTGGGCTAATTGCGTCTAAAGTGCTCGGATCATTAGTGGAATGTTAGATATTTCATCAGCCTCTTTACATTATACCCTCCTTGAGAATTTCTTGCCTCTCCCTTCTAAAACTTCTCGAAAATATTAACCATGTTTTAAGTGCCCCTGCAAAAAGCTTACTCGCATTCAGGACCTTTAGTTTAGAAGGGAGCTCATTTGCCGGTCCCAGGGGACCATAACCACCTTTCTCACTAACGTTTCGCGTTTCTCGGTAACGTTTTAAGAGAAACTTCTATTGCCTTTAAAGTCTTAAAATGTTTATTAGGTAATTCCTGTAATATTTATTAATTTTATGGAAGTGGTTATGATCCTCAATTGGTTCTGGTGTGATAGTGGTTGATAACTATTGTTTTTAAAGAGTTCAATTAGTATATTTAAAGTAACAAACAGCTCTTTTTATCAGTTATTTTACTTGAGTTTACTGAATAAATCAGTATTATTGTTAAAGTTTGGAAGATTACGGTAGGTTTTGCCTTAAAGGTACTTAGTTAGAAGTCTTCTGAATATTTGCTAGCTGAATAAAAACTATCATGCTTATTATATTACAAGATAATGCCCGTGACTACGTCCGCGTGGATAATTTTTTTTAATTCCTGGGGAACCCCTAAATTTTCCGAGATAAAAAGTATACCTTCATGGGACCTATATCTGAACCCATATAATGCAAATAAAATATTATAAATAAATATATCCTTTCCATCCCCGGAATGTAACCTACCTACAAACGAATTTCATCAAAATTGGTTCATTGGTTTCATCTTCATCAGACAGACAGAAAGACAGACACCCTTTCGCATTTATAATATGTAGTTAAAGTATGGAATTAGTATAGATAATTTTACGGACGACTTACCAGCGATTTAACTAATCCCCCTCACCAATGCGTACGTGTTCAGAATAAAATAAAAATACTCAGTCGCACCCGCAACACTTCAGAGTAGTCCCCACTCGCTCCATTGAAACCTACATGGGCATTTGCATACGAATTCACTTCTTACACAGCTTTATCGAAAACATGCAGAGAAAATATTCCGCTACTTTATTGCATTTTATGTTATATTGGGACATTTCTCGCGGAAAAGGAAAGCTACGTAAAAATATTAAAAATAACGCGACACAAATGTGACTTAACACGACAGAAATGTGGCTAATGCAACTCTAATGCTGAGATCTACAGAGCGTACTTTGACTTAGCTCAGACTTTACTTAGAGTTAAAACGAGATGGACTTATGTGAGTAACATAAATCTGTCTCGTTTTAACCATGTCCAAGCAAAGTCAAAGCTCGCGCTATAGATCTCACACTTAGACTCAATGCGTACCGACAGAGCCAATGCCACGAATGAAGTCTATTATCATACCAGGTCAGTAGCGGCAACTATTATTTGTATGAGTTTTTACGGAGCCTACTTAAGCAACGCAGCAAGCAGACGCACTGCGCGACGCGGCCCCATACAAACCCATACAAATAATATTTGCCACTAGTCGCTACGTGCCGCGCTACTCCGTGTATCTCAAGTGGGGCTGGACCTTAAAAGACCAAAAGGTCGTGAGAACGTGGTGGGAAGGTCATCAAAAATCATCGATACCTACTAATAGATTATTTTAATAGGCGTATTTGATTCTATCTTTTTTTAACGCGTATTTAAATTATCTTCAAAAAGGCTAATATTAATTCTCCCTTTTTAGTGGGAAAGTCAGAAGCCGTTTGCCGAATGACCATTGTCACTGATGATAAGCATTTTGGCATGTAAAGTCAAAAATATTCCTGCGTTTAAATTTTTATTTAGCGCTCATAATATTCTTAGTTTATTGTTTTCGAAATTTTCTGGTGTGCCGAAACGCAATTTCAGGCTTTAAAAAGTGAGCGCTGCTGTAAAATTAATATTATTATAACATAAATTAATATAAGTAATATTGGCTCGAGGGAATGAGGCTTCCACTTCATCAATGAAATGAAATGAAATGAAATGATTGAATGATGGGCAAGCCAATATATTCAAATATTTATCATGATAACAAAAATCGGCGAAAGACGGTAGGCTATCCTTAACCATAAAACTTATTACATCGTCTAATAAACGCTACATTTAAAAAAAACATTAAAATTATTCCAGTCTACTACTAGTACCACTACTTACAGCTTTTAGTAGTACTTTTACTGTAACTAGTAGTAACTAGTACCTACTACTATTATTACCTACTGTTAGTAGTTAAGTTTTATGCTACATGCCCACATTAAATACAGGAACCTTATTCTCAAAATGGATACAAGTATTAAAAATGTGCTTTGAATGGTCTACAATAGTTAAAAGCTGCAACAAAAGGGAAATAGAAGAGAATCGAAAATACCCTGAATGGAAGGCTTTGAGCATTGGCTAAAAATTGTAAAACCTTTATGTGACAGCAATTTTTTCAACTCTAGCTAGAAAACTATTTATTTATCAGTTTAACAGTTAACTTTACATTACTTACAGATATTATATTTATTTTGTGGTCCATATAATACCCTGAATTCAATTCGTCTTTTGTTGCCATTATGTTGTGGTCCATAAGGCTGAGTAGATATTATTAAAAAAAAAAAAAAAAGATAATCGCCGAATTGAGAACCTCCTCCTTTTTTGGAAGTCGTTTAAAAATGATAGGTTATTATTAAAATGGTATCTCCTCCTCTCCTTTTTAAAGATAAGCGTCAGAGTACCCGTCTAAGGACTCATGCACCACCTTACAGTCACGTGTATTTACTTGATTGTATCATCCCATTTCACAAACCATTATTTCTATTATGGCACGAAGGATAAGGAAACTTTTCAATCATTTCCTGTCAACAATTCACCCCTAACTTCTAACTCTGTACTTAATTTCCACGTGTTGACGCGCCATTAAAAACTTTTTCGCAAGTCATTAACGCAAATAAGGAGTACCCTAAAATTATTATACTCGCAACATTCTCTGAGGAATTACTTTTCCACGACTGTAAAAGTACTTTTATGCAGGAACTGCTTCACTAAGTTCAATTTTGAACCTCATTTCTTAAGACTTAACGTTGAAATTGTAATAACAGGTCCAGTGTATTCTAATGGGCTCTTCAGAACACTCTATTTCCTACATGGTTAACATGCGTCGTATGGCACAATAGAGACATTTTTCCCGCGATTTTCGCTTAAATGGCGTACGTTATAAGGGTCAATAGACGACAAAGTGCAAGTTTCAAGTTCTTACAGAGGGATTCTTATGAGGAATTTTGCTTAAGTTACCTACACAATGTTTGCTAATATTATAAGGCTCCGGGCGTTTTGTTCTGAACTTTGAAATTAGCAAATGTTCTTTATTATTATTTACTCGACAACAATGTTTTATTGACTCGCACTTTGTTTTCGTGTAAAGATTTAAGACAGAGTATCTGAAACATTGTGTTATTAAGAAAATATTACTTGTCTACTACGTGATTAAATTTTGAGCGAATGTTTTTTAGCTGTTTTTTGCCGGCTTTCTATTACCTGAGTATATATGCGCCGCAGCATCTACACAAATATACTATATACAATACTATACTATACTATATACTATACTATACTATACCTACTATACTATACTATTATATTATACAGCGAAAGTTTGGATGGATGGATGTACCTATGTTACTGATGTTTGTTACTGAATAACGTCCGAACGGCTAAACGGATCTGGCTGAAATTTAGCACAGAAATAGACTATAGTGGAACAGCACAAAGGGTTTCTATCCCAGAAAATTAAAGAGGTCCCGCGGGAAGCAAAAAACCTCAAACCATGCAGACGAAGTTGCAGGCATCAGCTAGTTTTTTATAAAGTTGTAAGATATCGTCGTTATCTTATAAAAAATGAATTATTTATCAAAAAATGTACTGTGTAGGTTCCAATTTTTAATAAATATTCTTTGACTTTGACTTTTTTTTTAATAGTTTCAATAGAACATTGAAACCATTTTCAATTTCTCCTTCTAGTTGAGACCTGTGTTTTTATTCCGGGCACGTACGCGCTGTTGAGACAGGCATAAGTTAAATCGCTGTTAAATTACAGAGTAAATATATCCCTTAGCATTCATTATTTGCCACAGTCCACTAAAAACCAGCCATGTTAGATTCAGACTCGCCCATTGAATGTTCCGTAACTTGGTAAGAAACATAAATAGTTGCTAGTATTTAAATTAATCTACCACCTCAAAATTAAATCCATTTTATTTGGGAACGCAAAACTAGGATCTTCAAAAACCTAAACTGGTGAGAAAATTTAAAATATTACTAGATGACTAATTCGTCTGCTTGAAATTATTTTATTACTAGATGATTTCCGCGACTTCGTCCGCGTGGATTAGGTTTTTTGATTCCCGCGGGAACTCTTGAATTTTTCAGGATAAAAAGCCTATGTCCTTTCCCGGGATACAACCTATCCCTATACCAAATTTCATCAAAATCGGTTGAAGAGATATTTTTTTTGATTCCCGCGGGAACTCTTGAATTTTCCGGGATTAAAAGTAGCCTATGTCCTTCCCCGGGATACCTACAACCTATCCCTGTACCAATTTTCATCAAAATCGGTTGAACAGATGGGCCGTGAAAGCGTAGCAGACAGACAGACAGACAAACAGACAGACACAATTTCGCATTTAATTCGATGATGTGATGATGAATATTAGTATGAATTCTATAGCTAACTCCTTAATAATTAATATTCCAGTATAAAAATAAGCCTATGTCCTTTCCCGTGTTGTGACCTTAATCATCAAAATTGGTTGAAAAGAAGGGCCGTTAAAGCACAGTAGACAGACAGACTGACACACTAACGCATTTGTCTGGGGGGACAGTAGTAGACAAATACGACCGGGCACAACCTACCTTTTCTGGAAGCGTTTCGTCGAATTTTCGAATAATATTAGTATAGATTATAGTATGGAATGAATTAATGTAAAGTAGTATACATATAGGTATACCTCTATCAACTCATATTAGGTAAATCTCATTATTTCCTTTGAAAAATTCAGATGTTTTATCGCACTTTGTTGCTTATTTCACATTTCTAGCAGACATTTTTTATATAAGACTATTTCATGTATTTGCAGAAATTCGATTCCAGTCTGAACACGTGTGATTTTTTGTTGACTGTACAGCATCATGAATGCTAAGAAATACGTTTACGCCGTAATTTCACCAGCGATTTAGCTAATGTCTGTCTCAACAGGGCGTACGTGCTTGGAATAAAAATACCCGTTCTCAACCCGGGGAAGGATTTTAAAGTAGTTCCCTCCGCGCTCCATTGGAACCTACATGACTATTTGCATACGATTCTCGTCCTTATGTACAGGGGATTTGCTTTGAAACATGAGTGGAAATAAATATTGTTTGCTTTTATTTCGTTCGACGCTTGAACGCGCTTTTTGGCTGGTAATGGTTTTAAGCAGAAATTATTGGTTTAGGGGAAAAAAGTTTAAGTCAGCCTATTACTCGTTTACGTTACACCAACCCGAGGTGCTACAAAAAAGCATTAAATTTTCAATAATTTGGTTTAATTATCTGCTCATTTTCCCTGCATAAATCTGGTAGAAACGCACCCTTAATCTCAATATTCGACCCACAGCCGGCCGAGATCAAATATTACGCTCCACTAATAATAAAAATGGCTACCGAAACCACATCACAAAGGGATCATCCCGAACGCCGAACATTGTTGACATACCTTGCGATTCTCCTCGCTTTATTCTTGTGTGTGCGTATAGAATTTCTCGGTTTATGAGTATTTTTCAATCAAACTCTATCAACAATGGGGATATCGATATGGCGCTCGAGTGTCGCTTGGTCGAATACTTGGATATCATGAGTAATGTCGGATTCCGTAATAAAACAAGTTACCCTTTATAATTGCGTCCAGTCTGTTCGTGTGTGATGGCAATTTTTAAAAAAATTAGCTGGGTACTACTGCCAACGCTTATGTATAAGTAATATTACTCAAAATGACAGTATAAATAAGGATTATAATTCTAAATCACGAAAGTCAACAATGATTCATCAATATGGCTAAGAGTTAGCAGTATGGCCCCTGTAAGGATATTGTGCGACAAAGCACTACGCTCATGACATAAGTGAATATAATTAAAATTATTAAAAAATACGACTGATCTGCCGTAGACACACACATATATACATACACGAACCCTGAAAACATAACACTCCTTTTTTGGGCAGTCGTGTACTAAAAAATCCCCCTCGAATGGAAGTACCACTGCTACTACGTAACGATACCAGTCATTATTTACCTTTAAAATCTTTTTCACATTTTTATTAAATGATATTTTTTTGTGAATCACTGAATATTGAACTATAGTGTTATATATTTTTGGAATCTACTCATCATTTTATGTAGTTAATGTTATTTTCGAATTTCTTTTTCAACTTTAGTCTTTAATGCGGAACCATGGTCACCCTATCAATTTTTTTAAAATTTTAGTAGCCTATGTCACCCGGAATAAGCTAGGGATTCTAACTATACCTCATTTATCAAAATCGGTTGAGGCGTATGGAAGTTATGGTGGAATATACAAACTCACATACATACATACATACATACATACGTACATACATACATACATACATACATACATACATACATACATACATACATACATACATACATACATACATACATACATACATACATACATACATACATACATACATACACACACACACACACACACACACATACATACATACATACATACATACATACATACATACATACATACATACATACATACATACATACATACATTACATACATACATACATACGTACATACATACATGAACCCTGAAAACAATACTCCTTTTTTCAGGCAGTCGTATAAGAAAGGCTTTAAAACAGCTATTCACGCTATAGCGCTTAGCGACAGAACGAAACATCTTTCTCAAATGACGCGTACATTTTGTCCTGTTCTGTCCGTAGTGTGTCTTCACCCTAACGTTTATATACGCATAATAAATAAGTACTTATACCAATTACGTACTGTGCACCCAATTAAAATCATTTTCATAAATCACCAAGATTTCATTAAATTAAAATGTTGTTCCAAGGCTTAACCCTTTAAAAAACAACATAAATTTCACCCATCCTCGGCTTCTAATATAACAACTTCCACCGACAAGATTGTTTATCGTTGTAAAACAAACGCGTAAATCTTCCCAGGGACTTAAGGGCTCTATCACATTGACAAGGTCCCTACTGTATCAGATTTTAGGTACCTACCCTTATAAATTTACGTATACCTAACTTATTAAAAATAAGCGATTATAGCCTTGTCTATACTTATATCATAAATGCGAAAGTTTGGCTGGATGGATGGATGTATGGATGGATGGATGTTTGTAACTCAATCACGCCAGAACTGCTGAATGGATTTGGATGTTTGACGGCCTCCGTGGCGCAGTGTGTAGCGCAGTTGCCTTAACGTGCGGAGGTCCGGGTTCGATCCCTAGCAGGGTCAATTTGGGAATTAATAATTTCTGAATTTTCCCCGGTCTGGTCTGGTCGGAGGCTTCGGCCTTGGCTAGTTACCACCCTACCGGCAAAGACGTGCCGCCAAGCGTTTAAGCGTTCCGGTACGATGCCGTGTAGAAACCGAATAGGGGTATGGGTTTAATATAACTGCCATGCCCCTAACAGGTTAGCCCGCTACCATCTTAGAGTGCATCATCACTTACCATCAGGTGAGATCGCAGTCAAGGGCTAACTTGTAGTAGATAAAAAAAAAGCACAGAAATAGATTTTAGTCTGGAATAACACATGGCTACTTTTTATCCCGGCGAAGGAAAACATCGTGAGGAAACCTGCATGCCCGAGAGTTCTTCATAATGTTCTCAAAAGTGTGTTGAAGTCTGCACTTGGCCAGCGTGGCGGACTATGGCCACCGCTTCCGCCCCGAGTTCGCACGGGTGCAAATGTACTCGTACTATGTAGCACCATAAGCATAGATTAATTATAAACTGGTTTATATATTGTCTTTGCCATAAGTAACTAACATTACAAAATATCGCTTTTGTAATGTTAAATTGTTATTTTTCTATTTTCTATAACATGTACTACTAGATGCCCGCGACTTGGTTCGCGTAGATTAAGAGGTTTTGATTACCGCAGGATTTTTCAACGCTGTTACCGATTTATTACACATTCACATACAATATCGATATATCCAAAATCGATTATTGAATTGAACAATTTTCTCTTCTGTATATGTACAGTTGCATACGGCCTAGGTAAACGTTGACTCAAGTATCTATACCATGGCACCCATGGCAAATAAAGAGGGCTAACATTAAATTATTGTTTATATTGTAACCAGGGGGCCTGCTACCATCGCTTAAATCTGTCTTGTTTTATTATTGTTGACATTCGAATTTTTGAATTATAACCTTATTGTTAGGACGTCAAGGTTTATATATAACTGTCATTTTGAAATAATAATGCTTTAAGCGGTGGTAGAAGCCCCCCAGAGCATTTTTTAAATTAACAGTAAACTTTACCTGTGGAGTTGTAAGTGCAGCAGTAGTAAGTAGGCAGGCTTTTATAAAGCCATGTTTGTTTGTTATATCCACCACCACCATTACAGAAAATTAACGTCCCACTGCTGGGTATAGGCCTCCACTCTCATAGGAAAGAGAGAATTAGAGCTTAGACCCACCACGCTGCTCCAATGCGGGTTGGCAGCTTTAACGACCATTATTATCAGTGATAATATCCGGGACCGATGGCTTAACGTGCTCTTCGAGGTGAAACACCACCAACTTCCTAACTCCGAGCTAGTACTGAGAAAAACCCAATACTTAATTATGGTCCGACCCGGGACTCGAACCCGGGACCTCGTCGGCCGCAGTCGAACATGACCACTAGACCAACGAGGCAGTTTGTTTATTGTATAATATTTTGTTATTATTTGTTCAGAATCTATACATTAATAGCTAATCCAATAGGTTGCAAGAGCTCAAAAAAATATTTTCTCTTCCATTCGAGCGATTTGATACTATAATCGATCGCGTTTATGCTAGTACACGGATTAGTATTGCACTAGCGTTGTTGCTGTAAATCAATATGCGGCAAAATCCGAAAGCCATACTTGATAGCTGGATTTAGATTTTAAAAGCTTTTTCCAATGGCTTTTTCAATACGTAAAATAATAGCGAACACGCTGTATAGTTTAATTTTACCGACTTCCAAAAAAGGGAGGTTCTCTATTTGGCGCGTATTTTTTTATGATAATAATTTTTAACTCGCTTTTCAGGACCTTGATGGATAATAGATATTTGTAACAAGATCGCATTTTGTTATGTTGCAAGTGCCTAGTTTGAAGTTTGTTATGTTGCAAGTGCCTAGTTTGAAGTTTGTTATGTTGCAAGTTGTAACTATTCGTATCTTACTATTCAGTGGAAAATAGGTAATTATTTAAAAAAAAAAAAAAAAAAAAAATTATATTATATTATAATAATAAAATAATAGTAAAGTAATATTAAAACGATAATAGAATGGTAGTATAGTATGGGTGTATATGATCACGCGACTACAAGCTTACGGAGAAGTTTCCCGTCGTTCCGACCGCTCGCCAAGGGTGGGTATGGCGGTGGTGTAGGAGGGAGTGAGCGCTGTCAACATCTTGTTGTGTTTGCGCGTGGTGCGATACATAAAATTAATATATTGAGCAGGTATATTTGCAATAGATCGTTTGAATGCACTGTGTTGTTGGATGCTATCTAATGTGAGGACCCTTAGCGGACCTAGTTTTAGAGCATCCGACGAAATCTTATCTGCCTCTGGTGGATTTATATACATATCATAACTACAACATATTTACACGTATATTACTAAAACAATTATTATCGCAGGTCGGGTCAGGCTGTGGGGCGTAACGGTGTCTCGCTTCAGCGATGCCTCAGCACGGCTGGTTCTGTCTGGATGTCTACCTAGTTGGACGTTCAGATGGGATTGGCTTGTTGTTGAATCAGAGAGCTTGCTTTCTGAGCGCAGTGCAGTTCGAGTATACTTCTACGTTCCGCAAAACGTCTGACTTTACCTTGCGATCTACTTATCTAAATTACGTACGTCGTTCGCAATACTCGAACGATAACTGACCATGGTTGGAAGGACGCTGTTTATTATTGCCGAAGGTTGGATTATGCGTACGTTGCGCCTGATATCTTACTACATTTTGCACTACGCTTGATCAGCCTCGACACTTCATAGTTTCATGGATTCACAACCCATGTTACTTGTAAAAGCATAGCTTCACGACCTATGCTGCGGCACATTGGCTAAAAACCATGTTACGCACAAACGACATTCTATC